>OZ014504.1:13894586-16294586 GCA_963966045.1 Xestobium rufovillosum
ATGTTACAGAATATTTGGTATACCTAATCATGTTTGTATTTGGCGATTTGCATCAAAACAAACATTAGTTCGCAAAGGAATAATTATGAAACTTTCAAGTTCTCTAATCCTAAATTTTAAAACTTCCCACGCACACGCGCGGCTTCTTTGACGGCTTCCCAGAAGGAGAAGCACACTCGTATTTGGTTGATAGTTACATCCATTAATTGCGTTTCGAAAATTGATCAATAAAATCCCTGCCAAGGGATCATGTAATAGATACTTATCTTCCAGCACAATAACCTGAACTGTGGCAACAACATCCATCACCCGTACAGTAGCTACCGCAGTTTCTTCACTTACTATTGTAGATCCCATAAAACTTCTCAATACATTCCTGAAGTGTTAGATTTAATTTTTGTGCCACTGATTTCCTAAGCAAACTTCCAGCACTTCCAGTATCAACCAAACATTTTATCTTATAGTCGGAAATAATAGCGGAAAAAATAAACAAATTTTTATCTTTCTCTTCGTTCCCACCTGAAACCATAACTTCGTTCACCGCTTTCTCTTTTCTACGACATTTATCTGCCTTATGGTTACATTTACGACACTGCAATTTTGGTTTTGGGCAATCCCTAGCCAGGTGTCCCATTGCTTTACAGTTATAGCACGCCTGTGGAGGTTTACTTTGAGATCCCCTATTTTGCTGATTTATGTCATCTTTTCTAGGTTGGTACATATGATACGAGAGAGTTGGGCGTCTTCGTTACGAAACAACAGGAACGCTTCCCATGGTTCGCATCCGTGAGTAAAGATCGTCCGTGTCAGTAAATCGTTAATAGCTTAAAGTTCTAGCAATATTTTCATCAGTTATTCCACCAATAACTGCATCTATTAAATATTTGTCAGGAAACTGGCCCTTAAAAGCACGTAATTTTTGTAACTTGTTAAAACAATAATCGCCAAGTGACTGTCTAGGACGCGCCTCGTAATTTGCAGTAGATTTTAATAATTTAGAAAAACAGGGAACTACATAAAACGTTTTGGTTAAGGCCGTTTTCATTTCATTCCATCAGCTATGAAGCTGCCTTAGCTCGTCATACCAAATTCGAGCGTGGCCCCGCAATCTATTTTCAACTAAACGTATTAAATCATCGTCTGCGTAGTGATATCGTTCAGCTATTTCATCAACTTTACATACCCACCAACTAATGTCATCACTTTCTTTGTGTGGATCAAATACTGGTATTAAATTCTCATCTGTCAGATACGAACGAACGTAGGTCGACGTCGAGGGCAAACTAGCGCGTTTCAATTGCTCCAGATCCTTTTTTAATTGTTTATATTGCTCCTTTAAACTTTTAGAATTTTCTTCTGACGCACTACTGGACATACTGCTACTAGGAGAATGTTGTCTTTTACGTGGTGGTGGAGTACTCATGTTGGTTAGGTAATATAAATAGTTTTTTTGAAAAAAGAAAGAAAGAAAACAAAACACTTATAATTAGATTGTAATGTCTAAATTCCTAACCGGTGTCGACCGCAGCACCAAAACCGGTCCAGAACCACCACATCCATACCATTAATAGTCTACAGTAATCCGCTGATAAACCAGTCAAAACAATTGCGTCTTTGAAATAAACTTAAAATAGCTTAAATATTAGACAACAATTGCGGTCTCGGCGGTATCCTTTGATGTAAGTATCCTGTGTGTTTCGGTCTATTTTCGCCTGCGATGACTTGTGATACTGTGACACGCTGCCTGGCAAAAAACAAAATGTATAGCATGATAGACGCTGTTGATTGTTATAGATTATGTTTTAGAGCGGACTGTACTTTTTTTTGATGCGTTTAAGATGTGAGAAGCGACGGCAATCGCCAATAAAACACGTGCATCTTATCAGCAATTTATTTCGCAACTGAAAATTTAACCGCGACAGACTCGCTCAGAGAGTATGGTCACATGACCAGCTAGTAGGGTTGCCTACATTTAGGCATTAAACAAAACAATAAAAAAGATCTTCAACATACCCCCCGCCTTGGAAGACTAGAGGCTTACAAAGGTAAGTTTGCATTTTAAACATAAATCATACATAATTTATGACAAAATACATGAAATACAGGTAAATGCGCATAAATAATGGAAACATAGAACTATGCACATAAAAATAAAACAATGAATTCAGGCATACATAAGGTAAGTATACATAAGAATAAACAAACATAATACTCTTAAACTCGCGAATCAGCGCACTGAATGGTTAAGCACACGCGCACTAACACGTTTATGGCTTGGGCACGCTTATCACACGCGCACTAACATTTTCTGATTCAACAGGTATGGGGCAAATCTTGCAATATGCCCGTTTGATGACACCGCGAGCGGTCTTCAGGGACGCTACCCGTGCGATGCCGTCTGCACCAGGATGGATGGCCACGACGCGACCAAGTTGCCAACACAAAGGAGGTGAGTTGTCCTCCTTTATAATCACTAGGTCGCCGATTTTGAGCCGACTCTTTGTAGTTTTCCATTTTTTTTGCGAACTTGAAGTTCATTTACATATTCCTTGGACCATCTCGTCCATATGTGATGCCCGAGGTGATGCCACATTTGTTGTAGATGCTGGTATGTAGATAAGCGGTTTGTGGGAACATGACACAAATCAGGGCTTGGTATGGATGTGAGAGGTCGGCCGATCAAAAAATGACCCGGTGTTAAAGGGAGAAGGTCAGTGTGACATGAGGAAAGAGGGCTAATGGGCCTCGAATTTAAAATGGCTTCGACCTGCACAAGCAGCGTATAAAACTCTTCGAAGGTAAGAGGGGTTTTATTTAATACACGTTTCAGGTGGTGCTTCATGGACTTGACGCCGGCCTCCCATAGGCCTCCAAAATGCGGAGATTGGGGAGGGATCAATTTCCAGTCAATGCTTTCGTTTGCAAAAGAATCTGATAGTTCGGTGGAATGGTTTCTTAGAAATTTGCCAAGGTCTTTAAGCTCGGAATGGGCACTTACAAAATTGGTCCCGTTATCAGAGAAAATGCGTTCGGGTTTTCCTCGCCGTGAGCAGAAACGCCTCAATGTCATGATAAAGGCGTCTTTAGTTAGACTAGTTACCAATTCGAGATGAACTGCTTTCGAGATGAAGCAGATAAAAAGACTTATGTAGCATTTTTCGATTTTACATCCTCTTCCTTTTCTGTCCTTTAAGAGATATGGTCCAGCATAGTCAACCCCGGATATAGCAAAGGGAGCTCTAGGCTGAAGGCGCTGGGTAGGCAAATTTCCCATTATTACGTCGAGTGGTTTGGCGTTGTGCCGAAAACATTTGATGCACTGTCGAACGATGCCTTTGGCTAAACATCGGCCATGAATGGGCCAAAATTTCTGGCGCACAGAAGATAGTAGGAGCTGGGGACCTGCATGAAGTAATCGCTTGTGCTCCGCCCGAAATATTAGCTTGGTTAAAGGATGCTTTGAGCACATTAAAATTGGTTGCTTCCTGGCGTAGGGAAACTCAGAGTTTTCCAATCTGCCGCCTACACGTAGGATATTGTTGGAATCCAAAAACGGGTTTAGATTCAATAAACGACTGTTTGGTTTTAAATCTTTGCCATTTTCCAATAGGCTAATTTCCGTGGAAAAAGACTCCTGCTGAGCAGTTTTAATTAAGTGATTTAATGCTTGATCTAGTTCGGTCACTGAGAGACTGCCGGATTTTCGTTCTTCTTTATATTTACAATTATTTATGAACCGGAATACATAGGCTACTGCACGCTGAGCATATGTTAGGCTGGAAAATCTCTCGAAGTGGAACATGTCATGCGTTGGAGTGACGGCTGTAAGCGTTTCCATTGTTTTTCGAAGATCGGGTAAATTTTGGATTTCCTTTTCCTTAGTTGGCCAATGAGATTCGGAATTGTGCAGCCAAGGAGGGCCTAACCACCATATATTTGTTTCTTTAAGCTTACTTGGTTTGACGCCTCGAGAAAGAATATCTGCTGGATTGTCTTTACCCGGTACGTGACGCCATTTAGCATTGGATGTGAGCTCTTGGATTTCAGACACCCGGGAACTAACAAAAGTTTTCAATTTGTTTGGTGGGGTACGAAGCCACCCTAGAACTATGGTTGAATCGGACCATAGATAAATATTGTCGAATTCAATTTCTAAGGCCTTTATTGCAGAATCAGCAAGTCTGGCCAAAATGAGGGCGCCCGACAACTCAAGACGGGGCAGTGTTACGGTTTTTAGAGGTGCAACCTTCGTCTTTGAACATAGGAGATGGACGAAGATATTTCCATTTGCATTTGTGGAACGAACAAATAAGCATCCGCCAAACGCGCTTTCTGATGCGTCTGCGAATCCATGGAGTTCTATCGTTTGCGGATCGGAGCATACAATGCGACGATTTATGCTCAAGTCGCGAAGAGCAGGTAGTTCAGATCTGTATTGAGACCACGCTTCATTTAACTTTTCGGGTAGGGGATCGTCCCATGAAAGCTTCTCCAACCAAAGGCGCTGTAGCATCACCTTGGCGGTTATTAAGCAGGGACTCAGCAAGCCCAACGGATCAAAGATGTGCGCTATGTCAGATAGCATAGTTCTTTTTGTAAATTTTGAATACTGAGGTTGCAAGTTGATGAGATACATTAAGTTATCGGATGATGGAAGCCAGGTTAGGCCTAGTGTTTTGGCGGTTTCGTTCTCGCCAAATCTTATAACAGTTGAGCTGTCTGCTGATTCAGATATATCTCTTAATACACGAGGATCATTTGAGTAGAATTTTCTTAAATCAAAACATCCACGCTTCAAAATTGCAGTTACTTGATTACAGATTCGAATGGCATCTTCTATACTGTCGGCTCCAGTGAGTAGGTCGTCAACGTAGAAGTCGTTTTCAATTATTTTTGCTATTTCAGGATGAGAAATTTTGCATTCTTTGGCCAATTGGAGAAGACATCGGATTGCGAGAAACGAAGAAGCTGCCTGGCCGTATGTCACCGTTGACAGCTCGTAAATTTGTAATGGATCCATGGGAGATGCACGCCATAGGATTCTTTGTAAAGCTCTTTGTTCAGGATCGATCAACACCTGGCGGTACATCTTTGCTATGTCTGCGGCAATTACATAAACATGCTTGCGAAAGCGTAACAAAATGGAAAGGAGTTCTTGTTGTATTACGGGACCGACCATTTGAATATCGTTCAGTGATAATTCGGACGTTTTTTTAGAGGAAGCGTTAAATACAACGCGTAGCTTTGTAGTTAGGCTGTCTTCACGTAGCACGCCATGGTGTGGCATGTAGTAGGAGATGGTTGCTTCGTCATGTCTTGTGATGAGTTTTTTCATGTGGCCCATGGCTTCGTAATCTGCCATGAATTCTGTATATAATTTTTTCAAATTGGGCCTAAACTGTAACTTGCGTTCCAGAGAAAAGAACTGGCGTTTTGCTTGACTGTAAGATTCTCCAAGTTCTTTCTCGTGTTTTTTCATAGGGATTTTGACAATAAAGCGACCGTCCAATTCACGCCTAAAATTGTCATTAAAATGATTTTCGCAAGTAGCTTCTTCTTGCGATAATTTTCGGGAGGAAGATACCTCTTCCATTTCCCAGAACTTGGCTAGTTGATTTTGTAAATCGAAGTTTTGTGCGGTATGACAATTTACAACTAGGTTAGATGCCGTGACTGGTATCAACATTGAGCCTGCGATGACCCATCCAAATTTGGTTTTTTGCAAAATTGGCTGGTTCTTTGCCAAGTGAATTTGGCCCACGCACATCAGGTTCCATACTAATTCAGCTCCTATCAGTATGTCAATGGTGTCTGATTTGTAGAAGTCGGGATCCGCTAGGTTGATGCCGTTTGGTATGTTGAGATTGGCGGGGTTTATTGTCACTTGTGGCAATTTTCCTGTTATGTGTCTTAGAACAAGACATTGTAAAGTAGCTGTAAATTTGTTATGAAATGATTCAATTTTTATGCACGTTGATTTCTGTGAATTCGTTATTTCTTGACCTATGCCAGAAATAGGTACATGGATGTCCTTCAAGGGAAGTTTTAATTTGTTGCATAGGTTCTGAGTTATAAAGTTACATTGCGAACCGGTGTCCAGCAAAGCTCTACAATCATGAGTATTTCCTTCCTTGTCATATACTTTTAGTTTTACCGTTGATAATATGGTTTGAGTGACACCGCGTTGGGTGCAATGGGTTGCTATGCTAGGAATTTCTTGAATGTCTTGAATTTCTTGTGTTTCTTCCACAGTACTTGCTACTGCAGCCCGTCGAGATTCCTCCAGATGCACTAGTGTATTATGCGGCTTGTGACACTTTCTGCAAAAGGAAGATAGGCAATCTCGCGAAGAGTGGTTTGGTTTGAAGCAGTTTACGCATAATTTCAATTTTTGTACTTCTTGTAGTCGGTCAGGTATGGTTAGTTTGAGAAATTGCTCACACCTATATATTGCATGAGGGTGTTGACATATGGGACAAGGATCACGTGAATATTGCGAAAGAAGTACGGACCTTTCCGGCTTTTTCTGATCGTTCATATACGGTTTACATTGTGTTTTTTGCTTATCGATTAATTCTAGAGTTTGACATCTGCCGCTTAAGAAGGTTAATAAATTTTCAACAGTAGGTTTAAAGTCTGTGACACCTGACTCTGAACTGGAAACATGCAATTCCCAATCTCGCCGTAAATGAAAATTAATGTTTTGTGTTATTAGGTAAATTAGCATAGTATCCCAATGTGAAACGGGTTCTCCAAGCGCTTGTAACGATTTAATGTGAGTCCTGATGTTGTCTACAAATGTTCTTAAAAATGTTGGATTTTCTCTTATGATTGGTGATATTTCAAATAAGGCTTTTATATGAGGTTAGCAATAGGGAAGTATTAGAAAGAGTTGGGGAAAAGCGAAAGGTATGGAAGACAATAAAGAGTAGGAGAGATAGGATGGTAGGACACCTTCTGAGACACGAAGGAATAGTTCGCGACATACTAGAGTCAGAGATAGGAATGAAAAGAGGTAGGGGTAGGCCTAGATTAGACTACTGCTCTCAAATAGTTAGGGATGTAGGATGTTCTACTTTTAGGGAAATGCGTAGGTTAGCTCAGGATAGAAAAGAGTGGAGGTACGCATCCAACCAGTCTTCAGACTGAGAACCTTATGATGATGAGTGTTTACTATCAACTTCTTGTTTTCGTATCTGTCTTTTAATGCTTGCCAAGCTATGCTGTAATTTTCTGCTGAAGTAAGTAACCCCTGAACAACTTGTAGGGCTTCTTTCTTTAAAGCACTTCTTAAATATTGTAATTTTTGAATATCTGAAAGATCGTTATTGGAGTCTATCATTGACATGAAAGAATCCTTAAATAAGTGCCATTGGTTGTATTGCCCCTCAAAAATAGGCAGTGTTAGTGTTGGTAGTTTAACGTTTGTCGGTCTAGGTTGTGTACTGTTGCTTGCTGTGTGTGACATTTCTGAACTGGATCTGTTGTGTACCTCATTTATTGGGTTGTTTGTGTTTAGTAAATTGTTTGTTCTTGAATTGATTTTGTCTTTAGCTTGTGCAATGACCTCATAATAATCTTCTTCAAATTGTGTTCTTACATGCTCGTGTTCTTCTTTCGTTGTTTCCATGTCTAATTCCTCGATCTGATCTTGTATTTCTTCGAATTTCTGTAGTAATTGTATTGCATTTTCTAGTCTTGCTTGAATTTTTGTTGTATTATCTTCGCCTTGTTGCAAAGAATTGAAAAAACGAGTTAATGAACTCTTTATACCACCTCTTTTTTTGATCAAGTTTGTTAATAAACTTTCTGCCATTTTAATTGTAATTTGTTAATGATTTATGTATTTGTTTGTTACAGGTTTACAGGAAAAAGAAGGAAAAATTGTGTCAAAAAATAAAACGTAAATGTTCCACTTACCGCTGGCGCATTTCACATGCACCGCGTAGGAATTTTAACCGGCGATGGATGATTTGGCGCGCTGCTCCAACGCTGCTCTGCTTGCGAGTGAGATTGGATTCGATTCTGAACCTTATTGCAGATGTGTTTACGGCGCAGCAACTCCTGCGTATACTGCCGCCTTGTCGAGATGCACACAGCACATGCACTGCTAGCTTCTTGATGTTTTTTATTGTAAATTGTAATTGTTCACTTACACTGTACACTGTATCAGGCTGAGAAGGACCATTTGTTATGTTGATTGTTATAGATTATGTTTTAGAGCGGACTGTACTTTTTTTTGATGCGTTTAAGATGTGAGAAGCGACGGCAATCGCCAATAAAACACGTGCATCTTATCAGCAATTTATTTCGCAACTGAAAATTTAACCGCGACAGACTCGCTCAGAGAGTATGGTCACATGACCAGCTAGTAGGGTTGCCTACATTTAGGCATTAAACAAAACAATAAAAAAGATCTTCAACAGACGCGAACTCTCATATATTGCAAAGTGCAATAATTGTCTAATCTTTAAGCTCTGCTACTATTTAAGTACAATAAAAACACAAGAAATCCTTGTCTTGAATTTCTTCATAAGACATGCCTATAAATTCCGTACACATTAAACGAAACTACTTCGTGCACTTGCATCCAATATGTTTTAAGTCGACCTCTTCACAGCTAGAGCATTTTATGACAACCTTTTCTTTCTGAGCTCTGTTTCTTTTCTTTGTTTTTGTCTTACTTTTCAGTTCTGTCTTGTTTTCGGCTTTTAAGGCGTCTTGCTTCCCTTCTTTTTTCCACTTCTTCCTGTTCCTTTCTTTTGGTTTTCTTTTTCCTCAATATTTCCTCAATTTTTCTTTTTTTTTGTTTTTCTCTTGGTAATTATCGAAGAAGGCCAAAAAAAAGATGGTCTAAAATTAATTTTTGTAGTTATGTCTTGACAACTGCGTCCTTGTTTAGAATTTCCTAATATATTTCCCACTTCGTTAATATTTTTACCACTGCGTTCTTGATCTTCAACAACGTTCTCTTTATCCCTTTCTGCACTTTGTAAATATCTATTTCTGTTTCGTTTTCTAACGCACTTTCCACCTCTTTGGTATTATCAATAGTGCCTTCTTTCTCTTCACCATTCATGTTTCTTAATGTGTTTATTACCTCGTTATCATTTTCTGTAGTTTCTTCTTTGTCTTCGATATTATCTATTTCTGTTTCGTTTTCTGCTGTTACTGTAAGTCCTTTGTTTACTTCATTGGTTTGATAATCACTATTTCTGTTATCACAGTCAGAAATGGAACGGTCAATGTTAACGTATAAAGTACTCTCAAATTCAGACAAGTGCAGGATTAGGAGTTACAGTCATATCAAGAGCAGTATTCTGTTTTTCGGGAATCGTGTTATCGACATCACTATTTACTTCCAAAAATATCAGTTGTTCACCATTTTGGACCTCCTACACTTCCTACGCTTTCACTTGTAGCCCTTCCGTAGTAGCATCTGGATTTTTCAAAATATCATCCAAAGCGCGTATAACCAAATTTGTATCAACACAAAACAAAAGGTTTTCCCTGAAAGCCGACAAAACCTTCTTGGCAATTAAAATATCTTCGGATGAAACGGCATTCTCAACATTTTCGGAACTAACAACGGTATTTCGTTCGAGTCTATTTTGGATACACTTCGTATAATCCACAGCGTCGGGATCCATGGGGAAGAGTCCACATCTTTTAAAACCATTAATTATGGTCGTTGGTAGAGAAGGTAAACTAAGACAATAATCTGCTAACAGGGGACAGAATGCACTTTTGCTTACGACACTGTTTACGTTTTCGGGGTTCGCCAGCCAATTGCGGACCGTTTCTTTCCATTCCGCCTTCAACGGTTTGAAAACGCTTACATCCGCCAACTGCATCATATGGGTAGTGTTCGGTGGCGACGCGTATAACATAATTCCATTATCGTCGCACCATTTGGTTAGTTTGAAAGGTAAATAAGACCTGTTCTCGTCGATAAAAAGTATAACGGGCATTGGAACGCTGTTTTCGTTTAGCCATTTGTTGACACCATTGACGTCATCCAACCTGACTCTGATTTACCTAAAAACCATTCGGGATACGATTTTACGTTGCTGGCTAGAGGTCTGGTATATGGGAATACCACCATGGTGTATACAGTTTCACAGGCAGCAGAAAATACAAGTAATACCGTCAGGGTATCTTTTTCGCCCCCTTTTTTAACTCATATACATTCCGCCAACCTCTGGATGCCACTGGAAACCGCTTTTAGGACACGTGCAGAAACTCGTCTCATCACCATTTAAAACTCTGCGTTCTGCGTTCAGCCAGATGTGCCTGGAGCTCTCGTAACCATTTTCGAATTTGTTCCTCAGTTACGATTGCTCTTGCTTTTGTCAATCCTTCTGGTTCTCTCGGCGATAAATCAGGAAGTTTCTTTAAAAAATTAGCGTACCACTTTCCTCCTGGTTTTCCTTCTAGAAATGGTGTTTTTGGTAGATCTGCAAGAACAATTTTCTGGACGGTATTAAGTATCTAAGGGCCGGTTTCATAATGTAACACTTGAACGTCCTTTACCTAAAGATTCCTTTAGCTTATGATCCCCTTTAAAGCTTCTTTTAAAATGCATCTGTTTCATAATGATATTTCAAGATCGTCTTACCTGAATCCCCGTTTAGCACATGTGGTATGTTGGCTATTCTGTAAACTGGTTTCGCGCTCACTTTTGTAGTTTACAGCATTATTTATGTGAGTATTTGTGTCGAGTTTTTGTGAAAAATAAAACGTTTCAAGAATTATATAAAGTAAGTTTTTTGTTATTTAAATTATTGTATTACTATTGTGAATGTTGTTATAAATTTTTAGCATAAGAAATTGCTTCAACCACAAAAAGAGTTCGTGGTTCCAATTTTAGCAAGGAGGAACAATTAATGTTGATTGAAGAGATTGGGCGCTTCAAAAATATTATAGAAAATAAGGCAACCAACAAAGTTAGCTGCAATGAAAAGGTTGCCGAGATACAGTTGAACCTATAAATTATATCTTTAACACTCGTATGGTTTTAGCAAGAAGCCTGGAAGCGTGTGGAAGCAGGCTATAATTCGAAGGTTGTTTCGAAAAGATCTTTGCTGCAACTTTAGGCAAAGTATGAAAATTTGAAAACAGAAGCCAGGAAATTATTAGCCTGCGAGAAAATTGGTATAAGGGGAACTGGTGGTGGGCCATTCAAAGGGGTTAAAGATGATCCTGTACTGTTGCGTCTGCTTGAAATTATCAATCCCAAAACGGTGGTTGGTCTTTCAAACATTTTTAATAGCGATGGTGCAGCGATCGGAATATTGCATAATGTAAGATTATCATAACGACAGGTTTTAGTTTTGCTGATTGTTAATTATTATTGTTTTCATTATGTACCCCTAAGGGTTTTTGAGTTATTTTTACTTTCGCGTTAATATTTTTATTTATTAACTTTGCATTTTTGTATATTTTAGGACAGTACTGAAATTATTGAGGCACCGCATGTGCCAGCAGAAGCGTTAGAATTAAAAGTAAGTTTCTCGTCTTTTTTCTTATTGACAGCAAACTACCTATATATTGTATATATTTTCAGCAGTCAGAAAGCCAACTCACCTCCGAACTTCTACCTGTAAGTAAAGAGGTTTTCATACCTATTCACTGTTTAAACAAAATCAGGAATACAAATACAGTTAATATTCCTGACATTATTTGTACATTGGAGTATGTAACAGTGATTTTCTTTTTCAGGTCATCATTTCTCAGTTATAGCCCTTGATATCCGAAACAAAATCTTCTGTTTCAAACCTTACACCCTTGAGAGCAGAAGATGAAATGATGGACTCTCATAAGGATTTTTTGTCTACAATACAAAGTATCATGTACATAATTATCGGGTTTTCTTTAGATCATGATTTCGCTGCTAGAGCCAAAAGCAGCGCAATGTTCATCCATGCGTCTTTTTTATTCTCGTAGATTTTTGAAAGTCTATAAAGCTCTGCTCGTTTCTTATTTCCTAGTTTTACGGAGGGGGGTTTTTGTTTCGGTTTTGCTCCAGTAGATCTATTTTCACTTATAATAGCCCAAGGGTCTTGATAATTCGAAATAACTTGATACATTTTCGAAAGCGGGTTGCTCGGCAACATCCCGACGCCGAAGGCGGAGGTATGTTGCCACAGAGAAACCTGCTTGAGGAAATGTATCAATTATGAGGATTTGTCAAGACTGTTGGCCGCGATAAGAATCGAGAAAATGCAGATCAATACTGGGGCATCTTCTCGTAGTGCTGTCGTCGTCGCCCTCGGGAGCGTTGTTTGGGGGTGATTTATGGAATTCAGTCATCTTTATTCTAGCGGAAAATGAAATGTATTTTTCTTTGGTTTGAGGTATGACGTAAATTTCCTCCACTGCGGCCGCCAATTCTTGAAAAAGATATGGGCATCATAATTACTTAAGTTATGGAAGAAGACCGGCACGTGTCGGGGTGTTTTGTACTTCAAATTGCACTTTCCGTGGGCTGCCCCTTTGTATTCTCCTATAAAAACGAAAACATTAATTTATGATACACTCAACATAATTATTAACAAATACCTGTAAAGTGATTGTGGTCAGCGCATCTAAGTTCGGACTTGGTAATATCGCCATTATTGCTTCTTGAAAATTCCTCACCACATGTTGTTGCCTCGTAGTGCTTTCGCTGCTGTTCATATGTTAACGGTTTCATAGGTTTCGAGTTTGCAAAATGGTCCCTGTATATGCGCTTCACGTCTTCAATTAGCCATTTTATAAAAACGGTGGCACAATCTTTCCCAGTGTATTGCCTAAGAACTGATAATGTTTCGTCATAATCACATTTTATAAAATAGCAGAAATTAAGTGGTATGTGCATCGTTGTGTTGACTGTATATTTTGCTTCGGGGCTTGCCTGGCATCCGTATATAGGTCTAAGAACAGACTCAAAATCGGTATATACCACGAATGGGGCTCTCACTGAATGCTGATATTCTTTGAAGTAGAGAAACCTATTCTCGGGGTCGGGTAATACTGTACACACTTTATTGCAGTCTCCTCGGCTAATATGTCTTTTCAACTTTTCCTCATCGTTAAAAAATATTAAGCATCCATCACATATATAAACACGTCCTTTATATTTAGTTAGCTGACTTCTGACCAATCGAGACAAATCTTTTATCCAGCAATAATGTCCATCCGGACCGCCTTGCCGCTCCAGGTACAACAGATTTATTTGCTTCTCCCGCCACTGACTTGTATGGTGTAGTGGTCCAACAATATTATAATCTTCCACGTCATCTTTCCCGCCATTGACACGTTCTAATCCAAATACATTAATACTGAATCCAGTGTTTTGTCGCTCGAAGTTTGGAATATCCTTAATTTGAATCGGAAATTGCAATCCGTCAAAATTGTATTGAAATATCTCGAGTAATGGCTCACGCGATCAGCATTTTTCTGGACTCGATACAAACTACTCAACAGGCAAAAGCGAAACACTTATTATTTATATTTTGCACATTTATTATGGATTTAGTGTTCTGAATCTTCCGCGGTAGTTCTATGTATGAAGAAGCTCGAAGTGAGTTGAATAAAGCAATATTAACTTCCATATAAAGTATGTTAGTTAGAGCCCAGCCGGATTCCTTTTCCTAATTAAAAGAGAAGAGAGATAATTAGAATTTACATATTTTTAGAAAGAACTTTTTTAAACTCACATTAAACTCCTGACCTTTGAGTTTCAAAATTTCCACCAATTCAGTGTAAAGTTCATTTAATTCCGTGGATGGTGTGACTACCTAGTATCTCGTGTTGAATGATTTTGTTTCTTGATTTACACTGCTCTCAGCCCCCGATTCCCCCTCATCATCATTATCCAGTTTTCAGGGTAGTGTATAATTAGCGAGTAGCTCAAAGTTCACCTTCAATGCACTTTGAAATTCCGGTTTTCGTAGAGAATCTGTTATTAGCTGTAGAACCTTACTTCGATTAACTTCAAAAAAGTGGTTTATATCCACAGTGTCTGGATTTTCTGTGATATATACTTTGTACGAAGCTATTCGCCCTTTGAACGCGGTATTTATTAAATCAACCCCCGCCTGCAACCTCACTGTAGAATTTTGCTTGTGCATTATACTGCGGCTGTGCGAAGAGAATTTATTTCTCTCAACCTCTATATTGCATTGTTCACACTTTACAAAGGCATTTTCTTGAACTACTCTTGATGGTATAGTACGTCGGGTGACGGTTACCATATAATATCGCGTGTTCGATGGGCAGGAGAAACGAAGAAGAATACGTAGTCTACTTAGTCGTTTATTAGTCTGTATGTTACGTTACATCTGTTGATGAATGAATATATATTTACAGTGCGTGTTCTAGTTATAATACAATAGTGCAAGGTAAGCGTTATACATTTAATTAAGGTTACTACAATTCCTACACATGAGAAGAATGTGTTGCGTCGGCATCTTTACTTGAGTTCCAATTCAGTAAAGTAGGTCGAGTATATTTCTCCAGTGGCGTAGCGTAGGTACGGAGGCCACAATGGTGATATTCCTGAAGTTGACGCTGATGGCGTTGCTGCCATTACTTCATTTTCTATAGCCCTGATCATCTTTCCACGTTTGTTAGCCGACTCTAGTTGTAAAGACACCTCCTCTGGACTACGGTGAACGTGCCTCATATGTCGCTGTACATTTTGCTTATATGGCGATGACATCGAACACTTGTGCACAGCCATACAGGCTTCAGCGGTGAGATGAATAACGCGTATGTGTGCTGCCAAATTGTCTTTTCGTCTAAATGTTTTTCACAATGTTCACATTTAAAAATAATTTTCAGGTTATCCTGGTTGGTCTGCATACTGTAAAGTAAGTGGGGGTTAGGAGTAACAATGATACCGCGGTATCAGCACCACTCCTTACCCCACCCCATTCTAATAACTCAAACTAAGCTTGACAAATAGTATTTGACTAAATTTTCTCAACTTTGCAGGCGCGAGTACGTTAAAATATCTATATATTAAGCAAAACTTAATTTTCGTAAATTAAACCAGACCTTTTCTCGAAAAGTTTATTAAAATTACAATGAATTCGTAAATAAATGATAGTTTCCGCGGTGAGGTGAGTTAGTCACGTTCATAGTGGAGTAGACCTTGAGTTAAGGGTGAACAGGTGACGTTAATCCCCCGCAGCTGACACGTTCAGACAGGTTTGGATAAGTTACAGACATGTACTATTACAACGTGGGGCGGGGGGAGTGATTAAGGTAATAAAATTCAGTCACAGTATGCAGACAGTGTTGTTAAAGATGCAGGCGCAAACGTGTGAAAGGCGTTGTATTCCAAAAAGTGTATTTTATGGAACCAAGTCTAAAGATTATTCTGCTGTTAAGAAATCCGCCGAATTATGTTATTGTGGGGGTAGTTCACTGGATTTGCCTGCAATTAAAAGGAGGCGATGTTCCACTGAAAACAAACTGGATGTCCTCGAGCAAAGCAAAGAGGTGATGATTGATGATTAGCAAGAAAAGTGGATCACTGATCATCACTGAGCGAGAAAATTACTACGTGGAAAACGAGGTGACGCCGGAGGAAGAAGAGACACAAGATAATCTTCAACAAATTTCGCCCGATAGCTGGTGTAATTTTAATTGGATGATGCAACGAGCTGAGCAAAGAAATAATGAAAAATATGCGTTAATAGCTGAAAAAATAATACCTATTGATTTGGAAAATGGAATATTTATAAACATGGGTATAGATCCAATAACTATGGAATCAACTCTTAGAATTATTAGAAAGACGGCATGCGGGGGATATGGTATATTAACGTTTACACTTTGTCAGCTGCGAGAACTTTTTAATAAATTTGAGCAAATACTGGGCAAATCCAATGAAATTAAATGCACTAAGGAGGAGGCGGAATTAGATGTTATAAGTTTGGAAAGGTATGAATTATTCCTACTGCCATTAAGAAGAACGATTTTATTTAAACCGCGTCGTGAAATATCCCTCAGCGAGGCTTGCATGGATGATAGTAATTGCTGTTTCACGCTGGAATCTTTGACGAGAATTTTAAGTGTTCAAGATTATTTAATAAAGTATTTACCTGTGGGCAATATTTTGAGGGCCCGATACGTCACTTTAGATGGCTTCACGACAGAGTGCGCAAACTATTTGGTGGAAAACCACTTGACATGTATAGAGCAGAGTATACTTGATTGCATTCAATGCTTCTATAAATCAGATTTTGCTGTATATGAATTGTATATAAAATATTCCGAAACATGTATGCAGGATATATACGAAAAAAGAAATTCAATGGTGTGAAGTGAAATGATGAAATTATAATATTTACATTTATATCCAGAAGAGAATTTAATAAAATTATGTTATATTTAATTCCTATGTTTTCTTTTAACTATACAATTCATTAATTTCTAATTTTTTGCACCCCCTTGCTCGCAATTTAAATTTAGATAATTATTTATAATGATAGATAACTAAATAAGAGGAGGATAAAATATAAATTTTTTAGACAAACGCTGTTTTAAATTTTGCCACAACCCCTTACTAGCAAATTAAGTATAAATCGAATAATTGAAATTAGTTACTAAAAATAGAACGTGGTATTTTCGAAGAACTTTGCGAGTTGGTTGTTCAAGTGGTTGATTATTTATATTGAAAAAAGTCGAATTAATTAAATTATTCATATTAAATATGAATTAAGAAAGTTAAATTTTGGACCTTAACCGACTGCTTGAGGGGAATAAGTATAAATTTTCAAACAAAATACTTTATTCTGTTTTAAATTCAATTAACGAAGTCTGAAAACGGCTGCCTTTCGGAACATTGTTGCTCAACCCTTTAAATATCAGTACATGACCACCTTTATTATAATTTGTAAAAATTTCGTCTGAGAAAAGGTCTATTAACCTTTTCGGCAGGAAAACTCTCAATTTTCCATTTTCATCTCTTAATTCCATCAATATCGCTTTGCCATAACGTGTGCCTAACGACTTGACCGATTCTATGTTATATTTTTTTATCAATATCAAGAGAATTAATAGCACGCGTTTCATTTCATGGGACCGCTGATGATATCTGGTTTAATTCACTTAAGTAGCTCATTTTAATTAGCTCTTTTTTGACAATAATAAAATTTAACGTACTTACACGAGAAAATTCAGTCACAAAACACACGAATGAAGGGTAGGAATTGGATACTGTGTGAACTATGGAATTCAGCGTTTCGCTTCGAATAATAGTTAACTGATTGTACATTTCAGAAAATCTACTTATACGTATATAAAACTATGTTTTAAGAAAGTGGGGATATTCAGCGCAATTTATTTATTATAATCCCATCATTTGATTCATACCATAGCCCCACATTTTTAATGCCCTAAATAAGAACGGAAGCATAAAAGAATGGGTGAACACAAAAGCGGCGCCGGCGGAACAAGAAACTTTGTATATAAACATGCAATTTCATATAAAAAAGGCTTTAATAATATCAACTTCTATTCCCATATAAAATAAACCCTTTCATTTGAAATGATTTCACTCTTTCATGCTTACGCATAATTTGTGTCGGCAGGTGTGCTTCTCAGACATCGCTAATGAATTGTAATACTTGGATAAAAAGTAACAAAATCCACCCATATAAAAACTAAATCCTTTGAAATGATTTTCAGTATTTGATAGAAACATCGCGACAAATTCTCAAATGACAAAAGAAAGCCGCCTAAGAAAAGATTCGTTCTTTTCAGACTCCGTTGTTGAATTATAATATCGGTTTATAAAGGGCAAAGGGCAAAACATAATATGCATTCAACAGATGCAGTGCAATGTCACACGTATTTTAAAATTATTCTCCCACACAGTTAATAATTTCTTCCAATTTATTGTTAAAAAAGGGTTTTGATGCTTAGAAAAGGATTAAATCCCTTAAGTGTCCCCCGCATAAAAGAAACGACAATTTGTTCCCAGACGAGACGAGCACACTATTTAATTCCTGTATAAAGAAATAAAATGATAAAGGATTTCGTGGGAAAGATCGTTATAAGAAAGAGAGGTATACAAAAGAGTGAAGAATTAATTAAATAGAATGAGAGGACATGATGGAATTTTTATTCCCAACTACTTTAAGGCAACGGGTTTATATATAAACAAATCGGCGTGGAATTTTTCACATCAGTTGATTTCAATTTATTGACGCGAGAGTGTCGGTTCGAAATACGTATACACCTATAAATTATTATGAGTTCATCAGTTTGCGTTGAGGGTACTCAAAAATCCGTGATGCTAATTGACTTCCAGGGGTTTCAATACTCCGACGGAGATTTTATCGTTAAAGAGCTGGCCGATATTTCTCTCAAAAGTGGAAGAATTGGTCATTATTTATTCAAGCCGCCGCGACCATTCGAAGAATTGAGCCCCGAAGAACAATCCCAATTTAATTGGCAGACGCGATTTTACCTTAGCGGTGTGAAATACGGCGATGGGAATATATGTTTAGATCAACTACCGCGTATTCTTCAGAGGCTGTGCTCCATAACATGCAATGAATCCGAGATATGGACCGTAGAATCGGATGTGGTAATTGTATGCAAAGGCAGGCAAAAGAAGCGGTTTCTGGAGAAATTTCTCTGCGCCAACGAGGTTACTAACATTGAGGATATAATGCTAGGGATGGCTACAACGACACCACCAACATCACTGAAACTGAGCTGTCCAAGTCCTCCAATGTGCATTGAGCACATATTCCCGGAATCCTGTCGTCATTGTGCATTAGGAAATGTGCATAAAATATATACTTTTATGAAAGATGCCAAGTGCTACTGTTAACAGGTATAAAACATATAGTTATATTAAATTTTTAATATCTAATCTAACACCAATTTTATTTCCATTTTTCAGCGAGCCGAAAGCAGAAGGACTGGTATCAATTCCGGAGAAAAGGCACTCCTAAGAAACTGGCCGCGACTCATCATTCTGTATTATTTATGTAATTATTTTATTCCTTACGAAACTCGCATTTCTTTGTATATTATTACTTAGTGAAATACAAATAATAATGTTTAAAGTGACTTCAATGGTTTTATTAATTAAATTAATGTGTGCCTTTTAAAGTATACTTTCTTTCCGTCAGAATAGTAATTTATACTTTGGATATTTTATATTTCTCTACTGTCATAGAAAATACATATGTTTTATTGATTATATATATATTATTTAGTCTGCATAAAGCCAGACTACCATGAACACTTTAAACTCCGAACAACGGACTAAATCTCTTACACTATTCAATGAATGTCGAGAGCGAACCACACAATAGCCATAGAAATACAGGTAGCTAATCCCCTGGGCAGAAGGTAAAGCTCAATTCAATAGGCCCACCGCAGACGTTTTAAAATGGAGTGGCATATATAACATTATATTAACGTAAATTGCTCATTATTAATAACAATTAGCAACAATATTGCAATTACATCACGTCTCCGCCAGCCCCGCAATTAAAACCGCGCACAAAACCTCAAGCCGCTAACTGCGAAAGCCAATTAAAGCCGCTAATTAGGCTGCTCATTAGCCCACTGGGCCAGATCAGGATGACCAGGATCAGGGTCCAGTCTCCTTAATATACTACTACTATTTTCCTGTTTTTATATTAAGTGGTAGGACCATCTGTTGGGTTAGGAAATGAACATGTTTCAGATTCGGTACTCTTATCTTCAAGTCGTTTATCAATGGGTATAAATGTGCGCATATGGAAGAAGGATCATGCCTTAAACAATCCGACACTGTGCAATATGATTTTGGCGTAATTTTGTTAATTTCTCTGTAATATACAACTTTGTGAAGCGTAAGTTGCGGCTTCCAGCTCCCAAAATGAGCAGATTAAATTTCTTCCGAATATTCGCATGCGTAATATTTTTCTCCCCAAAGATAATTTACTACTTGATGTTGATGTACTACTGATACCGGCCCTTGAGGATTTTTGTTATTAACAAGTTTATTTTTTCCACAATTTCCTCATTTTCGAATTGTAGATGTGGGGGTGTATGTGGTGGCGTCATTTCTTTTCAAGGTTTTTTCTGCGTTTTTTGGCTTCATACGACCTTTTGATTTTATCTCCCCAAATCTTCCTTATCGATCTTTGTTCTCTACTGCTCATATCTGGAATTCCTTCTGCACTCTCTCGTTCTTTCCTTTTATGCTCCTCATATTTTTCAGGATATTTTTTGAGTGCTTAGCATAATTTTCTCATTTGCTGTTTCTTTTTTGCTTTGACCATTTCTTCTTTCCTCCCGACCTCCTCAATTTTCAATTTTCTGTCTTTATTGCTATCGTTAGTTTCAGAGTTCTTCTTTTCAACCATTTTGTTTGATTTCAAACCAAACATGTTTACTAAAATAAAAACTCCTTAATTTATATTACGTGACGTGACGTCTTCTAAAATATTGAAAAACCTCCTACCAACTGTTTTCTCTGAGTATTTTATTTTTATTATTTTTATTTGTTTTGTCCAAAAGACACGATTTTGATTCAACAAGTTCTATTAGGATAACTATGGCATACTTAAAATTAGCCATAGTTTATTTTAAAATTTTATTTAAAAGCAAGTTCTCCTGCAAACTAAACGGCCACTCAGAAAAAAATCGGCGTCGACACGAGTGGTGTGACTGTTCCTCGCCGACATGTCGGCGCCTGTAACACCGACGTCGTTGTCGTGCCGGTGTCATATCGGTAGATGTGAAAACGCCCATTGTTAGAAATAAACATTATGAAATAAACTTATGAAATGCCAAAAAACATTTTTAGGCGTTCTGTTTCCAAGGAATTAAGAGTGCCATGCGTTAGCTGCCAAAGTAATAAAATTTATACATATTTTCATTGATACGTACGGCGTTTATTGCATCAACATACGTTAAAAACAAAAACCATTGTGATTTGAATGAAAACATCGTAAGCATGAGGCGTTGCTTAGTACATACACAGGCCAAGATAGCTGAAATGAACGAAACTGCATCTGTTGGTTAAACATAGTAGGAGGTAAAGTAACAAAAATATTAGAAACGTGACAGATGTTATCCTCGACTTGGGTCTTTCAGAACTTCTTGGCAATTGTTTTCTCGTACTTCTTGGAACCATTTTTCAATGACTTCCTTTTCACTGCCGCTCTTGTTGACGTGAGATTTTGTGTGACCCTGGTACTTACTTCTGGGTTTCTTTTTAAGAAGCTGGTAAGCCATGTTCTCCCTGGTTTATCATCTTTAAAAGGATTGTTTTGGTTTAATTCCTTCATTAGCACCTGTAACAAAACAGTAACATTCAAATGTTGCCTAACAAAAAAATCTTTTCTGTGATAGCTTACAGGTGTAGCAGGGTTTGGCCACCCACAAAAATTGTTTTTTTAAGTACCTGAACACTACTCATAAGCTGATGATGCTGCACCGGAAATCCAGCTTTGGCTACTTCTGTAATCATTTAACCAGGACTTTTTCCTGTTTCTTCTTATTAGTGCAATTCCGTCGTCACTAATAAACTGATCATGAGAACCTCTTCCTGACTCTTTCAATTCGTTGTCTTTTTTCAGTGCTACATCTTTAGGTACTCTGCTTGACATCAATGCACCCGAAAGACTAATGAACCTATCAGTGTAATAGATGTAAAGTAGGTATCTGTCGGTATACAGAGAAGAGCCGATAGGTAATTTATCAGAGAGTTTCAGAACAACACGTCCACCTACATCTATTTTTTCTGGGGTTGGATAAAGTATTGATTCAATAGATGTTCCTTTTCCTTCACGCATTACCAAATCGAGTGGAATATCTTTTGGTGTTACCATAACAAAAACTTTGATACCATAACAAAAACTTTGATACCAACTTGATTTGGTTTACCTCTAATGTATTGCCTCATTTGTACCTGGCCATGAAAAGGCATCATCTGTTCGTCAATACATATTTTATTTGATGGTTCATTATCGTGACAAACTTTTTGAATACGATTTATCAACGGCCTAATCTTCCAGAACTTATCAGCCCGTCTGCTTTCTTGTGAAATACTGTTGTCATCCACAACTTTCAAAACACTTTGCAGAGGAAAGAACCTATTGCGTGATGTATTTTCACTCACAAGTGGAACTCGTGTTTCAAGGCCCCAAAACATTCTGATTCGAGGTAAAGCATAAATTCCATTTATCATACTGCAACCAAAGAACTTGCGCAATTCAGAAGCACTAGTTTCAAATGATTTTCCTAAAACAGCAACTCCAAGCATATTTGTGAATGTAGCCGTCTCTTCAAAAAAATTGTCATCCAAATATCGACGGAAGTATTGAATGGGTTCCAAGACATCTGGGTTCGCTGATGTCGTTTGATTGGTAAAAAGAAAATTATTTGATTGAAAAGTATCACTACGCTTCCATTTTCTCTTCCGTCCAACTTTTGGTACATAATTAATTAGGGGTTCATCATCGGACGAATCAAACTGATCATCTCTATCCACACCGTTTTCTGCAACCTACGGGACACGAGATGGGGCAATTATCTCTTCTTCCTCGTCACTTTCATTCGACAATGCTGCGTCAAAATCGGAGAAATGAAAATCTATTAAATCAATGTTTTCTGCAATTTCGGCCAATTCCTTTTGACTGAGTGGTCCTGTCAATGACCCAATGATATGCAAGAGTTATAAATTGTGGAACGGAAATTCTTGACAACAACACAAGTATGGCACATTTGTATTTTACTAAATTTCATGAAAAATAAACTTTCTATCTTAAATATTAATATTACTATATTGTACCATCGTATCACCAATGATAACTAACCTAAAATTGCCATGGCAAAAAAAATAAAACATGCAGTAATTTTGTCGAGAATGAGAAGCAGCAAGATCCATTGACGCAATCATGCATTGAAAGCACAATAATTGAGTTACTTACGTTTTGGATTCTTAAAATCCATGAAAAATGGAAAATAGGAGACATATTTTTAGTAGTAGGTTATTTTTAGGTCTTTGGGAATATTATTGTATATCTTACTGATATTATAAGTAAATGACCTTTCAAATATTGCGGTTTTATGAATTGGGGGCATTATTAAAGATTTTCTTCTAATATTAACATTATGTATGTCCGTCCTATAACGAATTTTATTATAGGGATATGGTGGCGACTGACACTGTATGATACTGTAGTAGAAAGTACATGTATGTAGAAGGCGTCGATTGGCCATGTTCAACCATTTCACCTCCCTGATCTTGAGGGCAATGTGTTCCCACATAGTGTCAAGCCGACGAATACATGCCGTATAGTGGCCAATGCCATTAGAATCTGCCGTGTTTTCAATAAAATGAACAGCACCTCCTAAAAAGTAAGTTTTAAGGATCCCCCAGACCGGCGCGGAAGTTGTGCGTCGCGAATTTTCCGCAGTGGAAAGGCCGGTAGCGGCGCGGCAGCGAAAAAGCCATGGCCACACCAAAACGCGATTCTTTTTTGACGTAAATGAGTTCCTCTGAGGAAGAAGCTCTGCTATTATTGGCATCGGCCGAAGTGGAAGAAAATAGGTATGTTATGATTTTTTGTTTTTAATTTCTAAAACACCTAACTCATTTCAGAAATAAAAGAAAAAAGAAATGGGTTCATGATATTAATAAACTTCGTAAACAACATGGCGAATACCATACTTTAATGCCACAATTGCGTGCAGATGAGAAGAGATTCTACATTTATTTCAGGATGATGCCTAGTTGCTTTGACAAAATATTAAGTTTTATTAAGGAAGACATACGCAAAAAGGACACCAACTACCGTGAGGCTATAACTCCAGAGGAACGCTTATCTATTGCTCTAAGGTAAGAAATAATAATACAATGATACAATATTACTTCATTTAGGAAATATTTATTTTATCACATTTTATCATTCGTTTGGGTTATAATTATTCAAATACGAAGTAATAAATGATGATGTAATGCCACTCTGACTTCTCTGCTTGTTTATTTCATTTGACTGTCTGAACTGGGAGTCGGGGAAGTATGGAAATTAGATAGTTCCAGTTTCAACAGGTGTAGCTTGAAATTCGTTAGCATTCCCGGGAACTTGATAATCAGTGGCCCCGGAAGTAGTGCCCTTGCTGTGTGTGGAAGTGCGAGTCTCTGAATATGACGGGGAAAGCAGGGGTGTTGTGCAACCAGTAGCACAACTAACACGCGAGGAACACGTTGCACTTGAATGGGAAGCTAGAGAGCCAGTTTCTGCTTGTTGGTGTTCTAACTCCAATTCTGACATCAAATGAGCAAGTTTAAATTTTGCGATCACTTGTAATCGTGGTGAAAACGTCTTTACTGTCTTAGCATATCCCGCAAAAATTAAGTCCATTGCATCCATATTACTCTCATTATGGTTATATTTAGGTTTTTCCTTTAGATATTTAATTACTGCAGCAGTAGGAGATTCTTGTTCGGCGTGTTCAGTTCGTTTCGTGCGTTTATTGGGATTTACTTTAGCTTTATCCTTAGATGATGAAATGGGAGTTGCTGCAGACGTTGAAGGTGATTCTGTTTCCACAGAAACGTTATTTTCTTCGGTATCTGAAGTGAGATCAGCTTGTTGAATACCATCTGAAGGCGACAGGGATTTCATATCTGTTTCACCACTAGTAGTTTCGGTTCCTTTAATATCTCTTATATTCGATTCAGTTTTAGCGAAAGACATAAATGGGCGAAAAGTTTCCATCTGTCTGGCCCATTGCCATTTATAAAGTTTTTGTTTTGCACTTTGACCTGTAGTGGTTTTCAAGGATCTTAAGTGCTTCGCGTAGCTGTCCCTAAGATTCTTCCACCTTTTCTTTAGCTCGTCCCCTGCAACGAGAAGGTCACTGTAGGAAAGATATTCTGAAAATTATACTCTAATTTATTTTTTAATACATATAACCGTTTTCAAATTATTTGTGGAAAATTTAGTTTTTGATATTTTTTTCAGATTTCTAGCAACTGGTGACACCTATTATACTATTGGTCATAGCTACAGGGTTGGATTTTCAACTGCAAGTGAAATTGTACGAGAAGTATGCCAGTCAATTTGCAAAAGAATGTAGAAAATATATATGCCAGAACCGTCTGCTGAAACGTGGAAAGAATCTGCAAAGAAATTTGAAACATCGTGGAATTTTCCAAATTGCGTTTGGGAGTTTGGACGGAAAACACGTTACGATTAAATGTCCAAAAAAAAGCGGTTCTAATTATTTCTGCTATCTTCATAAATTTTAGATTGTCCTTAAGGCCATTGTTGACGCAGACTACAAATTTATATGTGTAGACATAGGTGGATACGGCAAAAACAGCGATGGGGGAATTTTTGAAATTTCCAATATGGGAAGAAGATTTGAACAAGCCCATATGAATATTCCAAACGCTAAGCCACTTTCTGGACAGGATCTTCCCTGCCCCTATGTACTAATTGGGGACGAGGGATTTGCCTTAAAGCCTTATTTGATGAGGCCTTACCCATATCGGCAGTCACGTGAAGATAATCGTAAAGAAAATTATAATACAAGATTATGCAAAGCACGAAGGGTCGTTGAAAATGCTTTTGGCATTTTGTCACAAAAATGGAGATTATTTTATCGACCAATTGATTTGTCTGTAGAAACTACAATCTTAGTAGTTCAAACATCTTGTATCTTACACAATTTTTTGAGAATGGAAAGAACTGGTGACGATAGGTATTTCGAATATTTGGAGCCACCAGAACCATCTCTAGATGCCTTCCAAAACTTGAGTCGAGATCCTAGGCGTGCAACGTCTTTGGCATTCGAAATACGTGAGAAGTTTGTAACTTATTTTAGTAATTATTAGTATCAAAAACTGCCCAGTTTATGTTTATGCACATGTACAATTAAATAATATTAAATAAATTACTATTAATAAAAAAAATTTATAAAAACTTACCATTTTCCCCTAATTCTAAGCCTATCTGCTCCCACACTTTGTCCTTTTTCCTTATGTTTTTATAATCTTCGTCAGACAAGTCATATAGTATAGGATAGTTTTTGACAATTTCTATCAGTTTCTCTGTAACTGCCATTTCTTTACATGCGGTATCAGAGCGTCGACGGAAAAAACCGTGCATGCAGCGTTACTGCCGTGCAACGCTGTAATGTCGCGAATATGGCGGAAATCGCGCCTGTTGGTCTGAATACGTACATAAGCCGCCGTGTCTATCGGTCCGCCGCGACATCGCATGGGTCGCGGCAGCGGAAGTTTCGCGCTGGTCGCATATTCGTAAGTTGCCGACACATTAGCGCTTCGGAAAAATTCGTCGACCGGTAGCTGCTGGATCGCAAATTCCCGACGTATTAGCCTAACACATCGGCGATTTGTTGTTGCATTTTTGATTTTTGTCAGTTGCAATAGTTGCGTGTTACATAAATATTGTAGTTTGCTTCTAATAATTGATAAAATAATGAATCCTAAGACATTGACATTACTAAGTTTACCTCATACATATAAAGAAGTATCTAAAAGTACCTATATTAGATAAATGATCAGAAAAACTTTGAGGTATGCAAATGTTATTTGTGATAATGAAGTATTAGAAAATAAGTACATAAATGTAAATAAAAAGAATTCTTCATATTATATGATATTTACATTTTAGCATTATTCATAAAGAAAAAGATCGTTTCGGAAATTGTTTTTAAACATATTGTTAGTCTGTCAGTTGGTCTTCTAATATAGAAAAACTAAACAATAATCCCGTAATTAGTTACTAGTGTAGGTATAAAAATAGGGCAGTTTCTAATTAAAGTTATTTTTGTAGAAATGATTATATGACTTAGAAAATATTACAAAGGAAACTTTGAGAATTTCAAAAACCTTTAAACTTGGTATCAAGAAACCACACCTAATATTTAAAATGTTATATCATTATTATTATCATTATAAATTATTTCCTTAAAAATGACCGTTATATTTTGCCTCCATAAAATGTTTAATTATACCGTTTCATTTACATTCTTCGCCAAGATTTAAATTTATATCTCAAAAATAATGTCCGAAAATATATAGTTTAATTTTATTTAAACTCTAAAAAAAATACATATCGATTTATTGTAAACCATTATTGGACCTCTTTAAAATTCACCTGCTATCTGTAAACCGTAAATCGCCGACGCATTAAACTAATACGTCGGGAATTTACCACCAAGTTTTCGGATCTCCGAATTGTTCCGAAACGCTAATGTGTCGGCAACTTACGAATATGCGCGCCGGTCTGGGGGATCCTTTACTGTTTAATTCCATGATATGTGGTATTTGCTCAAGTCGTACAGCTTTGTTTAAATTAATTTCAAATATTATATGTGTGCTTAGTACCAATTCCTCACTTAGAGTACCTGAGCAGTCTTTATCAGGACAGTCTTTGGAACCTAAAATGTAAGATATGCTTTCTTGCACAGGCTCAATGCCTATGTAGTTTATTAGGTTTGCATTAGTAGGCATAATTCCAGAGGGAATCGATTGACAATTTTTGGAGCAAGCTGTATTTAAGCACTTTTTTATGATAACTTCCGATGGCATGTCCTTTAAAAATGGTTCAATGAAGCCGATTACATTACAAATTATTAAATGATGATTAACAACTACATTTTATGCTGCAAAATATTTATTGCAAAAAAATTAAAAAATACAGATTAAAGAGAAAAAAATTAGTATTTTGTTAAGCCGCACTTCGCTTTGAGTAGTGCGGCAACTCTCCTTGGCAAGCTGTCGATGCATTTTAGAGCAATTTGCTCCAATTTCTTATTATGATGCCAATGATAGATTATGCGTTCAATAAGTTGCACCTTTGTTGTTATATTTTCTTTCGAGAGTTCCCGCTTTAAACACTCCCAAACATTTTCAATTGGGTTCATGTCCGGCGAGTTTCCTGCCCACGGCAAAAGAGGGATTTGCTTTTCTTCCAAAAATTTTTTGATAGATTTTGTTGTATGACAAGGTGCCCCATCCTGCATTCCTACTATGTTCAAACCATTCTTGCAACTGTGGAAGAAGTTTGGTTTCTAATACGTTCTTATATTGGTCTTGTCCCATTGTCCCCTCGACCACATACAAACGCCCCAGACCTTTTCCGCTAATGACATACCACACCATTACGGATACTGGGTGTTTAACAGTTTTTATCACACAGTCATTGCTGTATTTCTCATTTGGTCGACGCTTGACAAACTGTGCTTTATCATCCAATACTTGAAATGTCGACTCGTCACTAAAACAAGTCTGTAATAGGACAAAAAAATTAATAGGAAGAAAATTATAAGATTTGAATCAACTTACTATGCGCCAGTCATCAAGAGTCAAATGTTTGTGGGCATTGGCCCAATTTAACCTCTTCTGAATCATGGCTGGAATCAGCTTTGGCTTCTTGATGGGCCTACGACACTTGAAACCAAGATCGTAGAGGTTTCGCCTTACTGTAGCGACTGATACATTACACCCAGCCTCTTCAAATTTCTTCTTCAGAGTGGCATGACTTGCCCTTCAATATTCTACGGCCATGTTGCGAAGTATTCTTCTCCCTCTGGGAGTTACAAGGGATTTCCTGCCACATTTCCCTTTCCGAGCAGCATCGGCCTGAGACACTCCACATTTTGATGCTATCATGTGTTGTTGGCTTAGCTCTGTATTCGATAATAATGTTGTAACAGCACACTTTTGCTCATTTGTAAGGTCTTTAGATTTTCCCATTTCAAAAATAAGACCCAAATGTCAATTCCAATTCTTGAAATTAATATTTCAATTCCAAGCTTTGATAAGCGCTAAAAAAGTAAGTAAATATTTACTAAAACTATATTTTTTACCATTAATCCCTTACTTTGTCAAAGATTCTTCCCAAACACAATAAATCTTCCAATAAAATATCACTCTGTAAATTCTGCAACACTTTAACCACAACAAAAAATTGACAATTAAATAAAAGTCTTTTTTATCGACAGCATTCTGTCTACATTTTTAATATGTTATTAGATAGCCCACACTGCACATTTGTGTTGAATTTTGCCTATCCTAAAAACCGATATTTAAGAGCAATACGATAAAAAATCAAAATTGTTTGAGCGAGTCTAATAATGTGAGCAGGGACATCGCTTACTAAAGAAATTGGAAACCCCGAATAACATTTTAGTATTTCTGCCCGTTTTTTTTTATAGCAGTGCGCACCCCGAACCCTTTAAGACAAAGTAAGCAAGGAATTGCTTCCATCTAAAACTACAGATATGCACGACTATCACACAACGAACAAGCAAGAATTTGAATAATGGAATCCACAGCACATGCATTTTTAAATAGATAAAGTTCCCTATAATAATGGGTTTGGAAAATAGGCTGCCGTTCTTCAGAAGTGGGACCTTAACTTTTTACCTTCCTTTACTGTAGCAATCTCTGAACAGGAGGCAGCACAATAACTTGTTCTTAATTTGTTTTCCCAAACCCTTCCAATTTTCAATAATCTCATTTCCGCCACAGTCTTCATGCTCGTTTTCCTCAATTTCTTTTTTAAAATTTGCGTCCAAGCTTGTTTTTTGATTTTCGCATGCCATCTGCTTCTGAATGTCTGACACCGCCAATGCCCCTTTGATGTCGGCGATATGAGTTGACAAAAATTTATCGTATCTGATTGGCAAAGCTGCACATTTGAATGTTCTGTTTTTTAAATCGTTAAAATATGATTCAGCGATTGCCGATGAGGAGAACTGAATAAACTGGTGCCATAATTGAACCCCAAAAAACAAAAGTCTTTAAAAATTTCTTTATTTTGTGAGAAAATGATTGTAAATAATGAAATTTCTCTTCTCCACAATCGGTTTCATCTAAAAAATATGTTGACATGACTGAGAAATATTATCAGTCCACTCAGTAATGCTTCTTGCTGAGCAATAAGTCTTTAAATAAGTTTTGCTATGTCCAGTTTCTCAGTCATTATACATGGAATTTGAAACGATGAAGACAGACTTTAACATATTCTGTAATTCCTGGAGGTCGGCGGCCTTTATTATCAGAACCATGCTTCGGATATAGAATTCTCTGTAGTAATACAATAAGAGGTCTGGAATTGTCGGAAATTTTACGAAAGCTGTTGCGTTGCTTGGTAGCCACGAGTGTAAATTTGACAGTTAAAAGATCACGAGCGCTTGCGTGAGTGATCTTCTGTCAAATTTGCACGAGTGGCTAGTAAAAGCAACAGCTTGAGTAAAATTACATAAAAATTCCAGGTACTAAAGTAACTAGATTATACATTATAAATGCACCTACAAATTCGAAACTGTGGCAACTTATCAACAAGCAATATTATCGAAAAAAATTACCGTATGTAATATCACAAGAGAGTGAGAATTACTTGAAAATAATTCGACAGATTTTCGAAAACTTGTCGCCAGGCAATAGACACGAGAGCCCGTAGGGCTCGAGTGGCTATTGCCGAATGGCGACAAGTTTGAGTAAAATGTGGAGAATTATTTTCCAAGTTATTCTTACTGTCGTGTGGTATTCGAAAGGTTATTTTTTGACGTTCAAATATGAAACAACTGTCAATATTATTCTTTCAATGTCACAATTTGCGATTAAAACATATAAGACAATATGTCAAAACCAGAAAACAAGTCGTTTTATCAACAAAAACAAAATACTAAAAAAAATTCCCGCTGGGATAAGTTAGGTAAAAAATTCTCACTATAATAATGATTTAATTGGTCAGAATTAAACGCGTGATCAAAAATACTGTTCATTTATTGGAAAATAGAAACGGCAAAAAATAACCGAAATAATACACGCTTCTAGACCCAAATGCAATGTTCCTATTGGTCAATTTGACGATGAAAAAATAATCGCAATAATATTGATTTTCGTCTCAAGCACTCCCAATTACAAATAAGATGCATCGTCTGTGAAAATTCACTCTCAAAAATACCTTAGGAAGCAGATTCGACAGCCCTATCAACTTATCAAACGACATACCCAGATATCTATTTAAATCTGGTAAGTCAGCGAAACATTTGCAGCAGGCTTCCAAAAGCTCCAATGAATGATCCGTTACAATAGTTTTGGGAGAAATTGCGTTTTTCCATTCACTTAACCAGAATAAAATTGTGTTTATAGTGTGCGATTCGGACAGCTTCTGTGTAACAGGAATCTGTCCGGATTTGCCTCCTACTTGAATTACACCAATATATAAAAATATATTTCCGAAATCGCAAGAAAACTGGGGAGTGCCGCAGAAAAATATGGTCTTAAGATAAACGAAGATAAAACGAAATACATGACAACAAGGGGGGAAGAACAGGATAGTCTGGCAATAACAACAGAAACAGGCGAGAAATACAATTTTGAAAGAGTGAAGAATTTTGTTTTTGGGCGTGGAGGTAACAAGAAGTGATGAGCAGCGGAAGGAAACGGAGAAAAGAATCATGGCTGGAAACAAGAGTGCAGGAGCGATGCATGGAGTGCTCGGAAATAGAAATCTGTCCAGAAGGGTTAAAACAACAATATATAAGACTATTATAAGACCAACAGTTACATATGCTAGCGAGACGTGGGTGCTGAGGAAGGAGGACCAGAGGAATTTAGAGGTGTGGGAGCGGAAAATACTAAGGAGAATTTTTGGGGGTATAAAGGAAGAAGGACAAACAGAGAAATTAAGGAACTGTACGGGGAACCAGACATAGTTCAGTTTATAAGAGCGCAAAGACTACGATGGCTGGGACATGTCGCAAGAATGGGAGAAAGAAGAATACCCAGGATGATGCTAGAAAATGAACCACAGGAACGACGAAGAAGAGGAAGACCGAAGAGGGTGTGGAAGGAGTGTGTGGAGGAGGACCTGAAAAAACTAAATGTGAGGGACTGGAAAAGAAAAGCCCTAGACAGGAAAGAATGGAAGACTATAGTAGGACAAGCTATGGGCCTACAGGGCCTGCAGAGCTGAAAATATAATACACGCTTCTAGACCCAAATGCAATGTTCCTATTGGTCAATTTGACGATGAAAAAATATCATCATAAGGTTCTCAGTCCGAAGACTGGTTGGACGCGTACCTCCATTCTTTTCTATCCTGAGCTAACCTACGCATTTCCCTAAAAGTAGAACATCCTACATCCCTAACTATTTGAGAGCAGTAGTCTAATCTAGGCCTACCCCTACCTCTTTTTATTCCTATCTCTGACTCTAGTATGTCGCGAACTATTCCTTCGTGTCTTAGAAGGTGTCCTACCATCCTATCTCTCCTACTCTTTATTGTTTTCCATACCTTTCGCCTTTCCCCAACTCTTTCTAATACTTCCCTATTGCTAACCTTATCTATCCACGGTATCTTCATCATGCGTCTGTAACACCACAGTTCAAACGCTTCTACTCTTTTCCTATCCGCTTCTCCTATTGTCCAAGTTTCGCACCCGTATAATGCCGTACTCCATACATACGACTTTAAGAGTCTCTTCCTAGTCCCTATATTAACCGTTCTCGAACATAACAGTTGTTTCTTTTTGTTAAACGCAACTCGGCCCTGCGCCATTCTTTGTTTTATATCTTTAGTGCTCCTACCGTCTTGGGTTATTTTACTTCTTAAGTAGCAGAAATCCGCGACCTCCTCTATCTTCTCATTTCCTATTTGTATTTCAATTTTAGTTCTATTTTCACTCCATCTACATACCAAAATTTTAGTTTTCTTTTTATTGATTTTCATGCCGTAGTCCTGTGTCAAAACTGCTTCCATTTCATTCAAAGCCGCTCCTAATTCTTCTTTGCTAGATGCTAACACTGCTATATCATCCGCAAATCTGAGCATATTAATAGTTTGGCCCTGTACATTGATCCCTGAGGCTGTTCTTTCCTTAACAATATTAATCGCATCTTCGATATATAAGTTGAAACTAGAGGTGACAATGCACATCCCTGTCTCACTCCCTTCCGGATATCTACTTCCCTTCGTTCCTGCTCACATTCTATAACTGCCTTTTGCTCTTTGTAGAGATTATGTATTATTCTTCTGTCCCTGTATTTCATCCCTACCTTTCTCAGCACTTCGAACATCTTCCCCCATTTTACGTTGTCGAAGGCTTTTTCTAAATCTACAAATCCTATATATACGCTCTTTCTCTTTTCTATCGTTTTTTCTATAATTACTCGTAAAGCTAGAATGGCCTCGCGCGTTCCTCTATTTCGTCTAAATCCGAACTGATCTTCTCCTAATATTTCTTCCGCCTTTTTCTCCATCCTTCTTTGCACAATTCTAGTTAAAATTTTTGACGCATGGGAAGTTAAACTGATAGTTCTAAAATTTTCGCATGAAAAAATAATCGCAATAATATTGATTTTCGTCTCAAGCACTCCCAATTACAAATAAGATGCATCCTCTGTGAAAATTCACTCTCAAAAATACCTTAGGAAGCAGATTCGACAGCCCTATCAACTTATCAAACGACATACCCAGATATCTATTTAAATCTGGTAAGTCAGCGAAACATTTGCAGCAGGCTTCCAAAAGCTCCAATGAATGATCCGTTACAATAGTTTTGGGAGAAATTGAGTTTTTCCATTCACTTAACCAGAATAAAATTGTGTTTATAGTGTGCGATTCGGACAGCTTCTGTGTAACAGGCATCTGTCCGGATTTGCCTCCTGCTTGAATTACACCAATATATAAAAATATATTTCCGAATTTTTCATCGAATGATCTTGACAGTTTTTTAACTAGAAAACCAGTTGCATCTATCGTAAGAAAAGTCTGTGGTGAGGATTTTATATAATTGTTAAATATCGCTATTTGTTCTAGAAGCCAGTAATGAACAAAAAAAAATTGTCAAGTGATAAGTTATGTATGTGACCTATATAATGAAGGACTATGTTTTATAATTTCGATATTTTTGACAGGACAAGATACTGTAGTCGCTAAACGGCATACTTTCGGACTTTCATTTTCTTAACACGTCCACGCGGTTTGCTTTACGTCTCATTTGTGGTACAATATTGTGCAGCAGCTTTCTTTCGCCAAACAGAAGCGGATAATCCAGACGCTACTTCTTTTCCTACATCATTCCTTAAAACATTACTTAATGGCCTCTTTGCCATTCCGCTATGGTACAAGGCTTCCGTTCTCTCTCCAGCCATTTCAAAAGTAACGCCATCCTCATCATTATTGAAATCGTAACAATGTAACCTTATCAAACCTGGACATTAAGTACAATGGAGGAATGGAGTACGTTTCTTGCTACTACTTCATCAGTCTTGCTGCCAATTGTTATTGGAATCGTGACGTTTCCCACTCTATTTACAACCATTTTAGAATTGTTTACTGTTACTTCGGTATCCTTGCATTTTTGGATATTTTCCAGCCAATATTCATTTGCGGTCATCAACAAACCAATCGGAACTAAATTTTTCTGTCATTTATGGATGTATGGGACATAAAATTAATTCTTTTAACTTGTTAATTTCTTTCTTAAAACTCTGGTTTTTGTCATTTTTCTTGTTATACCTGCATTCACTAGCAAAATGTCTAAATTTATTACATGCATAGCAACGTACCTTTTCTTTATTGAATACTTATCCTCTTTCCTTGCCCTTTTAAATACAATGCTGCTTCCGAATCACTGCTTTTGCCTTTTGTTTTAACCTTTATGTTTTGCAATAGTTTGGTTTTTATTGAATCACTGGTAATCGGTCCCCGAACTTTCTAGCCCCATTATCATTGGCCTATATTCATCTGAGAGACCAGTAGCAATGCACAACTTATTATATTGTACACTATTCATGTATCATGTAAAAAGTATTGTTACAATCCTTAGCGGACAAAACGTTTTGGAATATGGAATTGTTTATAGAAACTTGATCTGAACACATTATGGATCTCCATTTTGTAGATAAATTCGTCAACACGTTACCGTAACACCCACAGGCAAGGATGACACTAATTAACTGCGTAACTAACACGATCTGGATTCGCTCATTAACCGACTAGCATTGGTTAGAACTAGTTTTAGCCGGTTAAAGCTGGAAGCATTGGAAACTCTTCGGGCTTTAGCCGCAAAGCCCGGGTAATCACCCCTTTAACCGGTTAAACCTAGGTTTACCCCTCATTCTTCCTTTATCCGTAACAGATATATTGTCAGAATTAGCACCCTTATATGGTTCGCCAACTTCACGCAGCTAATGACCACGGTTTAATTTCAACTTGTTTTCACCCCCCTGCATGTAGGTGAAGTAATGGTAATTAATGACCAATAGTTATAAATAAATATTAACTTTTCTGAAATTGTGATTATTTGAAAAATAAAAATGTAACACTCTGTATTTTGAAAACGAATTACTTTACGGCATAACTTTATTAGGATTTTTTTACTCTATTTGATCTATAGATTACGTACACGAAGTAGTGGCAGTACGTCATGGAACACCTTGTATAAATTATATTCCTTCAACAAGAAAATTCAATATTGTGCCACAAACTTAAATATTAAATAGTTTTATTAGTTTTAAGCATTTTAATTTAATGCACTAACTTTTTCCCGTCGACACGAGACTAATTTTAGTACTAAATTCGGTACAATTTCAGCGTGCGCAGAGTTTAGAATGAAATTTAGAGTGACAACAGAATTGTGTATGACAGTTAAATACTAAAATAAGTATGTAGGCATACGCAATGATCCAAATTAAGTTATAATAATAATAATAAATTTATTGCCATATCAAATCAAATTAACACGAATATCACAATTACCAATAAAACTATTTCATTATGAGTGGCAATGGGTCGGTATTCAGTTCCAAGGGGAATTAAACAGGTCCCCCAAGGTCCTGATCTTCCACACCGACCCGAAAGTTAAATGTCAAATATACAGGGTGAATCAGGAATCCTTCTATGTATTGGTATTTTTGTTATTTGAAGAGCTACAAAGTCGGTTAAATGAGAGAAAAGTTGCACTATTTTGGGGCCATCTTAAACCTACTTTCAAACTTGCAAAAATTTTCACAGCTTTCTAGATATAATTAAAAAATTAAAATTTCCGATTTTTTTCTTTTGTTGATAACTCAACTGTGGTTTGTGCAAATGGCTTGAAACTTGGAATACTTACATAAAAGAACGTTGTGCATCGTTTGGTGACATTAACAGTGCAGTGCGACCTGTCATTTTTGCAGAGTGACAGTCAACTTTTTTTTTCTTTGTGGCATCCATATTCATTCCTGACGCTGACATTAAGACAGCATTATTACAACGGTTTTTTAATTTTTTAAATCGAACCTCAAATAAAGAAGTTACAGAGAGAAACATGTTAGCACATGTAATCAAGGTAGCCATGCAACAAAAGAGCTGCGGTAAGTATCAATAAACAATTTACTTTTTAGTGGAAGCCCACGTATTCCCACCTTTTCTATTTGAAGAGATGGAGATTCGGTTAAATCAGCGAATACTTGCGCAATTACTAGCAATAAACGGTGGTTCCCGAAGAGTTTAAAAAATCGGCCGTGGTCAAAATATTTATGGAAATTTTGAAACGGATCAATTAGTACTTGGATTAAAATAAAATCCTACATTGTTGCTTCATGGCATTTTGTTAAATTGTTTATTCGTTTTAGTTAATTTGTTTTATTGTTCTTTAAAGTTCCATAGTTAATAAAAAAAATAAAATAAATGTAAGTTTTTATTTTAATCCAAGTACTAATTGACCCTTTTCAAAATATCCATAAATATTTTGACCACAGCCGATTTCTTAAACTCTTCTGGAACCACCGTTTATTGCTAGTAATTGGGCAAGTTTTCGCTGATTTAACCGAATCTCTATCTCTTCAAATAGAAAAGGTGGGAATACGTGGGCTTCCACTGAAAAGTAAATTGTTTATTTACAAAAATTTTTACTTACCGCGGCTCTTTTGTTGCATGGCTACCTTGATTACATGGCTAACATGTTTCTCTCTGTAACTTCTTTATTTGAATAATGCTGTCTTAATGTCAGCGGCAGAAATGAATATGGCTGCCGTAAAGAAAAAAAAAGTTTACTGTCGCTCTGCAAAAATGACAGATCGCACTGCACTGCCAATGTCAGCAAACGATGCACAACGTTCTTTTATGTAAGCATTCCAAGTTTCAAGTCATTTGCACAAACCACAGTTGAGTTATCAACAAAAGATAAAAATCGGAAATTTCAATTTTTTAATTATATCTAGAAAGCTGTGAAAATTTTTGAAAGTTTGAAAGTAGGTTTAAGATGGCCCCAAAATAGTGCAACTTTTCTCTCATTTAACCGACTTTGTAGCTCTTCAAATAACAAAAATACCAATACATAGAAGGATTCCTGATTCACCCTGTATTCCGGCATGTTTGTCTTTATAATTCTTGATTTTGATCGCACAGAATTTATTTTAGTACTTACCTGCCATACACAATTCTGTAGTCACTCTAAATTTCAAATTAAACTCTGTGCACGCTGAAATTGTACTGGATTTAATACTAAAGTCAGTCTCGTGTCAGACGGCCCTTAGAGGTCAAAGTTTTTATAATTGGTAACAGAATGTATTAAATATTCAGAAAGAAAAATAATACTTCAGCAAAGATTCGGACACCGGTACAGCCTAAAATGATGTTTTCCTGAATTGTGGTCAACATTACTTTCGGAGTCGACGACATGTTCCTTGGCGGTACTAAAAAGGTTATGATTTTGGCAAGAGAAACTTGTAGTTTGGAAATATTCCGCAATCAGGAATGCCGATTTCTTTTTCAAGTCTCCTTCAACACGCAGTTTAGGTAAATAGTAATGCAGTATGTCATTGCATTTACCAAACATATTTATGAATGGGGTACTTGATCGAACAAGGGCTTTTGAACTGCCGGGTAACGGCGTAAAACGGATTTAATCGTTTCTGCAACAACTACAATTTTTGAGGTCTCTAAGAATTGACCTTGCAGAGAAATCAGCAATGTAGGCATGAGTATTAATAATCATTTTGTGTTTAGAAAATGAAAAATCAGCATCTTTAATGTTAACATAGTCCATTCTGTCCACTCCTGCAACCACTTCATCTTCATGAAATAGAAACGGTTTTAAAGAATCTAGTGCCCCCTCTCTATCGTCACCTTCACAGTTTAATCCTGGGGAATGCGACGATAGGAAATTATTAATGACCAGCGTTTTAAAGCTTATGAGCTATAGGGTTTTTTAGAACTTTTGGAATATAAGAGCAATAACATTGGTCTCTTAGAACTGGAGGGTAAGTATTTATGGCTAGTCTTAAATTCTATCTATAGTATTTTTCAGAGCAGTTGGCGTTTGCGTCGCCATATTCGATTATCCAAGCAACCGCCATGTGGGGGCGTGTTTCTCAAGAATTTCAAATAGGAATGCTAGATTCAAATTCGAATCTAGCAGGTCATTTTACATAAGAATTAGCTTCATTTTATTGCGTGTGTTCGAGTTGTATGTCGAATTAGAGCACTTTGCTCCCCGACTATTCGTTATCAAGTAGCAGCGCTCCGTCCACGGCTGTGACGTCACAGCAGTGCTCCACGCGCTACATTCTGGCTTGTACTATCGTTCGGCTTCGATAGAGTCCAGCAACTCATCACGTTCTCTGGGAATCCGCGCACAAAATTAAACTTTTTGTTATAAAAAATCATAGATATACAATGTGGTGATGTTTCTGGGGTAGGGGGGGGAGAAATTTCCCACGCCCGGGGGGAATTTCCCTCCCGGTCACCCCGCTGGATTCAACACTGGTCCTCTTTCTATTTCATGGGAAAAATGGGAGCTTATATTTCAGTTGGGTTTTAAATTTGCCCATGAAAATTCCTGCAATGAAAGAAGAGAGGCAATTTCCCATGATAATAATTCTGCTGCATACACAGATTGGTTAAATTAATGTATTCTTTGACAGTTTGTTCGTCAATGTTCATACTACTCCAAAGCCTTTGGTACAGGTACGCTGGACTTGTCTCGTCAATTTGTGTCATTTTATAATCCTTTATGCTTAATGTATCTGGAAAATGAAGTAGATTCAGATCATTAGCATTTTCATCTGAATGATCTAAAACTGTTTAGTCTTCTGTTAGTTCTTCCATTCGTCGTAATGCTAAGCTAGTTCCATTATCGTGATATGTAATGTTAGTTATTGCCTCATTTTCTTTTTCCTCCTGAATTTCTACTTCAAACATTTTAGTATTTATAGCTTTATTACTGACTATTCATTTTTTTAATTATTTGTGCCAATTTTATTGGCAAAATAAAATACTGTATAATATAAACTATCGACGTTTCGGCCCTGTTTAGGGCCTTTGTCAAGATTTAGTAGGTATTTAAATAATAAATTTATTATTATTGTCTATTATTATTTAAATAATAAATCTTGACAAATGCCTTGAACAGTATTTTATTTGGAAGTGCCTCCGAAACCGGCGCCTTCTGCAGTTTTATAGGTGTATTGTTGCCGGAGCCTGCGTGTGTCTGGTGCGAGAGGGCAGCTAAGGGGTCTGTCTAAAATACGTATGCGTTGTATCAGTCTTTTTCGTTCCCAAATAGAAGCGCGCCGGCAACTATACGCAAGGCCGGCGCCGGCTACGGAGGCACTCCCATTTTATTTTGCCAATAATTTAACGAAAATAATAAATTGACTCCTATTAAGTTTCATACATGCATCATTTTTCACGATTATCCCCAAATTGTTGCAATTGTTACACAAAATATCATGTGCTTTCTGAATAAAATACATACTGTTTAATGGCATCACGGGCCTGTGGGCATAGTGGGAAGGTATATTTTCTAACTGGGACCGCCTTGATAACTTACCACCATTTAAAATCCATTTCAAGTCACCACTGTTCAACTCTTTGTCTTCAATATACACAGACACTTGAAAATCTCTTGTTACACACCCTCGATAATACCTTCACGTCATTTACTTTTTCAATGCTTTCACTATCAATATTTAATAAATAAAAATAAACAGAATTTTCTAATACTCTGCGTGTCCAGTTTCCCAATGAAACATGTTTTAGCTCAGGAGATGTAAGGTCACTAAAATTCTTGATAATGTCGCTATCAATAATTTCTTCTTTGACTTTAACATATTCTTTATTGAGCCCCATGTATGTTACATTTTATTCTTAATCTAAATGACAATGTGTTTTCTCGCGCGAGTTTCTAAACTCACGGGTGTAAATTGCAATTCAGCCTTCAGATATTTCAACTTAAGAGTCTAGCCCTAGTGACATGTTTTAATGGGTACTTAAGATATTACAAGGTATCTAAGAATCTATCTGTCATAGTGACAGGCCCTGCTTAAGTAAATTGCCTAATCTAGCCGCAGTACCATTTTCGGCCTCTTGTATTTTCGGCAGGCTTCTTCGTTGTAGTTCCCCAGGTCTCTGACCAGAGGGTTGACGTGATCTTCTATGCCGCGAAACGTTTTCGCGGCCGCTTTGAGGATGAACTCGGATATCGTCGGGATGTCGATATCCTTGTGAATCAGCGTTTCTGACGTACCACGTGCGGCCCCCAGGTGAATCTTCGGTCGATCGTGACGCCCAGGTACTTCACGTCGTTCTTCCAGGCAATGCGGCGGTAATAAATTCTTCTACAGCGTCATTATGCCTTTGTAGAATTTCTTCTCTTCTGTTTGCGGGATCTCGTCTTTGAATCTTTTTTGGGGTGGACATATACTTCGGTTGATTTTCAAAAATACCAGGAAACGCACCATTTCTTAATTTTGGATATGTCAACAGCAGTTTTTTCAAGCCTCCATTTTTAACTTTATAGCGCTCAGTTCTCAGGATATCCTCTTTATGAAAATGTTTCCAGCAAACAACCGAGGAAGTCGTTACTGTGTAATTCTCTCTGTGTATTTTTCCTAGCCATAATGTTCTACTTTCAGTATCTTTGGGGAAGCTAAAAGTGGTTTGATGTCCTTCTTGCTCTTGCTTTATGATGCTATCATAATTTGTCTTGCACCCAGGTACACAACATTTACTTGGCATCTGTAAAAATATTTACCTGCTGTAAGTATTATCGCCGGCAGATTTACTTGGCAACTGTAAAAATATTTACCTGTTGTAAGTATTATCGCCGGCAGATAGGGAATGCGAATTATTACAATTTAGTGTGCCTCTTTTTATATTTCACGCATCAAATCAATTATCAAGCACAGACATTATATAAATATAGTTTTTATATACTTACATTGGTTATAGCACCAATGATTTCATATTACAATAAAAATTCACACATTTCGCAATCCTTGCAACCATCGGGACATTGGAAATGGTAACACCATACATAAAACATAATTAGCTTTTTATCGTAGGAAAAATAGTGTACATAACTCGATGTATTTCCTCTAAACTCGCGTGATTTCACGCTCGTATGAAATTTGTCACTTTCTATGCTCGTTACGGAATATACTATTTTACATAATGTTCTCCGGGCATACTCATACTGTGCACACTTCACACTATAGGTAGTAGGCTCCCGGCTCTCACCACTCGAGCGCAACGTTATCTCAGTATATGTCATATCACCTCGACACTTTCGTGTCGGTGGCCTTGGACAAAAATCGTAACTCTGGCCCCATATACGAACATTAACATTTCCAATGTTAAAACATCCAACAAAATTCAAACACTTCTAGCAAATGCTAAATCTGCTGGGTAACGGTAACGTACATAATGTGAGGTTATGTAGGACCAGCCTACCTGCTATGTTGCCAAATGTACTACTTCATGGCCCGTTAGGTAGAGGAGGCAGTGCCCCAGTAGACGTTGAGCCAGTGCGATGGGCCAAAAATAATGTCACTGTTTACAATACACAGAGGTTATTTAGGTGGGCAAAAATTAACAAAGCATGTTAGTTTACTCTCAATTTTATTATAGGTAGATATGAATAATCAATTAGTGAAGTTACTTATTTGTACTGATATAAAATATCGCTGTGTTGACTGAGCTCGCGATGAAGTGGACGGTTGATCAGATTATTGACTGTTGTGATACTTCTGGTATATGAAATTCGACAGGAGATTCTGACTGTGTGTGTGTGTTGATGCTAGTTGTGTTGTGTGGGTAGGTGAAGATTGCGACATGTATGATTGTGATGAGTAGCAAGGCATGTTGGAAAGTATTCAAACCCTTTAAAGTAGTGGTTAATTGGAAACGTAAGTTCAAGGTGGTGCCTGTGTTGAAGGTGGTCGGTTGTGCGGTGAAGGTGAAGTAAGCGAGTATGACCATTCAGAGTGGCATGGAATAATTAATATGAGTCTTGTGTGTGTTTTTACGTCTTTTTACCAGCATATTATGTATTTCTAACATATCTTGTCTTTCGTTCTCTGAAAATTTCCTCAATTTTGTTGTAAGAAGTCGACCATACAACTCGTAATCATCATTTCGTGTTGGAACATTATTATTAAGGACTTGATTTAATGTGCCAAAAGTATTTGACATCTCCCAGCTGGCCTCTGCTAATTCTGGTGAATTTTTGGAACGTCGCTTTATAACCGGAACTGTTGAATTTGCACTCCTACTCCCAGCTGCAGAGTCGCTTTCGCCTACGTCATTTTCTGTGCCTGTCCCGTCTTCAGAGCATGTCGCTGACAAGGTCTAGAATCTAGATCAATGTATCAAAGCAGTTAATTTCAAGAATTATGCCGGAAGTGTGCGGAGCAATAATGGATGCATTAATTCAAACATATGAAGGTATGCGTATTACTTTATTTCTAGTTTTAATGTTGCTTTACATTGAAAAGTCAAATCCAATACAAATAAAATCGACAATCTAGAATTGAGATTTGATGCTCTAGAGCAATATAGTCGTCAGAACAATTTGCGTGTCTTTGGGATATGCGAGGAGGAGAAGGAAGATACGGAGAGACTTGTTTTGGAGGTTTTTAATTCACACATGCGGTTGAACCTATTACCTGAAAATATTGAAAAGTGCCATAGGATTGGTAAGGTGAGAGAGGGTCGCTCCAAGGGGATCATTGTACGTCTCATGTCTTATAAAGTGAAAAATCTAATAATTGGCTGCCGAAAATTATTGAAGGGAAGTGGTATAGTCGTTAAAGAAGATTTGACGAGGACACGCCATGAATTACTGAAAACGGCTTCGCAGCGGTACGGTAAGAATAATGTTTGGTCAGCAGATGGAAAAATTTTCTGTAAAAGCGACAATAAGAAGAGAATTTTAACTTCTGTGAAGGATATTTAAAGTGTATTTTTACCTGCGGTACCTCTGTTCCTTGGATAGGAATTTCTTTTTTGGGACCCGGTGTTTATCGTGTTTTTTGCACCTTCTGCTAAAATGGTTTCTCGGTTAAAATATATATTTTCTCTTGTTTTTGTATAGTCATAGTTAAGATTTATGTTGTTTTCATTTCCATAAATATTTTTATACTCTGTACACTACATGATCTGAATTTTATTGCACTATATTGTAAGGTAAAATCGTTTTGTAAAATTTATATACCTATGTATATGAGGGTGTGGGCGCGGTTTGTGATTGTGATTTTTTTGTGACTTTTTTTGAGATTCTTGTTTTGAGCTTATTCTGAGTGTAATATACGTAATTCTTACTTTCACCTCTTCCGCTTAAGCATTCCTAACTACATTTCTTCTTATCGCTATTTCGATCTTTCTTTTTACTTTCTTGTTCAGCACTTTCTTTCGAATTTTCCGCTGATATTATTGTGAACCTTTAAAATTAAAGCTTCCTGCTATGATTTTCTTTTCTTGATCATTATTCTTTTTCCCAGTTTCATTAATGAGGATCGGTCATATTAATGTAAGATCGTTATTAACTAATTTTGAGCAGTTTAGGGACTTTATTTTGACGGAAGATGTTGATGTGATTGGGGTTTCGGAGAGCTGGCTGCGGGAGGCTGTCTCTGACGATGCTGTCTGTGTGCCTGGTTATAGTATTGTTCGACGTGACAGAGTATCGGGCAGAGGTGGTGGAATAGTCATTTACATTAAAACTTGCGTGAAATTCCAATATATCGGGGAAAAGAGGGACAATTCTGATGATTACTGTGAACACTTATGGGTTAAACTCTTAACACCAGATAATCCCCTGATTGTTGGCTTCTTTTACAGACCTCCTAGTTCAAATTTATCTCAATTTCTGAACGAATTTGAGGATGTTCTGAGTGAAAAGTTTATTTCTTATCAAAATATCCTCTGCCTGGGAGATTTTAACGTGGATGTATCAAAATTCAGTAGTAAAAATGTGGAAAATTTAATATCAGTGACTAACTCTTTTAATTTAACTCAAATTATAGATACACCCACAAGGATTACATTGACATCTAGTACTTTATATGATTTGATTTTTGCGGATACTTCCCATATAGTGTCTTTGGGTGTTGTGGACTGTGGCGTTTCGGATCACTGTTTTATATATTGTATAGTGAAAACGGATACCGTTCGTATCCCTCCTAAACCATATTCTTATAGACGCCTAGCAGATGTTGACCTGCGCATATTCCAGTACGATCTTGAACATATAGATCTTGATTTGATTTATGATATGGACAACATAGACGAAATGATACTGTATCTTAATCATAGTATATTGTCTTTGTTTGACTCTCATGCCCCTCTGGTTACCCACAATGGGTTGACCAAACCGCACCAGCCTTGGATAACTGACAATGTCAGACTAATGCAAAAACTTCGTGATAAGGCTCTCCGAAAGTTTCGAATTACCAAACTTGCTGTCCATTGGAATTATTATAAACAGCTTAGAAACCTCACGACATCTACGATACGATGGGAAAAAAAGGCTTATTTGAATTATAAATTGTCTAACTCAAATTGCCAAGAAAAATGGAAAGAACTTCGAAAACTTAATTTGTGTAAAAATAAGAAAAATAGTAAACTTCCCTCTTCTTTGTCTAATGTCAACTTAATTAATGAATATTTTGTAAATGCTCCAAAATCAAATGTAAGCCCCAGTAGGAAATTATTGAAGTTTTATTACACTAATATTAAACCTGGGCTCCAAGGTCTCTTTACATTTGACTTGGTACCTGAGACCACGGTGCTGAACATTATTTTGAATATCAAATCTAAGTCTTTCGGTTCCGACAAATTAAACATTACTTTGCTTCGTATGTGTTGTCCATTTATCGTCCCTTATATAACTTTCATAGTGAACAGATGTATTTTGTGTTCTTATTTTCCTTCTGTGTGGAAGCGAGCATTTGTAACTGCCCTACCTAAAGTGAGTCAGCCAACTGAAATGAAGCATCTTAGATCTATAAGTATTTTACCTGTACTGTCAAAGGTGCTCGAAAAAATTATGCATTTTCAGTTGTGGTCTCATATTCAGTTGAACGGTATACTTCCTTCTCGGCAGTCGGGCTTTAGACCGAATCACAGTTGTACTACTACTTTGGCGGATGTGACGGATGATATTCTTAGGGCTCGTGATAGGGATCAACTGACGGCACTTGTATTGCTTGATTACTCCAAAGCCTTCGATAGTTTAAATCATGAAATCCTCCAGGCAATTATGCATTATTCTGGACTTAATATTACTGCCGTTAATTTGATTTCTTCCTTTCTTTGCGGTCGTACGCAACAAGTTGTGATTGATGGTGTGGCCTCGACACCTCTACCTCTTACCACGGGCGTGCCCCAGGGCAGCATCTTAGGACCACTTCTCTATACTCTCTATACTTCCTGCTTGTGTAATTCCTTGTCATTTTGCAATTACCACATGTACGCGGATGATACTCAGATATATTATTCCTTTAATTTTGATGATCTTGCCTTGGCAAATGAACGAATAAATTCTGATCTCTCTAAAATTTATAATATGTCCAATATTCATTTGTTAAGCATTAATCCTTCTAAATCATCTGTCGTTCTCTTTAGTAGAGATAACATTAGGGAGGTGGCTATGGAACTTTTAAAGATCACGATGGGTGTTGAGGTCATACCGTTCAGTAATTCGGTTAGGGATCTCGGCTTGATTATGGATAATAAACTTCGATTTAAAGAACACGTGACTGGACTGCTGCGGAGAGCATATGCATCTCTCAAGATTATATACTCTGTCAGGCACTTTTTGCAAACCGCTACAAAAATAATGTTATGCGATTCTCTAGTTCTATCGTTGTTTAATTTTGGAGATGTCGTTTACGGTCCTTGCCTGGACAGTATCGAGGTGAGGAGGATTCAAGTCGTGCAAAACTCGTGTCTGCGACTTATATACGGTATCCGGGGAAGGCATCGCGTGTCGCACAAGCTTGAACATGCTGGTTGGTTGAGTATGTATGACAGACGCCGTTTACATATGGCATGTTTCAATTACAAAATTATGATGTATAAAGCCCCTTCTTATCTTCATGATAAAATAAGCTACCGAACTGATGTCCACAACATCAACATTCGTAGACGGCATTTATTGACTGTTCCCCGCCACAATAAAGAAATATTTAAGCGTTCTTGGTCGTATAATGTTGCTAAGTCTGTGAACGGTATACTTGCATCCAGCTTCTCCCTGCCATTCGAGGTTTTTAGAGCCTGCGTCAGGCGACAGTTGAGCCCTTGATGCTTTCAGTGGTCATGTCAACGGTCTGCATTGATGGAACTACATTTTCTGTCTGTCTCTGTCTCTTTTTCCTTCCATCTTGTCTCTTTTCCTTCTTTTGCTGTCTGCCCTTTCTCTGTGCACCATGGGTTTAGTTTTAAGTTTAGGTTAGTTTAACCAGGGCTGAATGGAACATCAGTCTCTGGATCAGTCCCGAGACTGAATTCAGTCCTTTTGTTCTCTTTTTGCAGTCACTACTCAATGTCTGTTGATAATTTTAGATGGAGTTGTGTTGGAACAATAAATGATTTATTATTATTATTATTATTAAAATGAAGAAAAATGCCCCTGTAAACTGCTGGAACAGTCGCTGTCTTCTAATTGTTGTGACGGAGGCTCATTGCATTTTTGTTGTGATGTGTGCTCGTTATTTTGAGGTGACTGAAGTGGTGATGCACCGTATGATGAAGCTGGCGACGGCGACGAGTGCGGAGAATTATTGTATGAAGTGAGAACGTGTTGAGGTGGTACTACTACTACTACTAAGTGATAAGAAGTGGATGGGGATTGAGAAATATTTAATATATTAGAACGACTCGATGGTTGACGTGAGATTGGTGACTGCATTTAAATTTGCAGAGTACCTAGTTGTTGTGAGGTTTGCTCGTTATTTTGAGGAGACTGAAGTGGTGATGCAGTGTAAGATAGCGACGAGTACGAAGAAAAAGAAAGGGAAGTAGTAGCATACGATGGAAATGAATGATAAGAAGTTAATGGTGGTAGAGAAATAGTGGATGGGTGTAATCGAGTAGATGCTTCAGGTAGCACTGGTGATAGCATGTGTAGATTGCTTATTTCCTCTTGCAATATAATACCATGAATGTGATGCTGTAGTATTGCACGCCGCCGAACATCCAGCTTTCGCATTTTTTCTCTACGATGTAATCCCCAAACACTCCACATTCATCTTTCTTCTCTGTTGCCAATTTGTTTTTCAAAACATTATAAGCCTCATCTACGCGGGGATCGTCAGAGCGCCTCTTTTTTTGGTGCGGGAGACTTGGGTGGCACAATTGTTTTCTTTTTAGGACTAGCTAATGTGTTATTATTGTATAAACTATTGCAAACACGTACTGCTTGTTTTGTCGTTGTCATTTTGTTTGAAGCGGCGAGTGTCACGGGTTTCCCTGTTTTTATACAGGCTGGAAGTTGTGTTCCACAGACAATCGTGTAAACTATACAATTCAACAAATTTTACATTATCAATAGCTGGGCATACACGGACACGCTTTCCTGCCGGATTGGAACGGGCCATGCCAATCCCGCAGGAAAGAGTGTCCGTTTATGGTTAATGACGCGCCATGCTTATCCCGACGCGCCGCACGCCACGCGGCGGGCCGGGTTCAGCCAGGGCCTACTACAGTAGTAGGCCCTTTTTAAGTCTGGTCGTTGATTGACTCCTAGATAAGGAAGGAGTTTATGCAGAGTTTAGGTTTCCCATTCTTTTCAAACTAGTTTTGTGATACCTAGGTACCTATAACTTTTGTTTTTGTTTATTTTGAGATGATCAACTAATGTGATGCGTTTACTTTTATACAAAAGTATAGTTACTAAAATTAATAAGTTATAGTTTATATTTTTTTAGTAGAGCCACAACGTATTGTGTGCTCTTCTATGTGAATAAAATAACTAGTGTGGAAATAGATCCGTATTTGGAATTTGCTAAAAAAGGTAATAGGTAAATAGGTAATGTAGGTATATGGCTAAAACTTACATACTTCATGCTATTTCATTGGTACCTCGCAAATTACATATTGCAACGCAAAGAAATTTGTAACTAATCAAATAATTGAATCAGTATGACATAGAGCAACAGTCCTAGATTAAAAGATTTAGAATGTAAGTGCAATAATTAGGTGTACGCAGTATAAGTTAGTAGGTACGTGTTTTTTAATTACGTAAGCAGTTTAGAGTAGATGTAAGTTCTTTTATTATTACCTATATTTAAGACTAAAAATTGAGTAGGGTTTAGAATATAAGTGCAATAATTATACATCAGATTGTCCCAAAAGTAGTACAGAATGAATTCTGTATTTACTAAAAATTGAAGTTTCCAACTGAAATCCTAGAACACGTCGATTTTTAATTTTTATTTGGCACATTTTGAAGTAATGCATGTGTAGATGACGCTGCGCACCTTCCTGATATAACGTATACGATTTTTTTAAATGGCAGTCCTATTGTAGAGAATCGCTTCCCGTGTACGATACTATGCCACATTTTCTATTTTCTGTCATAATAAGGAGAAAAATAAATTAAAACGAAAATTCGGAACATTGAATTTTTAAAGCAGTAATGATGGATTAAGAAGTAAAATGTGAACAAAAACTTTTCTAATAACCCGCGAATTTAATTGTGTACGTGAAAATGAAACATTTACAAAACATAACGACTCTGCCCCCTGTAATTATACCGAAAAAACGAAACTTAAGTAGGCACTAAAGAGTAAATCTCACAGCTTGTCAACTTAGCTCTGAACTAAACACAGTGACTGACGGCAAGGAGGTAATTTGTACTTTATTGGTAGTCTAAATGTATTCGTCGGTTGTCCTGATGTCACTTCTGACTTTTGAATAACCTTGTTTACTACTTGCTTGCTGTTTTGACATCTGAATCTGAAACGAAACTAGATATTGACAAATGAAATTACAAATATGGTGTAGTTCTAAAATGACTCATTGTTTCATCGTTTTTAGTATCTAGGTGGGATAAGGTTTTTAAAAACTGTTTGGTCATGCTTACCGTAATCTGCGTCACTGAGGTTAAATTGTACGCGAGCAGAAACCCCCATTTGAGCAATTAGATGTTTGGAAGCGTTATAAACAATTATTTGTCGTAAATTTGGAGCTTTTACCAAGACGTAATGTATTAAGTTGGTATTTACTACGATATTAAACAAAAAATCTCACTAATTTAATTAGTGTTCAGTTGCTCATTATGTTTATATTATTAATAAACTTAAATGTAATAAAAACTTATTAACTAAACTTTCACTTGCATTCAAATACTTTTTTCAGAACTTCATAAACGTATCTGGAATTATGCATCCCAAAGCTTAAGCGGAAATACCTGCCGAAAATTTAAGATCTTCGTAACTTCTACCTGTAGCCAAATACCGAAATGTGGCCATCAGCCTTTCCTAACAGGAACTTATTTTCTCATAAAAGTATCGTTTCTAGTTAAATGAGGATGTAATAATTTTAATAATGCATCGAAAGTTTTGCTGTCCATTCGTAAGTAGTTTTTAAAATCATCAGGATTATTTTCCCGTAGTTCATTTAAAAGTTTCACATGGCTGTATTTTTATCTTTTAGACCGAATCCGTTGTTTACGTTTTCTCTTTTTACATTTATCTTCACAAATCAACACCATGGCACACACAATAGCTAGTTTTTGTTGATGTTGTTCTTCGTGTTCTCCCTAGCATCTTATTTGAATATCTTGACAGAGTGTAATAATTGAAAAAGCTACATCGCGACCAGCCACGACAGGAATTTCGATTTTGCGAAACTCCCCACGCCACGCCAAAACCGTCATTCGTGCCGTTTCCACAGCGCGAGATTTTCGTGCCGTGCTAATCCGTCAGGAAAGCGTGTTCGTGTGTGCCCAGCTTGGTTTTAACGTTAGTGGACGCAGACGCGATAAGCCCGTCCCGTTCCAATCGCGCAGGTTTAGCGTGCCGCGCTAATCCGCCAGGAAAGCGTGTTCGTGTATGGCCAGCTATTGTCGGAAAATTTCGCCATTTTACAGACGCAGCACGTGGTAAATCTCTTCGAGTGCGAGCAACAAACCAACAGGTAGCGCTCGTACAGGCATTGCTCGCACAGGCATATTATTGTTCGGGCTTGAATTAGCATAGGTACTCGTGTTCCATTAAATCTGATGTTTACATTCAGTCGAGCCCGTATTCGAGGTTTCCTGGAATACGAGATGTTTGTTAACGAAATGAAGATGGCAGCTTAGCTGCCGAAATGCGTATATAGTATTTCAAATTTTATGTGGTTAGGGGTACAATTGATTCTTTAACGAAATGTTAACAAAAAATTCTAAAAGTGAACTATTTTTGTCATGTATTGGTTTTGTCGCAGCTGCCAACGTCTGTTTTTCCAAACGGATACGTTTTTTGTCGCTGACATATTCTTCTAATATCTCTAGTAGCGATTCAACTTTCCTGGGAACAGCTTTGTTTTTCTTCGTAACTGACACTCTTTTTACACTTGCAGCACGGGTAACTGGCGTTGAGATATTTGTTGAAGAACAAGATAGTGGTGTATTAGGCTTCGAAAGGGAAGAAAGGGGACTCGTTAAATTTCCATCGTAATATTCATGGAGCATGCCCTCTAATCCGCTTTGGGTATCATTTGTTTCCTTTTCTGTTTGAGTTTCGTCCTCGTCTTCCTAATCGTCCAAATATTCCGTCTGTTCTTGATTAACATTTGTATGTGTTCTAGAATAATAATATATTAATGACTAGCTGACCCGACAGACGTTGTCCTGCCCAAATTTCAATAAATTTGTTTGTGATCGTTTTGTGAATTGGTGAAAAACTATTGGAAAAGTGCGAAGAACGTAAATTTGTTTTTGATAAAACGACGAAACTTAATTCATTTCATGAAACCATTGCGATGAATCACAATTCAACTGAAAATAAATAACTAATTCAATTTCTCGTCACTATGTAACCGACTGGCTTGATTCACAATTTGACAATCAACTGTCAAACGACATTTGCGCACGTGCAGCGTATATTTGAGAGTTTTGAATTAAAAACAGTAGTACACATTAAAAACGTTTATTTATTGGACAATGTTTTGTTCGAATCGTGAGTTAAGGTCTTGAGTTCATACAAAAATCCCACAGAAGAAAAGAACTTTCAGTTTTTCCCGAATTTTCCTATTTTCCCGGCAACTTTTCCAATCTTTCTTTCCCTACAAACCTTATTTGGACTATTATGAATATTAAAAAAAAAATTACCAAATCGGTCCAGCCGTTCTCAAGTGATGCGCTTACCAACGAACAGCATTTAATTTTTATTTATATAGATATATTAGTATTATATAACTTGATATGAAAATTATGCTTACTCTCTTCCTTTAATATGAGGTAAAAGAATGGCCATGGCATCCCAGTATTTCCATTTTTTACTCCCTTCGGCAGCCTGTCCACTTTTTGTTTGATTGTTTTTTACAGCTCTCTGAAAACCGTCTCTAGTGGTTTCCGTCTATTGACCTACATGCAAATACTGCTCACCTTCTATTGCACTATTACATAAATTTAAATTTCTAGAATATTCTGGTCCTTCAAAAAGTTGTGATCTTTGTATATGTTGTAAAACTAGTGTAAACATTTCCCTTGTCGGATCGCCTATATCTACTGCCCCCTCAGCATTTTCCTCAATATCTGTAAATGTTACTGAGATTGTATTGAGCATTGAAAAAGATGATCTTATGGCTCGTATGCAGCAATTAAATACATCTTGTCGATAAACATTAAAATAAATAAACTTTTCATGGTTTAGTTGTTCTTTGAAATTTTGCAGAAGTTGTGAAAAAGGCACAGGTATTTGTACTTCTTTACTTGCCTCAATTGCAAGATGCGATTCTCGTTCGAATTGTTCATCGTTCTATGTAGTCTTGTCTCCTACAGTTTCAACAGCATCTATATTTTGTGATATCTCTTGCTCAACATCTATTACATCTTCCTCTAAAGCATTGATAGGCCTTAAATACACAATTTTTTGATGGAAACATTGTATATGGCGCAACCATCAAAGGAGTGAGAGCCACTTGGGAAAGTTGGTTTTATAAGTGTACCATGCATAGGCACTAAAACCTCAAACAGACTACCATTTAATATCTTGTTGAATAATTGACGCAAATTGGATGTAACATGTGACCCTGACCAATATTCCAATATCATTCTACTACTACTGCCAATAATAATATTAATTTGTCAGAATAATAAATAAGAAAATTAGACCTTCTGAACGATTAATACATTCAAAAGTATAAGCCAATCAAAATTAGACCTTTTTTAAAATGTCGCCGATGAAATAACATTCTCAGCGGTAAAAAGTAAGATGGATATTTTTCAGCGATACAAATGAGGCCAACATGATAAAAATGCATGTTGCTCGATAGAAGGTATGCTGTGGAAAACTTTTTTGAAAGAAATTATTTAATTATTTTTATTTATCATGGGTTCATGCGCAATTTTTTAAAAATGCGTAAATGTTTTTCTCGTCAGAATGCAAGTCAAATAATCCCATAAAAATGTTAAGAAAAATCCTAATTAGAGAAACAATTTTTGTCGTTGTATAAACAAAGATGCACTTTACATTTCTCGCACTTGATGCGACTTTCCTCTATACAATTATATTTTTTACACCGCTGCCGTAGCCCCCCACGACCCGTATTGTCCTTTTTACCAAGCGGGGACGGCCTCCAAGGAGACCGTCCAGGGAAGGAGTTAACCCGCAGCGCCCAAGTGGGCACTAGATGGGAGTCACATGCTTCAGACACGACCCGCAGCGAAGCCGATTTATCAAAAGCGCATGACGACATATCCGAGGCTTATACCCTTGTCGTCATGCTATTGAACCTGACCCAGTTCAACCATGAGCCCAACACTGCCGTCGTTGTAATACGGCGAAATGTGGCCGAGGAAACGCCCAGTCGCCTGAGCGAGTCCTCAGACTCGGCACTCCATACACCGCGCCAGGTCACGGTGGCCGTGGAATACTCAACCGACGACACCTCCCCGCGCTCTGGCCACCGCTCAAGGATGCATTTCGTAGTATCAGCCTGATCCCGGTAGTTAGCGACCTTCCGCCTATGCGATACGTCCGGAGCAGGAGTGACGGCAGCCACCACCTGGGCATCAACTACATGCGCGACCTTGTCGCGCATGGCGATGATGTCCGGCTTCCGGAGCCCCACATCAGTCATCAGACGTGGTTCCACATGTACCTTAAAGCCAAGACTTTCCAACTCGGTCGATAGGAGATATCAACTATCTTATTGTGCCGCAGAACACGACCCCCGTGGGTACGATGGCAAGATTGGACCACATGGGCCGAGAATTCGGGGTTTTTACACCCAGCTCGACACCCGGTCTCCCTCAAGCCTCTCGCATCCTCCCGCGAGGTGCGCATCCTTGTCGGCAGCGCGTTGATACGGATAGCCTGCAAATGAATATAGTTGCTTCCGGCGAAAGGGCCGCGCATCCTCTCCAAGGACCGCGCCCAATCTTGGGTAGCACGAGAGTTCACACTCCCGGCCAGAGCCTTTCCGTCCACAGAACTATGCAATAAGTCAGGCCATCTTCTTCCCGTAAAACCGAGTGGATCGTCGAGGCCCTCCAGTACACTGGTAGCACGCAACCGGGCCCTACACCAGGATCGTTTCCTTTCCATGGCATAGGTCTCGGAGCACGCCCGCACGTAGTCCACCTCCGACCTCTGCATCTTTTCGAGACGCATCAGACGGAGGCAAGGGACCTCTGATGAGAGATGGGGGACTCCCAAGCCTCCCGTTTTGATGGGAGCGTGGAAGAAGCCGCACGGAACATCCTTCGGCAAAGCAAGCCAACGTCGAATTGCGGCCAATGGTTGTTATTGTCTTTTTGAATTTCCACAAGTGGAACGCGTTCTAGTGACTGCCGTTTCGGAATCTGTTTTGTCTCGAGGCTAGGTCGTCCACGTGTTCTCTTGAGTCCCACAACCCTATGTGTATTACTCTAAAATCTCCGCACCTCACTGATACCTACTATGTCTAATGCTAACCTAACCATCTCTATTTTCAAATTTTCTAACTCCTACTTGTTTCATGCTCCTAACATTCCACGCTCCGACCCGTGAAATGTTACACTTATTATTGCTGATGAGTCCCCCCGAAGCAGTCCCCGCCCAGAGATCCGAATGTGGGACTATTTGACCTCCGGAATATTTTACTCCAGAAGGTGCCATCATCATAAAATTTTCGGTACCCTGTTCGAGGTATAAAATAATGTGGTGGTTTCCCGTTGCCTTCCTCTTTCGGGACTTGATTTAGTCTGTCTGTCTGTCTTCTCAATAAAAACCCTCTCAATATGGTTAAACCTATGGTTCGGCTCTTTAGATCATTGAAGCACACAAGCCATCCCGCCCGTTTCAGTATTAGCTACTGGAACTGCGTCAAGGTACAAGTCCGTTGGGATAGTTATTACCATCATCATCAGAATATGTTATAATAAACGTTTTCCATTGCTAGTATGCAAAGTATTTGATTAATTCAATATGAATGGGGAAGACCCGCTTAATCGAATTTATAACTTTTAGTACTGTAATATCAAGCATAAAAGAATATGTATCGCGTACCACGTAAAAATTTTGATTATGTGCCGTGCTGAACGAAAAATTTGCAACTTAGAAAGCAGCATGACCGGGATGGCTAAAACGCGCGCTTTCTGAGGCGTAGGAGACCTATCCGTTGCGTCGCGGTGTTTACGCGTCTCCCTGGAAAAAGTGGGAGGAGTCGAGAAATAAACGAGCGCTCAGGGTGCAAACGGATCGGTTTGCGCATGTGAAAATCCCTACCTAATCTGTCGGTCCCAGTGGTCAAGTACGTCACCATCGTCATTCAAATATTGTGTCACGAGCGTGACGCATGTTTCGTATTTAATTATGACGAAAATAAGACTCAAATGTAAAAATCGAAAGTTGCGGAATTTGTTTTGGGTAGTAAACTATTCAATATGATCATTTTCAAAATTTGCGGGTTTTCCCCATTATTACCGAATAGTAACAAGCTAATATAAACTACATAAAATAAAATTGTAGATTTGGGGAAAAGATATTACCACTTTTATTTAGAAAATAATATATCCAGAAAATACCCTTTGTCCCAGTTATCGACGTACAAAATTGAATTTGTCCTAGATATCGACAGTCACTTGTACCAGTTACCGACATATGTAATATAAAAATATAAAAAAGTCGGTATTTAACAGTAAACATAATATTTAATTCAAATACTTATAAAGTGCTTGCAAATCAAAAGGAAATATTTAAGCGTTAAGAAATTCTGATATTTCTGCTACATCGTATAAACCGCGTTTGTTTTTTAATTCATGTTTTTTTTATTTTTTGTACTATTTCGCTTTCAGCTAACACATAACGTCTCTTCTTTTTGGCCATATCCAATTTAAACCTTTTTTCTCCATATGATTAATTTCGTATTTGTTTTCACCTTCTCTGTTATTATACTTCACACTGATGACTTCCCCAGGCAACAGCTCTTTATTGTATCTAATTAGTATATAGTCACTCACAGATAAGCTGCTCTTGCCTGGCTGCTTTTCTTCTTCTGCTTCCTTTCTCTTTTTCTGATTTTTTCCTCTTTTTCAACTGTTTTATTTTGAGATCTTTATTTTTCTTTTTTTACAAATCTTCTTTTTTACTGTCTTCTTTTCTCCTGTAATATTCTTGCTATTCTTTCAGCTATTTGTCACGAAACTTTTGTTACTGTTTTTTTTCGTTGTCGTTGTGACCAGAATAGACATTTTTTAAATGGAGATGGTATAAGTGCAGCTTCAGGGTTTGGTGAATTATTTTCTTTTGATGCATAAATTTCAGAATTAAAGTTAATTTCCTTGTGCACATTTTTGTTCGGCGTACTTATATTTGTCACTTTTAGAGTTGAATTTTTCTTTGGTTGGTATGTATTTTGATTCAAATCTGAATTCATCATTTCTACATTTTTGTTTTCTCTATACGCTCTTTAAAAGGAAATTGTAAAGCCTGCTTAATTTCCACATCTTCAGTTTCACTTGAATGTACCACAGATTGGTTCCGTAAACAATTATTACTACTTATATTTTTGCACAATTTTGGTTTTGATAACATGAATATCATTCTCAAAAGATTCCTTCTCAACAGATTCACTAGTTACACCAACGTTTATGGGTTCATCCTGACATAGCACATTTTTGGTTTTAATGACATGATTAATATTATTCTCCAGATATCCACTAGTGATATTGCAACGAACACCCTCAGAAATTTCGTTCTCATTCCCAGTACAAAATCTGTTGCCAGGTGCAGATTGTTTATTCTACAGAATTTGAACTCGCTTCTTCAGGTACGGTAATTACTATCGGACCTGATTCTAAGTCTATGTTGCTTATATCAATTGGCTGAGTTACATTAATCTCAGGCAATTCTACAGTGTTTATGTTAGCTGAATTATTCTCAAGTAGCAAGCTACTGTTTAAACTAAGTACATTGTTGTCAGGTAAGTTGTCATTAAAAATTCCAGGATCATCTCCAACAAGATGACGGTGATTTAGTATTGTCAAAATCTTCACCAGTTTTCGGCGAATGCCAAAAATAAAAAAGATTCTGATCTTCCGGAAATCCGTTTCAAACTTGTCCTGGAGAATTAAACGAATCTGAAATTTCGCATTCATGAAAATTTAAGAAGACAGTCAAATCACGATCTTCTGCTCTTTCAGAAGTGTGAACTACTGCTTAGCGAGCTTTGAAATATTTAGTGTAATTGATATTGTCCTGGTCGAATGGTACTAATCCACAAGTTTTAAATCCGTTTTGAATTATGGTTTTAATATTTGTCTATTATTGAAAGCGTTATTTAGAAATAGAGCGAAGTGTTAAACTCGTGATATACTTCTGAGGCAGAAATATTCAGATTTATCATGTCCATATAATAAACAGTTCCCCATCTAGCATAGTTCTGGTGATCATACGCACTGAAGCATGGTAGCATGTGATAAAAAGCTTCTAAATAGTCATCCCAGATACCTACTCTTTCACTACGAATGAATGTTAAAAGTATGTCGGCCATACTTAAGTACGAAACTCAAAATTGTGAAGTCATCCATGAACTCGGAAAACGACGTCAAACTTTTTAGCACATTAAGAGCTTCTGCGTTTTTAATCGACATTGCTGTCATACTTCTAATACTGATAGTTTGCTTTAACTCAGTTGCAATTGTTGATACCTCCATGTAATTTTTATTCTCTTCAGTTGACGACGTTTGGAGCCAACACTCGTATTTGTCCAGTAAAATTCTCCAGGGACTCGGAAGCTATTTTGTAACATTTTATAGCGCGGTTCCATAATTTCCTTCTCAGTATATTTTTCACAGGTATTAGATGTGTAGACTCCAGACTCCAAGATAATGTCAGCAAAATCGCTACCCTCAAGCCTCGGACCAATAACTTATAAAATTCAACATTATGTGGAAACCTCCCAGTCTGACAACAAAATCTTTGCACATTTCCATATTCAACCATTCCAGCTCTTTTGCTTTGTAGTGGAGGGCTTGATCAAAAGTTACTACAACATTCTTCACATTCAGACTCTAGGCAATATTCTTACACCTGAGCATTACTGTCCACAGTGTATCGTACCCCGATGCCACAAAGGGATGATAGGGAGATGTCCTCTTAAAACAACGTTGTCATCAATGGTACTATAATGGTGTAACTTGTTCTTCAGAATCACTGTGTGTTCTTCTCAAAATCCAAATCATGTTTTGGGCACTAAATTTATATCTGTGTGCAAAAATTTCCTCAGATTTGTAGTAATCTCTACTTCCTGTGTTGCAAGCCGTCATTGGTTTATTGTTCTTATCGTAGTGACATGGGGACAAAACATGAAAATTTTGCGGGATTCGTAACTTTTTCGCGAGTTTTGATAATACGGGGTAAATCTCATTTTCCTCTGGGTTTGGATCGTGCTGAAAAGCTACCACTTGTGTTTGGTGGAACGTATTCCGGCCATCTAGAGTCTCTTCTAAAATATCGATGTTATCTGCGGCAAATTGCACAAAACTATTTGGACGCAAATTAGGCGGAATAAGAGTGAGGGAAGATTTTGAGAAAAGACTATCAGAGGCAGAACGTAAACTAGAACAACACGAAAGATAGAAAAAAGGAATAACCTGGTAGTACAGTTGGAGAGCAGGGAGGATAAAATGGAGGTTTTTAAATGTAAAGTCAAACTGATCGGAACACAGGTCTTTATAAATGAAGATCTGACACCAGCAGAAAGAAAAATACAGGCAGAAATTAGGAGGAAAGCAAAGGATCAGAAAAATAACGGGTGTAGTGTGAGGGTTGGGTACCGTAAGTTAACCATAAACGTAAGACTGTATACGTGGAATGACAACTTCAAGGGGAAGTGCAGCAGCCCAACAACTCAGAAACCTAATAATAGTCACTGAGGATGATCATACGATGACGAACTGGCAGGGAAAAAAGTTGTAATGGAACTCGTACATCGTTGTTTTTGAAATGTCTAGTACGCCGAAACCTACAAAAATCGGTTTATTATACTAAACTTTTAAGGATTTTAACTGCACAGCTATAAATTCTTCATTAAATATGATTTTACTACAGAAATTATTTTTCTACATACTAACTAACTTAGCTGTGACACGTTTGTCCACCGTCTCCGTAGATTTCCCAAAAATGGCGTTGCTCATCAATTTGTAGAAACTTTTGAAAAATTCGTTAGTTGCTTCCTGCTGTTTCTTGGTGTTGAGATCGATGTAAAGCTTCAGGCAGTCGGACTGATTAAATTCTAAGTGCGATGAATCTTAACTGATATAAATTTCGATAATGTAACTTTGTTTGTCGAGTAAATTGGGGATGAACTTTTTCTGCTGACTGATGTCATTCGGTGGAACGACATTATCCGGACAAAATAATGGCAAGTCATTATGATGACTTCTAGAAAAAACCTCTTCACTGATCTCACTGCAGCATTTTGTGCTTTTATCAAATTCGTCAGTTTCTTCCCTCTTTAGCTAACGAAATCCTGAAAGTGGTAGATATTGGGATAAAGCTGATACATAGAGGTTATCAGCATCCAATAGAGGAGGTAGCTAATATCTTGGGTCGGTTGATATTTATAGGCATGGTTATTAGAAGATTCTTTTATAAGTTCATTATTCGCCAGGGCATGTCTGTGACTGCATTAGGAAACCCCTCCTCTGACTGATTTCCGAACGAAATGCAAAATATCCACATCTGTCAATAACTCTAAACCTTTGTATATTTTAACATAGCTGAGAAAGATAAACTGGGGCAAGTTATAAAACTTGCCGCTTCCAAATTGTATGTATCCAAACAAAGAGTCCTGAGAGATTCAAAGACATCAGTCAAAAGGAGTATAATTCAGAGTAATCCCTTAAGTTGGTGCAATTGAAAGTTCTCCACACATTCTGTGCGTGCTTATATGAAGTATCGTCTATATCTGTCTCTGTTAATCCATTATAAAATTTCTCTCGATGGAAGTTCTCTCGTCATTTCCAAAATTTCATACGAGTGTATGAAACCGTACGGGAAGATACATTTCTTTATTACCAAATAAAAGTGACCCGGATTGCTAAAGTGCCTACGAGTCTCAATAAATTGATGTTCTTGTAGGTTACTAACGAGCGAATCCAAACTGCTGTCCATGAAGCGGAAAGTATCTGAAAACCTCGAATTAACTTTATGTGATTTTTCCCAACTGCGGCTGCTGGTCGCCATAGTACTATGTGAGGGAGAATACGACTCTAAGATTCTTCCGTCTTGATTACAATTGAGAAGGAAATATACTTTTCTTTAGTCTTGGGAATAACAAAAATTTCGTTAGCTGCTCTTACTAGTTTTTGAGTGAACAGATGGGCATCATAGTTGCTTAGATTGTGGAAAAATACGAGCACATGCTTGGGTATTTTATATTTTAGGTTACATTTCATATGAGTGGCGCCTCTGTATTCTCCTACACAATAAAGGAAATATAGGATAATATATACTGTACAATTTATTTTCGTCTTACCATTAAAATGGTTATGATCTCTGCACTTTAATAAAGATTTCTCAATATCTACTTGGTGTCTATTATTACTGTTTGAAAAATCTTTTTGGCATATAAAACGTGACAGAGCCACGTCATGCATATGTTGTTGTTCAGATGTCTAAGTTTTCATAGGTACTGGATTTAAAAATTTGATTCACGTCTTGAATCAGCCACTTTATTCAAACGACGGCGCAGTTTTCCCCAGTGTGTTGACGAAGAATTGAGAGCGTTTCATCATAATCACATTTAGTAAAGTAACAAAAATTTAGCGGGATGTGTATCTGGTGTATACTTTTCATCTGGATTCATCTGGCATTGTTATATTGGTCTATGTACTGAATTAAAGCATACACCATGAATGGAACCTTTACGGAGGGGTGGCATTTTTTGAACTGCAGAAATCGTTCCTCAGGTTCACTGCAAACTGCACCTTTGCTAATATGGCCTCTCAGTTTCCCCTCATCATAAAAATATATTTAACAGCCGTCACATATGTAAATTCGCCCTTTGTGTTTGGTAATCTGATTTCGAACTAATTTAGATAAGTTTTTATCCAACTCTAATGACCATCAGGTTCTAAATATAGAAGATTGATATGCTTTCCATGTCGCTGTCTTGTATGATATGGAGGTCTAACAATGTTGTATTTCTCATCCTTAACGTCCACGTTATTTTCACGTGCTAATCCGAATACCTTAATACTAATCCCAATGTTTTGCCGCTCGAACTTTGGTATATCCTTCACTTGAAGGGGGAATTGCAATCCGTCGAAATTAAGATTATTCAAATATTTAGGATTTTTACCTGTTTCTGGTTCTGCGAGCGGGGGGTATGTAAAACAAAGATTATCTTTTTCCTTCTTGACGTTGACTGTGGATCGTGTGCCTACAATTTTTCTTCGCCATAGCAAATATAAAGACGCTCGAAATGGACTAAATAAAGCTATGTTAACTTCCACATAAAGTATACTCGCAAGAGTCGAGCCGGGCTACGCCTACATATAATAAAATAGTAATTAAAATACAATTAAAAGAATTGTTTACTTACATTGAACTCTTCGCTTTTGCGTTTCAGAATTTCTACGAGATCGATGTAAAGTTCATGTAAATCCGTAGATATCGTGACTATCGAATATTTTGTGTTGAAGGATTTTATTTCTTGGAAAATGTTCTGAGAACCCACATCGTAATTCTCATTATCTATTTTTGCGGCTTTTTCGTAGCTTGCAAATAACTCGAAATTTACTTTGAAAGTACGGAAGCGAAATTCTTTGATTTTCTAGAGATTCAGTAATTATTTGTAAAATATTACTTTTATTAACTTCAAAAAAGTTGTTTGGGTCTTTAATGAGTCGTGTATTTGTTATGTGTACTTTGTATGAGGCTACGTGTCCTTTGAAGGCGACTTTTATTAAATCAATTCCTGGCTGAAGATTTATCTATATTGCACTGACCACATCTAACGTAAATTGGATATATCGCCTGGGGCCTTACTCTCGAAGTCGTAGGAGTAGAAGCAGTGAGAGAAAGTGGGCGGAGTTCTCTTAAACTCACCGAAACCGCATTCCTGAAAATAATGAACTCTCACATCCCTTGAAAAGCAAGAGAAGTGCATTCGCCTGGGTCATTTGCAGGGAATAACTTGTTTCTCTCTCGATCGACGTTATTTCTGACCTAAATTTTGTTTCGTTAATTAGTATGGATTTGGAAGAAGTATTGTTCGTTTTCAATAACGTTATTGCGGACGTTGAAGAAGCGGAGGAACAATTACAATAATCTGTTAGACAGTTTAGAAGACGCGAAAATGCTTTCGAATTGTCTGAATTGAAAGTTAAAAATTGTTTTCGAGTTACACAGGATTTGGCGAGACAAATTATTGCAATGGTTGCTCAGTTTATAGAAGGGCCTTCGTTAAAACATGCAACATTTCCTTTTTAACTTTTAAATCTTCCATTAATTCTAGCTTCCTCTTCCTGTAACTTAACTGCTCCTCCATTTGACTTTTACGATATTCTTCTTGTTTTTATTTTTTATTTAGATAACTGGAACATTTCTCTACTAATGGTAACTGCTCCAGTCTTTTATGTTTTAATTTTTTTTTCTGCGCACTAGTGGGTGTAGATGTCATTAACTCTGCCGAATGTAAATTACTTGGGTCAGGCAAGATGGTGTACATATGATCACCGACTGTATTTGTTGCTGTTGCCACTATTATAGGTTCATTCTAAAAACAGTATATATCACAGCTTTAGAACTTGGATTCCATCGTTATAGCAAAATTAATACATACATCAAAACCTTCCAAGTCGACAGTAACTGAAGATTCCTTCACCTCCTCGTGTCCCTGTAGTACTTCTGAAGAAACCATTTCCAGAATTTGAATATCAAAGTCGCCTAATTTTTCATTGCTAGGAGCACCTCCACCTGTCCCATTGCAATATTTTTTCAATAAGAGAGACTTTGATTTTGCGTTTTTCTTTCAATCTTGCCAGGTCTGCAAATTGCACGCATCCCAAATTATATGCTACAGACCAAATAATATATCTAATCTACTCCTTTTGCCAATTTAATTACTTAATAACAGCAAATTTCAATTTTTTAATATAATGCACATACCTTTCTCCATCTTTATTAGCTGCCCCAGGGACTGCGTTTAGCAAGTCGGCCACCTCTTGCCACAGCCTTTCAGCTATTTTAAAGGTAAAATTAATAGTAAATTTACCGGTTTATAAATCCGGGTGGCTTTCCATAAATTCCAGCAGCATATTTTTTGTTGGCCAGAAATACATCCCGCGCGAATTTTTTCCATATTATATAAAAATTGTGAGGAATAAATTAACACTTAACAGAAACCCGTGATACTCACGCAAAAGAACAATAGTGCAGTGAGAAAGATACTGTGTTGTGTGTTCAGTAACCCCTAATTTTTGCTGGTTGGGGCCGAGAGTTCAGTTTTCCGCCTTCCGGTTGAATTGTCCATACACTGAGGCTTGTCGGACATAAACCTTCCGGCAAACGGTAGCGTCTATGTCCACCTTAAAGTTGACATGTTAGTTTGCATCTGGTCACAAATAGTAGCCAGCACCCTAAATAGTGTTCTGCTGTGAACAGCAGAAATTATTTGCAGGTTTGTTTTAGCAGCAAAGTGAACAAAATAGTTTGCTACAGGCAATTTCCACCACGTTTTAATACCTCGCAACATAAACATCAACGCATAATCTGCTATGTATTTTGATTTTGGCTGGCCAACCCCAAAGTCTTCCAGCCCTTGAATCAACCTTCCGTGACAGCCATATGGGGGAGCAATGCAACCTCATTAAATACCAGGGAACAATATCTGTAAAAAAGTATAACTTGTATAAGGTTACAATAAAAAAACATCCACTACTAGAACATATTAAAAATTTTAAAATCTGGGTCGTACCCTCTCATAGAGTCCATTTTATTTGAAACTGATGCCATGTGAACAACTATCGCCTCATTTAATCCCGTTTTTATATTAAGGTTTTGTTTTCTGTAGAGCATGTTGTAATGTCCTTGCCAAGCAACCTATATGCTTTAGGCGACGTTTTGTAAATTGCCAGAGCTAAAGACTTCCTCGGAGTTCCAAATCATACGTGTTTTCTTCTGTCCCTGATGTTTCAATTACGACAATATGAAAGTTCTGCCAGCAGAAGATAAATGGTCCATCAGCTTCAGGGCAGTGCTATTTAAAATATCGCCTCCTTTCAAAAATTTCTTCCCCAAATAAATCCTTAGAACACTTTTGGCTTCACCCATGTTTGACAGATCTTAATTTTTAATTCAAAAGTTTTCTTCGTGGTGTTAATACTGCTTGCGTTGAAACACTAATTGATTGTAACAACTGGCTCCTATGATGTGAAGATGTTCCTAAAAACAACAATCACTTTGTTACATGGAATTAAATTTTATTTACTTACTCCTACATACACCATTAGTGGTACTTACATGTAAGGGCGCAAAACAAAAACTATCAAACTAAGACTAAAACTAATTAAAACCAGATACAAGGCACAAGGTACCTCAGAATGTATGTTCAAAGTTGGCTTTGGCTTTTATATACTTAACTGTTGTATTGAAGAAATCAATACACTATCGTGAAAAAATTAACAATATGCACAGTTCTTACAAAAAATAACTCAAAAAAACTTAAATCAACGACGAGTGGTGATTTATATGAACCGTCATTGTGGTATTTTGACCAGTTAAACTTTCTCTACGATCAAGAAATACCAAGAAGTAGCACATCTAATATCCAAGATATTGAAAATGCTGAGGATAATAAGGTAAACTTCTTGTGCTTTTCATCGACCGCACCAAGACAGTTCGGAAACTGTCATCTTTTTTCGAAGTCTGATTCAATTTTTTTCCCATTCATCCTCTGAATTGGGAAAATGAAAAAATCAAATTTGTTGTGGCAATACAGAATTATATACCACCACCATGGGAACCATACATTTTATATCTACAGCTTGCCCAATAGATCTGTGTGAGTGACTTGAGCACGTATAGAATACACAGAATATAGGAATGGACTACTTTAGTGGTTATAGCATATACCGGGTGGGGATTTAATGTGTAATCGGCTCATATCTCTAGAACTATTTAAGATATTAAAATGAAATTTTGCACGAATGTGGGGAACTACATGGAGCATTTCCCAAAATTATTTAGGTATATACAGGATGTTCACATTCTAAGTACCAGACCAAAGTTCTATTTCTTTAAATGGAAACCCTACATGTCCTTGCATAATATGGATTCCCCATAAAATTCCGTGAAAATTGATATACTACATGATGTGGTTTTGACTAAGGAATTTTGAGATATTGACATTTTTGTGCCATCATGGACCCAAATTTATGACTCTACTGACGCATACTAACCAAAGCCATCTAAAATTTCTTTATTAAAGTAGGTTCACACGCTGCTGTATTTTTGAAATCTATAAATAATTTTAACATAATACTTGAGATAATACAGGGTGGTTAAGTTATGCGAAATAGAATTTTTCTCAAAAATTTCAAATGGAACACCATGTATATTATTTGCACAATTGATGGTCATTTTACTAAGCTTTTTATTGATGTAGATATTGTCAAGTCTATCAGTAAAAGTTTCAACAGAATGTACAATTGAATTATAAAAATGTAAAGTTTCGTTAGTATTTTACATTATTTTTGACGATCTCCCCTATTTTGTCACCCAAAACTCCAAAAAAGGTATGCATTTTGTTTCTATAAAATATTTAGCAAATGAAGTTTACATTAACACAAGAAATCCCATTGCAAGATTATTTCTTAAAGATAATATTTTCTTCCATGGCACTCCTTGTTTGAACATTATACCCGACTTTAAAAAGACATTATACATTTAAGAATATAACCACCAAGAAACAATTTTGCAATAAGATTTATTGTCTTTATATTGATACCAATTTGCAAATACAAAATATAAACATTATTGTGAGTTTTGAGCAACAGAATAGGGGGAATTCGCCAAAAAGAGTATAAACTAATAATTAAATTCAAAAATTTTGATGTTTAATCGTAATATCTGCCGAAACTATCAGCAGTAGACCTGGCAATATCTACATCAATACATGGTATTCTATTTGAAATTTTTGAGCAAAATTCCCTTTTGCATAACTTGTATAATCCTAAGTATTATGGTGAAACTATTTATAGATTTCACAAATACAGCAGTGTGTAAACCCCTTTCAATAAAAAATAATTAGGTGGCTTTGGTCAGTAGACATCAGTAGCGTCATAAATTTGGGACCATAATGACACAAAAATGTTAATATCTTAACAATCCTTACTTAAAACCACATCATGTAGTATATCAATTTTCATGAAATTTTATGGGGAATCGAAATCACGCAAATACTTGTGGGGTTTCCATTTAAAGAAACAGAGCTTTGGTCTGGTACTCAGAATGTGAACATCCTGTATATACATAAATAATTTTAGGAAATGCTCCATATCGTTCCCCACATACGTATAAAAAAATTTCATTTTGATATCTTAAGCAGTACCAGAGATATGAACCGATTACACACTAAATCCCCACCCGGTATACAGATAAGGAACTGTCCCCCCACGTATACCACATCGCACTGTGCATTCATTATTCACCCATACAAATTCATTGAGCTAGCTGTAGAACTTTCTTTGATATCAACTAACCAGAAGTTGACGGAAAATTAAAGTCTACCCCACTTGGACGTGACTTTTCTAAGTCTTGAACAGAAATGGACGCAACTTGTCCATCAGACGTTTTAGTGCAAAAACATAATAGTTTAGGATCACTTCTTAGAATAATTGAAAATGGCTTTCCCAAACCGCGTATCCAAAGTTTTAACAGAATTAATAAAACATTCCTCTCCTACTGTGTGGGCACTAATCGCTCTCTTTTGAATTCGTGACCTGGTTTAATTTGCCCAAGTCAGCCATTTCAAAATTTTTAACTTTTAGTACAACAATCCACAACGTTTGGCGAGATAGTTAAGAAATATATTTTGGCGTATTATATAATATTGGATTATAAATCAAATGTGGAAGGGCGGTCCCACAGTGAATATTAAGAATTTCCACTAGATTTAGATTGCTGGTAATAAAATGACCAAGAAACATAAAATAATAAATTACATACATAGTCGCAGTGATTAAAGAACATATGCGGGCTGGGGTGTTTATTACTTAAATTAACATAAAATTATTGTTTAATTTTTGAAATGATACGTATTAAAAAGAGAACGAAACCAAAAGACGTTCTATTTTATTGTAGATACCAAGTCACACTTTAATATCGCTAAAAATATGAGTACGATATGAAAATATTCTCCGCCCTAGTTTACAAGACACAAAAAGGATTTTGTATCTACTTGAAGGCAAAAAAGTCAAACGTCTGGCAAAACTCTATAAATGATTGAACTGTCATACAAAATTTGAGTCAAATTTACAACGATATAATAAAATAAATTAATGATGTAAAATAGCCTGCTATTTATTTTTATTTTTCATAAAAATACCGAATACGTGCCACTTCTTACAAAGCACACGATTTCTGGCGAAATAGACTAAATAAAGAGTAAAGCCGTATTGAATTTTATGTCCGCATAAAAATGGGTGTATCAGACCAAATCAAAGCCCAAAGCTATTGGAAAAATTAAAAATATATCTATATTGTAACAAGATATAAATAAAATAAATCAATAACAATAATTCTAGAACAACAAAAATAACAACATAAATAAATAATTATATTCTTCTTGTTATGCAATAATATCTTGCTCCTTTAGTTATCCCCTTCCTTAGGTTGAAGTTTGCTCACAATAACAATTTTTCCAGAACATTAAAAGTATTATTTTTCTTTATTATCGTCTCAGTCGCTTCCATCTCCGTTTGGTAATTGTTTCTCTGGGATAGAATATTATTATTATTATTATTAATTGTCATTTCTATGCTCTTCATCATCTTCGTCATCAGCATCAGCGGAAAATATTTGAAAATTCACAAAATTGTCTCCATCAACTACCTCATCAGCGCCGTTGTTATGTTCATCCGAATCTGATGAGCCTAAATTTTCAATGTCTTCAGCTTCCGTTGTAATTTTTTCAATCTCGGTATCTGACTGCCAAAGTATAATGTTCTTAATTTTGACTAGGCAGTGTTGATGTACCTAAATCTTCTTAATAATTGTAAATTGCATCTAATCGAAACCAGCTTATTGGTTCTCTCAATGGTCAATGCATTTCTCTATTTGGTTTTAATCAAAGAATAAGTTTCGCAATGGGATCATTTTACCAAAAGCCATATTTTAGACACATTTTAACCTCAAATTCTAATGGTATGTTATTTGCTTAGAAACGTCACTTCACAAACTGTGGTAATTAAAACATTGAACTACAGCATGAATTACATTTCATAAATAAAACAACAACATGCTTACCTTACATAAAACGGACACTACAAAACCTTTGTCTTACTAAAAATGTGCCGGTAATATCAGTCACTGTGAAAACTTCAAAGCTTAGTAGTTTACACCATAAGAGATGTTTTAGTTCTGCCAGCCGATAGATGGCGACACTAATTTTTCAAGAATTGAGAGGGACCATTTGGCCCGCTAGATCTTACCCAGTCTCCCCTACTAGTCTGAATAATTCCTTAGATCAGCATAATTAAAGGTTTTCCATACATTCTGCGCATTGTGGTAAGGAGCCTTATCTATTTCCGATTCTGTCAAATCATTGTAAAATTTATCTCCTGTTGGAAGTTCTTTCGTCGTCTCCAGAATTTCATAAGAGTCTACGAAATTGCACGGAAACGCTCCTTTCTTTATTAACAACTGAAAGTGAAGTGGATTGCTGAAGAACCTACGCGTCTCGGCAAAATGATCTTGTAGATTATTTGCAAGTGATTCTAGTGTTGCCAGGTGATAAATACTGTATCGAGGTAGAAGCTCAATAAAAAACGGTAGATGGCGGTAGATTCATTTATTAATAGAAATAGGATACAGGTACCTATTATGTAGTAATTTTTTTATTTCAAAATAAAATCTACCTGGTCAGAGACTATGAGCGTTGACTGATTATAGTCAATCAATGCTATGAATCTGACTCAAAATCAGAGTCTTTGTCATATATTTCTTGATTTAACAATTTTCGTACACTAGGATCAACTTTAAAATCAAAACAACTCCCTTGTGAGTTTATTAACAGTTTACTATGAAGAAACCCCTCGATTGTTCTGGTATTCAACCTATTTCGTTGTTTAGTTTTCAAAATGTTTACTGTGGAAAAAATTCTTTCCACATTTGCACTTGAGTGTGGTAACGTTAACAGGCAGAAAACAAATTTTGTTAAGTTAAAAAACATTAAAATTCAATTCCATTGGTGAGTCAACTTCAACTGCTACGTTGCAGCGGCAAATTCAAAATTTTCCTGACTAGTTTTATTTTTGTTCTGTTTAGATGGTCAACTTAACGGTAGCGTTTGACGCAAAAACAGTAGAGCCGTATATTTAAGTCACTGAGTGATTCCAAGCTGCTGGCCATGAAACGGTATGAGTCTAAAAATCTCAGATCAATACTGGGGCATTTTTTCAACTGGACTATTAGTTCGGAGGTAATTTACAGAATTCGGTCATATTTATTCTAGCCGAAAACGAAATGTACTTTTCTTTAGTTTGAGGTATGACATGAATTTCCTCCACAGATGCAGCCAATTCTTGAATAAACAGATGAGCATCATAGTTGCTTAAATTATGGAAAAATACCGGCACTTGCCTGGGAGTTTTACATTTCAAATTACACTTTCCATGTGCCGCACCTCTGTATTCTATAAAAAATTAAAATATTTCTAAATTACAATAATATATATGTACATCAAAATTAACACATACCTGTAAAGTGATCATGATCTGCGCATCTTAACTCAGATGCTAATAACGATACCATCGTCATTACTGATAGTTGAAAAATTTTCCGCGCAAATGTTTCCGCCTTAGCATGCATACAGCATACGGTGCTGTTCGTTCGTTAGTGGCTTCATGGGTTAAAGAATTTGTTTCACGTCTTGAATTGACCATTTTATAAAAATTGTGGCACAGTCTTTTCCGATGTACTGTCTAAAAACTAATAATGTTTCATCATACTCAAATTTTATAAAATAACAGAAATTATGTGGCACCTGCATCGTAGTGTTCACTGTATACTTACATCGGGGTTTATCCTTCACAATGGGTAATAACAAAAGGCGCAAAAACATGGTGCTGCTTACGAAGTAATTGAAATTTGTACTAAGATATCTTAGTGTCTTCAGATTAGAAATAAATATACTATCCATGAGGACAAAACCAAAGTGAATTGGAATGACATTAAGTTCGTGCAGATGGAGAAACAAAATCCTTTCATAATCTCTTATAAAACTTAATACTCTGAAAAATAATTTAAAAAATCAATGTCAGAAAATGTCTCAAGCATATTCCAAGACACCAGCAATATCTGCAGCAAAGAAGACAGATCTCTTAACATTATGTCGAGAAAATGCCATAAAACCTATGTATTGGCCGTTTTATCAACAACCCCAATCGTTCAACTCGCAGATTTTATTTATTCCTGTAATTAAATAATTTTATGACGTAAAATAATTTCAAATTTAGTAGTTTACTGGACATTTGGTACTCAACTATTTAAATAAAAAAATGGTAATTTGGAACCATGGAAGGTTATTTGTTACGGTTTTGTGGTTATTAATTGTAACAGAAAACCAGAAAAGGGACATTATTACGCCTATTTACTATCTTCCTTGCCAACCTGTTTATATTAACACAATTCACAATAGATGGAGTATTACGTTACACCTATGGTACTTACTATTATTGGCATTCTTAACTGCATTCAGAATTTCTTCGTAGGTGCATGGAGAAATTGCCTAACACCACTCAATTTTAGATTTCCACTGCACACGGAAATATAACTTTACTTTAGTGGTTGTTGTAACGGTTTCTATTTCCAATAAAGTGTCCATGGTAAACGAAGAGAAAAGAACATTATGCGTAAACCAAAGCATATAAGCAGTGCATAAGTCCCTTTTTGCAAATATAATCTATAATTTAGAGTAGTTACAGTATTACACTGGATAGAGGAGAAAACTACGAACCTTTCTTAAAATTGAGATTTTTGAACTTGTTGCAGTATTATTCTAACACAGCGATATAGTCGTGATCTCGTGATCAACAGTAGTTACTTCTGCATTTTCACTTACAAACGGTTCGACAAAATTGGTTCTTTTTGAAGGGACATCATCATCCATCCATCATCTAAACAATTGCCTATATCTGAAGCTCAAATCTGCTGTTTCAGCCAGTGGCGGCTACTGTGTAAATGCTGCAGAACTGCCAAATATTTTCTTTGATATGATTATGATAATATCTGCTTGTTAGTTTATTAGTTAAAATTTAAAGTAGGCGGTAAAATGACAGTTTACAGCATTTATTTGCAAGGAAAATACGCGCGCGGCGCTTGCTCTTACTTTTATTTACTTTACTTTTATTTGTAGCTAGTGTAATACGTAGCTGTAAATTTACCAATTTTTATCAAAGAAATCGTAAATATGAGTTTGCACAGTATTTTCAAAGCAATTTCCCGTACTGAATTTGCTACAGAATCCATTTTACCATAAAGTCATTTACGTTTTGATAAGTACAATTTATTTTAATTATCTTTTATTGTTTCTAATATTACTAAATCCTGCTAAAATTCTTGCAAGATCTTTTAATGCTAGGCAAAATATTAATTTTTTAACAACATAACCTTTCTTGGTTTCTTGGTCGCTGGATTATTACTTCTTCTATAATTTGCACTTTCTTCTCAATAGCTAAACCGGGAGTTAAACTTTCTAACTTTCGTTTATTATTATCCGCGTGATTGGCAACCGATACCATGCATTCGAGCAGAATTAACCATCTAACATGAAACGTGGGCAGCAATGCCAAATAGCGGAGATCGGTAATTCCCCAAATTTCAGAGACAGTTCTTCGAGTTACAGAGTATGCATTGTATAGAGCTCACCATATTGTATTTTCGATAGAAATTCGAGTTATGGAAAATAAAATACATGTGACTAGATGCAAAAGTGTTCGAGTCCCAGAGAAAAATTCGAGCTGAGGAAGTTCTCAACTTACAGAAATTCGAGTTACGAAAGTTTGTATTTCAATTACGAAAATTTTCAACTAGAAAAAATTATCAAAATTAGTTAATGTTTCAACTACGTACAATAATAATTTATAAATAGAAGTGTTGACACCTTTGACTTTTGATTGATGGCTTTTCATTTTTTAATGAGGTCATTATTACTGTAATTAGCGATTGCTGACAGTTTTGTACATAATTGACGATTTCTAATTCCTCTGATGATTCTTTTGTGTGATGGCACTTTAGCCATGATGATACTTTTACTTTTTTTACCAATATACCGGGTGAAAAATTGACGTTTATACTAATTGACTTATTTATTATAAAAGCAGCGTATTTTAGATAGGTCTTAAGTCTCCGAGCCATGAACTCTGAAGTGCCTGTGAAACGCGTTCACCATGAAGTCCTGCACACTGAAGAAAAATCGTCTCCACAGACCAAGAACATCTTCACTCACATTCCCAAGTTTCGACGAGAATATAACCAAATGATCGAATTCGAGCAGCTTTAGCTTGTGTTCATTCTCGCTTCGAAAACATTTGATCTCGATTTTTATCATTTAGGCTATGAGTCTGACTTGGGAAGCATTTTTCACACTCGTGGAAAAAGCAACCATAAAATTCATATGCGGTATTAGTTTCAGCACAGAACCTGTCGACCAAGAAGTTTTCTTACAAGCAAACTTCCCTACATTATACCGCTATGTAAAATAGTTCTACCGGTAAAATTAGTCTGTCATGTTAACCATTTTAGAGCTGCTGTAGATTGCCTATCACCGAGCCTGTAACCACCAGATGGAATTATTCCTACAGTATTTGGTTTTAGAAAATTTTTCCTGTAAACTAGATTCCATGCACTAGCTGTGGTCCCTGAAATTTATGCAGGCTTTCCTTAAAATACTAACGTCTTCGATACAACCCTTTACATTTTCCAACTTAAAATATAACCGATAATTTAAGGAATATTGTTCGTTACATCAATCTAAAAATGTTGATCTCGAACCTGTTCTCATCTGATTGGGCATTGGACCTAAATAATGTTGATTTTCCTTGGCGTTAAAACAATGCGGAAAATATCCTTTTGACCCTTCAAAATTAAAAAGTTTTGGGCAGTTTTGACAACACCAATGAGATAAATTGAATCAATAAATCCAATTTTTCCGCATGTTATAGAAATAAGCTTAGTTCCCGTGGTTATGATAGACGGTTGCCACCCGTTTGATAAGCAAAACATTTCGCGTAGAATAAAACAACTATTATATGACTGCATTATGTGCTATAACAGTGACGGAAAATTTCGTTTGATACTGAACTACGTACTTCAAAAAAAATTCTACTGGATTCTCCTTAAAAAAGTGCTCACGCTTGCCACTTGTTGTTGAATGTGGTCTACTCTGCAGACATACATTCTGTACAACACACAAGTTTGGTTCGTGAAAATATGAATTATCTTTAAAAGTCGTATCCTGTGTACATTCCAGGTTGTAAAAATGAAAAGTAATTTCGATTTTCCCTCCACTTTCTTCTTCGTAATAACCTTTGGCATGTACCAGAGATGTCTTATCGGCTGTCCTCTACGACAATTTGGACAATATTTAAAGCCGCACTTGTGATTATGTTTTACTAATCCACACGCTAAATAGGCAGGTGGAACATCTTTACAGTTTTTCCTATAATTTTGAACTCTTAGAACTACCACTGCCGAGAGAATCTCTATTACAAATGTCACATTTAATTTAATTTATATCTAAATTACAGGGTGGTTGTTTATGACAGCAGGGGTAGACGAACTTGCAATTTTTATGACGGTTTTTATTTGAAAATCTAACTGCCATACACAATTCTTCTTCTGCACGTTCCCGTAAAATAGCGCTCCCCTTTTTCAAATTTTTAAGTTCCCTGTCTTCTGTTTCACGTACAATAGAAATAATTGAAGTATATGTCATGCATTTGTTATCGTTTCCATACGGGGTTACAATTACACCTACATTTCGACGACTATATTCTTCGAAACTATCCTCGCACATATTTAACTGTTGACCCCTACCTACAGGCAGTATTACAGAACCTACCTGTAATGTAAGGGCATCCTAGGAGAGAAACATCGCATTGCTCTGCATAACGTTTCCTATGATTTCCATGATAACGTTTATGACAACTGAGGCTTCTTGCGTAAAGAAACTGCTAGGGATCTGTCCGGATATTTGTTGTTTCTTAGTACCAATCCCACGTAATCTTCTGGATCTACACTCCTAAGGCCGTAACTTAACAGCTCCTCCGTACAATTCTAGTTATAAAAGCAACATACATAAGTTTAGATATATAAAATTTAATTGAATTGAAAGTTACCTGAAGCCAAGAAAACGGATTACTTCCAATGTTTTCGTGATTGAACGACACATTTATGGTTCGCCCCGTCAAATTAAATAGTTAAATGAATTTGGCATTTTCACCATGTATGTTGATGTACTTCAAACTGTGACTGTCTCCAGTACCTTCTTGCATTCCGTTAGTTTTATAAACGGTCTGAATTTGGGGGGCCCCAGATGTTGAAGTAGGACCTGCTCACTATGATTACACCTTATACTTATACTTAATATTTTATAATAAACGTTAATAATATATAACGTACCTCGGTATCTTCTTGAGCAACAATTTCTTGGTGGATATCCGTGAAAATGTCGATTGTGTATTTGCAAAGGTCCCTCTGTAGAAGGTTGCAGACTATCCTTTATTATTCTAGCGTGTCCATTAAGTCTAACGTAGGTAGATATCCTGAAGTTCCGTGGGCGCCACTTCATACTCGAAGACGATTTTTGAATCACTATCATTTGCAACGGACAACACTTGTAAATCTGCATCGAAAAAACCCTTGTCATATAAAATTAGAATCTGTTTGACAGACATCTGTTTGAAAGTGTAACTCATTGTTTTATTTATTCACAATAAAGCACGTATTACAAGAAGCGATAGAGCACAAATAAAAATATAACGAAAATTCGGGGGGGGGGGCTTACTTCTAGTTAGCTGTAACCATTACTGCAGATTATATCTAGGAAATTTGAAGGTTGAAAATATTCATTAAAAAAGATATCAGCTAAGGTACTTCCACATCATATTTATCGGAGAAATGATCATAACGACTATTAGATTACGTTTTATAAATCAATAACATATTTATTTATAGTTTATTTACAGATTATTTACACAGAATTATTTATTCAAATACTCGACTACATTTACAATTGCCATACACTCCTGTGAATCGTAAAACTAATCTTTCCACGGATCATCTTTGTTAGATGCTAATGTATCCTCTATTATGTTTATTATTTCATTTATTGCATTTAAATTTCTCAAACGGGGGTCAGGCGGTCGAATTTGGATATTTTGAAGTATTATAATTTTCGGTTTAGAACCCATCAAAATTATGAGTACATAATATTATACAACTGCTTTCATAAAAAATAATTATGAAATAGCATTTATAAAATATACTCGTAATATTTCTATAACTTACTCCAATAACATGATATAGTTGCAACGGAGTCCCTGTAGTAGGTTGTAGACTAACCCTTATTATTCTAGCGTATTCATTAAGTCAAACGTAGGCACCACATCATAATCGAAGATAATTTTTGAATCACTCACATTTGCAACGGCTAACACTTGTAAATCCGTCTCGAAAAAACCCCTGTTATATAAAATAGAATCTGTCTGACAGACATCTGTTCGAGAGTGTAAACCATTGTTTTATTTATTCGCAATAAAACACGGATTTCAGAAAACTTATAAAGCACAAATAAAAATATAGCGAAAAATAGGAAGCTTATATACGTTTGCGAAATGACATCTAGTTAAGTGGTACTGCAAGATTTTATCTAGGACATTTGAAGATTAAAATGATTAATTAATTAATTCATTAGAAACTACCTAAAGTGGGTAATAATCTTTGTATTTTTAAACAATTGTCCCAAAAGTGTCAGCAGAATAAAGCAGCCTATTACGGAATTTGATCATTTTGAGAATGTGTGTAATAATTCTTTTTGCAAATTATGCGTAATATAGAGAATTGAAAACAAAAAGGATTCCAATGATCGATTATATAAAACAAACTTTTGCAAAACTGAATTAAAATAAGAATTATTTCCGTTTTTCCAGGACGAGAACTTATATTTTCGTTCCTTCAGATATATTTCTCCACCCTTCAGGCAGTGAAGTCTAGAGGATCCGCGATGGAGGCGTCTGCGGTTTCGCAATCTTCTTAAAGTTGGACCTTTTGATTTTCTTGGTCTGTAGAGACGACTTTTCTTTAGTGTGCAGGACTTCATGGCGTACACGTTTCGCAGGCACTTCAGAGTTCATGGCTCGGAGACTTAAGACGCTGCTTTTATACACATATTGCTAAGCGCGGGTAGATTTTGACTACACAGATAACCCCTTTAAGCTTAACAGTGACTGGCAATACCTGCAAGTATATGTATAGTAGATATGTGCCCTACTGGTGAGATATAGAAAATGTAAGTCAAAATGATGTGCCACAGAACAAAGGGTTTATTTGTGCAAAACAATTTACATTAAGTAACAATCTCACAATTAGTGCGATTTTGCATTAGGTAAGTTTTTCTTCACATTTAAAGCAAGATTTCTTTTTCTTCTTGGACCTGTTTTTTCACCATTTGCTGGCCGTCCAGCTGGTCGACGCTTACGGACCCTAGTTACACCTGCTTTCCTTCTGGAGACAGACGTTGGTTAAACTCGTATTTCAGCACCAGTTCGATTTCTTAGGCTGGAAGTACTACCGCACGTACTTAAAAAATGTATCCAAATTGTTTTTGGTTTTGACTTTATTAAGCCTTTTCAAACATCTCGTTAGAAGTGTTTTAGGTATGCCAAACTTTGTATGTTGTTCTCGTAGTGGACGGAGAAAGCTTTCAAACTCATAATCTCCTGCATCTGTGTTTTCCAGACAGACCCACGTTGTTTCAGGATTAACATTTACAACATTTGTAGGATCATCATTCAAAGCTGGAAGATTCGAGTAATTGGACGTAATTTCAACGAGCGGTGCATAAAAATCCTTTTCTTTAGAGTTATCACCTAATGCCAAAATAGCCCGACTTTTACAAAGTAATTATTGAAGGTATTTGCTATCTCCAATGGGGAGTCGATATCTCTGGCGTCTACACTGATTTGATTACTCTGTGACTTCACAGGTATTTTGTATTTTGTCACTAAGTGCTTCATTGAATAATTTTACACATTCCTTTTCCTTTGCAACCGTTTTCTATTCCAAACTTTTTTGTGACATAATCCTTTTTTTCTTTTTGTTTCATCAAAGTGTAACTGTTGAGGACTATTGTATATTCGATTCTAATTCTTTCGTTTGTTGGGTTAGTTTTTACTTTATTACAACAGTCTTTGCATTTTGGGCACATATTGTTAATCAATTTTCTGTCGTATTGACTTTTTTGGATTTTCTTGTACGTAAGTTGATTGAATCACTGATTTCCTTTAATTTTGAAGTGAAGTCATCGTATAGTTCATCTATGTTTTCAGTGTCTGGTAGTAGTTGGGTACAGAACGGCAATCAGTAAATAAATTTCGAAGGACTAGTAGTAGCAGGATATTAAACACTATGAATTTTATTAAAAACACTAACCACTACACATAACACAAGAAAACTAAGATACAATAAAAAACGTAAGACTACGCGTGCAACACAAGAAACCAAAGCGGACGTTATACGTAAGAGACGTTGAATCATTTTTAAACTTCTCTGACTGCCTGCGCACAGCATCAGCCGCGCACTGCCACCAATCCGCGGTTTATTAACCTTTTGTAGCAGTTCAAAATCACACAGAGTATTCGCATCTAACTTTTGGGATAATATAAAAATAAATATAGCGTCGTCTACTTTTAGCAATTTTAGATTTTTAACGAGTTATGATCTTGACTGAAGTCACTTATTAATTTACGAAGATTCGTTCCAGAATGTCTTGGAACTTTGGGCAATTCAAATATACCTTTGAAATGTGATTTTGCAAAAAGAGCCTTGTTATAATAGCGCTCTATGATTGTTTGCCAAGCTACTCCGTAGTTGTCCCCAGTTGAATCTAAATTTTGAATCAACCGATTGGGTTCGCCACGTAAACTTAGTTTTAAATAATACAATTTGCGTATATCTGAATTAGTATGTATTAAATTTATATATATATATATATATATTATATATATTTATATAAATTTGGCAACTCACGGTAGTCGCCATTAAATACTGGTAAATTGATCTTAGGTAGAGGAACTTGAGTTGTTTCGGAATTATAATTAATATGACTACTTGGTGATGCTTGACTATTAGTTGGACGGTTAAATTGTCCAAGACATTCTTCAAAGATTCGCCTGGCATTATAGTATTGGTTCTCGACTGTTTCCAAATCGGCACCATACTTCTCAGAATCTATTGACCTTTAGCTGAATCTGGGTTTCAGAATATTCATCAAATAAGCTTTTTAATCTTTCTGAGCGTATTTGCAAATTAAAAACATCCAAATTTCGAGAATCAGTAACGTAGGTTTCAATCCCAGTAATTTGACATTTAATAACTTTTCATTTAGCTAAAAGTAATTTAGCTGCTTCTTCAGCCATTCTTACACAAACACAAACTAGCATAGGTAGTAAATTCGAACGTGAACTAGATTAGGAATGCACAAAATAAATAAATTGTCAAGTAAATTCTAAACTCTCACAAATACTGGGGTCATAAAACTCAGGTAGTAGACAAAACCCCAAACTCTGCAGAGATGCAGAAAATAATGAATCGTTTGTTATCGAACTGGTATTTACCCCCTCGCTTCCTTCTGATGTCATAAACCAATAAGCCTTGAAATTCAGATTTTTTCCGTTTTCAGAAAAAATGGAACAAAATTTGTCTTCACACGTACATAAGTATCCGTCGCTTGTAGAGAAGGCACCTTGCAAATAATGGATGCAGAAGTTGCTTCAAATAAGTTTGTTCACATAACACATACACTGTTCATATGATTCACATAGATAAATTCGGAGACTTACGTTTTGATGTTGGTATCTAAAATGTCGCACTCTATGTAGTCGTCGTGAACTGTTTACAGTGTGAAATTCGTAGGGTGGATAACTAAACATCCGGCTCGAAGCTGACCAAATAGTTGGGGACAAAACGACAATCAGTAAATAAATTTCGAAGGACCAGCAGTAGCTGGATATTAAACCACTATAAAACTTATGGGGGTTTATTAAAAACACTAACCACTACACATAACACAAAAAACGTAAGATACAATAAAAAAAGCGCAAGACAACGCGTGTAACACAAGAAACCAAAGCGGACGTTGAATCATTTCTAAACTTCTTCTGACTGCTTGCGCACAGCATCAGCCGCGCACTGCTACCAATCTATTTCTTGCATTAAAGATACAAAACCTTAAAAGCATAAAATCACTAAAAGTTCGTCAGAACCAGGTAGTGCTAATTATTTGATTTAATTTTTAATGTCGTCATAATTCAGTGTTTTTTGAAACCACTTCAATGCGGCTGCATGAGTTTAGCGGACGGTTATCTTGTTGAATTAGTTCAGTCACAACTATGCAATAATCGGAGATGTCTGTTGTACAACATGTAATTCTCATATCTGTATCATAATTTGTGATTATATGGTCTAGGTTCGAATCAGAATCGAGCCCGGTTACAGTGTTTTGATTATAGATTGAAAAGTTGTACGCACTGAGATAATTCTTGTACGTCATGCTTTCTCCACTGTCATCCAGAATGTTCATATTAAAGTCTCATACAATGATTGTATGCTTTTGGGTCCGGTCTAGTAGGTCGTCCATTTGCTCATAGAATTTTTCGAAGTGTTGGTCAGGGGCACGATAACATCCTAATTTGTGATGTGTTTTCCCCACTTATTAATGGTTACCATTGATAGTGAATTTCAAATCTAGCCTCCTCTTTTTTGGGGTCGGCTACTGAACACTGCAACATATGAAGTCAGGTTATGATATTTTTCGTTTTGAAGGTTTTAGCCAAGTTCCTGTTATCACTTCAAAATCTATATTACAAGCCATACTCTTTAAGAAAGTTTCAATGTCATCTGCTTCATTTAATACACTCCTTTTGTTTAAGTATAATATTCTAAGACTACAGTTTTCAAGAGGCAAGAATGAGTGAAGATCGTGCACCTCCACAGTGGAAACCGGGCGCACTATGGATCATTGTTCAGACTTACATGTCGAGCAGCCCTAACCTGCGTAACTGGGCCTGTTTCCAATGCTCTGTGAAATATCCTTCCGTTGTTTGTCCATACATATTTGGTTTTACCCGCTGGTTTTAAATCCCTGGTAAGTTTAAACAGATAGTTGTTGCTTCTGGTGATGTGTTCATTAATGTAGATAAAAAGTGATTTTAATAGACTTGTCAGTAAAAAAACTTTCTGATTCCTGGTTGCTAACCACATAAAAAGTGAAACTCTAGTGTCGTTCATAGAGTCGCCAAAACCATGTTTTACTGACGTTCGCCGAAAAAAATCCTTTATTAACTTACTAGTGCAGTAAAATTGTGCATTTTAAATGGGAACAAAGGAAGTTAAAAACTTACTGTTTTTAGGTCTGTATCTTGGGTGTGTTTTGGTTTGTTTTTGTCCAATAGAAACATAAGACTCTTGAAAGCGAACCATTTCGTGTTATAAACATCATCTGCGCCTGATCCAGTACGTTTATTTGTTATTTTCTGCCTTTCACGTCTAAATGATGCTAATAACGAACCAATTTTCTTTTTAATTTCAGAACTGTCGGTACTGAACTTCACAGCCAAATCCGATCATGCGTCTTCCTTCTTATTTCGAATTTTAAAGTATTTGTTTGTGGAATCCCACAGCACGGGGTGATCACGATAATTCCTCACTTAATTGTACAATTTTTTCATTTGTCCATTCCATTGTGCCACTTTTTAAGAAAATTAAACATTCAAATGCTTACGTTAACTTTGGAAATACATATACCGTGTGTCCCGGGAATTCTGAAGCATCCTGTTTAACATGGGAAATTTGAAAATTGCGATTTGTATGTCCCCAAAGTGTTTTAAGAATATTCCGAGTATCAGGACACATACAATGTGCACCAGAGAACGTTTTCGAGCAATAATTTTCAAAGTTTGACAAAAAATATCAATAATATTTCCAAAAATATAACGCGTGGGAATCAACTTAGTTTAAATGCTACTGTAAAGACAGTGACAGCCGCGTCGCAATGGTTGAGTGAGTTTAGTCGCTGCACCTGTTTCATTGCATCTAGCGGATGGTGGTTCAAATCCAACTGCGCGGCGGTAGCGATTTTTTTACTTGTATTGTTATTTTGTATGAACGACGATTGATTTCTATCAGTAAAGATACCTAATTAAACGTTTTATAATTTTTAATTAAACTGGAAATGGACTTATTAGAAAATTATTCACATTATTAAAATGCTGTAGCATTGGAACGATACCTTGTGTTTGTGCTTTGTGTTCGATTCTTAAAGGAATAATTATTTGCAAATAATGGAGAATTTACGGATGGAATTTTTACTTGAAAGTACTTACCGACAGCTAGCGAATCAGCGAATGTGCGTCGGGAATATTACAATAGGCTGGGCAAAATGGAGAGCTGTTTGAGCACTTGCAAACCATCCCAATCGGTCCTTTTCAGGACCGCCACAAATATTTATTCGAGGGTTGATTTCAGACACGATGATTGCCTAGTAGCTGTTATCAATGCCCGCAAATAAATGCAGTTATTGTTGCAAATTAAAATGAACAAAGTTTTAAAACCTTTAAGTAAATAAATAAATAATTTTCTGTTCCAATGTTACAGCCTTTTAATAATGTGAATAATTTTCTGATAGGTTAATTTCCGTAGGTAATATCACAAGAGAGTGAGAATTACTTGAAAATAATTCGACAGATTTTCGAAAACTTGTCGCCAGGCAATAGACACGAGAGCCCGTAGGGCTCGAGTGGCTATTGCCGAATGGCGACAAGTTTGAGTAAAATGTGGAGAATTATTTTCCAAGTTATTCTTACTGTCGTGTGGTATTCGAAAGGTTATTTTTTGACGTTCAAATATGAAACAACTGTCAATATTATTCTTTCAATGTCACAATTTGCGATTAAAACATATAAGACAATATGTCAAAACCAGAAAACAAGTCGTTTTATCAACAAAAACAAAATACTAAAAAAAATTCCCGCTGGGATAAGTTAGGTAAAAAATTCTCACTATAATAATGATTTAATTGGTCAGAATTAAACGCGTGATCAAAAATACTGTTCATTTATTGGAAAATAGAAACGTCAAAAAATAACCAGTTTAATTAAAAATTATAAAACGTTTAATTAGGTATCTTTACTGATAGAAATCAATCGCCGTTCATTCTAAATAAAAATACAAGTAAAAAGATCGCTACCGCCGCGCAGTTGAATTTGAACCACCATCTGCTAGATGCAATGTAACAGGTGCAACGACTAAACTCACTTAACCATTGCGACACGGTTGTGGGTGTCTTTACAGTAGCATTTAAACTAAGTTGATTCCCACGCGTTATATTTTTGGAAATATTATTGATATTTTTCGTCAAACTTTGAAAATTATTGCACGAAAACGTTCTCTGGTGCACATTGTATGTGTCCTGATACTCAGAATATTCTTAAACCACTTTCGGGACATACAAATCGCAATTTTCAAATTTCCCATGTTAAACAGGATGCTTCAGAATTCCCGGGACACACGGTATAAATCTTTGAGAGCAACTATTTGCACTTTGTGGTTGACATATTCACTGCAGCCTTATATACAAAAATGTTCTAATTTTGTCCCTAACTGCGCACCATAGAAGAGGAGCGGCTCGGCCTCGGCGTGAGCCTGAGAGTGTGACGCACAGAACAGGATATTATAGAAAACGATCCAACATTATGAAAATCGTTATGAAGTTGCGTCCCCTGTAAACGGAGTGCGAACTAATTATAGGCGGCAATTTTAAATGCCCCTTATTCAGTTTCATATGCATTTTATATTTTCCTAATTATCACTTTATTTAAGTTTCAATATTTGTTAAACATATTTTTCTCGAAAAATAAATGTTTTTACAAATATCAAAACATAAGTAATAGTAATAATTAGTAGATGTATATAATCTATTATATTTATGGGGTAGGAAGAAAGAAAGTGACAAGAGATAAAAATACATTTTTATTTTTATATGAGCATTAGACAAAAATAATATAAAAACCTGCACGAATACAAAATTTAAAAACGTTTTTTTTTTCAAACTACATAGTATGGCTAGTTGTTGCAGAGTATTGGGATTTCGGGGAGCACTTTCTTTACCTCTTATTAATTTATTAATATTATTAAAATAATTAAATATTAAAAAATTGAAAAACTTTCAATTGTACCGCTTATGATTTAATCGCTGTGGTCACAGATCAAAATTAAATAAATTATAATTACTTATAAAATTAATAACATATTTTTCAAGACCTTTTCTGTGTGCAATTTGGGGCAGTAGGAATTCGGTTATGTTAATTATTTTTATCAAAGATTTTACAAAATTATCACTACAATAATTTAAACGATTTGCTGTGTCTCAAATTGCCAAAAACGGTGTTGCTCATCTGGAGAACCTCTATGTAACAAATTATTTGAGCAGATTTCGCACAGGCGAGTCTTTGGTAATAACAGTTTTGTTACGTAGCCAGCCAAATAATTTATTACATAAATTTGCAAGGGTTCCACCATCTCCTTGTCCACAATTTCCTCAGGCACAGACGGCAAATCTTCTTCGAGTGGTTGAGGATCCTGTGGTGGTATTGTTTGAACAATAAATTGTTTGATAGTGACAAGTAGGCCTGAGGTTTCGTCACTTTCGCAATTGGCTCTTATAATAAGGCTCAAAAGCAGTACATGTGAGATTGATATTGCGGACCCCATGCTGTCTCACTTGACCAAAGAAATTCTGGACAGCATCTTGGTTAAAAGCTCTTGTGGCAAACTTGGTGAAGCCAAGCTTCCTTAAATTTTGCCTCAAGAGCTTAAAGCCTCGCAATATCAACACCCAATTTTTAAGAACCTCTGGTTTAACCCTGTCGTGGGGGGTTCTTTTTATAAAACTGATTGTCCCAATAATGCCAATTGCCTTATCCCACCAGGAACTTTGTGGGCATTTACCAGTAGTGGCAGTTTTTGCATTGAGTAATTTAATTCTCTTTCCACTATCAGTTCCTCCATTGACGCTATCAAACAATTTGTCAAAAAAAATGTAATAACACTGCAGTATCCTCGTGGCATTTGCCTCTGACCCCAAAGGCTTTTTATGCCATCACGACTCATCAGTGACAAAACAGATGCAACAGAAGTACTGAGAACTTGCGCTGCCTTGGAAACGTTCATTTTTTTAATTTTGTTTGAGATAACATGATGGTCCGTGAGAGAACGCATGGCACACAAGTTTCCACTACTTTTCTATATGTGACCACTTGGCTGCTCGCTTCATTCCATCAGTGGTGAAATTTCAGTTTTTTGTCAAGAGATTGTTTCTGATACACTTCAAAAGATGAGCAGGATCAAATAAAGGAACAATAATTGTAGAATTATCTATTCGAATCACATCATTACGTTCCTCCTCACCTCTCCGAAATGCATCTGCCTCTGTTTCTTTAACTAATTCACGGATGACTTTAGCGTTGGTAGCCCCTTGGTCGCATACAGAAGCCACAGCATTCAGGCTAATTGCTTGGCATTTTCTAATAATGACTATACATTCTCATGATCTCTTGCCATGATTCGCCACCTTTAGAAAACGCATAGATAATTGGCTGTTTCCATGATTGTGACACTGATACACTTTTCAACATCCATAATGTCACATGATCAGCTATTTCGCACTTCCTATAAATTCCGTTATCTGCAAAACCTTCCACGGAATCTAAATATCTAGAATAATAATTTAAATTCGGTTGTATCGACATTTCGTCAAATAATAATATACAACTTTTCTCTGGTATATTATCTATTAGCGAAACTTTCTTCTGTAAACTTGCGAAAATACTTTCACAAATACCGGGATTTATAGGAATGTGCCTGATGGTTTTTCTTATTGTTTCTTCACTGGGAAGACTGAATAAGCTAGCAAGAAATCTATACGATTTGCACTCTTCTTAAAAATTGCCAGTGCAAGAATTTTGTCATCCAACGAAAACCTCTTTATATTTACTTAAGTTCAAATTTTTCAATTGTGACAAAATAAAATTTTTTATTACTGGCTCCAGCTCATTCAGTCCTTCCCAGTGCCCTTGCCTTACATAATTCTCCAGACGCTTCGACCGGTTTTTTATGGACCTACCTTTTCTCCGATACGCTGAAACCAATTTTCTGGTTCCTATAACAGTTTTATACAAATTTCTTGCTTTTAGTGTAAGGTCAGCTTATCTAGTGGCGTTCACCATCCCCAAAACAGAGTCTGTAATAATTACATTCCATCGTAATGAATTAACTCAAAATTGTCTTTTTGAAGTACATACATAAATCTTTGAGAACAAATATTTGCACTTTCTGGTTGACATATTCCACTGCAGCCTTATATTCAAAAATGTTATAATTTTGTCCCTAACTGCGCACCATAGAAGAGGAACGTGGCTTAATATTATTAAAAACTAGCTCGCCAAATTAAAGCAGTTCGGCGCTCGGCCTTGCAGTCCCTACAAACCAGCTCACATGTCGCAGCGCCTACATTTATTTAAACAGAAACATATACAGGTGGCCCACTGAAAACAGTAATCCCAAAGATTAATATTCTGGATGGTGCCAGTCTATCTTATGGCCCATGGTCTATTGTTGTTTAATCCCTCGTTTGACATTTATACTCTTCGTAATATCTCGCTTTGCGAATAGTTTCCTACGTTGGCCCTAGCACCATCGTTGGTAAGTACTTAATAGACTTTGCTAGGTGGCGCCCTAATGTTTTCTAGGATTTGACTTCGCTTTCAAGAACCTTGTTTGTCTTTCATCGTTTGACCCACCACCCTTCTTCGACTGGTGCCTAGCCGAGGCCAGAGAGCTCCAGTGGCTTGTTAATCCTTCGATTGCCGATTCGGTTAGATTATTTGTTGAGAATTTAATTTTAGACAGCCGGGTCCTTAATAAATGTTAGATGGGATACATGGCCATTGATAAACAGAATATAAGGAAAGTTTATATTTTCTGGGACTAGCCAAGGATGGAACAGATTTGATGTATATTCAAAAAAGGTGGCTCTGTTCATCCATCCCGAGGCACTCTATCATATTTAAATATTGTCACATAGTGTGACATCAGGCTTTCAACAATCTCGAAATAAACACTATTTTATAAATAAGTAAAGTAATTATTAATTTAGCTAACGTTAGCAGAGACTCGTCTGAGCAAAGCACGCGACTGGATCAGAGAGTCGCGCTGGGGGTTCCGAGTGGTGCACACCGCTGAAGAAAGCCTTTCCCGCTACATAAAAAATGAAAGCAACAATGATTAATCTTTTGAATTAAAGTAGTTCTGTTTCCACTTATTGTCCATTCATGTAAGGAATTTTGTGTCTTAGTATTAAATTCTATTAATTGTTTGCCTCGGGCATTTGACTTATACACACACTTCCTTAGGAGAAACACCGGTACCTCTTACCACCGAACCCACAAATGCGACAATATGATCATTGGTGAAGCTATTTTTCCGACGGCATTTGGTGTAACAAGCACTGTTAAACATTCAATTTCGTTCAAATTTACTTGTTGATAAACATTTTTCTGTCCCTAAAACTTTCTTGCCTTTGGGATTTAGAATAAAATGTGGGTTTGACAATATATCAAGGTAATTATTAGCCTCTAGGTTGTCATATACTTATTTTTGGATGGCGTCTTTTGAAACGTTGTAGCCAACCTATAGTAGGCCGATCATCTTTAAATGGGTTTGCTCTTCCCAATTCTCGAACAAGCTGTTGCACGCTATCAAACAACTAATTTTTTTGTTACTGGAAAGCCAACAGAACTCATCTTAAATAGCCACTTCTTCTTTTCTTAAGATCGTTTCGGGACCCATTCGTCGAGCTACTGGGGACTTTCCTTTACACTTATTTGAAAGAGTCATTCTAGGGACGTTATTGTTTCGCGCCGCTGTAGCCACAGCTACACCACGAGCAACATCCAACAGTGGTTGGCATCAAATGACCATTAATGATTATGATGACAAATTATAATCAGTTGTCGTCATCAGCCATTTTAAAACAAAATTAACCTTAAAGAGCTGTGAAATATGTATTAAAGTATCTTTTGAACCAAGTAACGTTATAATTAACCAGAGGTACAACCTATGCTTCAATGACCACTACTGGTTCATTACCTTAATTAGGACACGTTTGAATTGGGCTGTAGGAGGAATACGCCTGGAGTTTAAAGACATATTGGACGTCCCGACAAAACTAGTAGAAGGGGCGGCGTAGTTCGGAGCTCGACTTTTTGGTAGACTGAGCGTTCTTACATTTATCAGAAAAGGCCGTCCCAAATAATAGAGAATCAGAGGGAATGGCTAGGGAGTGGAAGGGACCACAACAGCTGCCGGCCCCATGAATTTTTAAGTTATTTAGGGTCTCAGGTATATGAACCTGAACATAGTTGCTGGTTGTCATATTTTGCGAACTCACATTCCTCCAGTGCCTGCACTAGTATTTAAAAATACGCGCCATTATCGTGACGTAGCGTGACTTAAAACGGGCCATACACAGTTACATGTGGCGATACACAGGTTTCATTTAACGTGCATCGACGGTCAACACATAGTGATACTCGCAGTGATACATACTACTGGTGATACCGCCTATTGTAGTTTTGATCGTGTACATGTGCATGACATGAATTTGCCTGATTTTCCAACTGAAGTTTTAATTCCTATTGGGGTAGCGCTAATAACCGACAATAGAAAAAAAATAAAAGAAGAATGTTGTGTAAAAGATGGCTACTTGACAGAAATACATTTTCAATGTCTAAATTATTACGAAAGCTTGAAATAAACGAACTATTTGACAAACTATTTGCGACTAGATAATGAATTGTCCAATACCTAATTTGCCAGATAAAATTCGACCCGGAATTGAAAAAATACACTGAAATGCGATCTGAAGTTACTGCCAAAGAAAGACTTAATGCAAATTTAAGATACTTGGCTACTGGCAAATTTTAAATTTTCAACTGCGATTTCTCCTCAGTTACCAGAGGCTTGTGCAGCACTTTATGAAGAATTAAAAGATGACTACTTGAAGGTAAGTGTATTTATTCGTATAAGATAGGATACACAGAACAACATAAAAATCCATTCCACTGAAAGGTAATGAGTAGAAAAGCACACTTTAGTTCATTTAAATAACAAATAACGCACAATTTCATATGTTGAGGATTCTGACGGTGACTGCCTAGTACTTGGTTTATAGAACTGATCACTTGGAGTGCCAATCTGCTGACTGTACTGTTGACTGTTCACAATACTGTTGCCGTCGGTGTTGATTATTGTTGCCGTATATTATCTCTTATTTCTTGATCCTTGTAGTCGTGGTGACCGCTATCATATATTGCTACGTATTCTACGAGTTCCTCCTCCTCTTTCGACGAAAACGGAACCATTTTCGGCTTTTTCATTTTTGCATTTGCCGGAGTAGTCTTCTGTGGTAGTTCAGAGCACAGCAGTCCATCCTGTTCGGTGGAAGGCAAAGCCTGTTTCGGTTTCTTTTGTGGTGGTTTTGTCGGAGTACAAATTTTTGTTGATGCACGAGAACAAATACACACACAATGCAAGCGCCTGATGCGTCTTGACTTCTCTTCGAGCAGTGAAAACGTAGCGGAGTGCGATTGAGTCACAATTGTGCGTTTCGACCCATTGTCAACACATGCTTAGCTTTAAGCCGTACCTCACGTCTGACGCGTGTCGTAAATTTTTCGCCGGACTCGAACGCCAATTCATCGCATATCGCGCTAGTAGCAGCGCTTCTCTAGATTCAGCGCGTGACGAACGCGACGGACGAGGAAGAGTTGTTGCATGTTTGGAAAGAGAAGGCGAAGACGAGATGTTACGAGGGAAGGCTGCTATGAACTCCTGGTAAGAAAATATTTACTTGAAGACGAGAAAATTTCGGGAATATTTCCGAGGAATATTTTTCATCACGTACTGACCAACATTCAGGATTTGATAACAACGGTACCCACAAACAGAAATCACAAGCCAATAACAGCTAAAGAAAAACTATGTTTAACATTTACGTAGGTATGTCATAATTTTTAAATTTTATTTATTTATTGAGCATAAGATACGTAATAACAAACTTAAATTCACAAATCTATTCTTTGGTCACATATTAATTTGTTCTGTAAAAACCTAATCTAAACGAATAAATCGAATTGGCCCGTAATCATATGTGGATGCGGTAGTAGAGCTAGAGGAATTGAAAGCGACGGAAACAATGCGAGTAGTATTTTGGTTTCTCAAATCTTCCAATTCAAGATTTGCAATGCGGACAAGTAGTAGTGACGTAGAAGCCGCCATTTTCTCTGGAAGGTGGGTAGTGCTGTATCCAAACAAAGCGAGTAGCTTATATGTGAAGAGAATAAATTGTGTTTTTTTAAATTAATCTCCGTATTTAAGGGAAAATTATACTTTGTGGCGTAAGTTTAACATGTCTTCGTGCATACAGATATATTTATTCTGCAATTGCTATTATAAATTAAGTAATTATTGATGCATCTTATTGTGACATAACCTCAACTTTATATTCTCCGTCAAATTAGGAAACCTTTTTTATTATTTTTATTTCGAAGCACGTAATTTCAGTGAGTGTACTCTTGCCATTCTTCAAAGACCACGGGAAACAATTTGCGCGAGGTGAAAATGCATATGGCAGTGGACATGTTGTCGAATGCACCGGTTCCACGTCACGTCTAGTTAATAATAAGAACAAGCGATTAAATTCCTTATCACATATTAATCACAATTACATAATAAATCTTTTCCACTTGGTCTTTTCATTTTCAGCCTTCGGAAATCTGAAGAATATGCATGTATCACTTTGGTTGTAATGTTTGCAATCGGGAGCCCAACACATCATCATTTTATAAACTGAAATAATATATCGTCTTTATATATCACTGATCAGTGATTTGCATATATATTTTATTTCAATTACATATTATAAATTTATAAATTTCGTGAATTATTGGCATGAAGTAAACTATTTTTTGTATAATTATCTACGGGGGCGAAACGTCGATAAGTATACAAAAAATAGTTTACTTCATGCCAATAATTCACGAAACTTATAAATTTAAAAAAATTGACACTAACAATTATATAAAATTAAATTATAAACGTAAAGATAAAATAAATAAATTAAGCAAGCAAAATTGAGGTTAAGCCACGATTAAATACGTGAAAATTTTAATGTTTCTTCAACTTAATTTACAATTCAACATACTTGTGACTACTAATAATATGTATACTTACCTCAAAAAATAATTTCTTTCCTTAAATATCCCGATTAACTTCAGAAAATACAATTTAAGGCAGAAACACACTTGTATCACGTCACATCATGTGAGCTCACGTGATATCACATTATGACAAAATTTACGGTTAGAAACACACTAATATCACGTCACGTACCGCCTGCTTCATGTTTTCAAGTTCCTGCCGATTTTATTTTCATTTTAATAATTTAGTTACCTACAAAATGGAGTGTTGTAGTATTAGTTCTGATTCAGAATGGGAGCAGGAGCTTGGTGTTGCTGCAACTTTTTTGATTACAAATTAAAGAAGATTAAATCGTGCTAAGTGGGTGCACGAAATAAATCAATAACGAAAAATTTTTGGAGAATTGCACCGTCTTGTACAAGAGCTCGAAATTCATCCGGATCGATTCCATATGTATTTTCGTACTTATGAATAAGGACGAATTTGAATTTCTCCATAATTTGATTAAGGACAGTGTTTACACATAGTTTAGTACACGCTCTCGTCAAGGATTTGCTCTGTAGTTCAATGCCTGTAGGTGTATTTGCCCGAGGAGTAGTTGTTTGAGCAAGTTCGGGTCGACTATTTTCGTTTTTATTCCTCGACATTGGAAATAATGTCTAAGAGTTGACTCTCACTTATCGAAGTGGGCCTGCTCGTGCTTATATGTTTAGATACTATTTTGGTTTGTTCGCACACAGCTGCACCGTACTGATGAGCTCCAACAAGAACGAAATCATGATATGCAGTTGCTGTGTGCGAACATACCAAAGTTGTTTTCTTTTCTATTCTTCTCTTTAAAAAGGGAAATACATACTTGTACATCTATACATACCTGGAATTTTCATTGCCAATTTCTAACCGTAATGCGTCGTGTAGACGTACATGTTCAATTAAAAGTTCCTCCATTATAACAATAATAACCTTCAATCTGTTGCATATTAACTACATACCGCAAATTCATCTAGCACATATAAAATAAGGTGATAAACAGTGTTTTGCGCAGTCGCAGATTGTATGTGTGAGTTCACGTGAGGTAAAAATGTGTGGATTTCCACACATCGATGCCGTGAGCTCATGGCAGTGAATTGTAACCGGCGTGAGCTCACGTGACATGATACCAGTGTGTTTCCTACACATTTAAAACAATGTAAAATATCTAATCACACTCCTTGACTCATGTGAGCTCACATGACCTGACATGACGTGGTACAATTGTGTTTCCTGCTTTAGTATCCTCACACATAGAATTCAGGGTTTGTTTAGATACAGCGTTTAACCTTCAAAAAAATAAGGGCGGAACTACGTCACATTAATGTAGCGCATTAATTCCGAGATGGCAAGTTGGGCTTTTACAATCAATTCCGGAGAAAATGTCATGACTGTTGCTGCAATTCCTTAAAAAAATTGTTCAACAGGATAACTTTGCTTCAGATTTTGCAGCATTGTCACCATTTTCTGTCGCTGATCCGTATTCCTTTTCAACTCCCCGGCTAGTACGTCCGCCTTCCTCTTTTTGCACCGTGGTGTGTTATCATTAGAGACTTGATTATTTAAATTTTGTTGGTCTATCGTTCTATATTCTCCTTCCACTTCACCATCTTGACTTCTTGACTCAAAGCTGCTTCAGGTCTGATATCTTTTTCCGCTGTATCACATGGTATCTGTATCACAACGGTTCTGCAGAAACAAAAAAAAGATGTATCAAATTTTATTATTTTGGAGGACTTATGATCTATGTTTCACAGGCTCATTTAAAAATTCTAAATTATATTTGGAAGACGACGACGATGCTGAAGATCCTGTTGGCGCGTTCTTTACTTTATACGTGTCTCTTATTGCCCTCCACTTCGTCTTTGTTTCTGCAACTAAGTATTTGTTTTAGGTATGTGGCAACGAGGGAAAGCTTCAGGTCATTGATTTTTTCATTCAGAATATGGAACAGTTGGGTGTCAGTTATCATAAAACAGGTATTGAAAGCGATTTGTAATCGCTCGTTGAACACTGCCATGCCTCCACCAAACGAGGAAATGTTGTCAAAAAGTGCCGATTTTTTTTTCAAAAATGGAATTGGCCAAATTGCTGTGCCACAATTGATGAGAAGCACATACGGATGTTTTGTCCCAACAGCACAGGGTAACTACAAAAAAATATTTCTCGGTGGTGTTGCTAGCCTTGGTAGATGCCGATTACAAATATTGTTATCGACGTTAGATGGTATGGGAAGGAAGGGGACGCTGGATTATTTGCCAAATCGCAAATGAGAAAGAAAGTGGCAAATGGTACTTTTCCATTTCCTCTACCAAAAAAATTCATGAAAGTGGCATTCCACTTCCACATGTTGGAAGCGAAGGGTTAACCACATATGATGCGACCGTATTCAAAACAACAATGAGTAAAAGGCAATATATAATTATAGGCGCAGCCGTACAAGGATACCGTATCCCCGACGAAGAAATGGCCACAGAAGAAAATGTAATTGCGCTGCCCACAGAGATCATGATACATTTAGCACGACTTGGCGCAAATGCTACCTTTGAACCGTTTCGCATAAGAAACTGTTTTAAAAATTATTATTGCTCAGCAGAAGGTTATTTAAGTTGGCAAAGAAGACGTGCAAGCAGGACTTCTACACAACATAAGGAAGATGATCTATGTGTTCTTTTTTACGTACTGTTACTTAATTCTATTATACATAAAAGTTAATATTATGATACAAGGGTTTGTAGCTTTAAAAAATACTGTAGCGATATCTTAGTAAAATTATTCCGACAAAACAATTCCCGCGCATTAAATTTATCTAAATAGACTATTAAAAGTAAATTGTCTTGGTCCTCTTATCAATACTTGTATAGGAAATATGCAGTGCCATTAAGAAACCATTAGAAATTCTGTTCACGAAAAATCCAAAAAGCGGGTGTGCTCTAATTAATAGATCATCAATCACTTATAGCTCCAGGCTATGACAGGTGCCTCACCTTCTACTTACAGACTTGCGTTAGATTTTGGGATATCTACAAGTCGACTTGGTCCAATTCTGAATGAAAATTTATTCAAGTTGGCATGCTATTGCAAGAGTAATAATATGGCCTGATAAAACGAAAATAATTCAAAATCTCCCAATTCTATTTCATTCAAGATATAAATACGTTCAGTCTATAATTGACTGTCTGGAAATAGAAAATGAAAAGCCGACAAATGGAAAGCATCAAGCTTTAACTTGTTCAAACTATAAATAAACGAACACAATCAAGTATTTAATCTCCTCTACACCTGATGGTGTAGTTAATTTTATTTCATCTGGTTTTGGAGAACGAATTACGGATCGGGACATAGTAGAAGCATCTGGATTTTTAGAAGTTCCATCTCAAAATTCACTGGTTAAATGCTATGGCATGCTTACAGCTTCCTATTATTACGTAAACTTGATATGTGTACATATGTGATATCTACTTTAGATGCAGCACATCCTTCACGTTTGCAAGATATTACTTTTTCAACAACTTCATCGCAAACAGCAGTTTATAAGGTTTATTGCGAACTTTATGCTCTGGAACAATCCTGCAGCTGAACATCATCCATGCATCATCACCATATGCAGCTTTACTTGCTCTACAATACAGTAAAAGCCATCAGAAATAATATTCTTAATATTGTAGGTTTCACTAACCTGACATTTTTGACGCTGCGAAATTCAGCACTGACAAAGTTCACATTGTCCAGCATCAGGTTAACCAACAATAAATATCAAAATATCACTAGTAATCGTCCCCTGACGTCACACATAGAGAAAGCATAAATTTAATTTCGCATATTTAATTATTGTCCTCTTATTTTACCATGTTCTACTTATTTCGGTGTTCTATGTGTTACATGCAACTGGTACATAAAAACCTCATCTTAAAATTAACTTAGTGGCGATCCCATTGGGGAACGGTATTATTACTTGGCCACTATCACTTGGCAAATCTAGAAAAAATATATGGTTTTGGATTTTTAGTGTGCCCAATTATTTAATTATTTTAGCTTGAGAGCAGTATTTTTTTGCAAATTTATGTTTAAACTTACTAGTGAATAGGTGTTTCATAATAATATCGACTAATTTGTTTCGCCTTGTGTTATCTAATATTTTATTTTTTTTGTAATAATTTATTATTGAATTTCGAAATGGAAACATTTGCAACAAGGTACCCAAATCGAAATCTGGGAACGGATTTTTCGGTTGAGGCAGCAATTCGGCAAATGAGCAAAATTATTGATCTCTGTTATCTGTCGGTACTGCAATAAGTTTTCCATCCTGAATTTCAAATTGTTCCCACTAAAGGAAAATAATCAATCTTATTTTGTATTGTGCTCTTGGCAATCACTAAAGGCCCTCATTCCACCAGGATAGCTCCGCTTGACGCACACACACAAGCAATAATTCAATAGTCTGAGTGGTTCAGCTATACTAAAATACGGGCCTAGTATAAATTTTCTACAAATTGTAAAGTTAATATTATTGGGGCCTTACACTAGAATTGGTTGTATTTGTACTATCACTGTCGACAGAGATGATAGAATCATTATCCGAAGTATCCCTTTCTTTATAATTGGGTTTTCAGGCTGAAGATAAATTTTATGTTTATCAATAAACTTGGAGTCGAATTCCAATGTTTGGTACAAGTTATTTTATTACTTCACCACTTAGCCGGGGAAGGAGCTCTACCGTTATTGAATGTCCTTAAAAATTACAACAATGGCCGCATTTTACAAAATCCTTATGATGAATAAAACTAGCTTAAAACAATAATTGAACCACCATGTGTGATACACAGGTGTAGTCCGGCAGCGGAACCGTGTTTTTTCCCTGAAGTGGAAATTTTCATATTAAGTTTCTTTTTTAACGGATTCTCGTAGATTTATATGTCTTATTTACCATATCCGACAAGCTGGCATCTTTGAGCAACTTGAGATATACAGGGTGTTTTAAAACAATAAGATGATCGTATATGTTTTTGGCTTTAAACTTGAATACTACTTAGTTCTTAATTTTTTCTCATTATTGTATGGTTAATTGTGCGTTAACTTATTGAATTTATTGATTTTACAAGTTTCAGCCATATACTGGGTGTTTAAGAAATCGTGTTATAAAGTTTTAATAATATTAATGAATTTCTGATATGAGAATATTTTGTGTTCCAGTTCAAAATTCAGCTAAAAATAACAACGTACGTGTTTAAAAACGAAGCTACATGACAGGTACAGAGTGTCCCAAAAATTTTTGGCTGAAACAAGAAACAGACACACAAAAGTTGGAGAAGGTTTCTTAGGTGGAAACCAAGCATAAATATTCTTGTATCATGGTAATACGATCTCTAATAGCGATTTCTTTTTCAAATTCGAGTACACAGTAAAAAATGTAGTGTTAAAAATAAACACTAATCAACACTACCTAAAGTCTATTTGCGACCCACTAATAGTGTCACATATTAACACTAGAATCAGCACTAGAATAGTGTTACATGTAGTGTACATTGTGCACTATAGTAGTGCAAGTGAGCACTAGAAGAGTGTTACATGCAGTGCACATTTTACACTAAAGTAGTGACAATTTTCACTATATTAGCAGTAACTTAAGGCACAGCAGTGTTAATAAACAGAGTTAATATTCACTAATAGTGTTCTTATCAGAAATATACAGTGTTGATGGAGAGTCAAATCCATTACGACTTTAGTTATTATAATTATCACTAGTAGTGTTTGCAGTTCAGAGAGTAGTGTTCATGAACACTACGTAGTGAATAAGGCGGGATAGGATATTTCTTGTTACAATGAAAACAATATTATATAGAGAAATAAGCATATATTTTATTTAAAAAATGTGCAAAGTAGGTACCTACATATAAAATAAATAGGACATATATTTATATAACTTATATAGGTAGATGCATACTTTTTTGATTTTCAGGTATCTTGAAAACCAGCAATGATAGAAGGTGGAGAAAGAAGTGCAGTTTGTCGAACTTAATAAATAGACAATCTCATTTTTTTTAAATTTGCTCAGTCTACTAGACACAACGAAAAAACGAATTCTGCTAGATTTAAAAATATTTTTCACAATTAAATTTACATCTATCTTAAACAGTAAAAAGTTGTTTTATACCAGTCGTGTTCGAGAAATAATGCATATTTATGGCACCATGAAATAGGTCATTTTTGCCTTTTTCTGTGATACACACATATTGTCCAATTTTAAAGAGGAAAGGAGTTACAAGCATCTTTCCCGTTTAAAATGATGAAATGCAAGCTATTCATGGAACACAATTGGACAACAAAAACTCACTAGCTGTTATTTTGACGTTTGTATTACAATTTAGACTGTGGGGATATACCTGCTAAAAATGTTTAGTCTCGTAGAATGATTTTTTCTTTGTACATAGTAGATTATGAAAATTCTAAAAAAATTGGAAGTGCTTATTTATGCAGCTCAAAAAACTGCAATACTTTCCCCATTCAACCTATTACCTTCTACATATCTGCTGGTTTCCAAAATTCCTGTAGCCAAAATGAAAAATCTTCAACCTGCGGGTTTACAACAATATGCGAGAAAAAGAAAACCATGTAGCTATTTTAAAATGCAAAAACATATTTAGGAACAATAAAACATTCTCCAGACTGACTGTGAGATAAATTGTAAGGTTCCTTGTATAGTAGTAGAGAAATATTGATGATATTATTTCTTGCCTGATCATCTAAAATTTTGTAACAATGGCAATTTTCAACAAATTCCGTACAAGACCATATTTTGGTCACAAAAAAAATATGTTCTTCGACAATAATTATATCAAATATTCCTTCAAATTCTGGCAGGCATTTGTTATTTTTTCCTGTACAAATAAACATATTTCTTTTGTATAGATAACCCTGTTTTATCCAGTTTGCCCTTAAAATTGTAGTGGTTTCAGAAAAATTGGAAGTTATTTCTAATAGAAGCGCTTTATACTCATAGTTTCTGCAAAGGTAAGTTGTAGTAGGCTCTAGCTCATAGTCATATTAAGTTTTGTACAAAACAAGGTTTGTTGGTATCTGGTTGCCACAGTCTTGGCTAAATTTTTAAAATTTTTGTTTGCCAAGTTTTTTAGCATAGCATGTTTACCTTCATATCTCATGCACCACAGGGATATCAAAGTTCCCATTCGTTGAATTACAGTGGGGTAATGAATCATAAAATGCAATTTTGGAGTGAGGTGCGTCTTAAATTCCGTGATAAATAACTTGTGGTGTGTTTCAATTAACTCCGGTAAATTACGGACCATGTCAGAAGTTATTCGTGGTGCAAAAATTAAAGACATTATCCGCAAAAGCAATAGTAAAACTTTTAATTTAGAAAATGAGTGACACGTAAGTAAATCATTAATAATTAGAGGTAAATATCTAATCAAGCACCAGGACTGTGCTGCCCTCTGACCAATTAACTTGTTATTTCTATCTAGAACAATTGAACTCGGTTTATTGCTTCTATTAATCTCCCCATAATTAAAAACATTTATTCTTTCGTTTAAATCTTCCAATTTAATAGTCTTTGTTTCTAAAACAAAATACGACAGAAAAAGTTTTATTTCCAGTTGTTCAACACCTTCTAATATGTCTTGCATAATGTCTACAGTAACAGAGTCACCCAGTTTGAAATAAGATAGTTCATTTAAAATACAACATTGTTTAACACCAAAATGACTAACATTATTTTCAGTTGCACTTTCAGCATGGGATTCAAAAGTTAAACTGGTTCTCCATTTAGTAATATCATCTAAACACTGAGTCTGACAGTCCTTTTTATCATAGTATAACCATACACTTTTTATGTAATACACAAATTCGGCAGTAGAAGTTTGCTTGGAAAGATTCAACCATTCCGTATAGACAGTTAACACCTAAATTATCAAGTGATAAAGACGTAACTGTTGCAAATATGGGCTCTGTTAATCCATCTATTTTCATTCCCACAGTTTCTAATATTTTTATGTCATTAACTATTGGCCTTAAAACATCATTAATAGATATTTTTTCTACTTTAATATCAGCAGCATAGAACAGGGCTAACAGGTGTATGTTTTTTAATGTGGAATTGTAACTGGCTGGAAGATTTTGAATTTTAAAATAAATTCCACCCATTTTATGGCAACCAGTTTTACTACCCAGTGGGTTAACAACTTCAAAATCATCATAATACAACTGCAGGGGTATAAAGTACTTCTTTGTCTTATATAGTTCATTATTTAGGAGATATGAACCGCTAAAAATATCCGATTCGTTTTGCACTTGTATTGTGGTATCAATATATTGTAAAAGTGAACTGTTGGATTTCATTAAAAATTTCAAAGTTTGTATTATTGGTATATACTGAAAATTTCTAGGAACGTTTCTTTCAACATTTGCGTTTAATTTTCTATCAAACACATTTTCCATTCTCATACCCAACTGCAATTCTTTTGGTAAAACAATTTTAGTATTTATGATCTTATTTCTTTTATAAACAGTGTTGTATTTCTGTATCGCCCTGTAAATTTTTTCCATTATCAAAACGAAATTTTTGTAAGAATAATTATTGATATCATTCAATATTGAATCGAAAATTTCTCTGATGAAATCGCAAAATGACTCAAAAATTGTTTGAAACTGAGAATGAGGCAAATGAAGTGTAGAAATCTGATAAATTAATATTTGAAAAGAAGTTTCAATAACTATATTAATATCTGGAAGGCTGCCTTATTTGAAGAAGAATGATCTTCAGCGTTTTCTAATAAATGATCTTGGAAATGGTCATAAACGTGGTCTTCAAGATTGCCATTATTACCAAAATCACTATTAAATTCAACTGGAAAATTTACTGGCAAAGCAGATTTTTCACTAGGCATGTTTTGCAATTCAACAACAGTCTCTCACAGTGTGCCTTTAAGTGCCTTCTGAAACCACTAAATGATCTGAAATTTAAATTACATTACAATTACAGGTACTGTGGAACTGGGCTTGTCGGATCACAATGCTCAATTCGTGCACGTTCCATCTGTCGCACCTCTCGCTCCCAATCCTGTGAGCCGAAGCCTAGGGCGCATTCCATCTGAGAAATCAAATTCAAAATTTACTCAATTGTTGAATGATACAGACTGGTCCAGCACATACGATTCCAGGGACACAAACCAAGCATTTAATACATTTTATGATCTCTTTGAAACGCCATTCGAGACTGCTTTTCCCGTTAGGTTGAGTAGGTTTGGGATTGCTCCTGGAGCTGAGTGGATTACCCCTGGCATTAAAACGTCATGTAAAAATAAACGATCTTTGATATGGCTGCTAAAATATTATCACGATTACAATTTCCACTTATATGTAAAAGAATACTGCAAAATATTAAAACGGGTAATAATTGCAAGAAAGCAATTATATTTCAATTCACAAATTAACAATAGTTCAAACAAAATCAAAACAACCTGGAAAATAATTAACGATACGCTTGAAGCCGATGAGGATAAAATTTCCAGTAAAAGGAAAAACAACATTGATGTAAATAATATCTCTGTGACTGATCCGTCTGCCGTGGGAGGTTGTTTTAATCACTATTTTAGTACACTGGCAGATGGATACGTCAAGACTCTGGCAAGTAAACACTCGTTTGATGAGTATTTGGGTAATATGAAAGTGAAGCATTCTCAATCATTTTTTATGCAGCCAATAGTTGAAAGTGACATAAGGCGCGTCGTGCGCGGGGCTGGCAAGACTTCCTCTTCGGGCTATGATGGCATCACGGTGGACATGATCAGTAGAAACTTGGACACACTTTGTGGTCCACTAGTGTATTTGTTCAACTTGTCCATAGTGAGCGGTGTCTTTCCGGATAAATTAAAGGGGGGCTGTGTTATACCCGTCCACAGGGGTGGCGATAAAAATAAAATGAGCAACTACCGTCCGATCTGCCTGCTGCCGACTCTCTCAAAATTGTTGGAATCGATCATAAAAGAACAACTTACTTCCTATTTGAATAAATTCAATGTCATCACTCCTGATCAATTCGGCTTCCGATCTGGTTGTGGTACTTCGGATGCTGTCTTTAGAATGATCGACAGGATAAACGAAGGAATTGAGAAAAATAAGTACACAGTTGGTATATACTGCGATCTTTCGAAAGCCTTTGACTGCGTTAATCACGCCATTCTCTTGCAAAAGTTACGACACTATGGCGTGCGGGGTGTGGCCTACGACTGCTTTCGGAGTTATCTGACGGGTCGCAGACAGATTGTGATGATTGATAGCTTCGCTGATGGTGTGAGTAGTAGAGTCAGGTCGGATGAGTGTAACGTTAAACATGGAGTCCCGCAGGGTTCCGTTCTGGGACCTTTGCTTTTTCTCATTTATATAAATGATTTGTCTGCTAGCTTTCCTCAATATTTCTTCACAATGTTTGCTGATGACACTAGTGCTATTATCAGTGACGTGGACTTACCTTCTTTAATTCAAAACATTCGTCTATTTTTTGTTAATGTATGTGCCTGGTTTAGCGCAAATAAGTTAAAACTTAACGGAGAGAAATCTAGTGTTGTGGTTTATCGCCATCAGTGGAGCTTAAACCCAGATGTTGCCATCTCTGTGGATGGGGTGGGTCAGTTGGGTGTCGCGGGGGGCGTCAGGTTCCTTGGAGTTGAGTTTACTTCAACGCTGAATTGGAGTAGACATGTGGATAAACTAAATAAAAAATTGGGATCTGCCATATACGCAGTCAGAATGATACTACAGAACATTAGGGCGGACACGGCCCTGCGCGTTTACTTTGCCTATTTCCATAGTCTGATCCAGTACGGGGTGGAGTTCTGGGGCGGTTCGACGGAGGCTAGGTCTTCATTTATTCTTCAAAAAAGATGCATACGCTTGCTGTGTGGTTTAGGTGGCAGAGAGTCGTGTAAGGATTATTTTAAAAGGCTAAACATTCAAACTATTACAAATTTACATATCTACTACTTATCCATACATATATATAAACAAAAATCTATCTTACCTACACCATCTCTAAACCATTCCCATGAAACAAGATTTAATAAGAAAATATTGCCACCTAGATACGTATATCAAATCAATCGTAGGGGACCTCTCTGTTCAGGGATAAGAATCTTTAATCACCTTCCGACACTTGTCACGGTTGCACCAACCCTTTTACAGTTTAAAAAAAGATTAAAAAGCTTCCTGAGGGAAAATTCGTTTTACAGCGTGGAGGAATTCTTCATGCACCCACATACGAGTTGACAAAATACAAGTTAACAAAATAAATAAAAGAAACTAAATAAAATAAAATAAAATTTGAATTACCTACTAAATAATGGATGGTTTTCCCAAGCGCATGCAAGGTGCTCTGTGATGTGCGACATGTCTACGTATGGTATCAAATTGTGGTATTGTATGTCTCCGCATCATAATCTGGGAAATAAAGCTTTTCTTTCTTTCTTTCTTTCTTTCATGCGGCAACACCGCATCTAAGGTGTAGTTTGCGACTATCAAATAAACCATGGGTCAGTCTCAAATGTTTTATGATTCCTCCAGGTTTTTTAAACTTATGAAAACATATAAAACATGTGAACATCATATTATTATTATTATATATCTAAACAAAATAACATAATGGGGAAAACCCGCAAATTTTGAAAATGATCATATTGAATAGTTTACTACCCAAAACAAATTCCGCAACTTTCGATTTTTACATTTGAGTCTTATTTTCGTCATAATTAAATACGAAACGTGCGTCACGCTCGAGACACAATATTTGAATGACGTACTTGATAGAGTTGGCTACTGAGTGAGTGATTCGAAACATTGAGTCGAATTACATGCCTGATTCAAAAGAGTCGATTCAGTAAAATCAGAAGAGTCGACTCTGTGACTCATAGATGAGCGGATAAACACCAATCATTCTCCGAGTGAGTGATTCACTTTTACTGCTTACTTGAATCTTGTAGTCGCAAGAGTCGATTCTTGAAATGACTTAGTGAGACAAATAATTGTGCTTGTTGCATTTTAAGCCAGTAGGACTCTTATAAATACAATGATACAATCCTACTTTGGATCTGAGTCGTGCCGCGAAACGTGTGAATCTAATTGTCCCGTAAAAAGTAATCTGCTAACATCGCCGCCAAGGGGGACTGTTTATATGAGGAGCGGACTTTCTATATGCAGTTTTTCCACTTTTTGTAATTTTCAGAAATCAAGAAAAACTGTTACAAGTTTGTGGTTTAATTCATAAAATTAAAAAAAATGGCAAAAAATGTAATAAAAAATACTTCGTCGTTGACATATTTGTCAAAAATCATGCATTCGTATTTTCAAAAAAAAACTCAAAAATGTGTTGGACAAACTGCATTTAGTTTGTCAGCCTAGGACAAACTGCAGTTTGTTTATCTGTACGAAGTGACCTTGACTGAAATGGTGTTAGTCGTCTTAAGAAAACACAAAAGACCGAAAAGCATTATTATTTTTTTTATGAAAATTAGCAAGTTTATGTATTACATGTCATGAATTTCATCTTCGTCATTGTTACAATCGCATACTTCTTCGTTACCATCTGGATCATCGATATCTTCTTCGTCAATATCATTTTGGACATGCTGATCTGCGAAAATTGGCTGCAACCATGTGAGCTCCGGATCTTCGGCCCAATTTGGCCCTGATAGTTCAACTAGAAGTTTTGAAAGACTATCAAGTTTTTTTGTTTTAATTGGGTTTTGGAGTGCCACATTAGGTAACTTTACAGTCGCAAGTTTCTTTCCTCGTCTTAATAACGTTTCAAACTTTTTGGATGGGTCGTTATTTCTGTAAAACAACTCGGTCTTTAACAAAATATCAGCAGTTTTATTTTTTGATCTCTTGATTATAATCCTTTTTGCTGCGCTGATCCCTTGAATTTTCTTTAAACAAACCAAAGCAGACTTTATGTCAGAAACATTCCAATCCGTACCAAGTTTTCGAACCTCTCCTTTCTTGGAGTATATTTCGTAGTACTTTACTGGAGTTTTGATTGTGCTATAAGATCGTGTAACTTTTTCAATCTGTCCGAAAACACGGTCAGCGGGCAAATAAGAATGGCCCCGTATCGGAAATATTACTTCCAGCGATTCAATAGTTTTGGGCGAGTCTTTGTACAGCCATAGCATAAGCATATGCATCAAATGTGCATTTTTATTCTGCCCAGCACAACCGTCCGCGAATAGTCTTACTTGTTTGATATCTGGCTCAAATACTTGTTTATTAAGGAAATCTCGTAAAGCAGAACTTGTCTCTGCAGAACCCCTCTTTGCCTGATTTTCTGTCCAGGTATAGAATACTGGTGTTTTAATTTCAATGTCAGTAACACAAAAACAATAAAATGATAATTGCTGAGCATAGAATGCATCCTGGATGGGTACTTTCGGTAACACCTGTACCTGCTGAAGGTCAAAACAATAAGAAACACTGTTGGACGGCTTCTCCTTCATTAATTTAAAAAATTGCTTTGCTCGTAATTTATGCACACGTAAAGTGGTTTTTAGCCTTCCTATCTCATCTTTGTCTTTGGAATTACAGATAAGTGTTTGGGTTCTAACACAAAACCCACATACGTCTGTGGCAGGGCTCCCGAACGCAATGTTAAAATGGTTGCTAAAAACTCTACTAAAGTACTTATAATTTACTTTCAAATTTTCATCTGCTGTCTCATTGTAAATTCGCCATAAAGCGGTAATATTGTATTCCGAAGATAAGTAAATTCGCCGAGATTTAGCACGTCCGTAATGGCTTTCATGCCCTTTCAAACTGGCTATAAATTTTTTAACATTTTGTAGCTTGTCTATGTTCTTAAAAGAGCGTTTGTCTCCTCCGCGACTCTCAACAATACCACGCCCAGATTGAATTTTCAGAGCGATAGTATTCACGCGCCTCTGACTGACACTAAAAATTATTAGGAATAATTTTTGGCAAATGTTGATTTTTCCTGGTCTTTCCAAACCTACCACAAAAGAATTATTAGCATCCTGCAGGAAACAAAAGAATAAAACTAAAACTTACATGATATTTTATTGAGAAAGCATGGGAACTTCCTTCAGGTTTTCGATTTCTGCTTCTAGTTGGTTTTTCAACAACCATAAAATTGCCAAGTTTATTATCCTGTGTATTTTTATTTTTTCTTTTGTAAAAATTCCTTCTTATAGCTTTTATATCGTCTTCTGTTAGCTCATCACAGCGAAAATCCTTGCGCTTGTGTTTGCATGTAATAAATAATTCAAAATGTTCTAAATTTGGATAATGGTCCGAGTGCCTTAAATAATAGAACAATATTAAATTAGGTACTAATGATAATATTATTAGTATTAATTAATATAAAGAAATAATAAAAATATAACCTCAAAAACTTTTAACTTACCTAAGTTCACTTTTTCGCTGTTTTGCCGAGGCATTTCTTTTTCTCTTCCTGCTGCCACGATCTACATCACCGACTACATGCTCCCCCTCAGTTACATTCATTTTGGTTAATAACTTTATAAAAGGCGTAAAAAGAACAGAAGCACCACTGTCACAACCAGTTACAACGAACAAACTGCAGTTTGTCCGCCTTCAAAGGACAAGCTGCGGTTAGGTTGTCTGTCACCGCTGGACATACTACACATAGAATGTCCAGGAGATTTTAATGAATTATTTTACAAGGGACAAAATGCATTTTGAACGTTTCTCGCGACCACGTATGTAGCCCTCATCTCATAGATTGTGGCGCCACCTTCAGCTATATTTTAAAAAAAATGGACAAAATGCATATAGAAAGTCCGCTCCTCATATGAAGTTTCTCCTTCTTTTTAGTGTTGACTTTGTGATTTACTAAAATGCCTGTGTATTTTGGAAAATTTTTAAAGTTTTAAGTTTCGCACCAAATACATTTTGAAGGCAATCTGCCGAGTACAGTATTTAGCCAGTTCTTTTAAAATTCATCAAAATGCACATGCACTTTGTTAAACAACAAATTCACCACTAACATGAAACCGAATCTTCGTGTTTACAGACTACTTTCGCGGCGATGTTAGCAGATTAGTTTTAAAGGGACATTATTCAGTTATTCAATTTGAATTCACTCGGATTGGAAGCATTAAAAATGAGTCGATTCTGCCAATGTTTCAGTGCGTTTGCTTGGTTCGGCAGGTGACTGGCGACCCGGCGCCAGAGAATAGAAACTATTTTCAATTCTACACTGACCTGACTCATGATTCGATTCAGTGAGTCGACTCAATTTACTGTTTCGAAACAACTGTATCGAAACAATAAAGTGAGTGATTCTGCCCATCTCTAGTACTTGACCACTGGGCCCGACAGATTAGGTAGGGATTTTCACATGCGCAAACCGATCCGTTTGCACCCTGAGCGCTCGTTTATTTCTCGACTCCTCCCACTTTTTCCAGGGAGACGCGTAAACACCGCGGCGCAACGGAAGCGCCACAGAAAGCGCGCGTTTTAGCCATCCCGGTCATGCTCTCATGCTGCTTTCTAAGTTGCAAATTTTTCGTTCAGCACGGCACATAATCAAAATTTTTACGTGGTACGCGATACATATTCTATTTATGCTTGATATTACAGTATTAAAAGTTATAAATTCGATTAAGCGGGTCTTCCCCATTTAAAATTCTCTGTGAAAAAACATAATTGAATATAAAAAATATACATATTCAAACAAGTACATAATAATATATTATTACCATAATATTATATATCATAATATTATTATTATATTCATATGTACCTACTATACGAATATAAAACTAAACGTTTTGTAATGCAGCTCGAAGCTGACGTATTCTTGACGTGTAAACGATATTATCTACATCAATTTTGTAGAAGTAGCTTTGAATAAATTTATAAAATGATAGTAGTTGTTGATCATACTCTATGTTGAACACAAAGTGACTCATGAACAGCTGATCGAAAGCTTTGGCACTACTACACAGTTTTGGACAAGGAATACTTTTCCCATCAATAATAATACTATATTCACTTACAGCTCCCTTTTTTGAGCCTTGGGCTAGAATGAAAGGCTGCCTGGCTCTTCTATTCTTGACTAATTCAGAAATTGGCTGGTTTGCCTGTAAAGAATATGATCAATGAATATAAATACGAGTACTTAATGTGCCTACAATTAATAGGTATCTATGTGTCAGAATATTTGTAGGAAGCTGCTGAGATTTAGAAATAACATGCACCAAACCATATAATGTGTAGCTATACACTTGTTGTCCCATAATCTTGCATACTTAGAGGTAAGAAAATGGCCTTACCATCGTGTCACAATGAATAATCCAGAGACATCACCCATTAGATAACTTTCTTCAACCGACAAAGGTAGTAGATATGTAGATAAAGGTACTCCGGAAAGCCACAGAAGCTTATTTTAGGTATAGCTTCTGTACTTCCAGACAGAGGAAATTACAGCCTCCAGACAACCATTCACTTCGACGACCCGACTGCAAGAGAGCGAGCCGACGTCCTCTAACCACTAAACTAAAGAGAAGCTAAGGCGCATCCAGTAACTGGCGCCCTCACGACAAAAAAAATGCTAACTCACTTACAATATACGCAATTCCCAAGCGGTAAAGACAACGGAAAGCATGCCAAGCGGCCAATTTAAATAAGATATCATAAAAACTGTAAGTGAGGCGCAACAACATGTACTGACCTTTTTGAAAACAATTAATCTCTCTTCTGGTGTGAGTGTTTCAACTAGGGTTGCCACCTGTCCTTTTTTGAAAAGGACAGTCCTTTTTTCAACAAAATGTCCTTGCGGCTTTTTGTGTCCTAAAATGTCCTTTTTACAACCAATACAAACTATTTTCCACATTAAATTATTCGCAGCGGCATCGGCACGGGCAAATCTTTTTGGGCACAGCGCCGGCGCGGCGTTGGCTCCGCAGCCACAACCACATTGCCGCAGCTGACATTATAAATCTCTGCATTTGACACCGTTGACACAGAGGCGGGGGACATGACATAATATGAAATCATACCTAAAATTTTAGTTTAATTTTTGTTATTTGCGGTAAGTCCAATTGATAATAAAAATGCTACGTATTGTACAATGTGCACTGATGTACAGATGTACTTTGGTTTTTGTTTGGGTTATTTAGTTTTGGTTGGGTTGAATTAAGAAAGTAGGAGCAGCAGCTAACTAATTAAAACTATATCTCGGCTTGGTGTTGGTTCTTGCATTCTTGGTTCAAAGTTCAATGGATGTGAATGCTAATTGTGACTGTAATTCTGATTCTGATAATGGTGGCGATAGCACTACCGGGGCAGCAGTGGCAGAGGTATTTAGATTTAAAATAAATTAAATAAGTATTGTGATTAATTTACGATTTTTTAGAACGCTCATATTAATCCTGGAATTAGCACTCCTCGTAAGAAAAAAAGGGTAACATATTTCAACAAAGAGTGGTCAAATACATATAGCTGGCTAAAGCAAGGCTCCACATCTACCGAAGCATTTTGTAAAACCTGCTCGCTTTCATTTACTGTAGCTAACATGGGATTATCAGCAATAAGGCAACACAGCGAAAGTAAACTACACAAAAAGAAGTCTTCTGCAGCAAATACTTCACATTCAATGACAAAATTTTTCGTAAAAAAAAATTCTCATGAGGAATTTCAAGTAATTTTGATAGAAACATGTAAAATTTTTCACAGCGTTAAGCATAATCACTCGTACAATTCTTTAGATTGTTCAATGAAATTAGACACAAAGATTTACACAGACTCCAAAGTAGCATCGAAACTTTCTTGTGGAAGAACTAAAAGTCAAGCAATTGTGCAAAATGTTTTAGCTCCGATGGCACTGCAAAAGGTGATTGAAATATGTATTAAGAAATCATGTTCCAAAACTTTTCTTTAGCGTTCAGTCGGATGCTTCTAATAGGAAAAATGTTAAACTATTTCCAGTCGCTGTTCAAGTTTTTACAGTTCAAGGGGGGCTTCAAAATTTTTTGTTGCACTTTTGTGAAAATAGTGATGAAAGTGCTGATGGAATGTTTACCATGTTAAATAATAGTTTAAAAGTACTAAAATTGGATTGGAGGCAAGTTTCTTCGTTAAGTGCAGATAACACAAATTCAAATTTTGGTGTTAATCATAGCCTTTTCACTAATATTTCTTCTAAGAATCAAAGTATCTTAAAAGGAAATTGCCATGCTCATGTAATACATAATTGCGTTAAGTTTTCTATGGATGCTTTAAGTTTAGATGTTGAGAACCTCATTCTTAAAGTATAGTCACACTTTTCTATGTCTGCCAAACGAAGGGAAGAACTAAAAAGATTTCACGAATTTACTGATTGTGAATGGCGTGAACTAATAAGACACGTAGGTACCCGTTGGCTATCTTTGAATCCGTGTGTAGAAAGAATATTAACAAATTATGTAGCTCTCTGCAGTTACTTTTTAAGTATAGAAAACTGTCCCCCGCAGATTAAAAAACTTTTAAAAATAAATGAAGATACTGGTATAGTCTCATCAGAAGTTGAGATTTATCTACTTTTCTGTAATCATATTCTTAGGGCCGGTTGTTAAAACGCAGATCAAAATGTAGCGCGAGGCTAGAATTTTTGATCTCGGTTTAAATCAAGATTGCGTTGTTAGTACGCTCGAATTGATTTTAATTCTGATCCCGGTGCTAACCTCGGTTCAAACCCGGTTCAAACTGTAAAATGGGTTGTTAGAACGCGAATCAGTGAGTAACGCGCGATTAACCTTGGTTCAGAATAATTCGTCGTCCCGCACGGATTAACTTTTGACAGTTGCAAATTTTCTGTGTTCTTTTTGAAGTTAATACGTATATCTACTTTATTTCTAAGGTAAGTAAATAATTTTCATTATAGAATAATATAAATAAATGTATTATTAGGTGGTGTACCCATATAAAAGAGAATTAGACGTCAAAAATATTTAAAAGAGAACATAACCACATTTTTATTCAATGGAATTTATGTATTTGTTATTACTTATTGTGCTTATTTTTCGATGGTCCACATATTCTTACGTTAGAGAAATTAGGTAGGTATTTTGCATTCTTTCACAGGTATCCACAATAAATTAATGATAATGTCGCATTCAAAATTCTTGATGATGAATTTGTAAACGAGCACATACCTAAGTAAAAAGAATTTTTGTTGTGCATTTATTGAGAATATGCATGTGATCGAATACATAGTAGCTTCTGTATGCAATGTAAATATAAAGTGGCTTAACTTATTTGTGCATGATGCACAAAAGTAGGTATTTTCAAATAAATTGTAGTTTTATCGCTCTTACCATAAAAAGACAAACAACTTCTTGAAGACATTATTCTTTTCAGGAAAGGATTTCCTTGTTCATCAAAAATTATTAACAATTTTTAACACAAATGTAAGGGGGGTGACATCGTTCCTACACGCTGCAGCATAATGTATAGCCCGTTATAAGAAAGATAATAATATAACCTTTATTTAGCAAGTTGTACCTACCTACGTTATGACATTACATTAAAAGTACAATCTATAATAAAAACAGCCAGCTACTTGGCCGGTTTATCTAGAGCCACGGTGGCGGCATCGTTAATACATTGGTTTAGTAATCCGTTGGGGTCTGGATCCTGGTTTAGTAATCCGTTGGGGTCTGGATCCTTCTTCACTCACTCCAGTCGTATCATTTATATAACATTGCGAGGTATAATGGCATGTATCGATACTCTTCATGTACTCTGGCATGTACGGAGACATGGGCTGAGTGAAATGAAAATAAAATTGAATACGATTAAAATATTTTCATCTCCAATCCATCATTACAATATTCCAGATGTTCTGATTTACCTTCTGTATCAAACCTCTCTGATCCTGGTGAGATATCGGCTGTCAAAAGAAAGTCCCGTAGAAAAACTTTTGCACCAGTTTGGAGATTAGCTCGAACCAAATCTATCAGTGCTCGGTACCTATACTTAACGACGTATGTATGGAGTCCGACAACAAGAGAAGCGGGTTGAAAATGAATAGAATGCGTTTGAAATGTAGTGCTTCAGATGCATGATGAAGATAACGTGGTTAGCAATAGAGACACGAAGGAATAGTTCGCGACATACTAGAGTCGGAGATAGGAATTAAAAGAAGTAGGGGCAGGCCCGGATCAGATTACTGCTCTCAATTAGTTGGGGATGTAGGATGTTCTGCTTTTAGAGAAATGCGTAGGTTAGCTCAGGATAGAAGAGGATGGAGGTGCGCGTCCAACCAGTCTTCGGACTGAGGACTTTATGATCAATATATTTTACTTTCGAAGTACTGTACACCCTAAACTAATTTTGAAGTTTATAATTATTACTAAATTATTATTCTCCCTAAAGTTCTTTTAATGGCCGAAATTGTCCTTTTTTATTTTCATATTGCTGTTGCTTCATATAGACTTCTGTTGAAAAGCAGCTCACTCAACTCATTTTTAAATTACTTAATTTTGAAAGCTGTACTGGAAAATCCTTTTCTTTTAGGTGAAGCTGCTTCAGTCTTCTATGACGGGATTAGATGGGAGTTGGTTGGGCAACACTAACGGGACCGACAGCTGTAGTGAAAAATATGTGGGAGGATGTACTGGATACACCCTCCACTATAACAGTTGTTGTTTCAATAGAGACATCTCCTAAAATAGTTTTGAAGAATGGTTTTGATCGTATGATCGAAACAAAATACTACTCGTAGCTTCAAAATATTTTCGGAAGAAAATTGCTCCATATGGATTTGGAAGTGGATCAATTTCCTTATCCATCAGGGCCAGCCTCGGGGCCAGCACTCTAGCTTTTGTCTCACTGAACTGAACGAACAGAATAAGGATGACCACCAGTGCCTTTAACTTCTTTCTAATGATTAAAATATTTTTGGATATATTGCATAGTTATTTGTGGGTCAAATGAATTTATTATATTATTGTTATTATTATAATAATTTCTTCAATTTCTGTTCATTTTTAGTTTCAATTTAGTCAGAAGCTATCCATTTCATAAAGAAACCTTTACAAAATCTTGTTACTTGTATTTTTATGGTCTTTAATAAATTTCCTCATGTCAATAATATTAATTCCAAATATTTTTTTATTTTGCCATATGACATTTTTATTTCTTTTTTGTACTATATATGCATCACACCTGAAATTTGGCATGGTCACAAGGAAGTTTTTCACTCACCAATGTTATCAAGAAGATTTTTTTAAAATATATGATAACCCAATCCAGTAAATTCTAGTTTGACTGCTGTACGCATACGATTTCATCTGTGTTGTGCACAAAATTATTGCAATAATATGCCGAAAAACTTGTCTCGTATGTCGAGCCGGCTTCTCTCTCCACTAATAAAAGAGATAAATAATCTACAACTTGACTGAGCTCAGAGATTCTCAAACAGTTTTTATCAATGATCTGAAAATCCTTCTTCTTGTATTGAAAAAAACAAGAAATAAATACCTTATCGGTTGTGTCCCCACTTGTATGATAAACTCGTTCAAATATCTTCTACATAGTAGAATATTTTGATTTTTAAGTTTGTAAATAAAGAACTTTATGATTTGTACGAGAGTCGCTGCCATTTCCAACGCAGTAACTTTCATCTTAATTCATATAGGGAAGCAACTTTTGGAGTATAAGAAAGTTTCCCATAATGTTGCACACTTTTTATCAGTCGCACTGCATTAACCTTATGAATTTTCTTTTTTACCCTTCTCCCAAATCCACCTCTTCATTTTCCTCCACGGCTTCGCTATACTTTCTTTTCTAAAATGAATTCATAAATTGCACAGTTCGCTCATCGGGAATTTTACAAAGGATAGAGGAGAAAGGAACAGCGGCAAGAAAGGAACCAATTAAGTAGGTACCTACCTAAATGTAGTGATCATAAATGAAAACATTGCTTTAAAGAATAAAAAATATATCTTGCAGACTATCACACAAATATTAACAATATACACTACAATTTTGAAGCTTCAATCTAGATTTATGCAAAGGAAAATGCTCATGTTTACAAAAGAAGCCAGAGCTGAAGTCTTATGCTGGTGAGAAACTTATTCAATGATTTGAAACAAAACTATTGTAAATAAAATTATAAAATGCCACACTGGCCCTGCTACAAACCATATACAAATTTAGCATAATTCTCCCCTTACACTACAGACTACACCATAAAAATATGGAAACTTCATTGTTACTGTTCCACCAGACTCGGCAAAAGTGCCTTTTCAGAACTATTCAAATTTCTCAATTTTTTTATTATTCATTATGCCGAAATACGCAATTATGGAGTACCTAATGCACAAAACACTGAATTGGGGTTATGTACATACGCTAGAAACTTCAAAAATTACCGTGCGCTTGACCTATTTCGGAACACTTGATCTAAAACTGACGTACAGGAGTTGATCCGAGTGCTAGCACTCGTGTCAGCTAACCGCGCGTTACAATTTGTTCTAACAACCCGATCAAAATGTAGCACCGCGTTGGCTTTAATCCGAGATTACGTGATCAAATCAAAGTTTCTAACAACCGGCCCTTAGCGTTTTTGACACTTTTATCAAAAAAATTGAATCTAATGAATCAACTGCACTAGACTTATACAGTATAATGACCGAGTTGAGAAAGAATTTATTGCAAAGATTAGAAAATAATTTTTATGGCTTTGAAACCAAAGTCAAACTGCGATCTCTCCTCGATGTAGAAAAGAATAAAATAGAAACTGACTTTAATAATTTCTATCAACGAGCTATACAATATATAGAAAAGTGGTATGACTTCTCGGAAGACAGTTGGCACAGTATGGTCGGAAAATTAAATTTAAAAATTAAATTTCCAAAATATTCGGATTTTGAACAAATAATTTTAAAAATTAATAATCCAAATTTGGAAATTAAGATGAACCAACTTTTTGATGAGGTGATGCAGATATCAGAAGGATACCACGAAATTGAAAACGAATTTTTAAATTTAAGCACCCCAAAAAAATGGCAACTTTTATTTAATCGCTTTAAAAATGCAACAAACGTGTTTACTTTGGTTTCTTTTTTATTGAGCATACCTGCCAGCTCAGCATTTTCTGAAAGAATTTTTTCTGTGATGGGTACCAAATGGCGAGACGAAAGAAATCGTTGCTCTATAGAATTAATTCGTTCAGATCTATTTTAATTTCAAAGAAACGTGCCAAGAATTTTACGATTTGATAAAAAATGACAATGCTGCTTTGGAGCAATTAGGTACCTATGCAAAATGGTTAGGTTAGATTCGAAACCTGTAAAAACAGTAATAATACAGGTATATATGCCCACTTCTAACTACAGTGATGAGGTCGTAGAGGCAGTTTATAGTGATATTGAACATGTGCTAGATTTTGTGAGAGGACACGAAAATTTAATAATTATAGGAGATTTCAATGCAGTCGTAGGCACAGGGCGAGAGGGCGGAATAGTTGGTCCCTTTGGATTAGGCAATAGGAACGATAGGGGAGTGAGACTGATAGAGTTCTGCGATAAACATAACTTAACGGTCGCGAACACTCTATTTCACCATCATGTTAGGAGACGCTACACGTGGAAGATGCCAGGAGACCTAGGGAGATATCAAATAGATTACATTCTTGTTAGGCAAAGATTTAGAAATCAAGTTAGGGATTGTAGAAGTTATCCATTAGCAGATATAGATAGTGATCACAATATAGTCGTTATGAAGGCCAATCTTAAATTTAAGATTTTGAAAAAACGAAGCGGAAGAAGGTATCTTGACCCAGAGAAACTAAAAGATGATGATACGCGCGATAAGTTCGAGAAAAAGACAAATGAAGTACTAAAGGGCGCGGGCGAAAATATTGTTAGGGACATAGAGGAAGAATGGAATTGCATTAAAAATAGTTTAGTTTCCTCAGCTAGGGATACTTTGGGTCATAAACAGAATGAAAGTAGGAAACCCTGGATAACAAAACATATTGTGAGTCTAATAGAGGAAAGGCGCAAATATAAAAATAGGTTAGATGAAATAGGGAAACAAAGATATAAGGCGATCAAGTGGGAAATTATTCGGAAATGTAGGAAAGCGAAAGAGCAATGGATCGATGATAAGTGCAAAGAAGTGGAAAATAAGTTCGAAATAGGAAAGACTGATGAAGCATATAAAATAATTAGGAGAAATTTTAGAGAAATTGGATCTAGTACCAAAAGCATTAGGAATGAGGCAGGAGATATCCTAATCGAAAGCGGGGAGAAGGCAGATAGGTGGAAAGAATATTTAGGAAACTTATATGCAGGACAGGAAGTGCAAGATATATTAGAAAGTGAAAGCAGTGTAGAAGGGGATAACCTAGGGAGTCCTATAATGAGAGAAGAGTTTGAGCTAGCACTAAAAAGTTTAAGGAATAATAAAGCACCAGGTATAGATGGCTTGCAGGCAGAAATCTTAAAGTGCGCAGGTCAAGAGGTAATAGATCGTTTATTTAAATTAGTTAGTCGCATATACCTGACAGGCGAGATTCCAGAGGATTACAAACTGAACATCATGGTAGCTTTGCCAAAAAGGAAAGGCGCGGATAGGTGCGAAAATTTTAGAACTATCAGTTTAACTTCCCATGCGTCAAAAATTTTAACTAGAATTGTGCAAAGAAGGATGGAGAAAAAGGCGGAAGAAATATTAGGAGAAGATCAGTTCGGATTTAGACGAAATAGAGGAACGCGCGAGGCCATTCTAGCTTTACGAGTAATTATAGAAAAAACGATAGAAAAGAGAAAGAGCGTATATATAGGATTTGTAGATTTAGAAAAAGCCTTCGACAACGTAAAATGGGGGAAGATGTTCGAAGTGCTGAGAAAGGTAGGGATGAAATACAGGGACAGAAGAATAATACATAATCTCTACAAAGAGCAAAAGGCAGTTATAGAATGTGAGCAGGAACGAAGGGAAGTAGATATCCGGAAGGGAGTGAGACAGGGATGTGCATTGTCACCTCTAGTTTTCAACTTATATATCGAAGATGCGATTAATATTGTTAAGGAAAGAACAGCCTCAGGGATCAATGTACAGGGCCAAACTATTAACATGCTCAGATTTGCGGATGATATAGCAGTGTTAGCATCTAGCAAAGAAGAATTAGGAGCGGCTTTGAATGAAATGGAAGCAGTTTTGACACAGGGCTACGGCATGAAAATCAATAAAAAGAAAACTAAAATTTTGGTATGTAGATGGAGTGAAAATAGAACTAAAATTGAAATACAAATAGGAAATGAGAAGATAGAGGAGGTCGCGGATTTCTGCTACTTAGGAAGTAAAATAACCCAAGACGGTAGGAGCACTAAAGATATAAAACAAAGAATGGCGCAGGGACGAGTTGCGTTTAACAAAAAGAAACAACTGTTATGTTCGAGAACGGTTAATATAGAGACTAGGAAGAGACTCTTAAAGTCGTATGTATGGAGTACGGCATTATACGGGTGCGAAACTTGGACAATAGGAGAAGCGGATAGAAAAAGAGTAGAAGCGTTTGAACTGTGGTGTTACAGACGCATGATGAAGATACCTTGGATAAATAAGGTTAGCAATAGGGAAGTATTAGAAAGAGTTGGGGAAAGGCGAAAGGTATGGAAAACAATAAAGAGTAGGAGAGATAGGATGGTAGGACACCTTCTAAGACACGAAGGAATAGTTCGCGACATACTAGAGTCAGAGATAGGAATAAAAAGAGGTAGGGGTAGGCCTAGATTAGACTACTGCTCTCAAATAGTTAGGGATGTAGGATGTTCTACTTTTAGGGAAATGCGTAGGTTAGCTCAGGATAGAAAAGAATGGAGGTACGCGTCCAACCAGTCTTCGGACTGAGAACCTTATGATGATGATGATGCAAAATAAATTGTAAAAGTTTTATGATTTTTTTTACATATCAATTTATGATTTATGACAAGGGTAAACTTGACCACTCTCAGAAAGTATGTATTTGGGAGATAACTGGAAACCTATTAACCAAATTTTATTTATTGGCAGATAATTTTTTAAGCTTCATGTTAAGCTATTTAACCTTGAGAAATTAACAAATTTTCCTGCGGCGCATTTTTTATGTTTTTTTGAAATGTCCTTTTTTTACTTGGCCAAAAGGTGGCAACCCTAGTTTCAACAGTGCGTATCTTGGTTTTGTTTGGCGGCAGTAGACGCAGCAAAATAAACAGAGCCCTAATCGTAGAGTCATAATCTGTTGAGGGAAATTACGGTTATCACAGGAATTAAAATGAGATTTAAAAATGAAACTTACTATCACCATCTTCGCTTCCACTCAGTAAATTGTTATCGGGTTTTGACACGAACGTGCTATATATATTTTGAAGTTTTTGTATACAGTCAGGGAAAGACTCTTCAAATGCAGAGTGTTTTCCAGTTATCCGAGCAAAATCGTGTTGAATCTAAAAGGTTATGAAAACATTGTAAATACATACCTACTGTAATGAAGGAGCAAAGTTATACTACTATCAATTATTTAAGAATGGATTTGTTTGTTCAAAATTGTTAGCATGTTTTCTGATTAAATATTGTATAGAACTCACCAATTCAGGAGTATCAAGAAATCTAGGGAAAACGTCGAATATCTGAGGGCCCAAACTTCTGCGATAAAGAAATGTAAGTTCATTTTCAACAATATAACTTCCAAATCATCTTCTGAATTCGCATGTTTGAGGAATTCAATTGCCTCTCTTATTTCTGGCGTTATAATCGCAGGCAATGACGTTTTTCTTATCTTGGGACTTATAATTTCTTCGATGTTTGAAAGTGGACAGTTGGTCCTTTTTCTATTTCTTTTATGAATTTGTTGTTGAATATTACTATCTTTGGAAGATCGACCTACAGTTCTTAATCTCCATGAAATTTTTCCTTCCCCACCATTATAATTTGTGTAAAATGCTTCCTATAGTTAAAAAATTAAGTTAGTAATATGGAAGAAATAAATTTATATCGCGCATACATAGCCGTCTGTTCCCATATTGTCGCGTAAATTTGGAAATATTGTTATGTAAGCTTTTGCCAGATTTCGCTTGGCAGCTTCTGGAACTTTTATTCCATATTGTTCAACAAGCAGAGCAGTTGTGCAATTAACCATTTTGTTTTGTAAGGTGTTAGATAATGTACCATGTTGCTTATAAAAATCGAAAAGCTCATTTCCAGTACGCCTAATAATAATGTCCTTCCAGTCCTTTAAAATAGAAATAATATAGTTGTCTCATTAACATTTTAGCATCATTTCTGATCGTTTAGGGCAACAAAAAATAATTCACCTCAGACGTCATATTTATAGGACTGTTGGTAATAACTGGTGGCGTCTCGGGTGACGTAACAGCATCAGTAGGAATATTGGTATCAATAACATTATCAGTATGAAGTGTATCAATAATATCATTGAGACTATCGTCTAGAGGCCGGCAATTCGTGGAATTTGGTTCTACACTTAAAATAGAAATCGTGCTGGCTTCATCCTCCTCTGATGGAGCTGCATAATAATTTACTGCTTTACGACAATACCAAAGCAAATTTGTTAGGCATAGAATTCTTACATGAACAGGGGTCCCTAAGCGATGCTACAATGAGCCCCACTGGAGCACGGTTTTCACAAAATGTTGCGGTAACGAACTCGTGTAAAATATCTGCTTCTAGGACAACACCATCAAAATCGGCAAAGAACAATTCTTCTTTCAAGTCCGGAAATTTTTGTTTTGCTGGAATAAGTATATAGGTAGGTACAGTTTATACACAACAACTCAATCAGCTGAATTTTATTATGAAGCTTTATATTAATAAATCAGCATGCCGCTGGAATATACAGGATGTAACTGAATTCGCCCGACAAACTTTAACCGCACGTATTCTACACATAGAAATAGGAAAAATTTCATATGAACATATGTCCCCAAACGGCTAAATTTTTATATACAGGGTGTCAAAGTTTTTTTTATTAATATTTCCGAAAGTTATTAACTGATTTTTCTGAAATTTGGTACATAGATGGTGTTTGTGTCCTGCGCGTTGCACACATTTTTATAAACACTAGCGGGGTAACTACAAGAAATCAACTACAAATATTCGGCCATAAATATGTTACGCCACTGAATTATTGCAATTTTAACCACGTCACATTACGTGCGACAACAATTAATACCAAGATTTTCCTGTGAAGTAAAACGCAAAAACTGAAAAAATGCTTCTGAATAATTTGTTTAAAACGCCATTGGTGTTTATTTAAAATTTGAATCAAACATCATAAACACCAGATTTCATCAAAACCAAGTTACAACTTTTGGAGATATTAACTAAAATACAAAAAACTTGACACCCTGTATAGAAATTTAGCCGTTTGCGAACATAAGTTCATGTGAACTTTTTTCTTACTTTTATGTGTAGAATACGTGTTTGTCGGGTGAATTCAGTTACACCCTGGTTATGGAAGGGCTATAGAACTCACCAATTGCAATATAATCTTCGTATGTCGCATTTTCATCCATCTTCACCATTTTGGTGAGATGAATGAGCTTCAACTTAATGAACATAGTGTTTGTCTGCTAAAAACAAAAATTATTTGAAAAAATACTCTCAAGAAAGTATCCCTAGATACGCTTTTGTATTTGGGATCAAAAAATACTCGCTATAGGACTAGATCATATCAGACCATTCACCTCGATTCAGAACACAGTAAGAAGCGAGGTAAGAAGCATGAAAATGGTGGGTAGGTATATTTTTAAGTATTAAACGTTATTCAACAACAAATACATAGAGCAAAATAAAGACCCAACAAAATTTTACACCCTGTATAGGTATATAACTATTTACTTTAAATATATTTCTACGTACCTACTATTACTACTAATATTTAACAATTACCTTGTAGGTACAAAGGGCTTTAACGAAATATTCTATAAACAAACCCATTCTTTATTTAAAAAAATGTTGAACTCTATAAAAAACGTATAGGTACGTATGTATTTGAATGAGTGAATGTTGAATTTCTGAACTTAATAACGTAATCATCAGTTTTGTTTGAAAATATTCAATTTATTGGAAAAAACGGTTTCTTTTTCCAAAATTTGCTGTTGCAAAATTTAATAGTGTCAATTTTTATTATCCGGAAGTAAGAGCATATTGGGTATTAAATATATAATAAAAAAATAAGAACTTACGCTTTTATAATTGAGGCGTTGAGAGCAATAGTGGCCTAAGCCCAAAAAGATTGTTCCAAGAAAACAGAGATTTAAGATTTGCCCATTATTAATAGAAAGTTACGCAGGATACCAGACCAACAATTTTGTTCTGTTCTGATGGAAAGCTTATGAAATGAGTTCGATTTTCAATGAGGCACATGCAAAGTCACATAAACTTTAAAATTATGATTTTGATGTGGGATAGGCCACTGTAGCATAGTGTGATGTGAGCATAATCTATAAGGTAAGTTGACCTATCTCTCCATGTATATGTTAATCCATAATAGAGTAATAAATTTGCAAAAGAACATTTATTGAAAAAGTAGAAACAATCATAATATGATAGATTTTTCTAATCAGAATAGTATTCATCATTGGCATAATCATCCTGTGCTGACGCTGTAGTACGTAAATTATTATAAAATGTATGGTGAATTGGCGGAACATAGGGAAGTAGTTCTTTGAGATTTGCCATTTTCTTTTTCTCTATCGGCCTTCCAGTCGGATAAAGTAACTCCAGATTCTCTACTACATTAACTCCCTTTCGTTTTGCTATATTAGCAGTACAGAATAACACATCTCTAGAATTCGAATATTTGAACTGAAGCCGATGTTTAGTTTCAGATGTGTATCGAATCCATTGCATCTTCATCCATTCCACTTTTCCACCCTCTTCATCAGTTTTCCGATTAGTTATTGCATTCTCAAGATTCTTGGTGGAGAAGAAATCGTTTTTTGTAATTTTTATTGTTCTGAATGGAATCTTCTTTCGCGCAGACTCAATAACTGTGATCCAATGATCTGGCACATAAACATCTTTATGGAACTTTTTTTCTTTTTCAATAATCCCAAAGTCTTGGTCGCAAGGAAGATAGGAATGGCCTGATACCAGGAATTTGTGATCTATCTCAGTTATCGAGAATTCTTGGGATGCAGAAATATAATCAGAAATAAGCGCCATTTTAATGTTTCTGTTCTGACCCCCGCATTGGTCACTGTACATTATAAGCTTCCTTGTACTAACAAAATTTTTGCAATAGTGTAGCAAACACGAACCTATTTCTTGGGGCCCCCTCGATGCAATTGATTCGTCCCAAACGTACATGGTGGCTGTGTTTTTTGCCAAATCGTGTATTCCTAGAAGTTAAAAAAACACAGAACATACATTTTATTGTTATTAAATACATTAACTCACCAAAACAATAAGTCCACAACTGACGCTTGTAATATGTTATGCCTGTCGAAAGAACAGGCGTAGGAAGTGTTTTCATCAGATCGAACGCGATAGCTGTCACATAATTTTCTTGTAATGACGCGTCTTCCCCATCTCTTTTCAACTCTGCTCTTGCTAATTCAGCTTTCCTTAGATGCAATTCTTTTTCTGCCTTGAGTGTATGTTTCTCTTCTTCTTTACATCCTTTAATTTTATTTTCAAATTCATCGCACTTTCTACAGCTATCACTGATTGGTGCATGAAAATGCAGGTTAAAATTATGATTGAAAATTTTCCTGAAGACATGCTGTGAAACAGGTGCTTCACAGTTTTGTTTGTATAGATTATACATTATATTGATATTTAAATCTGGCGCCAAATATTTTCGATCTCCACTTCTGTGCCTTGTATAATGGGACTCATAAACAGGAAATTGGTTAATAAATTGTTTAACTTCATGAACTTTTCCATCAGGGGTCTTATTTGCCGAAGGGTGTTTCCCTCTCATATCTTTAGATGGTGTTCCAGAAGACTTACTTTTCAGAATTCTAGTCAAGCAACCATCGGAAATTTGTAATGTCTGTTTGAAAAAGGTTTTACATACTTTTAAATCAGATCCATTTCCACCTGGTAAATAATAAGTTCTAGTAAAGTTCCGTCTGCTTGTTTCATTGTCAGTATAAACTCTTTGCTTGTCAAGAACTTTTATCTGTCCGAAAATATAAGCAGTTTGAAGATCAAAATTTGCCAACTTGTAAAAGTTATCGAAAATGATTTTACTCTCTGGTGGAGAAATTTTCACATCACAATGATTAGAACATTCGCAAATGGGGGTTCGGAAAGTTTTTCCGGGAACTATATTTCCTTTCTTGGTCTTATATGCCACTCCAGAAGCCCTATTTTTCTTTCTCTTGTTACGTTCCCAATTATCTTCTCTCCTAATCCTTTTTCTACTTTTACGTGTCTGATCCTCGTTCATCAAAATATTAGCTGCTGCCTCTTCTGGATCAACAACACCATCCACTTGCTCGCTTTCTTCTTCAACAGAACTTGTGGATGAATATTCAGAAGGTTGGTATTCAGAACCACTATCTGAATTTGCGAAGGGATCTACTACTGATTCGTCATAGCTATCTGAAAATGTATTCAAGTTGTGACACGCAGTAACGCAGTCCATGCAGAAAGCGCATAAAAGAGATAAAACTATTAGACAAAGAATTACCTAACAACATTTTAGTAGATTATTTTACAACATAACCTCAATAATTAAATTTAAGAAAGAAACTTGCAATTTTCGTTGAAAATGACAATAAATTCTTGTAATGCACCTACCTTCAACATTGACATTCTCCATCATCAATAAAAAGCTATAGCAGCCAGTTATGTACGTTTATTTTTTCACTTTTTACTCTTTCATTGCGACACTGCAGGCTGAATCTTAAAACTTTTAAGTTAATGCAATAGTGGCCTAACCCTGGTTAGGCCACTGTTGCGCTGTGTGACTATGAAAACATAAATACGTTAAAACAACACAAGAGGTGCCATCTGTCTTTGGGTTGTTTGATTAAGGTTAGGCCACTTTAGCATCGAAAATTTAGACTTTCATTAGTTGATTTGTGATCTAACCCAAAAAATGCTAAAATGTGACTTAGGCCACTGTTGCCCCCAACGCCTCAGTTATAAATACACAATCTTGACTTTCAATCTTGGCACTTCCTATTCGTATTTCGACTTATATCTACCACAAAGCACAAACCACACCAACGACCGAACAAACATGCAGCAATGGCTGGCCTCAGCAGTGTGCTTAGCGCATGCGTAACGTTCTACAGTGTTGTTTTAGTGTTAAATAACACTAAAAAATGTTCGCGGCATTTTTTACTGTACCTGCTAGTGCAGTTTTAGAGTTTATTAGCACTAAAATCCAAAAACAGATTAAATATGACGCATGCGTATCATATCTTATTTACCCGCTCGCATTTATATAACACTAATAGTGTGTCGTAAAGATAATGCACACTGTTTATACACTACTAGTGCTTTAAACTGTAGTGTAAACATAATTTCCTGTAGTGCGAAAGTACAGTGTTTGCAAACACTAAAATTTAACACTAATTTATTAACACCAAACACTACTCATTTAACACGGACCAATTTTTTACTGTGTATAGTGTAACGTCTAGTTAAATATGAGTGACAACAAGTGTTTTTTTAACTTTAAATTTGCTTGTGAAAAAGTTTTCGTTGCTGGTGCCCAGCGCATAAAAACTATTATAAAGTGCAGTAAAGTGTATGAAGATCAAAAGTTTGAAGAACTTGAAGAAAAGACCAGTAGTGATAAGGATTTTTATATTCTGTCACAGAAGCTGCGTGTCTACACAGTAAAAAATTTCACCGTGTAAGTCTACACTGTCCCTTAATAAGCTGTTTAGTGTAGATTTTGTAGTGCAAAATTACTCTGAAATTATACACTAGAAGTAAAAATTACTCTGTCTGTTTTAGCTATCACTATTAGATTACATCATGAAAATTTTTAGTGTTATTTCACCCTATATCTGAATTTTAATGTTTTTCTGCCCTAGTAGTGTTAATTATACAATTTGCACATGCGCGTCTCGTAAACCGCCTATGTGACGTCTCACAACTGTACATTCTTTGGTCGGTTTGGCTCCAAATTTGCAGATCAACAATGGTAGCCGGTGTTCGCTTGGTTTTGTGCTCGGTTTTGTGACTGTTTTTCTGGTAAGTACTTAATCTACAATATTATAATTTGTTAGATGTAGTTTAAACCATAGTAACAACAAAGTAGGTTTAAGTATACCTACCCACTTAACGATTTTCTATTTAAGGAATTATTAGGTTAGGTTTATGGTTTATGCGTAAATTATTTAATTAGGTACTAATAGATAGCAAGTTTAAACTGTCAGCAAAAGTGTCTATAATATCTACCTACTTATACCATCTTTGTGTTATTTATGTTTTTAATTTTGGGAAACTTCCAGAAATTGCTGAAACATAAGTAATGAATTGTCAGCTTTTATTTATGATTACATAGTACCTACCTACTAATAAGGTAATAATATATACAGGGTCCTGCAGCTCACCTCCCGTCTTCTATTACACCTGAACGATTTATTTTAGAAAAATTATTCAAACGGGACAATAGAGTGTTTGTTAGAGAGCACATTTTAAAAATATTTTTGAATATACAGGTTGTCCCGAAAATTGGTGGTGCATCAAAGTTGTATTTTTTTTAATGGAACAAACTGTAGTTTTATTGATTTTTAGGACCTTTTAGTGCTACTGTACATAGGTATCCCTAGAATATTATCATATTTGATTTGATAGTTCCAGAGGAATAAATTAAAATCGAAAAAAAATGTTCTTTTCGTCATATTTAAAAAAAAATATAAAGAATAGAAGAAACATCATCAAACAAAAACTCAGCAGCAGGTTGCTTATAATAAAATGATAGCTTACTATACTACTTATGAGTATCGTAAAAATAACTTGTACAGGATGTTCAAAATTAAATGCCAAACTTCTAAAATGTAATGCTATTTTTCTCAATTTTTTCAAATGGGACTTTCTGTATATTTTTATCCCATCGGATGCGGAATTAAGAAATGAACATATTATTTAGTTACCATTATCTCGACATTCTTAACGGTTTCACAGATATTCGTTAAGAATGTCGAGATAATTTTAGTTAAAAACAAGTTCATTTTTTAATTTTGAATCTGACGGGATAAAAATATACAGGGTGTCTCATTTGAACAAATGGAGAAAAGTAGCATTACATTTTGAAAAGTTTGACATTGAATTTTGAACATCCTGTATAAGTTATTTTTACGATATTCATAGTACAGTAAACTATCCTTTTATTGTATATTGTATTATATATTATATTGTAAATATTTGCAGTTTGCCAATATTTGCAATATTTTTTAAATAGCTGCAATATCTTGTAAATATCTGAAATAATCTTGAAATATTTTTTAAATTTATGAAAAATTTTGAATTTTTGCTCTACAATATTTGAGATATTTTGTAAATATCTTCATTATTTTTTTCAATAAATATTTCTACTGCACACGATTTTCCTAAGTGGTCAACCCCTCGGTCACGTGCTTACATTTAACTAGTATTTTTCTGACCTGCACTGTTAACAACATTATAATTTTAAGGTTGCTTCGTAGAAAATTTGAGGATGTTTATTACTCTGAAATACATTCACTGTGCCAAAATGGTACTAATAAAAGACAATTTTGAGTACAACGACTACGAAAATATTGGTATGTTATTTCAAAATTATTAGAAGTTTAGTGTTTTAATCCACTAAATATACTGTAGCTCGAGAAAAATTTATCGAACTAGAAGAGAGCCCCATAATTTTTTTGGATAAAAACGGCACTATTTTAGAACAAGATGTTTTACATGCTTACGTTGCTTCTATGTGGGAGTTAGAGAAAAGCCCAGTGTCATTATTAGTGGTTCGAAACAAAAATGGTATTTGAAGTTTTTTGAATATTTTTGTAACATTTTTACAAGGAGTTTTTTTCCAGAAGAAGGATCTGTATCAGACAATAGCACGATTTCGATTATAAGTCTCGAAGATTTGCGTGATATAAATGACCCTATACCTGAAGATTGCGCGATTGATGAAGGCATTTTTAAGAAACCTGCCAACCCTGTATCTGATGATTGCGCGATTGATGAAGGGATTTTTAAGAAACCTGCCATGGTTGTCCCTATGGATAATATGTCTGCCGAAGTATGTGTCTAGTAATACAGTGTGCCTTCATAGCAATAACAACTAATAAGTATTAAAAATGTGTTTCTAGTTTCTATAATTTGTTACGTTTTGATTTTACGGTAGCGTAAATAGGTATTTAGTATTTGGGTTGCTACAAGTTAGTTTTGTTTTAAAGCTTTATTGACTCGAACTTACAGTTGTTATACGCATAGTTAGTTATTTTGCAGTAGGTACTATTTCTACATTGACCCTGTATATGGTCTTGTGTTTCTGTCAGCTATTGTTTTCATCTTCCAATTTATTTTTTCTAGATTGTAGATTATTAGTTTATTACTGCTTGCTTGTATCGGAAATTGATTAATATCCTGTATGTAAGTTACTTATTTAATTACTATAAACTTGAGTATAGCTACCTGTTGATGCCACTTTAGAAGTTGTTTTTCGAGTGATTTGCAGGGTATCTTCTTTATTTTCTTAGTGGATGTGCAGGCTCTTATTCTACTTTCTTATTCTTGTGTAGTATGATTGTCTGGGATTTCTGTTAATTGTGTGTACTTCTTTTATTCAAATTACTTGTGGTGTTTACATTTTTCATAGTTCCATCTTTGATTTTGACTTTGACATTTCCTTGTCATGCGCATTTCGCGTTTCGCATTCACGTTTGGGATGATAATACCTAAACATTTTAGGACTGGAAGAAAATTATTATCGACAGAATGGGGATGGATATTTTTAAGCATTACGACAAGAATCAAATGTTACCAAATGCCTTGAGGGTGCAGCTTGTAAACAATACAGTAGCTGTCCTTTTCGATAGATTTGGCATCAAAATCCCCGAGACAGCAAAAAGGAATCTAGGAGAAGCTATAATTACAATTTTTCCAAAATTAAGAGATGTAACTAAACCGTATGGTTACGTGAGTTAAAAAAATATATAGATTTATATAACAGTAGCTACTAAATCAATTAATTACAGGAAGCATTCTACAAAAATGATAATGGGGGGGAAGGGTACATTAGTTGGAGAATTAGACATATTGTCAGAACATCAAAATGTCCAAACATTATAGAACAAGTACATAGAAGAAAGCGTAAATGTTCAACAGAAGATGAGGACATGGAAACAACTGGACCAAGTAAGCGCCAAAAAAATGTGACATTAACAACAGAAACTGCAGATGCGATCCAGTTCCTAAAAAATGCAGACCCCAATGTTGACTTGCATGCCATCAAAGACAAAATGACAGAAACATATGAATATCGGAAAAGTCTTGGAACAGAAGTGATTAAATTATTTCCCAGGTTTCTTGATACGCCATCTCTGGTAAATAATTCACGGATAATCCTAATACCTACTTAATGTTCCAAATTGTTCCTCTATCTACAGTTCTTTATTTTGAGGAATGAGTTTATATTCATAAAGTTACGCATAATTTAAATTTTAAATTCCTTTCTTAAAAAAATTAACATGCTTATAAGTATTTTTTTATTTTAGATCGAACACGAGTTTGCTATACAATTTAATATTAATAATAATTTTGAAGAGCGACTAACAGTGGATGCTGATAGGATTATTAAAATATACGAAGCATCAGTGAGTAAACCTGTCCTAGAATTGCTGGATAATGGTGATGATACGAGTGACAGTAAGTTTCATTATTTTTTAATAAAATAGCTAAGTAATTTATCAATAACTTTCAGAATATGATAAATGCACGCGGGCCCTTTTGGCAATTCTCCGAATGCTAAGATGCAAGAGACGGGGGAACTTGCAAATTAGAGACGAAAAACTTATTGTATTCAAAAAGGTTAGTTGTGTGAAGCTTTGGTTACAACATTTGTATTGAAGGAAGCCATTTTTTTTGCAATTTTACTCCTATTAAGTGCTACCTAAACGTACTATTGTTTTTATTTGAGAGCATTGTATTTTTAAAATTAAAAGCTGGTAACTCAGTAATAGTATGCCTTGTGTAAACAATTCATTTTTGTCTTCAGTTTTTGGAAAAGAATCATAAATTTTGCTCTGGGTTGCACGAGGGGTGAACCACTAGACAAAAATGTACAGGTGTTGCCAAAATTACTATACTGACTGCTACCAATTTGTATACAGGTATTACCAGACCACAGTGGTTGACCCCTCCGGCGTTGTATTATAGCTGTTACCGGCAAAGCCCGAATTGCAGGATAACCTAGGTCTGCCTAATCCAAACTAGGTGCTTTTCCTTATTTGAAGTTAACCAGAATGCCAAGTGACGCTTAGTTTGACCTAGGCAGACCTATAGGTTATCCTACACTTCGGGCTTTGTCGGTAACATAGATATAGGACATTCCATTTAGAAATCAGACATGACTGATACGACTTGACTTGCTTCTATGCATGGAAATAATCTGTAAAACATTGTTCTTTGCAATATGTTTTTCTTTAAATATCTAGTACTATCTAAATTATCGTTAGGTGCGTATTTTTATTTGGCGTTATCGTTGTGTGACGTTCTTTGATTTTTGTTTTGTTTGGTAGAAAACTAACAATGATTTTTGTTACTTACAGATCAATCAGCCGTTTTCTGAAATTCTAAGTGGCAGAATAACAACTCAACCGTTCCTTGTAGCCCAAGGCTCTACAAAGGGGGCAATTACAAAGTACGACATCTGTATAGATTCGCAATTAATTCCTTGTCCCTATTTATGCAGTAGTGCTAAAGCTTTTGCCACACTTTTTATGTCCCACTATGTTTTCAGCATCAAATATGATGATGCATTAAAAGCGTTTTGGGAATTCCTTCAAACATATTACTTTAATATAGAATTAAATAAAGTAATGTATACTTCATCAATGACCGAACTGAAGACGCGACTGTTAAATTTTCAGCTGTAAATATAGTTACATAACTGCATAACATAATTTAGAATGTTTCTTAACTATTTTTAAGTGCATTTATATTAATTAGGTGTTCTTTAAGTTTATATTTTACAATGTTTTCTTGTTATTTGTGTAGACAAAATGTTCATTTTAGTACTGTAAACAGCACAGTAAGACATCTGCGTTTAGTTCATGCTTTAACAGATAAAAATTTAAATGTTTTTTGTTGCTTCCCCAAATGTAAATTTAAGTTTGCTTCTTTTAGTGGGTTCAGACGGCATATGTTAACCCATCTGTAAGTAATGTCAGTACTAACGAAAACAACTTATTTTGTAATAAACAAAATATCGGTTGTGAAGTTGTAGAAAATTCATTTAATGTGATGAATAATTTTGGCGAAATAGAAGATTCAAGTAACGAACATAATTTTGACGATAGTTTTGTCACCGACCACATTAATAACGATGCATTACCTCAAACAATAGATTTTCAGTTTTTATTTAAAATATTCTTTTCGCAAATAATGAGTTTAACTCTACCTCAGTCACAAACACAGTGTATATTCGAATCTGTCTTTGAACTGATAGAAAATATTTTTGATTGCCTTTTAGAGGATCATTCTGAGGAAGTGAATTTCACTTCCATTAAACGTAAGCAAGACAAATTTAAACAAGAATTTAAGAAAGTTAACACAATATATAAAAGAAATAAATTATTAAAAGCTTCTACCATCGTATTGCCAAAGGAGATGTATTTAAGTATGCGTACTGAAAACTTATTTAACAAATCTTCAAACACTTATATAGAAAAGAATGTACCAAACAATTTTCAATATATATCTCCTTTATTAACTATAAAACGTCTGGTATCATGTGATAAGTCTGTAGTACGTTTTTTTCATAAAAGCAATAATATGTCAAACGATAATGTAATTGTAAATGGAACTTGCCTTTCAGAAAATAAATTATTTCAGAATAGTAAATATTTTGTTGGGATTCAAATTTTCTATGATGACTTTGAAACTGTTAACCCCTTAGGAAGCAAGACTTCAAGTCACAAAATGGGTGCAATTTATTTTTCCATAGATAATTTACCCTCAATTTTCAATTCCAGATTAAATCACATACATCTAGTAGCATTGTTTTATACCTCCGATTTGAAAACTAATAATTGTGGTGAAAAAGTGACAATTAATGATATTTTAAGACCTTTAGTTGATGATATGAAATTATTAGAAACTGAAGGACTTGCAATAGAAGGTTTGGATGACAGATTGTATGGAACTATAACATCTATTTGTGCTGATAATTTGGCTGCAAATGCTCTCTGTGGAATGGTAGAATGTTTTAGGGCTACAAACTACTGTAGAATATGTACCTCTGACAGGTCTGCATGTCAAGAATTATGTTCAGATGATGCGCGTCTTTGGCGAACTAGTGAACTTTATAAAGAACAGTGCAGCATGCTACATAACACAGAAAACAATGATACTATTTGTGGAATTAAACATGAAAGTATTCTAAATGAACTCGCCCATTTTAAATTGTTTGAAAATACGTCAGTCGATATTATGCATGATGTGCTCGAAGGAGTAGTTCCACTTGAAATAAAATTGTTTTTAACGTATGTGATAAATGATAGAAAATTAATTACTTTAGATCAAATAAATGAAAGAGTACGCATTTTTGATTACAGTATATTAAATCGCTCTACTAAACCCAGTCCTCTAAAACTTGAAAAAAGTGGCGCAGCTATTGGTCAGAGGGCTTCACAAGCATGGGTCTTAATACGATACTTGCCATTAATAATCAGTGACATAGTTGTCGATTCTGCAGTTGAGGATAAATTCAAAGTTATATTATTGCTTTTGAAAATTATGAATATAATCTTTGCACCGAGAATCACTCATAAGATGGCAGATACGTTAAAAGAATTGATCGAAGATCACCATAAACTTTTCAAAAACAATTTTAATCTAAATTTCATACCGAAACAGCACAATCTTATACACTATCCGACTGTTTTAAAACGGATGGGACCACTCATTAACTTATGGTGTATGAGGTATGAAGCAAAGCATGCCGTTTTAAAAAATTTTGCCATTAAATTTCGCAATTACAAAAGTCTTGCAAAATCATTGGCTAACCGTCTACAACAAATGACATTTTTGGATAACGAATTCCTTTTTCAAGCTGTACCAGAGTACGGTCCAGTTTCGTCTTGTAATTTTGAAAATTGTCTTTACAAAGACTTAATCAATGAAACCATAAGTAATTTTCCAAATGATATTGGGTTGTTATGCCCAAAATGGGTTAAGTTGGGATATTTTTATAAGAGGGGTCTATTTATTTGCACTAGTAAAAATTCTGAAACAAATTTTCCCCAATTTGAAGAGATTGTAGATATTTTTGAAATTGAAAACCATATTTTGTTTATTACACTCTTATGGGACACTGTAGAATTTGATGAAATGGTATATGCATTTAAGCTCCATAAATGTAGAGACACATACAATGTTAGTGATTTGTCTTTTCTTCTTTACAAAGAGCCATTTGCCAGGAGCCAGAAATATAGCTCATCAGATTGGTACATAGTTCCTAAGTACATATTCTGTTTCTAACTTTTGTTATACTTACCTTAATATTTTTATACTTTGTAACTGATTGGCGCAACAAAATCGCTGTTCACTTTGCTATGTGTTGTACCAGTCTTATATGTTTGTAAACGAATGTTTTTGTAATAAATCAAGTTTCATAATGAAATTTGTTGTTCTTTATCTTCCACGACAATAATAATAATAATAATTTAAAAAAAAATGAAAAAAAAAAATAATAATACCTACCTAATACTCTAAATAGTGTATATCAACACTACAATTTTGGTAAGTTTCAAATTTCGCGCTCTTTTAATAAGCCACTATTAGTGTGTATAAACACTAAAACTACTTTATTCATAATAAATGGGTAGAATAAAAACTTATTTATATAGAGTATATCGACACTATATTTAATTGGGAAAGTATTACAAAATAGTGTTAAGCTTAAACTGTAGTAAGGTAAAGAGTATTCTAGAATTTACACTATTCACAGTGTTGAATTTCTACACTATTTAAATCAGTCCTATATATGTTATGAATAGTGTTGAACAGTGTAAGTTTTCTACACTATATTTTTTACTGTGTACATACACATCAAAAAGTCATTTAAAAAGATGTTTATCGCTGTTACCGAAGCGGGAACTTCAACTACGAAAATACAGAGGCGATCAGAAGTACCAAATTTCAATTTTAAAAATGACTGCCTTTATTGTGGACAAAAGTGCGAAGTGGAAAAAATAAAAAGAACCCTCGTCGATGGCGACCGTCCTTTCAATTCCGAGCTTTAAAATACAAGGTAAAGAAAATTTCAAACAAGGAAGCCATTTTGCAAACGTGCGTGGAAAGAAACGATACCTGGACTGCTGAAATTAGATTAAGATTAGCTGGTTGTGTGGCAGACCTGCCTGCCATAGATGCCAGATACCATATGGACTGTCGTAATAAATTCATGGGTCAAAACGCTGTGCTTTCAGCAAAACGACAGTCTAGTCAGGATACCGAAGATATTCCTTACGAGGAAACAGTAATGCGGCTTACACACAAGCTACTTTTCTTGGCGTTTTGGTAGCTAGCGTCTGAAACGCCAAACGAAATCCGCCGCCTGTCTCGTATAATTATGTTGAATTGCCTTCACTTTCTTATGTTCCTTCCGGAACATATCACGAAACAACTTTATCTTTTTCTTAACAAAATCTACGTCACAATCAGTACAGAATTTCTGGCATAATTTTACCAGGTCGTCGTATGCATTGGCTTTGAGCAACCTATTGGAATAAGCTTTTGATTTGACCATCCAAAGACATTGTTTTTCTTTCAACAGTGATATAAAATCAGTTATAAATTCTTCTGACTGTGCAAAACGTGATTTGGTCGAACTCATCTTGACTTTAAACGTATTCAACAACAAAAAAGTGCGTTTTTCCGTACACACGGGCGACTCATATGCTGTTTAGTCACTGAAGGTACAGCAAAAATCCAACGCGTTCGATTCTTTTCGCTGGCGTTCTAGGGCGCTCGGCTAGTATTTGGCGGTAAAGTTAATGGCTACACACTTACGTTCTCTACGCCGTTTCCAAGCGTTTTGGTAGCGCGCCGAAACGCTAGCTACCAAAACGCCAAGAAAAGTAGCTTGTGTGTAGGCCGCATAAAAGAAATATTGGCCGATATAGAAAGAATTTGGAATTCGATAGATAACAATATATACTCTGATCGCGGAGGACATAAACTTACTGGAGGTAATTTAATTAAAACCCTCAAGAAACAGTTTGATGAACTGATAGTACTTTCTGCCCCAGGATATGCAAATATAATAACATTCCCTAACAAAGTCGCGGCGACCTTAAGAATAACGTGTTGAGGATGACGCTGATGATACTGAGACTGCAATTGTCAAAATAACAAATGAAATAAAACGCGAAGTTGCTGATGTAAAGAGGAATAAAGAGAAATATAAGTTACATGTAAAATACGAAACAGTGTTAGCGGATTGCAGTAAAACTGTATAGTGTTTAATGCATTGTCTTAGTTGACTAGTTTACAGTGGATTAATTATAAAGTTATATTAGTTTGATGTTAGTGGATTATAAGTTTTGTGTCCATGTTTTCATCTGGACTTTTTTCTTGTCCCTTCTGGATGAGCTTGGCTCGTCTTGCGTTATGTGTGTAAGATCTTCCGCATCACTGTAAGTCTTTCAATTTTTGATGTTAGTTTTTATTTTGACTTTTGCAGTTTATATTTGCTAGATTTCCTGAGGAAGGATTTAAATAAATCCGAACGCTTGAATAAGTGGTAAAGGGAGTTTCATTTCCTCAATCCTTTGGCTGCATCCCCGTGAGCTCTTAGTTACTTATCAATTAGACAGCCGTGTCTAACGTCAACTTTAGTAAAACTGTATTAAAATTTTGCGAATCGTTATCACCTAAATTGGGCAAAACTCCACCGGCACTTTTAATTGGGAGTATCGTCTCATCGACTTTATCTAATACATTTACAAATCTTCAAATAGGTGTAGTGTACCTGCACTGTGAACGACAATGAAGACGAATGCTCACTTTCCAATGATGAAATAGATTTAGAAAATGATGAAGTCTAATATATATAATATACTTTTGGAACACCCTGTATTTAAAATGTTTCTTTTAATTTTATATAAACCTTATTATGAGAAGCAAACCATTTGTAAAAAACTAGTTTATTTACGTAAAATTTTCAAATAATTTTAAAAGAGTGATATTTCACCTACTTACTTATCGGACACCCCGTATCTGGAATTGCTCAAGGATGACGCTTTGTCATCACTTGGATATCAAAACTAGGAGACCCTTAGACCCCAAATCCGTTAATACGAAATTTTTGGGTTTTACCTCGTGGCTGCCGGACTAGTGAATTCAGAATAAAAAAGGCTTCCAAAAGCCGTTAAAAAATTCCAGGTTCGTATTTGAAAAAGATAAGTTGATGATGGTTTCACGGAAATTAAATAAAGTTTATCACAAATTGCAATGAAGAAGTATTTTGTTTTTCGTATTTTCGATAATAACGCGAAAAACAAATTGAAACAGATTTCCATAAATTCACTTTCTTTGAAATAACTCAAAAACGAAAAATAATGTTTGAGATTTTTTAAGACCATTTTAATAGTCCCCTAACTACGCAACTTTTTCGACATTTAACCGAATCTGTATCTATTGCCATTTACAATATCCCATGCTGTGCATTCTTCTCTTGGACACGGTGGCTTTCGAATGTTTTTGGTAGACTCTAGTAGGATAATCCATTAAAAAAACAAAGTTAGATATTATGCAGAGGAATGGGACTGGTTGCATAAACGTAGGTACATAATTTCATATGGGTAGATATTATGTAACAGAATCAACAAATAAGTGGGTTTCTCGTATAACTTTCTCTAAACTGCATAATAGAGGCTCAATAACTCCAAGTGGGTAGGTATATATAAAAAAACAACAAGCAAAACAAACTTTCTGTTGAAAGTTACTGATCTGTAGAATCCAAAAATGTATAGAAAATATTATATTTTATTTAAAATCACGAAATACTACAACAGACATCGTCTTATTTTCATTTCTTATTTCATGATTTGAAACCTTATCCCCAAATTTTCAATTTCACAGTTTCACTGTAGGACGGTCCTTATTTTCATTACTTCACCCGCTAAGCTGGATTTGCCAAGGTGTACCTGCTTGTTAGTTTATTAGTTACAAATTTAAAATAGGCGGTAACATGACAATTTAAAGCATTTACAAACGTACTATCAGCAGCAAAAGTGGTGTTCCACTTTACGGTTCAATTTCGCTTAAAATGCCATAACCAATTACGTTCATTATTATAACTAAAAATTCCCATTTCATTGAAATTCAACTCATTAGCTATGCACTCAACCTTACACTCCTTAACCGAACCCTTTCCATTTTGATATCTTACACATTATCCTAATTTTAGACCCCTTATTCCATCACAGAAATACTTCGCATCCTGGTTAGTGTAGGGCTGCCATCTGTGAAATCAATAAACCAGGGCAAGAAGTTCGAAAACCCCTAATTTTTTAGCTTGAAACCCAGACTTTTTTCGGAAAATTTTCCTTACCTTACTGAGTAATAAAATAAGTTCAAACTGTCATTCTTTTTTATTAATTATTACAAAATTCATGAAATTATGAAATTCATTTTGTTTTTCAGTCACTTGATATTTTTCAGTTTTCCCTATAGCTTTCAAAATGGCTTCCTTGCTTTGTAGAAATCTGTAAAAATCAACGCAATTAAAATCTTTGAAATTATATTTTGTCTTGATTAGTGACGAAACCGTTTGTGTGTTCAGTGAGTTTCTTTCTTCGTCCACTGTTGAGTAATTAGTGAAAACACTCCCTCTTGGCATTATCAGCTGGTATGCAAAAAAAATATTGGGCAATCGTCAATAATTCGGAATACAAATAAACATTCGGCGTTTTAAAAAAAATGAGCCAGAGCTGATTTGCAGTCAAAAGCTCGTGTTCGTCGCTTAGATTCTGACTGAAAGTTTTTATATTAGCCCACCCATCAATTAGTTTTGTGTCGTTAAGTTTGGTGAACAGATTATAGAAACAAAAATAATTGCAAGCAATGTAATTAAAATTACCTTCATTTGTCCATTTATGTTTTAATTCTAGCAACTTTCTATGACTTTCAAAACGTTTGCCGGTTGCATCTGCCATTACTGAGGCCTATTGATCTGTTTCCATTTTTTAAATTCGAATACTTTCACGATAACTTAAAACCTTTCTTTTTTATGTTTTCGTTTTCATTTGGAATTTCGACATTTGCATTAAGTTTGGTGGTTGTCAGATGGAAAAATTCTGCTCACTTCACGATAATAACTTTTTGTCCATCGCGATGCACATAAGTCAGGGCAATACAGGGTCAAATTGAACAATTAACTCTCTTGCTCTAAGCATGTGACGACATGGCAAAGCAGTGCTAGTATTGAAGGGCCACTGAAAGGTCGTTGTTGTAACGCCCACGTTTCCAGATGAGCATAAAACAGTCACAGTTTGATTTTCTGGAGCTTCCACCACAATTTTGACTTTTTCTTTCAAACACAGTTGTTGATGCACCATTTCGAAAGCAAAAGGTGATAAATATTTATAAAATTCTTGGCAGATTTCACTCAAACCTCGAGCAAGTACAGTGGTCTTGGAAAACACGTTGGCAGCATCGTGATCACGTTCTGTTCGCAAGGTAGCCACTATATTATCCAAGCCTTCAAAAAGTTGATGGAGTCTTGATAGTCGTGAAATCATTTGTGTTATTCGAGCCGATTATTTGTACGTTTTCCAAAAGTTAAAGATTCTTCCTGTAGGTGTATAACCCATTCTTTTCTGATTTCGTGCCAGTTTTTATTGAAGTAATTAATAATAACTTTGATTAATCTACTATTTTTTAATATTCCCCATAGAGTTCCATATAATGTTCTTCATTTCTTGCATGGATTTGTTTCTTATTTTTTTCCTTTAGTGTCCATTTGACAGATTTGGGATACTTGCCGTTGTACTCATGAACAAGGGGTTTCCCCCTTTCCTCTGAAAAATTAAGAGAGTACGTCTTATCTTTACTGGAATTGCCACTCTCTTAATTCTTCAGAGCTCGTCAGGTTTTACTTGTGCTTTGTTACGTAAAAGGTCATTGTGAACCAACCAATAATAAGTTGTTGTTACGTTCAGATTTTTCATTAAGAGTTGTTTTGCTTTATTTTATAGGTACGGTGGGAGCATGACCCAGACTCAAAACCTACATTATCCGAGTCCACGATCTCATTTTTTGTTAACATTTTTTTTGTTTCTGGTGTGAACCTTGTAGATGAACATTGTGCTGCTTTTGGCTCTAGCAGCGAAATCATGATCTAAAGAAAACCCTACATTATCAGAGTCCATCATCTCATCCTGTACTCTCAAGGGTGTAAGCTTTGCAAGAGAAAGATTGTGTTTGTGATGTCATAGGCTCTAACTGAGAAATGATGCCCTAAAAAAGAAAATCACTGGTGCATACTACAATGTATAAATGTCAGGAATATTAACGGTATCGTATTCCCGATTTTGCTTAAACAGTGAATACGAAAAATCTCTTTACTTACAGGTAGAAGTTCGCAAATGAGTTGGCTTTCTGACTGCTGAAAATATAATACAATATAATATTTGTTCTGTCAATAAGAAAACAGACGAGAAACTTATTTCTAGTTCTAACGCTTCTGCTGACGTATGCGGTGCCTCGATAATTCCAGTACTGTCCTAAAAAATACAAAAATTCAAAGAGTTACTAAATAAAAATAGTAACACAAAAGTAAAAACATAAGTCAAAAACCCTTAGGGGTATATAATGAAAACAACAATTAACAATCGGCAAAACTAAAACCTGTCGTTATGAAAATCTTATATTATGTAATATTCCGATATCCGCTGCACCATTGCTATCAAAAATGTTTGAAAGACCAACCACCGTTTTTGGATTTATAATTTCAAGCAGAGCGAACAGTACAGGATTATCTTTAACCCCTTTGAATGGCCTCCCATCAGTTCGCCTAATACCAATTTTCTCGCAGGCTAATAATTTCCTGGCTTCTGTTTTAAAATTTTCATACTTTGCCTAAAGCCTTTCGAAACAGCCTTCGAATTAAAGCCTGCTTCCACACGTTTCCAGGCTTCTTGCTGATATATAAGAGTGTTAATGTAAAGATATACTTAATTTATAGGTTCAACTGCATCTCGGCAACCTTTTCATTGCAGCTAATTTTATTGTTGCCTTATTTTCTATTATATTTTTGTAACGCCCAATTTCGGCAACCAACATTGATTGTTCCTCCTTGCTAAAATTGTAACCACGAACTCTTTTTGTGGTTGAAGCCATTTCTTATGCTAAACATTTATAAAACATTAGCAATAGTATTGCAATTAATAAAAAAAACTTACTTTATATAATTCTTGAAATGTTTTTTTCACAAAAACCCGACAGAAATACTCGCACAAATAATTCGACACGTGTTCACAAATAGTCAGAATGCTGTAAACTATAAAAATGGGCGCCAAACCAGGTTGCAGAATAGCCAACATATCACAACCGTGCTAATTGAGGATTTAGGTATGAAGACCTTGAAATTTTATAAAACAGATGCATGTTAGAGAAGATTTAAAAGAGATCATAAGCTAAAAGAATCTTTAGTTAAAGGAGATTTAAGTGTTACATTATGAAACCGGCACTTACTTCATTTAAGAATAAATATAAAATCAGTGTTATTTCGATTTTTAGTTTTTTAACCAGGTTTTGCATTTTGGCGAATTTTGTGAAGGAACTCGCCGTTCATCAGAATGTTGACTTGTTCTAAAGTTACTACTGCTACTACTCTACTTCCTTATTTTAAAATGTTAGCGCGCCAAAGTAATAAGTATCCATAAATCGAGTCTGTGTGGGATTTGAGAGTAAAAGCTGGCAACTGTCTAAAATAATGGCGCATATTGATAACCTCAAAGTCGGCCGAAAATTGTCGTAGGCATAATTCAAAATTTTTCAGTTATACAGTGAAGGACAAAAGTTTGGAATAAAATTAATAATTTCTTTATCAGTAGTTAAATGAAATTCTCAGACACGTAAATTTCTATTTTAAATTTAGAATTTTGTAAGGATTAAGTAAAATATATATGTACTCCTGACATATTTACTTCCATGGCTATCGAGATATTAACACTTGAATTTAGAATTAGGATATCTCAACTTCTACAAAAGCCAGAATGATAGAGATTGACGAGATTTATCCAAAAATACCATGAAGTAACAAACAATGTTGAATGAAAATATAAACAAGTAATTAATGTCAAGAACAATCTAAATTAAATGTTCAGTGTGAGCTCCAAAAACTTGCTGAGCTATAGCTAAACGGCACTCGAATTCGTCAAGAACATTTCTAATAAATTCAGATGTAATTCTCGGGGTTTCATTTCGTATTCCCATTCTTAAATCTTCGATATCATATGGTTGTGTTATGAATAGGTTCTTTGCTTTTTAAATATCCCCACAAGAAATAATCCCACGGATTGAAGTCCGGAGAACGTGCTGACCATTTCATGTGTCCTCTTCGACCAATCCATTGACTTGGAAACGTTTGATTCAGAAAGCCTCATGCTTGCCTGACATAGTGTGGCGATGCTCCGCCCTCTTGGATCCATAAGAAGGCATGCGGTAAGTCTGGATTTTGTTGGTTTGGGTACAATTCAGCCAAAGCGGGAACTAAAACTAATTCGTCCCTTAAAAAATCTAAATACATTTGCCCCGTCAGTGTATCCTCGTGCCCAATATCGCCCAATATCGTATGCCTGTTGACGTCTTCCATTTAAAAAATGTGGCGTCATTCGAAATAATTAGCCTATATATGAAAGCAGGATACCTGTTGCACCTTTCCATCATTATTTCACAGAACTCCAAATTCACGGACTAGGGTCATTTTATACGGGTGCCATTTATCTAATTCAGGACCTTTTTTATTTCTAGGCGTAATAATTCAACTTTTTCGGACTTATACTAGCAAACTCAATTAAATTAACGTCAATATCTGTCTTTTTCTTTTAAGTCAAAAATTATTTTTGTAACTTGCTCTGGATAACATCAGTCGGTAAAGTATAGTTGAACACCCGGTTTATTAATGACTTTTATATCGTACTGTTGTAAATTGATCAACATTCTTTGCAGTCTCGAAGGGGTTTGATTTAATGGTTTTTCGAATATGTCCTCTAAGGGTTTGTGATCTAATTCCACTAAAATTTATTTACCAGAGATATACTGGTGAAACCTCTGATATCTGATACCCGAATAACATTGCCAGGCATTCTTTTTTAATTTGCGCATGGTTCTGTTGCCCTGGTGTTAATGACAAGCCTATGCTGCTGAGGCTGCTTGTTGGAGAATCACAGCCCCCAATCCGCCCTTCGAACTGTCTACCGATAATGTAATAGGTTTGATTCATCATAATATCTTAAAACTGGTGTTTTCATCAAAATTTCTTTTAGGTTATTGAACCCTAAGATGGAAAATAATGTTACATTTTTTAAATCATGTGTTAACCTGATGAAAATACAGTGGACAGATAAGGTTAGCAATAAGGAGGTATTAGAGGTATTAGAAAGAGTTGGAAGACAATAAAAAATAGAAGGGATAGGATGGTAGGAAATGCGTTGGCTAGCTTAGGATATGATAGGAGAGGATGGACGTTACGCGTCCAAACAGTCTTCGGACCGAGAACTTCATGATGTTGTATCGACCCATTCTCACATTTCTTTCCTCTCCTCTCTTCTCTGTACTTATGTTTCTTATTCTTGTATTATTTCTTCCTTCTTGCTTCATAACTATTGCGATTTCTGAACTTCTTATTATACTGTATCTCTCTCAGTTGTTTGATGTGTTCTTCCGTTTGCTCCGCTGCTTTACAAATATGAATTGCCTTTTCTAAATTTAAGTTTTTCTCCATCAGTAGTTTATCTTTTGTTCTAGGATTCGAAATGCCACATACAATTCTATCAGCAATAAGCGCATCTCTCAGGATCCCATAATCACAATTTGTAGCTATTTTCCGTAATTCACCTAAAATAATATCAACACGGGTATTAAATTTATGGCGTTCAACACTCATCTTCCTTTTTGGGAGAAAATGCTCATCTAACTTCTCAATAACCTTTACTGCATATTTTTTTTTCTTTTGTACTGATATCTAATGTATTTAAATTTTTTCTGATTTCTTCACCCATAATGTGGAGGAAGGTAGCAGCTTGTACGCCATCTTCACATTTTTTACAGCTTGTTGCTACTGCATACAGGTCCCAATTTTCTTTGAATTTTTTTCCAGTTTTTACCTGCACCTTCCAATTTCATTGGTTTTGGCTGACTCAAAAATTCCATTCTTGTTGGCTTCTGTATTTCTGGTGTATTCGACATACCTACTCGTGTTATTGTCATTTGTGGCGGCATCTCGACACTTTCCCCTTCTCTGTGCTTGTTTCGATTTTTTTTCTTTTAAACTCTGTTCCGCAGCACCATGTTATGTTTGTTAGGTTCTTTGATTATTAATATTATGCACAATAACAATTAACTGATTTATTTAAGAATTGAAGACAAATACACAAACATAATGATCTGAGTTACTTGAACAACCTAATGAAATACACTCTTGCGTGCAATGCCAATATGTCTGACTTTTTGATATTCCGCATGCGCTACTTTCATGTAAATATACAACAGAAGGTCTTAATCTTTTTGTTCCAAGTGTGGCAACCCCGCATGCCCAGAGCCTTCCTGTCTGCATTACTCCAAAGGTTGGCCAAAATATTTAGGAAGACCCTGTACGGGACAACTTTGCCAAACACATTCGTATGAGAGCTTAATAAGATGGTAAATAAATAGTGATAGGGTTCAAACCTTAAAGTTTCGTTAGGACCCTCAAGCTTATGTCCGTTCGTAGTTCGAGAAATCATGCGTCTTACCTTTCCTCTTCGCACCCCCGGGTCACCTGGGTCTGTGATAATCCTCTTTTTGGGACACTCACAGAACACAACGCACACACTTTCTTTGTTTTACACGAACGCGCTCTCTCGGTATTTAAGTCACTATCGCGATACACTTTGTCACTAGGAAATTTTGGGGAATTTTGAATAAAAATGTTCGCTTGGATTCCAAAAAAAGAGATTTATTTGGAACTTTAAAAAAAGAAAAAAAAACTATTACTGCAGGATTTTTAGTCAGTGGCAAAGACTTTAAATTACTAAGTTCTGGCAAAATTTGGATAAAATTATTGAAACTGTACTCTAATTAAATTATTAATCTCACAATATTACTCTGAATAGTCCAGCAAAACTTTTGGAGACTGGGGAAAAACTCGAAGATTTGACTTTGCAACTTGGTCACTTTCGATATCTACTTTAATCACAAAACGAAAACACAAGACTCACTTGAATATCAAAGACGCACAACAAGACCAACTTGAATATCAACCAGGAAAAACAAGACTCCCTTGAATAAGAGAAACGGAAAACAAGACTGTCCTCTCGGACTGAGGCAATAATATTTATAACTTTTGGAAAAATTGTGAGGGTCTCTAGATGACCAGTCAGAAATCTTTTCTCCCCCGCTTAGGGGTATATTCGAAAACGTGGTGGGGTTTTATGGTAACTTGTCCATCTCTGAACCGACCGGAAACTGGCGTGGGGTGGTTACAGAAATGCATGGGATTTTTGACCAATAAGGGTTTCTTCTTGACTCGACTTGGTTTAACGGGGGTGGGTACCGATGTTTTTGTACTTCGATTCTACATAGAAACTGGGCGGTTTCTCTCTTAAAGTAATGCTGGTTGCAAATCCATCAGGAAAATTATTGTAGAATTTTAGCCACTTTCTGACATTCTACACTTTACATTTACTGTGGGTTTCCTAGTAATGGGCAACCTGCGAAACACAAATTTAGCGCATTCTCTCAATCAACCCTGTGGAAAATATCGCTATCGTATTTGTACCCAATTTTACGTTCTTTAGTGCCTGCTTCTGGGACAAGTAGGCGCCGGAAGGAGAGTTACTCTTTGTTCTCATGGGCGCGACGAATTCGTTTAAAAGATCTCTTGACTTCTAAAGACACTGACATCTGAATTTACGATATGGGGTACATATTTATTGTATAGAAAACAGACCTAAGGACTTGACAAAAGGGTATTCATAGAATTTTGTTAAAAAAAGGACACATGCGCGAAAGTTTCAGTTCATTTTCAAAAGACGCGTATCGAATTACCTCTTCCGACTGGAGTGCTTATTGAGAATTTGCTGGACCCCCGTGTCGCATTTAGAAAACTACTAACACAATGAGATACAAACGGGGCAGTACACTTTTATGAAGACGGATCTCTTGACGGTTTTAAGGTAGCCTACTGTCTCCAAAATAGGCTCTAATAACTAGCAATAACACTTCTTGGAATTCCCGTTTTGTTACACAAGTTATCAGTTTTTTATTACTCTAGATCATATACACAATTAATTATGTCTTTCCTAGATCCGGCGACTTTCTCAGAATCTTAGCAAAAAAGATTTTTACGATCGCCGCATGGCTTTTACAAGGGGTTCGAAAAGAGTCGAAAGTTACCAACAGTCGAAACAAATCAAAAGATTTAATTTCACACATACCTTACACATAAATCCTTACGAGATATCCATACAATAACCGCTAAACAGATATACTGTCTTTGGCGTGTGGGGTTATTAAGAATTCATAGTGAATTTACGTCAAAAGTTCTTAATCCAACCACCTTATTATTTCACGTCAGTCGCAGACCTAACAATATCTACATCAATCAAAAGCTTGGTAAACTGGTTATCAAATATAGAAATAATATACAGCGCGTTCCATTTGACATTTTTAAGAAAAAATATATATTGCGTAAGCTGTCCACCCTGCATGATATTAGGTATTCTGACAAAAGTACTCATGGATTTTACAAATAGAGCAGTCTGTGAACCTAGTCCAATAAAGAAATTTTAAATAGTTTCGATCAGTAGACGTCAGAAGCTCCTTAAATTTGAGTCCACATGGTAATATCTTAAACTCGCTCACTCTAAATCTAAACCCTATCATCAACTTTCATAAAATTTTATTGGAAATTCAAATATGTAAATAAATCGTCGCCCTTCACACGTAGTGGCGTAACTGACATGGACTAAATTTTGCAGGAGAGCGAAAAGAAAAAAAACTAGTGCCGAAAAATCGTTCTGAACCCAAAATTGTACAACATGGAACTGTAAAACATTTCAGTGCAGTTTTAAGAATGGCCTAAGTAAAACAAACAAATTCAGAAATAATTTGTTTATAAATGTTTTGACGGCGTATCTCGATTTTTCAAAATTTGTCGGTTACGCCACTACGTGTGGAGGGCGACGAAATGTGGGGGCTTCCCATGTAAAAAAACGTAACTTTGGTTTGGTGCTCAGAGTGTGAACACCCTTTTTACACCAAAATAATTTTATCAAATGCTTCAAAGGGTTCTCCACTTTTATGTAAAGTTTTATTTTGATACCTTGAATAGAACCAGAGATATGGGCCGACTACACACTATTGGCCCATCCTGTATAAAGTTTTGAGAAAAGAGTACTTGAAGGTAATTGAAATGTTTATTTCTAATTGTTAAAAATTTGCTATGAATAAGTATTGATTAAATAAACAAAATATTTAACTTTGAAATTGATGTGGAGTGGTTGAAAGAGTGTGTATGTTTACCGCATATTAGAATAGGGAGGTTACACTGCTGGCGACGTCGAAGTTGTATTCTCTGTAAGTTGATTCCCTGCACTTTTGAATAAACAACTATATATCAGATTTTCGCAGAGCAACTGCTGAATCTCATTCATTTTTCTGAGCTTGGCTGAAACCCATCGCCCCGAAAGTATTGAACTCATCGTCCTCTTTGGTAAATGTTTTATGCAGTGGCGGCTCGTAATGAAGGACTCTGGGGCGCCGCCCTCCCAAATATTTCCAAAAGAGAATGAAGAAACAAAATCACCCTCCGAATTTTCATCCTTTTAATTTTTATCTGATAATATATAATAAAATACAATGGGTATTTTTGGTTATCTATTATAAGCCTATGCTCTCTTACGCGTAAGCGCTAGGTGAATATTTAGCCGGCAGACCAACCCAACCTAGCGCGACACGCGGACATAGCGATCAGCGCGCGCGAAATATTAAACTGGCAACAGAAGCTTCCACCTCAGTATGCAGTCAAATTCAACATGATGAGTACATAAAAGCGCAGAACTGCAGCCCCAAAATTCGATACCAAGTTTTGAAACAAAAAAAGACTATAAATTTAAAAATAAAAAAGTAATTCTCAGCAAAGGTTGAGCCGGAGAGGGGCGGGGCTCGAGTTGCAGTCACCTCCACGTGGTGAGCTCTGAGTTATTTTGTTTTATCACTTTTTAATAAACCAAAATGAGTTAAAAATTGTACTGCAGGCAAAAGCTAAAGTTTATTCATTTTTTTGTCAATTTTTAAGGTTATGGAGGACCCTCAAGGTGAAATTTTTTCTCACGAGTCTAATAATTGAAGCACTCGAATTGGTATTAGAAGTATATTTTCTTCCCTATTACAAATATCGAAATATTGAGATATGCCTAAAAATTGAAAAATAAAAATTAAATTTTCGATATATTTTTTAATTTCAAAAAACAATAGAATTGTAAATAGACGATATAAAGGCAACTTTTTAGAGGTATTATGTGTTTCAAATAAAAATTAATAAAATTTTTGTCGTTCCTTTTATTTTATACCAAGTACAAAAATTAAAATATGGTTTCACGTTTTCTTACAAAAATTGCTTATTGAGTTCAATCACTTTTAAACAGCTCTTTCAATAATTTCAATTTCTTTTGGTGGTAACGTTCCTTGGCTTCCTCTTTTTTATTATGAAGTTCTTCTAAAACCTCTACTCTACTACACTCCTATATTTTTATCGTCAGGTTCAAAACATGTCTTCGCATTATCCATCGCCTTCAAAATTTTTGCATTTGAAACTTCCCGTTTTATACTATCATCTTGGGCTGTAACTTTGGCCATCTCTTCTCCGCATCGAATTTCTTTTCTTGCAGCACCAAATGACAAAATAAGTCTACGGCTTCCTTTTTTCTTTTACTCACATTCTTAAAACGGTTTTTCATCTGCACAGTAGTTTTTTCGATTCTTAAATCTTTTTTAGGTCTTTCGAAATTTCTTCCCACATACCTTTCTTGTTTCAAAATTTTTTCTGCTGCTGGACAATGCGAAGACATGTTTTGAACCTGACGATAAAAATATAGGAGTTTATAATTTGTGTTTTCTACTTTTCGCGTAAAACTACATATAATAATTAACGTGCTGATTAGTCTCGTCGGTTACATTGGGCAACATTTTTATTTTCTCTCTTCATTCCGACACGTATGGATAATATCGCATTTAATGTTTTCAGAGACAACCTATTTCTGAGTTTGTTTGTCTGAGTCCACGTCTACATTATTTTGAATGTGGCAAAGTGAGCAACGTAAGCACAACGTTTACGAATTTCTTAAATATCACATTATATCCTTCAGAATCCCTGTAATTCGAAGCTTCTGACGAAAATTTAATGGAGTTAGTGTCATTATCCCATTATATAAGATTGATTTTGTGCCATTGATTTTCACTCACAGCAAATTAATCCCTTGATTTCTTGAAATGTATTAAGAAATCAACAAGATTTGATTTTTGGCTCTTAATGTATTTGTTACAGGGAAATTTGAAATTCTCTTCATTTTTACGTGAGAAAAAATAACACTAAGCGAGTCAACATTTCATTTTAGTAAATACGGACATCAGCTAAAGTTCCACAAAACAAAAAAGTTGCATGTCAATTTCTATCTCGAATTTTGAAAATGATTAGTCAGGTAGGGGAAAGGTGTACAAAATGACCCCCCTAAGGGAAATTAAGCATACAACTCATAAATATCCATTCAAAATAAAATTCATTGGGTGTTTAACTAGTATCCTTCATTTACATTCACTTCCTGATTTAGTGAATTGTTTATTGCAAAATGGTAATTGGTAAACGGTAAAAAAACAATATACAACCTTGTAAAAGGATCATTTTGTACACTAGGGTGTACAAAACAGTTTAAATTATTCATATTTAGATATAATAAACTTTATTGAAACAACTTACAAAAACAAAAAAATACATTCTGCTTTAAAAGAAAATAACATTTATATGGACATTACATTGACAACTTATCTTTTATTCAAGCCTTAAATTTTTGCGTACATTTCTGACTCGAATGTCACGGCAAAAATCACAAGTGTAATCATCAGCGTCATCACTTTCAACACCAGCGCATTCCTCATGGCTCTATTTCGTGCACTTGATGCAGCGAACCCAACCTTCTCCATGCTGATCATTAGAAAACTTGTTTTGACAATAAAAACATTCGGTATTGTCATCAGACGATGTGTTACACGCATCTTGTGGTATGGTTGTCTTCCCCTTCCCCTTTGCCCTTTACATTTAACTTCCTTTGTCTCTTATCAGGTTTATTCGCAAATCCTGATGTTCTTTTCGCAGCCCGAGCTGCTTTCTTCTTTTCATCATCAGCTTCCTTTTCTTTCTCTTCATCCAACTGATTTTTATAAGGAGTGCTTCACAGTATTATTCAGTATTCTTCGATTACTGTGCCTTAGTGATGGGCAAAACGGTATTTATTTGTACCGCGATAAACGCTACCGCTCCAAAAATATACCGTTTCAAAATACCGTCTCACATTCGCTTCATCGTTCTCTTGCGTACCTACGATTGAGGATAGCGCTCGTCTTCGCGGCGATTGCTAGTCCTAGATAGTTGACTGTAACGGACGCTCGATTCACACAATACTATACGGGTTACAACGTAACGTAGTCTAGTATGCATTTACGTTCCGTTCCGTGTCTGTCACCGTTCTCGTTCGTTAAGGGCGGTATTCAGGAACCCGTTGTTACCCGAGTCCCTGAGTCCCGATGTCGAACGCCAGAAATGATCGTTACAAAGTACCGGGTATTTTCAATCTCAGGAACGGTATCGGAAGCTACAAGAGAATACCGCGACAAAATACCGGTACTCAAATACCGACCTATCACTTAGATCATCTTCTCCCAGTCATTTGTGGAATTTGCACGATGTTAGATGGACCGACACTACCAAATGGGCTTTCCAAAACTGCTTGCTTTGACGTAGAAGGAACAGGCGACACCCTAATCGATAAGTTTTCAACAATTTGTGTGTCCTCTGGAACGTTATTTGATTCATTCTGTATTCTGTACTACTACTGTAGGTCTAGTAAAGCAGCATTGTCTGTATTTTACAAAATATTTCGTAGTTTTATTTATATTAGTGACCGGCAGAAAATTCGCACCGTATAGGAAAAATTTTCGGGTTTTCATTTAATAAATTAATTTTTCAGTAAAAAGGCCCTCATCATAAGGTTCTCAGTCCGAAGACTGGTTGGACGCATACCTCCATCCTTTCCTATTCTGAGCTAACCTATGCAGTTCCCTAAAAGTAGTACATCCTACATCCCTAACTATTTGAGAGCAGTAGTCTAATCTAGGCCTACCCCGCTTCCCCTACGGCTTTTTATTCCTATCTCTGACTCTAGTATGTCGCGAACTATTCCTTCGTGTCTTAGAAGGTGTCCTACCATCCTATCTCTCCTATTATTTATTGTATTCCATATCTTCCGCTTCTCCCCAACTCTTTCTAATACCTCCCTATTGCTAACCGTATCTATCCACGATATCTTCATCATGCGTCTGTAGCTCCACACTTCAAACGTTTCTACTTTTTTTCGATCCGCTTCTCCTATTGTCCAAGTCTTTGACCCGTCTTTAAACCTAAATACCACCTATTGAAGTCAGCAAAAGTTTTTTACTCGTAGTATATCAGAGAAGGACGAACATTTTAAATTGCCTCAAGAGTAAAATAGCCTTATTCTAGAAAAAATGTTGTTAAGAAAAGTTGTTTCTATTTAAAAGGTTTCATTTCTTGGCGATGGAGATACTGTTTCTATAATTTTTTGGGGCGTACATACCCGTTTAGCGAGTTGGTTAAAATTTTTGGAAAATTGTAGAGGGTAGCTTATACCAGGTTTATATATGAGCTTTTGTACTACCTATCCTAAAGAATAAAACAAGGTCTGCACCAAAAAGAAATCTTATTCATGATTTTTCAAGGCAGTATCATTTTCTTACTTAACTTAATTTAAGCAATTTGTGTATCTGTTTCTTATGTAAAAGAAACCACAAGAAGCATGATTTGATATTGGAAAACTGCTGATCTTATTTTACTTCCAAAAAAACAATAATAATCATTTTCTCATTGTAAACAAATGAAACTTTATCCGGTTTTCGAATGCTTATAGTCTCGCGCCAATAAACCATAATCCTGCATTCACATAACAGCAGAAAACAGACCGACAGAACATGGAATATGAGAATTCGAATCTCAAGATACATGGCAACTTGCATAGAGAGAGTTTCCGAATTCCCGAATCCGAATACTAAATGCTCCGTGTTTAACAGTTTAGTTCAAGGCACGCGCAAGGTGCGGATTCCAGATTCCGGATACTTTGCTGATATTCGGAACGCTCCGAGTATTTTAATGATCGGAATGTTGTACGAATATCATCCGGATAGTACCCATCACTAGGCCCAGGGTGTTAACGAATCGGTTTGCGCAAGTGAAAGTCCCTACCTAACCTGTCCGGCCCCGTACGCCACAGCGTCATTCAAATATTGTTTCAAGTGTGATGCACGTTTCGTATTTAATTATGACCAAAATAAGTCTCAAATACAAAAAACGAAAGTTGCGGAATTTGTTTTGGATAGTAAATTATTCAATAGGATAATTTTCAAAATTTGCGGGTTTTCCCCATTTTATATATAAATAGCGAATTATACTTCTCGAAAACAGTTCGAGTTTAAGATGTCGGTTCTGCTTCATGCTCAGATGGAAGTGGGCTTGTATCATGCAGTACTTCGCATTCACGAACAATTTTTAACGCTTTCCATGATAGGAAAAACTTTTCAGATGTGTGACGCGGACTTGAAAATTCCTAATTGTAACGCAAGATTCCCTGGTTTTGTTCACCATTCGGCCATTTGGTCTTTATCTGCAGTGCAACGACACCTTCTGGGGACGTTTGTGCAGGGGGAATTGCATTCATCGTTAATAATGGGTAAGATGTACTTAAATGTAGTATTGTTAAGTTAAAAATTATGCCGAATAAAATTTTTTTTCCAATTTTTGATAAACTCATAACTTCTTTGTCTTTACTAGACTTTCTTATAGCATCCTTCATTTTCTGTAACGTGTGATTGTTATTTAAAGGAGATAGTGGATATGGTTTACAGGCCTGGTTATTAACCCCAATAGATCATGCTGCTCCAAATACACCTGAGGGACAGTACACAAGGCACCACACACCACATCCTTGCAAGAAATTGCATTGAGCGTTACTTTGGTGTTCTAAAGCAAAGATTTAGATGCTTACTTAAACATTGTACATTGCATTATCACCCCATGAAGGCAGGTAAAATAATATACTGTTGTGCAATTTACACAACATGGCTATTGCTCACGGACTTCCTGTAGAAGATGCCAAAGAAAACTTTGCATAAGTTCTCGATAATGAAAATGAAAACGGTAGAAATGATCGAGATTGTCTTAACTTTTTTTAAGGTAATTGTGACATTTTTCAGATATTCCAGATGATAATTTAAATTGGTTGGCTCATCAGGGAAGAGTGGTTCGTCAGAATGTTATCAATCGATATTTCAATTAAATTTGTTATTTCTGTAATAGACCAGGAGCCCATAGACCAAAAATTGTGCATAATAGGTTTACTCCAAAAATGCCTGAGATGTTATGATTTTTGGGTCGTGGAGCACAGAAATGCCCATGCCAGTTTTTGTTTTTGGTACAGTGATGTGTGGCAGACCTGTAAATGTGTAAAAAAATTGCTTAAAAAAGTATTATAGGTTTATGACTGGGGTTTGTGGGAAGCGCTAAATAATGAAAAGTAATCCAGCGGACGCGGTTCGCTTGTTGTGAATTCTGGGACACTGACCCGCTACAGGAGTCAAATTGTGTAAATAAAACACCCCCAAAAAAAATATAGGTTTACGCATGGGGATTGGAGGGACCTCCTAATTTACCCCCAAATATCATGAATCTCAACTCCCATTTATTTTGGTTGGTACAAAGAGGCGCCACTCTCGCGACATTTTGTAAATTCACTCGGGTAAAAAAAATCATAAGTTTACTCTTCAAAACTTGGAGCCAAGTTATTTCAATCACAAAAGTCGAGTATTCACCGTTGCCGATAAAAAAATTGGTACAGGGGGGCGCTAGAGACGCAACATTTTGTAAAAAAAAACTTACGTAAAAAATCATAAGTTTATGAATGGCATTCAAGAATTTGATTATGATGAACCTGCTGAGTACAAAAATACATTCCTTATCATTGAACGGTGGTACAAGGGCCCGCTAAAAAGCTTGAAAGAAAGCAATTATAAATTTTCACCCTTCATCATAAAGATTTCAGTCCGAAGACTGGTTGGACGCGTACCTCCATCTTTCCTATCCTGAGCTAACCTACGCTTTTCCCTAAAAGTTGAACATCCTATATCCCTAACTACTTGAGAGCAGTAGTCCAATCTCGGCCTACCCTTACCACTTTTAATTCCTATCTCTGACTCTAGTGTCTAGTATGTTGCGAACTAAGCCTTCGTGCCTCAGAAGGTGTCCTACTATCCTATCTCTCCTATTCCTTACTGTCTTCCATAAATTTCGCTTTTCTCCAACTTTTTCTAATACCTCTCTGTTGCTAACCTTATCTACCCACGGTATCTTCGTCATGCGTCTATAGCGCCGCATTCCAAATGCTTCTAATTTTTTCCTATCCGCTTCTCCTATCGTCCAAGTTTCGCACCCGGACACTGCTGTACTCCATACATACGTTTTTAAGAGCCTCTTCCGAGTTTCTACATTTATCATTTCCGAGCATAATAGTTGTTTCTTTTTTTTAAATGCAACTCGGCCCTGCGCTATTCTTTGTCTTAAATCTAGAGTTATTTGACTTCCTAAATAGCAGAAATCTGAGACTTCCTCTATCTTCTCGTTTCCTATTTGTATTTTAGTTTTAGCCCTATTTTCACGCCCCCTACACAACAAAATTTCGGTTTTCTTTTTATTGATCTTCATACCATAGCCCTCCGTCAAAACCGCTTCCATTTCGTTCAGAGTCCTTCCTAATTCTTCTTTGCTGGATCGCTGGATGCTAATATACTGCTATATCATTCGCAAATCTGAGCATATTAATAGTTTGACCCTGTATATTAATTCCAGCAGCTATTCTGATGTCTTTAACAATATTCATCGCATCTTCGATATATAAATTGAGAACTAGAGGCGATAACGCACGTCCCTGCCTCACTCCCTTTCGGATATTTACTTCTCTATGTTCCTGCTTAAATTCTGTAACTGCCGTTTGCTCTTTGTGTAGATTATGAATAATAAATTATTCTTCTATCCCTATAAGTTAGGGAGCCGGTATAGTAAATTATGACTGTATTTTCTACCATGCCGGACATTATTAATCTTAATGTATGCAACAAGAGGAAGAAGAATATGACTATGAGAAAGTTGCATCTGAGTCGCACCGCAGATGGCGCTCTTAAGAAAAGTTTAGAATCGTCTGGCACCCACTCGCGACTATCTAATGTGTCTGGCATTGATATTTTGGCATTCTTCATGATACAAATAGTCAGTAAAAGAAGAATCAGATACATTATAAGTCGCGAGTGGGTGCCAGAGAACCCCAAACTTATCTTAAGCAGGAGCGTCACGTGACGTATTTTCTACCAACAGATTTTTCTTTTACTGAATTTTTGTATTATGAACAATGCCAGACACATTAGATAGTTGCGAGTGGGTGCCAGGCGATTCGAAACTTTTCTTAAGAGCGCCATCTGCGGTGCGACTCAGATGCAACTTTCTCATAGTCATATTCTCCTTCCTCTTGTTGCATACATTAAGATTAATAATGTCCGGCATGGTAGAAAATACAGTCATAATTTACTATACCGGCTCCCTAACTATATAGGTACTTAATCCCTACCGTTTTGAGCACTTTGAACATCTTCCTCCATTTCACATTGTCGAAGGCTTTTTCCAAATCTGCAAATCCTTTATAGGGTCTCTTTCCCTTTTCTATTGCTTTTTCTATTAGTAGTCGTAAAGCTAGAATGGTCTCGCGCGTTTCCCTATTTCTTCTAAATCCGAACTGATCTTCTCCTAATATTTCTTCCGCCCTTTTCTCCATCCTTCTTTGCACAATTCTAGTTAAAATTTTTGACACGTGGGAAGTCAAACTGATCGTTCTAAAATTTCCACACGTATCCGCGCCTTTCCTTTTTGGCAAAGCTACTATGATGTTCCGTTTGTATTCCTCTGGAATATCGCCTGTCTGGTATGCGCAGCTAAACGTTTCATAGAACCATTTTATTTTTTTTTTAATTGCAGTAATCTACACGCAGTAGGAACGAAGCTTCAGTGCACAATCGATTATCGTGAATGGCAAGACTTTTGTAACACTTTTCAACGATGGCGAATGTATTTTCGCACTCAGTATGTTTATATTAAACAAGTTACTGAACGCCATTTATAAACTTATGATTTTTTTTACCTGAGTGAATTCACAAAATGTCGCGAGTGTGGCGCCTCTTTGTACCAACTAAAATGAATGGGAGTCGACATTCATGATGTTTGGGGGTAAATTAGGAGATCCCTCCGATTCCCATGCGTAAACCTACGATTTTTTTGGGGGTGATTTATTTACACAGTTTAACCCCTGCAGCGGGTCAGTGTCCCAGAATTCACAACAAGCGAACCGCGTCCCCTGGATTACTTTTTATTCTTTAGCGCTTCCCGCAAACCCCAGTCCTAAACCTATAATACTTTTTTAAGCAATTTTTTTACACATTTACGGGTCTGCCACACATCACTGTACCAAAAACAAAAACTGGCATGGGCATTTCTGTGCTCCACGACTCAAAAATCACAACATCTCAGGCATTTTTGGAGTAAACCTATTATGCAAAATTTTTGGTCTATGGGCTCTTGGTCTATAATGTAAAGGATTTTTTAATGGGGGTACTATGGAATAAAACTAAAAAACTAAAATATGTATTTTTTTTCTTCGCATTACAAAAAAACTGACATGTAAGCTCACAAATCGCCTAAGTTAGAAAGAAACTTTAAGTACTTTATTCTCGTTTTCATTTCTTCAGTCCCAGCCAGTACTACATTTGCCTCAGCATTAACTTCTTTCGCTTCTGCTATTTTTTCCAAGATATCATTTCTTCTTTGAAGCTGTACGCCTATGTTGTTCACAGCTAAATTTAACTCATTGATGGTTTCCATCTGCTGTTTAGAAACTTCCATGCTTAGGTCTGTGCTTTAACAAATTTTGTGTACGCTTCCCTAACTGCTGAAGATGTGTAAGGACTATCAACAACTAAAATGTCTAATTTCAAAATGTAACTTAACAGTTTATTAAAACTAATTACCTTTCTTTTTTTGTTAACGGGTGTAACTAGTGTAGCAGTGTTACTGGACACTCCACTACTTTTATACGTGCCCTGTAGGTTGGCCACAGACTCCTTTACTAGAAAGGGTTGTGAGTCGGCACCTTAAAATAAAATTTATGTATACAGGGTGGCCCATTAGTGCGGGGACGGTCTATATCTCTTGAACCATTCAAGGCATCAGAATGAAATTTCGCAAATGCTTAGTAAATCCCATGCTGCATCTTATAAAATTATTTTGGTGTATACAGGGTCTTCACATTTTGCGTAACAAACCAAAGTTACATTTTTTTAAATGGAAACCCCCAATTTTTTTTTAATATTCACATTCCCCACAAAATTTCATGGAAAACGATATACCACATTAATGGGTTTCGAGCAAGGATTGTTAAGATATTGCCATTTTAGTGTCGATCTGGACCCATCTTTGTGGGACTACTGACGCCTACTTACAGAAGCTGTCAAAGATTTCTTAATCAAACTAGATTCACAGACTATTCTATTTGCAAATTCTGATGATACCTTTGTCACAGTGCTTTACATTATACAGGGTGGTAAACATACGCATAATTGAATTTTTCTCAAGAATTTCAAATGGAATACCCTGTATATTAATTGCACATTTAATAGCCAGTTTACTAAGCTAAAATTTGATTTGCAAGCCACTTTCACTCTGATCCACAGCTTTTCTAATTTTCCTATTCTTCGCTTGTTTTATCTTTAATCCTAGCGATGTGAGAAAAGCTTGACTTGCTGGTGTTAGTTGAACCAAAGTATTTGAAAAACTGGCTCTATATTTTCTGTAGAGTGTATTTATATGACCTCCTGTTCGACATCTCTTCCAATTATCATAACGGATTCCCATTCTGAATCTCGCACTGTTTTGCCATAATTTTCAAGTCGGTCAAAAATGATCACTTTTCATCCGCATTTGCGCATCTTGAACTCTTGAAAAGAGCTTGTATTTTTCAAAAACAATATTTTTCTGGGAATATAATATTTTTCATAAGCTTCGATAACCTTTTTGTAATCTTTGGACGCTTCTTCCGAGAGACCCAACTTGGTTAACACTTATTGTGCTTCCCCTCCAGCTATATTTAAAAAAACAGACTATCTTAATTGCATCTGGTTTACTGCTGTATCCAGTTCCAGTCATAGATAGCTGAAATTGTTGTTTGAACTTCTTCCAATTACTTGTCTCTTCATCGAAGACAAATGGGCTTGGTTTATTAAAGTTTCCTTCCACTTTTCTTTTATATTTTTACGCCTGACGCCATGTTTAGTATGTCTTAACACACAATAACATAACTAAGTAGCTTTATATTATGCATTTAATAAGATTGGTGAACATACTATGTCGATGCTAAAATAAAATAAAAATTTTATTTGAACTAAATAAGAGAGCCTTTCCTCAGTCAAAATAATGTGTCTGATTTCTTTCAAAACTGATGTGTATTTCTTGTCTCCATGTGAGGTGATTGTATAACGCTTGTGATATGGCAATTCCCTATGTAAAATGCGACTGCAGTCTTCAGTATAATTTAATTTAATAAGAAAATAAGTGTGTAGCTTTTGGCAAACGAGTACACGTTATTGTCACAATCTAATAAACTCTGTACAATTTTACCTAAGGCAGGGTACTGGTCACTCATTGCAAGTACAATTCTAGTTGCAGGTTTGTATTTTGTTCCAATGATCTTAACCCTCAGTGCTTTCTATCAAAATAGCAGGTCCCCCTTGGATGGTTTGTAAACAAATTAAATCGTATACAAAATGTCCAAAAGAAACTGGCTAATATACGAACTGCATCCAATGTTTACAAAATAATCATAGCTTTTGAAAAGTATGCAAACTAACTAAACAGACTGTGGCTAATATGTGTACGTTCTGTACTGGTAACATAAAATAACGATTACATGGTTAATTTACAAACTGTATTATATTTATTTAATTTGTTTACTACGAGCCAGGTAAATAAAATAACTACTCGTAAATATATGCATATCTGTTAAGAACTAACTAATTTTAAAAGTCCTATTTTGTTGTATCGCATAACAGCATAGGTTATTTTGAAAACTAAGGAGGCTGTTTCTAATTATGATCATTTTATATAAACTAATGTAAATAGGTTTATCTACGCCCGTCAGTTAAGAACTTCTCAACTCACTCATTTTGGGTGCATTAAGGAGTTTATTACCGCACTCGTTTTTCTTATCGCACTGCTTTTCAACCAATCAAATTAAGTCAATGACAGTAGGATTAAATATATTATTATATTATTATATCAATTCTTCCAACCGCCATCTCGATGTGTCGCCAGTTTCAATGTTCTGATTTTCTCTATAAGTCACGACAAATGTCAAATTATAATTACCGTTTATTTTCACTTTTTAGGGGCGTAGATAAAAATTTGTACGATATACGTGTGATAACGATTTATTTACGTACTTATGCGATTACCCAACTCGTGATACGCACTCGTTGGGCAAACTTCGCATGCGTACGTTAATAAAGCTCATATCACTCTTATATCGTAATTAGTGATGGGCGGACTCGAGTGCAAGAATCTAAAAGTTCTCGATTCTCAAAAGTTCTCGGTGTTCTCGAGAACTGTTTTAGTTATTGGTCTCGAATGCACGAGTTCTCGCTCAGTGAGAAGAGACGAGATAAACAAATTTATTGAGAACACGAGAACTGAAATGGAATCGAAAATACGGCGCGAGATCGGCAGCGGTATCAATAATATCAAGTATCAACTAGAACCAAATAGACAGTTGTAGTTCTCAGTTAGGTTAATTGTTATTTCCGATGGTATAGTTTGAATTTCTGGAAACCCAAACAAGTAGAAACTTTAAGATCATTTTGGAATTGCGAATTACAGTTAATACCTATGAGTGCTACTACTGGTTAAAAAAGAAACGAAATAAGTATTAATACACAATATGTAACTAAAATAAATTTCTAAAATTTAAAGTATAAACAAAGAACTAGATAAGTTCTAAGAGAAAAACGAACCATGTGCGCTTTTGCTAGTACCCTTTTTACGAAAAAATTCAACACTATCGTTTCATTTTTAATGTGATAACCGATACCTAATCCAGAAAAAACGCAAACCCATTTCAATTTTTATTTTAATTAGAAATGTACATAATTTTTTGATTTTAATTTTATTTCTGCTAGTACTACGAGCACGACACTAATATTACTTTAATGAGAAGAGTTATGTAACTTGTAAGTCTTTTTAGAAGTTTCCAATAATAAATTTTACATTGGCACCATCGAATGAATAATTGTTCATTCAACGAATCTACTGAGAAATGCATTCAGAGACGTTACCGCCATAAAACTAACAGATGCAGGCTATAAAAAATGAAAAAAGATGCCGACGCATGCCGATTGAATTAGGTGAATGCTGCTCGCCGCTGCTACCCTTTGAACGTGGTCCAATGCTGCAGTACCGAGACCGAGAGAGTATCAGATTCCGAGTCTCGCAGCTCCCGTATGAGGTACAATATTTTTGTGTTGTACTCGGGTCTCGGGAAAGTTCTCGATTCTCAAAAGTTCTCGGATACGGAGTTCTCGATTCATTAAAGTATTCGATTCTGCCCATCGCTAATCGTAATAGTTATTTACGAAACGAATGCGAGAAGACATTTTTCGCGCATGAGCGCAATGTTTGAAGCACGAGCGACGAAGGAGCGAGTGCTTCATTTGCGCGAATGAGCCGAAGACGTCTTCGCGCATCGAGGTTCGTACAATATTTTTTGAAACGAACATAATTATAATTATAATAATTTTTTAATTATTATCTAATAAGTTTCCAATTTAAAATTTCAAAAATCAAGTGGTTACATTGACAGATTTCCATTTGACAATTGTAGAAAATGACATTTGGTTTAATTTATTGAATTGAGTTGTCAAAGTGTCAATCGAATTAATAGCAATTTATCTTTATTCTTTCACTATTTTCAACATCCAAATTGGAGAAATGGCGTTTTGTTAACCAAACTTTATTACTATCAAGTCAAATTATTTCTAGACAGCCTGAAAGGGCCAGTGCTGTTTGCTAGATTTCGCGCACTAGTGCGCGAACACTATGTTTGAGTTTGTCTGTAGGGTTCGCGAAATGTCATTTTGAGAGCGGCGAGTTCAAAAATATCTATTGTATAGCACAATAAACACGGAAACTACGGAAAATTATTTATTCTCGTAGCATAAACAACTCCATTAACGACGCCGACGTGTAAATAACATGTAAAGAAAAGCGGTAAATAAAATATCCATAAAATAAGGTTTTCTAATATTTAAAGACAAACGTAAATATTGGAACGTAAATACATAATAGAACACACATGCCTATAAATAATTAACTGAAAATTCGTATTTAACATTTACTGTTGTGTGTATCCCATGGACACACATTTACATTTTTTATTAATAGAGCGTTTTGTGCATTGACACCTGGCGTAACCTTGTGTGATACTAGACAAAGAATGTTTCCCAACAGCATTTCTTAAGGTGACCTCAGTATCGTTCTTTACATCGCTAAGATATAAGAAATTATTTTTACAAATTTCAAATTGATTTCTAGAAAACAATTGTTTTAGATTACCATGTACAGTTCACAATCTATAGAACTCATCATCTTCCACCTCATACCCACTTCACCAGGTTTAAATTTCCTCCTGGACGTTTGCAACATACACTGCTGGACAATTGAAATGGACCAGTACGATTTTTGAAAGTAAATTATGTGTAGCTATTTTGCTTTTGTAGTTTTGTATAATAAATAGATTATTTTATTGTTTATTGTTGATTTCAGTTTGCATTAGTCATTATATGGTTGTAAAATCAAATTCTGCAGACATTCAACAAAATTTTTTATTAACGAAAAAGTGATAACAATTTTAGGATATTCCAAAGATGGAAAAGTGAATGAGAACAATACAAATAAGTAGCATCTAAATGTTAGTATTTTGTAGGCCCTCTGCGAGCTTCCAGAAGTATTCTGCATCTTCGAGGCATACTCCTTATCACTTCATTGATAAATTCCTGTGGTATCAATTCCCATTCTTCCAATAAAGCAACATACAGCTCTTGTAGTGTAGAAGGATAACGCTGGCGTTGGTTTAATTGCTTCTGCAACTTGTCCCAGACATGCTCTATTGGATTCATGTCTGTTCTTGCAGGCCAATTCATTCTAACGATTTCGTGTTCTTGTAGGGAGTTGGTAATAATTCTTACACAGTGTGGGCGAGCATTATCGTCGACCAATAAAAAATCTCGTCCAAAATTTTCAGCAAATGGAACAATAATTGGTAGAATACATCTGTCGCTATAGATGTGAGCATTCATGGTTTCATTAATCAAAACAATCAGGTCAGTGCGGCCGTTCATAATTATGCCTCCCCAGACTGACACCCCCACCACCAAAAGCTACACGGGGCGCCATATTACGGTCTAGATAACGCTCACCTGGTCTTCTCCACACTAACACTCTTCCATCCGAATGGTGTAGATTAAATTTTGATTCATCGGTGAACAAGCATCGGCTCCATTCTTCATTGCCCCAGTTTATATATTCTTCAGCCCAAATTCTACGGGCAACGCGATGCTGCCTAGTAAGCAAGCAACATGTCGCACGCCTTCTAGCTCTTAAATTGTACTCGTTCAACCTTCTTCTGATGGTTCGGGTGGAAACATCAATTCCAGCAGCATCGTGAAGCTCATTATTAATTTGAGTTGACGTATGAGTGGGATTTCGCCTAGCGCTTAAGCGCACATAAGGTTTCTGTGCTGGTGTAAGACTTCTTTGGCGACCTCTGCCATGCCGGAAAGCAACACTTCCAGTAGTTTGAAGTCGTTGATGAGCTCTGCTTAGTACGCTATGCGAAACATTAAACAATCTAGCAATTTCTCTTTGTGAAGCGCCATTTTGGATAAGACGCAAAGCTGTATTCAAATTATCTACGCTTAAACGATTGTAAGGCATTATTTTCTTCACTTGCTTAAACCAGAAATCTGAAACAACTGTAAACAACCACGTATTCTTAGTAAATTATTTTATTTTTACAATGGGCTATACCTTACATTTTAATTTTTTTGCAACTTTATTAAAAATAAACACCTTTCAGGAACTTTGACACTTATATGAAACAAACGCAACAACTTAAGTAAACTTTATTCAACGCACTCTTAGAGAAATCTTATTATTGTAGCTTAAAATAAATTTATTTGAGGTGGTCCATTTCAATTGTCCAGCAGTGTATTTTCTACTTGGCGCTTTTGTGCTGTACGACATTCCATTTTCACACTCCGAATATGGTCTCTGTATGAGCAGTTGTAGCACTTGATATCCTGGTTTAAACTCGTTGAGCAGTTTTGGACTGAATTCTAATACTCTGATTCAGGATCAATATTAAGGCCGGGTACTTCTTGTACGTTGTGCCCTTCGCTGGCTATCACAAAACCTAAATTTTGAATAAAACACGAAATTCATGTTACTGAAAGAATTATAATTTGTTATTAGGCACCTTCAGAGTTACATTCTAAAATGATATTATTCATGCTCGTTTCTTTCTTGATCCTCTGCTTGCTGCATTAAGGGGATATCAACGAAATATGTGATACCATCTTGAAAAACTACAGGACAAGCAATTGCCTCATTTCCTGGTTGTTGTGCCCCATTTGCAATACTGCTGGTGGCTATTGATTCACCAGTTTCTAATGCACGCTATTCTTCAGTATCCATAGACGCATTATAGTATTCTGGGAACACATTTGCATCACTATTATTGTCTAAACTCAGTATTTCAGTTTCTTTCCCTAGTAACGTCCTGTCTTCCTCCTCAATATCATTATTTCTAGATTGCAAGATCTTCTCCAAATCTTCCTCACTTTTTAGAGTTTGTAGAAGGTGTAGAGGAACTGGAAGACTTGTAAGGCCATATTCAGCAACAACACCAAACATGGCTTCATAGGGGCTTCTACCAATACCAGAATGAAAACACCTAGAAATCGACAAATCTATACTTGTTAAACTTGAAAAATGAATGGATGATAATTTACCGATTTTTAGAAAATTGTATAAAGCGCAGACCTTCGCTCCATCTTGTATTACCTTTAATCCAAGAAGAAATTGTTCCATGGCAATGGAAAATGATTTAATAAGCGATTTTTGGAGAATTGTACCTACATTATTTGTGCATACATAATGTCATTCATACATACATTTATTAATCCCAAAATTAAATAATTGTTTTGTACTGAATCGTCCTTACCTTAAAGTGGGTATCGCTTGCTTTTGAAGTGCACACATTAAGTAGGAACACATCAGCTTCTTTAAACCACAATAATCGGGGCTCATTAACTTCTTAGGCACCAGCTCCACTTCTTTCCGAGTTTTTAATCTTGGTAAGTTCTGCTCCATAGCGGGTACGAATAGTTTTTATTTTAGCTTTAATGTCTGCGACCGTTAAGCCTGATAAATTCAGATCAGATAACATCGAGGAGTACGCTTTTTCACGCGCATTTGACTTGCTTTAATCACTGCACTTGCTATTCCACAAACACTTGTATCGGTGATATGCCTCAAGCGTGGGAATTTCCATTGCAAGTCAAAAGATTGGTACCTCCGTGTTAAGATACGCAAAACGCCGGCCGCCGTTTCAAATTTTCTTCAATTCAGTATTCCTAATTAATAATCCCAGATTTATTCTGTATCCGGCTCGATTTGGACCTAATGTGTTGTATAAATCACCAATTAGGCGAAGGTAGGTACTAGTATAAAGTACTTACTTCAAGTTTCCAAAGATTAGCGAACTGGCAAAGCAATGAATTGTAGCTTGTCGACGAGATGATAAAATAAATTTCAAGAATGGTAAGTGGTGAATAATTTAAGATTAAACGACTTACCTGTAAGGAAGTTCAATCGTAATTATACGACTAGTTCCGTCCGAATAGAACACAAAGGTAGTAACGCATTTCAATGTGTACGCGCACAATGTTTAAAGAAAATATATCCAAAACAAAAAGCTGACCAGTGACCATGCCAACCTATCGTGCCCATGGAGATTGTTTATCATTACGGTTTTTTGAAGCATGAAGATCGCGAATTAGGGGCCGGAAAATAAGAAATTGGCAGGGGTGGGCTTGTTCTATGCGGACCGGACTAGTCGTATAATTACGATTGAACTTCTTTACAGGTAAGTCGTTTAATCTTAAATTATACTTCCTAGTCCGGTCCTTATAGAACACAAAGGTAGATGTTGAAAGAAAGGAAGCGATCGGATGCAGTATATTGGATTTTATTATTAACTCAAGAAAAGGTCCATTACAAACGTCGCTAATTAAACACAACAATCATATGAAAAACAAATATCTTAAGAGATAATGCTTCTAGAGAAAATTGAATCATCAGATACAAATATATTATAAAAAGTAAAGAATACATTAGAATTATTTGACCACCCCGCCGTAGACCTAATTGTGTCAATACTAACACCTGATCTGAAAGCGGCCGAAGTAGCTGCATGTCGAGTACTATATCCAGAAAATTTCTGTACATCAATGCCAGCTTTCTCCAAAGTCTGTTTAATCCAACGAGATATGGATTGTGTACAAGCCGCATGGTACGGCTTTTAATGAGTAATAAACAAATTGGTAGAATCGCCTCGAAGAATTGCCGTTTTTTCAATATAATGTAACATAGTTGAGGCCACACATAATTCAGGTTTCTCCTCGAAAAAAGGTAAAATCAACCTAGGCTGAGATTTAGACGGATTAGACGTTTTTAATACTTCCGGAATAAGCACCTCCAACCTATCACATAAATTAGATAAATGTTGAAGTTTTATTTTAGCAATAGTCTGAATTCTACGGGCGGTACATAAAGCAATTAAAGTTGATAATTTTTTCGTAAATTGTTCTAGACTTAAAACATCTAGGGGAAATAAAGTTGATAAATATGTTAATACCCTATGAGGATCCCAAGTATGAATATACTTCGGAAAAGCTGGTCGAAGTTTAAAAATACCTTTCAAGAAACGTTTCAGTGGTGGATCCTCCATATGACACGAAATAATAACCCGCAAAGCAGACAGAAAGGAATTTACTGTTGAATAACTTGCCCCTCCCAGTCTGTTAAGGGCTGAACAGAATAGAACGTCGTTGAACGGCGTTTAATGTCAATTATAAGTTGAAGAGCATGTAAATAGGTGACGCCGCATACAATGAACGGCGTTCAGCGCCGTTAGACGGTTTAAGTTGGTCAACTTTCTACTTTACCGCCGCCAACGTTGGTACCCTAACCTCACTTTTCTGCATTTCCCGCGTCTGTCAGTGCATCTTTCTTGTTGCAGAAAGCATAATACGTAGAAAATGGAAGGTTTTGACGAGAAATTAATCGAATTAGTTCGTGAATGCGAAATAATTTACAATAAACGATGTAGTGGCTATAAAAACAATGCCAATAAATTAAGGAAATGGCAAGAAATCGGCACTAAGTTAGAATCAACAAGTAAGATGCAATTATAAAACATTCCAATCTATCTTAATTATTGTAAGTATATGATTTTTTAGCTGAAGAATGCATAAGAAGGTGGAAATCCTTGCGTGACCGCTATACGAGAGAACTGAAAAAAGAAAATCTTCCTTCTGGCAGTGGGGCGAGCACAAGCCAATTATGGCATTTATTTTTTAACCTAGACTTCTTGCGCGATCATGTAGCACTTCGAAAGTACCTATGTTATCTTTATAGTTTTCTTATTAATTATTGCATTACACTCTTAACCTTTAGAACATCTGGTAATATGAGCTCGAATATGAGCCAAGAAAATGAAACCCAAAATATTGAGAATGAAGTTCCCGAATCTGAGGATCTTCAATCACCCAGATCAAGTGCGAGTGCCTAGGAAGAGATGCAAATTAGATGAAATAAACCACGCATTTACTGAAAGTATGGCCAGTTTTCGCGAGTGTATTGCTTCGAAAGCAAGACCTGCTGCCATCACAGAAGGACAAACACTTGGGGAAACAGTGGGGAATTTGTATGCATCATTAAATGATCAGCACAAAAAAGAAGCAAAAGTACAGGTCATGAAATATTTGTTGTCATTACTTGAAAGTGAATTAGAAGATGAATAAACACAATAAAACATTTAATAAGTAGCTTTATTTCATGTATTAATTCTATTAAATTGGAAGTGAACTGCACCTTCATTCATAAAAAAATTTGCACGGGTTTCTCGTAAGTGAAATGCAGTTCGTGCTGCATTATTAGAACCAAATCTTGCTTGTCGAAGAGGATCAACCTCATTTCTCCACTCTCCTAAATGAATATTTCTAGTAGCATCCTCCCAATCTGTGTAATTTGACGGACAATATACTTTGCTCTGACAGTTCAACAAAATGAAATTATGTAATGCAACACAAGCTAGCGTGATTTTTTCAGCATTGGTAGGTAAACAATGTATTGTAGTTTTTAAGATTCTCCACCTTGCAACTAGAATACCGAAGCTATTTTCTATTATGCGTCGGGCTCTTGATAAACAGTAATTAAATAAACGTTTTCTTTCATTTAATAACTGGCCTGGGAAAGATCGCATAATATGACGTTTGAATGGAAATGCGGCATCGCCAACAAAGTAAAATGGAAATTTTTCATTAGTATTTGGCAAATTTCTGTCTTCAGGTAACGGTAACTGTCCAGACATCAACGAACGACCTACTGGAGAACTTTCAAAGACACCTGCAAAGAGATACTTCGATAGTTGAATATTAAAATTAATTCATTGAAATTGATAAACCTCCGTCACTTTGGCTTCCATATGCTCCAATATCAACATGTGTGAAACAGTAGTTAGCATCACAAACTGCCATTAGAACAACACTAAAAGTTTTCTTGTAGTTAAAAAACATTGAACCACGATTTGGTGGACACTGAATATCTATGTGCTTGCCATCTATGGCACCTATGCAATTGGGCATGTTCCATTTTCTCCAAAAACTTTCAGATATTTGCTTAAAATCTTGACCATTGGGGGTGCAAACATAAAGTGGTGACAAAACTTCCCAAAGCAATTCACAAGTATCTAATATTATTTCCCGAACTGTTGCTTTCCCCATATGGAAACTCCATGCCAAAAATTGGTGGGATACTCCTTGAGACAAATATCTACGTACATATAGAAATTATAGGCATAGAAAAATTCAAAAAAGTTTTCTACTTACGATAATGTCGTCGCCCTTCTCACGTACTGGCGTAACTGACAGTTGGTAAATTTTTCAGGAGAACAAAAAACTTAATCCGCTTACACTTGTAGGACTGCATTAAATACAGTAACATAACCTACGGGTTGTCTTTTTTTATGTAGATTGGTGCTGCAGTTACGCCACTTTCGTGAGGTGGTGCAGACACTAGAGATATGCACATATACAACGTAACTCAATTTTCACGAAATTGTCAGTTACGCCAGTACGTGAGGAGGGCGACGATGTGATAGCCAATCTGCACTCAAACTCAATAGGGGTTCTGATTGATTTTTTTGTTAACCGATCTTGCATTAAAGACAATAATAGATCATAAACTTGCCTATCCATTCTTGTCTGTTTAAATTTCTCTAACCCACCAACGTCTCCTACGTCTTTGATTAACATTCAGAAAATATACATACAAATAAATGACATTCAGTAAGTGAAACATCATTATTATTTCTTCATCGTCCATTTCGCCCAATATTTCACTTTCCACAATGCATAAAATCACAAAATACGCTTCAAAGTTTCTTTGTGTTAAGAATATTACGTTTTTGAGGTTATAATACCGTCGAAATTAACTGTCAAATAAACGTCAACGACTGCGTCTGACGGCGTATATTGTGTCCATCAAGGTGCACCCAGGCGCAACGTTGCGTTTAACGCCGTTCAACGACGTTCCATTCTGTTCAGCGCTTTAATGTATGCAATAGCAGTTGTATTATCAACTCTCAGAAGAACACTGCAACCAGACTGATATTTAACAAAACACTTGAGACCATGAAAGATAGCTAACAATTCTAAGTAATTAATATGATGTATACAGTATACACTCATCTACATTCCAAAAACCACGAACTTTTTCATTAGCACAAACAGCTCCCCAGCCCACCCTTGATGCATCTGTGACCCTATATCTCCAAAGAATATGATCTGGGGATGAGAGATTCATGTGCAGAGGGAATCATCAATAGCCACCAGCGTAAATCTGATTTTTATCTCAGAAAAATGCATAAGACCACTATAACTCCCCCCTCTCTTTTTTAAAGCTAAAAATTTTTCTCGTTCTAATCTTTTCGTATATAACCACCCGTATTTAACCGAATGACACACTGATATAAGACTACCAATTAAACTCGCAAACCGTCGGACAGAACATTGTCCGACACGAAGAAAATGCCCTATCAGCTGTGAAACCTTTTGCTTCTTATCCTCTGGTAAATGCATGGTCATATCAGCACTATTAAAAACGAAGCCTAAAAATTTACATTTCATACTCGGGATCAATACACTTTTTTCGTAATTGACAATAAAACCCAGAGACTCTAATAGAAAAACAGAATCCAAAACATTTATATGACATTCTTCTGCCGTATTTGTAAATGGTGAATTGCCTTATCATACTCTTCAATATTAGGTAAGAACAACTTTTTATTGGAACAACAGACTGTCGTGGTTTACTATCAAAAAGAATAATGGTAACCGCTAATGCACTGCAAAATAAATGGATCAGAAGTAATTCTATCCCAAATACGGCGAAAAAAAGAAAGTCTTTTCGCATATTTTACACAGCTCACCTCTAGCGTCTGTGCTTGGCAAACTGTGGCCTGCTCCTTCCCGAAAAAGCCTTTTTTCGGAACATTTGTTCTGTTCTCGTGTCTTGAATGACTGTCGTCCCTTCGTGAAATTTTGAACCCTGAGCAGGGCCCTGTATGTTTAAAGACTGCGTCGGGAGTACAGGCGCAGAATAAGAAGATGAAGGAGTAGGATCAGCTTGCAAATCCCTGCTAAATTTCGCAAGCACCTGGGCGGCTTTACATTTTTCTGAGAAATTGATTCCAAACAACATGCTGTACACCTTTTCATTCCTGGCTACCATATGCATAGATGGTTTTAATCTTGGATAAATTTGATGCCTCCTATGCATTGATAACTGAAATTGAGCATTACACAGAAATTTTGCGCAGTCCACCAATCCAGGTAAGGCTTCTTCTTTTAAAGAAGGAATAGTATTGCTTGCTGATAAAAGAAATGTCATGGAAACGCCCAATGCACTAAGACCTCCAGCTAAGTCGCTCTGAATACGCGACAAAAACTAATCCTTCTTCACCTCCAATAGCGGCAGAAGAGCTTCAATCTCCGGATTTAAAGATGGAACTTGGAGAGAAGGACAGTTATCAGGTACAGGCCATTTTGCTTGAATTAAATCTTTTTCTTCTGTCTTAAATCCATTTGCCAAATAATTTGTCCAACGGCTAACCAATTCTAAATTCACAGAACGGCTAGTCCGACTAGATGAGGATGGATCCTCTCCTAATATATCCACATAATAATCATGAGGGACAAGATGCTCTTCGAAAGGATGATCATGAGTAGACTCTTCTGAGTCTGACTCAATTAAAATACGTCGTCGTTTAGTAGCATGAGTAGTAGCTGGATAAACTTCACCAATCTCTTGATCGCCTAAACAAAAAAGAAACCGGCTCAATACAGCAAAAAACTCCATGCCAATACCAGAAAACAACGAGAAAAGTCGTTCTGATATATCAAAAAACTCCTCAAAAAAGGAAGTTTTGCAAGGGCGACAGGCTCAATGCTGCAGAAACTCCATGTCAATACCAGAAAACAACGAGAAAAGTCGCTCTGATATATAAAAAACTCCTCAAAAACGGAAGTTTTGCAAGAGCGACAGGCTCAATTCTGCAGAAACTCCATGTCAATACCAGAAAACAACGAGAAAAGTCGTTCTGATATATAAAAAACTCCTCAAGTTTTGCAAGGGCGAGAAAAGCCACCTGCCGTAACTTGACATCAGTTCAGAGTATAAGCGTAAGCGGCGAGAAATGCCGTACGCTACACAACAAAGATGGCCGGAAAAAAATACACCCTTGGTATAAAGTAGTCTATGAAATCATGATTAAAAACTGACGAAAATACAAATAAAATGTCATTTCCAATCGAAAAAACGAAATTACTCACTACTTAAGGAAGATGGAACATCCTGAAGCATTTCTTCAAGGTTCTTCATCTTCTTTTGCAATCCCTTGAACTTCTCCGACGAAAGATGTCTTCTTTTAACCATCACAAACTAGGAAATACACGTTACCAGAAAAATACGACTAGCATGCACAACACAAAAAAGCGTAATGATAAACAATCTCCATGGGCACGATAGGTTGGCATGGTCACTGTTCAGCTTTTTGTTTTGAATATATTTTCTTTAAACATTGTGCGCGTACACATTGAAATGCGTTACTACCTTTGTGTTCTATAAGGACCGGACTAGGAAGTATAATGGGTATTTATCTAATACAGATATCTACTTTTTGCCAATTGCCATTATATGTGTAGACAAAGTTATGTCCAACTTAAATACTTAAGATTTCAAATATTTCATTATTTATTAGGTACCCAGGTATAGCTAACATTATTTTTGTAATGAAGTAATTTCCTCACTTGTGTTACAATTTACTTTTGTAATGGTATGCATACATGCCAATTTTCACACAGATCGAATATTTCTGTTTTTCCCACTGTTTTTAAAATATTCATATTTTTTTCCCGATAGCAGTATCAAAAATTGATCTAATAGTGGCACATCTTGCAGAATAACTATATTTTATACATTTATCTGTTTTACAATTGACGTTTTATTTAATGTGACTAAGATAATATATATTTTTAAATTTGGTGAATTTTCTGGCAATAATAATAATACTTGTATACTTGTATATTCGACGTTTCGCCCCCGTTTGGGGGCTTTGTCAAGAATGGTTTATTAAAGTTTGTAAAAATATAACATATAATATAGAGTAGTAAGTAAGATGCAGAGAGGATGGTTATTTTATTATATTACAGTAAATTTGACTTAAATTTTGCATATCAATTCTATCATTAATAGAGTTTTCTTCTTTTTTTATGTAAATCATTTCTAAAAATAGTCGAGATTTTAAATTCTTTTCTTTTGAATTTAATGATACCAAAATTCTAGAACAAGAAAAGAATTTAAAATCTCGACTATTTTTAGAAATGATTTACATAAAAAAAGAAGAAAACTCTATTAATGATAGAATTGATATACAAAATTTAAGTCAAATTTACTGTAATATAATAAAATAACCATCCTCTCTGCATCTTACTTACTACTCTATATTATTGTTAAATTACATACAATACATTTTTCTCTTTTATAAATCCAAAATCAAATGTGCTAAAATTGTATATTTCTATCATAGTTACCTTTTAAGTTTTGACTGTTTATAAAAAAAATTTGTCAAATATTTTCATGTTATATTTTTACAAACTTTAATAAACCATTCTTGACAAAGCCCCCAAACGGTTGGCGAAACGTCGAATATACAAGTATACAAGTATTATTATTATTGCCAGAAAATTCACCAAATTTAAAAATATATAAAATTTTTAAACTGGCACAAATTGAAGAAGAATTTATAAGATTATTTTTTGACGTTTCTATTTTCCAATCAATTAACAGTATTTTTGGTCACGTGTTTAATTCTGTCCAATTAAATCATTATTATAGTGAGAATTTTTTACTTACCTTGTCCCAGCGGGAATTTTTTTTTTGGTATGTTATATTTGTTGATAAACGACTTGTCTTCTGGTTTTGACATATGTCAAATATGTTTTAATCACAAATTGTTACAATAAAAGAATAATATTGAAGAGTTTCCTCTTATTTGAACGTCAAAAAATAATCTTTCGAATACCACACGAGAGTAAGAATAACTTAGAAAATAATTCTCCACATTCTACTCAAACTTGTCGCCATTCGGAAATAGCCACTCGAGCCCTACGGGCTCTCGTGTCTATTGCCTGGCGACAAGTTTTCGAAAATCTGTCGAATTATTTTCAAGTTATTCTCACTCTCTTGTGATATTACTACTGATAATATAATTAGAAAAATAAGAGTTCTAGTTTATTACTTCTTATTACTAACTTTATAAATATATAATAGTAATTGTTTTCAAATTTTAATTTTTTCCGTATAAAACCGGCTTCCATATGGCCACGCTGCCTACATGAAGTTTGCTAATTTTCTTTTCTTAAAAACGGATTGCATAATAAATTAAGAATATGTGCTTTCGAAGAATGAGATTTTAATTATGTTTTTTGAATACATTACTTAAAATTGTAATATTTTTGTTTTAAATATTTCAAACGAGATTATAAAACAGATTAACATTTTTGGCACTTGTAGTTGATATGGTAGGTATATTATTATTCAAATGAACCAAATTCGCAGTTTTTATCTTTCCTAGACCCAAAATCTTACTTCACTTAATTTAATCTACGCATAATTAATCTATGTATAATTGACTGCATGTCTGCCTATTTATTTCATAGGCGGTACATTATCTGTAGGTAAGTAAGTACAATATATAATAAAAGGAACGCACTTTTTACAACTAGGGCATATGCAGATAACCAAGGCAGAACTGGGAGAACAACTTCCACTTCCTTGCAACATACAACCGAGACCAAAATAAAATTTGAGTCAAAAATGTATTTTTATTTCATTTAATATGCTGCAGAATTAAGTATTTCCAATTGAGTATTTCCAAATACTTCTTTTTTCTTAGGCGCTGCGATCTTTTATTTGATCCATCCGAACAAAATAATTAACGTCTAATCTAAGTGTGTTGGATGCATAAGGCGTTTAACGGAACAGAATATCGAATCGTAAAGTATGCGCCGAAAACGGTACAGTTCTGATCAAATCGGAACGCCTGGTCACCTTAATTATAAGATACGCCCCTACGTATTTTCACTTTGTAAGTTTAAGACAATCTCACGAAAACGCATATCGTTTAATGGGCATATTCCAGGAACAACTTCATCTGTTGAAAAACATCTTAATTGATCTAACCCGGAGGTACCTACCTAAATATTCGTCGCGATTTGAATATGGGGAATAGGTACTCATAAAACTGTTTGCCACAAGAGATTTAAAAGATTTTTCAAAATGTGGCACATCAGGATTTGTATTCCTGCAACCGTGGCTTTTTATAAACCGGAAAAAGTTTTCTTATTTGTCTTGATTGAAAGACTCTTGTCCCAAGAACAAATTTTGCATGTAAAAAATATTTAACTTGCTTGCTTATTTATTTAAACTAGTTAGTCGCATATACCTGACAGGCGAGATTCCAGAAGATTACAAACGGAACATCATAGTAGCTCTGCCAAAAAGAAAAGGCGCGGATAGATGCGAAAATTTTAGAAATATCAGTTTAACTTCCCATGCGTCAAAAATTTTAACTAGAATTGTGCAAAGAAGGATGGAGAAAAAGGCGGAAGAAATATTAGGAGAAGATCAGTTCGGATTTAGACGAAATAGAGGAACGCGCGAGGCCATTCTAGCTTTACGAGTAATTATAGAAAAAACGATAGAAAAGAGAAAGAGCGTCTATATAGGATTTGTAGATTTAGAAAAAGCCTTCGACAACGTAAAATGGGGGAAGATGTTCGAAGTGCTGAGAAAGGTAGGTATGAAATACAGGGACAGAAGAATAATACATAATCTCTACAAAGAGCAAAAGGCAGTTATAGAATGTGAGCAGGAACAAAGGGAAGTAGATATCCGGAAGGGAGTGAGACAGGGATGTGCATTGTCACCTCTAGTTTTCAACTTATATATCGAAGATGCGATTAATATTGTTAAGGAAAGAACAGCCTCAGGGATCAATGTACAGGGCCAAACTATTAACATGCTCAGATTTGCGGATGATATAGCAGTGTTAGCATCTAGCAAAGAAGAATTAGGAGCGGCTTTGAATGAAATGGAAGCAGTTTTGACACAGGGCTTCGGCATGAAAATCAATAAAAGGAAAACTAAAATTTTGGTATGTAGGGGATGTGAAAATAGAACTAAAATGGAAATACAAATTGGAAATGAGAAGATAGAGGAGGTCGCGGATTTCTGCTACTTAGGAAGTAAAATAACTCAAGACGGTAGGAGCACTAAAGATATAAAACAAAGAATGGCGCAGGGCCGAGTTGCGTTTAACAAAAAGAAACAACTGTTATGCTCGAGAACGGTTAATATAGAGACTAGGAAGAGACTCTTAACGTCGTATGTATGGAGTACGGCATTATACGGGTGCGAAACTTGGACAATAGGAGAAGCGGATAGAAAAAGAGTAGATGCGTTTGAAATGTGGTGCTACAGACGCATGATGAAGATACCGTGGATAGATAAGGTTAGCAATAGGGAAGTATTAGAAAGAGTTGGGGAAAAGCGAAAGGTATGGAAAACAATAAAGAGTAGGAGAGATAGGATGGTAGGACACCTTCTAAGACACGAAGGAATAGTTCGTGACATACTAGAGTCAGAGATAGGAATAAAAAGAGGTAGGGGTAGGCCTAGATTAGACTACTGCTCTCAAATAGTTAGGGATGTAGGATGTTCTACTTTTAGGGAAATGCGTAGGTTAGCTCAGGATAGAAAAGAATGGAGGTACGCGTCCAACCAGTCTTCGGACTGAGAACCTTATGATGATGATGATGCTTGCTTTTATCTGCAAAAAAATTTCATTGTCCGTAATACATTTAGGGAATTATACCAAAAGTGTTTATGGGGAAAATCCATAGTTGCCGCTGCTGTTAAAAGTTTGCCAGATACCACCCTTTGTTTTCGGCTATTCAAGCTACCAAATAGTTGATCAAAAAATAATATCAATTATGCTGTATATCTGCTGTTTCAGGGCTTAGGTAATTTGCATCTTGCACAGCTAAAAAAGTTATAAATTTAGGAAATCATATTTCTGTTTACTATTATTCCTTACCCCACTTTCAAATTCTCTTCATCAAAGATCCGTCTGTGTAGCTGAACTCTTAAGTGTAGAGCGGTACTTATTTATTTTAAATTTGTTAATGTGACGGTCTGTAAGCTTGCCACATAAGCAAAGGGAAGGTTCCTGGGCATCTAATTTATAAAATTGTTCAATGTGTTCCCACTTGGCAACGTATTTTTGTTGTTCATATAAAATGCAAACCTTTGGGTAAGAGGCACATCGTCTGATGGAACACCAAGAAAATTAAAATATCGATTGTCTATGTTCCTACTCAGACATTCAAGTTTGGTTTTCCCCAGAAGCATGTTAATGGCCGATATTATGTTGCAGTTGCTCCTAAGTTTGCGGTCGATTAGTAAACATTTTTGTCTTTAAGAAGCCCCGTAAAAAATCACACGCTGTCAGATCTGGTGACCGGCCAGTTGAGACCCCCCAAATTTCGAAATGACACGTCCAGGAAACATTCTCCGCAGAATTGCCGTAGACTCCCTAGTTCGTGCACATCTACATAGACATAGACATAGACACATGAGCGTCTGCTTGGAGAATTACTTCGATTTATTGGCACAGAGCACGGCACAACCGCGTGACTTGATGACTGTGAAAGTGACAGCCGAGGCCGAGCCAACAGCGATGCGACCAGCGTTGCCGACTGACAGCTCGAATTAAATTTCGGTAGAATTCAAATACCCGTGTTAATATTTAAAAAAAGTGCGGGTTTGGATGTTATTGAAATGAAATTCAAGCATTTCTGGAAAAATTTAACAATAAAGTAACAGTTGAATATTGAATGGTGAAAAACGCTAACCTACATTTTCTAAAGTAAATATCACTACCAATATTTAAGTACTATGTTGCTATTTTTAGTTATTTTCGAAACAAAATATTGACAAACAAATAATTATTTTTCTTTAACAAATCCTTGAATTGCAATAAACCCGTTATTGTTTCCATTTTAATCGAAAATTTCATATTTCGGTAGATTTCTGCTAGTTTCGGTAGATCGGTAGATAATGCGGTAAATCGGTAGATCTACCAAAATTTCGGTGCGGTTGAACGCGGTGGGTGCGGCTGCCGTGCCCATAGCCATGTCCGCATCACGATACACGTATAGAGGTTGCGCGTCATGAACCAAATTAAACTTCATACTTACTCGTTATGTTCATTGTGGAAACATCTTGTTGGTACGGAAATGTTTGCGGAACTTGCAACCTTTGTTATTAGGGTCTGTAATTCGTCACACTAGAGTCTCCACTCTGTAGAGGACACGGATGAAAGGAGTGCAAAGTACAGCTCGAGAAGAGCAAATGTAATTTGGCGTTCTGCGGCAAGGAAACCTGTATCATATTTTTGTGCCTCCCCAGACTTTCTATCCTTGGTGTTTCTACACCCAACCCAGTGTACAACACCAGCCACTGTTGGCTGTCAGGGGTTTGATCGACTGTTCATTTCGGAGTGTAGAATCGGCTTCGTCTTCTTTTGTTGGTACACTGCGCACATGTACAAAAAAAGACATATCATTTCCTTCGTGACGTTCGCATTTTTTTTAGAAGTTTCAGCTAACATTCTGTCCCGGCCACCATTTTCCACTGCCACGTGAGCTGCGTCAATGACATCATATAGTTCATCGACCGAAAGGTAGTATTTAATATTCGTATTTTCTTCACTTCGTGCGGCAAGTTTCCTTATCCCTCCGATTTCCACCACATCAAATCGATTTAGTCTTCTTTGTTGCAGGGGTGTCTTCTTTTCTACTTTTTTAGCTTCCTCCACCTCTTGCATAAGTGCTAGGTATCTATCCTTTGTCAGAACATTAAAATGAGTTGATTTTTTACTCTCAGATCTCGATATCTGAATAACAAATTCTTCGATCATTGTATTAAATGCCATAGGATCTGTTTCTTGTAGAAGTGTTCTTAAAGTTTTATGCACTGCTACCTACAATAAGAAAAATAATGCTATAATAGACATATACAAGTCAAACTCTAAAAAACAAACCTTATTTTCTTTTGAAGATATTTTGCTGAGGTTGTGCCACCAAGCCTTGTCTACATGCCATGTACAAAATAATCTACAAACAGAAAGTCCATTAAACCAATATTCTGCACCCTCAAGGGTAGTGAGTTTTTTAAATTATGTTCGGCTACGTGTACCAAATGGAAAAATTAATAAACAATGTGGTTCTATCAATTTCTTTTTTTTGTTGGCTTGTTGCACAAATTGGCATATGCTTTGTAGTGAAACTATATTTCCAGCTTTTTATTCTTTGGTACCTAGGTCACCTACCTGAACTGTGGCTCACACATAGTGAGGACCCAAGCCTTATTATTATAATCTTATTATTATAATCTGACATTAATACCTTTAAGGATTAAGATGCAAGAGACTGTGGTTAAATAATCAATTCAAGAATCAATCGTACCCCTAACCACATAAAATTTGAAATACTAAATACGCATTTCGGCAGCAGTGAAAACCTATAAAATAATAAAAACCTATAATAAAAATAGCAATAACATTAATGAAAAAAAAAATAATTATATATATGATAATAATAATAACAACAATAATGATGATGTGAAACAATGATAGTGGAGTGGTGAGCAGAGAATACCTGACCTATATTATTGTTACTATCATTGTTTCACATCATCATTATTGTTGTTATTATTATTATCATATATATAATTAATTTTTTTTTCATTCATGTTATTGCTATTTTTATTATAGGTTTTTATTATTTTATAGGTTTTCACTGCTACTGAAGATGGCAGCTTACCTGCCGAAATGCGTATTTAGTATTTCAAATTTTATGTGGTTAGGGGTACGATTGATTCTTGAATTGATTAATACCTTTGGTTGAATTTGACCAACCCTCTCTCTAATGCAGGTGAAAAATAACGAAAGAACTTCGCAATCACTCCGATTGGATATTAAAAAGCACAAGGAAACCCTTGTCGAAGATCACCCACAACCAAAATTGTATGCAACTCAAATTCATAATTATTCATCCCATGGGTCCCATCAATGCAAATACAATCTGATGAATACCTTTTCAACATTTCTGATTGTCCTTCATTCATTATTATCAAAATAAAGTCGTCCTTTCTTAACTGGGGATAAGCTTCTGTAGTTTGATCTTGATGTTTATAAAATAAAATGCAATTATTATTATCTCTCATCTGATTCACCCAAGCATCCACGCTCATTGCATCATTTTGATGTCTCACAGAGGTAGACTGCAAATTATATTGTTTTTCAATGTTGCAGAGGTCTTTCCTTATTAGCAAATGCAACCGCTCTATTGATGAACCAGACACTCTCACGAATTTCATCAAGAATGGCTGAAAACGGAATTTGTAAACTAATTTTTGATGCCAGTGATTGTCTTACCGCAGGTGTTAAATACAAATGCCCCACTTCATTTTGATGACCAATATGGGTTTCGACATATTCAACTTTACATCCCCCTTCCTCATTTATTGTAACTTTTATACCAGATGGACAGTAACTATTAATTTTATCACTTCCCTGTGCTTTTAAATGCCTAATTCCTTCACTCTCGATATATACATTCCGGAACAGTGGCAAACGTAATCAATTTTCTTGTGGATGACAGACTTCTTTAAACCAAAACTTCTTGCACCTTGCTCCTTAACAAATTTCGATTTTGTATGTTTTTCGGTTGATGCCTTCCAAATATCAAATTCCTCTGTGTTGCAGAATTCTAAATTTTTGCAAACAATTTTAATATTATGTTCCGTTTCCAAATGGGCAAACAAATATTTTCTAAATGATCCAGTATAACTGCATAGCGGACATTTTTTACACTTTTTTAAAACAGTAGTTTCATTATTATTTAAATTGTGAATTTTTAAGTGAGACTTCAGATGATACAATAAATTAAATTTTTTTCCACATTGATCACAAGAAAACCTGTATGATTTGTTAGCGTTCCTTTTTCGTATAGGAGCCACGTCTTATAAGTGTTCAAAATGAAATTTCTTTGCATGTTTTCGCAAATTATTATAGGCACTAAAAGTGCTATCACATGAGGAACACTTAATTTTATCCATTTTCCTGAATATGATTAAATTACTTTATACATATCGCTTTTATTTATTATTATTAAAGCACTCCCGACAAAAGACAACTTTTTTCCTTATGAGCAGCTTGCAAATATTTTGCAGAAGAGGCAAGTAGTATCCAGATCCATTAAATTCCTAAAAACTAATTAAAAAATCGAAGTTAATGTTTTTTAAATATTTTGTCTTACCTACCATTTCGGTAACACAGGAACACTTAAACACTCATGTTCTATTACGAAAATCTTGTTCTTTTCTTATTATGGTTAATATTATTATGGTTATTATTACAATTTTGTATTAAACCTAATACATACTAATATTAATATTACTATCAATCGGCAGGCTGAATATACGAGTTGAGTTCTCAAGTGGCAAGAAAACTGATGAAATACATAAAACACTTATTTTTTAAAACAATAATTATTAATTAAAAATTTAACGTATGCAATATGTTTCATTCTACAATCAGCTGTCAGAAGCACCAGCAATATTGGAGTAATGCGCAAGTGCTGTTGAGGATACGATACTGTGGATCAGGTGCTAGCGCCTTGTGTAGACGTTTCCCCGGAGGGGTTGGGTTTAGTTTTGTTGCGACATTGCTTTGTTATGATGCGTGGTAGTGCTGTTTTCCGTTGTTGTTATAGGGAAATATGGTGAGTTTTTCACTGATCATTCTCTTTCGTATGATCTCTAGTGGTATTTAATCTAACATAAATATCTTAACAATAAGTACTTCTGTTTGGCGTTTGTTATTAAGTGATTGGTTATCTTCGTGTTGATAACGCGCGATGTGTCCGCTCCAGATATTATCTGGAAAGGACACATCGCGCGTTTCTCCCTTGGTGTCATTGCACGTATCACTATTAACGAGCTTTGTACAGTTCCTATCTGGAGCAGGCACTCTGCGCGATTCTCCCTTAGTGCCATTGCACGTCTCAGTACAGGGGCGTATTCGGATGAGCTTTGAGGATGATCACATTGTTGATAGTATATGGGGCAGGCACTCTGCACGATTCTCCCTTAGTGCGATTGCACGGCTCAGTACTAATTAAGTGAGTATTTCGCGCGTTACTCCCTTAATACCGATTACAACAATGCTGGAATAGAAGTGTAGAAGTATATTATTAGGTCATGTGTTAAAAGAAGTTGTGGTGATTGCTTTCTAGTAAATATAGGGATTCATTCGGGCTGAGGTGCTCATGAGTTTTTTTATATCTTTCAGATCTCTGCGGATCGTTCACCATCCATAATTCGACCTCGCCTGCCCGCCCGTATATTTTGTTAATTTGTTTAAGTTGTTTTATTTGTCATCGGTATTTTAATGTTTATTTTGTGAAGTTATCCTTTGTATTATTTTATTAAATTCTTTGACACAGCTGGTGAATCAACTATTTACTTTAGACAGATTCCCTTATTGTTAATTTTTTGTTTTGGTGCCGCTCCGTTAACAAATCCCAGGCTAATACGTAATTTAGCGCTTCCAATTTTAAGAAACATTTTAAATAATGGACTTTTTGGTTTTTGCACATTTCGCAAACTTTGATTTTCATTGATTAAATGTATCGTGGGAACTGAACCACTTCTTGTGTGATACTGCAAATTCTGGCAAATAAATTGGAAGTAATGGAAGGGGAACGTTCTGTTGAATATTTATTTGACAAGAAGTGACTACACCTGGAGCTAGTTGATTTTATTCGTCAATTATTTGTAGCTTCATATTGTAAAATATTTGTTTTCTAATTCAGCCCGTTCATTTGATTGTTGATCTGAAATGACTCCCTTAGCAATTTCTTCATGCATTTCAATATTAGACTGTATGCTGCAAAATTAATCAAAAACACTCTAGTTTTCTTAAACGCATAGCTAATTATTTTGTTTTATTCTGATTAAAAACATCATGAACAAATGTTGTGAAACGAGTTAACTGTGATTGTAATCGCACTCTGCGAGCAATGAGTTTCTTTTGTGCAATTTCAGACATGACTAGTAAATTGAAAGTAAGAAATTGTGCACGTTCGATTTTATTGCCAGAGTTTATTGCAAATAATTTGAAAGCGAAAACGACAAAAATATCAAGAGCGTTTTCCCAAAATTGCTACTAAAAGTACTTCCCTTTTAGCACCTAAAATTTGTATAGTTATAATTTCAAGAATGTTTTTATGTTTTGTGCAATTTCAGACATGACTAGTAAATTGAAAGTAAGAAATTGTGCACGTTCGATTTTATTGCCAGAGTTTATTGCAAATAATTTGAAAGCGAAAACGACAAAAATATCAAGAGCGTTTTCCCAAAATTGCTACTAAAAGTACTTCCCTTTTAGCACCTAAAATTTGTATAGTTATAATTTCAAGAATGTTTTTATTTTGCAACCATTTTTGAATTTGATACAAATATTACAACGAATTTGACTAAATATTTCAAGCGGTATTATTTGTAGTTGGCCAGTTTACGTTATCTTCGTATAAATATTGATGTTCTGCGGGTACCTACTGAAGAACCTTTTTGATATCATTAATTTTTTCTGACTTGTTAACACATATGTATATTTCATTAAACCATCAATGAATGACTGAGCAATGGTAGTTCCTGGTCGGTCTGCAGAGTACCCAAATTCCATGAATTTTATAATAGTAAAATCCTGCTTCTGTGATCTTGGAATCGACCTTCTTAGTGATTCATTACACACAACATTTTTTATAGAATAGTTGCCACCAATCCTTGAAGTTTAGGACGTCTGCAATTTCAATTTCCTTTATTACAAACTTGTTATCTATCCCTTTGCGAACTTTTTCATAAGTATTATGTACTCCTCTGGTACATAGAGACAGTCACACCTTTTACCTGCCGTTTTATCAGTGCAAAATCCCTATCGCATGGTAAAAAGGAGTGACCGCGGATAGGCAAATACCTACTGATGTATTTTCTTAAATCGTTTTGTGTCAACGAACGCCAATAGAAACCCAATGATTGCACCCCGGGTGGAATGGGTACCAGGGTGGAATGGGTACCTGGGTGGAACCGGATACCCAGATGAGACCGAGTACCCGTCGATGTCGGAACCGGGTTCCCGTTTCCTAAGCGTGAGCGAAATTCTCAGTTTTTCCACTTGTACTGTAATATACTATTTATTCTTTTTCATTAAATGTCACATTTCCCGCATCAACAACTTTTTTCTAATGGGGTCCCACAGTCGGTACCAGTTTGTACAATATCCGATCGTAAATCAATTTTTCAAATCTTACATCCAATTTATTGGAATTAGGATTATGTGTAAAGGCAACACTGCCAAAAATCATTAATGTTTTAACATTTGGTTTCCTATTGTACCATACATTTGCGGAAATACTTAAATTACCCACTTCTTCTAGGTAACTTGATGGGCTGCGATTCGTTACGCTGTTAAAATCGCTTCACCCACAATTCTTTTGTTATATTGGCATCAATAATGATGTGAAGTTTCTGAAATTTATGAATGTTGCAGAAACTTTCAGAAACTTGTGGAAATTTTAGGAAACTTTTAAAAACTGACTGTATTTTTGTCTTTGTAACAAAACCGCCCAATAAGAAAGCTATTAAAAATATCAAATATATGTTTTATTTGTTTATTAGCAACAAGTTAGTATAAAAGAATATTTAAACATAAAAAAACAAACCTCAAGAACTAATAAAAACAAACAAGTTGTTAATTTGCAATAAAAAATACAAGAAATGCTTTATTTCTAACAAAGTTTCTCGACCTCTTGGATATGCACCTTAAGTTCTTATTCTAAATTCGAATCAGAAAAGCTTTCAGGTGCGGAACTTGTCTCATCAGTTTATAAGGTACATCTAGGCAGGGGGGTCAAGCTGTAAACGTAGCTAGCGATGAAGCGTTCCAGTTATAGTTCCCCCTCACTTTATAGGTGGCGATCGAGTAGCGCAAAACTGTGCAGGTCCCTGTACGAAGGCGCAAGCGCTGATTGAATCAATTGTCAACTGGCACACTGGCAGCCATTTTCGTTTTGTTTGCGTGTGCTTCTGTTTATCTGTTTGCGTGTTTAAACTCTTGATTGTTTTTTAGTCAGTATTTTTACTATTTCCATGGTCAGTACCTAGGTACTTTAAATTGAGATATTTAGTACTAATTTGGAAGAAAAAGTAAGTATTTATTCAATGACACAATAACAATTAATTTGTTGTAGTATCTACTGCATTATTTTTCATAACACATAAGTCATATTTCTCATATTTTTAGATGAGCCATAAGAAGTGTTGTGTTCCTGGTTGTGAGGAGAGAGAAAAATTGCATCGGTTTCCTGCAGCTAGTGACCGAGATCGTCAATTAAAATGGGTAGCTGCTGTTGGAAATAAGCAACTTCTAGATTGTTCCGCAGATAAACTTTGTTTTTTTACTGTATGTAGAAAACATTTTGACCCCAAGTTCATAGTTGGGAGGAAAATTAGTACAGCAGGTGTACCTAGTTTATTCTTGCCAGGTAGGTCAAAAAAATAAGCACTATGTGAGATATTGGAAAAAAAATTCGTAAAGAATTGTCATATATGTCTGCATTCAGATATGGTTTTTCATAATGTGTTAGTGGTTTATTATTTTCTGTAAGAATTTTTTTTACTATGTATTTTACTAGATCCCATCGTGAAAGCACCCATGTTGCTTTTGCAAGTACCGCTATATCTTTAGAAGTACAAGATGAACCAAGTACATCTGCGCAAATTGTAGAAGAAACGAGCGGAGCTGTATTATTGCCAGAAATATTGCCTACCGATGTTTCTCCAAGAAAACGAGTCACACCAAAGAAGAAAGTAACCAAAAGCGGAAGTACTACTGTTTCACTTGAGCAAGAGGCCCCGTTACGACCTTGTAAATATTGTTTTTTTTCTAAATTATTTTTATATTATTGTTAATTGAAAGTTACGTAATTTTGATGTATGAATTTTCTAGCTGGTGTAGAATTGGAAAGTGCCCACACACTAGAAATGGAGATATTACATGAAAAAACTGCCTTTGGTCCTAGGACTTCAACTTCTGCAATTTCGGTTGGGGATATTGAAAATATTCCACCTTCAGAACCAGAACCTTATACAGGGTGGCCCGAAATTAGCGTGCAATATTTTACCAGCGTGTTCTGTGGCCAAAAATAAGACAAAAAGCTCCTATAAGCGTACACCGAAATATGCTTCGCAAAGGAGCTATAGCTTTTTAAAAGAGAAGACCTGAAGACGTTTCCTTCTAAATATCTCCGAAACAAGTCCAGGTAAAATTATGAAATTTTATGGAATGTGTAAGTACCAAATGCTGAATCTTTTGCTGTAAACATAATTTTTAAAATTTAACAGGGGCGTCTCAAATCTGGGGGTAATGGAGGTAAGATTTACCCCAACTTTTTTTACAACATGCCGTTTTCAATTTTTCCATAAAAATTTGAAACTTCAGAGTTTTTTGCAAAAAAAATGTGCTCTTGTCTCGTTTTGGTAGGAGGCACCGTTATCGAGCACAATCGATTTAAAAATTTCGCTGCATGCCTCAAATGTCTCAAATCTGGGGGCGGTGGAGGTAAGATTTAGCCCAACTTTTTCAGAACAAGTTGTTTTCAATTTTTCCGGAAGTTTTTCCATAAAAATTTGCAACTTCAGAGTTTTTTTGCAAAAAAAATGTGTTTCTATCTCGTTTAAGTTTCACAAACGAAGTTTTCCACTTCCTGTAGGAATTTTTTGGGCATGCAGCGAAATTTTGAAACCGATTGTGCTCGATAACGGTGCCTCCTATCAAAACGAGACAAGAGCACATTTTTTTTGCAAAAAACTCTGAAGTTTCAAATTTTTATGGAAAAATTGAAAACGACATGTTGTAAAAAAAGTTGGGGTAAATCTTACCTCCACCACCCCCAGATTTGAGACGCCCCTGTTAAATTTTAAAAATTATGTTTACAGCAAAAGATTTAGAATTTGGTACTTACACATTCCATAAAATTTCATAATTTTAACTGGACTTGTTTCGGAGATATTTAGAAGGAAACGTCTTCAGGCCTTCTCTTTTAAAAAGCTCTAGCTCCTTTGCGAAGCATATTTCGGTGCACGCTTATAGGAGCTTTCTGTCTTATTTTTGACCACAGAACACGCTGGTAAAATATTGCACGCTAATTTCGGGCCACCCTGTATACGATCTGTTCGGAAAAAGTTATTTGAAAGTCCATCGACTCGTCCAAAGAAAGTCGCAAAACGTAAGAGCCTTTAAGAACTGTGCAAAACAATCAGCCTTATTGTTATGTATACACTACACAAGTGTCTCCGTCATACGTCAGGTTTTCATTCTAAGCAAAACAAATGCACGCCCCGTTTGACGTTTATCAGTGTTTACTTATTTATTTATTTTTATTTTTGGATACCCAACAGATACAATGCCTTAAGCTAAATTTTGCTATATAATTATAGAAGTTTTTTGCAGTGAAATCGTTTATTTTTAATTTGTGTGTTGCACTTGCACGTAAAAACTTAAAAACGACTACTATATTGCATAGATTAGGTTAAAACGTCAGGTAGCACGTGGCTTTGTTTTGTTTGGAATGAAAATCGTGAGCTTGTGACGAGCCACTTTTGTGTTGTAATATTACAGTTGTTCAACATTATATTTATAGTAATACCTACATATGTATAAAGGCCGATTGTTGTTACATCTACTTGGTGTGACAGCGTCCGTAGTGTGTTTTGAATACCATAGCATAACAACAAAAACAAAATAATGTTTCAGGTGACAGTATCGTTCTGTTGTCAGTGAGTTGCCATTTCTTTAAATATGTATCCGCTGTAGGACAATGTACCTTCGCCCAGCCACCATGTTAGAATTGAAAAATCGAGTTAGAAAAGCTATCACTAATATTCCCAGAGCTATATTACGAATAGTTTCAAATAGCTTCCAAAGACGTATCTAAGAATGTATAGAGCAGCGCGGCGGTCATCTACCAGGGGTCATATTCAAAAACTGACACATAAATGGCAGTTACTATATTACTGTTTGCCACAAACAACTGCAAATAAATAGCATTTGTTTACGTACAATATGTGTTTTAAAATACACCATGAACGCTGCCGCGCCCAGTATAACAAACCATATAAGGTTTTTTTGGTTTATGCTTCCAAAGTGCCAGCTACTTCGAAAAGACGATTTTGTGTTAATCCATTATCGTGGACTGTAATTATTACAGAATCTGTTTTGGGGATGGTGAACGTCACTAGACAAGCGGACCTTACACCAAAAGCAAGAAATTTGTATAAAACTGTAATAGGAACCAGAAAATTGGTTTCAGCTATCGGAGAAAAGGGAGGACCATGAAAGATAGGTTGAAGCGTCTGGAGAATTATGTAAGCCAAGGGCACTGGGAAGCGCTGAATGAGCTGGAGCCAGTAACAAGAAATTTTATTTTGTCACAATTGAGAAATTTGAATTTAAGTAAATTTAAAAGGAGGTTTTCGTTGGACGACAAAATTCTTGCACTGGCAATTTTTAAGAAGAGTGTGAAAGCGTACAGATTTCTTGCTAGCTTATTCAGTCTTCCCAGTGTAGAAACAATAAGAAAAACCATCAGGCACATTCCTATAAATCCCGGTATTTGTGAAAGTATTTTCACAAGTTTAAAGAGAAAAGTTTCGCAAATGAATAATATACAAGAGAAAAGTTGTATATTATTATTTGACGAAATGTCGATACAGCCTAATTTAAATTATTCCAGATATTTAGATTCCGTAGAAGGTTTTGCAGATAACGGGATTTATAGGAAGTGCGAAATAGCTGATCATGTGACATTATGGATGTTGAAAAGTGTATCAGTGTCACAATCATGGAAACAGCCAATTGTCTATACATTTTCTAAAGGTGGCGAATCATGGCAAGAGATCATGAGAATGTATAAAGTCATCATTAGAAAATGCCAGGCAATTGGCCTGAATGTTGTGGCTTCTGTATGCGACCAAGGGGCTGCCAACGCTAAAGCCATCCGTGAATTAATTAAAGAAACAAAGGCAGATGCATTTCGAAGAGGTGAGGAGGAACGTCATGATGTGATTCGAATAGGTAATTCTACAATTGTTCCTTTATTTGATCCTCCTCATCTTTTGAAGTGTATCAGGAACAACCTCTTGACGAAAAACTTAAATTTCACCACTGATGGAATTCAGCGAACAGCCAAGTGGTGGCATATAGAAGATGCCTATTTCATAGATAAAAGTAGTGAAAACTTGCGCGCCATGCGTTCTCTCACGGACCATCATGTTGTCCCGAACAAAATTAAAAAGATGAAAGTTTCGAAGGCAGCGCAAGTTTTCAGTACTTCTGTTGCATCTGTTATGTCACTGATGAGTCGTGATGGCTCAAAAAGCATTTGTGGTCAGAGGCAAATGCCGCGAGAAGGTGAGGATACTGCAGCGTTATTACATTTTTTTGACAAATTGTTTGATAGTGTCAATGGAGGAACTGGTAGTAGAAAGAAAATTAAATTACTCAGGGCAAAAACTGCCACTACTGGTAAACGTCCACAAAGTTCCTGGTGGGATAAGGCAATTGGCATTATTGGGACAATGAGTTTTATAAAAAGAACCCCCCATGACAGGGCTAAACCAGAGGTTCTTAAAAATTGGGTGTTGACATTGCGAGGCTTTAAGCTCTTGCGGCAAAATTTAAGGAAGCTTGGCTTACCAAGTTTGCCACAAGAGCTTTTAACCAAGATGCTGTCGAGAATTTCTTTGGTCAAGTGAGACAGCATGGGGTTCGCAATATCAATTCCACATGTGCTGCTTTTGAGCCTTATTATAAGAGCCTGATGGTTAACAATTTAACTAAAGTTCATTCCCGTAATGCCAATTGCGAACGTGACGAAACCTCAGGCCTCCTTGTCACTATCAAACAATTTGTGGTTCAAACAATACCGCCACAGGAACCTCAACCACTCGAGGAAGATATGCTGTCTGTACCTGAGGAAATTGTGGACAAGGAGATGGTGGAACCCTTGCAAATTTATGTAATAAATTATTTGGCTGGCTACGTAACAAAACGGCTATTACCAAAGACTCGCTTGTGCGAAACCTGCTCAAATAATTTGTTACATAGAAGTTCTCCAGATGAGCAACACCGTTTTGTGGCAATTCGGGACATAGGAAATCGTTTAAATTATTGTAATGAAAATTTTGTAAAATCCTTGATAAAAATTATTAACATAACCGATTTCCTACTGCCCCAAATCGCACACAAGAGAGGTCTTGGAAAATCTGTTATTAATTTGTTAAGTAATTGTAATTTATTTAATTTCGAACATTGTGACCACAGTGATGAAATCATTAGTGGCACAATTGAAAGTTTTTCCATTTTTTGATATTTAATTATTTTAATAATATCAACAAATTAATAACGGGCAAAGAAAGTGCTCCCCAAAATCCGAATACGCTGCAACAACTAGCCATAGCATGTAGCTTGAAAAAAAAAACGCTTTTAAATTTTGTATTTGTCCCGGGATTTATATTATTTCTGTCTAATGATCTTAAAATATTTTGTTCACCTCATATAAAAATAAAAATGTATCTTCATCCTTTGTCACTTTCTTTTTTCCTACCCCATAAATATAATAGATTACATACATTTACTAATTATTACTATTATTTGTGTTTTGATGTTTGTAAAAACATTTATTTTTCGAGAAAAAAATGTTTTAACAAATTTTGAAACATAAATAAAGTGATAATTAGGAAAATATAAAATGCATGTGAAACTAAATAAGGGGGATTTAAAATTGCCGCCTCTAATTAGTTCGCCCTCCGTTTACAGGTGGCGCAACTTCATAACGATTTTCATAATGTCAGATTGTTTTCTATATATCCTGTTCTGTGCATCTAGGTACATCTAGTTCTAAATCCGAATCAGAATTTGAAGCAATCCGAACTTTAACGGGATCAGGTTTTTCTTGAGCAATATTTTGTGATGTTCAGCTTATGCTTCACGCAGAATTTATTTATTATGAGCCACAAATATTAACTTGCAAGCGCGCTCTACAGTTAATCTGTTTCTTTTTTTGTTATGTATAAAAGTGTAGATGCTGAAGCTTCTTTCAGTAGCTGCCGATGAGATTGGTTATGAAAGCAAAGCTACAGCTAAATCTTTCACGCAAGTGTTCTTGCACATTCCTTGCCGCCAACTAACACAATAAACTTTTTTGACTGACGTCCTTATACAGGGTGGGCCAATAGTGTGTAGTCGGCCCATATCTCTGGTTCTATTCAAGGTAGCAAAATAAAACTTTACATGTACGTTGAGAACCCCACTAAGCATCAGATAAAATTATTTTGGTGTATACAGGGTGTTCAAACTCTCAGCACCACACCAAAGTTATGTTTTCTTAAATGGAACGCCCCACATTTGTTTACATATTTGAATTCCCAATAAAATTTTATGAAACATGGTGTACTACACGATGGGGTTTAGAGTGAGCGATTTTAAGATATTACCATTTTAGTGTCAGTGTGGACCCAACTTTGAGGAACTGCTGACATCTACTGGTCGAAGCTATTTAAGATTTCTTTATTGGACTAGGTTCGCAGACTGCTCTATTTGTAAAATTCTTGAGTACTTCTGTCACAAAACTTAATTTAATATCATACAGGGTGGACAGCTTACGCAATATGCATTTTTTCTTAAAAATTTCAAATGGAACACCCCATATATTATTTCCATATTTGATAGACAGTTTACTAAGCTTTTGATTGATGTAGATATTGTTAGGTATGCGACTGACGGTTTCGGTAGAATTTAAAATTTTAAAATGTAGTAATTTTACCGGTTCTTTATTCGTTTCTCTCATATTTTAGCGCTCAAAACATAAAATATGATTTCCATTTTGTTTTTGGAAGTTGATTTCACATTGAGACAAAAAATTTCATTGCCAGATTGCTTCTCCATGATCATATTCTTAAATAAATGGTACCTTATTAAACCTATGTATAAATTGAAACAAGGAGTGCCATGGAAGAAAACCAACCTTTCAAGTAGTAAACTTACAATGAGATTTCTTGTGCCGGTGTAGACTCTATTCGCTAAATATTCTGTAAAAACAAAGTGTAAGCATTTTTCTGAGTTTTGGGTGGCAAAATGGCGGAAATTCCCCAAAAGTGGTACAAAATTACGGCAAAAATCTCAGTTCTTAAGGTTCAATCTTTATTTCTGTCTAAATTATCAGTCGCAGACCTGCCAATATCTACATCAGTGAAAAGTTTAATAAACTGGCTATTAAACCTGCAAATAATATACGGGGTGTTCCATTTCACATTTTTGAGAAAAGCTCCATTTTGCGCAAGTTGGCCACTCTGTACAATATGAACTATTTTGAAAAGTGTTAATGGATTTTACAAATAGAGTGTCCTCTGAACCTAGTCCAATAAAAAAATCAGAGTTATCTTTGGCCAGCAGACGTCAGTAGCACCACAAATTTGGGTTCACACTGGTACTAAAATAGCCATATCTTAACAACGCTTACTCTAAACCACACCGTGTAGCATATCAACTTTCATGAAATTTTATGGGGAATCCAAATATGCAAACAAATGTGGGGCATTCCATTTGAAAAAGCATAACTTTGGTTTGGTACGTAGCACGTGAACATCCTGTATACATAAAAATAATTTTAACAGAAGCTTCGTGGGGTTCTCCACAAACACGTAAAATTTCATGTTGATATCTTGAATAGAATCAGAGATATGGACCGACTACGCACTATTGGCCCACCCTGTATACAGGTGGCCCGAAATTAGCGTGCAATATTTTACCAGCGTGTTCTGTGGTCAAAAATTAGACAAAATGATCGTGTAAGCATACCGAAATATGCTTCGCAAGGGAGCTATTAGCTTTCTAAAAGAGAAAACCTGAGGACGTTTTCTTCTAAATATCTTCGAAACAAGTCCAGTTAAAATCATGAAATTTAATGGAATGTGTGAGTACCAAATGCTGAATCTTTTGCTGTAAACATATTTTTTAAAATTTAACAGGAGCGAGTTTTGTTCCAGGGCCGAGCAAATCGATTTTTAAAAAGAAATATCAATTATTAAGAATGGCTACACAAGGCCTTTATTCAACATACACATGTTATACATACAAGATACAATTGAAAAAGACAAGCTAAGAATGATAATTACTACATTTATATATTTATAAGCTCTGTTGCTGACATAATGGGTATTTAGATAAGCCTGCTACGTAGGCGTATTCCAGGAACGTAACTGGCGTCTCAAAGCTGGGGGCGGCGGAGGTAAGATTTGCCCCAACTTTTTTTAGAGCATGTCGTTTTCAATTTTTCCGTAAAAATTTGCAACTGCGGGTTTTTTTTTGCAAAAAATATGCTCCTGTCTCGTTTAAGTATACAAACGAAGTTCTCCACTTCTCGTAGGAATTTTTTGGGCATGCAGCGAAATTTTTGAATCGATCAAAACGAAACAGGGGCACTTTTTTGCCAAAAATTTTGAAGTTGCAAATTTTTATGTAAAAATTGAAAATGAAATCCTCTGAAAAAAGTTAGGGTAAATCTTACCTCCGCCACCCCCAGGTTTGAGACGCCCCTGTTAAATTTTAAAAATTACGTTTACACCAAAAGATTCAGCATTTGGCACTTACACATTCCATCAAATTTCATAATTTTAACTGGACTTGTTTCGAAGATACTTAGAAGAAAACGTCTTCAGGCCTTCTCTTTTAGAAAGCTATAGCTCCCTTGGGAAGCATATTTCGGTATACGTTTATAGGAATTTTTTCTTACTTTTAATCACAGAACACGCTGGTAAAATATTGCACGCTAATTTCGGGCCACCTGTATATTATAAGGCCTATAAATCAGATTTTGCATAATAATTAGTTACTTATGTAAAAATTACTTCTTTTTTGCCAACAAATTGTGGCTGCTTATTTGCGAGATTACGAATAAATTCCATAGCAGCTAGGTTTTCTTCGTTGCTTAGACGTTCACCTACAAAACTGGGATTAAGTAAGTAAGTAAATATATCGGTTTTAGCGCCACTTCTTTCCTACTCTGCAGGACAAAAAGAATTTATATTCTTCAGTTTTTAGTATGGGCATGTTCTTTACATTCTCGTTGAAACTTCCTTCAATATCTCCAAATGCGACAACAGCCTTCGACAGCCGAGATGTATGTGCTTCTAATAAAGTGATCCATTTTACAATGGGTGTTTAATATTAGGGTAAACTTTTCTAACTTAACCCAAAATATGACGTTAGACTTAATATTTGCTACATTTACGCATAATCCCCCGTCTGTCATATACTTTTTGAAAGATGGCTTCTTGATTCTTGCAGGTATTAAACCTTCATCAACAATTTTTAACAAATAATATTGGATATTAAGGCCATTACACAACTATAATTTTGATATAATGTAACATAAAAAAACCTTTCTAGTCAGATGTTTGGTTATATAGTTTTCATAGTTACATAGTTTTCTTGTGTAACCTTTAAAACACATCGAAATTCGATTTTGTCAAAAAACTGTCTGTCACTTTTCGAAGCCAACGCTGGATTTTCTCGAAATTTTCATTGAGTTTTTCGTTCGTCAATTTTTGCGCATTTTCCTTATGCAGCTTTTTTCTCTAAATCGTGGGACTAAGTTTTCCATTGCTTTCAACTGATATAATATTTATAAGCTTTCTCTGACCTTGTGCTATCGTATAATTTTTAACGTTTTTGGAAAAAATTCCATAATAATATTTGTATACTTCTTCATCAGTGACCATCGACAATACATCTCTTGCAAATAATTCAATCGATTGTATGTCAAACTCGGAGATATTTGCCAGAAGAGTTTTATTGTCGAAACCGTTAACAACAAGCATATTTTTAATGGAATCGGTATAGTTATACTTAAAGATTCTGCAACTTCTCGGAAGCAATTATATTCTATTTCTCTTTGATTGTCCCCAGCCATTTGACAAATGGGAAAAATAAATCACAAATTTATGGAAAACGAAATTGCGTCTCAAATATGACTTAATCAAGTTTACAAAAGGCGGCGGGAGAATGACGCAAAAGGTCATTTACGAATTCAAAGGTGAGTAAAAGTACTATTGGTATATGAAATCTACAAAACCAACTTTCGCCTCATTCTAGCCCGAAAGGATTAAAAACTTCTGAACGAGATAGTCCTTTATTGTTCAAATATATTATATGAGTAAAAATATATATGACGTGCAACGTGTAAATCTTTAGCGAAATAGATACTGTCACCCGGCAAGATCGAAAATTAAATTTATGGCCGGTCGGCTACCATTGATATCCAGGGGCTTCCTTTATTTATTACATAAATATCTCAATAATATACAAAGGCGTATTGATAATTCCTAAGCCTACAATAAAAACAACAAACAAACTTTCTGTTTTACAAAATTAAATTTAAAATCCATGTTTTAATCTCTTTTGATCAGGACTTTTAAGACTTTATTGTACTTTGGTTATCCTCAAAGATAGTTATAATGTTTGCATCAATACTTAATTCTAATAACAATTTTTTAATCCAACATGCTTCAACAGTAGCCTCACACGGCAAATTCAGCTTCTGTTGTTCTAAGTGCTACGGTAGTCTGTTTTCTAGATTTCCAAACAACCGTATTATTATATACGTATACACATAGCCCGTAGTTGATTTCCTACCAGTATCCCTAGCCCAATCAGCATCCCCATAGCCAATTAGAGGTAAACTATTTTCATCCTTATAATGTAATTTATAATGAACCGTTCCTTTAATATACCTTAAAATTCGTTTAAGTGATTTCCATAAATCTTCACTCGGTTTCGATTAAAATCTACTAAGATAATACACTGATGCAGCTAAATCAGGCCTAGAGCCCACAGTTGCATACATCAACGAGCCTATCAGAGACAGAGATCTGAATTTCCTTTCATATGTTTGATCAACAATACAATTTTCATCAAGTTTAAAGTTAACATCCATAGGTGAATTGGTACTTTTACAGTGTTCCATATCAAATTTCTTTAATACATTTTGCAAATATTTTGGCTGATCCATAAACATATGATCGAAATTTTTATGAATCGATATCCCTAAATAGGTTTTCACTTCACATATCCTTCATTTTAAATTTAGTCGATAAAAATTCTTTCACTGAATTTATTTCCTGCAAATTACTTCCTAATATTAATAAGTCATCAACATATAATAATAGGTAAAGATCCCCTTTCATGTACAAACAAAAATCATTTTCTGGTCGCTTAAAACCATAACTTGTGATTGTCTCAGTAAAACGTTCATACCAATACTTCGGTGATTTTTTCAGTCCATATAATGATTTTGTTAATTTTAAAACACATTCGCTCTTAACATTTATTCCCATTGGTGGCTTTAAATACACACTTTCATCAATTCTGTCATACACGAAAGCCCCTTGAACATCCATCTGATGAATATGACAGTCGTTATAAACAGCAACAGATAATAAAATTCTTAAAGTTTGTAGTCTCAATAACTGGTGAGTATACATTTTCAAATTCTTCTTGCTGTTGAAACCCACGAACTACTAGTCTTGCTTTATAAATATTCTCATTCCCCACATTTTTCCTAGTAAAAACCCATTTACTATCTAGCAGTTTCACATCAGCTGGTTTTGAAACACTTTTCCACGTTTCACTTTCTTATAACACTTTGAGCTCTTCATCTACAGCTTTTTTCCATAACTCTATCTTCTCTAGAGTCAATATCTTCATAATTCAACGGTACGTCATCATTCAACTGACCTACTTGCAGAGCAAACAACGCTTCATCGTTTTCAACAAAGTTGGTCACATAATCATCATGCCATTTTGGTTTTTGTATATTCCTTTTCCCTCTTTCAATCTCTTCGTCTTCTGTAACGGTCTTCTCAACTTCATCATCAGGTCTATCAGCAATTTGTTCCTCACCTTCTTCTTCTGTAGGTTGACATGTTCTTATTATACTTACTGACTCTTCCTTTTCCATAGGTTTTTCATTAAATACGACATTCGCACAGCAACAATTTTACGATTTTCCTCGTCCCATAGTTTATATCCACCAGAACAATATCCCACCATTACCATTTTTTCCCTTTTGCATCCAATTTATGTCGCAATTCTTTTGGAACATGATCATAACATTATAAGCAATACTTCCAAAAACTCGTAAATTCGACCCATTTGGTTTTCTTCCTTCCCATAATTCACTTGGTGTCTGTTTTTTCTTTTGATGCTGTAGGACTCTTATTTGTTACGTAAGCTGAAAAACAAATAGCCTCTCCCCAAAATTCTTTACACATATTCGAATCAATTAAAATAGTTCGAGCTTTATTAACCAGTGTCCTATTCATTCATTCGGCCACTCCGTTCATTTCAGGATTATACGCTATAGTATATTGCAAAGTAATACCTTTTTCGTTACAAAATTGTTTAAATTCCCCTGAAATATATTCTCCTCCATTATCTGCCCTTTTTCCTTTTGAAAGACCAGAGTTTTTGAAGTTATGGTTAAGAGAAATTAAACGCGAAAATTGAAAGCCTTCAAGGCTCTGCAGTGCACATTCCCAAGAAAGTGACTATGTTACGAAACCTGTGTCTGGGTACAAAAAGAGTTTGTTGAAGCTGGATGCTGTTCCAAGCATTTTCCCACAATTTCCGAAATACCTACAAAAAATATCGACTGCTAGAAGAGTTCTGGGTGAAAAAAAAATTCACATGATTTCAACTGTATTAATGAATGTCGGGTAGGTACAATAAAAAAACTAGTTGTCAATGCATTGACAGAACAGCTTCCTAGCCACAGCCACAACTGAACTGGAGGGCGCGCGGCAATTTTCTCAATATTTTCCTTATACAACCTATTACGATTTTCGCACATCGTGTAGCGAAAAATACCCTCTATCCGATGCAATACAAAAATATATACGGTCTCATTGAAAAAAATGTTCGATGACGCCATATTTTGGCTCAAAAGTGCTTAAAAAAAACCGCTCCGTCAGTTTCCTATGGACCATACGTATGCAAAATTTCAGCAAAATCTGTGCGAGCAGTTTTCCCGCAAAAGTGCCAACAGACATACACACGCACGCTCGCACGCACGCACACACACACATACATACGGACGGAAATGTGCCACCTTGCCAAAAAGTCTTAGAATGACCTGAAACGTCCACATTTGATAAAAAAAACACCATGGTCAAAAAACGACTATCACAATAGCTACCTAGCTCGGCTAGGAAGCTAATAATTGTCTATGGTATACTTAAACATTTTAGGAAGTAGGAAATGTAATGGGTATTGATGAAATATCTGGTAAACAGCAGGATTCCCAAACACAAACTTACTTCAATTTTGATTGGGAATATCAAAGGAATATTCAACTCCGGAAAATTAAAGCCTTAAAAGAGAATGTTCGTAGAAGTAACAAGAAGATAACTTCGATGGAAACATTAATTGAAGAACTCAAAAATAACTGCTGCACGACAGATAATTTAACATCAGTTATGAAAAATTACTTTCAGGGTGCCTACTTATTTTTTATTACATTTCCCGTTGGAATTGGAAATGGCCTCCACGGTTTCGCTGGGTTGCACGCATTCGAGATGTCCAATTTTCGATGACCCGTTGGCATAAAAGCGGCTCTCTTTCACCAATAACGCGAATGATATTGTCTCTGAGGTCTTAAACTGTTCTTAGTCTTTCAGCGTAGACGTGCGATTTAATATAGCCCCGCAGAAAAAATCTGAGAGGCGTTAAATCGCACGATCTCGGTGGCCAATTGATGTCTCCATTATTCTGCGAAATTATTGACTCTGGGAAATTTTCTGCCAGTAAGTCGTATGTATGGAGTACGGCATTATACGGGTGCGAAACTTGGACAATAGGAGAAGCGGATAGAAAAAGAGTAGAAGCGTTTGAACTGTGGTGTTACAGACGCATGATGAAGATACCGTGGATAGATAAGGTTAGCAATAGGGAAGTATTAGAAAGAGTTGGGGAAAGGCGAAAGGTATGGAAAACAATAAAGAGTAGGAGAGATAGGATGGTAGGACACCTTCTAAGACACGAAGGAATAGTTCGCGACATACTAGAGTCAGAGATAGGAATAAAAAGAGGTAGGGGTAGGCCTAGATTAGACTACTGCTCTCAAATAGTTAGGGATGTAGGATGTTCTACTTTTAGGGAAATGCGTAGGTTAGCTCAGGATAGAAAAGAATGGAGGTACGCGTCCAACCAGTCTTCGGACTGAGACCCTTATGATGATGAAGTTCAATGTTTCACGTGCTGTGTGGCACGTGGCGCCGTCTTGTTGGAATAACATTTTGTTAAGGTCCATACCACGCAAACGGGGCCATAGAAAGTCACGTATCATCGCTCGGTACCTTTCTACGTCGACTATTAACGCCCTGCCGTGCTCATCCTCGAAGAGAAAAGGACCGATTACGCCGCCAGACCAAAACCCACACCATACAGTAAGCTTTTCTTAATGCAGTGGGCGCTCTAGGATTCCTCGTGAATTGTTTTCACTCCAAATACGGCAGTTTTGTTTGCTGACGAAGCCGTTCAACAAAAAATACGCTTCATCGCAGAAGATGATTTTCTGAGCGTAATCTGCATCAGTTTCCAATTGCTCCAGGGCCCAATCAGCGAAGCGTCGTCGCTGCAGATGGTCCGTAGGCAAAAGTTCCTGGGTCAAGTGGATCTTGTACGGATGGAGGCTCAAGTCCTTACGCAAAATTCGCCAAGTTGTGGCCTGTGAAAGGCCCAGTTCTCGCGACCGACGAGGAATTGACAAGTTTGGATTCTCGTGGGCACTTTCGCGAACGGTGACAATATTTTCGTTTGACCGCGCTTGACGAAGATGCACACGTGGTGGTTGATCTGCAACCGAGCCCGTTGTTTGAAATTTCGTAACAATTCAACGAATTGTGGCTTCAGTTGATCGACGTAGACCATTTCGACCATAAACTGCACGTAACGCGCGGAACGTTTGGCGAACAGATAACGCATTTTGGTGATAAATTTTAGTAATTTCTGTGCTTGTGCGATTGTGCAGCGTCCCATGATTAAATGTACTGGAACACATCTGTCACAGGATGACGATCGAATGTTTTCACTCATGGCCGCCCTTGCGCTTAAAAGATCTATCGCCCCTTATGGAAGACCCATTACAAACGATTCATTTTCGTAAGGATAGTGTGCAGTTGTGTTTGTTTGTGCGTTTATTGCAATTTCTTGACTGTCGTTTTTAGTAGAATTCGAATTACTTTCTGAAGCAATATGGGAACTTTAAATATCATGCATGATTATTGATTAGTATTCATTTTGAATTCGAATGACCTGATCTCAGGCAATTTGTACACAAGTTAAATATTTTTACTTCTGCAAATCTTTCTTGATGTTGTATACCTTGAAATGTTTTGCAGTAAAATAGAAAATGATTATCCTTGCACAATGCACATTTCATTTTATCATTATTAACAACATGGGCAAATGTTTTATCATACTACTAGAACCTTTATTAGGTTGATTAACTTTTACTGTCCATGTTTTCTAGTAACTGACACCTAACATTTAAAAAATAGTTTTGAATTTCCTGCAATTGCCAAGGAATCTCATTTTCATTTAAGGAAATTATTAGATACTGTACAAGTTAATTTAAGGTGTCTGAAAAGTCTGAGTCTTCCAGTTGATCAGTGGGATACTATTTTCATTTATTTAATTACAAATAAATTAGATCCAGTCTCGCAAAAAGAATGGAAATCGTCAATAACGTCCGATTTACCTACTACAGAAGCATATTTCCTGTATGTACGGTGTAGGGGAATCGTATAATAGGCATGCTGTAAGTCAATGGTAGTCATAAAAACTTCTTGTGTAAGAAAATTACAAACTGTTCTATGATTCTCCAATTTAAAGTGTGGGTGATCTATGAAGGAATTTAAAGCTTTTAAATTTACAATGAATATATTTTTTCCATTTGGTTTTTCCTCCAGAAAAAAGAGACTGGAACTGGCCAGCTGTGGATTTACATTTCGATATTGCTCCCATGTTAAGCAATTCAGATATAGCCGTCGTATGAGTCGCGTGGCTAAAGTTTTTTAATAGTTTTCTACATTTAGACGTTTGAATGGGTTTTTTAATAAATTGGATTTTAAAGTCTTGAACCCGTTGCAATATAGTGGGGTCATGAGTTATCATTTTCCATTATAAAATAAATTTTTAGAGTCGACCACTGTGGTGACTTACTTGGGTTATTTCCTGTGGTGGTAGTGAGATGTGTGGGTTGCGGTGGCTAAAAGTTTTCCACTCGTTTGTGTGGTCCCTTGATTTCCACTCGTTTGTTTGTTCCCGTGAGGGTCGCTTCATTTTGTGCTTCAAATATGCGCGCTGTAGTTTAAAGACGAATTACTGGTATCCTGAATTTTTCTACAGATTTTCTTGGTCTTAGAACTGGTGACTTTTAATCATCTAGCAGTTTCTACGTGCCCTTGGGAAGTTTTAAACTTTTCATTGAATCCCGTGAAGATACAATGTTCAATGTTAAAAGTTTTTCAATATTGCATGTTTCGAATGTGCATGTGCATGGAAAACCGTAGACCACTGGTTTCGTCCTTTTGGAACTCATCAGTACGGTGCTTTGCCCTACACACCCGAACTATGCAACATTGCTTGCTTTATATATACTTACACGCTTGGTGTAAGTATTAGCAAGAGCTAATTATTTGCCGAATTTTGGATCTCGTAGTACATAAAATCTAGATTTAGTTCTATAATTCAATGCCTGGCGGGGTATTTGCCCGAGGAGTAGTTGTTCGAACGGTCCAGTACCACTCATACAATGTTCAACATTCTATTATCGAAGAAATGATTAGTTTTAGTTTAGGACAAATTATTTCGATAATTCTGTTTACTACGTATTAACGTAAAGAATTGGAATTGTACAATGAAGTTGTTTCTAAAAACCATTAAAATACGTTAAGATATAACATTTATTTGTTTCAAACAGGCAATAATTTTTAGTTACATTATAATCACAATATAATACGAACTTAAAAAAAACTTAACTTATTTAAGCTAGTATCTTTCGTTACAGGTTTTTATACATTAAAAGCATACACTGAGAAAAAGGAAAGGGTGGTTTTATGGTTATTTATAATATAGGTCTTTTTCTCAAAGTGTACCTATTGTTAAATCAACCCCCAAAATGTTTATGTTTATCATCAATTTATTGTCCGGTAAACAAAACAAACAATAACTAGTTAATACACTCCTCGTTAAATTAATATGGCCTCAATCGCAACAGGTACCTTGCCCAGTATATTTCAGACTGTCCCCTCGCCGGCGGCGCTAGTCCAGATCGAGCCACATGATCGCCGAACGTGCCGTTTCAATAAACATTTCCCAATTCCCATAACATTCGGCCATCGTGCATAGGCACGACCCCGTGACTACTGCACCTGTAAAATAGAAAATAAGGCGGTACCGATATCTTTTCTCTGGATAATTGAAGTACGGGCTATACGAGTTCCGACTAGGGATGTCTCAGAACGTCGGCACAGACTCACACAAAATAAATCTCAGAGTTTCTGTATAGGCTCACGCAAGAACAAATTTCAGAGTTTCTGCTCAGGCTCACACAAGATAAATCTCAGAGTTTCTGCTCAGGCTCACGCAAGATCAAATCTCAGAGTTTCTGCTCAGGCTCACACAACATAAATCTCAGAGTTTCTACACAGGCTCACGCAAAATTATATCTCAGAGTTTCTATACAGGCTCACGCAAGATTAACTCTTTTGTTAGAAAAACAACAAAGTACATGCTTATTCGCAGAATACCAGAACTCTCATGGTTTCTTAAGACCTTACTGTCAAACATACCGACCAATGTCGGCTAAGTACTCATATGTCTGGTACACAACAATTTCAAATCAAACATACCGACCAATGTCAGCTAACTACTCATTATGTACGGTACACAACTTCAAAAGCACAAAAAGGCATGTAATAAAATCATCAAGAATCAAAATTAAAATTATGTGTTAAACCAAAACACAAATATACTTTTTGGATTTAGCAATCAAATATTACTACACCAGAAATATACATGGGTTGAGTAAAAGGACAAAATAAGTCAAACACTCACCCTGCTACTACTCATCAATGGTCTGGTTGCGGAAAAGCTTCATTCGATCACTCTAAACAACTCCCTTGAATCGTCGTTTGTCTGACGACAGTGACTGCACCCGGTATCTATCATTGTTTAATACTTCTGTGACTCTTACGGGTCCTATAAATTTCTGAACCAGCTTTCCACTCTTGAGTCCTCTTACTACCGGTGTTCGCTCGAACAGCACCATATCACCAACTTTATATTTACGTGCCGCAAGTCTATTAGCGTCATAACGCGTCTTCATTTTAACTGCATTATTATCACACCGTACCTTTGCTTCGTCTCTAGCTTTTTGTAACCTCGTTTGCCTGTTTGTCTGTTCTTTGTGAAGGATTATCTCATGCTCTAGTCGAGGTCGAAAACCATAGAGTAATTCGGAAGGGGCTTTTCCGGTCGTTGCATTAATTGTTCCGTTTATTCCTCTCTGTATCTCAGGTATTTTTAGATCCCATTTGTCATATTCTTCTCCGATTGCAGCAGTAGCTGCACTCAAGATCGTGCCATTGAAACGCTCTACCTGTCCATTGCTACGTGGACAAGCGACAGCATTGAGCACATGCTTGATTCCCTTCGCCTTGCAGAAGTCTTTCATGGTATTACTGTCGAATCCTTTCCCTCGGTCACTAATTATCCTTTCAGGGACTCCAAAGAATTTTATTAAAAGTTCCAGGGTCTTTATAATGTACTCAGTACTTGTATCCGGGACGGCTTCGATCCATGTAAACTTAGTGAACGCATCTACAGTTACTAGCATATGCAGATTTCCACTTTCGGTTTTGCAAAAAGGTCCAACGTGATCTAGATGTAAAGTATGAAAAGGGCGGCCAACCTTTTCTATCGGGTACAAATGTCCACGCTTCCTGCCCGTAGTTTTCTTCGCATACATACAAGAAATACAATACTTTACGTACTTCGTCACGAATTTGCGCATTTTAGGGAACCAATATTTTTCTCGGATTGCTTCTAATGTGCGGGCTGGTCCTGGGTGTCCATTATCGTCATGAAATAATTTCACGATTCTCCAGCGCACCTCTTTGGGAATTACCAACTTATCTTCACCATTAATTTCTCTACACAATTTATCACCTACAATCTTATAACATTTGTCGGCTTCCTTATTCTCTACTTGTTTCTTCAGCAACTCCAAATCTTCGTCAGTTGACTGGACACATTGTAGCCAATCACTTTATCTAATCAAGTGCACAGGTATCATTACTGGACTTCTACTGAGCGCATCTACATGCCGCATGCTAGTTCCAGGTCTGTATTGAACCTCGAAATTGTACTCTTGCAGTTCAATCCACCAGCGTCCAATTCTCGGCGACAAGTCGCGCTTAGAAAAGGCTAATCTGAGTGCATTGCAGTCAGTGACCACTGTAAAGAATTTTCCACACACGTAGTTCCGAAATTTTCGAACTGCGTATAATACAGCAAGTGTTTCTAGCTCATAGCTGTGGTATCTTGCTTCGCAGTCACTTGTTTGTCTGCTCATGTAATACACGGGTTTCCAGTTACCACAGTTTTGTTTTTGTAGTAAGATTCCTCCCATTCCTACTTTGCTTACGTCGGTGTGTATCTGGATTGCAAGTTCGGGATCATATAGATTATAGAGCCAGAACTGGTTCGCTAGAGAGTTCGTTTTTAAGCAATCGAATGCATCTTGTTGTAATTTGTCCCATTTCCAAGGTTGTTTAGATTTTGTCAAAAGCGTTAAAGGCTTGGCTTTAAGGGCGAAATACTTAATATATTTTCTGACGTACGATGCAAATTCTAGAAATCGTCTCACGTCATGCGCATCTTTTAACGGTGGGAACTTCGAAACAGCCTCTATTTTATATTGTGATGGTCGTATCTCGCTCTTAGAAATCAGTGATCCTAAATATTCAACTTCAGATTGAAGAAACTTGCATTTCTTTTTATTTAAAGTCAGTCCAGATTCTCGGAATAATTTTAAAATAATCTCCAATCGCTCTAATCCAACCTGCCCCCCCTTTGATATAATCAATATATCATCTAGATAAGCCAATGCGAATTTGAACCTTAAATCCCCTAGGATATTATTATACTTGGGCCGCCGAACAGACGGAGTGACCACCCTCCAAGAACGTGCTCTAGGCGTGACCACTATCAATTTAGGACAACCGAACCGCAGTGATGCGCTTTCTTTAGACCCAACGAAGTCGCATCACTCCAATTCGGCCGTCATAAATTACTATTGGCCCCGCTAGAGCACGTTCTTGCAGGGTGATCACTCCGTCTGTTGGGCGGCCCAAGTATAATGGCCCTCTGGAACACCCCCGCTGCATAAGATAATCCAAATGGGATTCTTTTATATTGATAGTGGCCATCCGGAGTAACGAATGCTGTATACTTTCGGCTGCCTTCAGCCATTCTTAACTGGTGATACCCAGACGCAAGATCGAGGGTTGTGAAACACGTGTTGCCTGCTAAACGTTCCAGTTGATCCTCTATTCTCGGTAGTGGATATCTGTCTTTTTCCGTGATTGCATTTAGTTTTCTATAATCCACGCACATCCTGATGCCACCATCTTTCTTTTTGACGAGTATGATGGGACTGGCGTAATCAGATATGGAAGGCTCAATAATGTCGTTTGCTAATAAATCGTTAATAATTTCTCGCACTAGTGCTCTTTCATGGAACGAGAGCCTATAAGGTCTGTAGAACACAGGTTTGGAACTGGTAAGTTGTATTTACATCTCTACGCTGGTATTACTAAGCTCGATATTATTTTTGCGAAACATTCTTTATACTTGTCCAACAGATTCTGTAGTTTTTGAGTATATGTGTCCTGTGAAGAAGCAGGCATCACATCAGGTACTCCAGTACATGACTGCCCACCGGATTTTCCTGGAAGGATTCCCCGTGCGAGACACCGCCCCTCTTTAAGATTTACACTGATTTTGCTGATATTAAATACTGTCAGTACGCCTACATTACTATTAAATTCGATTTTCCGTTGTGGAACAATTAAAGTTGTGCCGTTATAATATTGTTCAGACAAATTTGAGATTACCGTACCATTTGCCACATTATCTGTTCTTACGATTATTTGATTGATTCCTGGGACCACAGTAACCGCCTTATCAGAAGAGATTGTTATTTTATTTGGTACCTCGTCCGGAACGTCAGTCATAAATGGAAATGGAAACTGTTCACCTACTTCATAAAAATTTAATTTCTGGGATGTCTTGGTAACGTAAATATCTGCAGATTCAGTAAAAGGTCGACCTATTAATAGATCGGTTCCCTGATTGTTATCGCCTACGATAAGCATTGGTACTTCTCGCTTAACTCCGTCAACACACAGTTTTGCTTTTGTTTGACCCAGAGGTTTAATTTGTGCACCGCCGTAGCCTCGAATAGTCACGTTCGTTTCTTTATCGACGGGTAGTCCGAATTCAGTCACTTTGTTTAATTTAATAGTGTTACAAGCACTCCCGAAATCAACATATGACGAAATCAAATGTTTATCATTCAGTATAGCAGAGACGTGGTATTTCGCATCGTCCGGAGTAACAGTGACGCTTCTAATAACCCTGTTATCCCTATCGTCCTTTTTAGCATGTTCATTTTTCCTCTTAAAACACATGTCATAAGTATGTCCGGATCTGTTAGGCCTCGGCTACGATACGAGCGGTGAGCGGTAAGCGGCGCCGCTAAAGTTTTTCGTTTAATGGTTTTGTGCAGAAACCGCTTCCGCCTGGCTAGGATAACTGGAGCGTCAGAGCGGCATCGCTCGACGTGTAACCTAGTACCGCCCGCCGCAGAGCCAAAACATTAAATTATGAAGTAGCCGCTCGCCATCAGTAAGTTGCGAGATGTCGTCGGCAAACGTTGGGCCTTCTTTGAAACGAAAATCTTGCAACGAAGGTGAGGGTGAAGTTATCGTACATAATGAAATTCATGTTGAAGGTGAAAAGTGTAGAAAAAACGATAATAAAAAGATGAAATCTGAACGTAAGCTAAATAATGGTGAAACCGAAGTGTTGATATCGGAAGTACAGACAAGGCCGTGTCTGTGGAATGATGCCCATAATGATTTTAAAAATAGTGTCATCACAAGGAAATTGTGGGAAGAGGTTGGATCAGCAATCAATTTGTCAGGTAAGGGACCAAAATTTATGTGCAGTAAAAATAAGTGAATGCAAAATGTATGAAGATCGCATTTATAACGTAAAAAAGTCTTATTTGTACCCCCTACGTCACGGATTGAAGTAGATTCTGAACTTATTTCTTATGTTAATAGCTTCATCACTTGGTTTTCTGAATACTGCCGGGGTTTGACCTGGATCATTTCCTCCTTCCACGTCCATCTCACCCCGCAGGTACGCTATGTAGTCCGGATCCTTGATGCCATCTCTGTCCCTAATAATGTTATGTAATATGCAGGCACTCTGGACTAACAAATTGACTTTTGTCATGGTGGGAATTTCCAAAGCTGAGGCTAAAAACCGCCATTTAGCACGTAGAATGTCAAAAGCGCATTCTATAGTTTTTCTAGCCCTACTCAGATTTGTGTTGAAAACCTGCTGCTGTTCAGTTAAATTCCTGGCAGGAAATGGACGCATGAGATACGGTTTTAAGGGAAAAGCTACATCTCCTATTAATACATGCGGCACCTTCACGTTCGTACCCGGTAGATTTTTCTCTGGGGGGACATGGAATTGCTTATTCTGCAACCGATGGAAAAGTTCCGAGGCAATAAATACTCCCCCATCACTTTGTCTACCTCTAGCACCTACGTCAATAACTAAAAATTTTTTGTCAGCATCAGCAACACCAAGAAGTATTTTAGATAGTTGAAATAGCTTGAACCGGAATGAGGAGGGCACTTCACCTCGCAATGGCGCCCATCAATAGCACCTATGCAATTTGGAAACTGCCAGAGACTGAGATAGCGGTCTGCAACTTCCTTCAAACTTTCTTCCGTTGGTGTTGGTATTACTTCTTGACGAAACTCTCGCACTAGTGCTGAACATGTTTCATATATGATGTTGCTCACAGTAATTCTCCCAAGCCTGAATTCAAATGCTAGGTGTCTGTATGTTGCTCCTGTAGCCAAGAACCTAATAAGAGACAGAAGTGCTAATCATCAGTGTGAAACCAAATAAGAATAATAATAATAACAATATAATTTTAGTTTAAACAAATATGTGCACGCTGTGTAAATATACAGTGTGTCCCTAGTACCTACTACTGGAAGCGGTTTTCGAGATATGGCCGGTGTAAGGTAAATGTACCAGTGCCCGTCATTGTCCCAGTGATCGACATAAAATCACTTTGGCAACATAAATTAAGACTTTATAGGACCATACAAATTAGATCTCAATGTTTTAAGCTTCTAGAGCCATCTCGTATCAGCTTTGTAAAGTTACATTACTGTTTTGTCAATTTATTTGTCAGTAAAAAATTTTGAAAATTTTCATTTTTTGCGACTGCGTGCTAGTGCATATTAAAACGATTAGTTCCGTTAAGGAAGTGACTCCCACTTCTAAACTCAAGAAACCGGTCTAGTTCAACTCGAACCACATCAAGTAAGTTTTTCTTAATATATAAACTATATTTTTTATGAAAATGCAAGAATTCGCACGCTAAAACTAAATTAATTTAAATTTTTTACTGTGGCGATTACTGGTACTCAGATTATTGGCTATTTCCCAATCATCGTCATGTGTGCCGAACACTGGAACCATGATGACTAAAAACAAAACTGAGAAGGTTCCTTCAGTTGCCACTTCAAATGAATGGCAACAATATTATAAAAATAAGGAAGAGAAAAAATTGAAGAAAATCTAAGATACAGAAAATCGAAAAAGCAAAGAGAAATAAAGAAGACGAATAAGGAATCTAATAAAAGAGGTATCAGACAAGTTGAAGCGTTGCTTGAAAATGTTTCAGAAAGTTGGTTTTGTTTCATTTGCGAGACTAATAGCCAAGAAGACATGATAAAATGTATGAAGTGTTCTAAATGGGTACACGAGAATTGTGCGGGAGTTTCGAAAAAAGTAAAAAAATATGTTTGTTTTATATGTATTGAATAAGTAAAGATTTATTATTTATTTATGAGGTTGGATGATTTGCTAAGGCCTTTAGGACAATTTTTGTCAACGATACAGGCATGTATTAGAACGGCATAATAAATGCTTTTAGCTTATGACGAACTCTGGTACTGCCGCATGACGAATACTGGTGCATAATCATTTTTGGTATGACGCAGACTGGTGCACATGACACTTTATTAAATAAAATAAAATCAAATATATATCTACAAATGTAAAGTTACAAAACAATGCAATTTTATTACTTAACTCATTCATCTAAAAATTGGTTTCAGAGGTCAGTGTTTTAAGATGATAGTTTAAAAAATATTACACTTGAAATTTGTGACTTACTCTTAACCTGACGAACACTGGTACATTTACCTTACCTATATGCAATATTATTTTTTTGTTTCAGGACTATCAGCAAAAAAAAAGTTTATGTTTAACATCAATTTATTGTCCGGTAAACAAAACAAACAATAACTACTTAATACACTCGTTAAATTAATATGGCCTCAATCGCAACAGGTGCCTTGCCCAGTATATTTCAGACTGCCCCCTCGCCGGCGGCGCTAGTCCAGATCGAGCCACATGATCGCCGAACGTGCCGTGCCGTTTCAGTAAACATTTCCCAATTCCCACTATCTTATTTTGTAAAAATTTAGCATTCTAGCAACATAAAATAAAATTTAAACAAAAGAACCAAAGTTTAGTTGCATGAAATATGTTTTAACAAAGATTCACATTCTCTACTTGTTACAAATGAAAATTAGTTAACGGAGAAAAACAAAATAAGTCTAAAAATAGTTCTGTGAAATTATTTAAACAACTATGCAATACGTATGAATACGCACCTACTTGTTTAACTTAGCTATGAACTAAAATTCTTCCATTAGAAGAAGTCGTTAACTGTTAGTGTTTAAAATAAAAAATTCAGATTTCGCAATCCTTGCAACCATCGGGACATCGGGAAAAATGCATAAAACATAATTAACTTTTTATCGTGGGAAAAATAGTGTACATAACTCGATGGAAAGTGTATTTCCTTTAAACTCGCCTGATTTATTTTCTGCACTCGGCTACGCCTCGCCTCGTGCATAAAATTTCACGCTCGTATGAAATTTGCCACTTTCTATGCTCGTTACGGAATATACTATTTTACGTCATGTTCTCCGAGCATACTCATACTGTGCACACTTCACACTATAGTAGGCTTCCGGCTCTCACCACTCGAGCGCTGCTTTATCTTACTATACGTCATGTCACCTCGACACTTTCGTGTCGGTGGCCTTGGACAAAAATAGTAACTCTGGCCCAATATACGAACAATAACACTTCCAATGTTAAAAATATTCCTTCATTTAAAAACTGGAGAGGTACTTATGATAACGAACCTGAAACAATAATCATGTCAAAGAAGAAAAATATATACATATATATATGACTGAAGAAGAAGTAACGGCGACTTCGTTGAATTTCAAAGTTTTGTTCAGGGTTTTCAGCCTCTACCGGAAGGAGGCCTTGGCGAGGTGCAGAACACTTTCAATAGTTACAATAATCATATACAATTCACAGTAGAGACAGAGGTTGACGGCGCCGTGCCTTTCTTGGATACCAAAGTTTGTAGGTTTGAAAATGTCATAAAACTGGACTGGTACAGAAAGGCGACAAATTCAAATAAATTCATAAATTTTCAGTCGAATCATTCAATGAAAATAAAGGTTAATTTTATAAAAGAGATGAGGAATCGTATCACCAAAATTTGCCACAGGGAATTTATAGATAAGAATTTACGTATATTAAGGGACTTATTATTGCAAAACGGCTACCCCAGGGGCATGGTTTCAAAGTTGATTTTTGAAACAAATCAAACTGAACCACCTGACGGTAGACCGAATGCGGATCAGATAGCAAACTCTACGGTTGGTGATGGGATTGTTAGATTTGGGGTGCTACCAAACATAGAGGGTTTGACAAATAAAATAATATCAATATTGAAAGATGAGCATGTGAAGATAGCTGTCTATGGTGTGAAAAAGGTCTCGGCGATGTACACCAGACTTAAAGACATCACGCCTGTGCAACTCCAATCAAACGTAGTCTACAAACTTGAGTGTAAAAATTGTCCGGGTGTATACATAGGACAAACATCTCAATGGTTAAAAAGTAGACTGACGTTACATAAAAGTGACATAAGAAAAGGGTTGAGTAGATGTGCGCATATTTGTTGACAGATCCACACCTAGACTATTATGATGGTCCACTGGATGAGTAAGTGTTCTGATCATAGCGTTAAATTGGAAAAATACAGTAAATGGGGTTGCAAAATTACCAATGTTAGTGATATTGAAAAGTTGGTGGATTTTGGTGACGTAGAGTTTAAGTTGGGTACAATTCTGTTGGTAGTACCAGTTGTCAAAATTTGCAAGATGAAAGTGGAACGAATTTCCGAGCTTGAAGTTTATTATATGAAAGTTTAAATATTTTAATAATCTTTTGATTGTGAAGTAATTTTAATTATTGGACTAGTGTAATTGATGGTGATGTATATGTCTTAAGTGTTATTTATACCAAACAAATGCAGTGTTCGGGAATTTCGCTGGTTTTCTTCATATAACCTCACATTCTGTGAGTTGACATGTGCTTTTTAATTAAGATTCAAATTTGTAAATCATTTATTATTGTAGAAACCCTGATGAAGGAATAAAAGTATTCCGAAAGCTTGGTACAGAATAAAGAGTCTCTTTATTTCTAATAAATAATCCACATTTTTCACGGCTGAAAACCCTGAACAAATCATATATATATGTATATTGTTAATTTATAGATATACTTTTCATAAGCTTTTCAAATGATATCCATAATCCAAATATTGGTATCCAGAATCGCATTAATTTTTGAGCGGAACTCTGGGTATTTTTTTTTATTTAAAAGCATTTAGGACATACAAAAGGTCCTTGAGATATATGGTCTCATCTGGATAAACATGCAGAAACTTACAAACTATTATAAAGAGGCGAAAAATAAAAAGAAAATAAATAAGAGAATGAATACAATGAACTATAACTACTTTAAACATACCTAATCAAAACTTACTATACTATGGCAAAACATAACAAAACAAAAAAACATAATATAAAATCAGGTAACTTCATTGCCATTATTTGGTAAAATGTACTTTGTACTGTATGCTTCAGTGAGGTGGAAAACATGCATAAAAATTGTGCTGACATTCCTAATTAGTCTGTTTTCCTCTTATCTAATAAAAAATTATGCAGATATGTCTTGAATTTGCTCAAATTTTGTATTTCTTTTATATTCTCAGGTAGGTTATTATATAAGTGAGTGTTAAGTTATATTGTGTTGAGGTTAGTCTATGATAATTTGTATGAATTTTGTTTGCATTTCTTGCGTTGTAATAATGGATTTCGTCGTTACGTACAAGTTTGATATCAGTGGCTTCTCTGTGCACTTCTTTTTGCACCTCTTCATTATTTATGGTTTGTGTATTTACTATCTGTCTTAGTTGTTTGTTTTCCTTACGCTGTTCTTCCAACAGTTCATTTGAGAATTCCAAGGAGTGCTTTATCTCAGCGATTTCTCTTTCGTGTATTCGCTCCATTCTTTTTAGTTGTGTGACGTGTGAGAATGTCTTTCAGCGTAACATTTTCACCGCTAACTTCACTGCATTTACCGCCTTGTGAAAGGTCATCGTCCTCCGCGTCATCAATTTGGCAGAAATTGCACACAAATATATTGGCGTTCTCCGCCTTACATAGCTTTTTGAATCGTTTGGCATTAACACCCACGCACTTTGTATGATACCATAACTTACAAAAGCCATTACATTAGATTGAGTTCTGATTGTTTTTAAGATTTTTTTTATACCCACCGCACGGCTCGTCTTTGCTAGGCGCCATTTTCTCAGTCCTTATCATATCATAATGGCTGTATAATTCCAAATTTCCGGTACATGTTCGTGCTACAGGTGATCGTTGTAAGCCTTTTAGATTATTGGAAGTTACGTGAATCGACTCTCCAGTTAGGGTGTTAGCTCCGGTCACAAATCGACAAAATCTTTCCAGAATTTCATCTAAAGGATGAGTCCCGTATAATTTTTTTAAGAAATCCAGCAACCAAATTTTCTTCAGCTACATGTAATATTCGTATAATATTTTTGGGGTTAGGTAAATTGTTTTTATATAAATTAACAAACTGTTCATATGACATAAAGTTACTTAAAATTTCATTCCAATTTTTAATTATAAAATTAGGTTTCTGTATTAACTCTTTGTGGGCAATGTTATTTAATATTGTTTGGAAATTTGCAACAGAGGGAATCCATTTGCTTTCCAGTGTTTCTAAGATATCGATTACTTCAGCTGAACCAACACTTTCAAAATCCTGTAGACCCTTTTTTAATGTTTCTGAATCTCTGCTGTTGACGTAGAGCAATAATGAATCAAGTATTTTATCGGTTTTTCCAAATATGCGTTGGTGCATGAAACACTCCGCCAGCTGAATATAAAAATATATAGTTCCTTTGTAACCTTTGTATAATATTTTTGCGATTGAAATCCATTCTTCTTTGCTAAAATCATGCTCTGGGCACCAAAGATACATTTATTATCCAACGTGCTCCAGAAGAGCATCGTGCAAAAAGCCACCAAGATCAACCCCACTTTCTGAAGATACCATCCAACTGCAACATTTGTACCTCTTTATGGCCACAATTTATAGGAAGGTTCATAAAATATTGTAATAGTTCCTCGAATACATGATCTCGGTGTAGACTCAAAGATGGATTCATCATTTAAATTTTCATTTTTTGCGTGATTTCACGACATGGATCTACGTAAAAGTATTACTAGTTTGTTCATTTAACCGGAATCGTAGCTTCAAAGATAACAAAATTAGGTACCAATAGTTTCCCATTAATTGTGATCCAAATCAGTAAATTTAGGAACTTATTTGTTAATTAATGTCTTGGATTAGACATATAGGCTTGTTGCAAATATTGATGGTCAGCGCCCCCAAACGGCATTCTCGTTATTACTTGCTAGAAAATAATATTCTAACCTCCATTAGAGTTGGTGCGAGTTTTATGTATTTACCACATAATTTAATATAATTGGGATGTTACTGCCGTCCACAAAGTGTAAAATAATCTAAACTGAGGGTAAGTAAATTTTGAAACATTAAATTTATTATTTATAAGATAATGTCAAATTGTATAAAACATAACCTGTGTTTTGCATTTCTGTTATGGATAGAAGGGTGCTTTATTTCGGAATAAAGCCGATAAAATATTTACATTTCTCAACTGGAAATATTGAGAGGTCAGAATTTGTTTGTCCTTGATGTGAAGGAGGTTTTATGTATGGAAAAGAACGAAATATACGGCAAGGTTATTCATCAAACAAGTGACCCTTAAACCGTATGAAATCATCCTAGAGGCAAGTTGTATTTTATTTGTCGTACTGAAATCTTTACATTATTTACTTTCCAGTTAGATAAGTTGAGGAATATTTTCAATGCCCTGTGTCAGTGCATTGCAGGTTTGTCTGGCTACTACAAACACATTTCCAACTTGTACTTTATATTTCAAAAATAATACTCTGATGATTTGCTGAATTTGTACATTGTATCATTATAGCACTAATAAATAAATAAACAACAAAAATAAAAGACAACAAAAAGACTAAAGTTTTATTCATACCGGCAACAACTGAAGCTAAAGATGATCGTCTTCATCTTCAGCCTCATTTATCGTAGGTGGTTGTAAATTTGTTAGAACACAAGCAAGAAATACAACTTTGTCTATCCATGGTAATAGATCAGTTCTTACATTCCTCAGAATTTCATAAATTTTTAATCTTTGAATGGAGCGTTCCACATGGATGCGCACACTAGCAATAGAGTACGTTTGTTCTATTTCTTGAATGGACAACCTACCATCATGCACAAAGGGTGGCATTACAATTAAAGTGTTTTCTTTGCATATTATGCCTGGAAAACCTTTATCTGCTAAAATTATGTCGTTTGGTTAAAATCTAAAAAGCCACAATCATTAGTTATGTACGTATCAGATGATCTGCCACCGTAACACTTTGAAACAAAAGTTATAAGACCATTTGGTGCAATATTGTAGGGTTGTAAGCAGGTTTCAAAGGGTGGTTACTTTTTTTGTTACCTACAAAATGTTGGCTACATATTCTTGCATATTTTGAGGGTTTCCAATTTTTTTTGTCATCACTAAAATGATAAACGTTCTGTTTCACTTGTAATATTGTTAAAAATAACTTACCAATGTCTTCTTACTTTATTTATCCAAATTTCACGCCTTTTTAGTTCATGAGGCCTTATTGGGAAACTGTAAAATTTTACAGTTTTGTCCGTGTTTCCACAATAATTTCTACAGTTAACAACACAACAGTTATTACCAGCGTTTCTTGCCCTTCTTTCCATAATGGAAACGCTAAATAATGACAATTTTTATCAGAAAAAACGTTCATACAATATAAGTAAGGTTAAGGCGCACGACTTTATTTTCTAGTAAGTTTTGCACTGTTTGGCCGTTGGTGGCGCTGGCGTAAAGTCTGCAACTAGCCTATAACGATGGGTGTTACATTATCTTCGGCTGAATTTATTTCAAAAAAATGTTTTTGAATAAATATCCAAAAGTTGTAGCTGTCTTTTGAATACTGAAGGTCCAAGACATGAAACATTTTAAAACAAGAGTCAAATGCTGAAACGAAATTGCTACATTCATATTTTATTTTGGCATAAAATACTATAAACTGTAAGTGTTAGTAAGTCAGTTCCTACTCCGATTAGGATAGGTTGGATGGTTTCATTTCTACTTATTAATGTATTCCTGTAGATATCAATTATTTTCTGTATGATTGGGGCCATTTTAAATCTACCTAAAAGTATTACTAGTGTATCCATTTAACCGGAATCGTAGCTCCAAACATAACAAAATTACTAATAGTGTCTCGTTAATTTTGTGAACATCCTATTTATAAAATCCAAATCAATAAATATAAGGTACTTATTTGTTAATTAAAGTCTTGGTTTAGACAAATAACGCTGAGTGTTACATTATCTTCAGCTAAATTTATATCAAAATAATATTTTTGAATAAATATCCAAGAATTGTGGCTGCCTTTTGAATACTAAAGATCCTACATGAAAAATTTTAAAACAAATGCTGAAACGAAATTGCTGAATTTATATTTTATGTTATCATAAAATCAATATTATTGTATTTCTTCTTAAGGCTTTCGTGGCCGTTGTCCATGGAATAATGGTTTCCGGGCTGGTTGCCACGTCGTCGTTGGTAATCTGTAACACTAAAATTAACATTAACACTTGACGTTTCGACTCTCATATCGGAGTCTTCTTCAGAAGCTATTCTGAAACTGAAATACTAATTTCCTGGAGATTGTCCATATTTTTCGGGGCACCCTGTATATGATGGCCAGGATCAATGCATGATAGCACTATTTTTACCACTTTTGCCCTATGCGCAGATTTCTAAAATTACGTTTATGGCACAAACTGTCTTTTATGGATGTAAGCCGTATTCGCTTACACCATTTCAGAATCTCAGAAATGCCAGTGAAAGAGCATATAATGATGCCCAGGTGGCCACAAGGAATTCCGTTGAAAGGTGCTTTGGAATTTTAAAAAGACGGTTTCCTGTCCTCTTTGGGAATGATGATTTCCTTGGACAGAATATTACTATTAGTACTGCACAATATTGCTAAGGAAATGGGAGATGATCTGCTGATGAACAGATGTTGTAAACCCACTTTCAATTTCGGATACTATGACCACTGGAGTATTTTCAGTTTCTTACAAAATTATTTATGAAATATTAGTAGTATATCATATAGTCCATAAACAAAACAATAAACCATAAACATTATTCGGTGGCCATTACCGGTGCTGTGTAAACATTTTGGTCATTCGAGCTGGATTGCAAGTTATGTTGTTGATCTATGAAGTGGTTAATTCTAAACAAATACCGAGAGACATATGAACATTTGCCGATTGCGTGTGATTGAAATAATTCGTGTACCTTATTCTTTTGTCAAGCACTATTTTTTACATCGTTTTCCGCATTCTTCGGTGTACCGGGACACGTATTGACATTCGTGTATTCGATCATTTATGAAGCATTATTTATATTTTCAAAAATTCAGAATGGCAAATGCCGCAGAGAAATTAATAAAGCAACGTAGCCTAGGATTCAAACGTGTTAATCACATCCTAGAATTAGGACAACAAGCAAAATCAGATCCATCGGAGATAACAGAATTTCGAGTCAGCTGTGAAGATTTGTGCACTTATACCCAGTCGTTTGATTCCTTTCATTTCGAAATTAGTGCGCTTCATTCAAAAAACGAAAAACTAGAAGAACAATATCAAGAATTGTGTGAAGAGGCAAAGGTAACCCCATCATCTATAGGTTCAGGTGATCATAAAAGCTGCTCCAGCGGACATAACAGTTATGTTAACAATCGTCCTAAAGTCACTCTACCGCGAATTCGATGGAAGATAAGTGACAGACCTACTTTTTACAGCCTCTTCACAGTTTTAGTAAATAAAAATCCAAACATATTAGACATTGAAAAATTCCAATATCTACTGGTATCCTTGAGTAAGGAGGCGTTGAGATTGGTTAAAAATTTACCTCTTGTGGAAACAAACTATAAAATAGCACTAAATAAGTTAGTAAAAACGTATTATCACGAACGCGAGTTGTTGATAAACTATTGGCAGGCCGTTGTCAATGCACCGAAAGATGACGGAAAATCTGCAGATTCTTTCCGGAATTTGTTGTTGATATCCTCAGAAAACCCAGAAGCTTTAGAACAAGTGGAAGAACTAGACATGTGGAACTAAGGCAGAAGATAAATTCCAGGGTAAAGAGCCAATTCGAGGCTGAATTTAGTAATGAAAGATATCCTAGTACGAAAAGTTGCATAACCGGCTCAGAAGTATCAAAACCGAAAGAGAAATTAAAATTGAAATCTAACGTGAAACGGAATCCTTCACCGCCAATTAGACCCCGACCAGTCGCCTTTTTTGTGACTAAAACTCAAAACTCTCGAACGAGCGTGTGTTATAAAGAAAAACAGAATCACTCTCTAATAATTAAATGTGACAAATTTCTAGAGCTTGATCCAAAAGAACGTCACGAGATTGTAAAACAAGATTTTGTTTCAACTGTTTATCGAACAATTATTCTGTTATAAGGTGTGGGTCCAACTACATGTGCCATGTGTGTAATGGGCGGCACCATACGCTCTTACATTCTAAAACAGAAAATACGTCCGTGTTGACAAATGTTGGAACTCAATTAACTAAGCAAGATACTGTCATGTGGGGAAGTATTTCGGCACAATCTAAGTAAAAGATACGAGTGGTGTAAAATTAACAATTAGCATGTAATTTTAGACTAAAAACAACGCTCCGCTATTTGGCAACAGGTCGTTGACGTATATCACCAGGATTGATGAAACTACTATTTCATGATTTATTTCTACCGTCTGTGATGTCATATACCTTCCTCAAAGGTGAATACTTGAAGGTACGTACATGTTAATAATTTCTAGCTACCATTACAGACATCTAAAGACAAAAAGGCTTGGCTTGAAGTAACACAGCAATTTGAAGAATAATGGCAATTTCCGAATTGCTTAGGAGCTCTCGACAGCCGCCATATAAAATTTAGGGCGCCCATTTCTGCCGGGTTCTATTATTATAACTATAAAGGAACTTATTCAATTATAATTCTTGGCATATCAAATGCAACTTATAAGTTTACGTATTATAACGTAGGCGAAGTGTTCAAGGAAAGTGTATTATCTAAAGCAATATCTAGCAACAGTTTAAATTTTCCCCAAAATCGCGCATTATCTGGTCAGATGTTAAAATCTCCTTATGTGATTTTGGTTGATGATGCCTTTCCACTTTGAGATAGAATTATGAAACCATTTCCAAGCAGGAGACTCTAGCAAGATCAGAAAATGTTGAACTATCCACTTTCTAGAGCGAGACAAATGACTGAAAGCACCTTCGGAATTTTAGTTAATAGATTTAGAGTTCTTATAAACCCAATTCAGTTAGCGCCAGAAAAAGTGGAATCCATAACATGCATACATTTCACTGCACAACTTCCTAGCCACCGAAAATTGGAGATCATACACAAAGATCAATGAGGAACTTTATACTCCTCATTCAACCCCTTTTATCAGCTAAAAAATATTGGACAACAGAGGGGGAATTAATCCAAAACTAATGCACTGAATATACGAGAAGATTTCAAAGACTATTTTAATAGCGAATTTGGAGCTGTTGATTGGCAAGAATATGCAGTTGTGAAATGATTTACAGTTCATTGCATTTACAAATGGGCTATTCCTTGTGAAGTCAACAAGCTTTTGGACTTCACAACTTCAGAAAAGGACGACCGACTTCTCAAACATTTTGGGAGAACCAATAAGGGCAAGACTCAGAAGCTGGTTCACTTGATATGGAATGAATACAATTATTGTTATAATTATGAATTATTTTTATTAAAAAATAACAAATCAAACAAAATAAACGGAAATATTTCTTGAATTCAGTGATTTTGGTAACTTACGATAAGAAGTATAATTTTGATATAAATAAACGAAAATATAATTATTATGTACTATATTTTTGTGGGCTTGATTCAATAGTTGCAATATTTCGTTTTGAACATTGTTTAGTATCCGTTAGTATCCCAATAGAAGGGGATGCAGCGGACCATATTTACCAACTTGAAACACAATAAACTTGGAAATTTACTTGTTTATTCCTTAAAATCGTACACGAAAATTTCTTACGTCAACAACGAATCGCCATGTTACATTCACTCTACTCTACTGGTGTAGCGTCTAGGCGACAAATGTCAACTTAAGTTCTTCGTTTCCCTGTTGAATATAGGAAAGTTGTTTGGGAACGAAATTGGCACAAATTTCACGTTGGGTTTGTTCCTTGGCCTTTTCGTTGCTTTTGGCGGAGTTGACTTCTAGAGCATTCTGAACATCCCGTAATGAATTGGTTGCAGTTTCAATAATATAATTTTCATTGCCTAATTTTTTTTACGTTTTGGTTTCGAAGGTTTTTCAGAATTTTTCGAAGGTTAATATATTGCTATTATTAAAAGTTTGTTGCTTACTAGTTGATGGAGTTGACAAGTAGTCAATCCTATGGATTGCCATAGCAGGGCTTTACTGCTTTTGCGCACGCTAGGGGCATCGAATGGATTCTTCGTACCTACATTAGTTAATAGTAGGGGAATTCCTCATGTTCTGTCACCGTCTTGTACACGCTTTCGTCAAATATTTGCTCTGTGTTCAATACCTGTCGGGGTATTTGCCCGGGGAGCAATTTCGGGTCAAATTTTTATTTATTATTGTATTTATTATTCTTTTTACTGTGGATTTTTATCTTACTATTTCTTTCATTAACTTCATAATTATAAAATTAAATATTATTTTCAAGGTTTTAATTATGCTCCTCCAGATATAAAACTGTTGCCCCTTTGCGTCTCTGACTCATAAAAGTACTCTCTAGAATCTTGAGATTCATATTCTTCAGAGCCTTCATCACCGCGAAGGAGCCATTCTTAATGCATATCTCTTTGGAATTGTGGTGATTGAAACACTGGTGAAATACTGTCTCTTGCTTCTCGCAGTATTGTGTGGTCTACAATAACCATCATGGCGTCAAAGTACCGTAGATTTGGTTTATGAACATTTAATAAAGCAATAATATCTATTGTCAGTAATTAACAGCTGTAAACGTCGATTTATCCAGTGTTTTAATTATATGATATGCCAGCATTTCACAAAAAATTGAAATCTGTAAATAAAAACCACCTCGTTTTCATCTTCACCATTTCTGCTATGTGAAGAAATTAAATAATTTCGGTACTGTGCCAGGAAGTTAGTTCTTTATTATTAAATTTATTTTTGATTTCTGGGATTTCTGTTCCAGGTCGAATTTCTACAATGTTGGTGCAAATTGGGGCAAGGGCAGTATTTCGGGCATGCTTGTTTTTAACAGCATACAAACAGGAATACGCCTTGCACAAGTTGATTAATAGTTGCACTTGTATTTGCGACGACATTTTGCTGCAGTATAGTTGTTTTCAGTTATTTTGGCTCGTACGTCAATATGACAGTATGGGTCAAATATGTATTGCATTCCAGCAATTCTCAACAAGTAGAATTTATGATTATTTGAAAGAAGGCACCATAGATTAATAAATTGCTGGAAAATGCATGCACTTATCTATGTATGTAATTCCCAAAGTAGTTTAACGATTCAATCAGTATAATAATTACTATATTTTCGGGAGTTTCATTGGAATATAGCGACGCAGATAAATTACAGAAGTTCAATTTTAGCTAAATGAACAAAACTTAATGCAGACAATAACTAAAGTGATGCTAAATAAGTGGTCGGTAATACGTAAACAAGTATAATATAAATAAAATACAATAATACATGTTACCTAACTGAAATAATGAACTGAAGAAAGTTGAGAAGAAAATTAATTTGAAACATTTACGAAAGAAAAAATTTATAAAAAAGAATTCTAATTAATTGTCGTAATAACTACATATTAGGATCTTAAAAAAGTTCAAAAAATGTATCGTCTTCATCTTCAGAATCTTCAGATGAATCATTCAAGTTTATTATAAGCGGTTCAACTTCATCAAAGCGCACTTCACGTTCCCAGTCTTCCTCCACAATTTTTTCCGTGTGATTTATACAATTTTTCCAAACATCTGGAGTGACTTGGTCTAAAGCTTTTTGCCACATATCTAAAACTTGTTTGTCTCCAAAACCAACTTCTCCAATATGCAGGTCATAATATTGTTTGCAAATACCCCACACCAACTCTATTGGATTATACTGACAGTGGTAGGGTGGCAGTCTTAGGACTTGATGACCATGCTCTTGGAGCATTTCGTCTATAGCGTACCTTGGCTGTTGTTTATTCTCTTTACATAAATTTAGAAGTTCAATTTTCAAAGCCGTTTCCGAAAATGGCACATTTTTAGTTACAAGCCAATCTTTTAATTTTGATTTATTCCAGGATGCATGGGGAACTGGCTCTACTAAGAAGCTATGGTATGATGCATTGTCTATTACCACTAGCGACGGCTCCTCAAGGTTTGGTATTAGTTTTTCTAAAACCCACTTTTTGAACGAATTCTGATCCATTGAATCATGGTAGTCCGCCGATTTTGATTTTGTAGAGAACAGCAGCGATGCATTCGGTACAAAACCATGCCTAGTTCCTGAATGAAGTACAACAAATCGCTTCCCATTTGAAGCATGGCCTTTCTTACAGCTTTTAACGCTTTCATCTTGCCATGTGCGCTTACTTCCTCCTTTAGCAAAAATCCATGTTTCGTCGAGAAACACAAATTGTCTGGAATGTTCGCTTTTCAGATTTTGTATGTATTCTCGTAAAAACGCAATGCGCTTGCTTGCAATGTGTGGTTGCTCACAAAGAAAACGGCGATTATTCTCCGTTTTGAAACAAAACCCCAAGTTCTTTAAAATACGCCACATACTCGTATTAGATACATCTATGACACCCCTTTGCTTTGCTAATTCATTCAGCGTTTGAATTGTAATGTGTTTCTTGTCTTCTCTCATCATATAAAACGTGTTGCGAATTTCGCATTTTATTTCTTCACTTACATCGTCACTCTTAAACTTTCGCCTGTTATGCGATTTTCCGGGGGTAGTAAGAGGATCACCAGATGTAGATTCTGCTTTGATACGACCTATGGTTCTTAAACTTATTTTCAACGCGGCAGAAACTCTCTCGTTCACAGAAGAAAATGGAATCAAAGGTCCTTTATTTTCTGCTTCTGCCTTAAAATACTCCATAAGATCTAGTACAAATTGCCTGCACTGTTTTGTTATAGTACACCCAGGCATTTTAGTTTAGTATTTCAATACCAAAATTGTTAGAAATAAATATTGGAAATTACTAATTTGACAGTTAATGAAATAAACTTGACGTTACAACTTATGAAATGCCAAAAAACATTTTTGTGCGTTCTGTTTCCAAGGAATTAAGATTGCACGTGCGTTAGCTGCCAAAGTAATAAAATTTATACATATTTTGATTGATACGTATGGCGTTTATTGCATCAACATACGTTCAATACAAAAACCATTGTGATTTGAACGAAAACATCATAAACATGAGGCGTTGCTTAGTGCATACACACGCCAAGATAGCTGAAATGAACTTTAACTATTTATACAATTTTCAGTTGCAACAGACAGACGGCGCGACAACTGTCAAAATGACAGTTATATCATGATGCATCGCACACGATCACATTGCGCACGTACTGCGCAGGTTTAGGGCGGTTTTTACAATTGCGGTATAAACTGAGAATTACGCTATTCTCAGCATAAAAGCACAATTCGTATTTTACAACACAAGAATAAACCCGGAATAAGATAATCTTTGGGATAAACATCAGTGAGGGCTATTCTGTGATCCAGCCGCCTGTTACAGTAGGTATAAAATTAAACGAACTTTGTCACGGTTACATGATCGAACCGCCCAAAACCTGTATCCCTCTCCCAAATCCGGCAACCGACAAGCTCAGCTCGAGGTAGGTCAAAACAAAGTTGAACATAAAAAAATATCAGGGCGCCAGGCAATTTTTTTACCAGATCGGGCACCACAAAACCAAACATAATTGCGAAATACTGGGTCAAGCAAAGAGCATATACAAGTAGGTAGGTATTCACATAAACAAAGCCAATAATCAATGACAACCATCTAATTAGCTAGGCAGTAGAAGAATTAGTTACAGTAAGAAAAATAAAGATGTCAATCACACCCAAAAAGACAGTACTTAGCGATTTACAAACCACGACAATTGGAATGAATGTCCTTTGCAATGTTGCCAACTGTTGGCAATTGGTTTACACCAGATGTGAAAAAAAACACCAGATGCCCGCCTGATCTCGAAAGGTTTCATGAAGAAAACATTTAAACATCAGAATTTTATCATATTTAATTTCTGAACAGCTGCCGACTAATACACCCGCTCAAACAACTACACCTCGAGCAAATACTCCGCCAGGCATTGAATTACAGAACGGGCCTACGTCGGCAGAATGTACATTAGGATGCACACAAGAGGCCTACCCCAGCAAAGCTGGCCTTGAAAGCCTCCATACGTGCCCCATCGTACCACAGTGAACCAGGTTCACTATTCAAGCTAGAAGCCTGCATGGTGTGAATGTGCACAGCAATCCGCAGATTGCGGATTGCTGTGCACATGGTGGTACGATGGGGCACGTATGGAGGCTTTCAAGGCCAGCTTTGCTGGGGTAGGCCTCTTGTGTGCATCCTAATGTACATTCTGCCGACGTAGGCCCGTTCTGTAATTCAATGCCTGGCGGAGTATTTGCTCGAGGTGTAGTTGTTTGAGCGGGTGTATTAGTCGGCAGCTGTTCAACAATTTACGTTCTAGATGGCGTGATTTTGGCTCTCCCTTATGGATGACTATCGCAGTTATTCATAGGGAGACCGTTGGGCAGGGTGTGTTTGTGCATAGCGGCGCCGTACTGAAGAGTCCCAATAGGACGAAACCGGTCTGCGGATTGCTGTGCACATTCACACCATGCAGGCTTCTATATTTAATTTCTATCAAGAAATAAATCTTTTAAGCAGGATCATATTATACTCGCCATATTGAAATTAAAATAGACGGAATAGAAAGGAACAGAAGTATAGTGACTGTGCCTGCGGCATATACAAATTGTTTCTCCTTCTTCTTGCAGAAGGACCACCGTAGTTTCAACCCAGAATCATACTGCTTTAGTGTGTGTGTAAATATGGTAAGTGGAGTATGATGCGCTGGCAACGTCGCCATCCCCTGCAGTATTTTCCAGTCAGTCGCTCAATGCTCACGCAGGGCTACGAAACACGTCTACCGCGCGCCACAACAACGGCGCAGCCATTACTTATGTGTGAGTAGAGTGAAACGGACGTGTATTCGCGTGTATCCTGTTATTTTATATTTCTGAAGCTGTTAGAGGTCGTATTTTTTAATTTTTTGTTGTTTCTTTTCCTCTATGTGTGCATGGACTGATGTCCCTAATGATCGCTTAGTCGGACATAGCCAGTGAAGTGTCTGTTGTAATTATATTGTGAATCTAAATTGTGAATAGCATAGATGGAATAAAATTTTCTATTAGCACCATAGAGGCGAAGTTTAATGCGACATCCTCTACTCTGGACACTGTTATGAAAAACTGCAACCAGCACACCACCCAAATAGATACCATAAATTATAAATTGGACGCCCTCGAACAATATGGTCGGCGCAATAGTTTACGGTTTCTTGGAGTACAGGAGAAGGCCGGTGAAAGTACAGACGACATTATTTATTCAATTATCAAATCAAAATTAAAGATTGATCTCTCTATGGTCGCTATAGAGAGATCCCACAGGATTGGTAGAAGAGGAGGAAAGGGTCATCGCCCAATAATCGTAAAATTTTTATCATATCGAGACAGAGCCTCCGCGTTTCACACAAAAAAGCTGTTGAAAGGGTCGGGTATAACAATTCATGAAGATCTTACCTCTTTAAGGTATGTGCTGTTTAAAGAAATATGCAACCAGTATGGATGGGGAAAAGTATGGACGTTGGACGGAAAAATCTTTTGGTCGGAGGAGAAAGACGGGGCTGAGAGGATTTGTTCTGAGGACATTGAAGTGTTATACGAACTCTTGTCCGGTGTAGTGAATGAAGATAATACAGATTAACTTTATTATTCAAACTTTATGTTAACACATGTTAAGAATTTCAATTACGTAGAATATTTTTGAACTTCTCCTTGTTTGTGTGAACCTAATTTGTATGGGATTGTTCGGCTATTTTTTTCTATTTTCTTTAGTTTACTTTGTTTATATTTCTGTGCATATTTTCAGAAGCATTAATGGTGTCTTCATTTATATAAAATACAGTGTTTGTATATATATTTCTTTGGGTTACACGCGGATGCATGTAGTATAACAGAAATGACACGATTATCAGTGTTTTAACAGAATGTGCGGGGGCTTAGGACGAGGACGGGTGACTTTTTTGCGGTGTTTCTAGGGAAAGCTATGATATTGTACTGCTAACTGAGACATGGCTGAATGACGGTATTTAGTTACAGTTCTGAATTGTTCGGGCCTGACTATGTTGTTTTTCGCAGGTATAGGAGTGAACAGGTGACTGGAAAGAGGCGAGGCGGAGGAGTTGTAATAGCGGTAAAACAAGGTATTGAGTGCGAGGAGGTGAATTTATTTGATTTGACTATGGAAGCGTTGATGGTGGAGATTAAGTGTAAAAACTATAAAAAAATAATTATTTCAGTAGTATATTTTCCTCCCAGATCATCTATAGATAAATATAATCAATTTTTTGATCGCGTGGAACATGTTGCGGGTGGCCTGCACGAGAAAGAGATTTTCCTTTGTGGAGATTTTAATTTATCTAATTCTAATATCAGCTTTGCTAGCATAAGCAGGAGTTTCGATAATTTTGCTGCTGAATACAACTTAATGCAGAAAAATCAGATTTATAATGAGTATAACGGTCTATTAGATTTAGTGTTATCCAATATTGAAAATGTAATTGTTGAGAAGGGATTCCCGTTAATAAGTGAGGACGCTTATCATCCTGCACTTATGTGCGAAATACATTTAAGCTCAACTATGCGGTGTAGAACGCCGAATGCAGGCTATAGATCATTTTCTTTTAAGAATGCAGACTTCTTGAAATTACAACACATGTTATCAGGTTGTGATTGGGCTAGTATGTACTGCAGCACTGATGTGGATAAGGCTGTTGACGTATTTTATTCTATTTTCTATAAAATTTTAAACGAGTGTGTACTGAAGTTGATGTTTTGGAAAAGATGTTATCCCCCGTATTACACAAAGAATATAATAAATAGTATCAAACTTAAAAGTAAATTTAGATGTAAATATATCAAATCTCGAAATGAAAGTGACTTAAATGAATTTAAAAAGTGAAGAAAAGATATAAAGAGCCAGACTTACACGGCATTTAGACAATATATTGAACAACTTGAGCGTTCTTTGAGTGAAGACCCAAAAAAACTTTTTCGTTATGTCAATAGCAAAAAGAAAACAAATTCTATGCATACAGCTTTATATAATAACGATGTTGAGCTAGTTAATAATAAAAATATCGCAAATGCATTCGCCGCATTCTTTTGCTCGGTACGAAATAATGTTTCGCATGATGCTTACAATGAATTTATTGGTAATAAAGAAGATAATAAGATATTTAACGAACTTAAAAACACTTTAACGTCCACAAATACATTGGCACACTACGATCAAAAACTACCACCAACCTAACAAGAAACGCACGTAATAAAGGAGCTGGAGCAGTTCTGTTTCACAAATTTTCAAATGAACACCTAAATCCAGTAGCTTTCGCATCAAGGAGTTTTAAGGATGTAGAAACCAGATACTCGACTATTGACGAAGAGGCCTTAGCAGTAGCGTTTTCTGCCACAAAGATTCACCATTACCTGTATTGGAGACACTTCACTCTTCTTACAGACTATAAACCCTTAGAAATAATTTTTATCGAAAATAGAGGGACTCCAAAAATTACTTCTACGATGACCTTAAATAGTTATAACTACACGATAGGTTACCAGCCTGGCAAAGAGAACGCCCCAGCAGACGCTCTGTCGCGATTACCCTTGGCAAGTACAGAAATAACCAAAATAGAAAAATTAGCATTTCCAAGGCAAAGCCAACTGCTACACCTAGGATTAGAAACTTTCCTATTACCGGACGTGAATTACGTGAACAAACTGCCGCAGATAACAAACTCCTAAAAGTCATAAAGTATCTACAAAGTCGTTGGCGCGATAAAAAAATCTTCCAGCAGAATTGTTACCATTTTTTGAAAAAAGACGAATTATCATACGAACAAGAAATTTTTATGCGGAAGTGAAGAATCTATATTCCAAGCAGCTTTAAGAATGACATCTTGATGAAGTTGCACGATGATCACCCTGATAAGACTGCAATGCAATCAATAGCAAAAATGCACGTTTATTGGCCGAAAATCAACATAGACATAGTCAACTTTGTTAGAACTGCTCATTATGGGATCAATCAAATGAACTAGTCGAATTTCGGGTTGCAAAAACAATTTTTAATTCAGAACGTTTTTACACACACGTCGACATTTTTGTTTACTTACATCCAGTTGTACATGCAGATCGAATTCAACGTACAATGATAGTAAACACTCTGATAGTAACCATTCGGGCTACTGGTGCGTACACATTTTCATCTAACGAACACTGCTTAAAACCACGAGCGACAAGACGTGCCCTTTTTAAAACTTTTCCATCAAGCACTTTTTCGCGAAACACCCACTTTGAATCTATAATTTCGACATCTTCAGGAGGTATAACTAACTCCCAAGTTTGATTTTTCTGTAGTGAATTCAGCTCCTCTTCAATCGCTGTTTTCCATCCATCATCACCGAGTGCTTCTCTGTAACTTTGTGGTAAATCTGAAATCATATTTCTTACCGATAGCGCTGCCATTAAATTTGCTCCACCGTGAGACTATTCAAATTCCAGAAGAGGCTCATGAATTAGACATTCCTCCAGAACCCAGACGAAACCCACCTCGAAACCGACGGTTACCTTGCAGGCACCAACAGTAATTCCCTTAGTTGGTTATAGGTAACGGACGGAAATGTAGTATGATGCGCTGCGCAATAGTTATGGCAACGTCGCCATCACCTGCAGTCTGCAGTCTTAGTGATGGGCACTATCGAATGAAACTGACTATCGACTAGTTACTAAAGAATGATTTGAACTATCGAATGAATTTATTCGAACGAATTCATTCATTTATGTTTTCGCAAAAAAGTAACACAAGTTATTCATTCATTTTAGTGGATAGCTATCTATGGTCGGTTACTGCAAAGCAGGTACTCTGCGTTTAAGCTTTAAGCAAGCAATCCTAAAAAGATGGTTTTATTTTTTATATGGATATATTTACCGTAATTTTATGATCGCACTTTGGGGGTTGGGTATATGAGGGTTTGTGTAATAACAAATAAGTCACAAATACTTTCGAATGAAAATAATTCTTAGGATCCTTAGGAAAAAATCAATCTCACTCTTAGTTGTTCTTTGTCCGTATATGTGTTGTTTTGTGAATCAGTGTGTTTATTAATTTTTTGTCAAGGTATAGTTTCATAATTTTATTATTTTTATTCATAGGAGTACGTTGATTACGTTAGTGCAAATTCTATACCCAACAGGTACTATAAAAAATATTACTTATTATTTTCATATTAATTTACTTAGGGAACATGTGTTAGGTAACAATTAAAAAATGGGTCCAATGAGGCGTTCAGAAAAGCGTTCTGCAGTTTGGGAGTTTTACAAAAAAGTCTCCGAAAATTCTGTTGTGTGTTCAATATGCGCAAAAACTTTCACATTTTCTGGAAGCATCGGAAGCATCCAGGGTATCTTGATTTTAATCAGAACGCCAGAAGAGAAATTTTGGAGCAGGAAATTCCTGAAACTCAACAAGAGCTTCGTCGGGAACCTTCCCCGGGACCATCTACGTCGCGTGAAGTTTCACGAGAACCATCTCCGCTACTATCGGCTACACGAACAACCATTCTGCCGCAAAGAAATACAAAATCACTGGCGCAAATGAAGCTTGTTACCAGCAAGAAAAAGGAATTGCAGAAATCCGAAAGGGAAGAAATAGATGCGTGCTTGATCAAAATGGTAACAGTAGATTATCAACCGCTATCAATAGTGGAAGATCAAGGATTTTTAGAATACACTTCTAAACTGCAACCTCTCTACAAGCCCCCCAACAGAAAATTGCTATCTACAGTAATGTTGCCAGAAGGGTATAATAGAATTTTAAAACACATGTTTCAATTACTGAGTAGTACAGAACACGTTGCTGTTACAACTGATATTTGGTCTTCCGATTCAAACAGATCATTTTTGACTTTAACCAGTCATTTTATGCATCGGGACCAAATATACAACCCGGTTCTAGCAAACAGGGAAATAAGCGGGCCTCATACAGGAGTAAATAAAGCCACTGTTCTTTTGGGACTTTTTGAAGAATTTAATATTACCGAAAAAATAACTACTGTGGTAAGTGACAACGGAGCGAACGTCAAAAGTGCTATAATAGAGCATTTAAAAAAAGGCATCATCCATGTGTTGCCCATACTCTAAATTTGTGTGTGACAGATTCTATTGCATCCAATGAATTGTTAAAGTAGAAGTGTAGAGCTGTTGTGGGGCATTTTAAACACAGTGTGGTTGCTACAGAAAAATTACGCAACATGCAGAAACAAATGGGGCTTTCGGAACTTAAAGTAAAACAAGATGTTCCGACAAGATGTAATTCCTCTTTAATTATGATGGAGAGGCTACTTTTAATTAAGGAACCTCTATCTGCTGTTGTAACGTCTCTGCCTAAAGCACCACAGTTCTTATCTGCAGATGAGTGGAATGTTGTAGTAGACTGTGTCCAAATTTTGGAATCTCCAGAAAGAATGACGACCGAGTTATCTGGAGAGAAATATTCCACAATGGCTCCCGGAGCTGTATCAGCTGGATACAAAATATTATGTTTCCGCAGAACGGGGGCTTTCCAAGTCTGGGCAAATTGTTAACGATCGCAGGAATCGTTTATCGGGGGGCAAATTAAACATGATTGTGTTTTTAAACAGCAACTTAAGACTGTTTAGTTCGTAAATTAAATAGGTAATATGTTAAGAATCCATTATATTTATATTTAAATTTTGTTTCGTTTAGTTAGGTATTTTTTATCTTTAATTTTGTTCGTAGTTTAGGTATAGTCGATTAATATTATTAATGGTAATACGGTTATTATTATTATTATTAATATTTTTCTTTTACACATTTTTGTAGTATTTATTTACATTTTATTTTAAGTTAGGTATTATCATGAAGAAATATTTTTTATAAATTTTTATTTATTAATTCATTTTTATAAAAATTAAGAAATTAGTTTCGATAAATTTATACAAATTCTGATTAACAACAGCAGGCGTGGTTATTTTTGATTATATAATGCTATTCATATTTTTACGTTTGCATTCATTTAAACACCCTGTAAAATAAACCAAACTTTATAGCAATTATAGTTGCCTTCCACACTTGACAGGAATTTAACTTCATGGGTGGTAGTCAATCGGGCCCTATAAGCTATTTATAATGTTTTTAATATACGTTGTGTAGGTAATAACTGGACTGGAATATCGGATAAACAAGTTATTTTCGGTAAATGTTATTTTTCATGTACCTTGTTACAAAATTTTGTATTCAGCTGTTTTTTTGTTTATTTCCAGAACGGATTTTTATATTTTGAATCAGAATGTATCAGAAGGTATTGTGAGTTTGTAGTCGGCAGAGAATCTTCATATGAGTAAGAGAGGTAACATTCAAATTTAATTTCCAGTAGTGTTTCAGTGTGTACGTAAGGTATAGATACGTATTTTTGTAGACGTTCCTGGTAGTCGCTTTATGTTCTAAATTATGAAATTTCTGTGATAACCACTTAATAAAACAATAAATACTAAACTCAAGAAATTAAAAACATCAATATCCCCAAAGCTGTCATGTTCACAATAACGTAACTTTACCTAAATCCGAACAGAAAAGGACTATTTGCCACTAAAAAAATTCGATGACGACATGAATTAAACATTGAACACAATTTTTTTAACAAAGTATGGGCGAATGCGTTAAGACATGAAAATATACGCTACATGTTTCCGCTTATCCCCCAAAAATCATTAATTTTCATTTTATTGGATATTTTACATTTTATTATTTACACCCCGTATAAATTGATTATTTCTAGAATGTGCAAATCTAAATTATTATTTTTCGGTAATGGGTGGTTTATAATGGATGTTAACTTATTCCGCTAACTTAGAGTCTGGTAACTTATGCCGTTAACTTAAAGAGACGTGGTTCACAATGCAGGCGTATTTTACGGTTATTCTGGGCGTCGCCAAAAATTGTCAACAAAACATAAGAACATAACCTTATTTGATTACGACACGAAAACCGAAAAATAGCTTGCTGTGGATGAATTTGAGACTGATGGATTTGTTTGAGGTGTGTTTGTGGTTATCTTAACTGCGACAGTAGTAGCAGCAGCATTGCAGCATTCAAAAAGCAAAGGACATGTTCCTATAATCTTTTTCGAGATATAAGATATGAAAAATATTGACCTCAGAACAATTTTTTTTTATACAAAAATATCCCATGTATGTTCGTTTGTTAAATCTTATTCAACAAGAACGAAGTAAAACAACATAACCTACAGCAGAAAACAGATACAAAACGTAAACATAAATGGCCGTCGTTAAAAGTGAAGTTGGTAACGCATTAACGTGATTGGTCAAACTTATACCTTATGCTGTAAGATATAAAATATCGCCAACTACTGGGTTACCGGCATAAGTTAACATCATATTCTTTTCTATTATGAACAGACGCATTTATTTGTATGTGTTTTATATTTTAAGGTTACAGCATAAGTTTAAGTTAACATCCATTATAAACCAGGCATAAGAACTCGTTTTTTTATTTAACCTAAATATCGACTACCTAATAAATTGCTGAATTTGTAACGTAAATATCTAAAAGATGCACATCTGTTAATACAGAGAAACTCGAGCTAAAGTTGTAAAAGAATGTTTAAAAACGAGAAAATATTTTTTGACCTGTAGTGCAATAAAAATTGCCGCTACATAAAAGGTTTCGTTTCTTGGAAAGGACATGACCGCTTCTCGTTTTGTTCGAATACTTTTTGCTTTTTAGTTATTTGTTGAATTGTCTGTCTTCATTCGATTTAGCGACCGAATGAAACTGTTCATTACTTTTTCTATTCGAATACTTTTGCAACTATCGAATTATTCGAACAGTCTGCCACTATCGAATAATTCGATAGTGCCCAACCCTAGTCTTCTCCAGTCAGTCGCTCAGTGCCAACCAGGGTATGTTCACTCTATCCTGAAAACTCGGCCGAAGTACTAGTTACGCTTGACGGCACAAAGGCGCTGATGTAGGGCGAGAGTCCACAGACATGATAAAGTATATGCTCTATGTTTCAATGCGATCTGCGATCTCTGCCGGGCTGCAGGCAACCGGTATCTGGGAATTGTTTGGTTCGTGCTTCGTGCGCCATTTGCAATTTCTTGGTTGGTGTTGGCGTGTTGTGTTTGCCAGTCGTGTAAAAGTTTGAATTTTCAGTCGTTTTTTTTTCCAAGCCGCTGATTAGAGAGTGTACCTAGCTTTGAGCAAATTTGCTGTTGTTTTTCTGCAACATTTTTGTGTAACATTTTTTAAAACGAACTTTAAGTGGGGTATCAAAAATGTGTTGTGAAGAAATGTGGAAACAACTCTAACAAAGTGAAAATGCACGTATTTCCCTATTGTTATGAGGTTTTTATAAACTTTCGTTTGTAGCATTGATAATTTCAGCGCCAAAACGAATGCCACTTAGCCTCTGCAGTACAGTTCTTCGACTTGGCAAAGCAAACTTTTTTAAGGAGTTTGTAGCCTTTATTATTACTGTATAAAACAATTCTTAGTAATTTATTGTGTCAATGTTACATTTATAAAATACATAAATTTAATTTTGAAAATATTTTTATTTAAACATTCCATATAACATTTTACTTCTACTTAAAAAATTGTTGTATCCTTTATTACTATTTTTATGTTCTTCTAAAAGTAGCAAATACTGGATACAAAATTTTTTATAAGTATAAAATAAAAAGAAATTTCATTATAACTAGGATCTTATATTCAAATTTCCCGGCGTTTGCGATACTAGCGCTTCGTGTCGTAAAGCGTAACTAAACCATTTCGTCCGGCGAAAATACAGGGAGTCGCTTATCTACATAAGTCTCTAATCTATGGTGCCAACGTAGAGCTACGCAACACGTCCACCGCGCGTCACAACAACGGCGCAGGCGCGCAGGCATTACTCTGCATTATTTCAAGTACCTACTCTTAATAAAACTTTTGTTAAACTGTCATTTTGCGTATGTCACCCATCCCGCCGTACCACAGTAAGTGAAGAGATAATGATGTTAATAGCTGATTCTGACAATTTCTTTAGCTGACGAGCTTGTCGGATAAGTGCCCGCGCACCAGGATAAGTTTCTTCCATGGCCGGTTCGATTTTCTGTCCAAGGATAACAATAAATAAAGAGGTTCTTTTATGAGAAACTACCTGAACAAAGGAAACCACGGTGAAGATGGCCAGATTGGTACAACTACTATGCCTTCAGCCAGATGGGATTCAAACGTTTCACTTCTACCTCGCGAAGTTTCATGCACATTTTTTACGGTTACGGTGAATAGTGGTATTCCGTTGTCATCGACAACCCCATTTTTTGCCAGTTGCGCTTCAATACTGATGTTGCTAAGGTATCAACTCTAAAATTTCAATGTTTAAGGAACGCCGTTGTTAAATTAAAAAAAATCCCGTAATAACCAAAAATATATTTCTGAAAATAAGACTAAAAATAAAATGCTTAAAATAAACAAATTATTTTATGGGTCCATGAAAAAGGGTATACATCAAATTTAACGTATTATAAAAAATATACCACTGTTTTGTTCAGAAGACACTATAATGTGTCGAAAAAATTATAAACTATTTCTGGCTGTTTTTAAAAGTGTTATGATTTTACGAGAAATTTGTTGATTCCTTTCAAGTACCAGTTTTTACCAGGAACTTGTTCTTTTAAATTAGTTTTCATATTGTTTTCTGTAATGTATTCTGCCAGTAATTGTTTTCATTCCGCCTTACCACAAGGGAAGCCCTTGTGCACGATTTGTTTTTCCATGTCTACATGCAGAACAGGCGGCCTCCCGGCTCCCAATTTTCCTAATGGCACCTTTTTTCGGTTTACCCTATGATAAATCATTACCTACGTTTCCGAATATGATTTCTGAGCATATTATGAATTCTGAAACAAAAACAAGGATGTTTACAATTCTCCTTATAACGTTCTACAATTACCTCAAATCGCCGCTGTCGAGTCAAAAACTGCTAATTGGATTTTACCATATCTAACAGGAAACAAGAAAACTGTACAATTTTGAAGTGACACTTGCTATTGGTACGACTATTTTTTATAAAAATACCATATCATTTCTTTTTATAAAAAATTTGTTATTGAAAAATATTAATATTTTTATGTTGATAGCCACATAGCAGATTATATTTGTCATTTTTCCCAATAGCGTATAACACTGTTATTGATTTTATCTAAAATTTTAAATAATGCAAAAAATACTCCAAATATTTTTTTATGTATTAATAATTATATTTGAATGTGTTAAATCTTAAGTAGGTACATATGATCTGGAAATTCAATTTCTACTGTTTGCTTCTTGAGCTACTGAAAGCTCTATAGGAAGCTTATTCTTATATTAACTTATTATGTACTAATATTGTTTTGCTTATATTTATTCGGTACTTATACTTATACTAACTTATCATTATCAATATCAGTCTTGCAGAACTAGTATAAAACTTAAAAACAAGATAATACTAAAGCTAGTTTTAGTGGTAACTTAAGATATTGCACCTAAGTAATATTAGCATAAGAGATCATAACAAGATAAGGTTCAATACATACAGAGTTCTAAGTAAAAAATAAAGTTCTAATAAAACTGAAAACTATAAATAATAATTTTATTTAACATTGCACTGTATTTTTGGTGTTAAAATATCATCCCAGTTTATTATTGAGTCCTCTATGAAACACTTCAGTTTTTTGAAAAAAACAAGTACACAAATTATTAATCATGTAAAAGGGCATCTTAGAATGGGTGATACTCCACAGATAAAACTGATTTCAATTCCTGCAAATGGTGATATTTATCTGTGGTAATTCGTCTGGGTGATTTGTAAAGTTGCGCCGCAAGCGTAGAAGGTTTTGTTCGGCGTCTTTGTGGTAGATCCTTCCAATCATCTGGGTGACGCGATTTGAATCTCACAAGTCCTGATGGCAGATATTGCAAAGCGCGTATATCGGCAACAGTAGGATCGCCCGTTTTTTTTCCAGGTTGAATTGAAGTAGAATTATTTGTTAGACTCTCATAATCATTGAAAAATGTATGGCCGAATTGCCTGACTGTGTATGGTTTCTTCGGGGGTGCTGCACGCATTCTGCTTACATAGTCAGCTGGACTGCTCATGCGTGGTTTAAAACGTGTTTCCAGGGTAGAGTGAACGCTATCGGCTTTTATCATTGTATGACCTTTCTCTAGTATGAGCTGTTCAATTGTTATTTTATTTTGGACTGTAAGGTTCAATAGTTCGCTTGCCAATGCCCTGTTACGGTTCTGATAACTACAACCATCAGATATTAGAACAATTTCCTCGTACTTATCCAATACCATATTAATGAAATGGGCTATACAGTATACAGGACACAAATTCGTTTGCTGTAACAGCCCCTTTACCTTCATGCCACACATTCAGATAAACTTCCCCATTATTCAAACAATAAAATGTAAAGTCATGTACTTGTAGTTTTTGGGAATAATAGCTTTTAGAAACCAATAATTTCGGAGGGAGTAGTACACTCTGAAGATCCATAGTGACAACTAATTTTTTATTCGCGTTACTCTTGCTTTACATCCCTTGCTTTTAGTTTTTTAGCCCTGTGCGCGTTATATTCACCTTCTGCTAAATTTGCAACTTTGAATTGGTAACACGCATAACACTGGCCTTTCCTGGGGGTGTATAATGAAATTTTTTCTTTTCCTAAAATTTTAGTAATTTTAGGTAATTCTTGAAGAAATATGTTTTTTGTTATTTTCTTTGCACCATGTTTCGTAAACAGAATGAATGTACGATTTTGATGCAAATATTGATTCTACTAAACACGAGAAGAACTATTTCTGCAATAGTGACTGGCCCCTTTAGGTACTAAGTTTAACCACTCTCTATTGCTGAGGCTGACTTCTCTTTATTATTTTTTATTGAAATAGATTCGACTTTGTCGTCGACTTCGTCACTTTAGTAAAACCAGAACTTATTCGTCGATTAAAAGTGTCTCGTCCTAATGATGACTGCTGAGGAAAAACTTTCTACAAACACGAATCTTAACACCATCTCCATTATGTAAAAAGCAGTCATACGAAGAGTTTTTTTTTGAATTTTCTTGACTTGAGCGACGGTTGTAAGGTTTTCGTTTGTTTACAAGATCTAAAATATAGGTTCGCTTTGCATCCCAAGAGTTAATTGCCCAAAATTCATCGAATTTCATTTTCCGCGTTTCTTCATCAATTTGAGCACAGAGAAACGTCCCACTTCAGTATTTTTTTAAATTTTGACATGAATTTTGATGGTCGTGCTGTGGTAGTGCTATGATTGCAACGCTTCCCCATAGTTCTGGCAGACCGAATTTGCTCTAAATATTTACCATCATTGAGCTTTCACTAATCGTGTATATTGCTTCCCCATTTTCCTTGTGTGTGTTGTTTACGCTTTCTTTTAATATCCTGTTTTCTATTTGGCAAAAATTCGTGTTCTGATGAAGATGAATGTTGACTTTCATTTCCTTTATCTGTTGGGATCTAATTTGGATCGCTATCACCACTTTGTTTCTTGTAAACTACTCTCTTCTCATATCTTCGACAACATCCTGCATTTCATCAGTATTAATAATTGCTTCCTCTATAGTCGCTATTATTGCAGGTAAGATTGGACCAAGTTTCTGTGCATCATTATCATTACTTATTTCTGTACTTAATAAAGGTTCATTGGTAAATCCGCTTTCATTTAAAGCAAATGGTAATTCAATGTCAAATAATACCATATCATTGTTCTGAGCTTTCATTACAAAGTCATTATCAACTGTGTCCCCACCAACGGTACTTTCCTCATTTGAAATTGAATTTAACGGAGAGTTTTCTACAGGTAAGCAAAATACAATCATGTAAGTATAATTCTTCAGCTTTCACTACCTTCCTGTTTCGTGGTGTTGGGTACCGTACTGAAAAAAATGTCGATGAAAATACCGCATACTTTTAGATCTGGAAGAAGGTTGCGTTCGTTATCTTTCGGACTTTTCCAAAAGTACTTTTCAAAATGCGTATGACTACCAAATAGATAAATGCTGTCGACGATATATTTGATTAGGTTGCATACCTGTTACTGGTAGCTGCTCTATTGGCATTCATTTCTTGTCTTTTTCATGCTTATTTGCCGTATGCATACGATATATACTTTACAGTGCAATACAAATTCTGACAGAAAACACTATCTAATTTCTTCCACAATGTCAACTTCAGCGGTGGATTACGAAAATAACATGATGGGGAAGTCTAAAATCCGCCTAATAAAATGATTCGCTGACATCCAGTGTTATATTTCATTTTCTAAGCATTCACTGTAATAATGTCATGATAAATAGGTTCACGTTTTGGTAGTTATCTATTCCCTCTACAAGAAAGCTCTTCATCAAGAATATCAAAAGAGTATTGAATGACGTTGAAAGGTTGAAAGCTTGTATACCGCTAAAGGAAAGAAAATAAAAGCTTAATATCCGTAGCCGACTGGGAGATAACGAAAGTGCAAGTGCAAATAAAAGCAATAGTCAAGCGGAAAATTAAAGTGAAAATGACATATCTGAAGAATCCTTAGTTGCAAAGAAAAATAAAACTGGTAGTCAGAAGAAGTACAAGAAGCAGAAATTCAGAGATCACTACAGAGACATTTAAATGGTTGAAAAATATTAATAATGAAATACTGTGACTTTAATACCTCTGCAAGCACAATTTGCCATTTAGGTCAGCCGATTCTTTACCAGATTTCTGTGCATCTGCATTTCCAGATTGTAGGATTGCATCAGGACTGAAAAAAGCAACGGGGATTATCAAAAATGTGTTATCTCCGTACGCATAAAAATCAATCAAAATGCATCGAAATATCAATATTATTGATGAAAGCAGACACACCCACTAAAAAGTTTAGTAGTTATGGCAAGAATGTGAAATGGAAAAAGAGTGCACGACAGATTTCTGGATTTATTAGAAGTTCGGCAAGCTACAGCTGAGGAATATTCAATTGAATTAAAGATACTATAATGGATAAACATCAACAACAGCATAATTGGCTTTGCTGCAGATAATGCGGCAGTCATGATGAGCGCTATTGCAGGTGTTCAATGTTCAGGCATTGTTTAAAGAGATCTCTCCAGGTATTGTAGTAATGGGATAAACATGCCACTCATTGCATTCATGTGCCTCACGTGCAGCAAAGAAACTTTCAACTTCGATTGATCAATTAGCTAGAGATATCTACAGTTACTTTTCACATAGTTCAAAAAAAAACAGTGAATTGAAGGAGTGTCAGATATTTGCAGAGGAAAACCAAACAAAATGCTGTACTCTAACCAAACGCGGTGGCTGTCCTACTCGTAATACGGACTGCAAAATGTACTACCTAACTATTACTTGGGAATTTTTTCGTTAAAAGATGGCAGCAGCGAACGAACATTTAGGTGTGCGATTTTCATAAAAAAAACGCAAAAAATACAAAACGAGATAATGGTTAGGGAACAGAGAACAACGCTACAACTCTATTACAAATAAAACCCTTAAAAAAGGTAAAAAGAGGGAAAAATATGTAACATTTCAGTTAAATCAATTTATCAAGTTACTCCTTATTTTATATCTTGTAAATACTGCCATCAGTTTTCACCATTACGCGCCCACTGAGTCCACACATTAGAACTTCCCCACTTTTCAGAAGCAGCTTTACGCAGAGATGCTCGTGAACCAGTTAAATCCTCAACAATAAGTATTTTAGTGTCCTTTAGCAATTTCTTCTTGTTATAAACTTTGGTTCTATCGTGATAATTGGCAAATTTAATTAATATTCGTCGAGAAAGTGCACCCCTTTGACCTACTCTGTGAGATCGGTCAATAGCGGATATAGGTAGGTCAATACCAAGTTTCTCTTTAAAGATCTGTTGAATTACCGCATCCAAGAATTCTAAGATTATTTCGACGGCTATATTGCTCATGCCTGTCCAATTTAAGTTTGAGAAGAGGGTTGCCTTTTTCTAAACCATTTACTTTCTGTTCACAATAATTTTTATATTCATGTTTTCAAAAATATTTTCAAGGTTATTATTTATTTATTTATCTTCTTAAAGACTGCATTTGAAAAACGACTCAGCAAAGCATCGCAAACAATATATATATATGACTCTCTCGTCACTTTTTCATATGCCATAATATTAGCACTTATTTATAGTAATTTTACACTTTCACAAAATTCTGTGTAAACTCTTTCCCAACGAAATCCGAGAGCAAACTTCCGCACAGCTACACCAGGTACGTGTACGGGTGAGAATTGGAATTCCATCATTTTATTTTTTATTTTATTTTTTCAAGGAGAAGCTTAATGAGCCAGATTTCTTCTGCAAGTATAATTCTTACCGCGTTAAAGAATGACGTGTTCAAGCTTTATTTATTTTTGGTATAAGTTTTGAATAGTTGATAGTTTCTGCCTTTACTTGATGAAAATCCATAATTAACAGAACTGATACCTAATAAAAAGACAAACTTGTCTAGAGTTCACAATTTATTTTAAATAACATAACATTTGTTTCGCCAACACCGTGGCTTCGTCAGATGTTGGTACAGACTAAACTAAATTTTACAGTGGACGAGTATTTGTACCTGGAACTTACAATATTATGGTAGGTACTATTCTATTGTGGGAACATATTATTTAATAATGGTGAAAAATTTAAATCTAATTGGTCGTTCAATATGGCATTTGATTCCATAGTATTAGCTAAGGCTTGCCGATGAATGATGCAGTGCGTGGTTAAAGTTAAAGGGTTCTTCTCTTTCACCAACGTTGCCAGACCCGAGCGCGATCCTAGCATAGCGGGGGCTCCGTTCGTGCAAAAACCGGCAAACTTTTCCCAGATAATCAGATTCTCCTCGAAATAATTTTTGATTATTTTAAAGACGTCTACTCCTTTTGAAGTGGTTTCTAATTCTTTCGACTGTAATAGTTCTTCTTGGATTGTGTTGTCTTCATCCAAAAATCGGACAAAGGCAAGCAATTGGCAACACTGTGCAACGTCGGTGGTTTCATCACATTTCAGAGCGAAATAAGGCGAACTTCTGATTTTATGCAGTAGTTGCTGTTCAATATCACAGGACATTTTCTCAATTCTCCCCTTCCCAGTATTGTTTGACAGTGAAATTTCTTGAATTTTCTTCTTTGCTTCCTCGCCTAAAACTTCTTCAACAGCTTTCAACAAACAAGGCTTTATTAATGTTTCACCGATCGCGTGCGGTTTTTTTTGATTTTGCAATCAAATATGAAATTTCAAACCATGCCGATAAATGCTTTTTCAGACAAAGCGAATCTTGTACCACTTATTCCAAGCTTCATTTTCTTCAAATTCTCTAATTTTCCCTTAAAAATTCTGGCGGTCGATCACTCCAATTAGGATGAACAGTTTTCAAATGACGTTCCAACTTTGCGGGTTTTAACGCATCGTTGCTAAGAACGGTGGCACACACAACACACTGTGGTCTGGTTTCCCCGTTTACTTCAATTTCTGTAAACCCGAATTTGATATATCCGCTATCGTATTTTCTCTTTGGCGGTGCCATGTCTCACAACGTTCACCGTGTTGAGTCAAGTATCACACTGAGAACCGAGTAGCGAGTACCTACACTAGCGTTTGGCGCCTGAGGTCCTGCAGCTACTTCGGCTCCGCACGCCTGTAATCGCTACGCGGTAGAATATGAATCAAGTTCAGAGTTCGCGCAAAAATATTAGATTTGAAAATTACATTGTCAAGTATAACAACCAACATTTATTTTATGGAAATTTCGTTAAAAAATAAAACACTTAAACCGTAATAGGTATTTCCAGGGAAATATAAAATAGAGGGCTTTCGGGCTTTAGGTACCTATAATTACTGCGTGCGTTAAATTCTTATCAGCCTTGCCAGTGTATAAACAAAGGATAATCTGGTTTACTTGTCCATGCATGCAGCGGCTTGCATTCGGTGTCGTTAGGCAAAAAAATGCGTAATTAAATATAGGCAGTGGCAGGTACATTATTCTTCGCTTCACTAGCAGCCTGTTTCACAATAACTTACAAACTAATATTAGGTATTAAGTCTTTTAACATTCTGCTGACTGACAGTGACAGATTTGTAATTTTCACATGAATGTATTTGTAATTAGGGCTGCGCGATTCACCGATACGATTTTTTTGCGAATCGATTCACAATAAAAAATCGATTTTAATCGATTATTAGGCGCAGGCCTATTTGTAATATGGAACAGAAATTATTAGACCTAGTAAGTAACTTTTATTTTATAGCCAATACTATTAGCACAATTATGAAACGGGCCCCTGGAATAGCAGCATTGATAGAAGATTAATGTTTCGTAACAAAATTCTTCTATTTAGTAAAATACACACTAAAATATACTTATTAAACAAACGAACATGTCACATTATGGATGGATTTAAAAGAGACACTGCTATTTTATTTTGTTCTCCGGTAGATGGCTTTTGCAACGTAATTATCTTTTTAGTTTTTTTTTCGTTGAAAACAGCCTTCGTTGCTTATCGATTTTTTTGTTGTGTGGTACCTTAACAACATTGTGTATAGGTAAAGAAGGTGTGGAAGCAGCAGCTTTTAAGGTAGGTTCTATCGAAGCAATTATTTTCTTAACAAGAGCCATTTGTGAGTGCGACTGAATCGAATCCAGTACAGTATCCAACCGCCGTCTTATTTCGTCCTTTGTTTGTTGTAAAGTATTGTCAGTTGAGCAACTGGTAACCAGAGATCGATGAAGACCTTCTACCTCTAATCTTCTGTCGTCGATATGAATATACAGATCTTCGTTATCATCTAAATGGAAAACTTATTATAAAATCGATTATTTTATAGTACACAAGCATTCACAAGCTACCCATCACACACTAGGAGCCCCCAAGAAAAAATAATACACGCAATAACTTATACAGGCAGGAAGGTACCTCTTAGCTACCCATCACAGACTAGAAGACCCTAACCGAAAAAACAACAAAAATACAATTTACAGATAAGTACCTTAGTAATCCCTGTTTTTGTCCTGCAATAACAATAGAATATATTTATACATAATGTAATAGTTGAAACGTGTGGGAGAGTAGTGTCAAAATTTATTGATAGATTTCCCACTATGGCCCCGTAGGAACATGTATTATAAACAAAGAAATATAGGTAATATGCAAAAATAGAGGTATACCTACCTATTTCCATTTGAACTGGAACGTCTGTCGATGCAATTTGGTCTAGCATTTTGCGTCCCAAAAGGTGTATATGTTTACACATATTCCACCTTATGGATGAATCCAAACAGCTGCACGAATACTTGTGTATACAAAAATTACAATCGGTACAAAGTAACCGGCATCCACACTGTTCCACATTTTTACAAATTTCATAAATTTGAGGTGGATTAGATGATGAAGACATTATCTGCCATCCACCATCGACTTCATTCATTAAGTTTGCATCCAGTTCTAAACTTTTTTTATGCCTTTTCCTTAAATCCTTTAATTTAGTGCTTATTTTTCCTTTGTATAGAGCAATGACACGATCAAATAGTTTATCTTTTACGAACCTCATGATGCAATTTATCGATTTATCCAATCGTTTGGTATGTTTTCCGTCCAAGTAAATATATTTTATCGTTTTGTGTACCATCTCTAGGTGCATGTTTGTGTTTAGACCACTATGAAGCCTGTAACAGTAGGCCCATGACTTCAAATTTTTTTCGTAATTATCTTTGAAATAGGCTGCAAACTTTGAGGTATGTTTATTTTCTGCCGATAGTTTTAAGAATTCTGCTAGCATTGTCAAAAAAGCAGTCTCATCAGTTTCGTGTAACAGAGTTCGCAAAAGTTTATAAATTTCCACCTAAAACAGTAACATATATGTTAGTGAAAAAAAAATAGAAATCAAATGTACTGACTTATTTCTCTTTTCCGTCGACTAAATTAAGGTTCTTCCTCCATGCACGATCGACGTGCCATGTACAGAATAGGCTATCGAGAAAAGCAATTAGTGTATTAAAAAAATGTGACCAAAATATTCATACCGCAATTTAGGCTCGCCCATAACTCGTTTCCACGCGTTATAATAGGAGTCTGCCATGTCAGACATAAAAACACTTGATGTTATGGCATTACCACCAAGCCTGTCTTTAATACACGAAAAGAACAGGGTCATCACTTCTTGGTCGGCACGATTTGAAACCATGAATGCTGCAGGAAAGCCTTGACGCAGGTCGTCTATTACGAGTAAAGTGTGAAGCTCAAAGTTGTAGGCATTCAATCCATGCGTGCCGTCTATGCACACACAATCCGATGAAAATTTTTCCAACATTTGACGTTGACCTTCATTCATTATAATTAAGACAAAGTCATCACTTTTCAATCCAGGGTGCTCTCTTAAAGTTAAGTCTTGACATTTGTAAAATAATACACAATGGCTGTCCTTCATAGCATTCACCCATGCTTCGACACTTACGGCATCGTTAGGATGCCTCACTGATTCAGACTGTAAATTGTATGCCGCTGTTATATTATGTAAATCCTTTTTGTTCAGTAAATGCATTCTGTCCAGTGAATCTTCCAAAATTTTGTCACGTATCTCGTCCAAAATATAAGAGAAAGGTACCTTAAGGGCTATTTTTTTGGCAATTTCCTCGCGTTCCACAGCCGTTAAGTTTAAATGGGCCAAATCAACGGTGTGTCCGATGTGTGTTTTGTTATAAGTTACCTGGCACTGACCATTTGAATTAACTATCACTTTCATCCCTGATGGACAGAATCCTTCAATTTTACTACTCCCTTGAGTTTTCAGATGTCTTTTCTTTTGACCTTTTGAAACATAAAACCCAGATCTGTGGCAGATATAACTCAAAGTTTCATGCGTTTTATACACGAGATCCCCATATTATTTCACAAACCGTGACTTGGAACTGCGTTCTGTTAAAATTTTCCAAACTTCGAAATCCTTCTTTGTGGCAAACTCAAGCTTTTCGATGGACATGTTAACATCATGAACTTCTTTGAAATGGTTATAGAGCTGGGTTTTTGACGATTTTTTGTAGTTACATAGGGGACACTTCTTACCAGATTTATTTGTAGTTGTATGAGGTTTGTTAGTTGAGTCACTCAGTACATGACTTTTCTTATGAAACGTTAAATCTTTATTATATTTAAATTTCTTTCCACAAATGTCACAAGCAAAACTGCGTTCGGGGTGTTTCAGTGGAGCTATTTCATCCACTTTACCTTCATGAAATTTTTTAACGTGTCTCCGGAAAATGTAAAACGAACTTGTAAACACAGCGTTGCATTCACTACACACGTATTTTTCAGAGTCATTGGCCACTTTCAGTGCCGCACTCATTATTGTCAACGTCGTTGAATAAACACAGTTTGTGTTTAATGTTTGCTGTTTACCAAAGAATTAGGAAATTAGCAATTAGAAGAACAGCTGATTGATCATTGGTGTCGCGCGCAGCCTGGCAACTCGCATGCGCGCCGAGCAGCTGCAGGACCTCAGGCGCCAAACGCTAGTAGTACCTAAGACGCCTACACTAGTTTAGTCAGTGCCTTAGCAACATCTGGCGCATGCCCAGCATCGCTATACGCGTGTGTCGACTGCAGCTCTGAAATTAAATTAAATATGTTCCGATCAAACATTTGAATTTTTAGTATTTTTCATTTTGTCTCTTAATTATGGAAATCTTTTTTATTTGCGTTCTTTAAATTTTTTGTGGAGGGTTTCACGGACTACTTTTGGGATTCTCACGGATGCTGTGTGGTCCGCGGACCACGGGTTGGGGAACCACTGATCTAGAGAATGTGTTTTGAGGCTCTTGGGAATGATTCAACATCGTTTGGAGTTTCCATATGACAAGTTAGTTTCATAGTAAATATACCGTGTGACCACAAAATCAGGCTCACCCCTAAAACATTTTTGTTTTTCAATATATTAGTTCGAAACTTGAAACAGTTAAATGGCATGTAAATCTGTATTATTTGCAACAGTAAGAATTTTCCTGGCACTTCCGGTCTCACCAGAAATGAACCCACGTTCGAATTTTTAAATGGAACAACCTGTATATTTTCACATTTTCTGAACCATAGTGTCATTCTAGATACGGTAGTGCCATTTTTTGATAAAAACATTACCATAAAAAATTTTTAGACGCAAATTAAATCTTGGATCTAGACATCCATGACTGGGGTCCTAAACTAGTGTAAAAACAAAATCATCAAATTAGGTCAAGTCGTTTTTCTGTTACAGCTATCTGAAAATCTAAGACACAGTTTTTCGGGTATAAGTCAATTTTCATGGAACCATGATGACTCATCGCGATATTTCGATTACGAACCATCTGATACCAAACACGATATCTTTCATTCAAAAATACTAGGAGATATATTTTTCTTTGCTGTTACTAAAGAGTAAAACAAGTGAAAACTTACACATTTACTCGAACATTTATTATTAACAGTAAACGTAGCATTCTTCCCATGCTTCATCTAAAATTTATTATAATCTGTTGTATTAATAATAAATTTTAATGAAAAGAGGTTGTGTACTTAGATTTTAGATGAAACAGGGAAAAAAAAGTTTTCACTTGTTTTACTATTTAGCAGCTACAAAGAAAAAGATATCTCAGAGTATTTTTGAATTAAAGATATCGTGTTTGATATCAAATGGTTGGTAAAAAATAGCTCTATCGAAATATCTCGATGAGCCATCATGGTTCCATTTAAAAAAATTGACTTATACCCGAAAAACTGTGTCTTAGATTTTTAGATGGCTGTAGCAGAAAAACTACTTGACCTAATTTGATGATTTTGTTTTTACACTAGTTTAGGTCCCCGACTTAATAGTTTTCTTTCAGTCATGGATGTCTAGATGCAAGATTTAATTTGCGTCCAAAAATTTTTTATGGTCATGTTTTTACCCAAAAGTGGCACTACCGTATCTAGAATGACACGATGGTTCCAAAAATGTGAAAATATACAGGCTATTCCATTTACAAATTCGAATGTTGGTTCATTTCCGGTGAAACCGGAAGTGCCAGAAAAATTTTAACTGTTCCAAATAATACAGATTTACATGCCATTTAACTGTCCCAAATTTCAAATTAATATCTTGAAAAACAAAAATGTTATAGGGGTGAGCCTGATCTCGTGGTCACCCGGTATAGAAGATCGGTCTGCATATGGATTGTATAAAGTCCATATTTTGTCAGAAAGCAGCCTATTCAATATATGAGATGATAGTAGGTTTATGCTATCAAATATACTTAGTTAAATCGTTTCATGTACCTATCTTACATTTTGAATGAGTCCATTATTATTATTTTAGCAATAAATGTGTATCTCCCATTAATCAATTATTAGTAGGTTTGGGGTTCTATTCCACTGGTGGGCACCTACTGTCTGTCGCTGATTTTGCAGGAATACACGTTTCGACTGCATCGCGGCTTGTGAAAAGGGTGTCTGAAGCTATTGCGGAGCAGTACAGAAACCGTTTATCATTTCCAAATAATGTAAATGAAATCAGAGCCACCCAGCAAAAAACTTTTGAAGTTGCTGGATTTCCAAGAGTAGTTGGGGCTTTAGATTGCTCTCACGTCAAAATTTAGTCACCAGGTAAATTCAATACTTTTATGAAGTCATATCATTAATTAACATATAGGTTTCTTTTAAGGTGAAGATTATCCTGAAATTTCTAGAAATCAAAAATCTTATTTTTCGATTAACACACAAATGATTTGCCACTCATCATTAAAAATAATGAATGTAGTAGCTCGATGGCCCGGATCTACACACGATTCAGCTATACCGAACCATAGTGCAATAAATGGTAAACCATGAAAATTTTTAATTTAATTTGCCCCAATTTTACCCAAAATAAACATTTTAGGATATGGGAGCTATGCATGTAAAAGTTATTTGTTTACCTCTTTGCTGAACCCCTGGACCCTTTGTGAACAACGGTACAATGAATCGCACATTAGAACAAGAAACGTAATTGAAAGATGTTTTGGAGTACTTACTGAAAAGGAGATTCCCTATTTTAGCGTATGGCTGCCGAGTAAAGGTTGATACTGTCCTTTCAATTATTGTGGCAACTTCAGTATTGCACAATATTGCAATAGAAATTAACGATATGTTTCCGCCACCTATTCCTATTCATTGATTAATGAAGGGTAAATACCCGCGATAAATGTAGAACCAAATGAAAATGTTGAACTGGGCGATTATTACGCCAGCAATTTATCCAAACATATTTTAATAATTTGTAATACAAATAATTTTGTTTTCTACAATAAAATATTTATTAATAATCCTTTTCTGATAACAGTTGAGCTTCTTTTATTTTAATTTCTAATTCTTCTTTAGCGCATTTAATTTTTGTTTTTCTTCAACGAGTTCCCGCTTTCTCATTTCTTCTTTTGCTTGAAATATCTTTTCATTCCGGAGAATCTCCAACTGAAGTCGTGTGACTTCATTACGGGTATCTGTTAAATTTTCAAATTTCCTTGCCACGGTTTCAGTTGCACTATTTGCTGGAAGGAAAATGTTATTTTTGAAGAAATATTGATCCTCCTCTCCCAAGTAAGAAAAAGACAAATTGACACACAAGACGAGATTTTTAAAAATCAGTGGCCCCATCAGTCTCGTTTGGAAATGCTTTAAAATGGCTTCTAAAGCCGTCCCCTGCTACGCTCCACACCGAGCTACACAATCTACGGTTTACCAACTGTAGGGTACATTTTCGTTACTTTTAGTACAATTTTCCCCTATAAACCAGTACAAGAATTTTTACTGTAGGGGCAACACTGCTTGCAGTCGCTCCTCCATTTTACGAAGATCTAGCGTAAATAAGAAAAAAATCATGTTTTGATAATTTGAAAAAGAATTTAGACTACATATTTGTAATTATTCTCCAGTTACATATTATAATATGTCTATAATTAAATTGAAGCTAGGTATAACTAACTTATTATTTCAGTTACAACTGTTAGCTGGCTTGAAAATAGCAGTTTTGAATCTTTATCTAATTAGAGGCAAAATAATATTGTTTATGTAGTGTCAAATACTCGTGAAGTCGCTTGCCCGTACATCCTATAGGTTTGCGCTAAGCTGTATCACTTCAAGTAGAGGGCTAGCTGCTTAGCTAGGGTTTTTTATACCGGTCCCGAACAGATAGGTGCAGTACACGCTGGAGGGCGAATGCGGATACCTAAACTCCTCCGACCACGAATGTCAAAGAATAATTCCCCCAGGGCCGCAATTACCAAGCCAACTCATTTTTCCCCGAAACGCGATATACTAAGGATAAAAACTTCAAAATCTGTAGACGCGACTCCTCTTAGGGGGCAGTAGGTACTGTTTGAAAGAGGCGATTTCGGCGAGTGAAATGAAGTGAAGTGAAGTGATTCTTGAATTAATTGAAGTGAACAAACTCTTTATTTATATTTATATAACAATTCTGTACATTTATTTACATTTCATTGGAATATACATGCACATATATTTCAATAATTTCTGGAGGCAGGTCTAAATCATACTTGTGCGGTACTGTTCGCACTACGGTTGAGGAGTTGTAGCAGTCCAAGATAGTGCTGGTTAACTTTTTTATTTCCTTATCTACTTCTTGTTCAAATTGATTTTTAAGTTTATTATGCCTTGTTCATTGATTAAGGATCGGAATTTTACCCAATTAGTGTTGCTGTTGGTTTATCATGTGGTAATGTTGAAGTTAGCGGTGTTTTGACTGTTATTGTTAAGTGGTCCAATCCGAGTTTATTGTGAACTACGGGGTTGGACATGGTTAAATGTCTTACGAGGGCAAAATCTTTGGTTGAGGGGTTGTCTCCGTTGTCAGGAATAAGTGTCCCCGTTGGAGTTGTTAAGGAATCTCTGTAGATTCGACCTGATTGATTGGTGGAGGAACAGTTCCAGTAAGGGTATCTTGCGTTGAAGTCTCCCATTATTATTAATTTATTAGGCAACTGATTAGTAAGTGTTTCTAGATCATTTATGTTAAGATTTGAGGTGGGCGAATTATAATAATTTACTATTTACTATATTTATGATTTGGACTTTAATAGCCTGCGTTTGCGTATTTGGGGTGTTTATTGTAATTTCGGAATAAGATAGTTTGCTTTTTTATATAAATTAACAGACCACCCGCTACGCCGTTTGGTTTGCTGATGCTACGGTATCCTTTAATTTTTGGTGGGCTTTTATTATTTAATTTTGATTCATGTACGAGTGCAACGTTCTTTATAATGAACTTCTTTGTTTGTGGATACTTTGATTTGGTCTTGTGAGTATTGGATTCTGTGGGAAGTGCCAATAATTTCCTAAATGGGCAACTGGACACTAATTAAATTTGTGTAATTTTTTCTTTTAATATCACAGTAAATACTACCTTAACACATTACGTCTTGATAAAAGTTTTAAATTCATGACAAATAATTGTTTAAAATGCTTCCAAACATCCACTTTTTCAAACGAGATTTCAGTGTGGGCGTGGCTTAAACTCAAATGCCGTGCATTGCGCTCACCAATGAGCATGATCAAATAGTTTAAAAACCTATTCCCGCGCAGACACCAAACGGCAAATAAGTGAGTCATTTGAGCTACTGCATGTTTGTCATTTTCGTTTGTCAATTTCGAGGTTAATCTCTAGTTTCACGTCAGATTCAGATGTCAAAACGGCACGCAAAGGTGATGCAAACGCCAGAAGTGACATCAGGACAGCTGACAGAATCTGATAAAATACGAATAAACTACTTCCCGTCAAAACCGCTGTGTTGTCATATAATTCAGAGCGAAGTTCAAAAGCGTTTTTATTTCTTCAGTTCCGTGTTCTCGAAATAATTTTAGGTGATACAGTGATTGTGTTTTGCAGTGTTTTATTTGCATGTATACAATTTAAATAATTCGCTATTTATTAGAAAAGTAGAAATAATGATTTCAAGTTACATATGACAATATCGGATGCAAAAGTGACGTCAATTGCGCCAGGCAAAATTATTAATTAATTTTTTCTGCCTTAAAGTGAAGCACAGAGAACAATGCAAAATATTTTCGCCCAAATTTTCATTTTTTCAAATAAAAAAAGTCGTCCAGTTGCCCATTGACGAATGAAACTAACTAAAATCCTCAATCCTACGAGTTACTATTATTGGAGGCGGCTTCCTAGTCGCAGCCTGTTTGGACAGTACTTCATAGGGTAATATATGCTTCAGCTTTGCTAAAGTTGGCAGGGAATTTCCATGCATACTGTGAAATTCGGCATCTAATAGCTTTATGGCTTCTAGAAACTTAGATATACAAGATTATTTCTGGATATACAGGGTGGTCACTTTTACAATGTACACCATTGGAATCTTCTAAACCCGAAGAGATTCAGAGTTGGTCAAATGGTAAGAAAGTTGCACATTTTCATGCTTTTTAAGGATCTGAAAAGAAATTCTGGATAGCTCTCGTTGTTCCTGAAATATCCTGAAAAAATTGAAATATTGCGTTTTCTTATTTCTTCCATATATTATTTATTACTCAAGCGAATGTGATGACCTTTGGCAGGTTTACATAAGTGGGTATGGGCTTTCCACTGGATGTTTCAAAATTTGTCTAAGCCTACTACATCTTCAAGTTTTCATGGTCAACTTTTGAATTTCTTATGGGCGCCATATTGGATTTTCATAAGGTTGCATAGAGAAAAAAAATACAATTTCAACGATGTATCGCACACGGGTCATCTAACTTTCTGGAACACTAATTTCACTCCTTATCTACAAAATCTAGTTGCCATGATTATGAAAACTCAAAGATGTAGTAGGCTTAGACAAATTTTGAATCATCCAGTGGATAGCCCATACCTACTTATGTAAACCTGCCGAAGGGCATTACATTTGCTCAAGTAATAAATAATATATGGAAGAAATAAGAAAATGCAATACTTCAATTCTTTTCAGGATATTTCAGGAACAACGAGAGCTATCCAGAATTTATTTTCAGATCCTTAAAGGGCATGGAAAAAGTGCACGTTTTCTGTAATTTGACCAACTCTGAATCTCTTCTGGTTTAGAAGACTCCAATGGTGTACATTGTAAAAGTGACCACCCTGTATACTCCAGCCATTCTGGAGTTGTGCCAGTATTTTTTTGCCATTTTGTTGTTGAGCAACGTAAGTTTGGATACTTGTTCTGAAATCTGTAGCCAACATATCCAGCTACATAAGTAAGGGACTCTAAATCGGTTCTTTCTTTTAATTTAAAGTCGGTTAACAAACTTTTCACATTTTCTTCTGGTTTAACAAAGGTATATGCTCCTCCTCTTCCTCTGGGTCTACAGACGCTTGTGGGTTATTTTCGGTTAGATCTGACAATTTAGACTGTGTAACACAAACCTCCGTCGTGCCTGAAAAATAAAATAAAATTTACACATAGCCTCCCAAGCAGGAAAAACTCAGCTTTAAAAACACCGACTTCATGTTATAGATTTTAGAACAATTGAAGTCTTTTTGGTGATTAATGAAAGTTTTCCAAAACACCTTGATTGAGACAGAACGTTAAAATATACTCGATGCTATATTTTGCATGGAGGTAATCAAAAAGCTCTTCCAAAGATCCATTGGTAAGAAGAATTCCCTTCTGGAATTAAATTGGAGATTTGTGTTTCCCCACTCTCATTGCTATAATTGCCGAAGAAACTTCTTTTGAAAGTTTTATTTTATTGACCAAGTCAAGCTTATAGGTCTGCTTACGTAAAAAACGATGCAAAATAAAATTTTGTTATACATTTGAGTAAGTTTAGATCGGGAATTCAATAGGCCGAACCTATCATTTAATAATAAATTGTGTAATGCAGGAGGCTTCTCCCCGGCCACTATTGACGTAAAAGCCTTTTTCCCCACAATACTTGATTGCTTTCGCCGCAGTATTAGGGAAAATTTGCTCGGCTGACCTAACACGTTGTCTCTCTGAATCTCTTAATTCGAAATGATAGCTGCTTAGTTTGTGAGCAAGTGTTAATGCAGTTGTTGATACATCGAGCAGTTTTTCAAAGTAGGCTGCTCACAAATTTCTCATTACTCAAAAAACTGCAAACATATTGTATAATGTAGTTTAAATGACAACAGAAGAAAAAATAAATTTATCTAACCATGTTCAAATAAATGGTTCCTCGCAAGTTTCAAAAGATACGGTGCATCAGCAAACACCTACACATTTAAGGATGTTTGAAAAAACAATTCTTGTCGTGTGCAATATTTAAATGAGACCACACTTTAGAGTTTTAAATACCCAAGTCAGACACCATGGAAACCACAGTGAATCCAGCATTATACAGGGCCGTAATGAGTTCCTTAGTAATTTCTTCAGTCATGTTTGATAAAACAATTCTTGTCGTGTGCAATATTTAAATGATACCACACTTTAGAGTTTGAAGTACCCAAGTCAGAAACCATGGAAACCACAGTGAATCCAGAGCATTATACAGGGCCGTAATGATTTCCGTAATAATTTCATTCGTTGGTCAAACTTATAGTAAACGGACTGCTTCCAATTGCCAAGTATCACCTTAGCCATTTCAACTTGGAAAGTCTTATGAAGACAAAGTGTTTGTTCTTCTCTTTGTCTATATCGATCTTGTTTGAGATATAAACTTCATCCAACTTCATCCAACTGATGGTGGATTCGAATAGTGCGAATAAATTTGAGGACATTGCTGTAATTGGGGAACAGTAGGTTGTATTGCGTCCTTAGAAGTTTTACACACTAATTTGAACTTTTACCAGTATTAAACCATTTAAAATATCGATTCATACGGAACAATTATTTTGTTACAGATTCCCCCTACAGCAGAAGAATGGAAACAGATGGCAGTCGATTATGAGCAATTATGGAATCTTCCACATTGTGTAGGATCGCTAGATGGAAAGCATGTTATGATGCAGTCGCCAATTAACAGTGGTTCCGAATTCTACAACTACAAGAATCTCCAATTCAGTTCTATAATTCTACAATTTCAAATATTCGACTTGCAGTGTGACCTTCTCTTGTTTTATAGCATATTCTGTTTCCATTGGCCCGTTTTCGTTTTCCTATAATCAAATACAGTTGTCGGTTTTTTGCCAGATTGTTTGTGTTATTTTGCTTTAGAGTGACTTACCGCTGACTTCCTTTGAAGTAGATGGTGCGTTGTGGCATCAGATGGGTCGGCTTTTGTTGACAATATCTTCAGAATCACCCTCTGAGACTGTTTCGTGCGATTGGCCCTGAAGTTTTTCGAACGACTCAATTACTCCAATCCCAAAAAATAATGGAGACTTTCCCAATTATATTCAGTATCATATTATCAACTTCGGTTAACATCCGCCAGTTCCGGTTTTCTTCGAATGATCAATTTTAAGCTAGAAATAAACACCACAAGTAAATAACACCGATTGCAAGTTATAGTAGTTCCCACCATTGCAGTTTTCTTCAAATTCTGACAGTCTGTATCCCTTACATACGTCCAATCTTTATCTACGGGAACTAACTAAACAAATACTTTGAGCCACAATTGCCATTTCTTTCCACTTTTCAAACTGAGAAAGCATCGAAAATGTTACGTTTATTTTCTTTAATTTTATTAAAGAATTGCATTTTAATCTCAAAAACAATTTGTTTTGAAGAAATTTTTCTTAACACTTAGTACTTCGTCACAGCCCACCTTTAATGATGCCGCCCACTTGAATGACCACGGTCCTAAACGTGTCGGGACAAGTCTGTTTAGGGTGGTTGTAGGTACATTATTATAGGTATGTAGCTACAAAAAATGCACAAAATTATTTGATTTCTACAATTACTGTATCAATTTTAATTGTATTACCGAATTAGGTAGGACTACTAGGTACAGGCAGATTACTTGTAACTTGTAGACTTTGTTACAATTGTACGGTTTGTGTTACAGGCTCCGTGTTAGATACTACTACAATACTGTCTGTAACAACCGGAGCACACATGGATATAGAAAATATTAGAAAGAAATCTATCCCACAAGAGCGTTACACTAAAGAGGAGAATTACGATATTACCTCTAATACCTGTATCAGAATTCTGCGAGAACGTAATTACTTACATGGGGAGGGTATGTTATTAAAATGCTACTACGAACTGTATAGTGCAAAGAATGCTTAGATTTAATCGTAGGAAAATAAGTAGATCTGTAAATCAGTAACTTTCGTATGTTTTGATGGAAAGAAAAGATTTACGTAACAAATTAATGTTATTACAGTATATTAATATTATGACATAAAGCTGTTGGATAAAATTTTTGTGGAGATTCAGACAACTATCCCATATATCCCATATATCCCATTTTTCAAATTTATTGTTATGTTTCAGGAAGTTACAATACCCATCAAATGGAGTAATTAAAATATGTAAGGAGTTAGAACTGTGTATTAGAAAATTAATGTTTACTTCAGACAATAAGTTGCCTGCCAGAACATTATTGTATAATACAATTACAACTGTGATCAACAAAATGTGGCAGAAATTAGATGAACTGGCTATCAGGAGCACCAGCATGAGCTGATAAAAATGATTATTCATTGTTGTTATTGTAAGATTAGGTTATATAATTTAGCCAAGAAACATACAGTATCACTACAAGGCGATACTATAAAACAAGAATTTACTGAACTAATTTTGTTTACTCACCAATAAAGTTTTATGTTTGAAAAGATTTAGTTCAAATTTAAATTCGAACTTTATACTTGCGGCCAACAGAAGTTATGGTTTACGTCTAAAAATCCAATAAGCAAGTTTTTTTGGGGGATTACAAATTATAAATTAGCCCACATGTTCCACTTATGATCAAGAGGCCTGTTTTTAATTGCACTGGAGGTAGAAATGTTTAGGTAACTTTTGACACCAACCCTGGGAAGATAATGCAGAGACTGATTCTGCTTTTCCTGAAAGAAAGTTCTGAGCTTTCTTAAGTTTGTAGTGTAGTGATCATTTTTGGAATTTAAATTTTTGCGCCTTATGTTGGCATTCTGCATTACCGGCATTTATATATTCAGTGGATAAGGTAGAGTGCGTTAGGAAGTTGAGGCAAGGTCAAACGGTCGACGTTAACGAGCAACGGCGTGTTTCAGATTTTATGCAAACAATTTCGATGCTCGTGCGGCAAAACACCGCAATGTTGAATATGTTACAATTACAAGATTTATCTCCAGCACCAGTGAGTTCGTCTTCAAGTCGCTCGGTGGTTGACGTCCGAAATTTTAACATTATGCCAGACTTTTCGAAGTCAATAGATGATTCGCAGCAGCGAAAAGATGGTTGGAAAATTTACGACAAACAGCTAAACTACATTCGTGGCCGCCCGAATTTAAATTGGAATCTGCGAGAAGTCATTTACGAGGTGCTGCCAAGTACTGTTTTAATTGGCGACGCTCTGAAATAGAAGACTGGTCCATTTTTGAAACAGCTTTCTCAAAAACTTTCTTGTTCGAACGACGTAAACCAGAAATGTGGAAGAAGATGCAGGGACCAATCCAACTGCAGAAGGACAGTTTACCGAAATATTTTCATGAGAAGGTTGCCTCATGTACTGAGTTAGAGTTGACGTTTGACGAAATAAAAGAACAGGTAGCAATTGATTTGTATTCGAAAGAACTGAGTAGTTTTCGCCTTTCCAGAAGTCATCGTGACGTAGATGATTTGTACAGAGACTTAATTAATTATGGTAGAGTTGATTGAGCGAGAAGAGAAAGGGTCGGAGAATGTAAGAAGAAGTCGGAGCCTAAAATAGTTAAAGAAGATTTTAAGAATACATCACATGCACAACGGGCTGTTTTTAAGTGCTATAATTGTAGTCGGGTGGGGCACACTTCCAGGGAATGTCCAAAGCCGAAGAGAGAGTGGGGTTCTTGTTACAGCTGTGGTGATCTTGGACATCGGAACAGAGACTGTCCTCAGAAGAAAGAAAAGGATAAAGAGAACACCATGCATCTTTTGGAAGCAGCCAAGCCCGCTTACATTTTACCGGTTGTGTTAGAGGTTAGTGACTCCGGGAAAACTTTTGAGGTGAGTGAGATAATAGATTCAGGTTCACCAATTTCTTTGGTAACAGACACTCTAATTGGCAATAATTACAATCAATCTGTTGTTGACGATTCATTTTGTGGACTTAATCAGTCACTTTACAAATTTTAGGTCAATGCTTTATAAATCTGTCAGATTTTGAGGTTAATTTGAATTTCTTTGTTGTACCACGACGACAATGAAGTACGATTGTTTACTTGATCCCGAAAGTGTACGGAAAACTTTGAAAATTATCCCGTTTATAGATTATGATGTTCAGAATTGTGTCAAAAGATTGTACAATGATGTTTACATCAATCAGCTTTGCTCTAAGCCTGAAACTGAATTTGAAATGTCTATTTCGCTGAAACATGATCAGCCCATATCCTTTAGACCCCGACGTCTATCATTTTTTGAAAAAGAGAAGCTTCAAAAGATTCTGGATGATCTGTTGACAAACCAGATTATACGACCCAGTAGTTCTCCTTATAGTAGTCCAATTGTCTTGGTGCGGAAAAAGACAGGTGACGTTTGGTTATGTGTCGACTATCGTGAAATAAATAAAATCACTGTGAAGGACAACTTCCCGACACCTTTAATTGAAGACAATTTAGATTTGTTACGCGATAAAACATATTTTAGTTCCCTAGACTTAAAGAATGGCTTTCATCACATTAAAATGGCAGACTTCGGTTAAATACTCATATTTTGTGACACTGCTAGGACAGTTTGAATTTCTTAGCATGTTAGCATGGCTAAAGGTAGTGGTTTGGTTAAAGTCAACACTTAAACATTGTGGAGTGAACTTTAACGAAGTGGTCGCCTAATTTTTGCAATTTTCAAAATTATTATTGTGTTGTAATACTCCGTTCAGTTAAAAATGAATATTTTATCTAAATATAGACTTTTGACGAAAAACTTGAAATAAAATGAAATGGACGTCCCAAGCCTGTGCGAAGTATCAAATGCTTTTCGAAAGCTCGCGGTAAAAGTTGTGTGCGAAAGTTTAACCTTTTGGATTTGCGATTTTCGTTAAATACTGCGGTGAGTAAAATTTCTTGTTTAAAAATGTTTGAAAATGGCTTCTAAAGCACTTCATTTAAAAACCGCCAGACCCCCCCCCATCCCCTGAGCGGTGATTTCATTCTAGAGCACTGCCAAGTTCTAAAGTCAGGAGCCGCCACTGTTGCGCGTTCAGATGGTATACTTCCAGATTCAAAAAACATAGTCCGTTGTTGATTATCCTTTACCGGCAGATTCGAAGAATGTTCATAGATTTTAAGGCCTTGCGAGTTATTTCAGGCGTTTTGTGCCATCTTTCTCGATTGTGGCGAAACCACTTTACGACTTAATTAGAAAAAATGCAATTTTCAGATTTTGAGAGTTAGAATAAATTAGACTCATTTGGGAAACTAAAATCCGCTTTAATTAGCCCCCCTGTGTTAGCAGTATATTCTCCCTTATTGGAAACTGAACTGCAGTGCGATGCGTGTTCTAAGGGATACGGTGCTATTCTCATGCAGAAACAAACCCGATAACCGTTTTCAACCAAATGCATATTTTAGTAAGCGAACTACCGATTCTGAGGCAAAGCTGCATAGTTACGAATTAGAGTTGCTACCCTTTTGCTACCCTCCATGTGGATCATTATGGACCCTTGCAAAAGACCGCTGGTCGAAAACAGTATGTTGTTCATTTGAAAAACTACTTTAATTATTATAGTGGGTATTTGTGCATTGTATGTGATCGTGGTTCATGATTTAAATCACAAGAATTTAAAAACTTTCTGGGTAGGTTTGAGGTCAAATTAATACAAATTGCTACGAGCACCCCTCAGGCCAATGGCCAAATTGAACAAATAAATCGAGACTTGACCCCCATGCTGTCAAATTTAGCTGATTGTAGAGAATTTATTTTCTTTTCACAAATTTAGCTTCAGAGTTCATTTTTGAGTTAGTTGCTGTTGTTATCATAGCTGTTTGTCTTTTGAAAAGTGTACACTGAATTTTGGAGCAGGTTACCTAGTCTAATATTTTATATGTATTTAAACATTGTAATTCCAATTTCTTTTATTTACAAAATCGCCTCAATAATTTGCATAAATTCTTGCTCTTTGCTTTTATTTGCGGGAGTGATTTTCTTTTATGATCATTAGGATATGCAATAGGAAATGTAGTAATACAGACCAAAAATAGCAAATTTTTGAAAAATATTTAAATTTTAGGTGTCGATTATTTCACTTTCTGTGGGTGCCTATTCTATGTTTCTAACAGTTGTTAACACTAAAATAAAAATGGCACCTACCTAGGTTTTGGTTATTTGTTGTCTCTTTCAGAGTTGCCAGATGCTGGGATTAATCGCAACTTACACAGTAAAAAATAAACAACTGGTAAAAATCGTTAGAGTTCATGGTAAAAATATTAGATTTAAATTCTCAGTGTAAAATTTACACTATGTTTTACTCTAAAAAATCTGAAGTTCACTAAAATTTCCAAACAATCTAATTTATAAGAAATTCAATCTAAAACATTTAATATTTCTTTTTAGTGTAAAAAGTACTCTACTAGATAAAAAATTTAATTCTGGCTAGAGAACTCTATTTTCCTTCAATCTACACATAGAGGATTTTACCTCTAAATAGTGAACCATTTAACGGTTGGTGGCCGGTACCCGCGCGAGCAGCCATGAGTGCAGTGTGCAATTTTCATTTGATGCAAGAGTTGGCGTGCTCCGTGCATTTTAAGTTAATAACTAAGGTAAGTTTACAATGATTTTTCTTATTAATAGTATTAATAATTACAATTAAATGGGTGTAAATTATTTACTTTTAAGTATAGTTATAGGTACAATAATTTCACGATTCATCAAACACTTCACATGTTATTGTAAGGTTAAGTATGAAAATTGGCGGCGTCGTACTTAGTTTTATTTGTTACTTTCGGGTTTATTAAACATTGTGATGTATTATAAAATGTCGCTGATCGTCTATTCTATTATTTCTTTTACATAGTTTGATTGTTTTGTCGTCAGATTCATTGCGATCACTTGTGTGCGATGAGTATAAGTAGGTATCCAGCTTCTTTGTTTTTGAAGACTTAGGTACCTACGTAGGTACCTACGTTGAAATTTTGGCAGGGATTAGGTACAATACAATTTATAGATTATTTCTGTTATAAAATTCGAAAATGGCGACTTGCGACTTCTTGTTTCTTCGCAACGGATCTATAATCTAAACTTTTTATTATTCAAATTTTATTCTGCATCTATGAGTAATGGCAAAAATACGTTTCATTTTAGCCGTTAGTGTTTATATATGTTTAGAAAAATTACCACTAATTGCTGCTTTAATGAACTAATATACAGTGCGAGTAAAAAGTAAGGAAATAATTCGATAAAAAATTCATGATTAATTTCCGGGGAAAACTCAGACACGTCGATTTGTATTGTTCAATGCGCTTTTTTCGTCATAGGTATCACTAATGTTTTATTGGAAATATTTTGCTCAGCCTATACCTAGTTTTTTTTCAGTTTAACATTCATTTTTTGGTTACCTACTGTGTTTTATAAGAAAAAATGAGCTTCATAACAATAAAACACGCTGTTTTGAAGAAGATGGCCAAAGTACCTGAAGAATTTTCCTACGCTGACCTCGAAGAAATTAGTAAGTTTTTTATTTTATCTATCCCCCCACACCCCCAACAGCAATTAAAATAATTTTAAACATATAATGAGTGCAATAAACCAGTAATGGGTAAATTGTTAAGTTTGAGTATACCTTATGCGAGTGCTAGGGAAAGAAATATTTCGACAAATGTTTATTATTGAATGTGCATGTGTATAATTTCAGCTAGAAAGAAATTTCCTGAGTTGGGAAATGATCCAATCTTCTTTACTGACACAGATGGAACAATACTAGAAGATGATGTTGTAGTAGATTTCATAAAAATCTCTTTACAAAATGGAATGGTTAATATTTTGGTAGCAAAAGTTAGAGATGACAATCCCTTACTAGGTGAGATGTTCCATATAGGTATATTATATACATCAGGCTGATTCAATTAATAAATAAAATTGGTGCTAAAAATAACATTTAAAAATATTTGTTGCCGTAAAAGCATTATAATAGGTATCCACAAACATTTTTTTTTTGTTTTTCTTTAACAGGTGTTTCAACCTGAAAACGCAATAGGCACCTATTCAGATTTTGTGCATGTTTTTGGATAATACTTTTTGTTACAGTTTTGTCAAATTTTATAAATTGAACCAGTATGGTATTTTGCAATCTTTCAATTCAGGCTACTATATAAGAAAAATGCATCGAGGTTAAATAGAAATCTATTCTATTTTACCTATCCGCATGGAAAAAACTGGATCATTAGTCCACTTATGTTTTTTTTTTGCACCAGAGAGCCCTAATGCGTCAACAGTCTCTGTCTTAAACACTTCGTGGATCGACCAAAATCTATTGGTTCTGTCACCAAACGCATCGATCGAATCAGATGCTTTTAGTTCAACAACAGATGAGGTTGATGATAGCGTCAGTAAACCAATAAATGAATTAGTAGCTTCCGGAAGTCATGAAATGAGCGCAAAGGTTATATTTTAGTAAATTTGTTATCTTTTAATAATTATTATAAAACATTGTCAAACTACAGGAATGGAAAGAAGTGATAATTAGTAGTGGCGAGGAAGAAATGTTTAATGTTTACGAACGACAGGCGTTATTGCCCAATAACTATCGAATGAAATTGGTTCAAATAACCTGTGCTCACTTGGTCAAAAAGTATGGGGGTGTTAGAATTCCAGAGAACGCAAAAAGAAATTTGGCGAATGCCATTATTACACTATTTCCGAATTTAAAAGACCCGATGGGAAAATACGGCTATGTATGTAAATAAGTAGTTTCATTCAAATTACGATTTATTATTGTACCTTATATAGGAAGCGTTTTACACAAACAATAACGGAGGAGAGGGTTATATTTCCTGGCGGTTGAGGACCGTTGCTAGATTTCTCAATAAAAGAGCTAAAAAAAGAAAATGCAAACAAGCTGATAATACTAATACATTCAAAAAACAAAAAATAACGTGTCACAAGTCTCCTGAAATAGAAGAAGCCGTAGAGTTTTTGAAACATGTGACACAAGAAGACGATGTGAACATAGTCAAAGAAAAAATGGCGCTAACATATGGCTATAGAAAAACTTTAGGAATCAAAATATTGCTTGAATTCCCAAGATTTTTAGATAATTCTCATTTAGTAAGTTTTATTGCACTCTTTATGTATATACATATTTTTGTACTTTATTGTTATCTGTTTTTGAGCTTGGTTATATTTTTTAAAATTTTATTTTGTTACTACCAAATAAATGTTTTCTTGTTTAACAGATTGAAGACGATTTTTATCAAGAACATCAAAGGGTAGATTTCGAAAATAAGTTTTATGAAGATCGAGACAAAATTCTAAACATCTATAAATCTACAGTAAAAACCCCAAATAGTTCAGTGATCCCTTCCAATTCAAAAGCAGGTACCAATCATAGGTAATAAAAGCAAATCTAAAATTTGTTATTTTTTTTAATTTGTTAGCAGGATGGGACAAAACCATAAGGGCTCTCATTGCTTTGTCAGAAATGCTTCCGCCTTCGCCCAGAGGAAGAAATAAGGGAAACCATAGCAATTCACCTCCTGAGAACAAATTCATTGTGTTTAAGAGTGTGAGTAAAATTTCTTAAATTGTATTATTTTCATAATTGTTCCATTTATATATAGATTATTGCTAAATTTAGTGCGATATTTAGTACTACCCTAATTTTACAATCCATATTTTTGCATAAATTTTCTTGCTAAATGCTGCCAATTTTTCATCTTCTATCATGAATAAATCTAATATATTTTACTATGTACAAAGAAAGTACCTACCTGTAATGTGTAAATTGGTTAACATTCTGTTGTGAGAATGCAGAATAACTGATATTCTGATGGTATGTGGGTTCAATTATTGTGTATTAACCCTACCTTCATTTTTGGTATGTTTGTAATTTACTGTATTTATTATTTATATTATTTGTTTTAGTTAAATACACCAGTGGATGAGATTATTGAGTCAAAATCGACTTCTCAACCTTTTTTAGTGGCACAAGGGTCGAGCAAGGGAGCCATATCCCAATATAACGTTTTGGTGGACAATAAATGCTTGCCCTGCCCAAATTCAGCTTCCAGTGCCAAAGCATTTGAAATTTTGTTTATGGCCCATTTTGTTTTTGACACTGTGTACGATCCGCAACTGAAGCATTTTTATGAATTTATCCAAAGCCATTACTTCAAAATGGAAGAAAACATTATCTTCACGCCAAAGATGATTGAGTTACGCGCCAGACTTTTAAATCCTGCGGTCACTTATTAATGATGGTTCATTCATTTTTATAGATATCTGTAGGTATGTGGTAAAACATCATCGATCGTCAAATTTACTGATTTTTATATAGTTTATAATATTCAATATATTGCTACTTTTCAGTTAAAACTTTAAAATGTTTATTTGCTTTGTTTGTTTTGAAAATATAAAAACTGTAACAGACACCATCAAACATTTGAGGTTTAGACACTCTTTCTTTGACAGACCAAGGTTGCACTTGAAATGTTGTTTTCCAAGTTGTTCTAGTTCGTATACAACCTTTAGTGGCTTAAGAAAGCATTTAAGAAAACATAGTGCTGAAACATCAAATGATTTTTCCTACCAAGTAATAGAAAGTGAAATTACACCACCACCAAACACACAATGGCATGACATATTAAGTGAACCGACATGTTCGGCAACTAACACAAATTACGATTCAGATGAAAATGAAAATGAATCCGAAAATACAAAACTGCCCGACATATCAACTGTAATAAAATTATTTGCTTCTCAATTTTTGTCAACTTCTTTTACAGATCCTCAGCTTCAAATAATATTTAATTCAGTTTCAGAATTACTTGATAATGTTTTTCAATACTTACAAGAAGGTGATAATTTTCAATTAGATACTGTTTTATTTAGAATCAACCAAGAACTACAAAACTATAACACTATGTATAAACGAAATAAATTTTTAAAATCCTTACAATATGTGCATCCCAAAAGTATACATTTGGGGATATCTAGTAACAATGTTTTAGATCGAAAAACTAATGAATATATTGAAGGAAATGTCCCTTTATTTTCACAGTACATACCTATTATAGATACTTTAAAATTGTTACTTAAAAAAAATCCATTTGTTTATAGATATTTATTAAAAGAAAATTTCATATCAACTAGTAAATTCATTGTTACTGGATCTTACCTTGATAATAATATTCTATTCAAGACAAAAAAATATGTTTTACAGTTACAGCTGTTTTATGATGATTTTGGAACAAATAATCCATTGGGCAGTAAAAGTAACAAGCAAAAAATCGGAGCAGTATATTTCTCCATTAAAAACTTTCCCAGTTTATTCAATTCACATCTCAACAATATTCATCTAGCAATATTATTTTACACGCACCACTTAAAAATTGATTCAAATGATAAAATTACTTTAAATACTATATTAAAGCCTCTAATCGAAGATATAAAATTACTCGAAACCGAAGGTATTACTATTGACGGTTTAGATGAGCCTGTGTATGGAACAGTGGTATCATTGTCTCACGATAACTTGGCCTGTAATAGTTTGCACGGGATGGTTGAATCCTTTCAAGCAAATCATTTTTGTCGTATCTGTTTTGCTCATAAAAACGACATTCGAAATACTGTTTTAGAATCAGCTGTAACTTTAAGAACATTTGCAGAATCGCAACAGCATTATGAATCTGCAAGTACCGAAAACTTGCAATTTGGCATTAAGAGAAAAAGTATTTTAAATGATTTACATTATTTTAAATTATTCGATTCAATGTCTGTCGATATCATGCATGATGTTCTGGAGGGTGCAGTACCTCTTTTGATGAAACTTTTTGTAACTAATTTAGTGAACTCAAGAATGATTCGATTGGAAGAACTAAACAGACGGATTAACTTATATCACTATGGAGTTTTAAATCAGTGTATTAAACCAAGTCCAATTTGTCTGGATAAACAGGGCAATTCAATTGGCCAAAGAGCTATGCAAAGTTGGGTTCTGATCAGATATTTTCCTTTTATAATAGACGATTTGGACTTATCTCATTTAGAATCTCAGTGGAATGTAATCATAATCCTATTACAAATTATGATGATTATATTTTCTCCAAGATTAACAGAAGAAATGGTCAATAACTTAGAAACTTTAGTACAAAACCATCACACCTTATTTGTACAAGAATATCAACATCATATTACTCCAAAATTGCATTTCATGATCCACTATGGTAGTACAATTCGACGAATGGGCCCCCTAATCAATCTTTGGTGCATGAGATATGAAGGCAAACATGCCACATTAAAAAATCTTGCTTCAAAATTTAGAAACTTTAAAAATCTTCCCAAGACTTTGGCAACCAAAATGCAGCAGTTAACTATATTTGACTGCAATTTTGAAACTCCTTTCCAGATAGGGCCATCCATAACTGTGAACTTAAGTGATTACCGTTACAATGATTTAATTTCAAGTAATTTGGAAATCTTTGAACACAACATGCAAGTAAAAATACCAAAATGGATTAAGATGGGGTATGCTTACAAGAAAAACTATATAATATGCACACAGATGCAAGACGAGTCCTTGCCTCAATTTGAAGTTATTATTGAAATATTTCTTATAAGTGATCGTATCTTTTTTGTAACCAGTAAATTTACAACTCTAGAATTTACGTCAAAATTAAATGCTTATAAGCTGTCTGAAGTCCCGGATGGGGAAAGTGTCGTAGATTTAAGTTTACTTATATATAAAGAACCGTTTAACATCCACCAAAGTCATAGTGGTACCGAATTTTATGTAGTCCCAAAGTATCATTTCGTTTTTTAACTTTATGTTCTATGTTCACTCAAATGTTTGATGGTTTTCTTTAAAATAAGTTCAAATACGTTGTTTTAGAAGTATATTTTATAGTTCAAGGACTAACAACCACCTTAGAAATATTGTATGTTTCACGTTTATTTATGTTTATAATGTTTATTTTTCTAAACCAAATAAAGTTATTTTTTTTAATCTGTGTTTAATTTTAAAAATGCGGCTTTTTCAAAATTTACTCTATTTAGATGAAACCCCACAGGAATTCAATATAATGAAATCTGTTAAAAGTTCAGTTAGTGAACAAATATAATTATATCATATGATATTTTATCTCTATTTAGATTGCAGTTTATAATAAACTAGTGTATTTATATTTTATTTCACTCTAGAAAAACCTTCACATTAACTCTGAAAAGTGTACATGTCCACACTACAATTTATTACTAATTACTCTACATACTTTGACACTAACACGAATATGTGAACATTTTACACTAGAATTTATTAAAACAATGCTCTATGGAGAGTTAAAAACCAAAATTATTCACACTATGACTTATTAACCATTACTCTAACTTGTCATAAAATACCAGTGTGAATTTTGTACACTAAATACATTGGACCTATATGAAATAAATTTAGAGTTCAGTAGAGTAGAAATTTATATCTAAATTTTTTACTGTGTAGGCGATATTTTTGGGCGTTTGCGAGTTTTTTTCAGCAATTGGGAGTTATCCCAATTTAGGCCATTTTTTTCCTGCGGTTGCGACTTTGGGCGATTTTTTTCTGCAGTTGCGACTTCAATATACGGAAGAGGACAGCGGATAAAAAAGAAGAAGCAGTATGTTAGTAGTAATTAGTAAAGATCCAGCCATCTCAGTAGTAGGTAGGTTGACAGATGAAATTGAACTGAAGTACCAACTGTTGTTTTGCCGCGTGCCGTGTGCCGATGTTGGTAGATGCTTAATGGTACGGTAGTTCAGCCGCTTAGCAGTTCAAGCAAATACCATACAAGGGTATTTGTAGGGTATTTGGTTCAAGTTCATCCGTCAAGCGGAGAAGGGAGAAGTGTCAGCTGTTTTCTTTTAATAATAAATTAAATTAGTTGAAGCGGAAATAATAGCTTGAAAATGGGGAAACACGGAAAATACAAGCCCTATCGGAAAGAATGGGAAAAAGCACCATGGGCAAAAGGTACGTCACGGAGATGTACTACATTTTTATTGTACCTTATACCTAACAGTTTTTTTACTAAAAAATATTTTAAAAAAATTTATAAATGAGTATTTACATAATATGCTTTGCTGCTAATAATGTTTCAGTTAAAAATGCAATTGTCAATACAAACATTAATGAAAAATCCCAAATGTAGGCTACTTCAAAATATTTTTTGGGATTTTAGGCGATTTTTAATCAATAATGAAAAATCTCAAATTTAGGCTACCTAAAAAATGAATTTGGGATTTTAGGCGATTTTTGCCACGAAGTTGGCGATTTTTCATATTTTACATCTGGCAACCCTGGTCTCTTTTCTCAGTCTACATTATTTAGGTATGTGCTCGGTACCTAATTATTGTTATTATGTACTGTTTTTGAACATGGGTTATAGACTGCAAAGTAAAAGTTGTCGAAATTTAAACAACTCTAGTAAAGTGAATGTATGAAAAAACTGGAGAGTGCGGGTTTCGTTTTATGTAGGACTCAGTGAGGTGTCCCCGCATATGTCGACTTAGTTGAGGTAGCATTTAATGGTATCTGGTAGTTCAAAAAAATTTGGATCTAGTTCTATAATTCAATTAAAAGGGCAGAGTAGGATGGACGTTTGTATTCATGGTGGAAAAACTGTTAAGTTCAAAAGATAATGAAATATAAGTACCAAAAGAAAAGGTGAAACTTGCATTTAATGAACAGAAAAATAATTATAAGAAAATGCTGAAAACGTTATTTAATATGGAATTAAAAGAGGCTTCTTTAAAGTTTTGTACTGTTTTATATTTAAATAACAATTCGCATTTAAATGGTTTTAAGGCAGGTATGTAAGGAACGCTCGATATTGCCACGTTAGTGGAGATATGTTGGTACTTACCCACAAGTTGTTAGCTCTGCTGTGTTATCAACTGTGGTTGCTAGTCACACAGGTACCTACATATACTTCTCTTGAACCAAAGGCATGGTTGAAAAATTACTGGTGTCACTAGAACAGTTTCCATGTCTGTACGATGCGAAGCACAATTTTAATAAAAACAAGCATGCTCGAAGGAACGCCGTATTTCAGGTAAGTCATCACCCCAAAAGAGAGTTGAACGTAAGTGTTTCAACAGAATAGATCAAGAGGAAAATCGCTAATATTCGTACGTGTCAAGAGAAATGACTAAAATAAAGTCTGCCAAGAAAGGTGGAGCAGGTGCTGAAAAAGGAGAAGTGGAACTCATCTGGTGGAACACATCAAAATTTATTATTCCGTACACAAATCCAAGGAAACGAAATTGCACTATAAAGGTGAATGCCATAATTGAGTAATTATAATAAATATTGATTTATGCTTCTTATTGCCAGATAACTTCAGTAAGTCAGGCACTCAAGTTTTGTCTGATTTCGGAGATGTCGATGATGATGTCTGGTCTTCTTCATCCAGACAAAGCAATATTCCACAAGTCGCAGAGAATAGTTCTGTTCAATCAATTACATCTGCGTTTTCCTCATCCAAATGGAGCAAGATTCTAAAAGTCGTAGAGGATGATACGATCACCAAAACTGTGGAAACATTGGAAATCTTAAGTGAAAATCTCCGAAAAGCAAATTCATTTACTTCGGACAGTAGCCTGTATGGAAAGTTCGTAGCATCAGAACAAAGTGAGATTGCAGTCCCGCTCCTTATTTTAGAAAAAAAACATGAAATAAACAACCTCCTTTATTTGCCCAAAAAATAAATCTGGAAAAGTCCAGTGTCGATTACAAAACTAAGTCAGACTTTCAGTATTCAAAATGTTGTTATTTTTGGAGTTTACTCCTTAAGAATCGATTTTCAGTTATAGCCCGCGGTACGGAAATTTTATGAGTAGTAAAATCAAGCGTTACATTTCGCGTTAACAGCGTTATGTTACGCGTTAACTAGTGAGCGTTGAAATAAATTATGTACGTATCTATGGATACGACTGTTTATGTCTGACTACATAGAGCATGGAAATAGTGAAAATAGAGTGGCATAAAGTAGATATGACAGTTGGCGTTGTAAAGTCAGCATTTACAGTGTTTGTTCGTTGCTAAATTTGTTGAATCTTTTGATTTAATATGAAAAACCTAATATTAAGTACTCCAAATATTGCTTAGTGCTGAAATGTGAATCACCGCCTATTCGAACACCAGGAAAAGTATTTATTTTATTGCCAGTAGGATCGACGTTTAGCAGATTGTCTCTTAATTACTGAATTTATAAACAATTTATATTTTAATGTAGTTGGACATTTTCGAACATAAACCATCTGATAAATACACATTTGGGTATAAAACTGACATTCGCGTGTACCCTATTATCAAGTGATTGAAGTTAAAATAATTGTTCGTAAGGAGTAAACTCCAGTCATGCGTCGGAGCTGACACACTCAAGTTTTTTTACATTGTAAGTACTTAAATATATATGCATCCTAATAAAGGACATAAATATACAGATGTCCCATAAGTCGCACATCTCATAATAATAAAATAATAATAAATGTCTTTATTCAGCTACCACATCAATTGAATTTACAAATAGTATTACATAGCAAGTACGAAAAAAAGCAGACTGAAACAGCGTAGTTCACTGGTTGGCCACGGTCAACTCAGTGCTCTTCCACTCAACCGCAAAGAGACATTATAAAAAAGAATAAATTGAAAAATGTAAAGAGATCCAGAAAAAAACCAAAGGGACATGGCATTTAATTCCCTTTCCTTGACAGAAAATTGCAACAGAAACTGCAAGGGTTGAAATCACATTGATATCACATACCACATACGTTTTCGGAGATCCAAATTCACATCTTCAGGAAGATCGGTTTCCAGGAAACGTGCGTACCTTTCGCCATTTAGCCTTTCAGGAAGTGATTGGGGACCGACCTAATAGAATTTGGATAAGAATTTATGATCTGGAATTCGGCAAATTATTAAAAAACGGTCGCTTACTATTTCACACCATAAGTTCAGAGAAACCCTTTGTTGATACGCTTGTTCTTTGGTTATGAAATGCCAGTTATGTGCATTAACCACTCCTTCCCTCGAGAAACAGCATTCATCCGTAAACAAGATGTTCTTAGAGAAGTTGTGATCACCCTCGTTGTGTTGCAGAAACCATCTAAAGAACCTCAATCGTTTTGGATAATCCGCAGGTTCGAGTCTTGAACACAGGTGTAATGATATGAATGATGCTAGTGTCTTTGAAGGATACAGTGCGTTGTGGATTTTGATGTCCCACTCAACTGAGCAATCGTTCTGACACTTCTGGTGGGACCTTCCTCAATAGCTTCAAGTACATCTTCTTCAGCTTTTTTATAGTGTTTGAAAGTGATTGGCTAGGATGCCGAACGTATTTCAACCATACTTCTGGTATTGAACACAATCTTATAGCTATATTATTAGTTATACTTACTGTTAAATAATTGTCTTTTAAAATGTTCTAAATGGCTTAACGTTTAATAATAATAATAATAGCCTTTATTGATGTCCACGAACAATACAAATTATGTAACTACATGCACAAAAAAGTATAGTAGGGACACCAAAAGGCGGAATTCAGTTGGGCATGCGAAAATCATACGCATCTGCTCTTCCACTTAACCCTCAAACAGGAAAAAGAGAGAAAAAAGGAAACGGAAGAAAAAAATAGGAAAGAAAAATATGGAAAAAAGACAAGAAAGGTATAAAAGGGCAGGAAAGCATAGGTGAAATACTTATGCAACTAGAAAGTATGCCTTCGGTTCTGGATGTAATTGGCAATTCAGGTACCTATTGTTTATGAAAAAGATCAAATATTGTTTAAACTTCTGGACACCGAATTTTCTGTATTCTCTAGGAATACTATTATAGATTATGGCTATGTTGCAACTAAACGATCGCTCAAATAATGCTGTTCTGAGAAAAGCTGGTGTAATTAACGATTTACGTCTTATTTTTAAATTGTGAACATCGGTTCCGTTTTATTTTATTGAACAAGTATGGCGGAGATTGTGTGGTTACAATTTTATGATAAAAAACACCAGCATGCAGCAGACGTCGATTGGTCATATTTAGCCACTTTATTTCTTTTATTTTGTGTGATATGTGTTTACGTACTCCACATATCAGTCTTGTGAAAGCGTCCTGAGTTAACTGTATTCTGCGAGTTAAATTTGCATTTTGAGAGTTTAAAGTGATGAAGTTGTATCCAGATAATATGCTGAAAATAGTAGATATATTGTTTTATAAGGAGGGAAAGTGTAATTTTTTAGTGATATATCTGTCAAGAAATTACCCTTAGCAGAACAAAATGTGGTGAAATAATAAATAACATTATTTCAAAGCATGAGACTGATTCTTTGGTACAGAAATTAAGGCACAACATTTTTTCGTTTTAACTGATGACAGCACATATATTTCTGAAAAAATACATGTGTCTTTTGGTCAAGTACTGTGGTCATATGAAAGTTAAAGTTAGGCTTCTTGAATTAATTGAATTTAATGCCACAGACTGTAGCGCCCAAAACCTGTACGAGTCATTTAAAAATTGTCAGTCGAAATATAACACCCCATTAACCAATATAATAGGTATACACATTAAATTTGTTTGTAATAATTTGTATTCTAATTATAAATTTCGTAGTGTAGCATTCGGTGAGGCAAATTTAATGGTGGGTCATGGGAATTCATTTTTCAGACTTAAAGGGAGAGGTGCCTCATGTAATGCTCATGAGATGTATATGTTATTCTGCAGCTTTAGTTTGTGGTAAAGCTTGCGAGGAATTACCAAGAGAACCCGAGGGCTATTGTCCTTTGTGGACGTCCATCGTCCTTAGAAAAACTGGGTGCGTGGTCGCCACACGCGATAGACGTGAAACTTTAACGTTATTAGAGGAATGAAAAATTTGTAGGGGTAAACAGATGATTGGAGTGTATGCATTTATGAGTTTCAAATATATCTTTATTCATCAACTTCCATGTCGTCACTCAAATCTAAAACTGAAAACTAACACTAATACTATTTTAAACGTTTATTCTAATTTCCCTAACAGTAGAATATACTCATTAATTATACCAATCGCACTTCAAATACACAAAAAATCGGTAATAAATATTGTTCGTATCAAACTAATAATAAGGAAAGAATAAATTGAGTTTTAATGCTTCTAACCAAGCGCTTTGTGGGGTAACGAGAACTGAACCGCTGCGCTGTGTGTGGAACAAGGCAAGTAAGCCAAAGTCAGCTGAACTAATGTTCGACATATTAGGAGTTCATTTACGTTATCCGGGGGCCACACGCTGGAATTCCTTGTTCGATTCCCTTACAGAGTTACTGAAACATACGGAAAAACTTTGAAAAACATTGAAGAGTATCTGCAAGTATTAAAGCCATTGGCAGTATCTTTGGACAGGCTTCAATCAGAAAATGAATGTTTCTACGTTCCATTGCTTCCAACCCTTTTTACATTAAAAAGTAAGTTAGAGGAACTTCGAGGTATTAATCATGGAGGATCAATTTTACAATCGACTTTAAACGAAGTCGTTCAAGATTTGGCAATTTTTTCACATTATCCCATGAAGTTGAAGTAAATGAAGTAGTAATTATTGCTACATGTTCAGATCCCTTTTTTAAAATGAGATGGATTACTTCAAATACCCCGCAAGTTTAAGTTAAACGGATCCAAAATTTAATAGTGAATGCGGCCGAGGCATTAGCAGAAACCACTACTACTACTACTACTACTGAGCTACTATTACTTCTGCGAACATAATAGTGTTTGTATGTTCTCCTAAAGGCTTTAAAAAATTAGAAACTGTCAGATTTCTAAAAGTCAGTCTGAACATTCCATTCCAACTGTTGGATTTTTGTTGTAACCTCCTTTTTGCTTCATTACCGAGAAAAAATTTCAATCATCTTGATTCAGTTTAGAAGTTAACAAAAATCGCTTTCCCCTTTTTCTTTCATCTTCATAAAGAATTAAAATACAGGTGGTGTACTTATTTTGCCATTACGGTCAATTTTTTAATAGTTTGAAAAGTTTCGATTCCTTTCAATAACATCTCTTTCACTTGCGGATTTTCTTCGGAGAGTGCACATTTAAATTTGTTTTTATCGTACAGATTAAACGAATTAAGGCAATCAAATAACTTGTCACTTTCTTCCAAAAAATCCGCCGTCTCTAGAGCTGTGTTGCTTAAAGCCACTTTACACTTGCGCAATACTGTGCAAGTTTCTTGCCGGCAAGCCGCAAGGTTCGCACGGCGCATGCGTGCCTGCAAGTTTTTTGTGTCTGAAACATATTGTGGGAAGATAGGTCCGGATGCAATTTTCTTTCCATTGCAGGGTGCAATTTAGTGACAATTTTGGGGATTCACGCATGGGTCGGTTGGTTGCCAATATAAAACCAGTGGAAATGTCAGATGTCCGAATACTCTAACCTAACAGTACAAGTTAGAATCACAGTTCGGTTAATTTATCGTTTGTTTCTGACTGTGGATATGCGGAATTAAGGAATTTGTATCAGCTATTAACAATTAAAAAAATATAGAGTAAGTTAAATAAGGAGCAAAGGAAGGTATAATGACCTCGTTTGCTGACTGCTTTTTTTACACTGTTCCAGTGCGTGGAGTGTTAGAGAAATTGTTTCTGAATTAATCTCTATGAGAAAAACCCTTGCCTCTATAATATATGCAGCAAGGATTACCACGACAAACCAAAAAGATTACGTGCGTTTCAAGAAATTGCAAACACATTAACGAAAAAATGAAAACATTTGAACATTGGACTTACAGGATCGGATGTTCAGAAGAAAATTCATGGTATTAGAACCCAATTTAATTCAGAAAAAAATAAAATTAAGAAAAGTGGGGCTTCAGGCAGTCAAATTTACACACCAAAGTGGTGGTGTTTTGAGTAGTTAATATTTATCGAAGATGGACAGTGTTCCTGGGTGACTCAAGGACAATCAAATTTCTCCCATTTATCTCCTGAAATCGAATAACTAAGAAATAAAGAAGTGATGGGCTCACAGGTGGAAGGAGACCGATTTTGACGTAGGTACTTTAGAAGAAAAATGTAGGTTTGGTTTTAAAAATATGTTGAAACGGGTTATTTATGAAACTGAGGACGTCGAACAGAATTCTGAAGTTTTGTTTGAATATATAAATACCACAACAACTACAGGGAGAAATAATGAGAGGGTGACGGAATCACGAGCGGAATTATGTACACCACCCACATCTAAACGAGCTAAAAGGAAAAGTAACAGCACCAGCGATTTCTCTGCAGTATTAGCAACTTCAGTGCAAGCACTGCACTAGCGTCAAGAAAATAAAATAGTTGACAATTCGAACACTGCTTTTGGACAGTAAGTTTCAAAATTTAAGTACTGCTTTTTAGTAATTGCTTTGGTGTATTCTTGTATTTCAATTAAATGTAAAATTTGTTGCAGGTTTGTGGCTTTAGAAATGAATACAATTGCAAACGAAAACATCTTAGACCAATTAAAGGAGAGAATCACACAAAACACATTTGTTGCCAAACGGCAATATCGTTCCTTCAAGAAAAGAGGGGGCCCGGGCGCGTATTGCAATTCACATGTGCAGTACAACACTTACCTACGTACAGCGGGGTTGTGTTAGTAACGGGAATTGCTAAACAGAACGCACCGTAAATTCAGACAAAACCCTACACAGTCCAACGCGAGGTCCAACGCTTCACGGTTTTGTCCTAGGAGTAGGTACCTACAGATATTATAACTCAGCTCTCAACCAAAACACGCTATTGCTGGTTTTGTACACATTAAATAATTTTATCTCAACAACAACAAAATATAGAACAGTAATTATACAAACTTTATATTATACTTATTACAAGTAAGTACAGAAAACAATGATAGTTACATAGGAGTACATGACCAACTACAGATTTATCTGTGTGATCAAGTTAAATAAAAAAATTAAATATAATAATAATTAATGATATTTCGCATTTGGTAAGTTAGCAGAAATATTGGCGGATAAATTGCGAGGCCTCTTCTCAGGTTTTCTTTTTCTTTCCATATTTGACGGCCGACCTGCTTGAATTCTAGTTCCACCTTTTGACAAACCTCTTTGTTTTCGTATCGCTATTGATGTAGGCTGAACTCTTAATTTTTCTTTTTGACCGTGTAAACTTATCAGCAGCAAAATTTAATGCCTGCAGTGGAGTCTGAATTTTTTTTAGCCTGGCATTCAATTTTATTAAAACCGTAGTAGCTTCCGGTGTACTGCTTTCGTTGAAGATGTTAGTTATTATTTTAAATTCTCCACGTAGTTCTTCTACTGCTTTTTTGTGGTGCACTTTGTTATCATCATAAATATAAGTTAACTATTTTATAGTCAACTTGTCCAAATGATGTTGCGGTGTCTGCATTAATTTCTGTTTTGGAAATTTCAGAATTATGTTGAGCTAATTCGCAAACCATATTTTGAAAAAAATCTGCAGGAAAATTTTCCCCAATTGCAATCTGAGCCAACTTAACTCTGTCTTCATGTAGTAGAATTGGCGAATTTTGGAAAAGAAATCTACAATGACGTTCTACAGCACATATATGTTTACAAAATGACCCACTCGTACCAGAAGGGCAATCCAATTGCCGTATTTATGGTGTATAATAAGGATTTGTCATTTTCTGATGCTACGTGAACAAATCTCCAATTTTAAATATTTTATCTATATTTTTTACATTTTCACAAAAGGTTTTATAATCGATTTGTGGCTTACTTCGTCAAGAATTCGCAAACTCCAATAAGCGCCTTTTGTAGTAGCATTCAAAGAAAGCAGCAGCAGCAGCACGCAGGTGTATTATGAAAGAAACTTCTATCAAGATGTTCATTAGAATAATGTTTATGTTGAATCTTATCGTCCTTAACAACGGGATTGAGAAGAAAATAGACGTTAACTATGGGGAAATTAAAATAGTGAATTATAAAGATTGTTTAATAAACTCTAATGGCATAACATATAATTATACAATGACTGAAGATATCCCTGGATTGTGGTTTGGACTTATAACATATACATGTGACAATACTACAGGAACTTTAATTTCTATACCAAAATGCAAACCATGTGGAGTCTTCTGTACTTATAATGAATTAATCCCTAAGTGTAGATCATTTACTTTTCCATTAATAATAGCATTAATTATATCCATATTAACCATTATATTGCTTTTGCTTATATTATATAAACCTGCTAATATGCTTATTAAAGGATTTATTTATAGGATTGGCTTGTATTGCCAAAATAAATATGATAAGACTTTATATAAAGGATCAAAAGAAATGAGTACTTTAAATGGTATAAACGTAGTTCCTAAGTTCAATAATATTAATGTACCTATTAATAATAAAGGTTCTAAGAAATTAGAACTTAATAGAGACAATAAAATCTACTAATGCACAACTACTGAAAGCCTTGCATCTTTACAGAATAAAGTCTTTGAAAATACGGATTGAGGCTTCCGTATAATTATTTGTGTTATTTCCTCTTGTAATAATATTATTTCTGTAAGAAATACACCACTCCAATCGTCTTTCCCATAGATAAGTAAAATGTAATATATTATTTTTATGAACTTTCTCACTTGACACAAGTTAATTAAAGTTTTCTGGGGCTTCTTCTGGTGTACCAGAAAATAAAACCTCTCTGAACATTTGCATAATTATGCGCCTATCCCCTTTCGGCACCATGTGATTACTTTGCCACAACCATCTCCACAGGGCTTGACATAAATGAAAAGTGCATAGCAATAAATTAGAGGAGGGAAAAACTGCTTTTAATGCATTGCGTTCAGCGGCGCTATCGTCTGTCATTATTACGTTGACAGCATAAAATTCTATAACATAGTTTGCTTCTGTTTGAGCAGTGTGTAGTATACATGCCAGCGGTAATGCTCCAACTTTATTAGCGGAAAATAGAAAAGTGACACAAGTACTTGTTTGGTCGCATGACCCGCTAGAATCGACAAAAATTATTTCGTTAGAAAATTCCTCAGCATATGTTCGTTGCATTATTGGAGTAACAACAACAATTAACATTGGATTTTCTCGAATTAACAATTCCACACCAGCTTCCTTGAAGTTAGTAATTTTTAATCGCAATACTTCGATAACACTTTTTTCATCACGGCCACCATATTATGTTGTTCGCCATTTGGTATACAAATACAAATATTATTTAATTTGTCTTTCTGTCGAATTCTGTCTAGTGTTAGCAAGTAAAGAGAAAATATTTACAGATTCGTTTTCTTCAGATTCTAGTAACTTCATTTCATGGTATGTTTTGGCGGAAGACGGTGTCATTCCGGACTGGAAATATGACTTGAAAATTTCTGCAGTGTCGGAATTTAACTGCATGCTTCTGCTACGTGAATTTTGTGGGAATGACAAAAATTGATATTTACTATCACATTTATACCATCCTTAAGTAATGAATCATTTCTTATTGTCTCGATTAATTTTTTTTTAATTGAAATTCAATGGTATCATTTTTATTTCTATTTCTACAGTCTTGCCTTTTTCGTTTAGCAGCTTTTTTTCTATCTGAATGTTGGCATGAAAATATTTTACGAAATATGTAGCGCTGTGGATTAGGAAAATGTCTTTTGTTATCCAATTAGTGCTAGTGAAGATAGAAAACTTTTTTATCCAAAGATCACATTTTTCTTCAGAATTCTCCCCTTCCTTTATTTTACTTTGTAAGGTGATCTTAAACAGTTCGGTACTCTCTACTGCTAAGCTTTTGTTTTGATATGCAGAAGACCGGTTTGATGTATTTGGCAAGAGTGTGGCAATGCAGTTAAGAGCTTTGTCATTCGAAAGAGGTATGATAGGACAAGCGAGAGTACAGAATATTCTGACTGAGCTTTCGATCGAGAACTACAGGTACTTACAATAATATGTCCGTTTCTACTGAAACGTTAACCTCATCTGAAAGATCGACACCAGGTTTTAATATATTTTTTTCTGGAGCAGAGGAAACAGATACTCGATGCACAGCTTTTGCGGTTTCTACTGAGACGTTAACATCACCTGCTTATTCGACATCAGGTTTTCATACAAATCATTCGGAAGCTGACGGTAGCGATGTTCTGCCAACAAATAAATAACAGAATAATAGAAATGGCCAAGAGTTATAACAAATGTAATAATAAAGAAATGGGGAGTCCAGAAAGAGATGTGCCATTCAATATTCAGCAAAAGGGCGATACTAATTTTTTCTGTGATAAATTGACCACAGAGAAATTCACCATTTCAGTCAGTTTACATGACAATATTGTTTCTGTAGGACATAAAATTTTCTCCATAAAATCGATTTTTTTAGATGGTACGTATAGGTGCACTGGATGTTCTTTTAAATATATCAACGATTTTTATATCTACCCTTTACAGTCATCAAAACTAGGTATATTATTTTATGTGAAAGGTGTATGCAATCCAGAATTGTTCCTCTTAAGAGATATAAAATTCAAGTATGTATGATGGATGAAATAATACAAATCAAAAGTGGACGTATCCCAGCGTTTTTACCTAAAATTTTTCCTGAAGTTTTTATCGAAGTATGTTCTATACTTTTTACACAAACTGTAGAGTATGTATCGTTAGAATGTCCCTCGTATTGTAAATGTAAAGGCCAATGAAAATTCTGATAGCAGATCTGGAATCTGCAGAAAAAATTAAATCAAATACAGATTTAGTTTTCCCAAATTACGAAGATAGAGGGGATGTCAAATTAGTAGATTCACCCTGTACTATTTCAAATAAAAATCAACTGATATTATGTGGTCGCATATCACTTATAACTCTGCGGGGTCAGTTATACCCCCCCCCCCCTCCAGGTTCTTCGGGTACAAATTGGGCATTTTCAATTTGCTTTGCTATGATTTGTACAGCTAGAAAATTGGTTATTTCTTTAGTCTTACTTTTTTGCGGTCTTAAATGCGTGAGGTCCAATAACATAACCTGCAAAATTCCTTAGAGGAACGACTAGATCGAGATCATCATGTTTGGTATTGTTGAGTTCGACAACAAAAAAAGGAATTTGCTGTATTACCTTTATTTGGCTCACTTAAGATAATGCTATGTGTTACTGGCCGAGGAATGTTAGTCAGTCAATTTTAGACGAACTAATTGTAAACTTATCGGAACCAAAGAAAATATGGCAACTATATCCTGTTAAGAAAATACACGGCATGATTGAAAAGAAAACTCGCTTCTTCTAATATCTCTATTATTTGCAGAAACTTATATTGAAACCAATAATATGTTCACGCAACTGCTTCAAGAAAAGAGTAGCCAAGAAGAAAAAGAAAACAAACAAAGTAAGGTTTCCAGATACGTTCAGTTTTCACAGCCAGCTTAGTACTGGTATTGATTAGATATTTTTCAGGATTGCTTACAGACGTGCAGATGTTGCTTCCTACTCAAGCAATTCTAGTGATGAGAGTTACCAAGAACAAATGCAATCTACTAAGGGTACATCAGCTGAAAAACGGAAGCAGAATCGGGTGAACCATAAAAGGTGGTGCTTATTGTCCTTTCAGATATTCGAAAATTATACATAAGACTTCTATAACTCTCTCCCGTGGCCAAATACCGTAATGTTATAATTAATTTTTCTTGTGATATGTCTCTGAATCTTGTTTAGTAATTTATTAAAGCAGTCTTCGTCCATCCGTAAATTTTTTTATAACATTTATTTTCGCCACTATCAAGAAATTTATTAACAAGTCCCATGTTGCTCCGTTTTCTATTTAACTACGACTTTACCCACCATCTTCTAGGAATTGCTTGATTTTTCTTTGACAACTTACTGCACTAAGGTTCCATTTAATATAACAATTAGAAACAGGACTTATTTTTTCTTCTAATACACGGATTTAGTAAAGGCATATTTTGATTATATATGTATAACCTACAAATGTGAATCTGTCAACTGTCACCAACAGCAACAGCTGTAATTGCCAAGTATAATAAAACAACTTGACCAATGAAAGATTGCGATAGGAACTTATTGCTTGCAACTTATTTCACATAATTGCCCAAGTGTAAAGCGGCTTTTACTAAATCTCTAGAAGTGGCAGCTGTTCGAACTGCGGCGGCAACTGTTTTGCTGATTAAGTTTTACAGACAATTTTTCAAATCCGTTTGGGGATAAATGAGATGGGGTAATTTTTAGTAAAGCTCTAGCTCCAGTTGCCGATTTTCGGTCTATTTCGTACGTGCGTCTGATATCTGCAAGAGAAATTATTTTCTCGTTTATAATATAGTCACCATCCAGTAGATTATTCCTGAGGCTTTTCAGCAGATGGGGGCATCATAGATTACATAATATTTTTTATTAAAAGACCAAAAAATGCTTTTTCATTGTTCACACCCAATTCTGCAATGGCACTTGGCACATCTATTATCTGATCCCTGATCACATATTACGGCTTTCACGTCAAGACAGATTTCACCACTTTTTGTAAGTTCTGAAGCAGCAGTTATTTTAAAATCGGATGTTTTCTAGCACTTGCGGAAATAAAATACGTGAGCGGCATTTTCCAGGTGAAGTATAATCCTCTAGATGTAAACACCAATGCTTCTTTAGCTGCTTTCTTCGTCCGCCCATAGTTCCAAAATCTTCTTATTCCTCTATGTTGTCGATAATTTTGGAATATTTCAAATGTTTTAAACTCATTTCGTCGAAACATAGACACTGCAATTTTCTTCTTCCGTCATAGCAGACACTTTCATTTTCATCACTCCATCACTCTTTGCGTGTTAAAGCCGGGTTTGAAAGTGCTTTTTACCAATCCACCATTTAATAATTAACACAGATGGTAACACTATTTTGTTTCTGAGCATTTTATACGCCCTCGGTCATTTAAAATACAATCCTAATGCGAATTCTTTCTCATCTTTCAACCACGGAGATTTTGCTTTATGCAATAACTGCATTCTCACCAACGCTTTGGCTTGGGGGCTTGGATAACAAGCAGCATTCAAAATATTTCTCAGATTGGTAGACTGAAGCGTGACACTTTTCCGTAGTGCACTTCGCTATTTCTTGAGGTCTTTTCTAGATTTCTCTAATAACACCTTCAGTTTCTTTTTTCTCGGCGTATCTTCTTCTGAAACGAAGGTTAATTTTCTCTTACTTTTTGTAACATATCCATATTCGGGTGGCCATGCCGTAGTTTGAGTTGGTATTAAAATTATTGTTTTACATTCATAATTTTATTATTTTTTTTATGTGCAAATCTCACCTTTATGTCTCATGCTCTGTGTTGAAAGGTAGGTTTGTCACATTTTTTTTTTATTGGCCATAAAGGGTGACAAAGGCAAATATACCACCTGCGTAATCCACTTTCTAGTTCCAGATGAAAGTTCTTCTACTTCACCATAATCTATGGAAGATATATCAGAAACGGACCTCTTTGGGGTGAGCGGTAGCAGACTTGAGCTTGTTGTTGAAGTTGATGGACACTCAAGTAACCTGACGTTGCTATAAATTCGAGTTTAAGAACAGGAATACGGTCCTCAGGGTAATATTTAATTGGAATTGCTGTTGGTTTTAGATGCTTTCGTGAAACGGTAAAATCCGATGAAACAAAATGGTTATCACAAATAACCCTGTTTCTTAGTTCCTCTAGAGAAAGCGCCATAACTTGGGGATTGCCTGTGGATAAAAATATTGATTTTCAGTTCTGCCCATTAACCAGATTTTTTTATGAAAGATTATTTCTTCGAATGCCTCTCGTATTTGTATTCGTTTACACAAAACAAAAATATATTTTCTAATAAGGTGTAGTACACACTAAAACGTAAAAAACATTAAATGCACTTTCCACAGTTTGCATATTAAGTGCATTTTGCGGAATGCAGTAAGAGTTATTGTTATGGAAAAGTGAGCTTGTCCCAAAAGATCACAAATATCCTGAAAATTGTTGATTTTAGGCACTAACATATACCTACGCGAAAAATGCACAAAATTTTAAAGGAAAATTTTAATATTGCAGTGAAAGCATTCCATTTCAGAAAATCAAACTTTAGCTTGAAACATTATTTCTGTGGACTACCCTGCATAGCACAAAATATTTTTAAAATGTATCTTGTAACTTCCAAAACATGAGTATTGCTTATTTGTTCAAGTATACGTTATTTTTAATTACAGAAAGATCTATACCAAGATTAAAGTTGGTTTGCCGAGTTTAAACCCTCCTATAAGCTTTTAATCTATATACATCTATATACATATATATATGTAATATTTTATTAAAATATTATAAAAAATGGCACAAATAATTATACAAATTGTAATATTTTACCTTATGTACGATGTTTCGTCTATGTATTTAGACTTTTTGAATTACTGAAACAACAATTATAATAAAATTATAAACATGTTAACAACATCATCATTTAATTTACTAACCTCAGTAACCAACATAACATATCAACTTTTACTACAGTACAAACGACTATCATTCGTGGAATCAAATTCAAAAAATTGCACGTTCAAACAATAAACAAATATTAATAATTGTCAATAAAACCATGGTCAAACCAACTCAAATAAATCAAAAATTAGTGCGTGTCACTCAAGTCGTCCAGTCATTACAATGATCAGCTGACTGTCCCAAACTCAACAAAATACCACTCGACGCGCTACCCAGTACCAGATATCCCGCGGTAAACACAAACATTACAATATCGTGATAATACAGTTATACTGATTACTCAAATGTTGTGTATCTGTTCTCCAATTAATAAACCCAGTGGTGACTTCTTTAGACAGGTAACTTTTGAATGGCTTAAAAAACTCCTGTCCAATGGTTGGAGAGCCTGGGTAGTGTGGCTGGGTAGGCAAAGGATGATAACGTCATTTTCATTAGCCAACTGTAGCATTTTTTATGAATTGGAACGAGAGGAATGGCCATCTAGAATCAGCAGAACTTTCCCGTCTGGCTTTCGTGGAATGAAATGATCCCTCATCCAGTTGAAGAATAGGTCGGCGTTGATGTAAGATGATTTTTGATTCATGAACACATCTGAGCCAGGCGGTAGACCCTCAGAAAATTCAGGGTTTTTTTGTATTTTCCCTTAAGTATCAAAACAGGTGGAAGAAAAGTGCCCTCGGCATTGCAACACGAAATCAAGGAAATGCTTTCACCTTTTTCGGTGCTGGTTACAGTATTAACACATTTTGCACCTTTGCTGTCTAGTACGTGTCCAGTTTTATTGTTAACTTGAATACCACTCTCGTCCATGTTGAATATTCTTTCCGGTTTACCAATCAAATAATTATCAGTTAGTACCTTCAACAACATTTCAAAATATTTATTGACATCCTGTCGATTCATACCATTAGCTCTCGCCAGCGACAAGCCTTCCGCTTTTCTTTTACTTAGATCTGGGTGCCTCTTCTTGAAACCAATCCCAGTCTGCTTGTCTTTTCTCATTATTTAATCGATGTGACAATCCTAGTTTATCTGCAAAGTCGTAAGCAATAGACTGCAGTCTCGATTGGTCCAGAGGAAATCCGATAGATTCGAGACTTTTAATGTGAGCCACAAGTCTCAACTCATTTTCATGTCCTAATTCGGAAGGTCTACCAATGTTCTGCTTGCTTTTCCAGCCCCTGAGGATGTGGCTACGTAAGGTTCGTGATGGTATGTCATATGTCCGGCTCGCCTCATTTAGGTTCGTGATGGTATGTCATATGTCCGGCTCGCCTCATTTACGCCCATTTTCTTGCATATCACATCTTCCATCGCTTTTATCATATTTTTTTCCGTCCATTTTCTTGGATTTATAGCTTTAACTTTTCCCATTTCCTGAAATACACTCATGGACAAAATTATCGAATATTTTAAAATTGCCATAAATTTTCTTTTAAAAAATAAATTCTGATGAATCAATGCACTTAAACACTTGGTACTAGAAAGAACAGCTTATTTTACAAATCTAAAGTGGACAATTTTAATTACTTATGAGAAGAAAGTATAGAAAAAAATCAATCAAAATACTTCAAAAACAATTTAATACACCAGCCTACTAAATAAATAACATCAACTCATGTACATGTAAGTGATATTTTAAAATCAAGTTTTTATGATAACGAAAAATATTCGATAATTTTGTCCATGAGTGTATAATAATTAAATTAGAAATTCATAAAAATAATAATTTAAAAATAACCCACAGATAGGGCACATTAGGTACCTGAAACAAATCAGGGCACATTATCCTATGTTCAGTGTAATGTGCCCCACTTGAATACGACAAAAAAAGTTTACCAAAAACGGAACGAAATTTTAGGAATGCAAAAGTTAAAAGAGGTTAGATTTAGAATTAAACTTTAAAAAAGTAAAAAAAATACGAAGCAAATACTTTATCTTGACGTAAAAACAGATACAAAACAAATTCACACTGTCGTACATACCTTTTATTTTCTCACTTAAAACAAATAAAAACCGACACTGTGTTGTTTACATCGCAGCCATACTTGTGTCACTGACACGTTCGGATCAAATTAGCGCCAAATTCAAAATGCATCTGTTAGTGTCGCGAGTAGGGCACTTTATCGACTGGGGTACGTTTGCCTGATTTACCCTTTGAAAAAATAAAAAATTTACTTCCATCAATTTTATGCATAATAAAATTACTGTTGGTTTTGAAATATCTAATTTGATGTAAAACTCCGAATTATTTATTTTGTAGAACGAAAATAATGACAGTGTAGATGCAGATGTTGACAGCGGATCTGTTCATTGGCAACCTAGTGAAGAACCAGCAGATTCGCCTACATCCCAGGCAACTCCTAAACGTCTTAAACGGCCAGGAGAAAAAAAAGCAGAAAAGATGCAGAGGAAAATAGAGTTGAAGAAGTATACAATATATAAAACTCCACAGGAAACAATGGCTTTGAAGAAAAAGGAAGTGATGATGCCACCTTCCCACTGATCACTTCGTTTAAAATTGGCAATCGTTTTTCTAAAAAGAGCAAACCATTCTCCAGTTCTTGAAGTTGTTTTTCTTTTCAGTAAAATTAGAGTTATTAGTTTTTGCTAGACTTGGAAAATTAACAGCATTAGGACTACATGATACCAGCCCACATTTACAGAATCCATTTTTCAATATAATAGACGTGATTCTCTCATCCAACAATTCTTTAATCAAAGGATTAAACTGAACTTTTTTCAATATTAGAGATGCATAACTGCTTATTCGCCGCTGTTGGAATTTAGCTTTCCAACTTTCTTTCAAGGTTCTGAAAACGGCAACATCCATTGGTTGTTTCAAATGCGTGGCGTTTGGGTATAAAGCTTTTAGAATTATACCATTATTCTCGCAAAATGTCAAAAGTCAAATGTGTTGCATGCCCATCTAAACACCTTTTTGGCATTCTCTCCTGTGATTTATATAATTTGTTGTGTTTGATTTTCTATTAGCTACACAATAAATTACTGGAAGTGTATAGTATTTTTTCAGATTTGTTGGCCGCCATATCCGATTATCCAAGCAACCTCTAGCAGTTCAGTAGTACTTACTTCTTACTTCAAAAGAACATCCTCGAAAATCCCCTGGAAAACCTAACTATAGAAGTAGTGATTAATCAATGGTACTGGACCGTTCACCTATGAAAATAAACAAACATACTACATTCCTACATGTAAATATGGGTTTGACAACGCAGTTGAAACAAAGGGAGAGTTGATAAACAAATAGAAAAATTTAATTCATGGTGATGAATTACAGATTGCTAAAATTTTAGCAATTCCAAAAACTTCAAAGAAATTATAAGAGATGGAGATTTTTATTACAACTGCGATGTGTTATCTATGAAAGAAGGTGAATTAGTATTAGTTAGACGTCTAACACCTATTAAAATACGTTAATAACTATGGGCCCTGTCCGAAAGTTTAGGTTTTATTATTAACACTCAAATATGGGATCATATCAAATATTCATGTCACAAGGCACGACGATATGTTTTTGATATGTTAGATACAAAAAGAACTTCAATGCATATTTGGATGTGACGTTGGGGAGAATTGAAACTAGAACGGGAATTGAGGTTACCACCCTCAGATTTTACTTCAATATTTCCTGTTGTACAACAGGTAATACTTCTGGAAACAGACACTGAAATTGAAAATAATAATATAGGTGGTTGTACAGAAGAAATGTAGTCTATATTCCTTTTTATATCTAAGTACAAGGTGCGCCACGAGAACGGATGATTTTGAATATTGTTTAATTTTCTAAGGGATAATAATAAGAAGATCCTATTGAAATATGCGTAAACAATTTTTAGAAGAAGGTTTCTGGAAAAGAAAAACCTGTTCAAACACCGGGAAACATCCACTCGGTCAAGGTTGGTGTGGTGAGGAGTCCCCAATGGACAGCGCACCTTTTACAATTTCGTTAGGGATTCCAAGCATAAACACGTGCGAAGAATTTGCACTAGCACCCACACATAATTCAAATTGTGCAAGATTTAGAATAGGTCAATTTGATATGGTTTTTCAATTTTTATTGTGACGACGAAAATTTTACTAATAATCGTTGGATGAGCAATAAAGCTCCTTTTCGTCTCTTTGGCTTTGTATGTTAGTAGAATTTTAGGTATTTGAAAACTGGCGTTTACGTTCTTCACCCACAAAATATTGCACAATTAAAATTGAGAATTTGAGACGAAATCATAATGTTCCATTGGAAATGATGCAAGGTAATGCAATCACATTTGGAAAGGTGTTTACAAAGAAATGGAGGTAATCTTGAAAACATTATTTTTAAATATAAAAATGTTTTTTAAAGTAGTTTAAATTTTTGTGTTGTTCCATGGCGCGCCTTAATTATTGTATCTGTGCCGAAGAAATTAAATTATGTTTCAAGCAAATTTATTTTTTGGTAAACTTCAAACCTGGCTTAAACCTCAACAATTCTTTCCGCAGCAATTTTAGTTGGGTCACCGTTATTAGCTAATACGTGAGTAAGCTACTCTAGTAAATGTTTTCGTACATGTATTTTCAAACTTTGGAAGTAACATAAAAATCGCCCAAATAAAACAGAATTTATCTGAAGAAATCTATTAATACTTGAAGTCTTCTCGCTGCTGCAGCAGGATGTGCATCTTCATCATCTATCTCCTCAATTCTTTCATTGGGGTCTGCTTGCTGCTGGAGGCTGTAGGACGCGTTGAGCATCATCATCAGTCCTTGCAATGTTGCAGAGTGTGAAGCAACACTTGATTATTTCACAGGCAAAGAAATTATTCGTTCGTAGATAATTAAGAAACGGGAACTTCTCCTTTAAAATGCCGAATGAGTTCTCCACAACACGCATAGTAGACTTGTGAGCACGATTAAATCGAATGACTGCCGGATCACCCAGGTTACGGTCTGTTGGTGGAATCAGCCATTCTTTTAATGGGTAAGCAGAATCGCCTAGTATGAAGCCATCAGGAATCGGTCTCCAACCATCTTAAAAACGGCGATGCAATGTACTGTTTCTGTAAACTCGAGCTTCACACTGCCTGGCCACCGTGCACTCACGTAATAGAATTTACAGTCAGGTCCGCAGACAGCTAATACGTTTATGGAGTTGTTTCCATGTCTGTCTACGTACTGTTCTTCGTTCTGTAATGCAGCATCTATATTAATTAGAGTTCCATCCAAGCAGCCCATGACCAACGGCATTCGCGCTAATCGAGAAAATATAAGAGCAACATTGTGAATGTCATTCGGCTAGTCAACAACTTGTGCAAATTTTATATCATTAACGGCTTCTACAACAACGTGCAATGCCCTACAGACACTTGCTTTTGATATGCCATGCATATCAGCGACTCCATGATATTGACCTCCATTGCCTAGCCAATGAAGAGCTGCACATAATTGAACTCTTTCTGATAGTGCCTGACTTCTTCTTGTTGCATGTCGAAGTCTGTGCCCGATGTCTCTGAGGAGAGATTCCGTATTCACTGATGACATCCGAAATCTCTCATTGAACTCGTACATAGAGACGAAATTAAAATTTGTCCTTACCATAAATGTGGCGACGTGGCTGTACAGGTAATTCATCGCCAAAAGAAGAATCCCACATGGCAATTTTTAATGATTTTTAACACAAATTAACTATAAAATATAAATAATTTGACAGCGAACTTGGGCTGGGTGAAAATATTTAATTCTTTTCACAAGTGTAAAATTGTAACTTGTAAAAAATAGTTAGTTACAATAGTGAAACTGTAAAAATGTTACTTGTGAACTTGTGAAAATTCACTGGTTATTACAAGTCTTGTAACTTTGTCATCATGAAACTCTAGTAAGTCATAATTTTCACAGATTGGTTAAAATTTACTGGTGAATATGTAAATTGTAACTTTCGTGAAACGGGCCCCAGCTGTTTGTTTGGACTCGGGCCGCGTGTTTTGTTTGAACACATAACCTAAGTTTATGTTTTGTTTTCATGTAAAAATTAAATTAATTAAATGAAGAAAAAACATATGCGAGTTAAGGCACGTTTAACAATGCCAAAGATGGATGTCCCAGAAAAAAATATGTTGTCATTATTTACCATACCACCACTAGGTATACAGAATCGCAGGATATTTCTATAACATCTGAAGTCTGAAGTAATATAATTCACAACATTCGAAGAGTTTTCGGTATGGAAAACTGGCGCAGAAAAGGAATCGCAAATACGCTTTATTTTGCAAGTATTAAGGAATGACATTTTATCTTTTGTGATAATTAGGAAATATGTGATAGGTACAGTGACGATCAGTTGAAACTGAAAGTGGATGACATTGTAAACTAGGCAGGTAGTTACTTTCGCACACATAAATAAATTTAGGATTAAATTTCGTGCCACACATTATAATACCTACAATTCCTTTGCACTGTGATGGACTTTCTCGATGACAAATAAGCACTCGTAAACTTAACTACATTTATTATTTCCCTTTTATAGCTTGTACAGATTGCATACAGAAAATACACTTTGATTTCAATGTTGAAGAACAGAATAACGAATAATAATGACGCTGAAGAACTAATAATCCTCTAAATTAGGGTAGCAGTAAGATTATAGGTTTTACAATACAAATACAGATAAAGAGGTAACCGAAAATTGAAGTTCAATGATGAAACAAACGACAACAGACATTTTTACTAAGGGTGTAGGTACATGCGTGATTTTCTATTGTTACTACATTATATCAAAAAACAGAAACGAAATAGGAATATACAATAGCTCGGTATGTTATTTAAGTACATATTTAATTAGGTAAACTAAATGCAATATTATTACTTTCATCTTGAGTAGGTTTAGATATAGGATTTTTTCGCGTTCCCTTCTTTTTTGTACTAAAAAGTCTCCTCTGATGATCTATTTTTTGTTGTGCGGTGCAGGGGCTTGTGTGTCTAAACTATTAGTCGACAACTTTAATGCAGCTATGGTTGGCTCAACTCTGTCTAATGCTTTTGCCATAACTTCAATTTCTTCTTTGCTTTTAATATTATTTAGGATGGAAAGACATCTATCGAGCAACTGTTGTATTTGTTCGGCAAGGGATTTTTGTTTTGGTTGTTTAGATTTTAGGTACATTGTTTCAAAAAATGTTTCCATTTCCATCTTCTTATTGTCCATGAATATTGCCAGATCTCCGTTTCCTGCATAAATGTGTAATTTGGAAACGAAAAAAAATGTAATAATATAGTATTCCAGGTTCACTTCTTGATGTGATACCCAATTATAAATCAGAAAGAAAAAAATAATATTTGGAATATTTAGTAGTTTCATATACTACATATTTTAACATGCTAGGTACTTTTTGTTTAAAAAAGTAGGTAGTCTTTATAATTTTGCAGCAATTCAAGTGAGCACGCATTGCATTGCACTAAATATCTGATTAAAAAGAGTATGTAATACCAAATGTAACCAAAGAACCACAACCTATTGAATAAAATAAATTAGGGGAAACAAAAAAAATGAAACTAAAATGTTCAAGAGTTATCACTAAAATTATATAAAAAATGGACCATTGTTATGGGAAATTGGGGTATTTTATTTTCAAAAGTGAACTAAATTTGGCAAATATGTAGAAAAGCCATACGAAGTGACATTGTTGCATACTTATAGCGTTAAGTATACCTAAACAATGATTGAAGCAATCATGCCGTTTAAGTGCTTTCAACAAAATCACAACAGTCCAAGATTGTGCAGTAATTTATTTGTAAAATACGAAAACGTGTTTTTCTTTTATTGTCAATAACGCAATTGCTTTCATTAGTTTTAGAAAATACTCATCACATTCATGCGACACTCTTATCCGACGTTTTTTTATACTGGAATTTCTCATCAAGTTTGGGTTCTCTTATAGCAGTCTTCTTATTTGATGGTACTATTGTATTTAGGTCTAAATACAGTGGTGGTACGATGCGATTGCACTGCGTTCTTTAATTGCAAAACCTTCTTTTTTGCACAAAAACATAAAAATGCGTGGTCTCTGCTAATAAGTCGGTATCAAGAGCGTGGGTGAAAAATAACAACCGATGAACCGCCGAACATTTTTCATGTCATAAGTAGAACATAATGTTTTTCATTTTCTTTTTAATAAGTCGAGAACTGAGTGGAATCTTTGAAATTTGTTTGTAAAGCAATAATGTAGGTACGAACCCAAATGCAGCATGCTCCATTTTAATAGCTCTTCAAATACAATTGAATCGCTATTTGCAGAATGGGTGTAAGTCAAAAAAAGCACCTTCAGAAACAGAAAAAAGCGTTTTCGGTCAATTATTATCAATCCAGCAAAACTGAATTTTTGTTTACATGTAAAAATGTTGCCAATGAAAATGTTAGTGTGACGTAAATTAGACATATTTTTTATATATAAATGCTAGTTTTTCAAAAAAATTGACTTACGCCCTTTCTGCATAAAATAATAAACAATAATGTACAATTTTATTGTGAACTGAACTTTATTAATATTTTGAAACAAAATACATACAAGTAAAATACATTTTAACACTTATTACTCCAGATTATGATCTCCGTTATCGTTACCAGTCGTAGGCCAGCAAATTATTTTATTGTAAAATTCTTTGTATTCATTACTGACAAATGCTGCACATTTTTGTATCCCACCCATTTTTGATACTTTAATGGGGACCTTTCCGGCTGGATATGCAGGTAATACAGGTAAAATAGGACGAGCTTGTCCAGTTTGTTTTAAATTAAATGTATGGCGTACTAATGCGTTAATGAATTCTGAAACTTTGATGGTTAGAGTCATAAGTGAAATGATGGAAATTACTGATGTTAAAAGACACTTTTTCACCACGAGTTTTGTTCGCTGTTTCCATTGAAATCGCAGATTTCTTGTAATGCTTTGTCCACCAAGATTTAAAGTCTAAAATATCATCAGTCGACATCAAACTTATGAGTGTTTGATGAATTAGCGATTATTTCAGTCAGCTGATGAGCAGCGAAAATTCTATCTTCTTGTTTTAATTTTCTTTTGGAAAAGTCCCGATCACAGGGAAGGAAGGAATGGCCTCTAATCAGAAAATAATGTTCAATTTTTGAAAACCTATTAGTATCAGTAAGAGCTAATAACATTTTGATAAGTGGGTGATTTTTGTTTTGCCCCCAGCAATTATCACTATAGAGATGAAGTTTTGTAATTTCATCTGAAGCTTCATTTTTTATGTAATCCAAAAGAAAGGAACATAGGTACTTCATTACGGGTCTTCTTTGCTACTCCTTCATGGTAGATATACTTTCTAGAAGTGTTTTCTTTAATTTTGTGAATGGAAAATACATTAACAGTGCGCTGATTGCAATATAATACTTCTCCAACTGGAGTCTTTGGAAGTTAAATGTATAATACGCAACTTTATTTACCGCTGCATATTTTTCTTTGAATAGCTTGTGCATTATTTTCACATTTAAATCTTTATTCAAGTATTTAACTTCACGACCTGAATAGTGGCTTAACTTTACAAGTTCTAACTTCTTCTGAGAGCGTATTCGCACTCACGTTTCTACCCCTTAAGTCTCGTGGCGATTTTCCCAAAACAGCTAATCTTCTAACTCTAATAATACGTTTTTCTGATATTGATTGGTTTTAGATATACTTCGACTTTAACATGTTCGCTTTTAAACAGATAGTATTTAAACGAATAAGACCTTTCACTGGCATTGTCTTTTCTAGGACGACGATTTTTAACCCTCCCAATATCTATCAAATGTTGTATAAATATATCCTGTTCATCTTTTGATTGCAAATCATAAAATCGGGTGAACATATTAAGTCGTTCTTGCTCATCAATGATTTCAAAACAAGCTTTTTTGCATCTAAAATATTGAATTGCTAGTATTTTTTGACATAAATATAACCTAAAAACTTACCTGCAGGCATGCCTCATGTTTTTTCCTGTATTTCATTTCACTTGTAATTTGTATAGGACTGTTCGGAACTGACGTCTTTAGCACAAGGGTTCCGAATGTTCAGAACTCTAGATCCTTCCAATGTATAATGCATTATAAATACTGTACTTAATAAATATGTATCTAGTATCATTTCTTTAAATAATTATCTATTAATTTTCAGAAAGGGAAGGTCTACAGCAGCTTCACATTCAGGAGAGGAAAGACAAGTCACCCCAGCAGCTGTAAAAACCATTGTGACTTTTGCTGCGAGTTCAGACTTCTTATCAAACTTAAACTTAAAAATAGAAGACTTCAATTTAAAAGCATGCTGTAGCCATGTAGCCAATAATTGATCTAAAGGCCTTCGATGAAGCAATAAACTCCAGTCAGCGATCTGATATTTGGTACCAAGAAAAACAGTTGCGAGTAACTGGTATGCTTAGCCGAATTGATACTATAGTAAATATTTGTGTTTTTCAGGTTCGAGGTGTTATTCATTATTTACTTTTTCAAAAGAGGATTGGCGGACCAAAGCAACAAATTACTTTTGGCCGAAAAAAATTAATAATAAATATGTTCAACATGGCTTAAAGTATGAGAAGGAAGCATTGCAAAGATATAAGGAGGCAAACAATTATGACACTTGCGAACTGGGTTTGATAATCTGCAAGCAGCACCCTTGGTTAGCTTATTCTCCTGATGGAATAGTCATGTCTGAAGGATATCCAGTAAGATTGGTGAAGATGATGGTAAGCTTTTAGTTACAACACACACTGATATTTTTTGTATAGGTACATTAAATGTTTTTAATTAAAAAATGTAACAATAAGAAAATTTTTTATCCAGCCCGCTATCGACGCACTTGACTTCACTTTTACTTTCCAAACTATTTTAATCGTTCAATCGGCGCTGGATACTTCGATACTTGCACGACAGTAAAGGCTCATTTACACGGAGCGAAAGACCTGGTTTCGACTTCTAGTCGGCGCTTGTTTACATTTTTCGCGAGGGAAGCCTCCTTTTGTTGCGTTACTCTTGACTGCATGCTCGTTTACTGCCTATTATTATACACATTTATATTATTACAGTGGTATTTGGGTAAGATTCACGGTACTTACTTTTAACAAAGGAAATTTCAAAGTTCCAAAAGGAGGTTTATTATTTTCAAAATTTCGGATCGCCTAAATAAATAAACTGTTTTTTAATAGCATTTCCTGAAATAAAATTTTGTTTCAGGTATTGAGAATGATGCAATTAATTTTGTCCACACATGTTCATTCTTGGAAGTAAGTTATGAAACTGGGGTCACCCTTAAGAAGAAACATGTATACTATGGGCAAGTTCAATTGGGAATGGCAATATTAAATTTAATTATTACGAAAAATATCCTAACGTTTTATTTTGTCGTCGATTCATTTTCGTTTCAACTAAGTTTATTTATCTGAGAGTTTTATGAGTTTGCTTTATGTATACACTGATGTAGAGTTATTAAGTGGTGGTATGTAAGCAATCACGTCCCAAAATGAGGGGATTCTTTTTTGAGAAGTAGAGTCACTACGTGTTTTTAATTATCGTTCCTTTGTGTGCGTTTTTTTGTTATAAAAGAAGTTTTTGGTGTCTACACGATATTCGTAGGTCAGTTAAATTTATGTTATTTGTTTGTCAATTATTTCTGATATTTGTTCCAAAAGATTTATTTTCAAACGCAAATTTTGCCATCAGATAGTGTGTATTTGCCTTGTTGTGTCAATTAAATGATCAAACGAACTTACCTGTGATGTTCGATCATAATTTTAGTATACTTCCAGTCCGAAGATATTAATACCACATAGTACTCCTTTTGTACTCATCAGCGCCACTATATACAAAGAAAACCGGCCCTGCATTTCCATATCGGCCTGCACTCGTCGTAATAATGTCATTAATCCCGTGTGTGTACATATCTTCGCAATTTATTAGGGGAAAAAATGTGCCAATTTTTGGGCTGAGGTGGGATATTAATATCTTCGGACTGGAAGTATACTAAAATTATGATCGAACATCACAGATAAGTTCGTTTGATCATTTAATTTTAGCTCAACTTCCAGTCCTCAATATTAATACCACGTAGATGTTTGAAGATTTGTTTAATGTGAAGATTTTTATGTACTTAACATTAAGAACACCATATGTTTGAGAAACAGCTTTAATAAAGCCACATTTATAACAAACCTTTAAGTAATACAAAAAAAATTACAAGTTCTAATAGAAGTAAACAATCAACTATGAGTATTTATAATCATAACAAAAACATATAATCCTATGATTAAGTAAACAACAAAACAAAACAATCCATTATTCTAATATTGCTTTGGCAAATTGTGACGAAGTATCTACAATAGGTCTAAGATAATAATTTTGAAAAACTAATGAAGTATCAGACCAGCCCGCAGTCTTACGAATAACATCCAAAGATACTCCCTTTTTAAAAACTTTAGCAGATGACGCATGTCTTGATGAATGTGCCGTAAAACTTTTGTCAACGCCAGCTTTATGAAGCGTTTCTTTAACCCATCTGCTGATTGTATCTTTGGATGCTCGTGCCTACGGAGACCGGGTACTTAAAAACAGATACTTTTCGTCTTTATTTCTAATTTCTCTTGTTTTTTGAATATAAAACTTTAAAATTGATGCAACACACAAAGATGGATTAGCCTCACAGTAAGGAATTTCCAAACAAGGTTGAAACATATTATGGCTCGAAGTTTTAAGCTTATCCTGAATGAAGGCTTGTAATCCATTAGGAGAGTCAACAATCCGTTCAATATTTATGTGAAAAATCGTTTGAACCCTATGACCTGTAACAAGTACAAGTAAAGTTGCCAATTTTATGGATAAATCTTTTAACGAAAGATCCTCCAGTGGATGGAACTTTCCTAAATAGTCAGTGACTAACTTAGTATCCCATGTTGTATTATACTTAGGCAAGGCCGGTCTTAAATTACATATGCCTTTCATAAATCGTTTAAGCTCTAAATCAGTGCTTATATTATCGAACAGTAATAATGATAGCGCGGAGCGATGACTATTAAATGTACCATATTTATGCGTTTTACTTTCGAAGATGCTTTGTAGAAAGGAAATAACTTCACGAACTCCAGACTTGAAAACTGAGCACTTATTTTTAACACAAAACTCCCACCATAATTTAAAGGTAGTATTATATTGGCCTAAAGTTTTATCATATATAGAACTTAGCACTGTGGGTATCGCATTTTCAGGAATATTTCTTAGTCGTAATGCTTGGCTGACAAGATTGCGGCCACCAGGGTAAGATTCTTGAAGCTCGGATGCTGTCTGGCACTAAAAGGACAGACAAGTAGGTTAAGTCGTGGTTTAAATACAATATGCCTACCAACCGTATATCTAAGGAATAAAGGAAACCAAGCCTGCGCAGGCCACCAGGGCACTATAATTATTCCTTTTGCTTTATCCTGTATAATTTTCTGAATTGTTCGTAATATTAAGAAAAAAGGGAGGGAAAGCATAGAAAAATATATCCTGCCAACTAATAGTAAAGGCGTCTACTGCAATAGAATTAGGATCGGGATACCAAGATACAAATTTTCTGCATTTGTGATTAGCAGCAGATGCAAATAAGTCAACTTCGAGTTTTCCGAAACATTTAAAAATTTTTGAAACAGCTGTTGGTGCTAAAGACCTTAATATTTTACGGGATTCAAAATCTGCTTCTTTATTATCATGTGTATTAATATACGACGCTAAAATAAATAAGTCTCTCCTTTCACACCATTGCCAGATGTGTCTGGCTAAAGAATTTAATTCTAAATGCTGAATACTACCCATCCTATTAATATAGGCTAAAGCGGTAGTGTTATCACACCTTAATAAAATATTATCTTTAGTGAGGTGTTTTGCAAAACATTTTAATGCCAAAAAATTGCTTTAAGTTCAAGATAGTTAATATGTTTTGCTTTTTCCGCATCAGTCCACCACCCATGAGTTTTCTGATTTTTGGTACATACTCCCCAACCTGTTAAACTGGAATCTGTAAATATTTCCATGCTAGACTTATCCTGTCTTAAATTATTAGATACTTGTAAAATATGTGTTTTCTACCAAATTAGGTCTGGGATTACTCGTTTGGAAATCAAAACGTTAGCGTCAAAATCCATCCTGTTGTTTTTTAAAAGGTTGAATTTTTCTCTTTCCAAGGCTTTAGTGTAGAGCCACCCATATTTTATTGCAGGGCAAGCAGAAAATATAAAACGAGCCCAGTCTCGAATTGTGCACAATCTATTATTTAAATATTTTTCAACGCTTGATAAAATAGCTATTCGTTTAATTTCTGTTAGACTAATTGACATGTCTTTTGTGTTAAAAATAAACCCTAAAAATTTTTGGATTTTTGCATGTTGTAACGAACTCTTTTCCCTATTGACCTTAAAACCTAAAGATCCCATTAAATTCAATGTAAATTTAACGTTCTTTTCACAAACGTCAAAAGTACACCCGAAAATCAAAAAATCATCTAAATAATTTACGCAAGGGATTCCCTGACTGCGCAGTCTAGCAACAACTGGTTTAACAAGCTTAGTAAATATGTACGGACAGCAAGACAAGCCAAAAGGTAAACAAGAAAATTCGTACAAGACTTTGTTCCATCTAAAACGCAGAAATTTCCTAAATTTAGGATCCACTGAAATAAGGAAATATGCATCCTTAAGATCTATAGAACACATAAACCAGTCTTTTTGCAATATCCTCGAAACAGTTCGATAATCCTCCATCTTAAAGTGAGGCACCGCAATGAAGGTATTTAAATTTAATATGAAACGTTTTTTACCATTTGGCTTGTCAACTAAAAAATAACTGGTGAGAAACATCTTCGCATGCATTAATTGCTCCAAGCTGGATTAAATCCGTAATAGCACTCTGCATTTGAGTGAAATTTGAATTATTGTAACTTTTAGGTAAAACGGTTTGTACAGGTGTTTTAACAAAGGGAATCTCAAAATTTTTACCCAACTTAAAACAACCTTATTTGAAGTTAGTTCTGCCCAGCGTGGGACGAAAAGTTTTAATCGTCCTGCGAACTTAATATCATTTACAACTATTTCCGATTGCGACGAAAATTGTTGTACTGGGCGTGATTCCTGGAGGAGTGAGGTTGTTGCCCTTTCAGATTTTTCGTCTCCCTCCATTGACGAAAAGGGCACTGTCGGTTTCCCGAATGTGCCTTGACTCCCTCCCCTCTTTTTCCCGTAGACGAAAAACGATTACCTGGGGTATTCTTAGGTTTCATTGTTGTGGAACTAGAAGGAAGGAAAAAATTTTTTCCCATATTTTCCAGCGTCCTTGCTTCTTTTATTCTTTCACCCAAATCCGGGCCGAACAAATACTTCCCAGGGCAAGTATTTTCGGTTAGTTCTCGAAACTGTTTGAATAATAAATGTGCGCCTTGTTTGTGAAAGTTTACAAACGGCCTGAATCCCATAAAGGCCCTAAAAGATGTTCTTTTATTTCTTTTGAAATAGCCGCTTCAGACAATATAATATTTATTGTGGCACCTAATGCCGCTAAGCTATGACCCAGTTGTTTCTGAAAACTGACGTATCCAGCATCTCTATTTCTATGATAAGAAGATAGGTGCGGTAAAATCTCAGGATTCACCTCAGGCGGATTTAAAGTTTCCAGATTGTTTGGAATTTTATGTTTCGCACACAAGGAAGTTCTGTCCTCGTCAGACATGTTCTGTGTCAAGATATGCGACCACCTGGTACAAACAGTAGCATGGAGCAATAATTGATCCTTGGATTTTAAGTGAGGATCCTCGCCGAAAATGTGTAAGACATCCTCTAACAATTCATCATTGCTTATTACTAGCTGGGATACGTCCGAACAGTGTGGACTAATACGCTCGACAGTAGGTGTTCTAACACCCAGGTTAGACCCCTCGGCGGTTTGATGTGAGTTCGCAACACTCGGGTTGCGCCCTCGACTTTCTGCAGCTGCATGGCTCGGCATCGACACATTCAAGCGCCGCTGCTCAGACAACACAGAAGCGACGTTATCATTCCACGACTACAGATGGGGGCCATCTGGATGTCGTTGTCGACGGGCTCCTTCGACGAGTACGGAGTGGCGGGGGTGATCGGCTACCACTACTCCTACGCCGCTTTTTGCTAGCTTTATCTAAATCGGGCTTACGCCGTGCTCTTCCACGGCCGCGTCCGTGTCTTCTTGAATCGGCGGAACCCGATGACGTAGTCGATGAGCTAGAACTGGACGAGTCTATTACGCGGCTACGTCGTTTTTGCTTATTGTCTTTCATGCGATTTTCAAGAGTTTCTAATCGTTTTAAAAGATAATTGGTCGAAATATTATCCGAATCTTTCTCCATATTCTCTTGATAACCCCAAGAGTGTAAACACTAACTAACAACACACACACAGTTCTGCACAGACAGCGAGCACTGCGACTACCGTGACGCTTACCGCGAGCACTAAAGGATTAATGACATTATTACGACGAGTGCAGGCCGATATGGAAATACAGGGCCGGTTTTCTTTGTATATAGTGGGGCTGATGAGTACAAAAGGAATACTACGTGGTATTAATATTGAGGACTGGAAGTTGAGCTAAAATTAACGTTTTCCAACCGAGAGCGGCAGAGGCAGATAATTGAGTTTCTTGGGTCCCTGTACGCACTTTTCAACTTATAGCTGTGAGCAGCTTTAAATAGCCCGCAGTACCCACTGACAAAGTCCGTTAATTCTTCTGTTTTGTATGTTTGATGTTTGAGACGTTGCATTGCATGTTATTTTTTGTGAGTTTTGTTGATGAGAAGATTTGTGTATGGCCAGCACCATTAATCAATAATATATGTCACATATCTTTTGGAATTGTTGTGTACTGTTATTTTGTTACAAATGTTGAACCATAATTATTTTATTTTTGACGTCTTGATTTTGCATTAAAATTTTATTGTATTGTATTTTGCATAAAAATAGCAGATTAATGGACTGATAGCGAGGTTTTTCTCTGTTCATGCTCTTTTCTCCCTCTTAAGTTCAAGTGAGGCTGAGCACGTCAATGGTAGATTTCAGATCAAATTCAAATAAAGTATATTTAAATCATTGTTTTTTTCTTTTGCATTCCAATTTTCCCAAATAAACTACATATTTCATCAGTGCAATTCTGGACAAAATTTGGTGTTTAAAATTAACATAACGTAGGGATAATTTTTAGAATATCGAAAACTATGATTTTGACTGTTTTCTGTTCTTGGCTTGGGTTCGGAATATTACAATATAAATTTATTTAATTCCAACCCTATCTTCTGCGGACAAATGTAAAGGAAAATATCATGAAACAGTAAGGTGACCAACTATTAGAAGCATGCAACCAAGACATAATGACGAGAAGGTCCGATCTGGAGGGGGCAGCCCTCCAGGAATGCGCCACAGGCGTTTTTTTCAAAATTCAAGGTAATTCGCTTTTCCAGAACTTGAAATTTTGATGATATCCGGGTACACTAACAACGTAAAACTAAAGATTAATATTTTTTAATAATAAAATCGAGTAAAGATACACTTAATAAAGGGTTTATTATATAAAATAAACACAACAAAAAAACACAATCGAATAACATAAAATTACAAAAAAAAACAAAATAAGAATGAATTCTAAAAATAACAAAATAAATAAAATTCTTTGGTAAATATAGATTTTAAAAACTAAGAAACCTATATTAGGTAATTATTATTTATTTTTGAAGGAATGTATTACGCGTAAAAGATTAATGTTTCTGAAATTCAGTACACGTAGGAATGTATTACGCGTAAAAGATTAATGTTTCTGAAATTCAGTACATGTAAATATAATTAATATCAAAAATAATACTTCGGATTTTAGATATTCCGTGGGATTTACTTGACTTGAATCATGGCTTTCTCTTCAACAGTTTAAAAATGCCAAGGAATTTAAAATGGGACCTCTTAATGGAAAACCCTCTTCATTCCTCATAGCAAACATAAAAATCTTTCAATGTTCTAAAGAAAAATGCCTACTTAAAATCTTTTTTGAGCAAGTACTGGGTTCTGTAGATTTACCATTCCACAGATAATTATTATAATATTATCAATCAGGGGTATTAAAGAATTAGGTAAAGGAGTATTTAAAATGTTGAATATTTTCATCCTCTGATTGACACGTTCGATATGCACCCTAGCCTTGGAAATTAAAACGTTTTGTTTCGATTCTCCTTCAGTGAACTGTTTTTCTTCCTCAGAAAATGTGGTCTAATTATTTTAATAAAATTCTACCTGCATATATCATCAATTAGAAACCCCTTATCCACCATAATATGGTCTTGCCTAGGTTGCAGTTTACCAATTATATTACTTTGCATAAAAATGGCTTTATCTGAACTTCTTCCACCATAACTTTTGGATACAAACGTAATTAATCGTAATTAATCCACTTGTACTTGCTTATCAACAAATGCTCTGCTCGGATTATTACTAAAACTAAGCAATCATTCAGCGAATCTGATTAATTTTGGCTGCTTTAATTTCCAGCCTAGAACAAAAAAGGGTGAATGTAGCTTCAATAATTAAATAAAAAGGTATTTAATGTAATATTATTGCCGACACAGTTTTGTGTGCTGTTAGGATAATCTGGTAATCTACAATATCACTGGAAAGTTACCTTTTGCACAATAATCCTCACTTAAAATGTTTTGAGCACACACGCAAGTTTTTTGTCAATGGCTTTCCCATTAATAAAACTCTCTCCCATGCTTTTCTTTTATCCATGTTTTCCTCCTGCCCCAATGCATTTAATACCTTTACAAAAATTCCACTTTTTCGGGGAGAAAAATAATGGAAATGTGTACTTCGATCTGTACCTTTTCTGGAGTGGCAGCCATAAACACAACAATTTGTATTGTACCTTGTCTTAGAAGAAGTGGATGACATTTTCACAAAATATTAAGTAAAGAATCTTTAAAATCTTTAATTTTTATGATAGAAAACCAACACTTTCCACAAATAAATAACTAATATTCAAATATCAACGCAAATATCTAATGTAAACAAGCACCCACGTCAATGACAGTTACTCGCTAAGTAGTTGCAAATTTTCTCCGTTAGAGGGCGTATTCATTTTTGGAGACGCCAATAGCGATTCAATTTTTGTTCCTGATGGCCTAGTTTCTGTTGAGAATGTAATGCTTAATCGAGTTTGCAACACTGTTTGTAGTTAGTAGTTAATAAGGTTGAAAACACTAACATTAAAAAAGAAGATACCCGAATACACAGAATCATTTTATTGTTTTTGTTAAATAAAACCAATGAAAAATTACAAATTGTGGACAATTATTGGAGAAAAATAATATGTTCTCGAAGAATAAAGGTATGCCAGAGATAATTGAATAAAAAACAAAATCATACACAAAAACGAGAAAGGTGTGGCAAAAAGTGAGGTTAAGAAGAAAAAATTAAAAGAAGAATTAGTAGATCACACGAACTTACCTAAGTGAAGTTCGATCTTAATTATATCTAGGCCTCGTTGAAGTAAATAATAGTGTAGTTCCCCCATTTCATACCAGATCGCTCACAAGGTTTAAAGAAACAAACGCTCCATCTACAGGTACGGCCAGCTCAACGTCATTCTTTGAAAGCCAGTCCGTTGCAATACACTGGGTACCTCAAAGGGAAGGGTGGGACTTATTTACTTCAACGAGGCATATAATTAAGATCGAACTTCACTTAGGTAAGTTCGTGTGATCTACTAATTATATCTTGGCCTCGTCTCGTAAATAATAGTGTAGTTGTTTAAAGCAAGTTGCAACGGAAAAACTCAAAAGAAATGTATTTCACAAAAATCAAAGGATTTACAAGTATTGAACAATAGAAAAGATGTACCTGAATTGTATGTTGCACATGTAACGTACTTATATAAGCTACAAATTGGTTATACAATATATTTTGGTGTAGTGTAGGTAAGCTACAAAAAAAAACCCTTAACAACTTAATACAACAGTTGCAAAATCGCTACTTTGACTGAGAGGTCGATGATAAAAATTTGCAAAGGTCTTAGACTTTTCCGTCCAACCTGCGGCCAATCGAATAGCATCAAAACTAAGGCCCTTTCTAGCTGGCGCAGAAGTTGCTGCGTGCCTAGTACTGTGTGCGGAGAAGATGCTTGTATCTACCCCACTATGTTTTAAAATAGTCTTAATCCACCTACTAATAGACTGGGTAGACGCATTACGGTATGGACGCTTGAAGGTGATCAAAAGATTTTCTGAGGCAGGTGAGTCCACTCGCAGGTTCTTTGTTCTTTCTAAATAAGTTAAAAGTGTTCTGGCCACACAAATAGAAGATTCCGGATTGTAAAACGGAAGAACAAGGGTAGGCTGGACCTTATTCTGGCCCGACGTTTTTATGCGTTTTGATATCTTAATCTCGATTTTATCATCGGCCTGAAGAATATTCCTTACTTCTATGAACACGCTGCCCTGTAGCAAGAGCTAAAAGTATCGTTAACTTATAAGTTAATAATTGTAAAGAAATAGTATCGTTAGAAAACGTTTTAATGTAATTCAAAACTAGTGCTGGATCCCATGTGGTGTTGTACCGAGCTCTGCTAGGCCTTAAATTATACGCCCCTTTAAGAAATCGTTTGATTCTAAAATCCTCTGCTAGTCGAGGTCCCCCTATCATGCTGATAGCGGACCGGTAAGAATTTAAAGACCCATATGATGCGCCTCTGTTGAATTTCCAGGATAGGAATTCCAAAAAGGAGGGAATTGAGACTGGGAAAACGTTGACACTTTTCTGTCTGCAAAACTCCCACCAAAATCAAAGACCACAGGTATATTGTTTTAGAGTAGCTTCGCTAATGGAAGCCAAACAGATATCTATAGAATCTACAGGGATTTGCCTTGCTCGCATGGCTTGTTTGATAAGATTCCGGCCACCAGGGAAATTGTCTTCCAAAGAGGGTGTGGAATTCTGTCAGAAGGAAGAAGCAAGCTTATGTCCGGATCAAAACAGATAGGCTCTTCGACTAACAATGACCGAAACACCGGATACCATGGTTGAGAGGGCCAAAGTGGAACAACGACAATACCCGTAGCTTTATCTTCAATTATTTTTTGTAAGACACGTAATATAATGGAGAAAGGAGGAAAGGCATAAAAATTGTAATCTTTCCAATTCAAAGTAAAAGCATCAACCGCTAAACAATGGGGATCTCTCAGCCATGATACGTATTTCTTACATTTCTTGTTTATTCTGCTAGCAAATAGATCAATCTCAGGTACAAAAAATTTTGATGTGATTTGTGTAAAACACGAATTATTTAATTGCCATTCTGTCTCAATAGCTAACTGTCTAGATTCATTGTCAGCCTCTACATTTTCACTAGACGGAATATATGATGCGACAATAAATAATCTTTTATTTTCGCACCATTGCCAAATTTTCCGCGAGAGGGAATTTAATTTTGGATACTGAATGCTACCCATGCGGTTTATGTATGCTATGGCGGTCGTATTATCTATACGACATAAAATACTACACTCTGATAATCTATTAGCAAAGCACCTGAGCCCAAACAAGGCAGCTAAAAGTTCCAAATAATTTATATGTAGCTTTCTTTCTTCTTCAGACCAAAAGCCATGAGATCTTTTCCCTTCACAATATAAACCCCAGCCTGAGTTTGAAGCGTCTGAAAATATTTCTAATTGAAAAGCTGTCGCTTTGATACAGTTGCTTGTTCTTGGGAGATTGTTAACCCACCAATTAAAATCAAAACCCAAATGCTTTGGTATGGTCATAATGGAGTCATAATTATTGTAGCACCCTATAAGCGCTAAAAATTTCGTCCTCTCAAACAATTTTGTGTAAAGCCACCCATAACGCACTGCAGGACAAACGGAAACTAGTTTGCCTAAAATTCTTGCAAATTCTCGTATCTTACAAGATTTTTTATTTCTTATCTTCTTGATAATAGTGATAATATGCTCCCGTTTACACTGCGGTAAGGAAATGGTCATATCAATTGAATTATAAACAAATCCCAAATATTTGCATTGTTGTTTAGGGACGAGACTACTCTTTTCGTAGTTAGTTATGAATCCAAGAAACTCTAAAATTCTTGTTGTTTCGGACAAATTGTCTGAACAATCTGCATGCGTATTTCCTAGTAATAAGAAATCGTCCAAATATGCAACTGATACGTAGCCCTTCCCTCTGAGATATCCTAAAACAGGCTTTAACAATTTTGTAAATACCAAAGGAGCACAAGCTAAACCGAACGGCATGCAAGTGAACTGGAAAATAGATCCTTTGAATGCGAAACGCAAATATTTTCTATGATTTTTATGAATCGGGATGAGGAAATAGGCATCCTTTAAATCTAAAGTCGCCAGAAAACAATTTTTCTCACTAGATTAGCAACAGTCTTGTAGTCCTCCAACTTAAAGTGTTCCGTATGAATATAGTTGTTCAGCGACTTTAAATTTAAGATTAGAATCTGTTCGAACCATCTGGTTTTGGCACTAAGAAAATATTAGATAAGTACTGATCATTGCACGGTGGTACCTTACTGAGAGCTCTTAGTGAGATTAATTTATTTATGGAAATCTCACAATCATTTAATTCTCGAGGAGACCACTTAGGCTGTCTAGGTACAACGTACTGACATGGAGTTTTAGTGAACGGTAATTTAAAACCTCGTACACAAGAGATAATGTTATTATCGTTAGTCAAAGTGAGCCACCGCTTAAGGAAATATTGTAGCCTACCGGCTGGTTTACTAACCCCAACCGGGGGCTAAATGGAAGTAAAAGTGAAGCCACTCAAGATGTAGACAACCCACAATACTGACGAATCTCCTTCTCTTTTTAAGCCAGTCTCTTCTTTGCCCTCTCATTCAAACAGCCGTATGACTTGATTAAGCGGGTAACAGACAAGTTGATATTTCTAAATTTTAATACTTACACTTGCTTTTTCGGACTCTTCATTTGAGAAATCAATAAAATATAAATAAAACATCTCAGGTAAATGTATTTTCAAGTACATTATTTATTTAGCATGTTATTTTACACGTTGATTTACACCTTATGAGCATATCCCTGTATCATGGAAGTAAATTATACCCTACAAGTCAACAAGTCGCAGCAGTCTGAGTTTCAGAGGGAACAACAAAAAATTCAGCAACTAAAGTTTTGGTTAGGTAGTATTTTAAATACTCCGAAAAAAATATTAAATGCTGGGTAAATTCCAGTTTAGTTTCGCATGTAAAAACAGTGCAAGGATAAGCAAATTGAAAAATACAGAGAAACGAAGTTGTAAGTATAGGGTTCTCCATACTAAAATACCCATTTTAATATTTAAATAAAATCCTATCTAAGCCGAGTAAAAAAATTGTTTTTTCACTACTAACCTTAAAACACTTCATTATTGACTGACATTTGCGCCGTGAAATTATTTTTCGCACCTCTTGTAATAGGTTAATGATGAATTCATTATTGAACAAGGTCAATGATAAAGAATTATCAATCATAAAACAAAAGATTGAAACTCAAGAAACTTAATTTCCGGGGTATTCATATAAAACGGGAATCTAAAATTTTAGGTTAGACGCACATTATTTAATTTAGAGGGCAAAAATGAATAGGATCACATTTCACATTGGCATGTAATATTTACCCATGAAACTACAAGTTGTTACCTGGCTGCTGAACGCTTTTACAGCCGTAAGCAGCGCAATATATGGCCATGGTACACAAAAAACTGTTACCTGTGCAAAAACACCTGTTAAGCTCTTCGCGTTAGAAAAGGATGCAGATTCGTCAGTAGTACGGGTTGCATACACAACAGAAATGCCTCAAAAAGTTTTCATGGGGTAAACGGCAATGGGCCTATCCAGTAGGGATGTACATCATTGACTAACCCTTTTGTCTATTTTCGGTAATTCTCCTGTTTCTGTTGTGGAGGCCGCCGATCGTGTCCCCGACGGAATGCCGATGCCGCTACTGGTCGATGCATGAGAGTTCGTTGATTGCTGAGAAGACGTCCACCTTGCCGAACTCCTTGAACTGCACGAGGTGGACCCCGGTAGTTTAAAGGCTGCTGGGTTCCCACTGGAAATGCCCTCTTTACCGCTTTGGGTTTTGGCTGCTTTAAATCCCGGCTTGAACGTTCCAAATCTTTGGAGGCTTTTACACGCTCTCCTAAATTTTCCCCAAAGAGCCATCCATCTACTCCCGAGCTTTGAAAGGTTGTTTTTAAGTCTTTATTTAAATTTAAAGACACAAGGTCTCTCCTCGAAATTGACTCACAGTGGTGAATGCCTGCCAACAGTCTTCCGGCATCACCTAATTGCTGGATGTACTCCCTGTTGCCGCCCCCTTCTTCTTCAATTACCCGGGTCAATACATTTCCAATTGCGGAGAGGCACGCCCCCACCTGATTTTGTAAATTCGCTAACCTAATATCCCGTCTCAAAACTGATTCAGAAACAGCCTTTCTTACTTCTGCGTTTAGCTTAGGGGCTTCAAAAAGAAGGCAGTTTTCTGGAGGAGAAAGTTTCTTGAGAATACCGGAACGTTCGTCCTCACTTAAGCCAATTTTTAGAATACTGGACCATCTGCTCGCTACATCGTCCTGAATAGGAGGACCCAGTACCCTCTGAGGGGTAACATCATGTCCCAATAAATTGAGGACTTCTTCATTCAGTAGTTGTGGTCGAGGGGAAATCTCCGCAATTGATTCGACCTCTTCAACCTGTCCTGAACAAAGAAGGGAAGTTTACATTAGAAAGGGTCACTCCTTGCAGGGGAGCAAGTTGATTATTTATCCAATGGTTTCGAGTCATCACAGACAAGAAAATAAGGATATCCTTCTATTATACGAAAAAATGTGTTTAGTATCATGTTTACTTGTCATCACAGACAAGAAAAAAGAGATGTCACAATCTCCGAAAACACGCTGTTATCACAAACAGTAGCAAGACAATATCATACGATAAAGTTTGTTTATATAATAGTTATTCTCGGTACGGTAGCAGAGAAGAGCAAAAATATTCACGGTCAAGCAAGTCAGCAAAAAACTGTATATTGTGTTTTATGAAACTAAAGTCCTTTCTCACTCGTTTTATCGATATCAACTATGATTCATATACAAAACATTCTACCGGCTGACTAAAAAACATTGGCTTGGAGGAGAAAAAACAAAAAATCCAATGAAAATAGAATTGGAAATTGGAGAAAAACGAAAGCTGTATCCTACTTACTGTTAACAGGATCAGCAACAGGACCTGTATCCACGTGCTCTGGAGAACTATCGGAAATATCCTCCGCAACTTGAACTTGCTTCTCCAGGTTCTCAATTTTTCTCCGTTTTAAGACTTTCCTCAGCCTGTGAATCCTCTCGCTTAACTCTCGAGACTCGTCCGAGCTAGAGGACGAGCTGGAGGGCGAGCTTCGACGCCTTTTCTTGCTATTTTTCCCCATTAAAAACGGCACTTAACTTTCACGCGCGAACTATCTGGCACAAAAATGAAGAATGACGTTGAGCTGGCCGTACCTGTAGATGGAGCGTTTGTTTCTTTAAACCTTGTGAGCGATCTGGTATGAAATGGGGGAACTACACTATTATTTACGAGACGATGCCAAGATATAATTGAAGAATGTGGCTGCAAGTATTAAGAATACCTTCAATATAGACCAGTTAAATGGAAATAACTATCATACCTGGAAATTTAGCATGGTAACGCTATTGATGGAACATAAAGTATATGAAATGGTTGAGCGAAAGTACAAGGAAGAAAATTATGATTATGAGAAGAAAATAACTGAAGCTAGAGAAAAAGATAATAAATTTAAGTACATACTTAGTGCAATATGTTGGAGATTGTCAGTTAGAATGTTTAAGAGAAAAGCGAACTGCGTATGAGATGTGGTTGACTTTAGAGATGAAATTTGAAAAGAAGGGGTCACCTGGGCAACCATATTTGAAAAAAAAGATGTTATCAATGAAGATACAAGGCGAGTCACTAGAAAAGTTCACTGAAGAATTTGAAGAGAATTTAAGACAGTTAAAAGCAACAGGAGCAAAAACTGAAGAACATGATGTAATAGGCAATTTATTATTGGGTTTATCAAAATCATATGAAACCACAGTCACTGCAATTGAAAATTCAACAGATGTGACGTTTGAAGCTGTGAAAATAAAATTGTTAGCGGAAGCTGAGAAGAGAAATTTAAGTGAAATAGTGCGAAAGGTTCAAGGACGAATAGCGTTTATTTCAGAAGGATGTTATAGATGTGGAGAAATGGGGCACATTCAGAGATATCGCAGAAAGTCATTCGTTACAAATCAACAAAGAGGTGGAGGACAATCTAGTGGAAATCAAGCAGATCATGGAAAGCTATATAAGTCGGAAAATATATTTATCAAGAATTTTGAAAAGATTTAATTTTGAGAATTGTAGATCATGTTCCACTCCGATTGATCCAATGTTGAAATCAACATCACAAAATACAGACAGAACAGAGAAACCTGTAAGAGAATTAATAGGCTGTCTTATGCACCTTATGCTAGGAACATATAATGATATAAGCTTTGCAGTGAACTGGTATAGTAGATTTCAAGATAAAGCTACTGAAGAAACATGGGCTTATCTTAAGAGGATTCTTGGATACCTAAGTGGCACAGTCAATTTAAGTTTGGAATATAATAGATAGGATACTGAGGTTTCCTTATCTTGTTATGTGCGATTAAAAACAAGGATTATAAAGACAAACATGCCGGAATATATTTGACATTTAACTTAATTTGCCAACAAACTTATTTTAGTATTTACGTGCCATACACAATTCTGTTGTCCTTCTAAATTTCACACTTACTCTGTGCTCGCTGAAATTGTACTGAATTTAGTGGTAAAATCAGTCTCGTGTCAGACGGCCCTAAGAGTTGATAATATTTTAATTTTTCAGGATAACCAAGGGTGTACAGCTTTGATTAACACTCTAGAAAATAATCATGTTTTGGCCGAAGGAAACTTTGGAAAAATTTGTTGAATCGTACAGAAGTTTGCCTTGCTTATGGAAAATAAAATCAGACGATTACAAAAACCGTAATCTAAAAGGAGGTGCCTATGAAAAGCTCGTTAAGTTTTGTCTGTCCAAATGCCAACAAGGACTTTGTTACTAAGAAAATTCAAGGGATTCGAGGATCATTTCGTAAAGAATTAAAAAAAAAAATGAAACATGCAAATACATACAAAGCATCTAAAGAATTTTTTAGTAATTTGAAGGTGTCTATGCCAAAAAAGCAAAAGATAATAGACGAAGTTGAAGGAAGCTATGAGGAGTCTGAGGAGGAAGAACATGCTTTATGTTTATACTGTAATGACCAATATTCAGCTGCAACTGAAGGTTGGGTTTCATGCATTCAGTGCAAAAAGTGGGCTCATAATTCTTGTGCGGGGATAGACAGTGATGACGACGAATCGGTACTTGTCTGTGAATTGTGTAAGCCCGATAACCGCAGGTACCCTTTTCTGCCCCGTAGGCGGGGCAGAACGGAATGAAGGACACTTTTTTAAAAGTTAAAATCAAAACAAAACTATCGTCTTTATTTTTATTTCTCTTTTGTTTTTTTTTGTTTGCAATATCTAAATAGATCGCACTGTATTTTTTTGAATTTGTATCACGTCATTTACCGTTCCAAAAATAAATTTAAACGTTAGAATCCCCATCCCTCCCCGGTGCCCCCTACCTAAATCGGAAATTCTGGGTAGTGTTAATCACCAGCACCGTGAAAAAGGCCATTTTGGTGCTGAAAAATGTTATTTGGTCCTGTCGAGAGATGTATATTTTCCGAAAATGCAGGTGATAATTAGAAAGATCGTAGGAAGTGAACTTTGCCAAAAATCGAAAATATCGAAACTTATCGGCCCTTTGCCGGTGCCCAGGGGAGGTACTACTCACTTGTTGGTATTATTGGATACTTTCAGTAAACTTGTATCTTTACATCCTTCAAAACAGGCCACCTCACATGCCATTCTAAATAGGATGACTAAAGAGTATTTTGTTAAAATTGGAAACCAAAACTCATTTTAAGTGATAATGGCACCCAATTCGATAGTAAATTGTATCATAAGGTGTTGTCTGATTTAGGTGTGAGTATACTTCATTCGTCAGTTTATTTATTTGCCATGGCAAATAGCAAACGCCTAGGAAAATGGCAATTTGCCTATTTTTTACGCCTACGACATATACACGGAAAAAAATCAGACGTTCGTATTATTGAAACTACTCTTAGGTTGGATTTCAGAGGCACAACACTTACTCTCAAATAATAAAAAACCGTTCTATCACAGAAATCAAACGCGGGCCAAGCTACGGAGCAGAAGTCTCGTGACAGATAGGAATTGTAGATTCTAAAATCAAGTTCTGATACTAGAACAAGAGGATGAAATCTAATAAGAAGGGGGGCTCTGTGTGATCCAGGAAATTGTTCATACAAGCCGATATACCCACCGCCTCCTCGTTCACTATTTTCTACACAAGTGGTCTTCAAGAGAGAGAAAACAGTTACTTTGGAGGCACATGCAATTTTATGTAAAATTTAAGAAGGCAGAGAACTCCCGACTACGTGTGTACGGCCCAGGAAATTTACCACATGAGCTAGTAACTCCTCCACATCCTCATTCACAGTCTGCTGCACCGGTGGTCTTCATAACAAAAAAGCAGTTATTCTGGTGCGAGTACTGAAGGTACGTGCACGTTAATGACTAAGGAAAAAGAGCAGAGGAGTGAAATGTAAAACTATCAGTCTCGGAAACTCTAATTGCATGAGGGATAAACATAGAAAGAAATGTTCTGACGCAATGTCTTGTACATAATTAGGTAATCAATTTTGTAAGTAAGTTTGCATTAATTTCTTGTTGCTCTGGTATTACACTACTAGGTAGTAATTTTACTCTTTATAATTTATTTATACACAACTTTTAGTTTTAGTATTTTTTTATTATCAAATGTAGTTTCATATACTGCATTGCATAGTCTTTTACTTGTACAAGATGACCCTTGGGAGGTCTCCCTGATACAATTCCTGAGAAAATTTTCGTAAGGAAAGATCAAAGCGGAGGACATTCTAGAAGTTCTTGCTGTCCAAAAATAAGATTACTTACGAGGAAATTTATCTTAATATGGTAAATGGCAAGACTAATACAACATATTATGTTGTATTAATCCTACTGAGAGCGCTAGGCTTGTTTACATAATTTGCTTCTTTGTCGTTTACCCCTTTTTTCGTTCTGTTAGAACACCCACTATCTCATTTAATTTTCGAAACGTTTTTTTCTGAAGCATACAAATCTACTGTCAAATTATTCTTTGCACTGAACCTTCTACGTCTTGTCACTGTGCCTTGAGGTTTTCGATGTTTGGCCTCCCGTTCCACGTGACGTCGTAAAAATCTTCTTTGTGTTACTAGCATGTCCAAAGCCCAATGCATAATATAATATTCATCGAAAATCTTGTGTCTTGCTTGATCGCCTACCACGAAGGTAATAGCACATATCGTTCCTATTTTTTGAACATTCAAATGTGATGAACCTTATATGGAAAATTAGTTTACATTAAGCTAACGCCGAAAATATCAATTTTATTTCCTGTTATTACTCGTAGATGTCGTTTTCGTTAACATTTTTCTATAGGATGGAGTTAGTTTAGTTCATAGTAGAATCCAGATACATCGAATAGTGTTGGAGTTGAAAAAATCCTTAGAAATCAAACGCAGGCAGAATTTCGATCTGCTAAAACTCTTGTTTTGTTCATAAACCACATCAAACATACTCCTCCTTAAATTCGTCATTTATTTATCTAGTGAACACTCGAATTAAAGAACAGCACAGAAAAATGTATTGATACGAAAATATATTTTTTTGCTTATACCTGTAGGCTTCAGTGTGATTATATTTTCTTGTATTATTTAAATACGTTTTAAGTTCTGTTGTCAAGAAGCTGGCTCAGACACAGCATGTTGAAAGAGGAGTTTGCAAAAAGGCGATACGTGACTCGCATGAGGGAAGACTCTCGCGACAGATAGAGGTACCAGATTCTACAATCAAGGACTGCTAGCAGAACAGGAGGATGAAACTTAAGAAGGAGGAGACATTCCGACCACCTCTAGGAAATTGTCCATAACAATTAATTTCTCCACCATCACCACCTTATTCACCATCTGCGGCTTTCAGAATAAAGAAGAATTGTCATTCTGAAGCAATATCTGAAAGCCATATACACTTCAAAGCCAAAAGGGAGGCACTGCATAAGAGTGGACAAGTGAAACGTAAAATTATCTATATCGGAAATTGCATGAATGAAAAGATTCAGATTTTAGTATTATTGAAAGTATTCTTAGGGTGGATTAAGTGACAAAAGAGATGCCCTCAAAGAATTTATCACAGAATTCAAACGCAGGCAGAACCATGGAGCCGCGAAAGGTAGGCGTTTCTGATTTCAAAATTAAGTTCTAAAACTAGAACAGAGGGATGAAATTAAGGGGGGGGGGAGGGGGGGGGCGATCCAGGAATCCAGGAAATTGTTCATACGAGTTGATATATCCACCGCCTCGTCGTTCACTATCTTCTACATTTTGGAGCCACATGGACTTTTATGTCAAATTTAAGAAGAACTCCCGACTGTATCTATACCAGAGCTGGGCACGGATACAAATTGAAAGTATTCAAATACCGGATACTGGATACACCTGCTGCTTTCGAATACTGGATATAGGATACGGATACTTCTATGGTAAAAATGTATCCCAATACTTGTATCCGAATACTATTTTCCGGATGCCGGATACGGATACATCAGCATAGGTTGAATAAAAGAAAAATTAAAGGAAACCCCGTCGTATTACCTATGTATTTCAAAATAGAAAATAAACATTTTACAGTTTCAAAATAAAAATAACAATTGAAATGAAACAAAATAATAGGTACACAACAACGAAAAACTCTTATTTTAGTAATATGGTTTTACTATCTATCCACTCCACATTAAGTTCGCGTTATTAATATTGTATTCGTAAGTTTTTGAAAGTATCCGGATACTTTTTGTATCCGGGCCCTCTAAATTGTATTCGAATACTGGATACTCGTCAAGATTTGTTACGGATACGGATAAAGGATACTTTTTCTCAGAAGTATTCGAATACACGCCCTAGATACAGAAAATGTATTCGGATACTGTATCCATATGCCTAAGTACTCGGATACGACCCAGCTCTGATCTATACGACCCAGGAAATTGTTTGCAAGAGCTAATAACCCCACCACATCCTCATTCACAATTTGCTGCACTGGTGGTCTTCAGAACAAAAAAGGCAGTGATTCTGGCGCGAGCTCTGAAGGTACGTGCACGTTAATGACAAAATAGTGTACTGAAGAGGAGTGAAATATAAAATTATTAGTATTGTAAATTTTAATTTATTGTACGAAGGATATACGCAGAAATAAGAAGTTCAGACGTAATGCCTTCTACAGTCTCTTGTTGCTCTGGTATCACATTACTAAGTAGTAATGTTACACTTTATAATTTATTTCTACACAGCTTTGTTCTAGTATTTCTTGATTATCAAATTTAGTTTAATATTCTTCACTGTATGGCCTTTCATGTGGCTAGGGGTCGCCCTGGTACAATTTCGCGAGAAAAATTTCATAAGAAAAGATCAGAGTGGAAGACATTCTAGAAGTTCTTGCGTCCGATAATGAGATTACATATGTTATGTTAGTCTTGCTGAGAACGCTGGCCTTATTTACATAATTTGCTTCCTTGTCGTTTACTCCTTTTCTCGTTTTTTAAAACACCCACTATCTCATTTAGTTTTCCTTGAAATAGCTAACGTATTCAAAGTCGTCTCTCTGCATACAAATCTACTGTCAAACTAAGCTTCCTGCGTGGTATCGCTGTTTCGATGTTTGACATCCCATGGTATCGTAAAAATTCCTCGTCTTACCAGCAAGCCCATCACCGAAAATCTTCTGTCTTGCCTCATCGCCAGCACATATCCTTCCTATTTTTTACGCATTTCAGAACCACAGCGATTTTCCATATATTTGGAGACACCGTTTCTTTTGCTTGAGATACCTAGAAATTCGATTACATATTCTTCTTTATCTTCTCCATCCACTCCAAAGTTTTTTGTAATCTTAATTCTATTCTTCGCACTGGATATTCAATACTTCGAATATCGGGTTCTCACTGCTAAGCACGTTAAGTATTTCCAATTCGCTATTTTAGTGCTCACATATGTAATTACACGGAAAGTTGAGCAAGGGCAATATAAAACACAACCTCTTATATTGAAACTTGTAAGGCATACTACACAGGGCATTTGAATGCACAAAATTGACAAAAGTGACATCATCAAATAAATAATACAATGCCCTATTGCGTATTAAGGATCCCGAAAAATGGAACAGAAGGTTAGTTTGGGAATAAAACGCTAATGGGTAATAAAATGAGTCAGTATATGCGGGCGTGCTCACTTAATTTTACACCAAAAATACTTTCTCTTCCAAGGTTAGTGATAACCTTTTTTGTAAGAACTTAATTATTTTAAGCGCATTCTCAATAAATTTGCAATTTCATCCACTAAAGATTCAGATAAAACATTTTCCCCTATTGTTAGTGATGTCAGTTTAAAAGTCTCTTCACCTGGTAAAGAATGAAATATTTCTTTTCAGATCCCTCAGGCGGTAAACAGGTAGATTCAGATCAACCGGAATTTCCACCTTCAACTGAGGAAATAATCCTTCCCGCTAGTAATTCTTCTCATTTACATGAGGAAATTTTGTCAATTCTCGGTAGAGGTGTGACCGCGATCGCTATCGCTGCTACTAAGAACTAGTTCTCAACCTTAAAAAGCCGTCACTGCTACTTTACGATTCAAAGAGCAGTGAAAATATCACTCTTTAAATTGGTAGCTTGGAAGGCTCGGTATCAGAACGGCTCTGAACGACTACGCTATGAGCTGTGAGAGCTACAACCGCATTGCAAACTGTAACGGCGAAAGCAACAGCCGACCTGTTCATATATCATAAACGAAGCAAAAGGGAAATTATATTATGGATGTGGAAGATTATACCTTTTTTAACAGTGGTGGCGGGAATCGAAAATTTGGAACAGGCTTTCTGGTAAATGAAAAATTGAAACATGCAGTAATGCAATTTGAGCCAGTCAATGACAGAATGTGTAAAATGAGAGTCAGAGGAAAATATAGGAAGATATCCATATTAAATGTGTATAGTCCAACGCAGGATAAGGACAGGGAAGTAAAGGAGGATTTCTACACGAGATTGGAGGAAGTGTTTGACACGATTCCGGGATACGACATGAAAATTGTACTAGGTGACTTTAACGCGAAGATAGGGAAAGAAGAAACGTTTGAGCAAGTGATAGGTAAACACAGTAAGCACGCCATGAGCAATGAAAACCTGCAGAAGATTAATTGACTTTGCAGGAGGTAGGAGAATGAAAATATGTGGGCATAATATTACTTCAAAAGGTGTTGAAATGGATCAGGAACGAGTTCAGACAATCATAGATTTTAGACGACCCAGTAACGTTCGTTCACTTAGGGCATTTTTAGGTTTGGTGAACTATGATCACAGATTTGTAAACAGTTGTGATAATTTAACGATATTATTAACCCGGCCACCGAGAAAAGATACAAAATGGCAGTGGACCGAGGAACATGAGGACTCGTTCCAACAAATTAAAGATTCACTTAAGCAGTGTCGGATGTTGCTGTTGGGCCATGAAGTAATAATTTTATCCGATTATAAGTCTTTGTAATTTTTGAAGACAGCCGTCTTCTAAATTCCAGGATGACACGATGGTCATTATATTTGCAAGAATTTGATGTGTACTGTAAAGGCCAAAACAATAAAATTGCTGATTCATTATCTCGGCACCCCGGTGGTGTTATTCCGATAGTTAAGAAACCACAAAAAGGTAAATTCGAAATAAACGCGTTAAAGAAAAGTCAGTTTTATGACGTGATCAATAAATCGTCTGTTCAGTTTAGAAGAGATCAGTTAAATGATGAATTTTGTAGATAAATAATGACGGAATTAGAAAATAAAAAGGGTAAATGGAGAAACGAAAAGTTGTTTATGCTATATGAAGGGCTGCTGTTTCGTCGCGGATCAGAGTTGTCTCCTGGGTATAGATTGTGTGTACCTAAATCGGGATTTCTGGGTACCTAATCACCAGCACCGTGAAAGAGGTCATTTCGGTGCTGAAAAATGTTATTTGGTCCTGTCGAGAGATTTCTATTTTCCGAAAATGCAGATGATAATTAGAAAGATCGTAGGAAGTAAACTTTGCCAAAAGTCAAAAATATAAGAACGTTGCCAGGGCCCTCTGCAAAGTGTCATTGCAGACGCTCCGAACCATATAGTTATTACGAAACTTATCGGCCCTTTGCCGGTGCCTACTCACTTGTTGGTATTATTGGATACCTTCAGTAAACTTGTATCTTTACATCCTTCAAAACAGGCCACCTCACATGCCATTCTAAATAGGACGACTAAAGAGTATTTTGTTAAAATTGGAAACCAAAACTCATTTTAAGTGATAATGGCACCCAATTCGATAGTAAATTGTATCATAAGGTGTTGTCTGATTTAGGTGTGAGTATACTTCATACGTCAGTTTATTTATTTGCCATGGCAAATAGCAAATGCCTAGGAAAATGGCAATTTGCCTATTTTTTACGCCTAAGACATATACACGGAAAAAAAATCAGACGTTCGTATTATTGAAACTACTCTTAGGTTGGATTTCAGAGGCACAACAAATAATAAAAAACCGTTCTATCACAGAAATCAAACGCAGGCCGAGCTACGGAGCAGAAGTCTCGTGAGATAGGAATTGTAGATTCTAAAATCAAGTTCTGATACTAGAACAAGAGGATGAAATCTAATAAGAAGGGGGGCTCTATGTGATCCAGGAAATTGTTCATACAAGCCGATATACCCACCGCCTCCTCTTTCACCATTTTCTACACAAGTGGTCTTCAAGAGAGAGAAAATAGTTACTTTAGAGGCACATGCAATTTTATGTCAAATTTAAGAAGGCAGAGAACTCCCGACTACGTGTGTACGGCCCAGGAAATTTACCACATGAGCTAGTAACTCCTCCACATCCTCATTCACAGTCTGCTGCACCGGTGGTCTTCATAACAAAAAAGCAGTTATTCTGGTGCGAGTACTGAAGGTACGTGCACGTTAATGACTAAGGAAAAAGAGCAGAAGAGTAAAATGTAAAACTATCAGTCTCGGAAACTCTAATTGCATGAGGGATAAACACAGAAAGAAAATGTTCTGACGCAATGTCTTGGGCATAACTAGGTAATCAATTTTGTAAGTAAGTAAGTAGTAATTTTACTCTTTATAAGTTATTTATGCACAACTTTTAGTTTTAATATTTTTTTATTATCAAATGTAGTTTCATATGCTGCATTGCATAGTCTTTTGCTTGTACAAGATGACCCTTGGGAGGTCTCCCTGATACAATTCTGGAGAAAATTTTCGTAAGGAAAGATCAAAGCTGAGGACATTCTAGAAGTTCTTGCTGTCCAATAATAAGATTACTTACGAGGAAATTTATCTTAATATGGTAAATGGCAAGACTAATACAACACATTATGTTGTATTAGTTCTGCTGAGAGCGCTAGTCTTGTTTACATAATTTGCTTCTTTGTCGTTTACCCCTTTTCTCGTTTTTTTAGAACATCCACTATCTCATTTAATTTTCGAAACGTTTTTTCTGAAACATACAAATAATTTTTCGCACTGAACCTTTTGCGTGTTGTCCCTGTCCCTTAAGTTTTTCGATGTTTGACCTCCCGTTCCACGTGACGTTGTAAAAATCTCCTTTGTGTTACTAGCATGTCCAAAGCCCAATGCACAATATAATATTCATCGAAAATCTTGTCTTGCTTGATCGCCTACCACGAAGGTAGCAGCACATATCGTTCCTATTTTTTGAACATTCAAATGTGATGAACCTTATAAGGAAAATTAGTTTACATTAAACATCATAAAACTACCTCCTGTCTGTTAGTCTTCTTTTCAGCTAACGTCGAAAATATCAATTTTATTTCATGTTATTACTCGTAGATGTCGTTTTCGTTAACATTTTTCTATAGGATGGAGTTAGTTTAGTTCAAAGTAGAATCCAGATACATCGGATGGTGTTGGAGTTAAAAAAATTCTTAGAAATCAAACGCAGGCAGAATTTCGATCTGTTAAAACTCTTGTTTTGTTCATAAACCACATCAAACATACTCCTCCTTAGATTCCTCAATTATTTATCAAGTGAGCACTCGAATTAAAGAACGGCATAGAAAAATGTATTGATACGAAAATATATACGAGACTCTTCCACAAATTAAGTTCCAATTGGTCATAAAAGTTACAAGACTTTTTTTCTTTCAATTGTTTTATTTGCATTTCCTTAAATGTACCTTAAACTACTTCCCTACATAATCACCGCTTAAATTTAAGCATTTATCATAGCGTGGCGCAAGTTTTTGTATGCCAGTGTCTGTGAAATTTGCGTCCAACACTCGGTTCAACATTTTCATCCAATTCTGAACCAGAGAATCTTTACTTCTTCATAGTTATTGCATCGCTGTCCTGCTAAAAGTTTCTTAAGTTGGAGAAAGAGATGAAAACCACTTGGTGCAAAATCGGGGCTATAAGGCGGATAATCAAAAATTTCCCATTGAAATTTTGTCAAAAATGCTCGTGTTGAAGCGGCTGCGTGAGGTCGGGCATTGTCATGCAGCAAAAAAAATCCCGAACAGAGAAGACCTAACCTTTTGTTCTTTATTCTCTCCAAAAAATTTCTGCGCTCCGAACTTTTTTTGCATTTAAAAATTCAATCACAGATCGTATTTCACAACAGAACGGATTTTCTATACTGCGCTCATTTTGACTTAACACAATGTCATACGTTTGCTGTCAACGATATATGAATAATTTGTCTTCCAAGGCCTTCGTATTTAGTACTGAAGGTTTCCTAACCAGATTTGTCCCAATCGCACCATTTGCTTAAAACATATCCACGATCGGAACTTACTTTGTGGATATGCCTCGTATTTTTTGTTTATACCTGTAGGCTTCAGTGTGATTATATTTTCTTGTATTATTTAAATACGTTTTACGTTCTGTTGCCAAGAAGCTGGCTCAGACACAGCATTCCCCAAAGAGCGTGGGAATGTTGAAAGAGGAGTTTGCGAAAAGGCGATACGTGACTCGTACGAGGGAAGACTCGCGCGACAGATAGGTACCAGATTCTACAATCAAGGACTGCTAGAACAGGAGCATGAAACTTAAGAAGGAGGAGACATTCCGACCACCTCTAGGAAATTGTCCATACTAATTAATTTATCCACCACCACCATCTTATTCACATCTGCGGCACCGGTGGCTTTCAGAACAAAGAAAAATTGCCATACTGAAGCGATATCTGCACTTCAAAGCCAAAAGGGGAGCACTGCAAAAGAGTGGATAAGTGAAACGTAAAATTATCTATATCGAAAATTGCATGAAAGAAAAGATTCAGATGTTAGTATTATTGAAAGTATTATTAGGGTGGATTAAGTGTAGTTTCATATGCTGCATTGCATAGTCTTTTACTTGTACAAGATGACCCTTGGGAGGGTCTCCCTGATACAATTCCGGAGAAAATTTTCGTAAGGAATGATCAAAGTGGAGGACATTCTAGAAGTTCTTGCTGTCCAATAATAAGATTACTTACGACGAAATTTATCTTAATATGGTAAATGGCAAGACTAATACAACACATTATGTTGTATTTGTCCTGCCGAGAGCGCTAGTCTTGTTTACATAATTTGCTTCTTTGTCATTTACCCCTTTTCTCGTTTTTTTTGAACACCCACTATCTCATTTAATTTTCGAAACGTTTTATTTTTCTGAAACATACAAAAATCTACTATCAAATTATTCTTCGCACTGCACTGAACCTTCTGCGTGTTGTCGCTGTGCCTTAAGTTTTTCGATGTTTGACCTCCCGTTCCACGTGACGTAAAAATCTCCTTTGTGTTACTAGCATGACCAAAGCCCAATGCATAATATAATATTCATCGAAAATCTTGTCTTGCTTGATCGCCTACCACGAAGGTAGCAGCACATAGTGTTCTTTTTTTTGAACATTCAAATGTGATGAACCTTATATGGAAAATTAGTTTACATTAAACAGCATAAAATTACCTTCTATCAGTTAGTCTCCTTTTCAGCTAACGCCGAAAATATAAATTTTATTTCCTGTTTATTACTCGTAGATGTCGTTTTCGTTAACATTTTCTATAGATGGAGTTAGTTTAGTTCAAAGTAGAATCCAGATACAATGGATGGTGTTGGAGTTAAAAAAATTCTTAGAAATCAAACGCAGGCAGAATTTCGATCTGTTAAAACTCTTGTTTTGTTCATAAACCACATCAAACATACTCCTCCTTAGATTCGTCATTTACTTATCTAGTGAACACTCGAATAAGAACGGCATAGAAAAATGTATTGATACGAAAATATGTTTTTTTGCTTATATCTGTAGGCTTCGGTGTGATTACATTTTCTTGTATTATTTAAATACGTTTTACGTTCTGTTGGCAAGAAGCTGGCTCACACACAGCATTCCCCAAAGAGCGTCGGAATGTTGAAAGAGGAGTTTGCAAAAAGGCGATACGTGTCTCGCATGAGGGAAGACTCGCGACAGATAGAGGTACCAGATTCTACAATCAAGGATTGCTACCAGAACAGGAGGATGAAACTTAAGAAGGAGGAGACATTCTGACCACCTCTAGGAAATTGTCCATAACAATTAATTTCTCCACCATCACCACCTTATTCACCATCTGCGGCACCGGTGGCTTTCAGAATAAAGAAGAATTGTCATTCTGCAGCAATATCTGAAAGGTATATGCACTTCAAAGCCAAAAGGGAGGCACTGCAAAAGAGTGGATAAGTGAAACGTAAAATTATCTATATCGGAAATTGTATGAAAGAAAAGATTCAGATGTTAGTATTATTGAAAATATTCTTAGGGTGGATTCAGTGGCAAGACATGCCCTCAAACAATAAAAAACGTTTTATCACAGAAGTCAAACGCAGGCAGAGCCACGGAGCCGCGAAAGATAGGGGTTCCTGATTCAAAAATCAAGTTCCGATACTAGAACAGATGGATGAAATTAAAGGGGGGGTCCAGGAATCCAGGAGGTAAAAATTGCCGTTTCCAAGTCGGTTGTGCGACGAGACGTCCGTTTAACTCAACTACAACTACAACTTGCAGCTGGTTTGTCTGCCAAAGGGTTAGCATTGACAAATTTGATGAAAGAAAAAGAGAGGGACAATGCTTAGTGATGCAGTGCGTTTGCTGGCAGATGTTCATTACTCCGAATCGATGTCTCGCAGAGAGTTAATAGCCATAAATTTAAACAAGGATCTGAAAGAAACTCTAACAAATACACCCATCAGCGAATGGTATGGTTTTTTGGCAGCGATCTTGATAATCGAATCAAGACGGTAAAAGACCTAGAGAAGTCAGGGCAACTTAAAATACAAAAGAATCAATGTTGTGCAAGGGCGCAGTTACCTGTAACTTCTCTACAATCGCTTTTATGACTACGAAGATGATTGTAAAGATGTTGGCATGTTTGACCTACGTAGCAAACACACAGTAGATGGATCAAGAACTTTAACGTAAATTCACTACGAATTCTTAATAAGTTAACCCCACACGCCAAAAGACAGTGACAGTTAATAACTGAAAGAAGAGTACATAAATTGAGAACCAACGCTTTTTATGCCATATACAAAGAAAAACCACGAGAAACAAAATCATTATATTTTGACATGGAGTAGGTGCAACCGTTACCCAAAATTCCAATCCAAGATGCATTTTACTGCCATCAGCTTAGTCTTTACGTTCTTTGTGTAGTAGAAATGGATAGTAAAAAATAAAAATCCGGTTTTCCACTCATGAACTAAGGCGCAAGCAGGCAGAGGAGCAATAGAGGTTGCAAGTGATCCCTTAAACTATCTGGAAGGAATGGATTTATTTGGTATTGAAACACTGCGCTTATTCTGTGATGGATGTGCAGGTCAAAATAAAAAAAAAATATGTACTACATTGTTTACTTTTTTATTTACAAAATAAATCTCCGTCCACCCTAAAAAGAATCGAATGGTATTTTCCAGTAAGAAGTCATTCGTTCCTCCCAGCAGACAGGGTGTTTGAAAGGAAAAGGAACTGAGGAAAAGATCGACCATAGTACATAAGTAAGAGTATTTTGACATTTATAACAATTTTGGCACTGTAAAAACCCTTTGTAATGAGTGGAAACTTTTGGATATTAAATCTCTGGAAAGAACGTATAAGAAGTTAACTGAAATAAGCAAATTTAAAAGAATTTTCTTACGTAAAGTTAACAAGCAAGTGTTAGGTGTTTGGGCCAAAATCTCCAAACAAGAGGAAAAGGTCGTCGTAACCTACCAACACTACAGCTAAATCACGCTATCAAGCCAGAGAAAAAGAAAACAATGGAAAAACTTTTGAAGGCTCAGTTTGGAGAAAGCTGGAAAGAACAAGAGGATCTAGAGTTTAATAAAAGAATTCTAGAAGGTAATCGATACGAATATGGTGCACGTAAAGGAAATCTAAGAACGAAACGAGGATGAAATGACTGAATATGAAAATGTTTGTGATTGCCTAGAAGATGATGTAGGATTAAAAATATAATAGAAAAAGGAAGAAATATTTTCTACTATTTCAAGATAACCTAGAAGTTTAATTTTTATTTTGTAATACAGAATATTTTGTGCCTTATGTTTATTTAATAATTATATTGAATACCATTACCAGTACATTTTGTACTAATAGTCAATCCGAACAAAACTCTTAACATATCCATTCAAAACTTGAACAAATTCAAAAGCAAAATTGGATTTTCATAAATATGCAATGTTACAGGAGGTCGTCCATGACGTAGTGGGCTAAGATAAGATCTTGACGCCCATGGGAGAACCTAAAATGTGTTCATATAATTTGTCTCGGGAGGAGAAAACATTATCAAAAATAATTTTGACTATATCAAGGAGCTCATCTAGCGAAAGGTTCCAATTCCTCCATGACCCGGCAACGTCTCGTCAAGGATTGAGCAACCAGATCGAAAGAAATATTAAAGAGAGACATCAAAACTAACTAGGACATGGCTCTCAGGAATCTTCAAACTATTAATGAACTCTGAGAAAGAAAATGAGTCCCTAAGGTAGAATCTATAATCAAAATTATAACTGTTAGTAAGGATATCAGTGACAAACTGGGCCAACTGACTTGCAGGCGAATTCATTGAAGAAATAATGGGTCTTAAGGACAGAGTAGGTTTATGGATTTTAGGAAGACCGTAAAATTTTGGAACAACAGAGCTGCGGATTCTGTATGCAAAATTCTCCTGATGGGAGATCTTATTTTCGGAGCAGAGTGTTAACAATGTTATTACACTTAATTTGGATACCAACGACGGGATTACCACGAATGGGAATGTAATATTTATTATCATTGAAGAGGTCTAAGGATAACCTAATATAAGTGCGGGCAGTTTCAGTTATTTTGGGTATAACCAAAAATGAGACATCAGCATTGAAATTGTAGTGCAGTTTCAGTTATTTTGGGTATAACCAAAAATGAGACATCAGCATTGAAATTGTAGTGCAGTTTGAGCATCAGTAGAAGACACGATTTTAGTTTGATTAATACCAATAACTGATATATCAGTATCAATAGTGTTAGAAGTTCCAAGTTTCTATAAAGGAAGCTGTCATGTAGGAACGCATAAGACAGTACACTTAAGGGGAACGTTATTTTTGTTAAGTATTAACACCTTTGCTGTAGCTAGAAGTTCAGAAACACCAATAAATAATTTAGTATGAGTGTTTAGTATGTTGAATGAGAAGTTGGTATCACGGAACTATTAACGTACGTTTGAGGCAAGTTTTCGACGAGATGTAGAAGGGTTGAATGATATTCAGAGTACTTTTTACAGTGGCCTGAACGACATTCCAGCGTTTTATGACCACCCCGAAGGCAGTTGGTGCAAATATTAAGTTTTGTTTACCACCGAAATCCTCTTCGGTACAGACATGTTATAAAATCAAATCAAAAACTCAATTCTGTCTTGAATTTTATCAAATTCGTGATCTTGAAGTCGCAATGACCGAGCTTCAAGCTGTGAAATTGTTTCGAATGGAAATCTATCCGACTGCAGGTAGGAATTTTAAAGTGTGCAGGTCAAGAGGTAAGAGAGCGTTTATTTAAACTAGTTAGCCATATACATATACGAGACAGATGAGATTCCACAAGATTATAAAATAAAAAATTTATTGTCAAGAGTTGTCAAAAATTGAGAAATCAACCAAGTCCGGAGCAGGTGCTAAAGATGAGTATAAGCCTAAAATGAATTGATTTGAGGAAATGCACAGTTTTTATAAAAAATGTGCCAATGAAAAGAAAAACAACGGTAAGCTGCATTCATTAATTTTTTAAATACTTAGAATACATTTATAATTTATTTATTACTACTTCAACGAATCATTCTTGCTTGCCATCGCACCCTCGTTGTTAAAATAGTTTTTAAAGATCTCTCTGCTGCACTGCTGAAATCGAAGGATGGTTACTTCCTTGTCGGCATAAACATTTTAAGCTCGTAGTTTCTGTTCTCAAGGAACCAAGAATAATGGTTCCTGCTTCAATATCTTCCTGGTCGACGTCACAGCTAATTAGATAAGTGTTTCGTTTTTCTTTTCTTAACTAATGGAAAGCACATACTGCTAATACAATTTTATTCACTGTATCTACATCAGTAGCAATAGGTTTTCCAAACACACGAAATCGGCTTGCTAATATCCCGTGTTGCATTATAAATTGACAATGAGGTGATTAATAAAATCAAGACAGCCTTTACCAACTTTTATTTAGCTAATGCTCTAGTTTCACATTCTTTTATCCCTCAGCGTTCTGTTGTTTATTGCCTTTAAGTCCATGGTAGGTGATCCCTCCGTAGCCAGCTCTTTCTCTGCGACATTTAGTCTGTGCTCTTCTTGAATTTTGGTATGATAGGTTTTAGTTGTGGTCTGAAAGCGTTTGTAGAGCATTTCTACATATTCAAGTCTTGTTAATAAGTACTTACCTTTCGGTTCTTCCAGTTTTGATTGTGTCTTAACCTAACTTCGGGTTGGATTCAGTATTTGCACCTCTCTAAGTTTTGTAACACTGTAGGTAGGTATGATTGAGCTTACGTATTTTTCTATCTTCTTCTGTCCTCATTTTTAATCGTTTCACCATTTATTCTATTATTTAGTGCACCTTTTCCATTTGTTTACATTGTGTTATCAAGCTGTCATGCTTTCGCGGGTTTTCCCTCGGTTGACAGCGGTCGTGTCATTGACCTTACGCTCATCTCGGCGCGGAGCAGTGGCTCGTTATTTATATTTCTGTGGGGGCAAGCGATTTTCTCTTCATATCTCCCTTCATATTCCGTTTCATCACTCTATTCTTGTATATTCTGCTATTCCTCGCCTTTTCTTACTACCCCTGCTTGTTTCTTCTTGTAATTCACTCTCTTTCTTTATGACTTTTCCAGTCTATTTTTCCCCGCCTCTGGCGTGACCGCGATTCTGGTGGATTTTGAACTTACCGGCTGCATTCGGTCTTCTTTTTTGGAGTTCCCCTCTCGGGATAGATAAAAAGGGGTCTTCTAGTAACTTCCGTAGAGATCAGACGGGTTTTCTCGAGTGTAATTAGCCTTTGTGTTTGGCTCTCGTAATTGAGGATTTTCTCTCGTAATACCATAGTTTGCGGCGTGCGATTTAGTACTGTGTAGGTTTTGGAAAATCGCCGCCCGTCTACATATTGTGGGATTTTCTTCTGATTTCGGAATTTTCTGGGTTTTAAAAAAAACCCTCGCCACGAGGTAGGTCATATCTTTCCTTATTTTCATTATTCTAATGTCGCTTTCGCCTTGCAGGGTTTTTTGTAGGGTTCAGAGCATAGCATAGCTCCCCTTTTGAGAGTCCCGCTAAAATCTTAGGGATAGTTTCTTGGAAGAGTTTTTTCCTCCGTCTGTGTTCGGTGTACCGACGTTGTGAGTTGTGCCCGCCTTTTTCAACGACATCGACGTTTACCAGCGAGGTCGATTATAAAACGCTGATGATTGTAAGGTCAGATTATTTAATTTTCGTTTTCTTCGCCATTCTGGAAGCCTGTGACGCGAACCTCTGCGTGGTTGGAGATCACCGTGGTCTGTGCATGCGCTTAGCTTTTCGTGCAGCTTTCTTTTGCATTTAATTAAATTAACTGTTTATTTAGTTGTCTAATTTAATTGCTTATTGTAGTACAGTAGTATAGCTTACCTTATTTAGTTTCATGTTACATTTTTCACTGTATACCACTTTATTTTAATTCTCTATTAGTTATTTGGTTTTTTTGTTTGGTGTGACGGGTTGCGCTGCATCGTCCGGGTTTGGCTTGTTCGCGCGATTGTTTCGGTGAGCCGTTTTCGCGTCGGGGCCCTGTCGCGTTTTCGGGTTCTGGAAAGATTAGCGCTTATTTTGTTCAGTACTATAGTTTCCCGTTCGGACGAGGCGACGTTGGCCGCACTTGAATTACATCCTTATCATATTCATTTAGTTAGTAGTTGCCTAGCAATTGTTATTGTAGTTTAATCGCAAGTAGTTTGGTTGACACGAATTGCCGCTTGGTATAGACCACGAAGTAGGTAGGCAGAGCATTCCTATACGCAGTGGTTGTTATTCACTCACTTTTTATATTATTTCTATTTTCTCATTATTATATCCTTTAATATCTTTATTTTGTTTTTTTCTAAGAGTACCCCGTTGTACCTCGGCCTCCTTTAGAGGTTGTGGAGGTTCGAGCTATAGACCTGATAGGTAGGTTCTGAGCAACTTCTTGGCGCCCTTTTATCACTTCATTTCTTTTTACCCACTCCCATCTCCTTGGGTCGGTCGGCCAGGTTCTACCTGTTTTCCTTTGTTGCGCGTATTTACGTAACACCCGAAAGCATTTTCTCCTATGCGTCTGGCTCTGGATAGTCGATAATTGAACACTTCCTGTGCCAATGTTAAATTGTCACCTGGGGGAAGGTTTCATAAAGTATGCGGCATCCGCAACAATCACTCCACAATTTAGTAAAAGATTATTCTCTAGTTGATTATATATGCAGCAATTTCGAAATACACTTCCATCTGATGCCATTCCACAAACACCTACATCAATATATCGGAAGCAATAGTCGTCATCTACTATTGCCATAAGAACAATACTGAAGACTTTTTTATAATTGAAATATATACTTCCACTGTTGGCGGAGCTAGAATTTCAGTGTTTTCCATCAATGGTACCGTAGTATAATGGAAAGTTCCATACTTATGTTTTTAAATCCATTTTCTATTTCCGGCCATTCTTCGGCATTAGTTGCGATCTGTAAAAAACTGTATTTGTAGTTAGTAATTGTATTTTAAAAATATTAGGACGGTCGAGAATCACAAACAATCGATGAAATGCCAGTCGACAGCGAAGCCGTTATTGAAAATAGTGAAGACAATATAGACAACAGTGACGACAATATTGATACTAGTGAAGATGTTGCAGATTCACAAAATTTGTCAGCACAGCCACCTACATCTACATCTGCTAATAAATTGCAACCCAACGTGCGGGCAGCACCAGCTCCGAAAAGAAAAAGAGTTGCACAATTGACGTCATTGGTTAACGAAATAAGGTCGATCAAGGAAGATTTAAAAAGTATACCAGAACATGAGCATACAATACATAACATACCAGTCGAAAATGAGCAGGATCCTATCTATTAAATATGAAGGAGAGGGTATGTCCGTATACGTCTCAAAATTGCAAGAAATACAATAGCCAGCTAAAACAACTTGGTCAAGTTGTTAGTGACAAAGCTACTGATGTTATTGCCTGATGAATATAAACACTTTGTGTCGGCATGGGAGTCCGTTTCCGAAGAAAGATAACAGTTTGATGACTTGATTGCGAGGCTATTGGTTGAAGAAGAATGAATAAATCACAAAGAGGTAAGAAATGAATCAGCTGCGTTAGTAGTGAAGTCAAAAAAGGCAGTTAAATGTTTCCGATGTTGCAAGATGGGACATTACAAAAATGAATGTCCAAGAAGTACTTAATACTGAAAGAAGAAAAAACGTATGTCACTATTGTAAGAAACCACGACATCAAATAAAAGATTGCCGTTATCGGATTAAAAGAGACAAGGTGAGAGATACAGAAACTAATGCACTCATGGTGTCGGCACTCAATGGTCAAGCGCCTGATCAACAGTAAACGTAAACAGCGTGCAAGTGAATAGAATATATTATATGTTACGATCGTGAGGGTTTTGATAACTATGTAGAGCTGGACGAAACAAGAATGGTGATAATCCGCGATGGAAAGAAAATACAAGCATTGGGCATGAAAATCTTACCACTTTTATTTAAGGTATCTGAAATATGCACCTTGAGGATAGGATTCTCAGGAAAAACACATATTTTTTCGTTAACCGCCAGTGACAAACTTCGATGTGTACATGGGAAATAACATGGGTAATTACGTTTTTGGGGATTCCTGCTCCCCATGTATAGTTACAATGGTGGTGGTAAAGGTAGCAATCGAAAGATTATTTTTTCTGCGTATGAGGACATCAAAAACTATACAACTTTCCAATATATTAAAGAATTAAAAGCAAAAATTACATTAATAATTTTCAAACTAAAATACAAAAATTATCATATTATCCATGACAATTTAATTTATTCTAATCAAAGACGTCTTTGATTCCTATGGATTCGTCCGAACTTATTTTTTGTAAAATTCAATAACAGTCTTATTCCGTCGGTAACAACAATAAATAATTTAGTGAAGACATATTTTTGTTCATTTTGAAATACAAATTTTAAATTCACGATTAATGTTGATAGTTCACAATCAAAAATTGCAAATAATGCTTAAAATTTGTACAATACAAAACACCAATAACACCTCATCATTACGTTCGCACAATACGAAGAACTGTTTCCTGCGAATCTCTGCGTCATGCGCGAGTGGTGACAAAATTGGGCTGCCTATCGAACATACCATACATACTTATATTACGGTGCCAAGCTAGTAAAATGCTGTTTGGCAATATTTGCCTGTTTCTGTACAAATGCGAACCGTATTGAAACCATAACATATTTAACTACAGAGCACTTTCTTGCAGGGCAAAAAAGATTTGCTACCAGACGAGGCATACTATCTACTATCTGTCATATATTCTGATAACGGTAGTACCTTTATTGGAGCTAACAACCATTTAAAAGAATTAGGTCAATTTCTATATAAAAGTCAAGATTCTATTACTGATGCAATCAGTGAATTTAATATCAAATGGAAATTTATTACTCCATATACTCCTAATAAAGGCGGGTTGTGAGAGGCAGGCGTTAAAAGTACAAAATACCACTTAAAACGAGTTTAACCTATGAAGAGTTTTGTATCCTTGCTGTACAAATAGAAGGAATCTTAAATTCAAGACCACTCTTTGCAATGTCAGATGATCCAAATGATATGTCACCTGTCACCCCATCCCATTTTTTAATAGGTGGTGTCCTGACTATGACAAAAGATTATAGACTTTCAAGACTTCAGCAAGTCCAGCAGCTTTATCAACGTTTCTGACATCAGGTTTCTAAACAGTGCACTTCTCAATTGCATCAATAGTACATATGGAAAGATGCTCCAAGTGAAGTCGCTGTTCACACCATTGTTCTGATCAAACATGATGCCTCAGTGCAAATGGTCCATTGGACGAATCACCAAGTTATTTCCTGGGAGAGATGATGTTTCTCGAATTGCAGAAATCAAAACCTACAAAGGAACCGTCACGCGTTCTGTGAGTTACTTGTGTCCTCTACCATTGCAAGATGAGATTGAAAATTAAGTGTCAGTTTTGCAACTTTGTTGTGTTAGTGCGCGCCATAATGCAGTGTTTCGAAACTGTTAAGACAATCAAACTATCAGACAATTATTAATCAGGTTTTTGAAGTTACCCTTTAAAGAGGAGCTATATTAAAAATAGTTAAATTTAAATTTTGCATATACGTTTCTTTATATGCCGACCATTTGCAAGACGCAGCAGTGCTGTGCGCAAGTTTGCTAATGGTTTCGTTCGTTCGATGTATCGCATCATTACATTTCCGTCGCTCGATATTGTCACGTCGAGTTTTAACTTTTGCTTGTATTTACCCATGTATTCTTTTTAATACAGTCTACTAAAAATTCAATTTGCTTACCTATTGAACTAGTGAAAACCTAACAAACGTATTACTTCTTCGGCTACTGGTGCCGAGTCATCAAAAATTATTGCTGCTTCCAGATTAACATTATCATTAGTTTGCATTGCAATGGGAATATCAAAATCATGAGTTGAATAAAAATCTAAATCATCGAATTCATTTACGTATGTTGTCCCAGTTACAACAACCTTTCCACACACACTGCTGGACAAAAATAGAGGATATTAAGATAAATTTATTGAAAGTGCAACTTATACATATGAAATGTATTTTGCTATGAAACAGTGTATTTTGCTACTCTTTATGCATTTTTTTGTCATCCCAAACTTTAGTTTTTGCAGCGACCTTGAAGAATATCAGCAGTATGTTTATTCGTTGGTATTTTAACATTTTATTATTAGTATCACTGGCGTGTAGAAGCCATTGTAGGTGCAAAGAAAGTTTGCATAACTGTAAAACAATGCCCTTAAGGTATTTAACGGAAGCTCAAGGCAATCGTGCCCTGGGAATGCTTCACAGTGGCGTTCGTCAAGTTGATGTGGCAAATCAGTTTGGTGTAGTTCAAAGTGCCGTAAGCCGGTTGATGCAGAGATATCGAGAAAGTGGATCAGTGTCTAGAAGGAGAGGACAAGGTCGTAGAAGAGTGACAAATCGACGCCAGGACCGTTATATTCAATTGCACACTCACAGAAACCCAACAAGTAGGAGTATCCATCTTCGTAGGCAACTTCAGGCTGGCACTGGGGCACGCATTTCAGCCGGAACAGTCAGAAGGAGATTGGCAGAGGTTTGGTTGATAAACAGAAGACCAATGAGGGGCGTTCCTCTTATACAACGCCATAGACGTGCAAGAACGGAATGGGCAATAAATTATCAAAATTGGGAGGTCGATTGGGGCACCGTATGTTTCACTGATGAGTCCAGATTTGGCTTATACAATGATTCTAGAAGGCAGCGGGTATGGAGATCTAGAAATACCTCACGAAATTTAGGGCATGCCCAAGAGGTACACCCCTATCGAGGTGGAACGGTGATGGTGTTGGCTGGCATAGCGCTAGGAAGACGAACACCACTCTACGTGTGTGATCGGACTATGAATGGACAGATTTACTTAAATGACGTAATCCTTCCAATTTTTAGATTTTATGATGATAATGCACCCCCACATCGAACACGAAATGTGCGTACCGCACTTTTAGATTATGAAATTGCCCACAATGCATCTGAAAGAGCCTACAACAAATTGTTTAAGAAAGAAAGAGTGGTAATTGAAGTGTGCTTTGGCCAACTTAAGCGTAGGTTTTCAATTGTGAAATATATGTGCCGAGTTAAATTACAAAGAGTTCCATCAGTCATTATTAATTTGTTGTTTTGTACTTCACAATATTGCCAAGTACTTAGGAGATGCTGATTTTGAATATAATGAAGAACCAGACGACAATAATTATCATAACGGTGAAGACTATGAATAGAAGATCGCCTTCTACAGAGTGCACGAGGGAGAACTGAAGCCGATGTTATAGTTGGGCATGCCTAGACATTGTTCTGCGTTTTATCGTAAATGTATTACTTATAATGCAGTTCGGTTATATAACAGTTTGCCTATTAATTTAAAAATTGTATCGCTATCACGATTAAAGACTAAATCCAAACAGTATCTCCTCCTGAACCAATATTCATCTCTTTGATTTCCTTACTTTTTGAAGTGAAACTTCTTTAGCGGCACCTCGAAAATTACCCGATAATTGAGTAAAATTTCAAGGTCGCGTCACGTTTTCGGGCATTTCGTTACACGAGAGACGAAAGATATAACGTTGAGAGAAGAAGAAAGACAGTTATACATGCATGAGTAGCTGAGATACCACTCTTTACTCATGTGTGACGTATTTGTATTTTGTCCATAACCGATGGTTGTCGCTGGCTGGTAAGTATTTGCTCTTTATCTTTAGTAACAGTCAGTAACTCGTCAGTGCTTTAGTTGGTAATGGCTTTGCTAGTTGTCAGTGACACTGACTAACTTATAAGAAATACCTAACCTAATAAATTAGTAACTTTTATTTGTCGTTTTCGTTTTTTGACTGCATTCTGCATTGCACATAGCAAAAGTTGTTTTGTTGGGCTTGTGCGTAATTATTGAAAAGTAGGTACCCACGCTTTGTTATTTAATAACTCGATATTTAAAGAATATTTTGTTTAGTGCCTCCACAATACACGCAGAAATATAAAAGCGATTGGGAAAAGTTGCCGGATAGGTACCTATATCATATATGTATATCTAAATGCTAAAGAGAATTTCTATTTTGTTCTAAAAATTTTTTTTGTTCTTCTGTTAAATGTATATTGTTTGTTTTGTTTATTTCAATATACAGTGTTATTATTTTTAATGTTTTTATTAAATTTTTGTTTATTCTGGCAATAGTTGCTCTTAAACCATTCAAAACAAAAAACAAACCCCTTTCCAACAAAAAATGTCCAAATGTATTTTGGTGTATTTCGGTCTTGGTTTTGGAGAAATCTGGTGAATTTTCAGGTAACGTTTTGAGAATTCTGAATTTTTATAGTTGGCAACACTGCTAAAGACGTGAATGGGCCTGTCGGTCTTAAGCTATCGCTTTTGTTTGCAACGCTCCTAACCGAGATTTTGTTTGTTCAGCTTACGGAATAATTATTTCATTTTGTTTCTTTATTTTTGATCATACACATTAATATACTTTGTTAAGATAAACGCATAAGTGATATCTTTCCCGTGTTTAGATCTGACCCATCGCTACAATGATAATTTTAATTGTAATAAAAACATGAAAATACGATATTGTGTAATTTGCAATTTGATAAAAAACACAAAGCGCAGGGATTATAATCTAACATTAAGATTAGCACCTTCTGAAAACCCAGAGATGTATATTAATAGAAAATGCTTCCTCGGTATAACACTACAGGTTATTAATTTGCGATAATTAAAGAAAATTTATAGATTGTTTTACCGGTTTTCCAAGTTCAGCCAGTGACATGGGAATTTTTCGGAATTCTGATATTTCCAGAAATTTTATGCAACGTCCAAACATGTTCTTTGAGCGTGGCCAGTATATAATAGGAGATAAAACATACCCTATTACAGAATGGTGCATTTCACCCTATATTGACAGGGGTGATCTGTACCATTTCAAACCCAGTTCAACACATCGCAAAAGTAGACAGGTGGTGGAAAAAAGTCTTGTCCTTTTATTTGGAAGGTTAAGGCGCTTTAGGTACGAGTTTTTTCTCCTTTAATTTGAATAGGACTATTTTGTCAGGTACTTGGACATGAATCGTGTCGTTCTCATACCCTCTACTATCTAACCAGTTGTGTTATTCATAATATCTGTTTGGAATACCCTGAAGACCTGCAAGGAGCTTACGAACATGAAGGACTTGCTGTTCATGGCGATAAAGAAGAGATGGCCATGAATGCTGGAATAAATGAAAATTACCGAAATTAAGGTCTGTATACCGTGAGTTTCCACTGAATGAAAATTACCAAAATGAAGGTCTGTATACCGTGAGTTTCCACTGTTGACTTAAAAATATACATATTTATATTAATAAATATTTATATGTATTTTATTATTCCATTGCCTCAATAACCAAAGTTTAACACAATCCGGAATATCAAAATATTACTGTATAATTAAAATAATAAAGAACTAAAAACTTAAACTTCCTTTATTTGCAAACTGAAGAACATTTTTCTGGTAATGAACTGAGAGCAAAACTATACAGTGTGCATAGTACCTAGGTGTTTCTTACAAACAATAAATACATTTTGATACAAGTCCTAGCAATCTATTCAAAAATATAAATCTGGGCAATAAAAAGATAACAATCCTAGCTTTTCCGATACAGTAACAACATACTCAATAATCTATGAAATAAATTGGTATGAATAATACTGTTGCTGCCTTTTAATTATAGTATTCGCTGTCTGAGTTAGGAGGAGCTTGAATGACTATGTGTTTTCCGTCAATAGCACCATAACATCCTGGAAAATTCCATCTGTCACTAAAGCCAAAGTTGTATTTCTTGTCACTCTTTTAAATTCGGAACCTACACAAATAAGAAGCATGTTTCAGTGTTTTATTACATAAACGACTATAAAATGAAGAGATTCCAACAGAAACGAGAAACGCAGACCATTGGTTTGGATATTTTTTGCATCTCATCAGTGCAGTGCATTCGCTCCTGTTAGGATCAATTCAAAGTCCTATAATAGATAAGTCTGATAAACTACCTATAGCGAGAAGCTACATTTTCTGATAAGACCGAAATTCACTAAGTTACAAAAAAATTAATTGTAGGAACAGGGTACTGGACTTGAGGAGAATGAGCCAGTGCAGGACGGAACTCAGAATCCTAATTCCGAAATCTACAGTAAAGATAACGCTGTCAATGTCGCAGAACCTGTTGCAATTGAAACGGTTCGAAAGATCAATAAAAGTACTCCGCGTTTTTCTAGAATAAGTGCTATGAGTTCAACTGTGCGATAACTTCAAAAGCTAAATAAAACTCTTCATATACCCGAACAAACGCCGCAGAAAGTGGAAGAAGAATGCGATGTAATGGGACACCATATAGCTATCCAGCTTCGACAACTGCCAATGGAAGATATGATTAATGCAAATGTAGAAATATAGCAACTTTTAATGAAGTATAGATTAAATCATCTTAAAAAGCGGAAACAGACTCCGGTTGTGACGTCAGCGCCGCATAAACGTCATGATGGAAGTACTCGCTGGTGTTCAGTCCAATGACGAAGTTTATGATTAGATTTGTTGTGTGGTTTAGCACTATAGCCTCACAAAATAAACTTTAATTTCAAGAGTTGAAGGTTTTGTTATGTTTTATAACGTATACATATTATATAAATAAGATAAAGAAAATGAATACTTGCTTTAATGTAGTACTTCAAACTTTTGCTAATAGCGTCACATACTTCTGGGACTATCTTAGATATGGATGGTTTCGATACCCGGAAAAATACTGATATATATATATATAGTCTGGTCACCTTTTACCTCTCGGTGTAGGTGTAAAAAAAAATACTGATAATATTCTGAATGTGGTTCCTGAAGCAAAGAAAGCCAAGGTTATTTCCAATTTTACTCTTGCTGGCACAGCTTCACGCATTGTTGTGTCTTGGCCCTGAATTATTTGACTCATTAATCTCAAAAGTTCTTCAAACTGTGTAGGCGTCAATCTCATCACAGCTTTAAATTCACGTGGATCATCAACATGTAGCTCTTTAATTATAGTGCAAGATGCTCCCAGAGATCTCTTACGCAGCCAGTCTCTTATCCAGACTCTTTTCTTTTTCATTTCTTCACAAAGCAAGCCTGATATTTCATCGTATAATATTAAAGAAACACACTGTATAAGCTTACGAATCGTAACTCTTCGTGCCACAGACATTCTTGACAAGTTACGTACTCTCGTAAGAACTTGACAGTCCGGAAGGGCCTGAAATTGTGATAAATGAAGAAGTGCACGATGAGAATGATCACCAACATCAAAATACAGATCAACCTGTAGATGTAGCAGAATGCAGAATTGCTATTTGTCGACAGAGGCGGAAAAAGAAAAAAGCGAAAGACCACCAATGACGCAATTTTAGAAACTATAAAGAGAGCAGAAGAAAGATTACTTGTATTTAAAAACATTGAAGCTACTATTCAGCCCCATTGTCCAATACCGTCATTCAATGCAAACGCTGCCAAGCTGCAGTTATGGAGAAATATTATAATTTCTGGCTTATACTCGCCGTGAGTGAAACATGTTAAATTAGAAGCTGTATGAAAAATGTGGGGCCCGAACTCAGGTTTCCCACTTGCCGGACAGGAAAGTGGGAACGTTATCGTTTTGACGACCGAAATACAAGGGAAGAAAGAAGAAAATTAGGTCGGCTTGCTCCAATACGTGACATTTTCTATAAATTTGTGCAAAACTGCCAGAAAAGTTACATTCCTGGGGAAAACGTAACAATTGATGAGACGCTTCTAGGTTTTCGAGGAAACTGCCCTTTTCGACAGTACATACCATCGAAACCAAACAAATATGGTATAAAATGTTTTGCCTTCGTTGACGCAAAAATGTATTATATATAAAATATGGAAATTTCTGCTGGGAAGCAACCAGAAGGGCGTTTCTTTATCAGCAACAAGTCAAGCGCATTAGTGAACAGGATGGTTGAACCACTTATTTGGATCTGGATCCGAAGATGAATAGACTGGGAACTTTTTCGAACGATTTTCTAGCATTCCTTTTTTACTTAACGATTTTCTAACTTTACTGTATTCACGGTATCTAATAATAGATTGTAAGTTTCATTCAAAAGTAGTTCATATTTTCTTGGTTAACTTTTTGGTAGAAGTTCACGATGAATTAATAAAAAATCTTGCGTACTACCAATGTAACCAATGTAACAATATTTATTATAGTATAGTTTCTTGAAACCGATCAGTATACTATAATAAATATTGTTACATCGGTAGTACGCAAAATATTTCATTAAGCCCAACGGTCTTACTATAATTAATTAAGAAACTCCTAAAACAGAAAATAGAACGTATCTTAATTTTAAATTCTAGAACTGCTCTATTAAAGAGAAGTGGGGGGGGAGCTTGGTAATTTTAATGTTCTGATACGTAAGACGCATGTGTTATATCTCTGAGCTTGAGCAAAGTCGATGGTCTCCGCGTTTCAGGACTCAAGTTGCAGTGTTGCGGATTTAAAAGATTTACATCAGTTGCAGCTTGCGCCGACGCGACATCGAGTCACGTATCAGCGGCAGAGACGCAGGTTTCTATGCGTGTGGATTTGAATTGTTGCGGTCTAGGAAATTCAGTTTTGAAAACTACTTGGTGCAGTATAAAAATGGAAGGCATCAATTTTGGGAGAATGAGTACTTACCGTTTGAATTTATGTATTTGGGATATTAAATCAAAACAATATGGATATAAATTTAAGGAACGGTGTCTACCAATAATTTGTAAAAAAGTGCAAAGAACGATTCCCAACTGCGATTAGAGACGTTGTTGCAAAATTCGTACCATGCGGTATGGTTTTCCCGGAGAACTGGAAAAGTGTTAACTTCACAAAAGAGCGGTAATTCTGTTGGTAATCTGTGTATTTCCACCTTGTGAAACTATAATCTTATGAGTTTTATAAGAGATTCTGAAATCCCTCACAAAGGCAAAGCAAACTTAGATGAAGAGATGAGAAAGAAGGTGACATCACCGGGAAGAGGTTATTATTTTAAAAATATGTTTTACTTCTTTATGGAAAAATATGATGTCTCATGAGTGGTACTAGATCTTTCGAACAGTTACTACCCGGCCAAGCATTAAATTATAGAAAGAATCCGGATTTTTTGTACTGCGAGATATCACAGCTAGTTGGTATTGAAACATTCATAACGTGTCTCTACGTACATTACTTTAACGAAAAAGTTTCGTTTTATAGGTTATATCTGATCGACGCAGGTCAGTACATAAGTTGTGTGTAAAAGGAATGCAGAAAGCACTTGTCACGCGAAACTTTATCCAGTACAATCCACAAGAGACATAAAAGGAGCCGCTTAATCACGACTAGGCCCAGAAAGCGGTTGGGTCCAAAAATAAGTTGAACAAGGGCGCCAAAAGATTGTTGCACCTGTTCAGGAATGAGTAGGTCACTCTTCAATGTCTAACAGAGTGCCGTCTTAAATAAAGTTGCATAAATAATTGCGAACTCACGTCGACATAAGCGGGTCATATGAAACGAATGAAACTACAAATTTGTTTACTAAAAAGCTATAATGAATAAGGAAAAAAATTAAAATTATAGGTGAATCAACAATAAAATAAAATGGTAAATTATTTCTAAATGCAGGACAGATCCAAAGGGCAGGCCAGCCAGGCACTGGCCTGGGGCGCAAATTCTCGGGGGCGCCAAAAATCAAAAATAATGAAGTTGCGGTTTCCGAATTCCGACATTTCCCAAAAATTAAAAACTACGCAACTTTGTTGGACAGCATCAGAGCGAGCTACCTAGAAATGTTGTATATTGTTAAATTATTAATGTAGTTTATTATTATTTTTATAGTTTATTATTATTTATAAATATTAATCAAAAAATATTTCGGCTTACACCCACACAATAATAAAATAAGAGACAAGGGAGCGTCACAAAAAACAATAAAGAAATACCGCTCGGCATAGTGCAGCTTTGAAGTGCCCGCCGAATCTTAACCGTCAAAGCTTTTGCGATGTGATTGCTGATTGTAATTATTTATTGACCAGCAAATGTGCCGAATGTGTCGGGTGTCTGTATATTTTTGTCTTGCTTAGTGGTGCTTCTTGAAGCGTGTTTGATGCGTTTTCCGTGTTGTGTATTTTGTGAACTTGTGATAATTAATTAAATTAATTCCAGGAGAAATTGTTTAGTTTTATGTGCCCCATGCGTACAACGTACTTCTACCGTGTTAATGAACTGCAAAAGCGTTCGGTATCATTATCAACATAGCGTGATTTAGTTTTAAAGTTGTTGATTTGAATAACATCGAGTGTAACAAAACAATATCTTCTAAATTGCCGGGGGAGCAAAATCGCAAAGAAAAATGTTAGCTCCGAAAGAGGCTGCAAAAAATTCTGAATTTATGTTAAAATTTGTAAAAATCTCATCAAATTCAAATGTACCTATTGAAAATGAAGTAAATTTTACTGAAAGTGAAGTGTCTGAGGTGGGTGATGAACTTGCAAAGTCCTGTGAAAACGAAATTGAGGAAGAGGATTGTGCTACACATTAAATAGAAATAGACATTTTGAAAAATGCTGAGAAAACAACAGAAAGGGACGAGGAAGAAGAGAATACTGAAAATGCGACGTCGGTATCTTATGGTTTTGGATATTCTGATATGGGGAATTGGCCAGGATTTATAACAGCATCAATTAGAGATGAACTTGTGAAACATGACCCAGAAAAAATTGAGGGTCCTAATTCGCGGTTTCCGAGAGACGCTATTCCAGCTTCAGATAATTATAAAAAGAAAAGCAGGCATTTTTCTCTATTTCATTGCCAACGTATATTACCTAACGGAGAAGCTAGCTTCAATATTCAACATTTAAAAACTGTATCTATTGTTTTTGCTGCAGACTTTTTGACAATACACCAGCTTCAAAACTTGCTACAGAAGAAGGTACACATAACTGGCACAGCATTGCTGATTACTTAAAATCTCATGAAACATCTCGCAATCACTTTTTTTCATATAATAAATGGCAGGACGCGGAAAGAAATTTTAAAGACAAAACTGACATCGACAAGGTTTTGATTGAAGAAATAGAAAAACAGTCGGACCATTGGAAAGATATTTTGGAACATTTAATATCAATTGTTGGTTATTTAGCAGAAAATAGCTTGGCTTTTAGAGGATCCGTAGATCGTTTGTTTGTTTGTTTGTTTGAGAAAAATTGCGACAAAAAAAATTTATAAAGACTACTTGGGAAACACCATTCAAAACGAATTAGTAAATATATTGGGTACAAATATTGAATCAAATATTAAGTGTAAAAACAGTAAGTACTTTTCAATTATTTTGGACTGTACGCCTGATAAAAGCCGTATAGAGCAAATGTCATTTACGATACGGTTTGTTGATATCAGCGGCGAGAATGTACGAATAAATGAACATTTTTTGTGTTTTAATGCGGCTCAAGAAACTACTGGCGAAAATTTATACATGATTCTATTAAAAGAATTGCAAGATAACTGTCAGCTAGATATGAAAAATTTTCGCGAACAAGGATATGACAAGGACGCGAATATGGTGGGAAATAGTACAGCTGTCCAGGCTAGACTTTTAAAAGATTACCAAAGAGCATTTTTTAATCCCTGTGGGTGTCATTCACTCAATTTAGTAATGTCGGATGCTGCAAAATCTTCAGTAAAAAGTACCACACTCTTTGGAGTTTTGCAAGGTTATATGCAATTTTGGTGCTTCTACTAAACGTTAGTTTGGGAGAATAAATCCTCAAGAAAACACAGAAATACCCACAAGAAAACAAAGAAATATGACCAACCAAGAGCGAAATATGGCAACTTAATAGAAGAGAGTCCTTAACAAAAAAAAGAAGACATCTCAAATCTTATTAGCTTCCTGTGCGAAATTCAGATCTGGAACGAAATATAGACAAATATTTAATACCACTATGACTCCTCTAATTTAATGTAAATTACAGTTATGATTATCTGATATGTAAATATAATACTGTATTACAATGTCTTGCACGCCAATGACCCCTGTGGTCGACGCGTTTAATAAACAAAAAAACAAAGAAAAGCACACAAAAGTACAGAAACAAGAAGTGCAAGAGTAGAGTACATAAATAAATAATGTTTTGAAACTAGAACGTGCTACAGGGCCAGACTGCAGGTAATTAATTCTATACTGAAAACATGTAACATTTTAACAGCATTCTCTTTGTTTTAAGGTGCAAAAGATTCAGAAGTTTTTCAAAAGTAAATGAAGTACATCAGACAAATATACTTATAGGCGGGGAGGCGACCGCAAAATCACTGTGCCCATAGCTTAAAGAACCAATTCTTTTAAAAACAATTGGATAAGTAGCGACAAAGTAAAGGCGCTTTTGGTGCCATACCTCTACCTGCCCGAACACCTAGATAACATGCCACTTCCGGTACAATTTTTAAGTGTTTAATAAATTGTTTCATCGAATTAAAGCTTGAAATTATCATCAGATTGTAAGGCTCAATGAGTTGCATCAAAGTCGGTTTTTGTGCGTCATCAAATCCTGTCCGATCCCGTTGGCAACCACTTTCAAATATTTATTTTTTTATGTTGACTATGCTCATCGAATTAAAGCAAAAAATTACTGCCAAATTGTAGGTTAAACCGTCCTCTAATCGAATAATAAGGTGTGCCATCTCTAAAACTGCCCGTAATGCCAATCATACTAGATTTTCATTTTATAACAACAATCAACAAATGACAAATGTATATATATATACATGAATCGCGGTTGTTACGAAGCCCGCTATATAATACAGGCTTCCCGACGCCCACCATTTACAATGCATATATTCGGCACTCTATAGGAAGCCCGCCGTTGGTGCCAAATTAGGAGTATAAATTTGTTAACTTTTCAATGGATCGCAATAAACGGATGGTGGAAAAAGCTGCTAAAAGTTACGACGGTAATGGTAAGTACAAATTATAGGGTGGGCTCTTCAAAAAGAGGGAAATAATTCATTTATTTGTATTTGTATTTGTTGGTATACAATGTGGGGAACTAACTGGATAGATTCAATTCAATTTTTGTCAAAAAATGGCGTATCGGGATTTGTCGGAGAAAAAATTAAGATCCTTCTTACTGACTACTTCCAGCTAAAGCCACCACACTGTATACCTACTAAGCAAGTTAACTTTTGAACAACTTCTTGGAAAATGTTATTCTATATTAATCAATTTTGTCTTTTGGATTTCATAGTAAATTCTTCAATATCTTAAAAATTTCTTTGGAAATATTCTTGAAATTTCATATCAAGTAAAAAGTTTCCTACTACGTAATTTCACTCCAACAGTGCGAGTAATAATTATTAAGAGCTTACTTGGGAGATCCTTTTAAGTAAAGAAAAATCACAAATATGTACGAGGGAAGATCCATATGCTCCACTTCTGACCTACTTACTGGAATTCTAGGGTAGTCATGATTTGACATTTTATCGAAAGTTATATTTTGACATCACTTTCGGAATTTTACAGTTCTGGGTGTAATAATAATTAAAAGAGAGTACGGAAGAATTTAAAATGCGAACCTGTAGGTTGGTCTAGAATATGCGGACGCACATGAAACCTGCTGCGGTGTGGATATTATTATTATTTCTTACGGGGTAGGTTTCTAGCCCCTAGCAATGAAGCTCAAGCTTATTGTGCCCCCATACATGATTATCTCATAAGTTCGGTCCCCTCAAAAAATTTTAGGACAAGACTTATGGGTGCATCTGCTACTACTTTTGGTTCTACAAACATAGCTCCAAAGCTTGTATGTCTAGCAGCGCCAAGAGCCGGACATTCGCATAGTATGTGATGAGGAGTTTCCTCCTCTTCTCCACACATCCTGCAATCAGGATTGTCCTTCACTCCAATAGTGGTAGATGTCTCATAAGTGAACAGTGCCCCGTAAATAGTCCTATTGCCCATTTCACCTGGTTCTTACCCAGTCGTATTAACTCTTCAGCTCTCTTGCTGGATGGTCGGCTAATAAACATCCGCGATTGCCCCAGTCCAGGAGTCCCCATCCAGTAAGATGTATGTTTTTGTCTTAATAGGTCCTTTATTACCTCTTTGGCTATCTGATATGCCAAACGACACGTAGGTTCCGGCCCTATCAGCGGGACTTTGGCTCCCTTCTTCGCTAAAAGGTCTGCTTTTTCGTTCCCTTCACTTCCTTGATGGCCTTTCACCCATCGTAGAATAACCTTGTTATGTACTGCTGGCCGAGCACGTGAGTCCAGACAGTCTTTCACTGTTCTGGATTGTATCTTTGTAGCTTCCAGAGCTTTCAGTGCTGCCTGGCTGTCAGTGAGAATCTGGATCCTCCTGTTTTGAAAGGACCTCCTGATCATCTCCTGCGCACATACAGAAATCGCAGTAATTTCTGCCTGGAAAACGGTTGCAAGGCTGCCCAGGTTTATGCTAATATCATTCCCTGGGCTTTTGTTAGCAATACCCACCCCAGTACTATGTACAGTTTTAGACCCATATGTATACCAAATGTTTCCATCCTGTTCTCTCGCCCTTTGTGAATTGCCCTCCACTCCCTCTATCGTTATGGTAATCCGATAAGATTTGTGAAAGTTTAAGATTGGGACGGTTCTATTCGACTGCATGCTAAGCATGTAGTTCTTGTCTATTTGTTGAAATATTTCGGTATGGTATCCCGCTCTTGCGAGAGTTAGCCTACAACTGTTTATCTTTAGCCTGTATGCTGCTCCACTACAATATGTAGTGGTGGGAGTCCCAGAAGTGCCTCCATGGCCGCAGTGGGCGTTGTTTGCATCGCCCCTGTGATTCCTAGGCATGCAAGTCTTAGCAATTTCCCTAGCTTAATTTGAGATTCCCTTTTTCTGGCTTTATGCCACCATATTATGGATCCATGTTACTGTCGGGATTATTACCCTGGAGTACATCCAAGAGACCATTGCTAGCCTTAGCCCCCACGTTCTCCCTATCATACCCCTACAAGCCCATGGGCTCCGGGTAGCCCTTTTGGTCAATTTCTCCAGATGGGTGTTATAGTTTAATTTAGTGTCTAAGGTTAGTCCTAAATACTTAACTTCTCTGCTCAGTTCGATCTCTTGGCCCCACAGCCGAAGCCTCTTCAGATCTTGAAGATTCCTTCTTCTCCTGAAAGCTATCACTATGGTCTTAGCAGGGTTCACAGTTAGTCCCTCTGCTGTGCACCATCTTTCTGCTATTTCTAGGGTTCGTTGCATGAGGTTTGAAATCACCCCTCCGAACTTCACTATGATTAGAATAGTAATATCATCCGCATAACCCTGTGCGTGTATTGCTTCCCTGTCTAGTTCCCAGAGGAGACCGTCCACCACCAGGCTCCACAGTAAGGGCGATAAAACCCCGCCCTGCAGGCACCCTCTGGCAGCAGCCACCCCCCCTGCCCCCCTGCCCTGTGAACTAGTAATTATCCTGCCTCTTATCGTAGAGTCAATCCACTCTGCAATAGAACTATCTACTCCGCCACTTTCAACAGCTCTCTTGATGGAGTCGAAAGAGGTATTGTCAAATGCACCCTCTATATCCAAAAAGGTTCCCAATGCAACTTCTTTGTTGATCAGGGCCCCTTCGACCCTGCTTGTGATCTCATGGAGACTCAGTTCGCAAGATTTCCCCGCTTGGCAGGCATATATTGGTGTCGATGTAGGGGTGCCACTCCCAGAACTTAGTCCCTTATATGTTTATCAACAAGTTTTTCCATCGTCTCGAGCATAAATGATGTCAAGCTGATTGAGCGAAAGGATTTCACCTGGGCGTATGATTCTCGCCCTGGTTTGGGTATGAAAGCTACCCTTACCCTTCGCCAATTATACGGCACATAACTTAGGGCCAGACTGGCCCTGAAAAGTGTGCACAGGGGTGAAGCTAATGCTTCGATACCCTGTTGTAGCATTATCGGCAATATCCCATCTGGGCCCGAAGTTGTGTATGGTGCGAGGACTTCACCGCTCATATAATCTTGGTTTTGTCAACTAGCCTGTTAGCTAGTTTCCAGCCTTCCTTTGTTCCCCGCCTATGCGCTACGTCTTGGCTTTCATTGTCATCTACAGGTATAGGTCTACTCCCTAGGAAGTGTGTCTAGCAGCAAGTCCAGAGTCTTCTCCCCAGATAATGTATACCCTCCCTGTATTTTTTCCAGTGATCCTATTTTCACTGGACTGCCTTTCTGCAAGGTCTTCTGGAGTCTCGCACATTCCGGAGATTTTTCAATATCTTCGCAGTGTCTCCTCCGGGATTCTTCTTTCGCCCTTCTTTGGCGCTTACGTAATTTCGACGGGACGTTTTATAGTTTTCCCATCCTCCGGTCCTTTTGACCTGGTTAAAAAGCCTACGAGTTTCCGTCCTCAGGGAGAAAATTTCTGGATTCCACCACAGAGTCTCTCGTTTAACCTTCCTCACCTTCCTCGTAAGCACCAATTATTGTTGACTTGATAATGTCATTCATCAGTTCCACATTCACTGGTGTTCGCAGTCTTGACATACATTCCTTCAACCCTTGCTCTAGTCTCTCTCTAAAGAGATTCCAGTTGCAGGTTCTTGGATTCCTGTATGTTTTGACTTCCCCCTGTGGCAATGATAGTTTAAATATTACGTACCTATGGTCCGAGAGTGATTGTTCTTGCGACACATGCCAATCACTTATTTCACTGCACACCCTTGGCGTACCGATCGTGATGTCAATCATTTCTCTCCTTTTCTCAGTGACAAAGGTAGGCTCGTTTCCCCGATTGACTACTTCTAAATTATTACTGATAATGAATTCTAGAAGCGATTCACCTCTTCTGTTGGTTCCTGTGCTCCCCCAAACCGTGTGGTGTGCATTGGAATCACAACAGAGCACAAGTTGTGTGTTGCTTTCTTCGCAAAGATGCACCAGTCTCCTTAATTCCGGTGTTGGTGGTTGTTCCGGCTGGTCATACGGAAGGTACCCTTCCATGATTATGTCTAACTTTACCACCATTAGGTCTTTCGAACTGAGTACCCAAATGGGTATTAAATGACGTTCTTTCTTTGCCAACATGCAAGTTCTTGGATGGTTTCCTCCTGGGCTGATTAACTCCCAGTCGCCTATAATCAATCAATCAATATCCATACTGATGAGCCTTACGTAGTGCTGCAAAGCTGCCGAAGCTGCTTTGATGTAGATTCACCTGTAGGACACTGAAAATGACCTACCTTGTTACTGGGGATCTTTCCCTGGTGACGTTAGTGGTTCGCTATTCGCCCCTCCTTTGTCAACTTCGATTTCGATATTTTTGATTTATTTCTCTAATTTCTCCTTCTTGGTGAATGTGAAAAAAAATATTGAGAATGCCGCATTATTTTGTAGCTGAAGATTCCGTTAATCAAAACTCCGAAAACTTGAGAATGTTGATATTTTGCCGATCTAGCTTATTGGGGAATAGACAGGTATCTCAAAATTTGCTTAACCGAGTGCTCGAAAATTTCAAAAAAATAACACGCGAAGTATTAAAAATTATTATCTCCTAAAATGCAAGAACAACACCACGTTGCCAAATGTACGGGCTTCCTATATGCTGTATTTACGCCGGGCTTCACAAAGTTGATAAATATTATGCAATACATACAAAGTCATATACAGATACTGTCGTGCGCCCCCTACAGAACAATTGTATGAACTAAAAGTGTATGTTTTGCGATGTATATAGCATTTGGCACGCCCAGCCGAAATTTTGATTTTGGATTCTACACTTCATTTTAACTCTATGGTAAAAAATATACACGCTTGTTTTAGGAAGCCCGAAAGTGGGCTTCCTAAGTGTGGAGCGGGCTTCCTATCGTGCGCCCAACGTACGAATTTGGGCTTCATACAAATATATAATTATGTAGACAGCTGATCCATTGAATTTTATTGGTAGGTATACGACTCGAATGTGGATTCTGGTAAGTTATGGAAGGAATGTTTAACACAAGATTAGTCAGATTGAAATAAATACCAACCTGAATAAATAATGACATTTATTTAAAAAACGAATTAGATTAAAGAATTTATGACAATAGCATTAGGTACAATATCAAATGCTTATTACAATGTATAAGTACGACCTATATGTAACTTAGTTCGCCAAGTACGCGTAGGTAAAAATAGGTAGGTGCATTAAAGGGAGTGACTACTGCTCCATCCGACCGTTAAATTAAATTTTTTGCAACACGGTCGGACGTGCGCATTACGCAATGTCAGTAAAATGACAAAAAAATAAATATTTGAAAATGGTTGCCAATGGGATCGGACAGCATTTGATGAGGCACAAAAACAGATTTTGATGCAACTCATTGAGCCTTACAATCTGGCGATAATTTTAAGCTTTAATTCGATGAAACAATTAAACACTTAAAAATCGTACCGGAAGTGGCATGTTATCAAGGTGTTCGGGCAGGTAGAGGTATGGCACCAAAAGCGCCTTTACTTTGTCGCTACTTATACTATTGTTTTTAAAAGAATTGGTTCTTTAAGCTATGAGCACAGAGATATTACGGCCGCCTCTTGGACTATTAGGAATTTTAATAATTTAAACTCCAAAAATGTGCAAGACGCCTACTTAGCAGTTATGTAATATAAAAATATCATTCATATAAACAATACCAAACTTGCAAATAAATAAATAAACAAAATGCTCATTGTCAGGCATTCTTGCATTTCATCCTCCTAAACAAAGAAGCAGAAAAACCTTAAAAATTGAAAATTTAGAAGGCGAAGCACAGAATGACCAGCCTTTTTGTAGCAAGTTTGAACATTCCGCATCTTTTGAATACAAGATTAGGATTAAAGGTGATAATGTAGTCTACATGCAAGTACAGCAAAACGTGTTAAAAGAATCAGATTGTCGTTGGTTAATACAAGCTCACCCGTAGACAGAAGAGGGTGTTACGAAACAACAATCAAAAAATACCAAATTAGAAGTTTTAAGTGCTATAAGAGACCACATAGTCTTTTAAATGTCGACAATCGCATTATTCCAGAAGGTACAAGCCAAACGTATGATATTTGCAGGAAACTTCGAGTATTAAGTATTAAGTATTAAATTTTTAAAGAATAACATTCTGAATTCAAGCTTCCAAATAAGATTTATTGGCAAATATTACCCAGGAGTTTAAACTAAAAGAGACACTTGTAGTTTTTTGTGATAATACAATGAAGCAATTAGCGACTGTAAAAAGGTGATGAAGAAAAGAAAATAATCTAAACGGAAAAGCAGTTATATCTAACCAGAGCCGAAAAATTTTACCAATTGAAACGCCAGTTTAAAATAAAAACTCGAACTAGTCCAGAAGATATTAGCTGTATATCTTTTTATTTCATGCAAAATTTGTCAGTACCACATATTAGAACCAATGAAATTTTCTGCTGCCGCCCGCTGTGGTACTACGTGTTTGGGGTTCATAATGAACAAGATGATTCGACAGCAATGTACAGATATGATAAAACGCAAGGGGAAAAAAGCCAAAGTGACGTTGCGACGCTCTTGTTTAATTATCAAGAATATACGAACTCTACACAACTACTTTAATTCTCCTGAGCGATGGCAGGCCAAAATAAAAATTATGCATAAATGCGTTTCTTTCACGTTCTGGCCCACTGCCTGTTTAAGGCTATCCTGCATATTTTCCCCATTATAGGCCACTCCTTTCTGGCGAATGACAGAGACTTTTCGTTAATTGAAAAGAAGAAAAAGACGGCGACTGTTGAAGCACCTTCACAATGGGACGATGTAATAATCCAGGCCCGAGAGCATCCTGCCGCATTTGAGCTTAATCAATCCATGCTATTCAACATTAATGATGATCTATCTCCGTAAACGATGCTGTAGGCTTCCGCGGCCATTGTCGTAATGGTTACCTTGGCTTCCGGTCGAAGATTCCGTCATTGATTGGCTGGATGCCGACGTTTCGTCCACTATCACAAGAGACATCTTCAGAGCATAAACAAGCTAATTTTAAGCTTTCACTAAATTTTTCCCATAAGTACTTTCAAAATGCAGAGAAAAAATATTCACAAACTATTTTCTTAAAGAAAACACCCCCATATATTTTCATATTTCTTGCGTCGATTTTCTTTGAGCTTAACCCTGGGGGTCGTTTAAAAAATATCTGCAGGCCTGCAGGTGCCTAACTTTTTATTTAAAACGAAAGTTGGTACTGGAATATAATATATATCCATTTTTATGATTATTTTTGACGAAAATATTTAGAAATCCTTAGTGAACAAAATATTAGCTTTAGAAATTTATATTATTCCTTAAATTTCACCCAAAAGTACTTAGCAATACACTATCTTATTCAAGTAAAGATACTTTAGTTTTCGTAAATACATAAATAGATTGATCTTAATGAGTATTGTAGTTTTATTTTACCAGCTTACGCAAAGACGTCGGATTCGAGTGATTATAAAATTCTAAGTATTTTGTGTGCAATGGCTGACTTCGAGCTATTTATAAATAATTTAAATGTGGACCAAATTCTTAACATGTACCACTGTGGGTATTTTAAGGAGGGTAGTCATATTTTAATGGCCATGAATGTTATAAATTTTAAAATCATTTTGGAGGAAGTTTAAACATATTTACCAAAATCTAGTGAATGAAGGACTACAGATTTCAGAGCGTGAAACGCCTCTGCAACAAATATCTTCAACTTCGGGGACAAATAGGAGAGGCAAAAATATTAATTAGTAAAATATACATTAAATTAAACATTGCATTTTTTCAAATATACTGATCTGCAATTTCGGAACGTGCGACGCTTTTACAACAAGGGCCTTCAACTTCGGAACAAATAGTGGAGGTAAGACTATTAATTAGTAGAAGATAGTTTAAATTAAAAATTGGATTTACTTAAACAGAGATTCATTTGAAAATGAGGAAGCGTTAGTAATTTCCGATGAAGATTGACTGCGAATAGACGCCTTGTCGGTCATCTTTATATTCTGGACAATCAGTAAATGTAAGTGTTAACATAAGTAGAATGGGGGATCCTTTCACGAAATAAATTTAAGTAGAATGAGGGATACTTTCATCCAATATACGTGGAAAAGGGATTCTTTTATAATTTAATCAAATTTAGGATCCGTTTCATAATGAAGACCCTCTACTGATTACGGTTAACGAATGGGATCATATAGACGCTGTATCAGAAGAAATTCAAAATGACGGGCGGATACATAATCCTACTGAGACGCAATTTGGATTTGCTTCAACATGGTGCCGGTGTATCAAGAGAAACTAAGCAGGTTCGACCGTCGGCGCATAGCAGACCGAATTTTCAATCGAAATATCTCAAGATAAGATTCGAAAGTGAATAATTGATGAAACGTTTCAATTCGAGGGGGCGATCTATTAATTTTTCATTCAAAGATATGCCAGCTAACAGCAATCCTTTTGCGTGGATAAAGGTACATTATATTACATTTTTATATTCCATTTATAATAATAATAATTATTTTCAGAGTGGTACGGAGGACTTACTGAATTAAGGACTACAGGATATTGACGCTGATGACTATGTCGGACTGGTCCTGAGAAATTTTATGTATCCGGACAAACCAGTGACCGTTTCGTTCAGGAAGAGGAATCAGTTAAATACTGCAATAATCATGGACATCATAGGCAATGTATTACAGAGCAACGCGTCGTTTTTTGCAACAGACGAACTTGCTTTACAGGTATATCCTGTAAAACTGCCTGTAGGTAGGGGGCGTCTGGTTAGCATGCGAGGCGTAAACTTTGAGGAACGCTGTAGGCGGAAGGTAGGCATAATTGGAACTAGCTATGGAAATAATAGTAACAAGTGTTTAGCAAGGGCATTAAATTTATCTATTGCACATGTTACAAATGACACTGAACTTGAAAATTTAAAAATGGGTGGTACAATTTTACAGACAAGCCGATGACTTGTTTACGGCAGAAATTAAATTAGAAAACGGTGCTGATTACAGTCATTTGGAAAAAAATCAAGTTATTTACGTGATTACACACTGGTTGTCTACAATTCTCGAACAGGTAATAATTCATATTTCGAGGGTCATAGATCACTGGAAAGTTTTAAATTTGTTAATGGATAATAAGCATTTCAACGTGATTACTAGTTTACCTTCAGCAAGTTATTTTTACGAATTATGTAAAGTACGGTTTTCAAATAAATTTCATCATAGGCAAAATAAGTACGTGCCCTTGCTGCCATACACAAACACCTTGTAATATAACTGTACAGATGATCAAATGTGAAATTTGGAGCCGTGATTTTATAAGAATTTATTGTTACAACTATCACAAAAGTTCGAAATTGTGTAACCGTGTACAGAGATGTATCACTTGTTTACAGAGTGTGAGGGTCAGCTGTAAAGATAAACACAAGCGTGGTTTCAAATATTGTTACACATGTAATGCTAGAAAACCAGTTGGACATTGTTGAAAAGATGGACAAATCTGAGCGTAAATTGATTTTTATTTTCTATGATTAGGAGTGTACCCAGGATACAATATTTGGGAGAAACTCTTTTCTTCATGAACTGAATTTATGCATGGCTCAGAAACGACAGCGTGTATTTAGGAATAATCAGGTGAAAAATTTTCTGGCTTACGTTTGTTTAACGGTTGAATAAGAAAAAATCAGTGACTTCTTTAGCTCAAAATTCCAACGAGTACGACCCATGTTTCATTCTCAGGGAGATGTTATGCTCAGACTGTGGTTGGCAGTCACAAATTATAAGCACGGGTATTAAATTAATATCCTAACGTATGGAAAAAGGACGGTTCATAGATTCGATTACTTTTATACCATTAGCTTTAGCAAAATTACCAAAAACGTTTAATTTTGAGGGTAGCAAGGGATATTTTCCTCATTTATTTAATCGGAAAGAAAACCAAAATTATTTAGAGCGTATGCCAGACATACAATTTTATAATCCTGATATGTCTTCATCTGAACGGCAAACATGTTTAACAGTGTTCCTTAAATTTTGAATTTGATTTTCAAGCAGAAATTTTAAAATATTGTGACGTGAACATCCCGAGGAAGGCTTGTTTAAGTTTTAGGGACACTTTTCTGACTGCTAATAACGTAGACCCATTTGCCGACTCTATAACTATAGCTAGCTCGTGTAATTTAGTGTCCAGAATTTTTTTAAAACCAAACACTATAGGTATCATTCCGGTAGAGGAATATATATTAGGTGATAAGCAATCTGTAATAGCTTTAAAATGGTTGACGTGTATGGAACATTTTACCGGTACAGAAATTCTCATAGCGGTAAATGTGGGAAGTCCGTTTGCCTGAAAATCTTTTGATTGATGGTTTCTGTTATGAAATTAATACTGTATACGAATTTTACGGTTATTTTCATGGGTGCGAAGAATGCTTCTCAAGTCAAACAAGTAATTTAAACGAAAAGACCCGAGATCAAATAATGTTTTTGAGACGTGGAAGAACTGAAGCCAAAGCGTCCCGAATAAAGTCTTTCGGTTACACTCTTGTTGAAACTATTCAAAGTACCCCGTGGGTCATCCTAAAATACATGTTGTATATGATGCTTATGTTACCATCGGAGATACCTACCGCCAAATGTAGTTTTTCCGCCTAAAAATTTATACCATCCTGTTTTGCCTTTCAGATTACGTAACAAATTGATGTTTATACTCTGCTGTACCAGTACACAAACCTATAATCAAAATGGTTGTAAACACAACGATGAAGATAGACAGTTTATAGGGCACATATTATGTTTCTGATGAGTTGAGGAAGGCTGTTTCTTTAGGTTATAAAGTAGTCGAATATTTTGAAACTTGGGAGTACGAAGTAGCTGTAAATGACACAGGCACAAAATCTTGTGGTTTATTTGCTGAATATATAAATAACTTTCTAAAATTAATGGAATATAGCGACTGGCCTTCGTGGTGTAAAAATGAATTGGAAAAGACAAAATTTATACAAGAATATTTCGATAAAGAGGAAGTCCGATTAGATTACGACAAAGTTCAAAGTAACCTTGGTTTTCGGTACATGAGTAAACTTATGTTGAAGTTTTTAGGGAAAATTCGGAAAACGTCCTAACTTAACCAGATCAAAACATCTAACAGACGAGTTAACTTCGTACGGTACAAACAGTTATATCACGGAATTTGTCAGTGGCGGTCCTAAAAATTATGCTTTCAGAGTATTTTCACCGACTTAAAAATAAATATTTTAGCATTGGTAAAGTTAAAAGCATAACGTTAAATTTTGAAAACAGCCAAAAAATAAATATTAAGGAACGGCATGTAATAATGCTGAACCTGTGTACGTTCTTAACGATAGAAAAATTGCAAGAACCGCATACGAAGTCATTTGAAAACCAGAGCGTAAAGTCTATAGGGAGGTTTACAACAAAAGACGCCGTCTAAACAATTCCTACGATACAGTTCCTTATGGTTTCCTTATATAATTTGATTTTATTCCTTTAAGTGTATTTTTAATTTTTGTTCTTAGTGCACGTATTTTTCTTATATTTTGTTTTATACATTTTGCAGTTCGTTTTTTTTATTGTAATTATAAATACATTTTTTTTACGAGACAAAATTTTTATTAACTTGAATTTACTTTTTTTATTATTAATTTGTATTTTATACATTGCACAGTTCTTATTTTTTATTATAATTATTATATTGTTTTTATTAGGCACATGTTTTATTAATATTTGTCCATAAGTACATTCTACAGGTTTTTCAAAAGCGTATCATTAATTTTATTATCTGTTGTAAAGTTGTTCAAAAAGTCTGCTATAGAACCACCAAGAGAAAAATTTAGTAACAACGTTAAACAGTGTTGACCACACAGATCCGACGATATATCTTGAAGCATCGTATTATTATATTTGTACAGATAGGTATTGTGTTGGACCTATTCAGTTCAGAGGAATTGGAGGTGAAAGTAAAGAAAGATTGGGAGAAACAATGGTGGAAATGGAAATTGACGGGCAAGTTTATTTTATTACTTTGCATATAGTTTCAGAATCAATAATGCTACAAGACGTAATTCTTGGCGCAGACTTTTTGCATAAACAAAATGTTAGTTTTTGTGGAAGGCAAGTTTTAATTTCAGAATCAAAGCATGAGAATAGCTGGGCGGAATTAGTAGGAGTTAATGTGAGTGAAGATGACGTTTCAGCTTTGTCTCGTATTACAGACGAAAATGAAGAACGGAAGAACGGAAGTGAAGAAGTTAGTGGTGAATTACAGCCCTGCAAAATGTAGAGACACGGGAATAAAAATGCAAATCGTCTTGCGTGACAAAGTTCCAGTGCATCAATCCCCTCGAAGATTGTCGTTTGCAGAAAAACAAGAAGTTGATAAACAAATGGTTGCAAGATGGAATTATTCATTATTCATTATTTGCCCCTGGAACTGCAAGCAAATGCTCGTGCTTTTAAATGTACTACACCCGATGAGTTGTATGCCGGTTTCATAGCACTGTGGCCTCCGTACCTACTCTACGCCACTGGAGAAACGTTTGACCCACTTCTCGCCGAAGTGAAATCAAGCACATAAACGCTGACGGAACACATTCCTATTATAGTAACCTTAATGTAATGTAGACCGCTTACTTAGCATTTGTAAATATTATAAATAGTACACACATTATTATACAATAACAGATACACAATAAACGATTGTCAGTCGACACGCATCTTTTCTTCATTCTCGCCAACGAACACAATATTATATGGACCAACGCCCATAGCACCCACTGGATAATTACCAATCACCCTCATCTACTATTGCTAAACGACCCCGAATTGAGACGTCTGTACCTCACATGCAAGAGCATCGAAGTCACTTCAACGTTTCTAACGGTGTGCGACGTTTCGCGTGCGAGGAAAGTGGACACATGTCGCGAGATTGTCAGCGGCGTAGTTGGCGGTGTTTCACGTGCAACCGAAAGGGTCACATTAGTACTGACTGCCACTTCCGGAAAGACATGGACGAAAAACGCGACAACGCGAAAAGTGTTAAAACAGTTGTGGATTACAGAAAAGTCAACAATGCCTACAAAAAGTTTTGCAAAATAAATAATGTAGAAGTGATTGGCTTCATAGACACCGGGAGTGAAGTAAATGTCATAACTACAGAAATTGCAACTAAATTGCAACTGAATACACAGAAACAGGACATTGTGTTGGAAGGGTTCGGGGGACGTCAAGTCTATTGCGATTCTGAAGCAAAATTTTCCTTACTAATAGACGGTATTCGCTACAAACATCGGCAGTGATCTCGGACGTGTGCCTTAACGGCGTTGACATAATTACTGGACAACCTGTTTTAAATTCGGATGGACTAACGGTTGTTGTGAAGAGTGGTATCACAAGTGTTGTAGAGAATCTCTGTGACTTTTTGCAAAACATTACCATTAAGGGAAATGCAGAACGCCCGAAAACAATTTTAATGGAGGATGCGCTACTGCCGGCTGGTAGTACAAAATGAGTGTCAGTTTTAATTAGTGGTTCATCTGAAGGAAAGAGTGTCTATTGTGAAGCGAAATGTTTTTCTGTGGGTCAATCAATCATATGTATGCCTGCCGGAATTCATTGTGTGCCGGACCCACAGGTGATGATATCTAATATAGGCAGTCGTAGTATCAACTTTCAAAAGGGATAATTATTGGCCCTTGGTGAGGAATGTTCCGAACTGGTAGGAGACATGGAGAAATTGAGTTTAGGGGTGAGTACCTGTCAGAATGTATGTGAGTGTGATGCGATGGATTTATAGAAAACCGACTTGGATGTCACTAGGTTCGGAGGTACGAGAAAAGTTGAGTATGTTACGGCTAAAGCCCGAATATCGGATAATACTAGAATTACCCGGATAATGTTAGAACTATCCAAATATAGTGGATAAAGTAGGCAATTCAGATAGCGTGTGTGGCTTTTCGGAATAAACCGGTTAATACTAGAATTTGCCAACGACGCGCGACGCTTGGACAAAACACTAATAATAATCGTTCATTCGCGTTCCGGAGTTGACAAGATGACGACTGATTTAGAACAGAAGTACGTTCTTGTTTTAGAGAGCGATTTAACGAAATGCTCTGCGATTTAGTGCCGCACAAAGATTCAAATTTATGTTTCATGAATTCTACCCAATATAGTGAGTTTTTGGAGTCAGTAAAAATAGCAAAAGAAGCAAAATCGAAATCGGTACTACAGTATCGACGATTAAAAAGGTTTGATGTTTGTGTAATTGGTGGTATTGAGAGACTCATTTCTCCAGTGGCTGATGGCGAAACAAATATAAGGTATTTTGTAAAAAACGAGGAGATCTTCGACATACTGCACGAAATCCACTTAGCAATTGGACACGGAGGAAAACATCACATGCTGAAGAAAGTGAACAAGAAATATAAAAATATAACTCAGGAAGTAATCATGGTTTATTTAAAACTTTGTATTGCATGTCAGAGAAAACAGAAATCTACTAAGAAGGGAATTGTTGTCAAACCCATGGTAGAATAGAATAGAATAGAATAGAATAGAATAGAATAGAATAAGCATTTATTAACATCTGTACAGATACAAGTCAAGAAAAGAAAATATAATTATAGTGGTATACATCAAAGGTTCAAAAATTCATCACACTTGTATAATGGTGTATTCACTAGATATGACTTTAAATGTTGGGTGAAGTTTTGATTTTTCCATTCTGTTGGACATTTGTTGTACAGTTCGAAACCTCTGAAGATAAACTCTGTTGTTTTTATTCGAGCTCGTGGTACATGGATGTCCTCATCCCTTCGAGTCGAATAAGTATGCATGTCATTTACTTTCTTAGCGGTGCCAGCCTCTTTATGAATTTTCTGCAAGATTTTGAATATATACATCGATGGAGTTGTTAGAATTCCGTACTTTACAAACAGAGGTCTGCAAGTCTCTCTAGATGAGGCTCCCTCCAGGCTCCGAATTGCTTTCTTCTGTTCCTTTAGTATGAGGTCAAGGTGACTGGAGATTCCCCATGCGGCTATACCATAAGACATTGTAGAATGGAAGAGAGAATGATACGCAGTTAGTGCTGCCTCTTTACCACTTGTCTGTTTGATCTTTTTAACTGCAAAAGTTATTTTTGCAAGTTTTTTGCTAAGTTGCTGTATGTGGTACTTCCAAGACAGTCTCTGATCCAAGTGAATACCCAGGAACAGAGCATGTTCCTGAGCTTCCTCCCATCTGTCTGTTTTGAATGTCAAAGTTATTGTTTTTTCTTTGTTGAGATTTAAATCATTTGATGTGAACCACATTTCAGCTTTTTTGAGATTTTCCGTTGACTTGACCCGTAGAACATTTTTGTCGATATCACTATCTGATATTGTAGTGTCATCGGCATACATAACAGTATGCCAGTTTTGGTTTTTGGAAAAATCGTTGACATAGATTATAAACATCGTTGGGCCTAATATCGAACCTTGCGGTATACCCCTTGATACATTCATTGATGTGCTTAAATTGTTGTTATAATCGACTATTTGTTTGCGATCTTCCAAGTATGATCTTATAAGTTGTTGCGCTGAACCATGAAAACCATAATGTTCAAGTTTTTGTAGCAGTTTAGTATGTGTTATCGAATCAAAAGCCTTGCTTAGGTCGCATAGTTGTGTTGTACATATCATATTTTCGTTTATGGTATTGCCAATATAGGACAATAACGACATCATGGCATCTTCTGTACTTGATTTTGGTCTGTATCCAAACTGCTCCTCACAAAAGTAATTATGTTTATTAAAAAAAATCTATAATTCTCTTATTAATGATATTCTCGAATATTTTAGAAAAAACTGGTAAAACTGAGATTGGTCTGTAATTGCTACAGTCATTTTGATCATATTTCTTGTAAATTGGTACTACTCTCGCCATTTTAAGCTTTGTAGGTAATATACCTTTATGTATGCAATTGTTGAAGATTTCTGTTAGGGGTTCCGATATAATTGCAGCACTTGCTTTAATCACTTTAGTGTTTAAATCGTAAATGTCTTTCGTTAAGGTGCTCTTGAGATTCATTATTATACCTTGAACTTCTGGTGCCGTTGTTGGCCAGAAGAACATCGAGCAGCCATTGGTAACAATTTTCTCCATCCCTTCCACTGTGTTTTGTGATGATGACGTAGGTAACCGGTCAATCGTTTCAAAATATTCCTTAAACTGTTCAGATGATAGTGTAGTCTTATTACTGTTGTGCTTTTTCCTTCCTGTTTCCTCATTTATGATCTTCCAAATTTCTTTTTGTTGGTTGCTGGCGTTCTGTATTCTTGTGAGATTGTAAGTCTGTTTTTCAATTTTCGCTTCATGATAATACATTTGCTTATATTTTACTACATAATCTCTTAAAACTTGCGAATAGTTGTCTGCTAGCATTCTTGTCAGTAAACTTAAGGTTTCTCTTATGTTTTTCAGATACTTTGAGGTTGCGCGAGTTTTATCTTTTGCCACATCTTTTAATGGGAATGCAGCGTGGAAGTCTTTAACAAATAAGAACAGGAAGTTTTCAAACGCTAAGTTCGGGTTTTCCACAATTCTATACTCTGATAAGTCTACTTCTAATAATTCGAGAAATTTCTCAATCGCTCTTTTTGTGAAACTGCGGCTTCTCTCATTTGTGATAGGTGTGCACTGATTATTAATTTCAATTTTTATAGCTAGAGCGTGATGATCGCTGATTCCTGCCCATATAGTTCTGGCTTCTTCATAACAATTATTATTGATAAATATATTATCTAAACATGCACTTCCTCGGGTGGGTTCTAAAAACGCTTGTCTTAGATCGTAACTGTACAATAATTTAACCAGTTCCTCTCTACTCGTGCTTTCCTTCAAGAAGTCGATGTTGAAATCACCACACAGTATAATTTGTGTATTTATGTGAAAATGTTCATTTATGTAACTTAGTACCAATTCTATTGTATCCAAGTATTTACCAAAGTCTCCATTTGGAATCCTATATGAGCACACTATTATAGTGTTTTCTTTGGGTAGGAAAATACCAATGATTTCGCAATGCAATTCTGTAGACATCTCTCTGACCACTGGCAATTCCTCTGCTTCGATGTCTGATCTGGTACTTTCGGAAATGAATAGTAGATGCCAAGTGGATTTGATAGACATGCAGTCAAACCCAGATGGGCCATATAAGTTTATTATGGTCTACCAAGACCATTTAACAAAATTCGTACAGATCAGGCCTTTGCAGTCGAAGACAGCAGAAGAAGTTGCAAAACATTTACTGGATATATTTTGCATTTTTGGTGCTCCGGCCATTTTGCAATCGGATAACGGTAAGTGTAGTATATTATAGCTTTTCTTTGTTACGTGTCAAACTGGAGCGCAGATATATCGCAACAAATTCGGAAGATCTAGCGACTTTCCGCGTTTAGTGAACAATTTTAGAATATTTACCGTGACGGTCATTAAATGCCATGCACACTGTATGTGTATTCTGTCAATTTAATTTATCGGCGTTCTTGCTTAAACTGTTTTGAATGCAGTTCTTCTGCGCTGATTATTTTGTATTTTCCCGTCCAGCTTCTTGAATTTTTCTTTCGTTTACCGCTGCGTTCTCCTGGATTTCTTCTCACGTTATTCTCGATGATTATTCTCTGTATTTTGTCTTATTTCCGCACTTAATATTGGTAGAGGATCTTTTATATTTTCGTCGTCATCTGTTCGATATTTCAACGTACTTGACCCTAAATTTATTCTTACCTACTTTTTTCCAAAATTTTCTTGCTTAGGCTCGGTACGCGATTCTTTCATCTCTCGCAGAGAAGCTACGGCAGAGTGCGGTTGGCTATTTGAATAATTTATACACGTGTTGTTCCTTCGGGGATTATTTTCTTCTAGCTATTTTTGGGGAGTACGGATTGTACAAGGTACTTTAGTTGTGGCTTTTGTTCCGTCTCCGCACCCATTTCGGGATTCGACTGTGCTCTGTGGCTTTTTTTGAGAGTTAGAGAGAGACCCCGCTCACAGGTAAGCGTTGGCTCTTTTCTTTTTTCTTCGTTTGTTTAATTCAATTTGTGATTACCTGCTACTTTCTTATATGTTTTCTTTTGTATTCTAATTTGTCCTTTGTGGCATTTTAGGAGTTTTTTTGGGAGCACTCCTCCTTGATAAGTATCGCTTTGGATTGCATTCCTGTCGCAGCGCACCCATCAGGAAGAGCGCAGGTATACCAGGGCGTATTTCGAACCGCAAGCTCCCACAGACGGTGAAGCTGACCAATTATCATCTCTAAGCTAAGGTCAGATTAGTATAGTTGTCACCAGTACGTTTGGAAGTTATTCGTCCTGCGGCTGGATTTTGTGTAACGCCCGGCACGGCATTTCGTGGCCACACTTTTGTTCTTAGAACACACGTACTTTGTAACGTTTAGATTTAGTTTATTATTTTTATATCGTCGCTCGTAGTTCATTTAGTTTTTTGTTTAAGATAATTATAGTTACTTGCTTTGTTTATTTTCTTTTATCATTCAGTCATTATCTTTGATCATTTAATTTTTTTTATCTGTTATTAGTCCGGTCGACACTCGCGTTGCGCCAAGTCATTTCTTGTAGTTAGTGTGCGTGCGATAAGCCCGTCAGTGCGTCTGCACGTGTGGAGCTCCAAGAGTGTAGCGGATTTGTCGCGTCATCCGCGCCTGTTTTTGATTCACTTGGTTGGGCGGAGCGTTGGTGTCGGGTGGCTGATTTCGGATCAGTTTGCTTACGTTGTTTTTTGAAAATTAATTTTGTTTATTGCTACTTTTGTTTAACCATAATTTGTTCTCTGTTTAATATATTTTTGTTATTCATTACACATTTAGACTATTTGACTACGTTTTATTTTTGGCTATGTATACACCCCCACTGTTGTTTTCCAGTGACCTTTAGGAGTTTGTGGTCACTTGGATTCTACGTTTCGGCTACAGAGGATCAGCCAAAAACTCCTTGGCGCCCATTTATTGTACTGTTTTTTTACCCGCTCCCATATCCGATTAGGGTTTTAGTCGCGGCCGGATCCTCTTGTGACGTTGCAACGTGATTGCGTCACATCTTAGATGCAAATCGGAAAATGAGTCATTTATTTCGTTTAACACAGAACATTTACGGTTTTTTTGTGATAGTGACGGAAAATTCAAAAAAAGAAAATCACCGAGAACCAAAAATGCATGATTGTTGATTTTCTAACATCAAATTATTTTCAATAGGTCGGGAATTCGCAAATCGTATTATCGAGGAGTTGTGCTTGATGTGGAGTGGACTAAAATTGTACATGGAAAGCCCAGATATAGCCAGTCACAGGGAAGTGTGGAGAGAGCAAATCAGGACATCCAAAATATGCTCATAACATGGATGAGCGACGAGAAAAGCAGGAAGTGGTCAGAAGGTTTGCGATTCGTCCAACTTATGAAAAATCGAGCTTATCATGATGGCATAAAACTTTCACAATACAAAGCCATGTTTGGATCTGATGTCAAAGTTGGACTTACATCTTCTTCTCTACCTAAAGAGGTAATTCTTTCATAAGAATAAATCATACGGTCTTTATTACAATACTTAATTTTACTTTCAGGTTATTGAAGGTATTCAAACAGAAGAAGAGCTAGAAAAGATAATTAATAAAGAGGCTCACAATAAAGAAGACGTTATTCCATCAAACAGCACAGAAAATGATGAAAGGGAGGATGTCACTGAGAATGTCTGTTCATTTTGTAATACGAAAAGTTCTTTGCCTGGTGGAACATGTACAATTTGCTCAAGAAAAAAACAAATTTTTGCAAATAGACGCGAAGCGAAATCAAACTTTGAAAACCAGCCAATGAGAGTGGAACAGTGGAGGAAATGTTTTCAAGAAGCCAGTTCACGGTATGTGCCAATAAACTTATTAATATTGATGACGTATCATCTGAAAAGATATCTTTACGCCAAATTGCCAATCGCCAATCAATGTCTGGAGGTCAGAGATATAAAAGGTGTAATTGTAAAGCAGTGTGCCACGCTTAAAAGCCTATGTAAATCTGCAGGAGTATTATGCAATTCGAAAATGTCAATGGGTTAAAGAACAGATTGGGAGATGAGAGAGCCTCAAAACTGGTATTCTTGTTTAAATATTGCAAAGAAAATAGATAAATTTTGTATATTAATATTTATATATTTTAAAAGTTTCTTTTGCATTCTAATTTATTTGTAAAATATTTATTTATTGATCACTTGATAGATCTGATCTAGCATTTTCTAACTTAGAAGCAGGAGTACCAGAAGTTAAACATTGGAGGACAAATTTAAAATATGTTGCTTCGTTTTATAGAAGTTCAGCAGTTCGAACAGACGAACTTAAAAAAATTGCAGCCGAATCTAATACGAAGTTTTATCGATATCCAGAACATTTCGAAGTTCGTTTTGTTGAACATCGTATAAATATTTGTGAAGCAGTCTTGTAAAATTTACCATCGATTAGAAAACACTGGAACTTCAAAATTGAATCGGAATATAGCAACCGAAACGAAAAAGCCACAGCACGAGGATTCCTGAAAATATGGGAAGAAAGTAGTGACCAAGTGTATTACACAAGTCTTATGCTGGATATCCTTGAACTCTTTTGTAAATTACAAAAAGAAAACCAAAAAGATATGATAACCTCATGTGACATATAAATATATAAAAATAAAGTTCTTACCTCGATCACTTTAATGGAATCTGCCCCATTCCCGGGAGTCAAGAGGAACAAGTTGCGTCCCCTGCAGCTGCTAGTGAGAATGAGAGTACCGAGTACAGTGAGAGTATGAGCAGGAACAAAAGAAATATTCATAACTCGTTGGTAACAACAAAAAGGTGTAGACAGTGTTCGAAATGAAATTATTTTAAGTGCGAAGGACTGCATATCCCAAAGACTCTCAGATGATACAAATAATATTTATAGAAAACTAAAAATGTTCCTCGAGGCTCGAAGTATTTCAGATTTTACTGTAGCAACAAGAGAGGTAGTTGAGAAAATTTTTGGTTCAGATTATTTGAAACAATACATGGATGAACTGATTGAACAGTGGACACTTCGTTTTGGATAATCTTCCTGCGCCTTCTAGTTTTACTGACAATACCGGTAGGCTATTTCATTTGTTAAAAATATCAGTGCCTGGAACTGTGCTTTCAAAATTGGTGCAAACCTACGAGGGGTCGTTTTTATATTCCCGGACTGGGCAGTTTTAAATTTTGAGACAATTTTCCATTAATTTTTTTTGTAATCACATATGCTTTGGAAACGTGTATGCCAAATTAGAGAACAATTGCAACATGTTTAATTTCATTAACTGCCAGTTTGTGTTGTCGCGCATCAAAATGAATAAAACCAAATATCAGGCTGTTATAAAATTTCTTACCAGACAAGGAAAAACTCCCAAAAATTATTCTTGAAGAAATGTTGGTTGTGTACGGGGATGATTGTTCTTCTAAGTCAACTATTTGCGAGTGGTCAAAACCGTTTAAAAATGGTCGAGAATCATTGGATGATGATCCCCGCCCAGGTCGCCCTGTTGACGTGATCACTTCAGATGTTGTTGAAAAAACCAAGTGTTTGGTACTGGAGGATGCAAGATTGAAGAAGCGGCAATTAGCAGCTTTACTAGGACTTTCAGAAACCAGGGTTTTCAGAATCCTACATGAATACCTTGGAATGGCAAAGGTTAGTGCAAGATGGGTTCCGCGAATGCTTTCGCCATTCCAAATGCACGTTCGGGTAGAGGCGTGTGAACAATTCTTGACGCTTTGTTAAGATGAGCCAAATTTAATTAAATTAAACGTGGGATCATCATTATGAACCTGAATTGAAAAAGAGTCGATGCAGTGGCATGTTAAGGGCTCCAGCCCTCCCAAGAAGTTTAAGGTCACCCCTTCGGCATAAAAAATAATGTCAACCATTTTTTGGGACCGCCAGGGAATTTTGCTGATTGATTGTATGGAGACAGGTAGAACAGTAACGGGAGAGTATTATTCAAGCTTAATGCATCGCCTCAGAGATTCAATTAAAGTGAAAAGACGAGGAAAACTGACGAGAGGTGTTTTGTTGCTTGACGACACTGCACCAGTGCACAAGTCAAGACTTGCAAAAGCTGCTGTTGCTGATTGTGGCTTCGAAGAAATTGAACACCCGCCTTAGAGTCCAGATTTAGCACCTAGTGACTATTTTTTGTTTCCTAATCATAATTCAGGGCAATGACGAACTTATTGCGACTGTTGAGGACCATTTTGTGGAGACACCGAATGAATATTTTTGCAACGGATTAAAGATGTTATTAAAGCGGTGTAATACCTGTATTCAAAAGCAAGGGAACCGTATTGAAAAATAAATTTTTGTTGCTGCTCTAGTCTTTTGTTTTCATGCCTAGTCCGGGAATATAAAAACGACCCCTCGTATATAATTCTGTCATACTATTTTGAAGAGTTCAAAGCAAAATTGCTTATCGAGAGATGCCATTAACAGCCGCATGTACATTGCCATTAATAGTCCAGGAACCGCCCACTTTGATCCACGGCCGACTGTTGCAAAATTTTTGGAACAAAAGGAGCGCCGATATAATATGCCGGATACGGAACTATACATATAGGAATAGGGAATTTGTGAAAAAAATTGGGACTGGTATGTAACAACAACAACAACTATTTAAGTGAATCAGGCAAACAGGTAAATAAAGTTGCGACAGTAATAAAACATTGCCAAAAAAGAAACAGAGACAAGCTTGTCAGCCTCCTTGAAAAGAGAGAAAGAGCGCAAAAATGTGCTCCATAATTTAATTACGGAAGAAGAGGACGACGTTACCTTATTTTTCAAAAGTATCGCCATGTCGGTTAAAAAATTGCCTCCCAATCTCCTAACATAAGCAAAATTGCAAACCTTGTAACACTTGTTGCCAACCTTCAGGGCCAAACGAATTACCATTATTCTTATCCTGCTAACATAAATGTATCCGTGTAAAATCCAAATAGTGAGTACTCTGACGCAAGTGGTGCTTCATCCTTAATACATTGGCATATCAAGAGAATTCAGAAAATTTTAATGAATCTGCTGAAGTAAACGCAAATTTTATGACATGAATCAGTAACACATTTCGCAATTCTGGTGTGTAAAAATATGCATGTACCCACTTACCTAAATATGTAGGTTCCAATTAATAAATTTCGACTTTTGGCAACAAAGTATTTTTAATGTTATAAAATATTGTATTAACGTCAGTGCGAGCTTTTCTTCAGAGCTGATTGGATCAATATTCTGTTACACGACATCTTCTTGATATCGTTCTCAATCAAATTCAAAACAAAATCAAATTCCGCCGGCGTCAATCGCAAAAATGTATGAAATTTTTCGTCATCTTGAGTTAAATGATTTTGAATTAATTGTTGAAAACAACCTTCCTCTTACCTAGTTCTATATATCTGGTGCATTTCTCTTCTCGAAGGAAGTAATATGCAAGCACTACTCGACTTCTTTCACTTAAACTCATGACCAACAGTAAATTGACAGTTAAGCAATTGTTAAAATCGCTTGTAGGAAAATACCCATTCGATCAATGTCAGCGATGATCACTTAGAGATAATTGCTTCACGATTATCGCTGTGCGACAGACGCGCCTTGGAAAACGTACCTTTAACTGATTTCCCTCATCAACAATTAGGTGTCTAGTGAAGAACGGAGTGGTTAACTAAGTGCACTTTTTTATTTTCAAGTTGTTATTTAAATTGTAGAAATATAAGCAGTAGTATGCAGGAAATGGAGTGAACAAACGAAAAGGTGTGTGAGCTTATAACATTTTTTTCCTCCTCGATCTATTATTGGTATCTTTATTTCTTATAATTTACCCTCTTTTTTTTGTTAGATTTGGTTTTCCACGTATATTTGAAGGTTTTTCTACCTTGGGGTTTTATTAACTTAAACCTCCCCTACTGGCGCGGTTTTCGTACTTGTAGCTGCCATCCGACTCTGTTCTAGAAGCCTGCTGCCAGTACCTGGACTTCTGTGACTCCAGAAAATCGAAATTTCACCTAAGTAGATAAGGCCAGATTTTTCGTAATTGTTCCGGTTGCGTCTTACAATTGGTTCCGTGTCGCTACTGTTTTGTGCAGCCCGTCGCGGCGTATCGTGACAGACTTTTAGTTTTGTATTTACGTATTTTCTTCTAGTCACGTCCGTTCCTTCGGTGTGTGGAGTAACGATTGAATTTTGGATTTGCACCATTATATTTTTGTTTTACCTTTTGTATCTCATTCACTACGTTAGTGCCTTTTGTATGTCATTAGTATTTAATCATTATTTAGCTTATTTAATTGTTCTTGACCTAGTCTATTCATATTTATTTTGTAAAACCGTAATCGCCGTGCTTGAGTCGCGTTTTGTTTTTCTTATACGTGTGTACGACTTTCGGGTGAACTTGCGTCAGCAAAGCTTCGTCGCCCTATTGATGGCACTCAGATGTAATGAAAGAGTTCGCTCATACGGTATATTTTTATTCACCAAAGGCATACAAGTTTCTTAGACAATATTTCGTATTGCCCAATGGTCGAAATATTCGGTACTGGTTGACGAGCCTGGACTGTTATCCTGGTCTCTTGAGTGAGGTGTTTGCTTTTTTAAAGACAGAGGTTGTACAACAGGATTTAAAAGATTGTGCCTTGATTATTGACGGAATGGCAGTTAGAAACCAAAACATATGGGACTCAAAGGGGAAATGTAGATTACGGAGGAATTGTTGATGCTAAATATGATTCTGCCTGATTTAAATGTCCAGTCCCTTATTTCTTGACAAATAAAGCAAATGCAAATATTCAAAAACAAATTATAATATGCTGTTTGCGTAACTTATTTGAAGCAGGAATAATAATTCGATCGGTTACATGAGACGGTACAACAACAAACATTCAAACAATTAAAAATTTGATTGGTTCTGATCTTCAAGATAATTTATGTTTTTGTCATCCATGTGCCTCAGATGTTAAAATATATCGTATATTGGATACATGCCATATGCTTGATGGTTCATACCGATGTTAAAACTTGATGTTTGAATCATTGTTTATAGTCACATAAGCATCAATCAAAACAATTTCAAAAAAAAATTCTATACCATTGAGAGAAGTCAGTAATAATCTGAATCACCCAAGCGAAATATATACACAAAGTATAGACTTCTGAAACACCCTCTATAAACATTCCCCATTTTCTCATCTGTCAATAATGGTTTTTCTCTATTATTCAAAAATACTATGATAATAGATAGGTGAACTGTATATTTTGGAGTTTTCAAAGTCCGAGTATTTACTATTTATAGATTAGAAGTAGTCATTTATTCGTCACAATTTTTGTAATTATATCTAAATGAATTTCATTGCGCAGCATGTGGATCTTGGTTATTCTAGTCCATAGGCTATAGGTTTCAATTTGGCAAAGTTGCTATTTTTCAGCATAACAATAATTAACAAGTTTGCCAAATTTACACCCATGGTCTATCTACTGTGATAACCAAAATCACCATGTTACACACCGAATTTCAGGCAGCCTGTACCTCATAAGACAACATTCAAGGCTTAATAAATTATAATTTAAATAAACCTTTTACTTTTTAGGTTTTAAACGGAGACAAATCTCAGAGGAAGATGGAGTAACTCGTCAAATGCACATATACAAGAGTATGCAAACTGCAACACAATTTGGCAAACGTGATTCCGCTCAAAACAAGCGTAAATTTTCCAAAAAGAAGAAATTCCGTGCATCACCTGATTTTACCAATTTGAATGCAACAACTCTAAGATTTATTGAATCCCAAGGAAGAACATAAAAATTTAAGCCGCGTGGAAGATAATGATGATAAAATATTTGCATTGTCCGTATATAAAAGAGAGTGGCAAAGATTTATACGAGGGTCGTACACTAATTATTGTCCCTAACATAGAAAGAAGAAATCTAGCACAACAGAAATATATTTATTTTTTTACATAGTCCCCATGGACTGAAATACACTTTTCATATCTGTGTTCTAAAGCTTTGATGCCGCTCAGAAAAAATTCTTTTGGTTGCTCCTCCAGCCACCCATTTACAGCCTGGATAATGATGTCCACGAAGTTGTTCCTTCAGTTTTGGAAAAAGGTGGTAGTCACTGGGGACTAGGTCTGGCGAATAGGGCGGGTGCTCCAGCAATTCAAACCCAAATTCACAAATGGCACTCATTGAAACGCGACTCTTGTGAACCGGGGAATTGTCATGGTGAAGGAGAATTCCAATTTTTCGTAATCTGATAAGTTGGAGCATCGTCTCCTAACACATTTACCATATCTTGATGAATCACAGTTGGCGACAAACCTTTCTTTTGCAAATACTTTATCACCGCTCGGAGTTCATTTTTATCCATTTTTGTGACACTCTAACTACAAGCGTACACAGAAAAGCACTGAAGAAAGTCAAATTAATAATACTTTAGAGTTATAGCTTTGAAATGTCACAGAATTGAATGCGCCTATTTTGTTTTTTGTCTGTCAGACCACACCAACTATGTTAGGGACAACAATTGGTGAACTGCCCTCGTAGTTTACCTTCCAGAAAAATGTTATCATCATTACCGAACAATATTCCCTTTGAGTGTGGTATTAATAAGCACCTGTTAAATCATTTGAAGAGTACTGTAGTTAAAAAGAAAGACATTGAAAAATATTGTGCCTTCATTTTTTATGAAATTTCTTTGGAATGTGGGCTACAATATAACACCACACAACTTGAATCAAGACACCGTTAAAAATTATTACATCTCATGTATTCGAAGTCATGGTGTACGCAACACTAACCCCACCTGCTCTGCATTTGTATCTTCAAATAAAGCCCTTTTAATCAACAATTTTGTCTCTTCGCATTCAGCAAGTGCAAACTGCGTACAGGACGAATGTAACAATGCCTTAGGTAGGTACGTTAAAAGATATTTTAATGAATCCCGTTCAGCTCATAACTTCCAGTACAGATTTTCCCACACTTAAAAATTAATTATTGACAATTGCCTAGTGAATACAGGTGATGTACCTAAGTATTGAGTTTATCACTATTATGCGCACTATCAATAATTATTATATAACATATAGTCACTTTCTAAATGCATTTTCGGAAATGTTCTTTCGATCATCAGGGAATGTTTTCATTATTGAAAATTTAACAGAATTCCAGTAGAACCCAGATAACTTCAAAAAACGAACCAAGGCCCTCTTGCAATCCAGAAAGACTGCAAAAAATAAATAAATAGTGACTGACATCATTATTGACAGACATTTTAGAAAACTTAAAAAATCAAAATTACATAGGTACCTAAATAATTTAAATTTCCAATAATTTAAAGATTATAAATTATATATAAATATATATATATATATATATATAAATATTAAAATTTTATTTGGGGAATTCAGTCTGATATTAAAAGAATACTCTTTTTTAGGTTCAAGCTTTCAACACTTTATTGTGTCTTCGTCAGGAACACTGTAAATGAGCGACAATAAGTATACATTATGGAAAATTAGAAGATTTTTAACACTTACAAAAGTTGAGTTTTAAAAAGTACGCTGAACTGAACATCATTTAAAATTAAAGAAACTCAAAGAAAAAACTGGTAGTAATAGTTACATTATTTCACACACAGACTCTTATACATTTGTAATTTAAACGTTTTTTTATAATCTAAAAATTATTGTTTGACAGTAGTCAACACAATTTGAAAATTTAAAAATCTTGGAGTTTTTTACTATGGTTATATTGCTGGGTATAATTATTATTGGTATCTATCTACTTTTAATTTGTTTCCTTAGCGAGTTGTAACAGATATGAATATATGATGTTCAAACCTTCTATATCTGATCTTTTAATATTTACATAAACTCAACAGTCGAAACTAAATCCTTATAATATATATATATATATATATATAATTGATAGTTCAGGGATTAGTGGGAATGGTCAAGTGGCGTAGTATTTGAGAAAACTTTATTGTTGCTCAAGCTTTCGGAAAAATTTTTTCCTTCTTCAGGAGACTAAAATTGACAAAATAATGTTAATGTAGTACATTACAAAGTTATCTACGACTTACACAATGTGTATCTAATACATTAACTTCAAAATAGAAAGATACAACAAAAAATTTAAAGAAATCAAGCTATCTAATATTAAAAAGTTAGAAAGACTAATGTTAGATCAACGTAACAAGATTAGTACTAAAGAATCCTGGATTAAAAACCTCACTGAAGTTCATTTACCGGACGAAGTGAAAACATTTTTATCTCTTGGGCCCAAATTTAGCTTGGCTCCAAAAAAAGTTGACATTTCCCTTCGCAAATTGATTTCTGACGTACACTTTGTTATAGAGGGTTGTGGAAGTGACAAAGATCTCCTTCTTGCCAGAGCAACCAATATTCTAACTAATTTCATTCTTAATGACACCGGCCTCAATAACTACTATCATGACTTATTTGACAAGACAAAATTGTTTCTAAAAAGGAGGAGTGACATATATATCACCAATTCTGATAAAGGCAATGTCACAGTGGTTTTATACAAAGAAATGTACCACAAATTGGCACTTGATTGTTTGAACGATCAAACTTATTATATCCGCCTCAACAAAGACCCCACTTCGACAGTACAACAAAAAGCCAACCAAATTGTCTCCCAATTGAAAAAAGACAACCATGTAACCAAAGAACAGGCTAAGTTACTCTACATTTACAACCCTGTGACCCCCAAATTTTACGGCCTCCCCAAGATACATAAACCCATCCTTTCCTTAAGACCTATCATTTCGTCAATTGATTCTCCTACTTCCAGACTTTCTAAGTTTGTCACAGAAGTTCTAAGCAGTTCTTATGACACCAACAACCCATACTATATCAAGGACAGTTTTGAATTTTCAAACTTCATAAATAATTTTCAGCTTCCACCTAATTACGTCTTAATTAGTTTGGATGTAGTTTCCCTCTTCAATAATATTCCCCTTCAGTTAATAATTCAGTACATCAACAAGTACTGGACGAGACGAATAAAAAGGAACCATTCAATTTCAAAAACAAAATTAATTTCGTTAATAAAATTTATTTTCGACAATATTTATTTCTCCTATAAAAGTCATACTTATAAACAAGTTCTGGGTACACCGATGGGTGCTACTCTCTCCCCAATTCTAGCTCAACTAGTCATGGATGAACTATTAGATATTTGTCTCCCAAAATTAAATTTTGAAGTCCCTTTCATAAAGAAATATGTTGATGACATAGTTTGTGCCGTTCCTCACAATAAATCCCTACATATTTTAGAAATTTTCAACTCTTACAATCAACACATACAATTTACCTTGGAAACTGAAAACAACCGAACACTTCCTTTTTTAGACACCCTACTCATTAGAAATTCTGATAACATAATTGAACTTGACTGGTATATTAAACCTACCAATTCCAAAAGGTATCTCAATTACAACTCTTACCATCCTTCATACATGAAAATTGGTCTTGCTTTAGGATTAAAGTCTAGAATTGAAAAAATTTGTCACCCATCTTATAGATTAAAAAATCTTCACATATTACGTCAAATACTCTTAGATAATTCGTATCCTTATAATCTCATCAACAAATTAATCTTTAACACACCCACCCAAGTTTACAGACCTTCTATTTCTCCTTCAAACAATTCAAATCAGCAAAAAGTTTTCATAAGTTTTCCCTACATCCATAACCTTACTTCTAAAATAAATAGTTTAGTCAACAAGTTTAACATCAGCCTAGCTAACAAACCTTTACTTACAGCCAAGAGAGTTTTTACCAAATTAAAAGACAAAACAGACATCAAACAAAAGTCTAATGTAATTTATAAAATAACATGCCATGATTGTGAAAAAGTCTACATTGGCCAGACCTCGTGGTCCCTAGGATCACGCATCATTTCCCACCGCAGTGACGTTAAAAGAAACATGAATACCTGTGCGTTAGCCATCCATTGTAACAATGAAAACCACTTACCTAATCTCACTGATGTAGAAGTCCTAGATAGTGAGAGCAATTACAAAAAGAGACTTTTCTTAGAGATGGTTCACATTGATCGGCAACCCTCTGTGATGAACAAAAAATTAGACACTCAGGGCCTTAGTGTTATTTTCACTTACCTCCTCAGTCTTGATTGACAGTCTATTGCTATGATTGCAGTGACTTGTTTTCTCTTATATGTCTTGCCTCCTACCATGATAGTCATTTTTATCTTTATAACTTTTATACACCCTCTACTCGTTTCTTAAATTATTATTATTATTTTTTCAGTTTATTTTCCAAATTCACAGAAGGCATGGCATGACAATATTTCTGACGCATTTCAATTTTAACATTTGTACGAACACATTTATGAAAATTTTTGATATGTTTCTGTGTTGTAAACCTATTTTGAAGTTAATGTATTAGATACACATTGTGTAAGTCGTAGATAACTTTGTAATGTACTACATTAACATTATTTTGTCAATTTTAGTCTCCTGAAGAAGGAAAAAATTTTTCCGAAAGCTTGAGCAACAATAAAGTTTTCTCAAATACTACGCCACTTGACCATTCCCACTAATCCCTGAACTATCAATTATTAATAAATTTGGTCACGACTACCTACAAATATTATATATATATATATATATATATATATATATATATAAATTATATATAAAATACTTATTGGTAGTGCGCAGGGTAGTAATAAACTCAATATACATAGACTACCGAAGAGTAAACAGTGATTGTGATGGAAGTATTTCAATCAATTTGTTATGTGTAGTTTTGTATTATTCAGATATTATTAATCATTTTTCAACGATTCCTTTTATACAAAGATTTATCAGACTGTCGTAAAGAGATGAAGATCAGAAAAACAAAAGAAACTGTTGGCGGAGTTTATGAAGAAACATCCTGCATTCATTGCTGGAAAACAAAGGGCAAATTTCAGCAAATTGGACCCTGAAAATTTGCGGAAAGAGGTTGCGGTTGCGGCACTGTTAAATAGCACTCCAGGTGGCAACAAAGAATGGAAGGCATGGAGAAAAGTACGACAAATAAATAACAAAATTGATTTTGCTTAACACGTTATATCAAATTTAAAAGAGTTAGGATAAGAAGCGGAAATATACAGAAAACTGTAGAGAATGGGAGATATAAGATAGTTGAGCATTTTATGAGACAAGATGATTAGTTTGCGAGACACCAGAGACATAAATAAGATTAAGAGAACGCAAAGGTAGGATCGTTAGACTAGGTAGTGTTCTCAAATAGTTGTGGATGCAGAAATTTCGACCTTCGGGAAAATGCGTAGGTTAGCTCAGAATAGGAAAGGATGGAGGTGTGCTTTCAACCAGCTTTTAGACTGAAGAACTTTATGATGATGACCAAATTTGTAATTTTCAGGCATGGCAGAACCTAAAAACCAGAACGAAGGGAAAAGAAAGCAAAAACACCAAAACCTATACAGGAACTGTAGGAGGGTCATTCACGGGAGAAATTATGACCAGGACAGAGGAAGATGTTCTTGATATTATAAAAAAAGTTTCTGTGGAAGGACATATTGTAATTGGGCCTGACGCATAATTTGAATTTCTAGATAATCTCGATCCACAATTACCCTTTGGCACAGACGGACGTGTATTAGTAATCGAAAATATATGCATTACCTGTGTTGGTTAACAAACTTCTTCGGTATTGCAGGATACATCTCTAATTTCTTCTATACAAATTCCAGTAAAAGTATTAAGAAAGTCACAGCGGAAACAGTAAATAATACCAGTAATATTGGAAATAACGGAAGAAACTTTGGAAGTAAAACGGAAGAAAGTGGTGGCCTTGGACAGAATTGCTGTTGATCTCGAGAGCTTCGGTGCATCCTAGGGTGCATCCATATGATATATTTTTTTCACAACTTAGGTCACATAGCGCGTTACCAATTTATACATGTTGTTATGCTATGAACCCAGAAAAATCAGCGTTGTTCAATTATGGTCTACCATTTGTTCGTTTACGGAGAAGATATTTATTTATAAAAGCGGCTAGCGTCGCCGATTCTGCTTCCTTTTGACAATTCCAGTGTACACGTCACTTAAATACTTAGTTAAGATGCTATTGTTCGCAGCGACTTGATGGTTCGACCGGTACAGTGGCGGCGAATTTCTGTTTAATGTGTTTTGCCTCTGTGAGATCGATACTCGGGGTGAATTTTTTACATTTCGTCAAGCGATAACAAGGTCGGCGTACCGGAAAGGGTCGAAAATATTCCATCGTGGCCAGAAGAACCGGTAAGAGCTGCGGATAAACCGGCGCCGCCCACTTTTTCGCCCACCAGAGTTGTGTGCTTTAGGAGAAATTCAAACCTCCGGGTCAAACGACGAGCGAAATACGGCGCCCTCAAAATAAGGGTAGATTTTTATACCGACCGAACCGGAGCTGACAAGGTAATTTCGGGGGCGGATTCCGAAAGCCCCGTCAATCGGACCGAAAATATCCAAAAATCACCCCTCCAGCACCGCGGTTACTAGGGGAAATATTTCTTTTCCCGAAACCTTGCAAAACTTAGCCAAAAAAGTACCAAAAATGAAGGAAGAAACTCGTCCCTGGGGATCGAAGGGGTAAAGTCGCGTGTGGCACCGTTCGAAACTAGAGATTCGTAGTTGCCCCGCATTGAAACGAATCTCTAAAAAGTCAACGTTTAAGGGTAGAAAAGTGCATTTGAAATTGGTCAACACGAGCTCCGGGCGATCGCGAAATTTTTCAAGTTCAGACACCCGCCTGTCAGAATTTCACCGAAATTGCACGTTTTGTTTCGCTCGGGGTGACTTTCACAGACCGCCCCGAGGCGAATAAGGTTCTACGAAGTTCGCTCTTTCGATATCCGTCGAAAACATTGAAATCGATCGATATTTGAGAAAGTTATTAGCGAAAAACCGGAGGGGAGCATTTTCGGTCAAAAAAGGCACTTTTGGAGGCGCCGCGGCGGGCTTAGTTTTAGGTTTGCAATATTTTTGATCGCGGGAGGTTAGAATATGGACTTTGCAGTGCCTAAAGTCCCCCTTCTGTTTTTTCCTAAAAAAATTCCCCCCTCTCGCCAGCGGTGCCGGAAGAGAAGACTGCAATTTTCGAAAATCCTCATTTTTAAAAAAACTGCGGGGGAAATTAAAATCGACTCTGCGGATGGAGGCGCGATGCAAAACACGGTGCTTTTCGAAAGTTGCGCCCCGATCGGGGCTCATTTACCCTCAGAATCGAGGATCCCTTCTAAAGGGTAAAATTCTGAATTTTCTATTGCTTCGAAAGAGACCGTCCGGAAAAGGAATTTATGCCTTTTCTCGAAATATCCCGCGCCGCTCTGCACGAGCGAGAGCTATTTTTCCCTTTTCATCCCCCCCACGACCGCCCCAGGGTGCGAAATGTTAAAAATTGCAACTTTTACCGTTTTTACCCTTCAAAATTTTTCAAAATAACCCGGAGGTCGCAAATCGGACTCGGATCGACGGAGAATTGACGGGTGCATCCGCCCCATCCACTTTCGTCCCTCCGAAGTGTCCGGAAAGGGCCGCAAAAAAATCCGAACACGAGCGACATTTTTTCTGAAAATCGCCCTCTCCCAGGAAGTCGTGTAAGCGCATTTCTCGAGGTAACGACAGGAAATTCTGGATTATTCATGCTTGGAGCATCTGTATTGACGGCGGTGAATGACATCTCCCCCCTATAACACTTACCGCCCCAAATGATTTTCTTTGCCGGACACTGCAAATTTTATCGGATAATTGCGATTTTTTCTTGCTCCAATAAATATTTTCCTTATATTTCATAGTTTCTCAGAGGATAAACTTTTATGCATACTGGATAAAATTTTCACCCCTTCAACCCCTCCGGAACGTCGTCAAAATAATTAATTTCACGAACCTTGCAAAAATCAATGCATTTTTTAGGGAAATAATAGCAGGGACCCCAAAATAATGTAAAAGCAGGAGCGATGATATTTTACCTGAGACCGGATCCTCTCATACGTCAAAATTTTCCCATATTCGTAGTTTCACCGATTTCACGCGAATTTTGCACATTTCCAAATTCCATTTTTAAGCCTTTTTTCCGGGATTTCGCGTAATTTCACGTCGCAAATGTTTTTTACGACGTGAAAGTGGTCGTTTTAGTAAATAAAATTTTGTATTTAAGAAAATTATGGAAAAAATAAAATTCATCATGAAGTGATGTAAATTTTTATAGGCGTATTAAGGAAAGATCTGCTACTCGGCGCACATGGGTTAGTGCCAATACGCACGGCTTCCCTCTTTGCGAATCCGTAGCTGTTTTGGTGGTAGGAGATCGCATCCAGGGCCGCGCAAATTTTTGCCTTTTTATCGATTTTTTGTAATCTTGCGCTTACTGCGTGTCGTATTCGATACGCGAAATACGTTTCTGACCTGGGGATTTTAATTTTTTTTTCGCCCAAAATAATAATTTAAAGATTTGCCAATTTCACAGATTTTGAGGCTGGTTATATTTGGACGGCCGTAACTCGCTACAGGTGAGAGATAGAAGAATCGACGTGGCAGCAAGGAAATGATCCTATTGGACTAGTATAAAGTCTATTTTCAAATGCTCTACAAATGTTAAGGAAAATCTAACTGCGTTCTCGTGTTATTCTAGCTTTCAAATCGCAAATAGGTACCCTCTAGTGTAGTTTTGTAAACGTCAAAGGAAAAATCAAGTTTAAATCCAAAAATCTTGACTGTTCTAAAATACCTCTTCCAATCCATTTCCCTTCGCGAGTGACAGTTTCTCAAGAACAGTACAATAAGGCAAAGCATGGGCACGTTAAAAGTAAAGAATATTATCATGGAGGCATTACGTTTCCTCCATCACTAACTTGCTTTTCCAACGACTGAGTGATCGGCCATCGGCCGCTCTGCCTTATTTCCTTGGAAATCACGATCATTAATTTCACTTGTCCAGTTACGTTAGGTCTTGTTTTCTCTAATAAAAAGAGGACCGCTTATCTTTGTCTTCTAGAATTTCAGTCAATTTTCTGGAGACTGAATATAATCCTTTAAAAACGGCTCAAAATGTATGAAAAACATTTTAAAATGCTACATAATCCTGAACTGCCAATACGAACCACTGAAATATATTAATATATTTCAGTGATACGAACACTGATGATTTGTTTTGACCATATATTTGACAAACCCCAACATACTACAAGGTAACCGTGACGTCAGTAACCACTATCTAACCAGTACCTGGACTCTGTATCTAGTCGCTAAACGATACGCTACCTTTTGCTACGAGGATAGCGTAGCTACTCTTGTACTATCTGAAGTTATTGCTAAACTAATCGGGTGTGCTCGAATTTAGCAACTGTTAGCTTGCAGGCACAGTAAAATTAAAAGACGTTTTATGGAAAGAAATCGCTTCCCAGGAGTAATCGGGGCTATCGATGGCAGTCATATTTTAATCGGAAGGCCTAGAGGCCTAGACATGAGGAACACAACTACGTCAACAGAAGGGGGCTCCATTCAAAAAATATTCAAGTTGTAAGTAGTTGGTAGTTGGAAGTTGGAAGGTATATATTTTCGCATATTCAAGGAAGGTTTTTGCAGATTTGTGATTATGACTTGAATATCCTAAATGTTAATGCACGTTACGCTGGTTCAAGCCACGACTCCTATATCTGGAGAAAGTCTGCTATTCAAGTAGAGCTGCATAGGTGCTATGACGATTGGGACAGACATTCATGGCTTTTAGGTGATTCCGGGGTACCCTCAACAACCCTGGCTTATGGTTCCTTTTCAATATGCACCCTGGGACACCAGCGGCTAGGTACAATGAGCGGCATAAGGCCACACGAAATTGCATTGAACGCCTTTTTGGTACACTAAAAGGACGATTTAGGTGCATTTTGAAGGAGAGGATATTAAAGTATGAACCTATAAGAGTAGGAAAAATAGTAACAGCATGTGTTGTTTTACACAATATGTGTATCAGAGCACGTCTTGAATTACCTGATCATTTGCTTGTGCAAGATGACGATGACAATGGTGTGATTTTTGATGGTGGTCATCGATGGGAAATGAAAGGAAATCGAGTCCGGAATGAGTTGGTTAATAGACATTTTTAATTATGTTATATTTTTACGTTCAGACAATTCTTGGATAATTTCAAACATTTGTTTTATTTTCAACATTTCAAGTACATGTTCCTATAAACGTTGAAATTGGTCTTTTAATGCGATATTCAACAACACTTTTCAGTCTTAAAGTAATACATATTTCCTAGGAAAAACAGGTACAAAAAGGTTTTTTAACTTCTATGTCGCAGGGAAGCATAACATTACATTTCAAAACAAGTTTTGGTAATATATTGCTTATTAAGAGGAAGTTATACCTCTCGGTTCTAGTCGACAAGTTAGGGCTTAATCTAATGGATTATTTAGCCATTTCTTAAGTTAGAAATATGAATTTTTTGCAGTGCACAGTTAAAAGGTTGAAATTGAATCTTGATTTTAGCCACATTTACGGATTTACATTGCACTGCGTTTTACTGTTGCAAACACGAGAACAAACTCGACGTAGACAAAATATTCAACATTTCCTGATACCAGAATATTTTTTAAAATTAAAATCGGTTAAGAACTGAGAGCATAGTATTTTATTTTGGAAACTCTTGCAAAACTATTTTTAACCGACTTCAAAAAAGGAGGTGGTTCTCAATTCGACTGTATTTTTTTATGTGTGTTACCTCAGAACTTTTTTCTAGGTGAACCGATTTTGATGATTCTTTTTTTATTTGAAAGCTGGTGCTTCTCATGTGATCAGGATCTGACCAGTAGTTTCGGAGCTATCCTTAATAATGCGTATTTCATTGACTTCAACTACATTGATAATGTTCTCATTGTATACTGAAGTCGGTTTTCTATTTTGTAGGACAAAATATTATTTTGCATATGGACTAATTGACAAATCGCTCGCGGTATAACCTCCTCTTAACTAATAAACATTTGTAACTCGAAATATGAAACAGGTATTAAAATATTACGTGCCTACCTAACTAAACGACTAAAGTCTGTTGCAAATCAAAGAAGTTAGACATCGCGGTAGAAGTTTGATGATGTACTAGAAATGTATATATATTTTCGAGTGCAGTAGCGCCTCTACTAATATTTGAGTTCATCTCGGTCATTATATTCATAGTCTTTTTATGTTGGGATATTAAAATATTGTTTTCTTTGTCTTTGAACAATTGATCAAATTTTTGTTTCTTTGAAGATGATTCGGTTTCATCAGAATGTCTTTTCTTTGTTTGCACTGAGCTTCCTGCACTTGTTGTAGATGATTCAGCAGGCAAATATTTTGACTTTATTTGCAATGGAAAATTTTCTCTTATTGGTGTAGTTTGTGGAGAAGCAGTAGTTGCGGTCCGAAGGATATCTTGCTTTGAAATTGTAGATGTTCCAGGTGTTAGTCTAGGTATTTGTGGCTTTGGTTCAGCTTGTATATTTATACGACCTTGTACGAGACCAAATTCTTCGGTAACTTTATCACCATCCACACAGCTCCATCCTTTGATGGACATCAATCTCTCCTCCAACTCATTTATTTGGGTTTGTGACTGTGGACCACCTCCTGTTTTATTTATATGTCCCTTTAATTTGCAACATTTTGTTTTTATCTTGCAGAGCCAATCTGTTAGAGCACGTTGCCACTTTTCCACGCTTTTTTCTCCACCACCCATAGAATTCAGATTAATTGCTAGATGCTGCCAATTTTGATTATACTGCTGTCGTGCATCTGGAGTGCTGAAGGAACTGGTGATCAATTCAGGGTGCTGTTGCGTTTCAATTTTGTAGTGAAACTTACAAAGAAAATGTCACTCTAAAATTAAAAGAAGAAAATATACTTATACTCTTTATTGTAATATTAGTACTCACAGCTTGTTTCTGACTTAAATTTGATTATATTTTAAAACCCTTTCGCTCGCATTTTCGTTGGTTTTCATGTCTGTCCTCCGTTCTTGCTTTCGATCATTATTTCTGCCGTTGAGAATGAATATTGTTGTGTACATTCAGCCTGGGTATGCATGATCCTTATTAGTTTGTTAGTTTGAAGTAGGTTTATCTCACTTACCTGTAGGAGTTGCGATCTTGTCGATTTTTGTGCCTTCATTCTCGTACTTTAGTTCCATCGTAGGAAATCAGTTGGGTCAGTTATTAATTTTGCTCATGTTCGATTTTACCGTCTCTTGAGTGTATCTTCTAAAAATTCTAGTATGATTCTCAGTATCTTGTGGTATATTTGTTTGAGTGCCACGATTTCTTTTGTTGACGGCCGGTCTGTCAGATTTTTGAGGTTAGGTTCAAAATATGTGAAGTTCGTTCGAGCCGGTTGTATAGCACTCTTAGAACAGTGGCGTAGTCATTTATTTTGTACCCCTATCTAATCTTTTAATGTTTTACGTCTCTTATTTTCTTTATTTCTACGCGTGAGGTTGCTTTAAGGGTTTTCTCATCAGTTTCTTCATTTCTTTTGTATTCGCACATCTTCTTTAGTCTTCTTTGTCTTGTTTTCCTTCCTTCTTCTATCCATTTTCCCACATCTTGCGACGCCTCAGGTAGATTTGAAAGTCTGGGGTATTTTGGAAATTTTAGGTCCTGTTGCTTTCTTCATTGCGCGTTTTTTTCAAAAATTTGCAATTTCCGCTTTAAAATTTTCACTTCCATGCTGGCTTTGAGTGTGAATAGGTGTTTCGAAGATTTAGTTGCTGAGTTTTGCACTACCATTTTTGGGATATTTCTTCGAGCCCTGATTGTTAGAGAGATTTTCCGTTAGAAGCGTTTTGGTTTTGTTGGAAGTCTACCCTTGATTGGGATTTTTGATTCACGCAGAAGTTCAGCCGGATTTGTTGGAAAAAAAACCCCACGTGGTAAGCAAATTTTCTTTTCTTCTTTATTGCTCTTTCATTTGTTTAATACTTTATAAATTTGTAATTTCATCTTCTTTACTTTCCCTTCTTTTTCTAATTTGTCTTTTCGGCATTTTAGGGTTTTTTTTGGGGGGTATAATTATTTGGTGTACCGACCACCCCGCTAAACACCAGGAAGCCATACACCTGGCAATTCACACGTGTTTTGGAGCCGCTCGCAACCTAGGCGAAGCTCTCCACTGAATTTAACATCAATTCATCGTCCTAGTAAGGTCAGATCAATTTTGATTGTTTCGTCGCCTGTCCGTCTGGATCATCGCGTCCAACGGCTGGTTTTTACGTAGCGCCTGGCACAGCTTTTTGTGACCACCTTGTATTTGTATTTTTTTGTGTTCACGCGTCGCTAGTCCGTTTCTAGAATCGTCTCTGTTCGGCTAGTTTTCATGTAGTTGCCCGGCCACGGCGTGTTGTGGTCACCTGTTTATTTTTGGACATCGCTAATTTTGTCACTTATAGTATTAAATTTAATTTGTCATAATTCCGGTATAGTTTTTGTTTAAAATTTTCATTTATACTTAGATCATTTTGCCAGTATTTTCCTAATATTTTTGTTATTTTTTCATTATTACGTAGTTTCAAGTCGTTTAGATAAGAGTTGATTGATTTGCGAAATTTTACTTAGGTTTTTTTTTGCCGTAGATATATTTAATTAATATTAAATATATTTAATTACTGCCGTTTGCGTCTATTTGCGTTTGTAAGTAGAGTGCGTGCGATTGACCCGTCGGTGCGCTGCGCGTGCGGAGCTCCTACCGTGTAGTGTATTTACCGTGTCATCTGCGCCTATTTGGATTTTCCTTTTTTTTCGCCGCAACGCTAGTACCGGGCGTCTAGATTTCCCGCAGTTTGGTTATTACACCTACATTATTTTTTTTAATCTTTAATAGCTATTGAATTTACGACTTTTTTTTGTAGGATTATTCTCATTTTCAATATTATATGCTGGCATTACTGTTTGACAATTTGTTTAATTTTTTTTTGTGTTTGCCCTATTACGTACCAGCAGCTTTTAGAAGTTGTGGCTGCTCGATTTTGTCTTATTTCCAAGAGGATCAGGCATCAACTTCTTGGCGCCCTTTACTGTTTAATTGCCCACTCCCATCTTCGGCTTAGAGCTCAGTCGCGGCCGGATCCTCATTTGTGGCGTTGCGCCATTTGTGCACGTCACAGTGCTTTTCTAAAAAGTCGACGATCGCGAGTTGGTGATTCTTATTTGTTCTTGCGGCCCGCTTCAGCTTCTCTACATCTATAAAATGTAAATAAGTAACTGGGCACTTAAAACAATGTTTAAATAAAAACAAATTCAACTTATAGGTATCCAAATTTAAATCTTACGCACCAAATTGTTATTTGTTAACGCTATAGTTATAAATTATTTTAATTTGCATTGTTCTGTTATGGAGGACAACGTTTGATGATGGATTAACATAATCATAATCAACAAATAAATTATGTACTTACTCATGGCTCCTTGATAATATATCACTATGAAAATAACAGCGTAATTAGCAATATATGCCCTAAAGATGGACAATTACAACGATAATTGCAGTAATTACTCTGTCACCACGAAAACAGTACCTAGCGACTGCTTGACAGTTGTTGATAACCAGAGATAACTTAGCAACCGGTAAAACATTATATCACCCGTGCGGAGTTTAGATTTTATTCATTGCGTACAAGTGTCAATTTAGCGTAACGCAGCAATTGCTAGCATAATACAGAGTCCCAGTGCAGGTTACATAGTAAGCCGCGCGAAAACAAGCTTAAATATTTTAAATCTGCACATAACCTACCCAAATAGTTGGTGAATATGTTGAAAAATAAAAATGCAATTTTGAAAATGATATTATATTTATTTTTCAGTGGCCGACCGTCACATAAAATTTTGTTCGAACACTGTCGGGCATGCGTATTACAGAATGTCAACACATTTTGGAAGTGTAAAAAACTAAAGCTGAGAGAACGCTATTTTGAAACAGACGATTTACTTGTCCTTGTAATAGACACGCATTTTTTGGAAAAACAGATGATGTAGAAACAAGCAAAATATAGCAACCCGTACGGGCGCAGAACTCGGCTAGACGTAGGAGAACAAAATGGCAGGTAGCTAAGTTACCCTCACACCCACCGAGACCGTTGGCGTAGTTAGCCAATAACGAGATACTTAAACGTTAAACGTCATTTTACTGACATCACGTTCGACCGTATTGGAACAAAATTTCAGGGGACCGACGACCGGAGCAGCAGTCACTCCCTTTAATTTTAATAGGGAGTGACTACTCGACTACTGCTCCGGCCGACGGTCACCTGAAATTTTATTCCAATACGGTCGGACGTGCGCATTCGATAAAATGACGTTTAATAATAATAATAATAATGGTCTTTATTACTCCTTACATAAATGCGCAGACAAAAAATGAGATTATAAGCAGGTACTTATTTCGTATAAAGGAGCAAACGGCGAAGTTCAACTTGTACACAACCACAGCGGTGTGTACTCGTTGGTCTTCCACTTAACCAGAGAAGAGAAGGGTAATAGGAATACATGAAACAGAAAGAAGATAGAGAAAGGGAAGAGGAAAAGAAGAGAAGAAGAAGTGCAGTGGAAGTGAAAGTGCGCGCATCGTATGGAGAAAATAAATTATTAACGTTAAATTACAGGTAACTGATGAAGCATCAAGTCTTCCCTGAACAGAATTTGAAATTTTTATGGGGTAACCGTCTGATGCCACGAGGAATGTTGTTATATAATTTACTAATATTGTAACTAAAAGATCTTTCAAATAAAGTTGTTCTGTGAATCGGAGGAGTTATAAGGGATTTTCTTCTAATATTTAAATTATGCACATCAGATCGGTACCGTATTTTATTATACAGGTAGGGGGGGGACCCACTCTGGACGATACTATGGAAGAATGTACAAGCATGGAGTAGACGTCGATTGGCCATGTTGAGCCAGTGAACCTCTCGCAATTTGCCCGATATGCGATCGCGTCGTCGAACGCCACACATCATTCTCAGACAAGTGTTCTGAACTAACTGCACTCTCCGCGCTGTATGAGAATCAATGCAGAAACCATAAAGAACATCACAGTAATTAAAATGGGACAACACACAGTAGTCGAATCACGTCCCCGCTTAATGTCTTTATTTGAATAAATTTTCTTTAAATTACCAAATGATCTGCTAATGCAATGATTAACATGTGTCTTAAACCGCAAGTCAGTGTCAACTATTAGACCCAAGTTCCTTGCCTCATCTACACATACCATTTTTTCACCATTAATTTGAATGTTCATTAAATTAGCAACTTCAGCCCTCGTAGAAGGCCTTCCAAACAACATCAAAACAGACTTTTTCGGATTTACCACCAAGTTGTGATCAAGCGACACATTAACCAAGGAATCTAAGTCGTGATTAATATAATTGTTTGCTTGCTGAATATCTGTAGCAGCAAAGGAGTAATAAAGCTGTGTGTCGTCCGCATAGCAATGCACTTTACAATCTCTAACACAGGAGGCAGGAGTGCAACTGAGATACATAAATCGAGAACAAGAGAGGGCCGAGTATGGAGCCCTGCGGTACCCCACTGTCCAAGGCGCCTTCCAGGGAACATTCATTTTTAAGCTTTACAAACTGTCTCCTATTAAATAAGTAACTTTTGAAAAATTTTATTGTGTCATCGCCAAAGCCAATATAGGACAAAATAGAAATTAAAATATCGTGATTCAGACAATCGAAAGCTTTGGAGTAGTCCAAGAGTACTAACGCTGTAAAACAGCCTTTGTCAGTTGCACTCAAGATGTCATCCACAATATGCGTGAGCGCTGACATACAACTGAAATTCTTCCTAAATCCAGATTGAAACTCTGGAAGAACATTATAAGTTTCCAAATGGTTATTAATTTGTCGATATAAAACCCTTTCAAGCACCTTGGACAACACAGGCAAGATACTAATTGGTCTTAAATCTTTATACTCCTTCGGTTGGGAAACCTTCGGGATTGGAATAACACAAGACGACTTCCAGATATTAGAATACGCATTATTCAGTATACAATTGTTAATAATGTGGGTCACATATGGCAAGATATACGGACAACAATACTTTATCATATTCAAAAAAATGCCATCATTGCCCATTGCGTTACTTTTGACTGAGTTTAAAATATCACTAATAATTTCGGAAGTAGTTAAAGAAAATTCTAATTTTTGTTCAAAATTCGTCTTGAAGTTGCTATAATAAAATTCAGCCGTGTCAGTCAAGCGCCCAGAAGGTAGATTCCTTGTACAATTTATAAAATAATTATTAATATCCACAGGGTTGCTCAAATGTTCAGGAATCTCCCTCGGGGGACTCGGCGAATGCACGTTTAGCTTGGAGAGCTATTTCCAAAGCATTTTGGAACCGCAGTTTTTTAATTTGAAGTTTAGATAAGCTTTCTTTTCATTCTTTATTACTTTATTAGTGAAATTTCTTAATACTTTATAATAATCAAAATGCACATGAGATCCGGAAGCTTTAAACTTGATTAATGCTCAGTTACGTAGTTTCTGCAGATACCTAACGTTATCAGTCAACCATGGACTGCTGTGCGCAGACAGTGTACAAGTTTTTACCGGCGCATGCAAATCGAAGATATCTAAAATTAAGTTGTTGAAGAAGGATAACTTTTCATCAATATTTTCAATGTAAAACATTTCCTGAAAGGGAAGGCTCTCCAAGTCCGTTTTAAAAAGTGGATAATTGAAATTTTTGAAGTCTCGAAATGTTTTAAAACTTGCCTGCCTTACAGGTTTCAGCACAACTAGCTCACAATATATCAGTTCATGGTCAGTTAGTAACTCACCCACATGTTTACCACCGCTGCCATCTATATTTACATCCTCCGAGCAAATTAGCACATCAAGAAATGATACTTTACTAATCGAATACCGCGTAGGTTCTTTAATTAATTGTTTTAATTTGTAGTCATTAAGGAGGGAATAGTACCTAAGCGTACCAAAGTCATGCAAATCCAGCAAATTCACATTGGTGTCACCACCGCATACCATATAATCACACATCGGCAGCAAAGTAGACACAGTCTCTTCCAAGTTTTCTAAAAATTGAGTTACACTAGAACTGGGAGGGCGGTACATAACACCAATGCAATACTTGAGACCCTCAAGTGTCATTCCAATCCAAAGTTGCTCAAGACAAGACCACTTGGTAACAGAAATATTCGTGTATCTATAAGAGGTTCGAATGTACATGCCCACACCTCCCCCTCTGCCCCCTCTGTCCACTTTCTCCAACTTATAACCCGGTATCTCAACCAAACGACTATCCACATCCACGTTCAACCATGTCTCAGTTACTAAAATCAAATCGTAATTGCTACCCAATATGTGATACTTAAGCTCCCCAAAACCTGTCAACAAAGATCTTGCATTAATATGAGCAACACTTAAACTACCCATGAAAAAAGGGGTAAGAAAGTAAAAAATTGAAAGAAAACAGAAAGGAAAAGAGAGAGAAAAAGCAAATTAAATTAAGACAGAAGAAAGTGAAGATGAATGAACGTCACCGGAAAAAGTGGTAAAATGCGGTACAGAAATATACGTGAGAAAGAGAAATAACACGATATAATATACCTACATTGTCTGCCAGAGCATCAAAGAAAATAAATAACAGTTTGAAATAAAGTACCAATAACAATGGTGTACCAAAAAAAATGCCACTATAATAACAAAAAAAAATCATCAGAAAATTCCAAATATATAGCAATAACACAAAAAATAATGCGCCAAAATAGAACATAGCAATTAATTTGTGGCCTCCGTACCTACGCTACGCCACTGGAGAAACATTTAACCTACTTACGTCTCAAGTAATAACGCAAGCCTGCACATAGTTTTCGTGTGTAACGTAATGATAAGTGGAACGCTTGCCTTGCACTATTGTATTATAACTAGAACATGCACTGTAAATGTATATTCATTCATCAACACAATTAATGTAACATACAGACCTAAATAAACGACTTAGTAGTCTACGTATTCTTCTTCGTTTCTCCTGCCAGATGAACACGATATTATATGGTAACCATCCGACGTACCATAAATTAATTTACAGCTTTAGTTAATTTACAGTTTAATCGAATCCAGCTCCAAAAGGAATATTATTCTGTGTGTAGCCTCCTTTCCATCGCCGCCCATTACTCTCACGAAAATATTACCATCCCTGGTCCAGACACAGTTTAGACCAAATTTAGCGACCGCGGCCCTGACAATTAATAAACGACCATGCGTAAGATCCTCCCTAATGGATATCTTTGTGCCCTTTAGTAGCTTCTTAACTTTAAACACCATCTCCTTGTGCTTATAAGACGAAAACCTAACAATAATTGGTCGACACGTATTTTGTTTCTTCCTTCCCGTTCTATGACAGCGATCAACACTGTAATCCTCCATCTCCAAGTTAAGTTTATCATTGAAAAGATTTAATACAACATCCTCAACATTCTCCGCATCTTTCTCCTCAACGCCAAAAATACGAAGATTATGCCTCCGAGAATACTGTTCAAGATTATCAATCTTTACGGAATTAGTCTCATTGGCATTGCGCAATTCCGCATTTTCCTGCTTTAGTTCTTCTAACTGTTTCGCTTGAGAGTTTATTATTTGCTTCAAATCAGCTGATATCAACTGTGCCACGACTGTAGCCAAAGAACTTATAAAGTTTTTATCACTGCAAGTAGCAGAGATACTTTCTTGCACTATCTTTTTTATGTCATTCCGTAGATCGTGTCATCTTAAAACGATTTGTAATGAGACAAATTGCGGACAATACCTAAGTATTCAATAAACAAAATTTATATCAAAAGAGACACCGAGAAAAACTGCACACGCCTCATATGAAAAGTTTTCACTTAGCAGACAACAGTAGGGAAAATAGAAAATATCACCGGACCGCACAAAACCACAACTACTCACTCGACGCCATCTACATCGTTATCGGCTACGGCTAGCACCGTTAACGGTCTCGGTGGGTGTGCGGGTATCATACAGAACTGCCTACGTCTAGACGAGTTCTGGCTCCCGTATGGGTTGATATATTTTGCTTGTTTTTACATCATCGTTTTGTCAAAAAAATGCGTGTGTCTGGTGGGGCGTCAACTAAATGGTCTGTTTCAAAACTGTTAGCTTTACTTTTTACACTTCCAAAATGCAAATTGGGTTGACATTCTGTAATGCTCATGCCCGACTGTGTTCGAACAAAATTTTAGGTGACGGGCGGCCATTTTAATATTTCCAACTCCAACGTTACTTTATTCCACTTGAACGGAATCGCTGCTGCTACTGGCGCTGGTGCTGGTCTCACTCTCGTCCCTACAAAAATAAATATGATAATTCAACTCCAACGTTACTTTATTCCACTTGAACGGAATCGCTGCTGCTGGTCTCACTCTCGTCCCTACAAAAATAAATATGATAATTATTATAACACAATATTATAAATTGGTTAGTTTCATCATACTCTATTAGTTGCCTGATCAGTGCGAGGCCCCGGTTTCTTAATTCTCGAGCACAAAACTTTATTTTACATGGCTCCATGAAATGAAAAGTGAGAGTGACACTTTTTGTCACAGAGTCTTTGCACCCTCTTAGGTGCTCCTCCACAAAAAAACTCCTGGTTTCCGCTTATCATATGGGATGATGGCTATTTGTTTTTTCGTTATCTGCATAACCGCGGAAAATGCGTCTTCCTTAGCAACTTGTACTCGTACTTCGAATTCGTTCATCGTTCGCTTTGCTACTCGCAATTGCTGAAATTGTACCCAATCTTTCATTAAAAGGTCTAGCTGATCTGAAAATAAAAAATTACCAGTGTTTTTACAACAATTTTGTTGGTGATAATATACGTACTTTTACTTTCCATGTTTCTTGATTTAAGGTATAGTTCACTTCTAAAAAAAGTAAAAAGTAACAGAAAAACTCATCTAAAACTTCCTTTACATTGAATTTCACATCGGCTGTAGTGGAACGATGGAAGATGTGAAAAAACATTTACACTTAGAGAAGGGAGCAGGGTTGCCAACTCTTTTAAACGGATAACGGCAAGACGAGATCGTACTGCCAACAGTTAAGTAAATAAGTAAATAGTAAAGGAAGAAGGGGATGCTCAATAAATTGGGACTTAAAAATCTGTTAAACAATCAATAGACTAGAATTTAAATTTCTGGACATGAAAAAGTTGGAGTTTAAAAAATTGGAACCTCTATATATTGGAACTGCAAATATTTAGAACCTCAATATATTGGTACGTAAATTTCTAAACACCTAAACCCTCAAAATATTGGAACGACAAAATATTGGAATCTTAAAAGTCTAGAGCCTCAAAATGTTGGAACCTTAAAAATCTGGAAAACTTCCATCATGCGCAGTGAATATTACTGCGGACCAGTTAAATACTGAATATCATAAGCGGCTGGTACAACTGCTTCTTATGTTGCATACACATCAGTTAAGAAAAAGGTATTTGGATTTTTGAATTTTGAATCTGGCTGCTGTTAGATCATGTGTTAGGTTAGATGACAAATAAAAATAATGTTTTGGTGGCGTGTGTGTCAAGCGGTCATCGGTCATCGCTGAAGGTACTACGTACCTATTTACTATTTATTGTGTGGTGCTATGACAGACACTTGGTTGTTTAATCAAATGGGCACTTGGCTATACCATCGTAAATTCCAGAGAAAAAAGTGAAATTAGAAATTTTGCTGAATGTAGTGTGAGGGCAGTTAGTTTACGAACACATCAAATTTACGATGGTTATGAATTTACGACTGTCGGCGGCGAGGTGTTGTTAATATAAACAGTTGGCGTGATCTCATTTTTGTAAAGTGTGTATTTTTTTAAAGGATTGCTAGGTTAGTCTATATTTGACCACTGTATCAAAAAGTCGTAATAGATGCGTATTGGAGAAGTTGGACTTTTATTTCCCTCTACTACCCCTAAATTAGTGCTCACATTAGTCAGAAGTGGGATCTGAAACTTTGTCGTTATTGTGTGTTTTGTTTTTGTTTGTGTAAAACTAATAATTGTGGTGCGGGAAACCAATAGGTGAGGATTAAGCATGGAAGAACTGGAAGTTGGTCGCCGAGATGATCCCTCGACGAGTGAAATGGAGACTGAACGATCCCATACTCCGCCGTTAACTTTACAGCAGCAGCCAAAGTATAAAAAAGAGTTGCTTATTTTAAAGGGACAACAGGTATGTGCGCCAAATATTACTTTTTCGTGGGAAAATATTCCAGATTATCATCCTGGCGATGGAATGTTGTCACTGAACAAATGGCTCCGGCTGGTTAACGAAAAAGCATATTTCTCGCGTTGGGACGAAATAGCCACGTTTCGATTTGTAATAAATTGAACAACTTAGCGGTCGTGCTCGCGAGTGGTACTTGAGTCGATAGTTCTAAGTGAACTAAAACTTGCGTTACGAAACACTTTTGATGTGGATAGTCAAACCACGGGAAAACTATTTAAAGATGCTGCTTTATGTTCATCCGGTTCTTTTTCCACGTCGGTGGATTATTATGCGGGCAAACTTGAACGCTTGCATAAGTTAAATTGGCAGATTCCCGAGAAAGACAAAATAAATATCATTATAGACGGAATTGACGTGTTGAACATCAAACAGTTAGCTGTTGCGAACAATTAGAGTCATTTAGAAGATTTGTTAACGTATTTACGGAGTTGTATAGAAATCTGTTGGACAGCCAAAAGTTACGGGCTCAGTAGACAAAACGCAGTTACGTTGTTTCCAGTGTAATGGGGTAGGGCATAAAAGTGTCCATTGTCCTCAAAATCGCAAAGTGTACAACTTTCCTTCGCGTCGTTCTAACACAACTACTATAACATTTAGTTTTTGTCACAAATTAGGGCACTACGAAAAAGATTGCCGCAAAAAGCAGAAAATCAAACCTAAGGCTATCTGCAACATTTCAAATAGACTTTGTAATCTTTGTTTTAGAACAATAACGATAAACAGTACTAATTTTGTTGGGTTAATTGATACTGGCAGCGAGTGTTCATTAATAAAAGCCTCGGTCACCGAGAAATTGAACTTGGAAACCGAAAATACATCGATACGCTTGATGAGGTCATTCCCTGGCGATGTTTATAAATCCAATGCTATTATACACTTGACACTGTATATTGATTTAGTTTCTGTTTCTGGAGAACTAGTACCTAGTAAAATCAAATGAAACTTACTTGTAAACGTTAATTACAAAATTTGCACAATTTGATATATTAACTCAACACCGGGAGATGTTGAAGGAAGACTTTTCACAGCCACATTCCTGCTATCTCGATGTCCGAGGATAAACTCATTCGCAGAGCTGTCAAAAGAGTACTATCGGAACTTAAAATTTACATTTGACCAACTCTATCAAAACTTCTTGAAGTTTATTACGTTGCCTGTGCCCATGTTCAGTGCCCATTTTCGTGGTCTGTTTAATCTGCGCTGCGTCCGAGGCAGGGTTATATAAAATTTTGCTTTTCCATTGTTTTGGCTTGGGACGAGTTTATGGTACATTGTCTAAACCCCACCCGTAGGACCAGATGACTTGTTGTCATGGGTTCCTCCCACTAGACAGTTTTCAGTGGACTGGAGAGCTCAGTCTTCTGTTCTCTTCTGAACATGTTCTTCTGTTTCCTTTGAAGTTAAGATGGAGATATACCTTCTGCCTTCGGAACCATTGACGGGTTGAGTCCTGCAAACCTAGTCGAGGCCCTTACAGGGTATTGCTCTGAACCCTGGTTTTTAAGGAGGTTGTTCACCTCCACTTTGAACGGGCATTGGTAGAATTGTAACTGCCTTGGGATACCGGGCGGGCAACGCCACATCCCATTCGAACACTGTTCTATTAATGCAGCTTCTTACCTGCATCAGAATGGAATCCTATGGTGCGCGCCGGAGTTCGAGGCGAAGACCTGACGATCAGGATCATACCTAAAGGGTATGGTGTTGGTGATTTGTTTACTTTCAATCGAGTGCGTAATTTACTGGACTCTGCTCCCGAATTAGGTAGTGTTAAGGATTTAGATATTGACAGTAAGTTTGAGCTACACTGCTGACTCAGCACAAAGTGAAAGCATGAAGGTTTCTAACTACCGTATAACCTTTGTAAAGAACATCGACAACACAACTGATGCAGACCTTTGTGTTGAACACTATAAAGCTGTGACAGAGTTATCGCAACATTTGGAACGACTTGGTCAAATAGCTTTAAAGTCCAATAATGACCAATACGACCACAACACTAATTATTTCTTTTCAGAATTGCTATGCCGTTTAACTTAATAAACTTTTTTCATACATCAAAAAATATAACTTTAAAATTAAACATTCGTGTTCGACCAACGTCAGTCACATAAAAATCAAACCTGGATTAACTTCATTTGCAAGACGAATTCAAACAAACAAAAGAAACCTGTTGTGGATTTCCGTGAACTAAATAAGTACTGTTTGAAAGATTGGTTTCTGATGCCATTGATGGACAATCACATTGACCAATTGAAAACAAGGGGTATTACACAAAACTTGATCTTGTTGATGTATTGTTTCGTACAACTATTAAGGAGAGCAGAAAGTGTTGGGGTATCTTAGGTTAAATTAGATTTTTATCGACTTTTTATGTTTATCTTTGCTTTTTGTATAGAACGACAAGTTTTTGTTAGGTTGTTTTGTGTGCCTCCCTGAGCCAGCTTCAGTAGCAGAGTAGTATAGTAGTAATATAGTATATAAGTCGCACTCCGGTAGTGCATAATCGGTAGTGCTAACCGGCATTACTGTTATTCTCTTTAGTATTTAGTTATTGCGAGTCTGTCAATTACTGTGAAGTGAAACCGTTTCGTATTGCCACCGTTACATTAGTGTCTTGGACCTTTATCGTCCATTTCTTCCCGTCCTGCTCCTTCGGCGCTTCGAACCGACCTGGATGATACAAGGCAGCAAAGGTAGGTCTTTGACACTAATTACATAACGTATGGGACATAAGTTTTGAGAAAAAGTTTACCTTGAAATTTCTACTCGTTACCGTTGAACCAGTAAGCAAATTATGTTTTGTTAGTTATCGATAAAAGTCAAATTTATTCAATAAACAAGTTCAAAATGTCGTACAAACTTGAAATTCGCAAGAGTGTTTATGCTTAATTGGACGGTTGCCCAAAAGTGAAATTGTGAACTTGTTCAGAGATCAAAATGTTAGCCAGGCAACAATTTATACGGCAATAAGAGAATGCCTTGCACTAATTTGACAAAGTTTTAGTCTGGTGCGCGATTTCTGAGGGTGAGGTTTCAACACCCGATGTTGGCTGAGTTCGGGGAGAGGCAGTGGATGCTGGGAATGGTTGGAGCAGAATAACGTCGATTATGTACCGAGAGAAGATAATCCCTAAATGTCCCTCAAGCTCGGCCAATAAAAGGATTTTGGTCATTATTGTTTCGAAAGGTTTGTGAAAACGGTTGGAAGGCCTAAAATGAACAGCGATTGCGAGCATGGATTTTGAGAAAAAATCGGGAAGTGGATCTGAACATCGTCCAAAGAAAGTGTTAGCCAAATTGCTTACCATTGAGAACCACAGTTTATAGTTTATAGATTAGTTTTCATGTTGTTAAAAGATCTAAAATTAAACATTAATATTTAAGTTTAAATACAATTTCGTTATTTTTCTAATTAAGCCTGTTGATTTTTTTCTCAAAACTTATGTCCCATACGTTAGTTACAGTTCACTTATATACCGCAGCAACAGAAAGTATACATCTTTTATTACTCCGCAAGGTCAGTTCGAAATTAATAAAAAGCTATTCGGATTTTGTATTAGTCCAGCAATTTTCACACGTTATTGTAATAGTTTTCAAAGATATTCAGTAGGGAATTATTATAGTTATTTAAGATACAAGTATTGTAACAGTTCATATTATGATACGAGATGGGAAAATTATCAAATTTGATACCCCATCGTATATCATAATATGAACTGTTACGATACTTGTATCTTGTATCGAAATGAATATTTTTGCATTCATATTTATTGCCCCAGGGCCGAGGTATTACCATTGCTTATACATATGTCTATGTAACCGAGGGTATTATTTTATAATTGACACCTAAAATTTAATTTCTCTATAGGAAAGTAGTTCCTGCAAAAAGGCATTGGTTCAGATCTGGAGTTTTTGTCAACATTTTCACTTGATCAAGCTGGTCCATCTGGAATATTACCTACTGGTAAGCATTGTTTATCATATTGGAGCTGCATATTAATTATTTACTCCCAAATGAACACTATTAACACTTGTTCTTTTTATATTAATCCTTTTTCTGTATAACTTCCATCTTATGTTATTTATTTTTTAAGTATTTTCTTTCTACTGCAAACAAATAACACCCAGTGAAAGAGAATCAACTGCGTTTAATAAAATATAAAGTCGTTAGCATCACAGAGGCACAACACATGTCTCCTTATCCGAACTCCTGAACACCACGACCATTTTATCATATTTTGTGCTGTAATTAGTTAAATGAGATGTTTATTAAATTTTTAGCACCTACTACATCAAAGATCGATGATGATACTGAAATGACTTTGGCGTTGCATCTGTCAGATGTAGAAGAATATGTTGAAGAATCTCAAATGGCTGATGCTGTAGAATTTACAATTCACAAACGCAAACGTTCCAGTGAGTATGTTATTATGCAGGATTATTCAAATTAGGGATTTTCTAATATCTGACATTCTTCAGTTCTATTATGTTTTGAGAAATCCCAATATAAACGGTTGGATTTGAAAAACTCTTTATATGTAAATGTAAATAATTATAACAGTATGATTCTGGATTTCAATTATTATAAATAGATTTTCTTTCAGCAGGTACTTTTCAAAGAACCAGCAAAAAGAAAATGTTGAAATCTGCAGGTTTGGAAGGAATAAATGTTACACCTAGAAAGAAAGTTCTTTTGGATTACATGTCAAAGAGAGAAAGAATATTCAAGAAAAAGATAACGACATTATCTAGAACCACAACTTCTTTAAGGAGATTATTGCGTGAGAAGAATTTCAGTTTACTGCTGGAAAGTATCGAATCACCTGCATTCTTCATGCGGAGTTGAAGAATGCTAACAGAAAACCGAGGGGGAAACGTTGGAGCTTGGAGGATAAAATTCGTGCTCTTGCAATTTACAAAAGGGGACCTAGAGCATATAATTATTTAAGACATTTGATACCATTACTGACTGTTCGAACATTACTTACTTTAATGAGTGCTACCTATACCAATGGAAGCAGGAGTGCATACTCATGTTGTCAAAATCTTGGAAGAGTGACTAAGATGGGAAACCTGGATCGGCACGTTGTTTTACTTTTTGACGAGGTGGCCTTAAAAAACGTGATTTTTAACGAGACAACTGACACCATTGACGGATTTGTTCATCATGGATTTCTTGGTCGCACGAATGAGATTGCCAATGAGGCCATGGTGTTTATGGTCCAGGGAATTAGGCAAAAGTATAGACAACCTGTTGCATTCTTTTTATCGAAGGGTACCACTAGCAAAGAACATCTGCTAGTCCTGATAAAAGAAGTAATTCGTGCACTAAAAGGAGCAAATTTCAAAGTCATCGCCACGGTGTGTGATCAAGGTCCAACTAAATACTTAATAAATTTTATTAAATTTCTTTGTGCGCATACTCACTTCACCTATTCCAGGTTTCTTTCTAACAATACTTTCTTTTCTTTTCTTCTTCGGGGGCCCGGGACATGTCGTTCAAATTGAAGAGTTTGTGCTAACAAAAAGAAAATATGTTGGACGCGTCATACCGGCGAAATGGGTTTTGGGCATTACAATGTCATAGCAAAACGTGGTATCGTTGTGTTCATTCAGTGCGGAGACTTTGCAGTATTACGTCAAGCGACATGTGCTTCCTGCCTCAGAAGTTTGGACGGACGCTTGGAGTGGTTATGCGGGTTTGAGTACTTCGGAAGGCGTCTCTCCCTATGTCCACCAAACATTAAACCAATCAAGAAATTTTGTGGATTCCGATACCGGTATATGCACCAATCATGTAGAGGGCTTCTGGTTTCGACTAAAACAATTTATCCACCGTTTGGGGTCCATGCAATCTCGTTTTATTGTATACTTTGTATGCTAATCGCCATTACCAGGCCCAGGCGGTAAATGGTACTCACTGCTCATTCTTGACTGAACATTCAACCATAGATAAAGGAAGTAATTACGTACGACCTAACTTAACAAAATGTACTAACATGACACGTGGTTTGGTTAGTTGTTGCCGTTGTTAGTTATTTATTGTTGTGTTGTGTGTGAATTCAAAATATTTTCATTTTCGCGTTTGTTCCACGCATGAACTGAACTGAAAAAGTTGCAATATCAGAAGCTTGGAAACACTTTCCAAAACGAAAGAACAATGAAAGTTTTGTCGTTTGTAAAACAAAATATATTCTTGAGGTGGAGAAAATAAGCGTTCGTTTAATACATCTAACCTAACAAAACATTTGCAAATGTGTGGCAGTTACATTAAAAGGGCTGGTGGGGTATGTCGGTGTAATATGAGCATACCAGGTAATATGTTAGAGTCGGGTTCGTTTCAAGACACATTCGGTCATTTTTTATCAGTAGTGCGTGGAGTTTGTAAGGTTGTTAGTTAAAAGTTTATGCAACTTTCGTAATTTTTTTAGTCCAATATCTTAGGTAACAAGTGTTTCTGGTGAGAAACCATTTGCATTATTTAGTTTTATGTGAGTTCAATAATAACGGGCATTGAATTCTAGGGTATTATGAGCATAGTCTAAACTTAGGATGCTCATATTACCCTAATAAATTCTAATGGATTTTAACTGACTGGCTTATTGTTTATAAAATCATAGCACCAGAAAGATGCCAAAAGCATGGAAATCGAAAAATGTACGATCCACCTGGTCTTCCGACAACATGAAGAATGCTATTCAGCTGGTTGTAGATGAAGGAATGTCGGAGAAGAGGGCACTGAAAGTTGCGGCATTCCACGTCAGGCATTAAGAAGTTATTTAGTAAAAGTTCGTGATGGTGGGGAATTTTCCGTAAAGGAAAAGTTTGGGCGTATTTAACGTTGCAGCAAGAGAAGGAAATGGTCAGTGTGTTGTTTACATGGAAAAAAGGTTGTTTGGTGTGAGTTGGGAAAAAATGGTGTAAAACACCCTTTCAATAGAAACAAGTGCAAAGCTGGTGATGAGTGGTTTAACGATTTTTATGAAAGAAATCAGGAAACATCTTTAAAGAAGCCAGAAGCAATTTACATGCCTAGAGCATTAGGGTTTAATAAAACCATGGTTGGGTCTGTTCTTCCAGGATATTAAATCAATCATTTTCAATGAGGATGGAGCAATGAAGGTGCCACCCGAAAACATCTTTAACGTCGATGAATCGGGTTATACAACCGTACACCAACCAGGAAAAATTGTTGCTAAAAAGGGTAAGAAGTGCGTAGGTGCTTTATCAAGTGCGGAAAAGGGCAAAACAATAACAGTTATGTGTAGCGTTAGTGCTATCGGACAATTTATACCACCGATGTTCATCTTTCCCAGGGTAAGGCTGCGACCAGTTTTCTCGACAAAGGTCCAGAAGGTGCATTTGGTGTGGCTAACCCTTCCGGGTGGATTAATGAGGAACTATTTCAGGAATGGTTTGATCATTTTATAGAAGTTGTAAGACCAGATGTTCAGGATCATCCTGTTCTTCTCATTCTAGATGGTCACGCATCTCATACAAAAAATTTGTCTGTAATTTTGAAGGAAAGGCAAAATAATGCCGTACTATTATCCCTTCCGCCGCACAAATAAAAGGAGCAAAACTTAGTCGGTTGGCCACAGTTTTTAAAGGTTAAAAACAATGATTGATAAATAATTATTTTCCTTAGGATGGGTTATCATGGGAGCCTATACAGTGTGTCCACGAGTGGACTTAACTATACTTGTAAAAACTTTTAATTTCAGTTTTTCGAAAATAAGTCAATCTTCATACTTTTCTTTGCTTGTTATAAAATACGAGTTAAGTTGAGAAACTTAGATTTTCTTGTACAAGGTACGCAAAAACTATAGATCTGCAAAATGAAAAATTTTGGAATCAAATTTTTTGAAGCATCAAAATGAAAGAGCTTAGGAGGAATCAAAAAGTCAAAAATCAATATTTATTTAACTTGATACATTGAGGTGACAAAGAGTAAAGTTTTATTCAACCTGAAGCCCTTCAATGTCAACTTTGAAACACCTTTTATAAAGTCTGTAAAGTTAAAGACTGGGCTGTCACGTGATCAGCGCAATAGACCTGTTTTCGTCCGAAGGCGGAACTCGTAAATCCAGTGGCGCCGTCAAGAACTTCAAGATTACTGTGCGTCCATTGTTGTTTTATTGACTCATGTTTGAGTGTGCTTTTTTTAGTGGATATTCTGTTTTATTTTGCGTTTTTATTGTGAGTGTTGCTTAAAAGACTAAAAAACTATCATCTTTATTCGAAAAACGGAGTTCGAGGTAATTAATACTACAAATTCTTGTAACTGAATTGAAGGTTAAAATTTTTTGTGTTTGCAGATTATTCTGCTTATTTTGTGGTCTCGGCGTTATTTAAAAGACTTTTGAAAAATCGTCGATAGTATTTGTTATCCAGGTAATACTACAATCAAAGTAATTTTACACATTAAATCCAAGTTGAAATTTTTGACGTTTGTAGGTTAGAAATGTCTCCCAAAAAAATTGGCAAACCCGGCATGGTAATTCATAGCCAAGGCCGTGAAATTATCAGTAACGTGATAAAGTTTATGCGGGAAGAAGCGCAAAATGGAATTAGGATTCCTTTAAAGAATTACAGGTATGTACGTACCCACTTCATAATGAGCTTGATTATTGTTAAGATCCAATTGTGTGTTTAAGGCAAAGAGTTATAGAAGCAACAGGTGTTTCGAGAAACACAGTAGCGAAGATTTTGAAGGAATCGAAAAGCGTAGAAGCTGAGCCTAGCACCTCCTTTGCTACACCACATAAGGAACGACCGCGAAAGAAGCGTAAGCTCGGCCTGATTTCTGTGGGAGAAACGGAAACAATACGGGAAATTATACATAATTTTTTTATTTTGGAGAAAAGGAATCCCTCTCTCAATTGTAAGTACATAATTACCATTATAAAAAAGAAAACTTCGTTAAGGTGTGTTTTCATTGCAACTGCTGGCAGTTGTTACTTGTCAAATACGGGGTGATTCATTGTAAAGTCTGCTGAACTTCTTTTTTCATAAATAGAGGGAACGTGGTAATAAGAAAGTTCAAGATATTTTCGTGTATTTTTTGGATATAATATCAAAAAACCAATTGGGTGCTGCTGTTGCGTAGCCAAGTTATGAAAGTATGAATCGCACTTGCATTTTAGTAAATGGAATGCTTTGGATATTTAACTTCCTGGATTCCGTCTTCGATTGTAGATAAATTTCAAGAAACTTACTTTCTGTTGAAACCCAATGATTTTTCAGACAATTATATTTCACGATGTGTTTTCAATGTGTATAATGTATTTTTCATCGAAACATGAATGAAATATGCAATGACGGAAAGTGATCCCAATAATCAGGGGCTATTTGAACAAATTATTCTAGGAACAAATGGCAATTACTGCTTTTTCGTTAAATAACAAATGCTACATTTAAATACCTACCTATCGCATCATCTAGCCTAATATCACCTTGTATTCCAGGTATTCTACAGAAGATTAAAGATTCTGAACTTTCTTTTTCTGGCTCGAGGCAGTCGCTATGGGTTTTTCTGAAATCTATTGGATTCAGGTATGGCTGCTTTTGTATATCCAAAGTCAAAATATTTCGGATGCCGTTACTACATGCATATTCAAATTTCTGTTTCATTAAATGCTTATGTTTTGAAAATACTTTTATAACAACAGATAGCAAAAGTGAGCCTGCTTGAGTGGGACACCTCGTTTACTTCTATTTCCATTTAAGGTGGCGAAAGACAGAAGACAACCGTAAGATTTTAATGGAAAGCCATGACATTCGCCTGAAAAGGGTGAAATACTTGAAACAAATTCTGCAATACCGGGAAGAAGGCCGAACCATTATATATACGGATGAAACGTATATACACAGCAGCCATGTCCAGCCGAAAGGGTGGTATGATGAGTCTACTAAAAACTTAAAGAAGCCGATTTCTAAAGGCCAAAGGCTGATTATTGTACATGCCGGAGGTGAAAATGGTTTCATTCCCAATGCGTTGCTCATTTTTCGGTCAGGTAACACATACGTAAGTAATTTTAATATCAAAATGTAACCAAACATTGTCTCTAGGTTCTAAATCAGGAGATTACCACGATGACATGAATAATGCCAATTTCATGACATGGGTGCAGAAACAATTACTGCCCAACATGCCGCCTAATTGTGTACTTGTGATTGATAATGCATCATATCACAATGTCCTGGTGGAAAAAAACCTGACATCTGCGAGCCGAAAAGGCGAGATGGTGAAGTGGCTTGAAGAACGTCAAATACATTTTGATGGCTCAAATACAAAACCTGAGCTTTATGGTCTTATCAAACAAAATTTGTATCGATTCCCAAAGAAATACAAATTGGATGAGCTTTTTGAAGCCCATGGTCACCGAGTGTTACGGCTTCCTCCTTATCACCCGGAATTGAACCCCATAGAGAAGATATGGGCCACTGTAAAGAACTGGGTAGCTAGCAGAAACGTTACTTTTAAATTAGGTGATGTGGAGGAATTAGCACGTGGAAAACTTTCCATTATTAGCTCAGAAGAGTGGAAAGATGTATGTGGCCATGTGCAAAAAGTGGAAAAAACTTTCTTTGAGAAAGAGCATCTGATGGACGATGCATTGGATTCGTTGAAGTTCACTGTGAACACAGGATCATCTGATGATGAGAGTGAAGATGAATATCAAGTCACAACTGAAGATGATGGTGGTGATGATGATGATGATGATGATGAAGACGACGAAGACGAGGATTTAGGAGTACAACCACTACCAAGTGATTAACCCTTAGTTGATAGAGTGTCCAAGCGTCCTTCCAGCAGCACGTATTTTCGACCCTATTGTTTTCAGTACATTTGCGTCCCCATATGAGAACGTAACCACCACCATCGGATTTGTCGTAAAGCTTTGCCTATCTAAAGTGTAAGTTTCATCTCGTTCAGACCAGTAGGAGGCAAGCTACGGAGAAGGAGACAACTCTTGAAAAAAATCTCGCACGTACAGTGGCTTGCACGCTAATTATGCCGCGGGTTTTTCAAAAGCAAAGAATTTTGATAAAAAACCAGATTTTAAATGGTGTATGTCCGCGTTTGGAGACAATTATTTGAGCGCCGTATGCAACGGAAGAGTAACTAAAATCTCTGGGTCTCTGGGTCTTGTGACAGTTCTGCGAGACTTGAACAATACAAAAACAAAAATTAGTGCCGAGTTATTACAAAAGAATGGCAAGTGTTTAATTATACTATAGGTAATAAATTAGATTAAAATTTCCTATTTTACGCAGATTTAGGAAACAATCAGCATCGCAGGCGCAGTGTTATTTTTTAATGTTTTCCAAGTTATTTTGTACGAGAATAAATAAAAATGTTTCTCAGCAGATGTTTTATTTAATAAATAGCAAAATTGTTACGGCGCCTATGAAATTTGGGTCCGTACTGCCGAAAGCTGCGCACGTACTGCCGGCAGGACAATCCCATTTAAAAATAATGTCCTGCTGGTAGGACTAGCGGCTCTGTCCAGCTGTCCCGCCCGAAGCTCCTTCCCGCAGGACAAATGCCTGGACGTTCTATCATTAGACCTTGTGCGACATGACATACCTCAAGCACCAAGGATTCTTATTTTTTGAAAGGTCAACAAGGCGTTTAGTTCTTAATATATGTGAATTCCACTTATTTATTTTTGGTAGTTAATAGAACTCTCTAAATTTTTAATTACAGAATAATAAGTTTATTTTGCAATTCTTTAACTCTTCAGTGCTGAAAAATAGTAAATTGGATTATTCGGCTTCCTTTATGATTTATTCTAATTTTCTTTTGTCACATAAGTAAACAACTTGTTCAAAAACCTGTTTTCAACTATAACAATTATGGAATTGAGATTATTTGCACATAAACATGCCGATTTCGTAATTGACATAACCTCACACCAAACGTCACATTTATAATTTATCTGTACTTATGACGAAATCCCCTTTTCTTAAGTTCTTCTTAATGTGTTTCGCGATTTTTTCATGCCTTAAAATGCTAATTTTCCTGTTTTGAATGTAACTTTTATGAATTCATTGTTAAAATAATAATAAATTTCACATATACGCCGGTACGGCACTGTTTCTGTCAAAATCATATTTCCCGCTACATTTTCGCGCAGCCACCATCTTGTCCGGGCCCAGTCTCTAACTTTACAGACTCTACCTAAACTTTCTAATAATAGGTGCGCATAACGTTTCACTACAAGTAGTAGCGATGTTGAGATATGGAAGAACAAAATATCGATTTTAGTTTTAATATTAAATATCTTAGTAACTTTAACTTATATGAAAAAACTTCATTTGGCTTTTCGATTTCTTCTTCCAAGGTCTTTCATCTTGATGCTTCAAAAAGTTTGGACACACTCTATAGTGTAGAATCTTGTAAATCTTAATGAGTGCTCCACGGTCAAATTGCAGTGCAGTGCACCTACTTCAAATTTGAGGCTATTTATCTCTGAAAACATAATAAAATTGATTTCCATAGATTTTCAGGAAAAACGTTTTATCTTGCTAAGTACAGACAAACAGGCTCAAATTTTGAGATACCATTAGTCAATAACAGGTCTGTGGAGACATCTTTCAATTTTTTGGAAGAAACGAATACAATCAAAAAGATGAAATACAATACCGTCAGACACTAACACACATGCGCTCTGAGTGTGGAGCACTCTTAAATCAGAACAGTAAATTTTTGATATTTTGGTTGATACAAACTAGATGATCCATAGATTTTGCGGTGTCATCCATTAAATTTAACAAAGGTATGACTAATGCTGAAGTGCTAAGTACTCTACGGGATGCTTTTGTTTCCAAGTTGCAAGAAAATCATTTCTAAATATTGGCACCAGTAGGGGGAAACTAAATAGTGGTCAGTCGTTGGATGGCCTAAGAGTATTTAAGATATTTAATAGGAAAATAATATATTTAAGAATTTTGGAGTCAGTGAATCACGTTGAGGTTCACGATTTTCCTTTGAATAGTAGTAATTTACCTACAAATTTGAATTTTTGTACACAACAAGAACAAGAATTATAGGTCTGATGGAAATCATGTGGGAAGTTCTACTGTAACCAACAGTTCAGAAACTGTAATCAACAGTTCAGAATGCAGATAGACCAGAATGGGTTGTAACTTATTCAGAAACAGAACCAAAAAGTTTAAATGACATTATGGTAAACTTTAGGGAACAAATTATTGTGGATGATAAAGCAATTACTTCAACATAGTCCGTAATGATGTATACAAAGGGTATTTGCGAGCAGTTAAAAGACAAAGTTTTTCACCACTCAATAAAATATCAGTATGTTTTACTGATAGTGACGATGAGCTGCAGATATGGGAGGCCCCACAAGAGAATTTTTTCGTTTACTTCTCAAACACATAAAAGATTTCCGAATTTTTAAAGGGAAGGATATCAATAAATACCTTGTATTTAACAAGGACGCTGTAGGTAAAGAAGAATATTTTCATGCCGAACAAATTATAGGATTATCAATGATCCATTGCGAATTATGTCCACATTTCTTTTCCGATTTTTTATTTAGTCTGATTACTTCAAATTCAGAGATTATTTCGCCAACCATATGCATGCATATCATGGATGAAGAAATTGTTCAAGAGATTCAGTCAGCTATCAACGCTAACGACGCAGGTACTTTACGAACCATAATTATAGAGGGTACTTACTTCAGATTGGCAGGCTGGGGTAATGTAACTGATTTTGCAAAAAAAATATTATATTATCACTGGTAAGTAGCATGTCAGTTCCACTTTACTACACTAAGGCTGGGTTTTTTGTCGTTTACTAAGTAAAATCGTCAAACTTGGAAGTAAGGATGTAAGACTGAAATTTATTAGTTATCTGAGTAATACCAACAAATATGATAACCGATAAAGAACAGATCGCAAAAGTTCATTTAGATAAGATGCATTTTTAAATTTACAGTAGGTATCTTGAAAATGGCATGACATCGTTTCATTGCAGAATCTTACTGTATTTTTAAACAGACCTAGTTTGGCACCCATAGTGCCGGTTGCAAAAAAGCAGGTTAACCTCAAATTAAGTTAACCCAGGATCAGTAATTCCTCGAGTAATTCATAAAATCAGTCATTTTTAGCTTCCTAGCCTAAGCTAGGTAGCTATTGTGATAGTCGTTTTTTGACCATGAATAACAATTTATTATTTGTACGGCATTCGCTCATAGATGATTTTTATTTTAATTTTCATTCGTGAAAATGGAGTGGAGCAATTCTACTTCTCTGTGATGTGATGTAGGCGTGGTGAAAAAGAAAATGGAATCGTTCAGACATGAAAGGAAGAAACAAGAAAGTACTGCTAAAATTGGCTCAGGGGTTGCTGAAATATTTAAATCTACCTGCTTCGCTTTCAAGCACATGCTTTTTTAATGGATACATTTCACCAAAAGAAACTAAAAATACTGAGTTAAGTCAAAACATTTAGTTTTTGTCATTTCTTACAAAACAAAACAAATTATTTATATGCCCTTTTTAAACAAATAGTAGCTATTAATTAAAGACAGTCCTATCCAATTAAATCCACAGGTAACAGAAAGCAGAACGAACAACACCCAAAAGAATATCAGTATTTAAATCACCTAAGAAGACCAAACAAATGGCTGTAAACAGTGGAATGAGTATTGCAAACTCTAAATCAGAAGAAGCTTACCAAATACTAAGATAGTTGAAAAAAACTTATTCTCCGTCTTGGGAGACTTTTTGTTGCCTCAGCCTCACTAATAATGATATACGACTACTTCAGTGATGTTCTGTGACGGTGCTTCCGGTGAAACTCTCCCTGTCTATGTTGTCTACAAAGCAACGAACCTGTACCCTGAGTGGAAGGTGATCCAAATAAATATGTGTTCAATAGATCAAAAACTGAGTGGTTTGATGTAAATATTTTCGAGAATTGTTTTTCAAAATTGCCATCCCCTATTTTAGAGGTCGGCAAGGCAAAAAAGCTCTAATAGAGGACAACTTAGCCGCTCATCTTTCTATTAAAATCACCGAGGAGTGTGAGAGAAATGAAATAATGTTCATATTCTTTCCGCCGAACAGCACACACATGTGTCGACCATTAGACGTTTCTTACTTTAAACCGTTGAAAATGGTTTGTAGAAGAGTTTTAAATGAGTGTAAATGTAAAAACCGTGACTGCGTTCCAAAGACAAAGTTTTCAGCCTCATTACGAAAACCTTATCTACACCATCGTAGGGAAAACAACATCAGGTGTGGTTTCAGAGCTACTGGAATATTTCTAGTTGACAGATCTGAAGTTTTGAATAGACTTCCAGGTTATAATCAACCTGAATATAATGATGAATTAGGAAAAGCATTTGAAGAGGTGATAAAGAAGCACGTGGCAGTTACATCAGTAGAAGAAAAAAAAAAGAAAATGAACATCTAACCAGGAGAATTCGTCTTCTTAAACAGTTTTGATAACAATGATTCACTTGAAGACATGCATTTGAAGATCAAGAAGGGGATCGAGAAGAAGGTCAAGAACCTACAGACGATGAAGAAAATTCTGATAATGAAGAAACTGCTGCAGAAATTCTTGAGCACCCTGTAACCAAACAAAACCTTCAAAAAGATGATTTTATTGTAGTAGAATTCTGTTACAAAAAAGGAACGAAGAAGGAATGTCCAAAACAATTTGTGGCTGAAATAAAATAAATAAATAAAAAACATATACTGTAAAATGTTTGAGGCGTTATAAGGAGACAGAAAATATTTCGTTTGTCCTACTATTGAAGATACAAATGTGATAAATTATAATCAGACAAAATCTATTCTTTCTAAACCTACGCCTAAAAGAGAGCTTAGAATCTTCTCTCTATTCTCTGATTGAAATATGATCTACCTGTGATGTGACTAGCTCTATGCAATCCTCTGACAGAATTCATTAATACGGCTATAAAGAAATTTTCGTATCCATGGTCGCTTCTCACTCGTGAAGGTAACTCATACTTTTGGACTCCACTAACAAATAGTTCAATAACTTCTGTGCTGTTATAGAAGTCTTACAATTTAAATAAACAATAAGTCTAGAATAGCCATCTATACATCCATGTGTTACGAATCCCCATCTACAATTGAATAAAATGTTCGAATTACTATATCAAAAAAGAAAGAAAAAATATTAAAAAAGATAAAGAACTATTGCAAAATGAAGACAGACAATTTAATAAGCATTATTTAAGTACATGTTAAGCCCTCATAGCTTTTTGTGGGTTTCCCAATTACCTTGATAACTTCAGATGGGCGTCGATATGCCACAAAGAATTGAGCGTAGGAACTTTATATATTCTTCTTTGTACTGTTCTACTCCATCTTTGGACGGTATCTACAGAATTTCTGACAATATTTTTCTCACGCGTTTTCTTTGAACACATACCTATTCCTATTGATTTCAAATAACCACTCATCATCTAAAATAACATGCAGATGAATGAAAATATAAACATATGCTTCACAGATTAAAGCAGGTCAATCAAAACTTGAAAAAACAAAGGTAGTAGAAGGGCAAAACAAATGCAGTTAAAAATGTTCAAATATCACTGACAGGTGATGTAAACTCAAATATGCGAGCCTGCTCTTTGAAAAAAATTGGGGGACAATTATAATGATACTTGTATTAAATTAAATGAGCATTAACTTTGAGCATTAAAAAAATATTTTTGCAGATAGAAATTAAAGTTAACATTTAAGAAAATTAACTACCAATACATTAATTTATTCAGCAGCAATTTAATAATTTTAACAGTAATTAATATTAAATCGCATTTAAGAAATTATTGTGCTATGAAATAAAAATAAATATTCTTATGTTAATATATGTATAATTGCTCTATAATAATTAAACGAACATTAGGTTATCTACACAAAAACAATTAATGCATGTTTGTAAAACAAAATCAACATAATGTTAAATAAAGTTGCACTAGAACTATTATATTTACAATATTTTTAATTTTGTTGCCCTCAGTTTATGCGATGCGTTCGGAAGTAAAATTTGTATGAACAACTAAAAAATTATTTTAGCGTTAAAATTAATAAACGCGCATTAAAAAGAGTGAAATGTCAAATGCAAGTTGGTAAAAGAAAGTGTCTTTCCCGCGCTTTCAAGGGCTAAGTTATAATAGATCGTTTGAAGTTTTCAAGAAGTAGTGGTGAATTTGTTGAGTGATCAGTGGAACATACTAAATTTAAAAGGTACGCTAAGTATTATTTATTTCATTGTACATGATCCTGTTTTAAGCTCAACTCTGATATATTTGTGTATTCTTTAATTAATTATACGATTGCATTATTTCTAGATATGCAAGCATTCGACACTGTTAAAGTTAACCATAAGATATTACTGACTTCTTTCGATTCTTTAGGCATCAGAGGCAATGCAAACGATTTATTAAGAAACTATCTTAAAGACAGGATGATACAAACATGTGTCAATGATGAGCTTAGTGAAAAACGTGCAATAAATAAGGGAGTTCCACAAGGGTCTGTATTGGGACCGCTTCTTTATCTCTTGTACATAAATAATATGCAGAATGCTGGATTTGCAGACAAATACACGGTCTATGCGGATGACACAGTTATTGTTTATTCTGGTAAGTCGAAAACCGAACTAGAAGAAATCATTAAAAACGATATGTTATTACTTGAAAACTGGCTTGTGTCAAATATGTTAACACTGAATATGCAAAAAACAAAGTATATGGTTTTTAAACAGAAAAGTAAGCAAGACATATAAATAGATATAAAAATATTCGAAGAAAAAATTGGAAGAGTCTCCTCAGCAACATATCTTGGAATCTTAATAGACGAAGATATCACCTGGAAACCACATGCCGAAAAAATTGTAAAAAAAACTTGCCCCTATGATCGGAGCCATCAGAAGATGTAATGTAACACGGAAAGCTGCTAAGTTCATATACTTCTCTCATATTCTTAGTCACGCTAATTACTGCATTACAGTATGGTGCAATGTGGTACTTCCATGAAAATGTTATTGGCAAGAATGTTGACGAAGGCGATAAAAGTACTATTCGGCTATAATATTAGGACGAGAACCAACAAAATATACGAATATACAGGTTTGCTTTGCTACAGCTTCACGAAGTAATTTTTCAAAATAATGTGTTATACATGCATAAATGTACGACGAATCAAACAAGGTCTAACACTGAACTAATTAAAAATAGTGATATACATGGTTACAAAACTAGAAGTGCAAATAATTTACATATGAACTCAGTAAGAACTAACAAAGGAAAAAACAGTGCCAGAAAAGCATAGACTATAATGAGTTACCAAAGTACATTAAAGATGTTACCAAACTTCCCAAATTTAAGTTTTTGGTTTTTGAATATTTAGTAAATTGTAGAATAAATCGTAGGTTATAAGTTGCAATGATTAATTTTAACTAAGAAGTGCAATTTTTTTTTGTTTCACACAACAGATATTATTGTAGACTTTAAGTATTGTTTTTCATTAAGTACCTATTAAGTATGGCTCTTATACCAGATCTTCACTTTTGGTGAACGAACTGTCTGAACCTACTTGCAATGATTTAGACTAAAGTTATTATTTTCTTTAATGTTACTATTAATTTATATAATAGATGAATGTTTAAATAAATAAATAAATAAGTAATACCTACTTACCTATAATCTTAAGAAAATAGTTTTCCTAACAATCGATACACGTAATGCGAATACGTACGAATCTTATTCGAAATACCTATATTAACATTGTCATAGATTGTTGGGCTAAAAATCTGTAATCTACAGACTTAATAAAAAAACCTCGGGCAAAGGTGTGATCTCCGAAAAATTCAACTTTGCCGAAATTTAAAATGTATAAAACTGCACCGTGTAATTTTCAACTAAATGCAGTTTCAATAAAGTATCAAAATAACTGGACACGTTACCCAAATTTGTGCCTAAATTACCAACGGTTTATTTTTGTCTTGGTTGAAATTGTTAATATTTAGTTATTTACTTCAGAAAATGTTTTCTTTTTTGTTACTTATTCAATAAATTACCTATATTTGTTTTTATATGCTCATATACTAGTTATTTGGTTATTTACCTCCAATACATCTTGTTTATCTTAGGTTACAAGTAGGCCATAATATAAATATTAGGTAAATTTAATTAATGCTCACAGGATAGTGGAACACTTGATTTAATTACATAACAATTATTAATATTTTAGTGCAGCAATAATACTGATCAAAAAGACTTATTTTAATGCGCAAAAATTTAATTTATTTCGCACAAACCTTTATTATAATGCGCGTTTCAATATTATTCATTTAAAATATATATGTTTATTTATTGTGAGGTACTCTATATTTTAATGCCCAAAACAATATTATATAATGCTCAGAATGCTTATAATAATGCGCGCTTAAATCATACCCAAAAAATTTCCCCCGGACCGACAGATTGCACTTGAGTTTGGTTTAAAATCATAGTATGGAAGATTTCATTCTAAACAGTATTTTATATATATAAGAAATTACGTCATTAGTGGTAACATTTGAAACCAACCATATACCCTCGCATGAAGTTTTCAGAAAACTGAATTTAGAAAAAATATTGAGCCCAAAAAAAGACCAGTGCAATACGTGCTCTGCGTTTAAAAATTTGTCAGTAACGGAAGATACTTACAACTTAATCTTCTTAAAAAAAGGGGAAGCTTGAGAGGGAAAAGAAAATGAAAAATCCGATTCCCAGGAAGAAGATAATCTGTTAGCCTACTCGGTAGACCTCCAAGCAGTCCTTTTAGCTCCCAGGTTGAATGCAGCGGCAAATTACTACAAAACTAAATTAAAAGTTCACAACTTAGCTTATTACAAAATGAAAAATAAGGAAGTCACATGTTTCGTCTGGCATGAGGCAGAGGGGGGACTTTCTGAAGAAAGAAATTGCTGAATACCATCCGTCAAAAATTTATATACGGAGCGACGGGTGTTGCTATCAAAATCGTAATATTAAGTTGTCCAATTTTTCTGTCACAATAGAGCAGAAATACTTTGAGGTGTGACATACGCAGATGGAGGTGGACTCGGTCCATAGTTCAATTGAACGCAAACTATGTCGCGGGGAGGAAGTATACCTCCCAAGTGGTTACCTCCATGTAATTATAGAGGCACGGCAAACCCCCTCACCATACGTGGCGGTAGCTTTGTCTTTTTCTGATTTATCAAAATTTGAGCCTAAATATTACTCCAGTATTAGACCTGGGAAGAAAAGTGGAGATCCTGTCGTCACGAACATATGTGGCTTGCAGTATACAGCTGAGGGTATTATCAACTATAAATTAAAATTTTCAGATGTCTGGACGGAAGTGCCTCATCGTCAAAAACGTATGCCAACGACTAATGAGGCGTGGCCTCCTCTTTATGAAGGGTCATGTCCCATAGAGGCATCAGAATTCGCTCACCTCCAGGAATTAAAAGAACTTATTCCACGAGACTGCAGGCCATTCTACGAAAACTCGCTCCACAAATAATGAAAATAGTGAATAATTTTGTTCTTACTTATTGCATTTTTGTAAAGAAGCAATACCTAATTAAGTTTTCTTTCGTTCACTAGATGTTGTATTCATTTTATTTAACTTCAATAAAATTGTCGACTTAAAAAATAATAAGTGTATAATTTTGGTACTTTCAAAAAAATTCTGTTAGCAAAAGGTCGTATGTAAAAAAAATGTACGATCAAATATTAATATTGTAGCAGAGTCGCCAAAGGGATGATCTACGTGTGCCGCAACAGACAATAGTTTAGTTTATCTTAAGCCATCCGCGGTAGCACGCACGTGCCAATTTTTAATTTCTTTGCAGAAGTTTCGTTTTCTTTAAATAGTTTTATGTACGAATCGATCACTAGGCCAAACTTCATTATTTAAATGACCCACCCCCTACTGAGCTAGTTACAATATCAATATATCCTATGTGAATGTAATTCGGTTTCTAAAGCTTTAATTCTTTATTCCATTAAAATACAATAAAATGTACAAAAGAAGTAAAGCTCTTTTGATGTACAAATTTGCAAAGAAAAAAATTAAAAAGTTACGTTTATTTCATTTTCTAAAAATGGCAATTTTTTACATACGGCCTATTGCAGTAACAGAGACGAAAATATAATTGGACTATCTTAAAACGGAAGTAAAGGATAGAACTAAAACTCGTAGGTATTTGTATTATTTGTGAAGAAGGGAATGTAGTGATTAACATTAAAATGAAAGATGCCGACTCGAAAGGACTTAAGTATTATCTTTCCAAATTTCATAAAAAGGAATATATTTTCGTTGGTTAAGAAATGTGGACCCAAAACAACGGACTGTCACTCAGATGTTTGCAGGAAAACGGAGAGTTAAAGTATGTTTAATTTTAATTATTAATTCATGACTATTCATAACGTTGTTTTCCTTTGCAGCCATCAAATAAATTAGAGTTACACGAAAAATTGGTACAATGGGTAGCTGTAAAATACTTACCATTCAATTTTTTATGACGAATGTACACAACAATTTTTTAATTATTTAAATACTGAAGTAGGAGTACCAAAAAATACAAAAATGAAAAATCATGTTTTGGAAATTTTTTCGTAAAAACAAAAATTGGTGCTCACAATTCTACGAGAAAATAGTTGAAACATATTTTATCTAACCCCGCTATGAAATGTCACATTTTAAATGCATTTTTGACATTACGAAACGTCATATTTTTCATAACTGTCAGTTCATTACGTAACTAGTTATGTAATGAACATTCCTTACATAACTAGTTATGTAATGAACTTTTACGTAACTGAATATTTAAAAGCAAAAACAAAAGTAAGAATTTATTACAGGGTATTATTAAATCTATTGCCAAATTCGCTGATTCTTCTATATCAGAAGGCATATCTACATCAGAATCATCTATTTTTGGCGTAATTTGAAATAAAAAAACTCATCACTGACAATAGTTACTTATAGTATCCATAGCAACACCAAGGTAAAGCGATGAAGTTGAATTTATTTGTACGGCTACAAGGGATGTTACATTATTTGAAGTAGCACAATTCTTTTTTATTTTAAAGCGGGGTTAGATAAAATTTTGTATTTAACACGTTATGAAAAGGCTAATTTTATTTGACTCATATAATTTGCAAAACTCGCTCACTTCGTTCGCTCGTTTTGGCAAATATTATATTCGTCAAATAAAATTAGTCTTTTCATAACTGGTTAAATAAATAACTATTTCACTGTAGACAGTTGGACATCTACTGCATATTGCATGCAGGTCATATTACGGTATAACAGCGCATTTTATAGATCGAGGTTGGAAAATGAAGTCTTTAGTTTTGGATTTCATCGCGTCTCATGGCTTGCATATAGGCAAAGATATAGCTAAAATTTTTCATACCAGCTTAGACGAATACGGCATTTTAAATAAGAGATAGGGTATAACGGTGGACAATGCGTCGGCAAACACCAAGTTCTAAGGCGAATTAAAAAAATAAGCCAAGACAAAGGGCACGTATTTAATGCAGAAGATCAACACTTCCGGTGCTTTGCACATATTTTAAAGGAAGTGGATAGCCGTTTGGTAACCGGATGGCAATACTGATCCTTCACGTACGGATATCCATACTTACAGCAACGGGCGTATTTTCGTAACCGCCCTTGCCACCATGCCTTCGTGGCTCACTAGTTGATATCTCATTCCCCCAAATCGCAATGCTGCAGGTTCGCACCTCGCCGCAGTTATTTTCACTTTTTTCTTTTGAACAAAAAATCGGTCAGGTCAAAAAGGACAGACAGGGGATCGCCATCACGCCAGACAGATATCCACTCATTTTTATTACCTGCCATCCTGATATCTGGACATGTAGGTTCAGTATTGCCATCCGCTTACCGGACGGCTATCCATTCCCTATTTTAAATTTAGGTGTCCGAGATATTTTAAAATTATTAAGAGAAAACACTGACATTGAAAAACAAGATTATGACGTTGAAAATAATGACGATAAAGATAATAAAGTAGAAGAAGATGAGAACTCTGATGAGAATACTATGCCATCAGTAAAATTACGAAATTTATTCAAGAAAATCAAATTTTCAGTGGCAAATTAAATTTAAAAGCTGTTGTGAAGCTAGTAACACAAAATACTTACAAGTAACGTTAAATATATCTACACGTTGGAACTAAACATACGATATAATAACTTTGGGTATCAAGTTGAAACAAGCAATGAACGCTCTCTCTAACAATAATGCACAATTACATTTTTTAAAATTAAGTGACAGTGAATGGAACGTACTGAAACTTGTGCATAAATATTTGAGGTGCTTCAAGTATTTAAGCAACAATTTTTCTGGAGAATCCTACCCGACACTACCTTTAGTAATGTGTAAATAATAATACAGGTATTGCAAAAAATATTTTTGGATATAGAATGTTATTATATACTTGGAAAGAGTATTTGTTTTTAATTTAGTTATTTAGTTTATTTTCGAAACATAATGTTTTTATTTATTCGAAAGTATTAATAAAATTGTTATAAAATTTTGTAATTTTCCAAATTACCCTAGTCAAGAAACAGTCTAGAAAATGTTTGTGAATGTACTGGAAAACCTGGAAAAGTCAGGTAATTTTATTCACTTTCAAAACACGATTCCTTTTTATCTGTTGGCGTTTAGTGAAGTTTATTATTAAAGATAGATAGATAGATAGATTTATTTTCCAATCGACCAAATACATGGTATAGAAAAAATACAATCACAACACAACATAGGTATAACAATAGTATAAGACAATATTACAAATTATATAAACTAAACAAACAAGCAAACTAACTAACCACAGACAGTGGCTTTACATAGACAGTCTTATTTCATTGATCAAGGAATTCTCTCACAAAATAATATACATTTTGTGACAAGAACGAAAAAACGGATCTCCTAAATTTACTGGCTACATTGATCTCCTTCAGACTACTGGGTAATGCATTATAAAGGCTCACTGATACCGCAATAAATGATTTGCAGAATGAGGAAATTGTTGAAAAGGTACCCCTAACATAAGTTCGAGAAATTCGCGTATCATAGGTGTGAATATCTGAACCCAAGGAGAAACGGTCCTTATTCAGGAACACATAAATAACACATTCATAAATATAGAGATTATGAAGTTACGTATGGGTATTTTAATAGGAGATGCAATCGGACAAGAATTAGAAAGGTATTTTAGCAAATCAAGTTTGAATCACTGATTTTTAGCAGTTTTATTGCAAACGAATGTATCGTTTGGAGAGGCGATTTTTAAGGGATAGAAGTAACCCCTTCGAAATTCCTGAGAAATTATTTATAAGGCTGTACAGGTTACCTAAAAGAATTGCCAGGAACTTAATAAATGAAATTGAACCATTCCTGATGGATGGAGTGAAAAATACGTACGTACCCAACTATTTAAAGGTTTATACGCTGTTAGATAACTACTTCATTCCTACTTTAAAATTTATTACTATTATAGGTGTTATGTGCTCTACACTTTTTTGCACATGGAAGCTACCAGAAAAGTGTTGGTCAAGCACCCTGGCTCTAAGTCAGACAATGGTAAGCCGAAGTATACGAACAATCAGCGAAGTAGTTTCCACTCCGTTAAGCGGAAGATACATAATATTTCCCAGAACGCATGAATAAAAGGTTTGTAGAAGGTACAATGGTTTCACCGATTTTGATGTGTATGTTGTATTAATTAGAAATTGCAGGTTTATGGAAATATTTAATTTTCCTGGTGTAATAGGATGTATTGATTCCACACATGTGGCAATTATTGCACCATAATATTGGGCCACCCGATTCATCCTGGCTTTGCATACCTTAATAAGAAAGGCTTCCATAGTATAAATTGTCAAATTGTATTAGGATTTTAAGAACATAGTATCAATATACAAGTGCATTAATTACATCATTTTAGATATGCGATTCCAATTTAAGAATAATTAACTACAATGCAAGATATCCGGGATCGATGCATGATGCAGCAATATGGACCATGTCGGCAGTCACTGCCCACTTGAAAAACTCTTACAATAATAACGAACGTGGATTATGGTTATTGGGTCGTCCAGTTCCAAAACCTCCTAAATACACTTGTAACGAATTTTCTGCTTTCACTGGAATATATAGCATTTTTGCCCGTAGAATCCGCCTGTGAATTATTTAGTTCCAAAACCCTCTACAAACCGTATAAAATCGCAGTTCAAATACGGATTTTGGTTCAAAACCCCCTATCCAACATACAAATTTGTGTTCGAATTAAATGAAACGTACTACACCATGGCACAAATCATACTACGTCTTTTATGAGAACTATACATTTTCTATAACTTCATGAACGAACTGAACAAAAACTTTTTGCTTAAAATACCACGACCATATGACGAGATTTGGCTCACTAACATAAAGTTTTTAACCAGCATATCTAATCGGGAGATCAAATATGGAGGTGCGACAAAATAACGACAGTTTAGCTGCCCATACACTAGCGAGTTACTCGACGAATTTGATGCGGCAAGCGGCACGAGCCAAGTCGGCCGATAAAACTTTGCATTAATGTGACGAGCCGAGCTTCAACGGTGAAAATGTCGGATCGCGCCGATATAATCCGCAAGTCTGAACTTCCAAAAAGAACCGATGGTTAGTGGTGACTGACGAGTAGACCCACATTTGAAAATTGAAACGTAAAAAAATAGTATAATAGGTATGGCTTCCTGTTATGACACACGGTATATGACAAGAGAGTTTTTAACAGAGTTTATAAACATCTATAGAAGTCATCCTTGCCTTTGGCAAGTAAAATGTAACGAATACATACATATATGAACAAAAATTTAAAAAATAAGGCATACGATGAACTAGTGGATTTTACCAAAAAGACTATACCTTATGCTAATCGTGAATTTGTAACAAAAAATTCAAAATCTGCGTGCGGTTTTTCGTAAAGAAATGAAAAAAGTGGAAGCATCTAAAAGAAGTGGTGCATCAACCGAGGATGTGTACGAACCAACAAAAACTTTTACTTTGCTTAAAATACCACGAGTAGAGCAAAAACTGTTCTATTATGACGAGTTTCGGCTCACTAACGTAAAGTTTTTAACTCGCATATCTAATCGGGAGATCAAATATGGAGGTGCCAAAAAATAACGACAGTTTTGGCTTGTGACATACCTGACTTGCGGATAAAATCCGTACGAGTCAAATTCGTCCGATGTATCTGCTCGTGTATGTGTCGCCGATGGTTAAACACGTTTGAATTATTAGTACTTCCAACTCGATGGGTACGGTTTATAGCCGAAATATTCATGTTTAAATCCAATGTTCAATTAAAAAGATCTATTACCACATCTTCCACATGTTCGCCGATATCCTCTTTAACCCCATAGATGCGAATGTTATTTCTCCGAGAGTACTGGTCGACTTGATCCATATTAAAACGGCAGTTAGCATTTTACTATACCAAATCTTCGTTGTTTCTTTCGAGGGTTGCAGTTCTCCCTTCACAATGACTAATCTTTGTATTTAATTCGGCGACAGTTTTTTTGACGTTCTCGTCTGCAGGTTTAGAGACACCGGACGTGATAGAAGACAAAAATTCAGGGTCACAGATTAACATCTTCAGTGACTGCTTAAGAACCTCCTTAATATCACTGAGCATTGCCTGCGTTAAAACCATGTTGAAACACTAGCATACAAAAGTCAAACTAGAGGCTTAATTCGACACTCCCTCTTAAAGACACTTATATCTGAACAGTCACAGTGCTTACATACACAATAAACTCGCGAAAGCGAAAAAATAAGACGTATTCAGCAATAAAAGAGAAATTCAATTTACCAGGAGCGGTACAAAGACACGGCTATCTAGATTCTGACGCCATAAGTGACTTAAAACTGAATCGTATGATAACAAATGATTTGAAGTGTCTTAGAAATCATAGGTAATGTTCCGTGCCATGTATATCTTGCTCGAATTGATTTGTACCAATTATCCCTGAACTATACATATTTTAATGGGAAAACATTTCAGGATCAGCCTTCAACATCCTAAGCATCGTCATTCTCAATATAAAGGCCTTAAAAAGAACATTCAGCCGAGGAAAACTTTGACAAAAGAGTCATCGTGGACATCTTCTGGAGGTGCTAGTGACCCCAGCTCCGACGTATATGGAAGGAGAAAGCTACTAAAAGTGGAACATACTTACACGTAAGTCTCATCTCGGACGTATGTGGAAGGAGAAAGCGACTAAATGTGGAACATACTTACACGTAAGTCTCATTTTTATTATTCATTAAAATAAGATGTCCTTAACAATTTAATTAGATGTAATTTTTTTGCCAAGAACGTGAATTTATTTGAATATTTAAAATTTGATCTGTGTTGACTTATTTTGATTATATGATACTCTATTCATAGCATCTAATCTCCCGCTAGCTTGAGACATTCCATCACTATTTTCCCACTGATGAGAAGTCAGAACATTGCGCAATTCTAATACTAAGAAAGGTTATTTTTGATGGCAATCCTTTCAATTTTTCAAATTGTTGACGTACATATTTTTTATGACAATCAACGAATCAACAATCATATTTTTCTCAACTGCGGCGCTAGCATTATTTTTTAGATGAGCGAAAGTCTACATAAAATTCTGAGTATGGGCATGTATATAGGGTGTCTCTAAAAGGTTGGGGGCAAGACGCTATCAGTTTCCTGACTCCAAAATATGTTGATTGATCCGAACATATCTCTATTCTATATAAAAGTGTTTCGTTAAAGCGCTATCGAAAGTCAAAGATCTTCAAAAAATGGGTTATTTTAAATAAAAAAAGATGAATTTAACGATAGGCATTAAATTTGGAATGTGAATTTGTACTGGAAAAAACGTGTTTCTTGGCATAATTTTTTTGCTCGTAGGTGTTATCTAAGTGGTCACAAGTTGATAATCCACTTGCACACATTTGAATTGTTTTGCTCATACGTTAAACTTAACTGTAGAAAAAGCATTGAAAGAACAGAAGCAATCAAATCCTGATGCTACAACTTCAACTGCTATTTCCATATCAAATGTTGCAATCCCACAAGAAACCCATCATGTATCAGAACTAATCACTAAAGCTAGAAATATAGTAAAATTCATTAAAGCCAGCACCAATGCATCTCATCGTTTAAGAAATGAACAACAAGGCGTTCCAGAAGGAAAAATAAAAAAGGTTATTCTTGATGTAAACACTAGATGGAATTCAATGTTTTACATGTTAGGACGTTTCCTTGAATTAACAACAATTATAAACAATATATTAATTACAAAACCGGATGCACCACCGATGCTCACTGTATTCGAGGTTGAGAATTTAAAAGAAATCGTTGATTGTCTGAGGATTATGGAACGACTCACGGTGGAAACATCAGGGCAAGAATATGCCACAATTAGTTTAGTTATTCCATTAATAACAGGGGCCTTGCATAAAATAAAGTTCTGAAATTTAAAAAATGCCGTACGCCGTAATTTTGAAAGAATCCTTAGAAAAAGAAATGGAGAAACGATTTGGCCAAAGAGAGCTCTTGCCACCTACTTGGATCCACGTTCCACGCTTTAAAAATCTTCATTTTACAAATCCTCTTGCATCGACAAAAACGATGCAGTATAATATACAAAAGCTGATCGTGGATCTTCAAACTGCATCTACATCGAATGCAGTTTCATCCTCTGACTCGGAATAAGACTGTAATTCACCATCTGATGAAGGTGATGACAGTTAAAAAACATAAGGCTGTATAAAAACAGAAGGCTGTATTTTTCACTAACAAATAAGAAAAGAAAAGCACTTTTAGAAGCGAGCGTACCAAAATTGTAAAATATACTTATAATTGAATTACAGAAGTATCTATTTACTCACCGAAAAACTTAAATGTTGACGCCGCAGGTACATTTCATGAAGTTCTAATTTGGAGCGATTATGGTACGTCGAGTGGTTACCATATAATATCGTGTTCATCTGGCAGGAGAAACGAAGAAGAATACGTAGACTACTAAGTCGTTTATTAGGTCTGTATGTTATTACCTTAATTGTGTTGATGAATGAATATATATTTACAGTGCATGTTCTAGTTATAATACAATAGTGCAAGGCAAGCGTTCTACTTATCATTACGTTACACACGAAAACTATGTGCAGGCTTGCGTTATTACTTGAGACGTAAGTAGGTTAAATGCTTCTCCAGTGGCGTAGCGTATGTACGGAGGCCACAGGATGAATTGTTTTTATAAAAATTAATCGAAAACGTGTTTGTTGATGTAATCGATTTCACATATCGACATGTCCATATTACTTACTTTCACTCCAGCACTTGTATTGATTTTAAAAACTGTAGTGGCAGTTCAGAAAACTTTGGTCTTGTTGGATTGAGCAATGTCTTTGGGTGAAAGTACTGGACTTGTTTGAGAACTTCTAAATGCGGAGGCATTCTTTTACACATTTCATTTATCAGTGTTTTCAAAAACTGTACACACTTTTCTTTTATATTCTTACATTCGTCTGGTGATAAACTTTCGCCATTTTTGAAAGCCACATCCCAAATCACAGTCATTTAAATTAAACAAAATGACTTCATGCTTTATGGAATTTGTAAGTAAAATCAAACTGTTTTCAAGATGATTTACAACTGCTGGTTTTAACACACAGTAGATGGATCAAGAACTTTGACGTAAATTCACTATGAATTCTTAATAAGAGTTGAAGATTAATCTTCAACTCCTGAAGATGCTGACGTTGTCAGCGAAACACGTGTCGAGTTTAATTACTGTGTCACTGTCTTTTGGACAGAATTCATAGTGCTGGTTTTAAAATTTGTCGTGCCATGCTCCACATGGTTGAATTGAGTTTGGTATTGGCTTTATAGTGATCCAAGTGATTTTTTGAAAGTACATGTTCAGGGAATAAATTTGCTTTAAAATCGGCTGCAAAAATGTCAGTACAACCTTGTTTTTTTTTGTTTTTGTACATTTCAGACAGCAATTTTGCGGCATGGCACCTCTCATTTTGGAAACTAATTTTGAAAAACGTTTCCAATTCAAGATATTGCTCCAAAATTTTGTTTGCCGCTCGAAATCTGGAAAGCCATCTAGTTTGTGATAGCTGCACAAATTTGGTAAATTTAGTACCTTCAATATTTATTAAATCATAAATTTGTTGGTATTAACTCATACGTAATGCGCTATGCTGGAACCAATTATAGGTTTCTTTCAACATGAAATCCATATCATCAGCAAAAACTTCTGATGCTCTGGAAGAACATAAGTTTAAACTATGGCAAACACATTTCACAAGATATAATTGTTCAAATTGTATCCGTTTTTCAGTCTGGTAAAAAGTGAGTTATTGGATTCACATAAATTTGACGCACCGTCTGTTCCTATTCCTAATAAATTATTTAAATCCAGTTTAACAGTATTGCAAAAGTTGGAAATACATTCATACAAGGCCTCGGCTGTAGTTGTTGTAACACTAAAAAATGTTAGAAAATGAGTTACAATTTCATTCTTATTTACATAATAATATCTAATTATAAGACACAATAACTTATCTACTGAAACGTCTGTCGACTCATCAATTATTAAAGAGAAAGCAATGTTTCCTGAAGCAGTGTCGGGGCCAATTACATTTTTGATAACTTTACCGACAGGAAAGGAACCATTTTAGAAGAAAATACAATATTGGATTTTTGGTCTATTTCTCCAATAGAAACGAGTCTCCATTACTTATAGTTGTCAAATTAAGAGCTGATATTCGTATGCTGCGTTATTGTTCTGAAAATTTCCTGGAAATTGTGTGTATGTATTTGTAGTAAGTCCATCTGCAAGCACAGTCTCTGTTGTTAGTGGAGATATCAGCTTTGATGATTCCCACAATGCCAATTAATTGCTGCAAACAATATATATGGCAGAAAATGAACAAGTTGTTGCAGAAGATGTTCTGAATAAGAATGATGTTGATCAAAGAATGTGCATAAAAATACTGCTCAAACCTTCAAGAAGCTTATTTCTTTCACAGAAGTTTTGACTGCAGAGGTGCCTACATAACACATTCTCGCACATTTATCTAGTCGTCTTAATGAATTTGCAGTCATTCTTTCCACTTTCACGATATTATTCTAGGAGTGGAAGCAGTTTCTTCATAACAGAATGGGAAATTAAATATTTGACTTCTATGAGAATAACGGGCAGGTACCTTAAGAAATCCTTAAGAATCCAAATGGTAAACACGACAACATCGGAATTGGTTCATCGTTATGGCATATCTGTACCTTAATGTGCTAAAAAAGAATTTAGAGCAAACCATAATTAAAATTTTTCCCAAACTTCGAAACCCTATGGGTGCTACAGATTATTAAGTGTTACAACTCGGGTTATATAATTTTGTTAAACTCTTGCCATTTTAGGAAGCCTTCTATAAAAATTATAATGGCGGGGAAGGCTTCTGGAGTTTAGGTTACGTTTTATTGCCAGAAATTCTAAGGACGAACATATTCAAAAAATGGTTCATCGACGGAGGCGAAAAGCTGCAGCAACGTTGTAAGAGAATGTAAGATGAGAAAAGAGGAAGAAACTCCGGAAGTGGAATTTTTGAAAAACGCTTGCCAAATAAAACACAAGGAAGCCATCATACTAAACAGAATGGGAAAGACATACATCTATCGGAAGTCGCTGGCCGAAAACATTTTCAAAATTTTTGGATACTCCTTATCTGGCAAGAAATTTTTTAGTTTAACCAATACATCATAAATATGTATACAATCGATTAAATTTCTGAATAGGAACTTAATAATTTTTTCCTAAATATAAATATTGTATACACAAGACATTTTCTGCATTATCTAGATTCTAGAAGCTTCGTATCAAATGAATTAAGTTGATAATTTGCGTTTAACAAAAAGAAACACTGTTATGCTCGAGAACGGTTAATATAGAGACTAGGAAGAGACTCTTAACGTCGTATGTATGGAGTACGGCATTATACGGGTGCGAAACTTGGACAATAGGAGAAGCGGATAGAAAAAGAGTAGAAGCGTTTGAAATGTGGTGCTACAGACGCATGATGAAGATACCGTGGATAGATAAGATTAGCAATAGGGAAGTATTAGAAAGAGTTGGGGAAAAGCGAAAGGTATGGAAAACAATAAAGAGTAGGAGAGATAGGATGGTAGGACACCTTCTAAGACACGAAGGAATAGTTCGTGACATACTAGAGTCAGAGATAGGAATAAAAAGAGGTAGGGGTAGGCCTAGATTAGACTACTGCTCTCAAATAGTTAGGGATGTAGGATGTTCTACTTTTAGGGAAATGCGTAGGTTAGCTCAGGATAGAAAAGAATGGAGGTACGCGTCCAACCAGTCTTCGGACTGAGAACCTTATGATGATTGAAAATGTAAAAGATACCTGTATCAGCTGAGCGACTGTTGCCAACATAAAAACAAAAATAATGTCCAAAACTTTCAAATGGAATTAGAACACTCTGGTTCTCAGAAAGCGACTCTTGTGATAATGGTTGCACAAACAATCCGCAAAAGAATAAAAATTTGTCTTTTCATACATTTCCCGACAAAAAGAAACGATTTAGAATTTATGAAGTATGGTTAGCTAAAATCAATCGCGATAAATTTGTTCCATTGAAACGATCATTGGTTTGCAGCGTTTATTTCTTGGAAAATGACTATGAAGTATAATCTGTAATGAAGAAAAAGATATTGCCAAGTGTTCGTTATCGACCGAGTTTGAAGATAGGTGCAGTATCGTCCTTGAATATTCAAGAATATGCAAGAGAAAAAGTTACCTAACACGAGAAAAAAAACAGTTTATCAGGAAATAAAAGAAAATTAATAACGTTCCCAATTAGTCGAAGAAATGGTGGAAATGGAATATAACTCTTCTGATAATCATTCTGCAGAAGATATTCCCGCATTGTTGGTTAATTTTTAAGTACGGCGTGATTTAGGTGCGGAAATATAATGTTATAAAAAATAGTGCAGTGAACAAAGTTAGTGATACTGATGGGTTGCTCGTCGAAGTTTCTCCCGTCTCGCTCGGACACATTGATTGCCCCTGAAAACTAGGCGTTCGTTTTTCGAGGATGACAGCCAACTTTAGAAGTAGGTATCTACCTGAAATTTTAGGTACTTATGCTTTTTACTATGTGGACATGCGCTATGATCAACGATATTTTTGTCACTTCAGAAAAAAATAATCTTTTTGTTTACTTATTTTTTCCATAATTCTCTTCTATAATTACAAAGAAAACTGAGATAATAGCCCATTTCTCGTGTGGAAAATTTCAAGTAGATCACGCTCCAAAAGTTGGGCGTGGAGTCTTCGAAAAACAAACACCTGATTCTCAGGGACATTCAACGAATCCGAGTGAGATAGGAGAAAACTTCGACAAGCCCTCTTAAACTGAAACACATGTTGCTTAATTACAACAAGCTGCATGAAAAAATGTGACGAAGCACAACAGATTCGACCTTAGGTTTCCCACTTTCCGGGCTTGGACACATTTTTCATGCAGCTTGTAATTAAGCATATTAATTCTCGATCAGTATAGCTATAAATTATAATGTTCCATATTACCTCACTGGAAGTTTGTTAAATTTTGGATGTAAAATTGTTCACAGCGCCAGCCGCACGAGAGGTGAATGTGAATCGCGGTAGTTTAGTGGTTAGAATGCCCGTCTGGACAGTGAGAAACCTGAATTCGAATCTCAGTTGCACTTCGTCACATTTCTCGTGCAGCTTGTAATTAAATAAAGTAACTCACGACGAATATAATATTTCAGAAGACATTTCGCTTTTAGAAATTGCGTCATCGGCAGTTACTTTTCAAAAAGATTGGACAGATAACAAAATACATAACCATTTAAAGAAACTGTTCCAAGAAAAGATGAATGATGTTGAATTTGAGATTTTGTTACCCATTTACGGAAATTTCGTAAAACAAAATTAAATAGCGAAAATGTGTGCCGGCTATTCAATCAAAAAACAAAATACATCAGATGTATTGGAACAAGGTTCTATGACTACACCTCGGATTTTACTGTAAACTCAGAGAAACCAGAGGCGAAACCACAGTATGGGCCAAAACTGATGGCAAATATATTTATTCGGATTTACATACAAAATTCAGTTTTTGACTCCCAAGTTTATGCATAATGGCTATTGCCATTACCTAATGTATAGTTATCAACAAACAAATAATGGTTTTCTTACATGGAACCGTTTTTTTTATAAAATGAAGACTAAAAATGCGATTGTATTTTTCATTTTCCCTAAACAGGCCAATGCAAAATAGGCACTATGCATCAACTTTAGGTTTTGTAAGTACTCCCTCTTGTCTCTTCACAGTACACCAATATTATGGTGTTTTTTTTAGATTGACAAAAATGTTATGAGTCCTAGGTGAAGAAAAAATGAAAGATATATTTTCTAAGTTTGGTGACAGAATAGCTATAATAGCTATATAGCATTTTTGTCAATCTAAAAAACCGTCAATCTTAAAAAAATGGAACTTAATAGAAAGGCTTCATCAGAATTACCTCAAAAGATAATACCAAGAAAACAGAAACCTCCAAAAACGAGAATTATAGAATTGAGCTGGTTAGACTGGAATGGCTCAAAATTTAAGCAGGTTAGAACACGACAAGGCAGTGGTACTGGGTACAAAACTGGTTCCATGGAAGACTCGAAAAGTTGTTTCTGAGAATGGGCAATCCACAGAAGGTATGCTGTCTGAATACAACACCAAATGACTTGATTTAGAACATAAGGAGCTGCAAATAAACATGACTATAGAACTAGTGATGCGTTGTCTGGGTTGAATCGTATTCGATTTTATCTGGCCACTGAGAAAATCTCTCCAGAAGTTCCTATGCAGAAAACTAAAAGTTGATTTGTTTTACACCAGTAATTCGGATTCTGAAGAACCTTAAGCTGCGGACAATAAGCAAAGAGGGTAATTATTTTTGTGAGCATTTTATTTTTCTGACTCAATCTCAGTGCTGAAATAGCTGTTTCTACAAACAATTAGGAAGTGCCTCATTTTGTGTAACGAGCGGGATATTTGCAGGACAGGTGGTGAAGCGAGATCCCGCAAAATCACATGAGTTTTTTGTAATTTCTTAATCAAGCAGATTTCCCTTGTACATTTGGAAGTTCCGTTTAAAGCTTAATTCACTTGCATCCGTTCCATTAAGCTTTAATCTGAAAGTAATGCAAGGGAAACTTACAAAATTTAACTTATAAAACTGTCAAACTCGACACTTCTGTATAAATGAAGCATCAAAACTACCAGGGGAAATAAACATATTCACTAACATAAAGGTTGACTGATTTATATTATGTAAACTTCTTTTAGTTGCGTGTTAACTATTGTTTCATTTCCAGTGTGATCGATTAATTCGCACGCCTGGAGCAGAATTTACTGCAATGGGTCATGTAGAAGTACCGATAAGGGGTAAGAAGAATTTTCTTGTTCTGACAAAATGGATTTTATTTGTTGTTTTTTCCTAGACTACATCACAATATTTGTGGAACTAATTTTGTTCTTCCAACTCTTCCTGAAAATGCACAATTTGTACCAGTAAGCATCAAATGTGAGAACTGCTCTTAAATAGAACGCGAAAGCTGAAAGACAATTTTATTTTAAAAGGACGCGTAATAGGATATATGATTCTTCTTACTGGGTCGGTGCCCTAAAAAATCTCTCGAGTAACTTATTTAATGATCAAAGATTCGGAACTTGTTATTGATGATGAATTAATTTTAGAATAGTTTCTCTTATATGTTAACCCATGTGAACGCCATCTTCTTCATAAACCTCTTAATACGTACTCATCCTCATGCAAAAAGGAAATGGACACTATTGTAAACATTTTCATTTTGCATTCAGTTTCATGAACACGAAATTCTTGATCAAATTATTTCAATTGCTAAAGATGTTTTGATGGAAAAGACAAAAACCTTCACTCAGTTAATAACACAAGGTATCTCTTTCGAGAAATATTTCGATTTATGGACAGAATGTGATTTTTATGTTTTGATATCCAACGTCTTACTTCAACAAAATTTTTCAACAGCTTGAGTTGCAGTTCAATTTTAACTAAGAGACGATGGTGTTGCATTACCTTGATATGTATATCCGCTGAATGGAGCAAGATAAATTAAAGCAGTTCCTGATCTTTTGTGACAAATATCATCGCAATACAGTACACACCAAGATTTTAAAAAAAGAGTACGATACGTCCCTCACAAATGAAACTTCGTTGCAATATACAATATCAATATTTAATTTTCAAAGCTTTCACCATCTATTTATGAATAACTAATGCCACCCTTTCTTCCTGAGAGATAAAGTGACGTAAATTTGCAAAAATTAGAACTCTGCCATTTTCATTAATAGTAGTACCACCGTCATCGCCCACCGGCGCTGTATTCAACTGCATATTGCATGCGCGGCTGTTCTATAGTGAATGGTGTTAAGGTAACCTCACAAAACTCTGTCTTGTTTACAGAGTACCGCGTTTTTATTTATAATTTTATTGGCGAGTTTGGAGACATTTTTGCCACTTTATAATGGACGAAACAAGTGTTACAGAAGCAACAGGATCGCGCAAAATAAAGAGGAATCTATGGAATCGACAGCAGCCAGCAGGAAGCAGGAATTTCAGTATGTTCACAAGATACCATTAGAGGTCACAGTTTTTTACCCGCAGATCGTGTTTTTGGAAGAGTAGAAGAGGTAGTTGGAAAATATTCTATCATAAAAAGAAAAGAAGATTATCATACATTGTATAGAGAAGTAGGTTGTCCTAAATTACTTGGTGACGACTGGAAGCTCTATAACACGAAAGAATTAGTAGCGTATTACCAAAAAGTGCCGAAAATAAGCGCGATGAAAAGATTATTAATTGAAAAGGTGACAGAAAAGCGAAGAGTAATCTGCAAAGTAACATGCTATGAAAACTATAAATTTGAAGGATATTTGCTAAATTTGCTAAAGAGAGGAGTCTCCAGGAGCCATACGTCTTTCTGAGGTGGGATTACATCACAATATACTATGGAAAAGCTTTACAATGTTCGTACTATCCTGGAAAAACATTTTGGAGCAGAACGGGCAAATAATAATGAGTTGAGGTGGTACAAACATTTACTAGATACAGAAACTGCTACAATGATTGAAGACCAAAAAGATGAGGCTACCGATTTCAGTTGCGATGAAGACGCAGAAACATGTTTGCATAGAAATGTTTGCATATAGAAATATTTAATTTTGTAACTTTGTTTATTTCAATAAAGAAAAGATTGTTATAGATACGCTCAATGTGGTTCTGAACTTTTCCTATTATTACAAAAGTTATAAGTAACACTGAAATGCAAAATATACGTATATCAAATTTTAAATGTTTCATTAATTTCAGAAAATCAGCGTCCGCATTGTGAGCCTAGGAAAACATTTATTAGTTCGACCGCGATTTGTCACTTTTGCAAAGGTGATCACAAAATGAATACATGTGAGGATTTTTTGAAATTGCATGTTACTTCCCCCTTAGAAGTATGAGAATTGAAATGATGTATTAAGTGTCGTTTTGGTCCATGTCATTCTTGCAAACACGGACACAATACATTATGGCACGCTCAGAATAATAAAGAGGGTGCGATATCAAACAGCACTGGGGTAAGTCTTTCGAATTATAATCTGCAAAACCAACAAGATCTTCTATCCACGGCATTAGTCCTCGTTTTTGGCGTTGATGGCAGGGAATAATCATATTGAACATTGTTGGATTCAGGTTCGCAATCCAATTTCCTTACGTCTGAAGTCTGCAAAAAACTAAAGTTAAATCTCACCAATATTAATATCTATTATGGGTATAAATCAAGTTGTATCAAACATAAGGCACAAATGCCCATTAAAAATAAAATCTTGTTATTTTTGATTACATAATCGACTGTATTTTAGGTTAATGTTTTTTCGTCTTATAAATTTGCATGAAATATGAAAATAACGTATATATGTACTTACTTCAAAAAAGAGATGGTTGCTAATGTAAATAATAATTAATGTGCTCATGGCAATGATAAATACAGGCTACTACTAATAAACCTTGATGAACGTAGCTAAACACAAGACTACATGCCAACACTTTAATAACGCAGAAGCATGGCCCCCACCTTTTGAAATCTGGCATCGCTAGGGAATAATAATAATAATAATAATTTGTTTATTTTAGTTAGGTACACAAAGAAAAATCATATACAACTCAATAACAATCAAAATAAACAATTTTATCCCGCAAAAGTACAAATAACTTGTGCGCGGGTGAGAAATTGAGAAAGAGACAACAATTAAAACAAAACATGTGTACATAATGCATGTAAGTACAAAAAGAACTGGACACAAAAAAAAAACAAGAAATAGCAGTGTGGAATCGAGGTGCAAAGCGTAAAAATGCATGAAGAAATCTATGAGCAAAATTCCCCCAGCCAACTTTCACCTGTCATTAATTAAATTGTCGAAAACACGTATTTCCAACTTCAGCATGAATTGCTTAGCTTCTTTTTTAAATTTCCTAAAAGATGCAATGTTACGCATCTGAAATGGTAGAAAGTTGTAGAATTTTGGAGCTAGATATAAATGGTTTCGTTGACCTATTGTCTTTTCTGGAAACTGTAGTTTTACTTTACCATCAGTCACAAATCTGGTGAGATAGGTATCCACTTTCTGATCAATACTTTCTTTATTCTTATGCTGGTAACAAATAGCTGAAAATTAATATAATTGACGAATATTAAAAAATTTTGATTCCCGAAATAAAAGATTTGTATGGTAAGTAATATCTTTCTTATACATTATTTTTATTAGTCTATGCTGAAGCACATTTAGTTTATGCAAATGGCAGTCCAACACACCACCCCATCCAATAATACCATACGTTAAACGTGATTTAACCAATGCGTAGTATACGGCAACCATCCGAGACTCATCCAATATATTTCGAAGCATCTTGAAACTGTATAACAGCCCTCTCATACTTCCACATAAATTATTTATATGTACGTCCCACCTAAGATGACAGTCCACCAACACACCCAAATACCTAATGTGATCCACCCGTTTTATTTCACTTACAACTTTATTTTCATCTTCAAATTTGATGCAACTATACAATGGTAGCATGTTCCGGTATGAAGTCAAAGGCAAGAATTTCGTTTTACTGTAATTAAAGGCATCTCTTTGGAAATGCTCTGCTGACCACTCCTTGAGACTTTTTCACGTTTTTGCCAGGAGACAATGATACTAAACGGCTCATCTTATATTTGATGGGTGGCAGATTGTCTTCTTTTAGCGCCACCAGCGCGCGCCCACTTTGACTGCTATTGCAGTTCAGACAAATACTCCTTACTCCATCTTTCCAAAAAATGCTGCAGAAGTTTTTGGATTTTTTGGTAACTGGACAATCTCACATCTTGAACTTTGGGTAGCCTTGGATCCGAAACGGCGGTTAATGACCGCCCTGCTAGGAAGTGAGCTGGAGTGATGGGAGACAGGTCGTTGGGATCGGAAGAGGACGGGAGTAACGCTCTAGAATTTAATACGGCCTCAATTTGCGTCAGAAGAGTGCATAACTCTTCAAAAACAAGAGACGCATTTCCTACAATTCTTTTAAGGCGGTGCTTAGTAGATTTGATACCTGCTTCCCAACTACCACCAAAGTGGGGTAAATAAGTAGGAATAAAATGCCAAGAAATACCCGCACTCGCAAATGACTCGCTGGGAAGATGCTTGCAAGTATGCTCCGATGACGCCCAGCTCTTTATCTGCATCAGAAAAAGCAATGCCATTGTCTGGGCGAATGCGAGACGGAAGACCTCTTCTGCTCGTAAATCGTCTTAAGGACTGTATAAAACGTTCACTTGACAAATTTGAAGCCAGCTCCAAATGCACAGCTAGTAGCAGCTATACGCTGGAGAATCAAAAAGTTTTAAACTTATTAGTTTATAATTATAAGGTTTGAACCTTATCAAAAAAGGTTAAAAATATATTTTTGCAGGCAGTGCGCGCGCACGTATTGAGGAGCCGCCCCTGGCAACAACAAAGCTACCTACGTCATGTTATGTTTCATTTTTAATATCCAAAATGTATCTTATCTTATTAAAAGAAACAAACGAAAGAAACAACAACTTTGGCGGAAGAAATGGTTACAACGAAGAAAAGAAGGCAGAGGGGTGTTACATATGTTAAATAATGAATTACTGCTTGAACTTTTTACGGATGACAAACCCTGTATTTAAACAATTACCAGAAAGTGTTCAAAATGATATTGCGAAGCAAGACACTGTTATGCGTGAGAGTATTTCAGCAAGAAATCGGTAAATGTTATTGTAGTCTGTGAGCTCTATGTTAAATTAATATGTTTTTACTGTTATTTTTAGGCTAGAAATAACTTTAAGGTACCTCGCCACAGGTGAATCAATTAGTTCTTTAATGTATTCTTCGCGGATACATGAAACAACAATTTCGAGAGTGATTCCCGAAGTATGCAGAGCCATAGTAAAAAACTTTAAACCGAAGTATCTTAAGGTAGGTTATAATGTTTGTTCTTTTTTTGCGATCAGTTTTGTATGTTGTCAGATTTATTTTCTTTTTTTTATTATATGAAGTACACTGTTTAAATTTTTTAGCTTCCTGCCACGCCCAATGAATCGGAAGAAATTGCAAAAGAATTTTATGAGCGGTGAGATTTTCCCAATGGGGAAGACCCGCTTAATCGAATTTATAACGTTTACTGTAATATCAAGCACAAATAGAACATGTATGGCGTACCACGTAAAAATTTTGATTATGCGCCGTGCTAAAAGAAAAACATGCAACTAGAAAAGCAGCATAACCGGGAGGGCTAAAACGCGCGTTTTCTGTGACGTAGGAGGCCTATTCGTAGCGCCGTGATATAACGCGTCTCCCTGGATAAAGTGGGGGGAGTCGAAGAATGAGCGGGGGCTCAGGGTGTTAACGGATCGGTTTGCGCATGTTAAAATCCCTACCTAATGTGTAGGCCACATACGTCACAGCGTCATTCAAATATTGCGTTTCAAGTGTGATGAACGTTTCTTATTTAATTATGACGAAAATAAGTCTCAAATATAAAAAACGAAAATTGCGGAATTTGTTTTGGATAGTAAACTATTCAATAGGATCATTTTCAAAATTTGCGGGTTTTCCCCATTGTTTGGGATCCTTCGACGGTCGACACATAAAATTCAGAGCACCAAAATCGTCAGGCTCATACTATCACAACTACAAGGGCAATGATAGCATAGTTTTGTTAGCTTTGTGTGACGGAGGATATAGATTTACATAAGTTAACATTGGAGCAAATGGTAGAATTAGTGACGGGGGGGTACTGTGAGAAAGTGCATTGTCGCAAGCTGTAGCAGAAAATACGTTCAATTTTCCAAACTCTAGATCTAGACCATTACCAGGACGAATGAAAGAAATGCCCTTTGTTATAATAATTGCAGATGATGCCTTTCCTTTTTCGCCAAGAATTATGAAGCCATATTCACAACGAGGATTGACACATGATTGCCGAATCTATAATTAGACTTTCACGGGCCCGTCGTGTTGTAGAAAATGCTTTCGGGATACTAGCTAACAGATTTAGAGTATTATTAAATTCAATCAATAAATTTGTCACCAGAAAAAGTAGATTTGATTACATTATGTTGTGTTATATTACATAATATGCTTATAACACATAATAAAATTTCTTACTCCTGAAGAAATCGCAGAAAATCGCTTAGCAGAGATATCAGTCCAAGCAGGAAATAGAAACAGTCTAGAAAGTGGTAGCAGTGGAGATGATGTAGATTACTTCGACCCTGCTGATCAGGAGGGAACTACATTATTTGCTACAGAAGAACTGAAGCCAGGAGATTATGCAATCGTCAAGTTTAAATGGCATCAACATATAGGTATGTGGCTACAATATCAAAAGTTACAGCACCTGAAGAGTATAAGATGCATTGCTTTAAGTCTGAATAAAGAGATAACAGCATTTCACCCCATAGAAAATTATATTTCTATCATCGGCAAAGGTGACTTTCTTGGAAAACTGGCAGATCCCACCATAGAAGAAGATGGTAGTGTGGCGAAATCCGGAAGGTAAATATGTTGGTTTGTTTTTACGAGTTTTGGTGTAGCTACATTTTTGTATTGGAGTTGTTAAAAACAACTAAATACTTGGAGTATTCATTCGTATGCTAACCAGCGAACAGCCTTTTGGTGATGAAAACGCGTTCAATTATCTAGTTTGAAGAAGTTGGTACCTGGTGTTTAGGTATTTGGTAGTAACCTATTGTTACTCTTAGGCCCGGTTTTTCAAGTTCGAGTTAACTGACAGTTAGGACTAAACCTTCAGCTATTTTCAATGAGATGTTTTTCAAATCAGGGTTACCTCTAGGGCATCCAGTCCCGGGATCCCGGGACCGGGATTTCCCGGGACTACATGTGATTTTGGAGGTCCCGGGACCACAGCTTTAGTCCCGGGACCTACCGTGGTCCCGAAAAATGGTGGGAGATTGCGCTCGCGTCACAATACTGAGCACGTTTTCAATCAAATGACGCAAGGGCGTTTCAGTTTGTTTCATTTATATGTAAAACTTTCGTGTATGTTTTTTATATTTATTTCCTCTTATTTATGTACCCTGTGTACATTTTTCTTTTGTGTTTCTATGTTACATATTTATTCTATTGTTATGCTAGTGCATAACAATTTTATTAGTATAAAAGTTGCAACGTTTTTTTTCATGTTAGACAGTTGTTTTATTCAACATTCGTGGTAGTCACATCTTAAATAAGATAAAAATTTGCCTATTTACTCGTAATATATTCGGGACTGCGGGACTAGCCCCGGAACTTTTTAGTCAGGTCCCGAAGTCCCGATTGGCCCCTTGGTCCCGGGACTTGGATGCCCTAGTTACCTCCTAACTGTTAGTTAACTTTAACCTATACTTGCGGTATGGGTTAACCAGTAACTTGCGCATTATAACCTGAATAAATGGCACTGACACCACCATATTTGATCTAGTAAATAAAAAGTATGAACAACTTGGAAATTAACGTACAAAGTAATGATGAGGAGGTAATAAAAGGACCGAAAACAACACGGCACAGACCTTATAACATCAAATACGGCTTCTACTTCCTAGAACACACTTTTTGTTTTAAATCTAAACAAACAACAAACTTCAAAAATTAATATTCGCCCTGAATTGGCCTACTTTGACTTTCATACATAAGGTAAAAAATTAAACTGTTTCCATGGTTTTCACCACATTTTTGACAGTATTCCCGATTTCCTAACAAAAAATTATAATTAACATGAAAAACACAACCTAAGATTAACTTTGAAGTTACGGTTTGCTAACCTAAAAGTTAACTTTCATTTGAAAAACCGGGCCTTATTAGTCTAATTTTATTTCATGTTTTAGCTTGTTAGAATCAACTGTGAAAGGAACAAATAAAAGTTTTCGCTGGCCGCGTGATTATTATTATTCAATAAATTCCTTTGGAAATTACGAACCACTACAGTAGAAAGCTGAAAATTGTATTTCCAGGGCATGTGGATGTTTTCAAAAGATGAGGTTTTGGCTTGGGGACTAGGCATAGGAGCTCTTTATAAACGTTTTATATAACTACTTACCTGATTATGTTGTTTCGGGTGTCCCATTAAGAGAGGTCGCCGGCTATATCTCACAAACCGTTAATCATACAGCTTTGGGAAAAAATATTTTCAGTAAATATGGTCCTGAAAAATCGCTGGAAATTAGTTTCGAGTTCCTAAAACGACCGCTAGGGGGCGAAACATATACGGATAATTACAAAAATGACTTTTTCTGATATTTTCCCATACAATATATATTCCAGTTGTCCGCCTCTCAAACCTCAATATTTTTGCTAACTTTTTGTCCCATGTTTTGTCTTACATTCACATTGTCATAACTCCGGTTTGGTTCAATAGAATTTAACAAACTTAGTTTCATTGAAAACGTATTTTCCAACTCTATCGATCACATTACAAACAATGCTTGGAATATGTTTTACCAGATTTGATAAATTTTCGCGAAAATATTAAATGGAATGGTATACCTCTCTTCGCACATTTAAAAAGAACGAACATTTATAAATAAGTCAGTGAAAACTTCAACTTTATATCTCTTTCCAAACCGGAGATATTAATTAACAAAAAACTAATTATGAAATAAAATAACCATAAGAAAGCTACTAATTTTTATTAATATGGGTATCTAGCTAAGAAGAGCATTTTCATCCAACTTGGAATCAGTGCTTATTATATTCTGTTCACATATATTCAAGTATTCATAATTATTTTGTGTTATGTAGTACGCCGGTAATTACCAAACAGTTTAATGATATCTCGGTCTAAGAACCCAGTTCTTCCATTTTAGCAAGTTGGCCATGAAAACAAAAAATATATTAATTATTTTAGAAGTTTTTCATTATTGCATGTTTCGAATGTGCATGGAAAACCGTAGACCACTGGTTTCGTCCTTTTGGGACTCATCAGTACGGTGCTTTGCCCTACACACTCGAACCATGCAACATTGCTCGCTGTATATATACTTACACGCTTGGTGCAAGTATTAGCAAGAGCTAATTATTAGCCGAATTATGCGGCGGTGATGAGTGGTACTGGACCGTTCGAACAACTACTGCTCGGGCAAATACCCCGCCAGGCATTGAATTATAGAACTAAATCCAGATTTTTGTGTACTACGAGATCTTATACGGGATGCTACCCCAAACATATCGTTGGGCTTGGAACATCGTATAAGATCTCGTAGTACACAAAAATCTGGATTTAGTTCTATAATTCAATGCCTGGCGGGGTATTTGTTCGAACGGTCCAGTAACACTCAAAAAATGTATTAATTATTTGATACGTCAAAATATTAATTGTTTCGTTAAATTGTGTTCTTTGTCATCGAAAATGCCATTTTCTAATCATATAATATGCTAGCGATATATTTCAACAATTGCTGCAAGAGTTTACGGAATGAGATACCTGCAAGAGCCCAGGCATGGAAGACATGCATTTATTCGCTTGGTGCGAAGATTACGGGCCACGGGAAGTATTCGATCTCCTGTCTACCGTCGAAGGATAGAGGGCGAACCGAAGAAAGCGTCACCCATGTTTTAGCTTATGTGGAAGCTAATCTGCATATCAGCACGCGGGCAATTGCTCGAGACTTACATATTGCAAGGACCATTGTTCACCGTATTTTAAAAGAGCATAGGTAACTTTCAGCTGAATTGATACAATTTTTTAGTATACAACACCTTCCATTTTAGGCTGCACCCATACCGCATAATGCTACATCAAGCTTTAACTGCAAGAGATTGGGACCGAAGGCTAGATCACTGTCATTGGATGTTGGGCATGGTAAGAGAAAATTCCAGACTTTTGTCGCTCATACTGTGGAGCGACGAGGCTATTTTCAAAAGTGACGGGCATGTAAACCTCCACAATGCACATTACTGGTCGCATGTCAACCCACGCTGGATGCAGAAGGTTCAATATATCATGGAAGATGGACTGTCAACGTTTGGTGTGGCATATTATATTGGGAGGAATGGTAATAGGGCCTTTCGTGTTTGATGAGGGACTTAATGCTCAAACATACCTGAAGATGTGCCTTTGAACGTACGACAAAGTATGTTTTTCCAACAAGACGATGTCCAGCGCATTACTCGAGAATGGTTGGCGAATTTCTCGACAGGACATTTCCAGAGAGGTGGATAGGTGGGAGTCTGTTCCCACGGCCACCTAGGTAGGCACTATTTTACTTACTAAAAATAGTATACTATGTAGTTATGTAACGTAGTGTGACAAGATCTCTGCAAATTTCTGTTGTTGGTGCCACAGCACTCAATGAAGTAGAAATCCGCCGACTACTACGTGAATATGATTTCCAAATCGTGGATCTTCTGTTAGGGGGGAAAAGTAATCGAAAAGATTGAATTTTTGTGCCTTTCGCACGCCTGATTCGTCGAACAGTGACATAGGAAATTGAAGTAATTCTGCAGTTGCTCGTCGGATTTTTTTGCTAACGAAATTCGTTGAAATAGTGTACCAGGATCGATTGGAACAACTTCTTTGCGTATTTTGATAGATGATGTTATAGCACAAAGAGGGATGGACACGATTATTTCTTTGGAGCCTCAAGTTCTTGAAAATGTTTCCAATCAGAGCTCCCATTGAAGATAAACCTACTTCTGAAACGCTGTAACAATTTATTCTCTAATCTCCTATTAGTTCTCTGCTTATGGTCATTATGTTATCTGTAAGTGGAAACTGAGTATGCAATGAAAACTTTTAATCGTAGGGTAATAATTCGAAAATCTGTTTGTAGGTAATTTAACAGGCTTCCAAAGCGGTGAGGTGTATGTTTGGCCTAGAATGAACTAAAAAGGAGTTATTCGCAAGAATGCCTTCTCGGCACCTTTTTGTCGAAATAGCCGCTACTTCCGGTCCTCGCTCGAGGTAGAAAACTTAGGATATTGTTATTTGAGTCAAAATGAAGCGATTAAAAAAATCCAGGTACTTATTATGCATTTATATAAATTTTGCTTATTGTTACAGCGAAGTTAGACTAACATGGCTTAATAGTAATTAATTTTTATACTTTTTTAGAATGGCACTTTTTAAAGTTTGGAACTCTACCAGGGATATAAAGAATTTTTTTTTATCTCAGGCAATGAAGATATACTTCAAAATTTAATACTTCAAGGTTAGGTTAATAAATAAAGAGCAGTAAACTTTAAAACATATGAATCGGTGCTTTGGCGTAAGGTACCTGTGAGGCCTGGCAGGTAATAAGGCCTAAAGTGTAAATTGAGGGTAATTTCAAAATCTCTCATATCCCCTCAGTTAGTTTGTCTTTACATGTGCTGTCACCCCTTAGATGGCAGTAGTGGTAAATGTTTCTGATTGCCGCGCAACTAATGCAACATGTGTCATTCTGAATCAGAGCGGCGTAATTATAAATACCGGCTTCACGTTTAGCTTCGCGTAGTGTTTCAAAAACAAATTTGGCCGAAGAGATTTTTTGCAAGCGGTAAGTAGAGTTTATTCACGTACAATTGCCGATAAAATAGTTTTGAAATTCGAGGTTACTGGGGTATTGCTTCTCACGTAACCTAATTTTATGCATGGTAGAAATAAGGACCGTACGTTTTAATTTGAGGGCCTTATTTCTTGTACATGGGCCTTATTTCTCAATACCTCTAAAAGTATGTTTTTCTGTTTAGGTTCACATGGGGAAAGTTTGTCGCAATATACGCGCCCAATGGGATGCAGAGTCTTTGAGTAATGCACTCAAAGCTATACAGCGTGGGTTATCGCAACAGAAAGCTGAAACACGATTTGGAATACCAAGGCGAACGCTTAGAAATCACCTTCAAAGTGGCAAAACTGATAGAAAATTACGAAGAGGATCAATTCTCACCTCAACAAGAACAAGATCTTGCAGCTAGAATTAAAAGGCCAGCTGAAGTTGGATATCCCATTACTCCTCAAATGATGCGGCATCAGGTCTTTAAATTTGTGGAGAACAACAAAATAAAACACAATTTTAATTGTGAGCAAGAACTGGCTGGACGTGGTTGGTTCAGATTGTTTATGAAAAGACATCCATCATTGTCAAAACGCGAGGCCCAGAATATGAATCCCGCGCGAGCACAGAAGGTAAATCGATTTATTGTTGGTGATTATTTTAGAAAGTTAGAGGACATTTTGGACACCCTTGATTTAAAGAAAACCTGAACGAATTTTTAATATGGACGAGAAGGGGCGCAGGTTAACACTACATCACCAGCAATCCGTATTGGCAAAAAGGGCGTGAAACGCTTACATCTCGTTGCTCCTGCACACGCCGAAAATGTCACCATTGTGGGATGCGTTGCAGCGAGTGGAACTATAATACCACCAATGATTATATTTAAAAGAAAGCGACTTAAACCAGAGTGTGAAGACAATTTACCACCTGGAACATTGGTGAAAATGGCTCCAAGGGGAAGTATGACGACTGGCCTGTTTGTGGAATTTATTCGCCATTTATCAAGATTTAAAATAGCGGGTCCAATTATTTTAATTTTTGATAGGGCCGCATGTCATCTGGACTATACAATTATTGTAGAAGAAGCCGATAGGCATAACATCACATTGTTATGTCTACCCAGTAATACGACGCACGAGTTGCAACCATTAGATAAATCGGTTTATAGATCGTTCGAAACTCATAATTACTAAATACATCTAACTTAATATTTATTTTATAGCTTCTGATGATTCGATCGCAGGTAATGAACCTCCAAATCCTGCTAAGGACCTCGCAGACACTTATTCCAGAATCTACCTCACCACCATCGCTGGCAGATATCAATCCCAAAGCAAGCAATCAAGTAATTGAAGTTGCAAATGAAAATGTTTGGAACGATTTCGCTGTCCCTTGGCACCGAGTTTCGGGTGGTATGTTAAAGGCATGTGAAGATGGTCCACGGTCAGTAACAATAGCTATAGAAATTTGTCGGATGGTGGTAGATGAAATGAGATTGATCAAACATGATGTACCATCTAAAGCTTTTAAAATTGTCGCTTCAGAAATGGCCGACAGATTTCCAAAAATGTTTCGAGATGTTGATGGAGAAATAACAGTTTTGGGAACATTTTTTAAACTCGGAGACAGAAAGCTACTTACAACGTCCACACAAGAGAACTTCAGGCTTCATCCAGCCACCGATACCACTAAGGAAAATTAAACAAAGTTACGCAAGTCATAACAAAATTTGGTCTGCATCAGATGCTCAAGATTTAAAGAAAGAAATAGCACACCGAAGCGCTTGATTATAATGCGATTTCCTATGTTTCCATGCGTATATGCACATATTTTTATAGAAATTTTAATATAATTTACTAATAATCTTCCGAATTTGTGGCAAATATGTAAGTTGGTATTGGTATTGTTTATTTGCTACCTACGAAAACGCAATTCGGTAAGAGTTACCTATAACGCCTCTTATTATTTGGCAACGCAATTATAGATAAAATATTTAAAAATTACAAAAACAAGGAAAATATCGGTAGAAAAACGGTTTTATCATAATTAGTAAAGTAAGAATTTACATGAAATTGAAGATAATGAACCCCTAACTGCAACTTACTTTTGCATTCCTATTAATTACAGGAGTTATGTGTTGATTATATAGAAATATTTTAAGTTTGTTTCTCAAATAAATACGAGTTTGGTATTTATTGTCTCAAAACTTTTGTGGCGTACGTTACACGTTATTAAATAAAACCAAACTTACAAATTCAATTTCAAGTAACACTAACAAAACTTTGTAAATAAAACTGAATAAAAAACATGCATTCTAAATTTAACATACATGGTGATTCGCAGCGAATGTAAAAAATTTAGGTGGTGATAGAGAAAGTCAAAATAAGAAGAAAAGTTTATGTGAGCATTCGTCCTAGAATTACTTCTAGCAAAGATGCAGGGTGTAGAAATTTCAGGAAAAAATTTATTTTTTTGTAAAATCTCCGAAACCAGCAAAGCTATAGAATTAAAATTTTGGGTGCGATTGTCCTCTGTAGATTTTTGTTATTCTAAGAATTTTTGCTTTTTTTACTATCGCCAGTGGCGCATCCACAAAGAAGTGAGTTCGATCCTTTCGCTTAAACGATGTTACGCCACTAATTTCTACCTCGATTTCTACCAATGAGGCTGAAATTTTCTAGTGTTGCGTTCAATTTGGAAACAAAAAGGTATCGTTGAATTATTTCCTAGAAATCTTAGGTTCCTAGTAAAATAGCATTTTATGAAATCGTCCACAGCATTGTTCTAAAACTACTTGCAACGCCATTAGGCATTAAAAGAACACAAAGCTTTTAGAACAGTAGATGTATATAGAGGACAATCACTACCAAAAATTTAATTCTATAGGTTTCGTAGTTACGGAAATAAGGAAACATACAATTAATTTCAAAACTTATTGGGAGCAATTTTGGAACACAAGTTCTTTCTTATTTTGACCTCTTCTATCACCTCCTCTATCACCTCCTAATTTTCTTTACATTCGTCATGAATCACCCTCTATATAAAAGCTAAAAAGGAACATGCTAATATATCGTAGCTACGTGGGCACGATATATTACTATACTAATTGCCGTTTATGCAGTGAATCTGAACACAATGCAATATTCTCCAGATTTGTAATTTGTTTTGCACTCGCGCAGCAGCATTTTTGTGGTATTGTATGTAAAGTTAACAGCACAAACGCATGAAAATTACTTATAAACTACAGCTGATCCATCCCTAAATTAGGTAAAAATAAAAAAGCGGGGGATATTCACCTAGTCAGTAAACGTCAAAGAGTCTCTGGCGGCAACCTCCGATGTTGACGTCACACGCTAAGCTCCGTCTTACGCTCCGGCCTGATAACTGTAGTAGGCCCTGCATCGGGGCTATTAAAGAATGTAAGCCATGCAAGGCAATTTATTTCAAGAATATTTTTCATTTCTAAACCTAACCGCAAAAAGCGCTTCATTATAAATTTGAAAGAGTTGAATAAATTTTTAATAAGTCACCATTTTAAAATGGAGGACAGGAATACTGTCACAAAGTTCTTTTCGCCAGATACTTATGTGGAAACTATGGATTTAAAATGGTTACCTTGGCTTCCGGGCGAAGACCGCGTCATGGATTGGCTTGATGCCGACGTTTCGTCCACTATCACAAGGGACATCTTCTGGGCTGCTGGGCTGGCACTGAACTGGTAGGACTAAGATCTGAGGGCTTATTTATACCCGAAGAGTGGTCCAGTCAACCGGGAATGATTTGGATGAATCGCTACCGGTTTCGGGTGACTATTATCGAAATAATAACGAAAGTAATTGATAACTCCAACATAACAAATATGATTCAAGAAATGCTTAACGAAAAAATGTTCGTTCGATCGTGTACTAATTCCTTGACTAATCCTTAAGTTAGTTCTATTAGTAGTAACGATTTTTTTAACATTCTAGCAGATATCTACATCAAAGTCATGATCGCAACAAGAAAGATTCCGTCAAAAATTTTCGGTTTATCTGTTTCACACCGGTCGATGGCCATCTTATGTATGAAACTTGCATGCAAATTAAAATGGAATTCTACCATCAATAACAACTTTGTATAGATTCGCTGCAAATCATAGTTTTAAAATAACAGAGGGAGGCATAAATTTCAGAGGGTTAAAACATTTTCTAGGCGAAAGAGGTTCACCAAAAACAGTTTGGATATCGGAGGACGCAACCCGAATTACAGGAAAAATTAAATACGACCCTGCTACAAACAAAGAAATGGATGTACTACTTCTCAAAGACGGTCTTCCAGATAATAACGCTTATATTGCCAAATACTAAAGCGGATTACACGTACCTACGTTGTTATGGCGCAACCATTACATGTCAATGCTCCTTCTTTCTGTGTTTCAGTATTTGGAACGGGTAATAAGCTTACACATAGGGATGTCTTAAAGATATGGAACAAAATGGAGGCTGTAAAAGAACATAACATTAATATAATTGGCTTTTCATCAGCGTTACTCATCTAAAAAAAAGCTTGATTCAAACGGTATCCAAAGACAAACACTTGTTAACACGGTACGACTTAGATCCAGAAGGCAAAATGAATTACGAATCTGCAAGAAAAATTTGGGACACCATACCATGGCCATATGTTCGTCAAGCTTATTGAAGAGTTTAAAGATTATGAACACTTAAACTCTGAGATATTTTTACTGCATAATAGCCAGCATTGTGAGAAACTATTTAGGGCAACCACACCGATGACTTCAACATACTCTACGGTGGTAAATTATAGTACAAGAGATTTTATTGATAAAATTCACAGAAATACTTTTATTATCAATGTGATTCCTGACCTCATATTTCCAAGAGAAAGGAAAAGAGACTCGACTGTGAACTACAGATGGGCAAATATAACCGGTTATTCGGTTAAGTTAACCGGTTATTTCGTTTTCGATAATAATAATTATTGTTTTCTTGGAATGTGATTCCCTTTTCTGACGGGGCAGCAGGCACGCAAAATGAGCCGTGAAACTTTTTAAAACAAATTCGGAGTTAACGCAAAAAAATTGCAGTAAACTGTTTGATCCGCAAATATCTCGATCACACACCCAACGCATTAACTTTCCGAACACGGAGGAAGTTGCCTAGCATCTTCGAATTAACTTAGAAATATTGGGCAACACATGTTGTGTCGACATCTAGAAGTGAAGAGAGCTGCCATACCGGCGTTGTCTTACAACAGAATTTCTTCTCTTTTAATAATACCTTTTTCCAGATGGAGGACCTTCCTATGGGAAACCCAGTACCATGTCTATTGGCAAATGGTTTTGAAAATAAGAATGTCCTTAATAATAGTGATTATAAGAATTACATAACTTACTATTACAGATATGTAGATGTTATTCTTGTTCTTTGGAATTCTTTGATATTCATGTTCTTTGGAATTATTCTCTGGATAATTTACACACATTCTTGGATTGGTTAAAAAATACAATTATTACGCATACACACAATATTTGACCTCTTACCGTTAAATTCAATGTCGACCAGCATGAGATCATCATGAGTGTGGCAATTTGTAACTTGATACAGACTGAGTGTTTAATGTTTATAGTTTACTATTTAGAGCTTTATGATTATGGTCGAAATGAAGGGCATAATATTTGGTCTTTAGCATATTGGCATTCGATATTGAGTTGCGATTTGTGTAAGACGTAAATGAACGAGTTCGTTTGTTAATATAGTTATAATTGGATTTTCATTTATTTTCTTTTAATTACACCTGTTTTACACAACAATTCACCCTACAATAAAATTCACATTAGAAATCCAGTCTATCGAAAAATCGATAAACTTTTTGGATCTCACCATAAAAAACTGGAAACAATACACATGAGTTTGAAATTTATAGACAGCCCACATACACTTTTAACTTTTAATATAGAACTTATAGGTAGGTAATAAAATAAGTACAGGACAGCGATCGCTTTACTTTTACGTGTCACAGAATGCATATCGATGGTTAAGATGTGATACCACGTATGTACAAAATTGCAACTTTACAGGAGAGGCAAAAAACTTAATTAAAATAAAATCGTTTTAATTAATTTTTGGAAATTACTATATATTTTCAAAACAGATTATTTTGATTTAGAATAAAGCTTTCTGAAGTCATTTAATCGTTTTTGCGAGTTTTACTGCACATACGAGGTTTCACGTTACTTTTAATTTTTTTTATGCAGATACGTAATGTCATTTACGAAAAGCTCTCACTGAAATGAAAATAATACGCTTCTTATCATCATTTTTTATTAAAAATGCGTTCAGAAATACAAAAATAAAAATTATTCGTTCTTGGAAATATAAACAAAATATAATAATTATTCTTTTTATCCTTCTTCATAAATTCTATTGAAGGAACTTTGATCAGGCTAGTTGCATTAATAAAACAAAACGAATAAACTAACAGAAAGTAATAATTCAAAACAGAAGCAAAGTGGTATTGGATCAAAAAATGTATTAAACAAAAACACAGTGTCAGTCTGGTAATCGTATTCAACGTGGGGCAAATTATCATAAAAGTGGTGGCACTCTTGTGGTATCACAGCCTTTAGTTGCTGAAGATGGTCCCATTTTTGTTTTTTTATTTTTATCGGCGTTTTCCGTAATTGAGGGAATGCCATTAAATCAGTCACATGTCTATCTTTCTTTCTTCCTGGAAGATCTTGAAAATCTTCATCAAAATTAAGTTTTACTTGGATATTACCGTCTGGAGTGTACTTGATAACTTTTATTTCACTGACTGTTGGCCCAACAGTGTTGGGTCATTTACTTTTCTACCTGGTCTTATGGAATCAAATTTTGGTGTGCGTGAATAGTCCTTCACAAAGTCAAAAGAGATCCGTTTTACTTCATAGGGCTCTTTTTTTCTTGCTTCGCTTGTAATTTTGCAGTAATCAATTGGTAAATAAACTGATTTATTCTTCAAATTTCTCTCAATAAGCGCATGTACGGAGTCTACCTCCATTTGAGTATGTTCGCGCTCTAAATATTTTTGGTAGATTGTAATATTTTTATGTACACTTAAGCTCAACAAAGCGTTAGATAGAACCGAATTTTTGTTTTGGTAGCCACACCCGTCGCTCCATATTATAATAGGTTTGGAGATAGCCCCCAATTCCAAAATGTAATTAACGATACAACTAGAAAACGTATTTGCGGTTAGGTCTGCTTCAATTTCACTGAACCAGTAGCAACGACAGTGATGTGTATTGACATTAAAAATTGTAAAATTATGACATACCAGTTTAGTCTTATAGTATAAGGCAGAGGCATTTAAGAATGGACACACTTTAACAGCCTGTAAATCCTGAGTCAAAACAATAATTTCACCCTGCTCTCCCATCAGTTTGTCTTTACACTTTTCTTCTCTAGCTTGTTGTTTCTTTTGGATGTGTTTTTTGTACGTATTTTCATCAATGTTTTTAGCCTCAAATGCGCAACATGTGTCACATTGATCTTTTTTTGGTTGTTGGAAAGAAATGTTTTTCTCCTTAATTACGTTGTCAAATGTGTATCTGCTAACTGGTTTTACATGCGGGTCTTCATTAGAGCAGATCTTTTTGTATTCATTAAAGACAGCTGTCATGGTATCTCCATAAATAGGCTCAACGTACATTTTACTGGTGGACTGTCTGCAATAATGCGATGGAAGTTTTGGTAAGGAATCCAGGAACTCAATCAGGATTTGCTTTGCATTTTTGTCCTGAATGTTATTAAGGCTTTGTGTCCTGGTTTCTCTCCGCCTTTCATTTGTGACCTTTCGAGATGGATACATTCCAGTAGATTTATTGGCCCAGTTTAAGACGGTCCATTCCTTGACGCCAAACGTGGAAAGAAAAAATTTTTTGCACACATTTAAAATTTGACCGTCTATATTTTTTATCGTGTATTTCAAACTTCCAGTTCGTCGTGACATTTCTTTATTAGGCGCTTTTGTTGATCTTACCGTTTCACATTTTTGTACCAAAGATGAAATATAAATTTTTCTCTGGTCCCAACTCATTTCTGACCAAAATTTACGAAACAACTCAATTCTATTCTCTTCAGATAGAGCATGGCAGTTTCTGGCTTTCGATTTCCGACAAAGGATTGAAGTGCACCGAGATCCCATTTTCCTTTCTTCTCTTTCTGTACCTCTTTTAGCTGATGTGTTTCTAGGTCTACTCCAACCTTTGTATGCTTTGCCCTGTTCTCTTAATTTTTTATTTTTTATATCGCTCCAATTTTCCTTTGCTGCCAATCGCTTCCTCTTGCTATTGCTTCCATCACCTGTTGACTCAGATTCATCATAATATTCGTCTGATGCCTGTTCATCAGCATTTATTTGGTCAATTAGATCACCACCACTTCTAATTTCTGATGACTCTGATTCATCATGGGGTTCTTTTGATTTCTTTTCTTCATCTCCTTGGACAAATTGATCATCCTCACTCTGTATTTCAGCTATATTATTATTTGGACTGCAAAGTGGTTCTTTAGTCCTTATATTATCTGGAGCATTTAAACTCGCACAAATTTGTACTTCTTCTAAACGTAATGAATTATCATCTAATAATTTTGTTGGCGAATTCAAAATTTCATTTTGGTCTATGAACGGTAATTTATCCAAATCAATTAAGTTCCAGTCTTCATCGCAGGTGGTTTCATTGCTGTTTCGTCCATAACAAGTTTCCTCTGTCTCCATTGGTGATTGTTGTAGCACAGTCAAGTTTTTGGGTACTACATCAGACGAAGGAATAGTTATGTCACATCCTAATTCATCAAACCAACTGCAATCATTAAGATTAATAGGCATCTTAACTAAATCGTCTGCTTCTCGTCTAACAGAAACAGGCTCATTTTGAATGGTTTTTGGATTCACGGCACGAAGATTTCTAAATATTTTCGCCGTACGCGAGGAACAAAACTTCTTCGGTTCCATTTTATAATATCTCTCTTCAACAGAAAAGAAAAAAAATCGTTATGAAATAATAAAAATAAGTAAATGACTGACTTGTGAGACCACGTAACTGCGGTGCACCATGAGAATTCTCTTAATGTGATACCTCGTATCTACTTTTTAACTAAAACAAACCGTTAAATTAGGATAGTTCTGAAGCTATTAAAATGAAGTCACAAAACAAGCTTAACGAAATCTCTTTTCACCCAGTTTCATGTTTAATTTCACAATAAATGGCACAAATTACTTAAAAATTTAGTACTTACCAGGAAACATGCGTGGCACTCACTAAACAATGCTAGACTGAACAAGATACGAGGTATCACAAAATAATATGTATATTGCACATACGAGGTGTCACTACAGTGGAGTTATTTTAAAATCTTATTTAAATATTTATACGAGGTGTCACCAGAAATGTGTAGCGAATTTTTCTACGAATTTTGATGTGTATAACTCATTTTCGTAAAAAATGTAGATACGAGGTATCACATCTTAACCATCGATATGTACTCGTAAATTTATTAAATAGGTAGGTTACATACATTAAACAGTTACTCATGCTTCTGTTATTTCGAGACTTTTTTAGGTACCTAACTAGGTATATTCAATACTAGCAAAATACTTATACTTAAAACATTCATTGAGTAACGCATCAGGTAAATAATATTTGAAGAATAATAAATTTCACTTTTGCAGTGGATAAGCACCCACAAATTCACCTCGTTTATGAAATTTATTGAAAATCATAATTCAATAGAAATACAAAGCTCTCGAGTGCGTCCTGGCTCCCGAATGCTGTATCGCCTTCGGCGATTATCGTCTTTGTCTTTTGTGTGCTTTGCGAGCCATGTGACTCATTTGAACCGGTTCAGTTCTGCGGGTCGCCATCTGTGAGCTGATCTGAAGAGTCAGATCGCGAAAATTTTACGAGTTACCCATGACTACTTGTCATTCTACAGCCCCAAAGAACAACCGTTTTAACAATGTCAAGGATGCTGTCCTTCCGGTTAATAGAAAAGTTATCTACATGGTTCAATGTGACGCATGCCCGGCAAAATATATAAGACGTACTTTAAGATCTTTTGAGGAGATTAAAAGAATATAATATTAGGTGTATTCATATCAATAGCGAAGCATCAGCATCAGCATTTGCGGCACATATACGTGTGGGTCGGATCATGACTATAATCCCGCAAGTTTGTTGAAAGTTCTACATTTAGAAGATAATTATTGCATAATGTTGGACGGTCTTGAAACGTTTGAAATCATGAGATACGCTAATGACCAATTAATACTTATTGAATAATCAAGTTGAGTTTAATCATAATGATTTTTTACTTTCATTCTCTAGAATAGTAATGTAACCTATTAGAATACTTACTCCATTTAGCCACCCCATATATATTTAGTATTGTTATTTGAATAAGGTAATTTCAGTAGTTTTCTGAAATGGCTTTCATTTTGAAAAGATCATATGCGTTGGAGATCTCTATATGGTTCACATGTAGTATCCGGCCTGATGATGGGTTGTTAGTATAGGAAGCCGAAACCGGTCGCAATTTATTCAAATAAATAGGAAGTGTCGAAGAATATAAACGGACTTTTATTCTCGTGTTATACAAACACATACCTCGGTAATATGGAGCACTTCAGAAGAATCGAAAATTTTATTTTTTAAGGAACAATTTAGAATCAAGACTATGGTTTCTTTTGTCTTAAAATATCTGGCATATTAAATAATGTTTTAATAGAAGAAAATTTCAAAAATATTATTACTGATTTAAAAAAATATAAGTTTTCTTTAATACTGGATGAAGCAACAGACGTGTCAACAGTAAAATCACTTGCGACTGTTGTTAGGTATGCAAACAGTAACTTGCAAAATTGTGACACATTTTTAATATTGTTACAAGTAGAATCTTCTACTGCAGAAGGCCTGTTTAAAACAGTAAAATATATTTTGGATCAAAATAAGGTAGGTACCCCACAGAAATATAATAGGATTTGCTGGTGATCATGCTTCTGTAATGATGGGTCATCGTCATGGTATGCAAGCCAAACTTAAAGAGTTAAACCCAAAAATGTGCTAGGCTGTGTATGCCAGTTTCCATACAGCGTCCTCGAATGCATGTGAGAAACTTCCAAAATGTATTGAAGAATTTGCTGGGGATACTCTGAATTACTTTTCCAATAGTGTTTAGCGTAATCAAGAATTTGAAGAATTCCAAGCATTTACAAATACAAGCAAAGAAGTAACATTTTTTGTATTCTAGTTGTGTATATCCAAAAGCCTATATTTGTGTCGCCAAGGCAAACACATCTATCACAGCATAACATAATAGTTGATAAAGTATTCTCGAAAGCATTAAAGAAATCATTAAAATTTTGTTCGGGGGGGGGGGGCTATACATTACTCCAATACCATAAGAAACGTTAGAAAATTTTACCTTTATCCATAAATGCTCAAGGCACTGGCACTGGGAAACCACCACATTTGAATACTTATAGTTTTGTTTTATGTACATTCCAACACCACCCCCTCGACCCTCTCTGTCCTTCCTTACCAAGACATACCCTGAAATATTGACAAACCGACTATCGACATCCGGCCTCAGCCATGTCTCACTCATCAGAACAAAATTATAATCGAAATTCAAAACATGTTCTTTAAGCTCATTGAAACCTGTTAAGATCGTACATTAACATGTGCAATAGAAACATCATCCATCCCAACATCTGCAAAAAGAAAAGACGAAAGAAATATAGAAAATAAAAGTAAGTAAAGTAACCTAAACAAATTTAAGAAAGAGGATTAACAGCAGAAGAAAATTAGGTGACTTATTGGTGAGTTGAGCAGCTTACAAACGAAATCACAAGGAAATAAGAAAGTACAGATGAAAAAAAAGAAAATGTAATAATGCAATAAACAAGCAATAGGTGCGCAGGCTCCCTCATATGAAGCATTAACACGCTTATGAATAAAGAATGATACAAGAAAATTAATGAATTTACCGTATACGCACTTAACTATCACATATAAAAAAGAGAAGTAAGAGAATGTATTAAGTTACTCTCCGATTAATCAAAGCATAAATTAACATTATTAAATAAAACAAACAAAATTCACACCCATAAAGTTATCCAAAATAAAGAGTACTTAATACATGATTAAAGCATACACGATAATCTACCAAAGGCGATGAGCCCATTGGCAGATTGAAACATCATCACTTAATTAGGCCATCTAGTTCGTCCATGGTTGAAACCTTGCTGATGTCCTCCTTCGTTTGGACGAAAATAATCCCATCACGGGTCCAAACATTCTTGGATTCGTATAGTTCAAGAGAGTCTACCCACACACAAGTCCTCCCTAATTATTATATTGGTACCGTTCAGCTTAGATTTGGCGGCGAATACATCTCTACGAATAGTTCCAAAACCGAACGATTATCGCCCGAGCTTCGTCGGTTCCAGCTGTTACCTTTCCCACTCTGTGGCATCCGTTCGATAGCATCTTCAGGCTACGAGATTTTGAGTGCATCATGGAAGATTCCACAAGTACGTTACCCTCGACGTCTTCAAGTGGTACGAGCTTTAACTTTATTGGACGAGTGATACTCTCAGCGCCATGTAGCAAACATGTTGAGAGTGGATCATTCAACAATAAGTCGTGCCGTAAGGCACTTCAACGAAACTGGATCTTACACTAGAAGACCCGAACAAGGCCGAAAAAGATGTACCAGTGATAAAGACGAACGTTTCCTTAGGCAACTAGCATTAAGAGACCGGTCAGTCACTAGTTCAGGACTAAGAAATGAACTGGAAACTGTGCGAAATGTGGCGATTTCTGCTAGGACTATCAGAAGGCGGCTAAATGAAGCAGGTCTTCGGAACCACGGTCCCGGCATCTGTGCCTTTGCTTACCAGAGAGCACAAAGTTGTCAGGTTACACTTTGCCAGGGAGCATGCTGACTGGACATTAGATGACTGGAAGCAAGTGTTGTTTACAGATGAAACAAGAGTGAGTCTAAAATCTCCAGATGGACGCGGTAGAGTGTGGCGAAGACCTGGGGAGCGGTTTGCAAACTGCAATTTGGTTCCAAGAATACCATTTCATGGTGGCTCTGTAATGTTCTGGGGCGGAATTTCCTTTGACGCACGTACCGAGTTAGTTCCGATTCACAGGAGGTCTATGAATGCAAATTTATATGTAGAGAATATTCTAGAAGAACATGTTGTGCCGTTTGCCCCTTTAATGGGAGACAATTTTTTATTAATGCGGGACAACGCTCGCCCTCACGTGGTTAGAGAAGTTCTTGGCTATTTTAATGATGTCGGTATTCCAGTTATGCAATAACAAGCTAGGTCTCCAGACCTTAATCCCATAGAGCACATATGGGACACCCTTAAAAAACTGGTGAGAGGTCGTGTACCTGCACCTGCAACCCTTAGAGAACTTGAAGGTGATGTTCTTACAGAATGGGACAACCTTCATCTGGCTGTCATCCAAAACCTAATAAGAAGCAGCCGTAATCAGAGCTAGAGGAGGCAACACACGCTTCTAATTTTAAAAAAAAGTCAATTTTTGATTCTTGCTTACCATTTAGTTAATTTTGTTAAGTGCTGTTATCTATGGAATTAATAAAGACTAATTGCTGTTGTTTATTATACCTTTAAGTATCACGTCATCATTTTATTTTATGAATGACTCAAAATAATTCAGAACAAAACAAAATTACTTTTGCAAGTGGTGCATTAATTTTGTCCAAGAGTGTATATAGAAACAACCCCTGCCTTTGGAAAATAAAATCGAAGGATTACACAAATAAAAATTTAAAAAGCAAGGCCCACGAAGAACTTAGGAGTTCAGTAAAAAAACTGTTCTTGATGCCAATCGTGATTTCGTAACAAAGAAAATTAAAAATCTTCGCGCGGCCTTTAGAAAAGAAACGGATAAAGTAAAGTCATCGAAGAGAAGTGCTTCTTCTACTGAATATATTTATGAGCCCTCACTATGGTAAGTGAAAATATTTAATGGCAAAATTCGCAAAAATTCCACCCATATCTATTTTAGGTATTATGACTTACTTCTGTTTACAATGGATTCAGAAACTGTGCTTCAGAGTACGGATAACTTAGATGACGCTTCCCAATCTCAGACAGAAGAAACAGAAGACAGTGCGGATACGGAAAGTATGTCGAATGCAGATTTATTTCAAGAGGCGGAAAATGAAAAGGTTGCTGGACAGGTAGTTTTTTATTTATATTTCAATTATTAAATTTAATATTAACATTAAGCTCTTCCTTGTTGCACCATTTCATCCTGCCAATCGATTCTTCCTTGTTCCTTGAAGAACCTTAAATATGCTTCCCTCTTGTCAGAGGTGTGAGACTTGTTTTTCTTAAATAATTATGCAAAACACAGCGAGAACAATATAATTTATGTTGTGAGGAGAAACACATATTTTAGTAGGTATGTAGTATTCTGAATCCAGATGCTATTAAACTAAAAGCATTCTCTACTACGTTTCTACATCTTGATAGTCGATAATTAAATACACGCTTGTCGTGGGTCAATTCGCTTTATGAGTATGATTTACAATATGCTCGTGTAGTGCGAAAGCCTCATCACCCACAAATACAAAATTCATCTTGTTTACAGTTTTTGCCTATTTGGAATTTTTAGCATGCCATTATTCAAAAACTCGTAAAATTTTGTCGCCGTAAGAATGCCACCATGAGATATTCTTCCCTGTTTTCCAGCGTCAACATATATATGAATTCGTAGTTGGAATTCACTAGCGCCATCAAAACTACAGCACCAGTAGAAAAACAATACATCAGTATTATGCATTAAAAAAATTTTGCTCTTTACCCAAAACACTGTAATGAGCAACTCTATTTTCGAGGTTTGATGGTGGACAAATACTGGTTTCTCAATCGCAGTTTCGTAATTGTAATAGCCGCCGTAGGGTGAAGAGTGATGTCCTTCACCTCTGTATTTTTGAACGGTATCCTTTTTATAATCGTTAAAATCTAGGGGGATAAAATACACTGGATCCACAAACCCAATTTGACGCCGTTGACGTGCCCGCCTTTGACAAGAACAGTATTTATAATACGTCACTGCATAACCCCCGGGGATGACACATATGTCACCGACAACCGAATTTTGCGGCTTATACATGTTCATGCACTGGAACACATAATTCTTTGCTTCACACTGCTGTACGTTTTGCGATTCATAATGCACAGCAACATGATGAGTAGAGCACGGATTCCTAGCTATTATGCTAGACGTTAATAGTCCAAGCAGGCTAAAAAGTATCAGTTATAAGCACGGATCATAAAAAAATATTTGAAATGACAAACTTTTTTGGTGCTATTTTTGCTTATTTGAAGATTTTCTGCTTATTTTAGTTTTCATGCATATTTCAGTGCATTTTTTACATGTTTTATTGAATCTTCAAAATTTCTATGCAAATACATGTAAATTTTGATGTCATGATACCTATTTCGTACAAAATCTTGAGATCTAGTGGAAAATTAGAAGATCTGGCAACACCTGTCTGCTGTTGCGCCAGACAAAACAATGAAATCATCGGACGCGGGACGGTCTCACGCAGTCTTTCACTAACTTTCAGTCGATCACCGTGTTATTATTAAATGTATAGTAATTTTTTCATCTGCAGCTGCTGTACCTAATACACGTCGTTATTTCCTAAAATGCCGAAAATTAAGCCCACTGTGGATGAATGGATACGAGGGTATCCTGAGTTGCACTATGAGCGCAACAAATTAATTTGCCGCGCATGTTTAAAAAACGTTAGTTTTTTTTATTTAATACTTACTAGATGTATTTGCTACAAACAAGCTTTTTTAGATCAACTGCGAGAAAAAATTTAATATTACTCAACATATTCAAACAACAATTCACAAAGAGAATTTAAATAGATTCAAGCAAACAAACAGCAAACAGACAACTATAATGGAATGTGTAGCTGGAACAAGTACCCAAAATGATCAAAAGTTTTGTCTCGATTTGTGTAATACAATGATATCTTCAAACATACCATTAGCAGTGATGTTAAATTACCGTAATTTATATTTTTGGTAATTTACGGCGGTAATTTACGATTTTTAATTACCGATATTAATTACCATGGTAATAAATTTGTTTTGTAAATTACCGTGGTAATTTACCGTAATAAATATTGCGTAAATTACGGTAAATTACCGTATTTTACCAGTAAATTACCGGAATTTACCTGTAAATTACCGTAATTTACTAATAAATTACCGTAATTTACACAGTAATTTAGCATTAGATGTTAGATGAAAGATGATGTCACCAAAATAGAAATTTTATTTGTATAAAATATAAACAAAATTACTATAAAATATGGTAATTTACTTCGTAATTTACTGTGTAATTTACGGTAATTTTCCCCGTAAATTACGGTAATTAATTTTTGGTATTTTACGGTAAATTACGGTAAATAACCGCGGTTATTTACTGGTAAATTACCAGCTCACATCACTGACCATTAGCAAAATTAAATAATGGCATTTTTAAAGATTTTCTGCAAAAGTACTGTGGTCGTCATATTCCTTCGGAGTCTACTATTAGAAAAACTTATGTTGACGTTGTCTACAGAGATGTAATAAATGAAATAAAATGCATAATTGGTAACAACTTCATTTGGATTGCTGTGGACGAAACGACGGATGCGTGTGGCAGGTATATTGCACATTTAATCATAGGAGCATTAAATGAAGATAAACCAAGTAAGGCATATTTGATAGCTTCGAAAGAACTAGAAAAAACAAACAATAATACCATCACCAGATTCGTTCACGAAGAATTATCAAAGTTTTTCCTGCCAAATACGGTACCAAATGAAAAAATTTTGTTAATGCTTTCCGATGCTGCACCCTATATGTTAAAGGCATATTCCAATATAAGAGTGCTGTATGAAAATTTAATTCATTGCACATGTTTGGCCCACGGCTTAAATCTTGTAGCTGAGGTTATTAGACAGCAGTATCCAAACATTAACGATTTAATAAAATATGGCAAGAAAATATTCGTCAAGGCGCCTTTGCGAGTACAGCTATTCAGGGAAAGGTTACCTGGAGTGCCGTTACCTCCCGAACCTATTATAACAAGATGGGGGACATGGCTCCAAGCTGCACAATAGTATGCTGAACATTTTGATGCATTTAAAAGTCTGATATTGGAACTTTCCCCATCTGCATCACAAGCTATAAAAGAGTGTCAAAAGCTTCTTCAAAAAAAAAAAAGCAGTTGAACAGAATTTGCAATTTTTAAAAGCAAACTACGGTTTTGTTTCTATAGCAATTAAAAAACTAGAAGCCAGTGGACTTACCCTAATAGAATCGCTGAAAATTGTCGATGAGTTTCAAATTGCTATTTCAAAGGTCGAAGGTACTGTCGGGGACATTGTTAAAAAAAATGGACAATGTCTTGTCAAAAAATGAAGGCTATCAAATTTTAGTACAAATTGCTAAAGTACTAACAGGTGAAGTTATCGAAAATTTGTTTGTAAAGACCTCATATATTCCTAAATACAAATTCGCTCCAATAACGAGCGTTGATGTGGAGAGGAGTTTCTCACAATTTAAAAATGTCTTGTCTGATAAAAGAAGAAGCTTCACCACAGAAAATTTAGAAAAATACATAATTATCATTTCGTTCAAAGAATAATAAAAATTAATAATTATTTCATTATTTTTATTGGTATAAGAGTTCGTTATAGATTTTCATAAAAAAATTAATCTGTATTTTTTTTATAAAAATAAAGTTTATTTGAAGTTTACATGGTCTATCATTAAATACTTATTTGATGCATATTTTCAGCCTTTGTGCTATTTTTAAGCTAATTTTCTTAACTTTTAATGCTTTTTAGGCGCATTTTTTAAATTTTTTTATGCTTAAAAATACTAGCTCTAATGATGAGCATTAACTCCTGTATAAATTTAAGGAAAGCTAGGGTTGGTCTGAATCCAGGGGGGACGTGATCGGCAAATTGTCGCAGTAATGCTTACACTCCAGGATTATTTGGCGGACCATATACAACCACCTCGTCGCAAAATATCTGGAAGAGCCTGTTCGGTGGTGGAGGTGGCGGTTGTTGGAGGGTGTGGAGTATGAATAACCCAGGAAGCAGACTTATCAGTAAAAGCAGCATTTCGATCTTCAAGCACTTTGCTCTAAACATTTTGATTTCACGGAAACGAAAATAGAAAACTGACAATAATTGCATCTGAAAATTGTTATATTTAATCTTCAAGACGTTAAGTGAAGTCACACATAGATAATACTGATTTGTACATTCAAATATAATACGTGAGCATTGTATTCCGCCTTTTAAGATTTTGGGATTGAAAAGGGGTCAAGTGGATAACAGTCATCTCGCGGTACGTTGGAAGATCCAGCGAGTAACTGGATGAAAATAAATCAATTAATTTAAAGCGTTTTAGACAACGAAATTGAAAATAGGATCTTAACTAGAATGCGACATTTCGGGTTTTCTTCTGCTATAGTTTTATTTAGAACTTTGATAGTTTTTTTTAATTTTGTGCCCAACATCTCTTCTGTTTCAATATTAGACAAGAGTTCTTTAGAAAGTGGTGAATGCTTTAGACCTGTGCTTTGATACAGGCATGAAATCGGTCTTTGGGCATTAGTGTTACAGTGCACGACGCGTTTTGGCAATAATAGAAATCTCAGAATGCGTTCTGGTCTACTTAAAGCGACCACAACGCGACATATCGGACTATGGCAATTCGGTGATATCCAGAATGCGTTCTGGTCGTTCTTTTCGACCATTGACCGAAATCGGTCTTTGATCCTAACACAGACATTCATATTTTGTGACATTGAGCAATAAGTAACGTAAGAATTACATTCCTTGTATATAAGACATTGATTGATATTTTATATTTTTACAGGTCCAGGTGCAGGTCCAGGTCTCCAAGGAGATCTCGTTCTCCGAGCAATGATTCTGATTGAAGAGAATGCCAGAGAATGCCGGTTAACAAAGAACTCGTCCTCTACACAATTTATGGTTATCAACTAAATTTTGTCTCCGTTACATTTTGTATTTTTTAATGCTTTGATTATTAAAATTTGAAAATTGAGATGGATAGGTTAGCATTAGACATAATAGGTATTAGTGAAGTGCGATGGCCAGAAGCTGGAGACTTCTGGAGCGGAGATTTTAGAGTAATACACACAGGATCTGTAGGAGGAAATTCGGGAGTAGAAATTGTTATGCGGAAAAAGTAGGGCAGAGTGTAGAAAATTTCTTACAGCAAAGTGAAAGGGTAGTTATGGTTAAGTTAGATTCTAAACCTGTAAAAACAGCAATAATACAGGTATTTAAAAAATTCAAGTTGTTTGTCAATCCGGAAAGCTAATTCTTTTGTCTATCTTATAGTGCAAAAATTCAATATGGCGGCCATAAGAAAAAAAAGAGTTGACTTTTCTAACTCGAACTCTAGAAGGCCTAGAAAATTTCTGTCGACGTCATTTGACTCGCAGTGTTCAAAAACATGAATCTACCAACTTTCATTGGTAGGGAAGATAATAATTTATTTCTGAAATAACAATTTTCAGTTTTTTCGTGATAAATCGGTAATCAATAAAAAAAATCCAGAATTTATTTTCAGATTCTTAATCGCCACGAAAAAGCGCAACTTTTCTCTAATTTAACCGACCTCGTATCTCTTACCGTTTCCAAAATAGCAATGGTGAGCATCGAAATTTTCACCACCCTGTATATGCCCACTTCTAACTACAGTGATGAGGTCGTCGAGGCAGTTTATAGTGATATTGAATATGTGCTAGATTTTGTGAGAGGGCACGAAAATGAAATAATTATAGGAGATATGACAACGTGAGAATATTAAAACAGGAAAGTAATTATAACAAAAGACTCTTTTTAGAAATGTACTATATTCACACTTCCAATAGTTTAATAAACAAAAAGACAGACACTCAGGGTCTTTCAGATATTTACACATACTTATTAATGTTTCCAAAAAGACAGTACTATGACGGCCCAGTAGATGAATAAGTATCCAGTGACATCATGGAATTGTCTGATGTAACTTCCCCAATGTTAGATTTAGGAATTCGAGTAGGCGTAGAAAAATAGTTCCTTTGGAAGAGTTTATACAGACCCTGTATCATATTTCAATTTTGTATTTGGTGTATTCTTTGTCGGCGGGTTGGTGGATAGTGACAGTCTCCCACTCCACTGACAAGGGAAGTTGAAAATTGTCAGCCATTTTGAAATCAGCTGTTTGAAGAAGACATGTGCATTTCACATGGATTTTATATTAAATTTTAGTTTTTGACTGTTTAAATGTAGTGAGTACTTTTGTACATTGTTGTATAATTTTATCAAGTGATGATTGCAATGAATCAAGGAAAATTAGATGCTTATAGTTTTTAACCTACCAGATTATGCATACGAAGGTAAATTTTATTTTCATACCGCATTTCACTGCTTTACGTTACTAATTTATTTCTTTCAGATGCTATACCGATTAAAAGCAAAAGATATAAAAATTTTCAAGATTTGAGGAAATTTTGCGGTTCTGAAGCCCAGGAATACTTTTCGAACTTCAAGCATGCTTAACTGATTATGTAATCAGAGTAGCTTATTTCATTTTGTAATCTAATCAGTTTATTTCATTTTGTACTTTTCTATATCAGTAAAATAAGTATTAAAATAAGTACTATACCGGGTGGGGATTTAGTGTGTAGTAATCGGGTCATATCTCTGGTACTGCTTAAGATATCAAAATGAAATTTTATACATATGTGGGGAACGACATGGAGCATATCGTAAAATTATTTATGTATATACAGGATGTTCACATTCTAAGTACCAGATCAAAGTTCTATTTCTTTAAATGGAAACCCCACAAGTATTTCGATTCCCCATAAAATTTCATGAAAATTGATATACTACATGAAGTGGTTTTGAGTAAGGACTGTTTTTGTGTCATTATGGTCCCAAATTTATGACGCTACTGGCGCCTACTGACCAAAGCCACCTAATTATTTTTTATTGAAAGGGGTTTACACACTGCTGTATTTGCGAAATCTATAAACACTTTCACCATAATACTTAGGATTATACAAGGTGGTTAAGTTATGCAAAAGGGAATTTTTCTCAAAAATTTCAAATAGAATACTATGTATATTATTTCCACAACTGACAGTCAGTTAACTAAGCTTTTAATTGATGTAGATATTGCCAGGTCTACTACTGATAGTTTCGACAGATATTACGATTGAACATCAAAATTTTTGAATTTCATTATTAGCTTATACTCTTTTTGGCTAATTCAGCCTATTCTGTTGCTCAAAACTCACAATAATGTTTATATTTTGTATTTGCAAATTGGTATCAATATAAAGACAATAAATCTTATTGTAAAATTGTTTCTTGATGGTTATATTCTTAAATGTATAATGTCTTTTTAAAGTCGGGTATAACGTTCAAACAAGGAGTGCCATGGATGAAAATATTATCTTTAAGAAATAATCCTGCAATGGGATTTCTTGAGTTAATGTAAACTTCTTCTGCTAAATATTTATAGAAACAAAATGCAGACCTTTTTTGGAGTTTTGGGTGACAAAATAGGGGAGATCGTCAAAAATAATGTAAAATAATAACGAAACTCTACATTTTTATAATTCAATTGTACATTCTGTCGAAACTTTTACTGGTAGACTTGACAATATCCACATCAATAAAAAGCTTAGTAAAATGACCATCTATTGTACAAATAATATACATAGTGTTCCATTTGAAATTTTGGAGAAAAATCTATTTATTATACAAAACTACAAAAACAAAATAGCTACACATAATTTACTTTGAAAAGTCCTAGTGGTCCATTTTAATTGTCCATCAGTGTAGAACATATGTCTTATTTATTACATAAATTATTTCAACATTATTATTCAACATTCGACGGCTATGTTTCGGAGAAGTTTCACATATATAATGCTGTTAAAGTTTACAACTCAGTACCTGATTGGCTTAAGGCATTTTCTCTCCCTACGTTCAAAATCAAATTAAAAGATTACTTTTTGCGACAGCAGTGAGTAATTTTACTTCTTATGTTGTTGCTTTCTTCTCTTTTCATTTTTAATTTTTTCCCATGTTATGTACTTTATTCATTTTTTTTGTTTCGCTGGACATTTCTAATTAAAATTTATATACTTACATGATACGTAATTTGAGTTGTATTTACTTCGGCTAGGCTTATTTGTTTGTGTAATAACTTTTTGGTGTGGGACTGGTTAAGTGGAAGAGTAGTCTTTGACTAAACTTCGCCAGTCCCCACACATTTTTTTTGTTCCCAATAAAGTCGTTTATTATTATTATTATTATTTTAAAATGCCACGTAAACGGGGGCGCACTACACAACGTTGAAACTATCTCCCGAATCAGTGAAAGACGCAGTGGCGGCGGTAAGAATTGGGCGAATGTCGCAAAATATTGCGGCTAGGGAGTTCAAGGTTCCGCGGGGTACACTAGCTAAGAAATTAGCTGGCCATGCATCATTAGCATTACATGGAGATGGAGGTGGTCGACCAACGGAACAGAAATGCAAGTTGTACCCTACTTAAAAACGTGTGCAAGTTACGGGGATGGTCTGACCAAACTAGAAATTTACGATTTAATTCAAAATTACCTAAAAACTGCTGACATGAAAACTTGATAGGAATTGTCTTTAAACCGCTATAAGGACCTAGCAATCAGGAATCAGTTAAGGAATGGAGATACCTTTGTAGTAAACACGTTTTATGGTGATGCACGTGTCTTGTATGAAACGGAAAACATCAGCAGTCTAGATTTGGTATACAACTGCAATGAAATTGTCTTCAATCATGATCGGCGGGATGTGCGCGTAGTAGTTGAAAAAGGGAGGAAAAGGGTATCGAGGAACACAGCCGGAACAGGAAAGGAGTGCACAACTGTTCTTGCATGTGAAAGTGCAAGCGGTGAATTGATGCCTCCCTTTATCACACAGGTGTTCACAGAATCGTGGCCTAACATGGGTAATTTTGTTATTCCTGGAGAAAGAAAGTCGATTAAATGAAAAATGTAGTGCAGAATTTTACGCTCGCTAAGATGTCGCTGAAAAAATAATTGAGTTCCTAATAATAAGAGATAATAAATAAAAAGTGAAAAATGGTAATTTTAAAATGACCCTCTAACTTTTTTATTCTCGATGATATGGAAAAACTGCTTTGACATTATTAGGTAACTTTTAAGAGCTTTACAGTGGCTCAGTCAAATATTTTTTTAATCACGCCAAAAAAATTAAGTTATTTTTTTCTTATCGGAGTCATTGGATTTTTGCATATTCGAATTCTACGAATTTTTCTGCTTCTGATGATGTGGCACATGTCATACTTTGAACATCTGAAAATCAGTTAAGAGTCCGGCAAACCCCTTTAAAATAAACCCGAAAACTGACTTCGTAGTGCTATGCTCATTTCTAAACGGTGAAAATTGAAGTGTTGAATTTTTGACAGTTTATAAACGAAACTTTATTTTATGTTTCCATTGAAAGAAAATTTAAAAATTTTATCTTAGAAAGTGTCAGTTCACTCATGAAATTGACCAACTTCACGCGTGCATAGCGCCAAGAGATTTACAGTTTTCGAAAAATTGTTTCAATGGCGACATAAAGTATACCTTCTTCTACCATAATCAGGCTTTCGTGTTGCTAAATTTACTAGGATGAAGGTGTAATCATGGTAGAGCGAGGGCGCTGCAAACGCAAAATATGGCTTGGTATGTGCTGCCGCCCGGTGTCGACTGAGCGTAAACTCAGAGCGGCATTGTCTCATTTACTAGGTACCGAACACGCGGGCTTTGAATGTGCGTTGTTCTTGTGTCCATAAATGTGTTTAGCGCGACGGTGTTGCAACACAGCTGATAGTTTGCTCCGATTTCTAACGGATACCTCACCGACCCGATGCCCCGCAGGTGTAACTTTTGATCTGCTTTGCCGGACTCTTAAGTTACAAATTTGCCATCAAACTCAGACACCCGATACTGGTTTTCTTAGCGTGCCCTGAAAAAACAAAATGCGAAACTTGCAACAAATTTTCTCTTATCAAATAGGTAAGGCATTTGAATTATATTCAGACTGAGTTAATTATTGACGTGTAACATGGTAGCGTTTACAAATGAATAATATGATATGTTTTGCACATACATTCGATGCCACAAAAATGCATCATTGGCACAGACAGAATATGCTAACATCTACTTGGAGAGGCGTCAACCCACGTATAAAACATTTAAACGTTTAGTTGACCATTTACAAGAGTATGGTGCGTTTTCGAAACGGATGTTGGAGAAAGATGAGAATGAGGAACCACGGGAAGTCCATGGGCAAAACGGTAGTTTTAGCGTGTGTAAATATGAAACCGGAAACCTCTGTAAGAAACATTCAAGCTGAAGACAGAATTGGAAAACCGGCGGTTTCAAAAATTTTACGCATGAATTTTTGTAGATGGTACTTGGATCAGAAAGAAAATTTCGCGAACAAGATTTTATGGACTGATGAATCTAATTTCACCAACTGCAGTATTTTTAATCGCCGTAACACACATTTCTGGGCACAAGAAAATCAGCATTTGCATGTACAAAGCCGAAATCAGGTGCGGTTCAGCTTCAATATAAGATGTGGCATAATAGGTAACCGCCTTGTCGGTCCAGTGTCTATTTAGGAACTTTAACATCGGCACGGTATCTTCACATAGAGAACAGACATAGAAGACATAATAATAATAATAATATCTCTACTCACTCCTACTAACCCTAAAGTTAGCCCCAGAAGCTAACTATATACCTTGTGCGGGACGGGGGAGGCGGCATATTACTAGATGTTAGATGGTCTTCCTTTAGATGTCACTCGTGACATGGCTACCAACAAGATGGGCTCCGGCCCATAATTCTGAATTTGTTCGTCAATATTTAGAACGGAGATTTGGCAATCAAATAATTGCAACTCGTAGTCTAGTACTTGTGGCCCCTAGGTCGGCCGGTTTCACGCCACTAGACTTTTATGTTTGGGGATACATGAAAGACACACTATACGGCATGAATAATAATTACAATAATGTGGAGGAATTGCAGGAGGCTGTACGGGCTGCATTTAATAGAATAGACAGATGCTCTATAGGAAGAGTGGTAGGAAGTGTTTTTAGGCGATGTCAAATGTGTTTGGATCGTGGTGCCAATATTTTTGAACTGTTTACGTAATTATTTTTTAAAGACGGATAAGAGTAAAGTATAAATTTGTGGAAAGTTTCGCATTTTGTTTTTCCAGGACACGCTGAGAAAATCAGCATTGGGTGTCTAGACTGTGATTGCAAATTTGTAATTTAACCGATTTTTCACTTGCTTTATATTGTAGCCGAAACTTAATAAGACCCGAAAATTTAAATTCTAAATTTTTGTGATTTACTTTACAGAATATTTTAATTTTTTGTTGCATGAATTTTTTAAAATCTTGTTATAGTACAATGTTAAATTTTTACCATTTCAGCGAATGAATTTATTTTATGTTCAAAAATACATTTTTTAAAGGACGTATTTGCCACCATTACTTTATTTCAAATAAAAAGTCGTCCAGTTGCCCGTTACATCATAGGCCTTGTTCTTGCGTTTATACATTTGAGTGGCAATACTGAAAAACAGGGAGTTTTCAAAATTAAATGTCGATACGAACAATGAAACTATTGGCGAACTATGTAAATGGTTCAGATTTGAAGACAATAATCTTCTTCCACTATCTTTCGTAGCGCATGATTACAGGTGCATCTCTGGATACGTATGCACTCTCCCGTCCACATCATTAAGTATCAATGGCGCGCGGTTGCAAGAGACAAATGACGCAAAAGTAAGCGAGATAGTTTAGCTCTGGCTTTAATAAATATAATAAATTTTGAATAATCAAAGCACATTACAAAAAGTCGTGATTTTAAAATGCAAAATATATATTCACATATTGAACATAGGTACGTCAATGATCTTGCTTTCGTTCGCTCATTTCAAGTTGTTGTACAAAAAAGGCTTGCTTTAGTTTCAGATATGCCGGTGAAGAAGAAACAGAGACTATTGCCAATGTCAGCTGGCGTCACGCGTTTTGTGCAACTACCATCTAAAGCCCGGAAATTACATGCTGCAGCAAGACGGCTGCAAAACACAGTAAATAAGCAACGCTACAAGCAGTCGTGTATGAAATGTCACATGAAGCTTATAAATAAACTTTGGAACACTACTACCAAAATTAGTAACATAAATGATATAACGCTAAATTTATTTTTATCTCAGCAAAATATGCAGCAACGTAACCTCGTGGGGGGCGATATTTGTTAGATGAGAAAGTTTTTGCCTTGGCATTATACAAACAAAGTGCTAAAGCATATAAATTTTTGTGCAAACTATTTAGTTTACCGTAAAGAAAAATTTTAAATGACGTTCTACACAAAATTCCATTGAACTGTGGTATAAATCGATCAGTGTTTGATCATTTGGCCAATAAGGTTCAAAATCTATCGTTGCATAAAGTGATTGCAATATAGTAAGAGAAACGATGGACTTTGGGAGCAGTGACAGACGGGCCCCTTTTGCTGATCACGCGATGGTATTCCTACAGAAAGGTGTTTTTAAAAAGTGGGAAATGCCTATTCCATTTTTTTGCCAGGGCACAACGTCAAGCTCGGATTTGAGTCGCATTTTGCAAGATGTGATACGGGAAGTAAGACAAACTGGCCTGATTTCAGACTAAGGCGCAACTAATCAGGCTGCGATTAGGAATTTATTAGAAAAGACGAAGACATTCCGTTGTTAGGAATATGAAGAACCGCCTTCACGGTTATCTTGTAGACGAAATTGAAGTTGTTCATTTATATGATTTCTCCATCTAATGAAGAGTATTCGTAATGGAATGCTAGAAAAGGATCTCCATTTTACCAAGATAGTATTGATAAAATTACATCTTGGAAGTATATTCAGGATATTTATAGAATAGATAAAGCACGGGGTGCTTTTACCAATTTTGTAAATTTAACCGATGAACATGTAATTTCAAATAAAATTTAAAAAATACGTGAAAAAATTGCACGCAAGTTTTCAGCAATACAGTCTCTAATGCTAGGCAATTTCTTTCAAACGTAAGCGTCGACTTACCTCCAAATTCCGCTCTTCATAAACAATTTGGTTTCAGCAAAATCGGTTCATTCGAATTGTGGAAATGATGAAACCGACGGTGTCCTTTTTAATTTACGAAATTTCGTATCCCAACAAGACACCGAACGTACCCCACCTCATGTATTACAGTCAATATGGCATATACTCCAGCCAATTACACCCACTGCCATTGACTCATATATTAATCGGCGTATGTTGCTGGGTTTTTGGGAAAAATAATTTTGCAAGTCCGCAGTTGTGAGGTCTGTGCAGGAAGAATGTGTGCAACACACCACCTGACAAAAAACGCAAACGCCCGTACAATGGCCACAAGTTAACACATCCTTCTTGTGATTTTTTAAATGCATTTCGTACGTATACGGAGCTGGTTTTGCAAGAAATTCCCAAACTTGTAACACCGTACGGAATTAAAGCCAAACTATGTGCTCATCTCTTGAATAGTTGAGTTTTGCAGCAATCATCAAGGAAATGTCGAAACGATTATATCTACCTATATTAATCAACATTGTACCGCACAGTTATATTCGAACCATTAATAGAATTATAACAAGCAAAGATCTAAGGCGCGTCAACCAACATCCTTTAACAATTATTGCTTTCGAAAAATTTAAAAAACTCAGGCATTAGTTTTATAGTTACAATTAAAGGTAACCTAAATGATTGATTTGTTTGGTTTCTTTCTTTTTTAGTCATAAAGTCGATTACACAAAGATTTATTTTTTTTTAAATAAATGTACACACTTGTATTTGTATTTTCAAATTCATTTTAAACTTTAATCTCCATAGAAGTCCTTTAGGGCCTTACTTGAGTGAGAAATTGTTATTTACGTACGTGTTCAGAATAATTGTTAAATGCGCTCCGGTTTTCATCTATTTCACATATATGTGTATGGAAGCTAATATACATAATTATACCATCAAGGGATTTATCATTTCAGGGGTATTTCGACCTGGTATTTAAAGAAAATTCTATGTATTTGTCACAACGCAATTTTATAGATACCATCTTACGTGAAGTGGAAACCCGCATCAAGCATTCCGTTCATTACATGGATACATGGAGTAAATTGTAGGAATGTACAACTTCAGTGCCTGCCCAACGGAACATTCGGAGATCGAATCAGATCTCGAGAGTTTGAATGCTATCCACTAGCTTTGCAGTGCAGGCGGTTATCAACATTCATAAGCAGCGACCAAATTTGTCTCATTTATCCCTTCACATTTTGCAAATGCGAACACAATCTCTGCTTGAAGTTGTGTCTTCGCAAACCAAAACTGCGAATAGCATTATCCCCTTTTGAAAACAACCTTTAGTTGCCATAATTTTGTGCACCGTGCGACAGCATATTCAGTCTTTCATGTAATAACATGCCTTTGGAATCTTTATTTTTAAAGGTCGAAATAAATGTTTTGTGTTCCAAAACTACATCCCACAGGTCGCACAGTAAAGTGAAAGAAGAATCTCACTATACTTTACTATATACTGCATTTGTAATGGTACTTTTCTGTAATTATAGATATGTTTACATAACTCTGATTGTTGACCTATAGGTAGAGTTAGCCCTTAACCGTTTATCCTTAGCCTGTATGCTGTATGCTCCACTACAATATGTGGTGGTGGGAGTCCCACAAGTGCCTCCATGGCCACAGTGGGCGTTGTTTGCATCGCCCCTGTGATTCCTAGGCATGCAAGTCTGCAATTTCCCTAGCTTAATTTGAGATTCCATTTTTCTGGCTTTATGCCACCATATTAGGGATCCATATGTTACTGTGGGGATTATAACCCTGGAGTAGATCCAAGAGACCATTGCTGGCCTTAGCCCCCACGTTCTCCCTATCATACCCCTACAAGCCCATAGGCTCCGGGTAGCCTTTTTGGTCAATTCTCCAAATGGGCGTTGTAGTTTAATTTAGTGTCTAAGGTTAGTCCTAAATGCTTAACTTCTCTGCTCAGTTCGATCTCCTGGCCCCACAACAGAAGCCTCTTCAGATCCTGAAGATTCCTTCTTCTCGTGAAAGCTATCACTGTGGTCTTAGCAGGGTTCACAGTTAGCCCCTCTGCTATGCACCATCTTTCCACTATTTCTAGGGTCCGTTACATGAGGTTTGAAATCACCCCTCCGAACTTCCCTATGATTAGAATAGTAATATCATCCGCATAACCCTGTGCGTGTATTCCTTTCCTGTCTAGTTCCCAGAGGAGACCGTCCACCACTAGGCTCCACAGTAAAGCCCTGGTTTTTAAGACCCCAACGGAATCCATCGACGCACTGCGCTGTCACAATTTTACTGAATTATATGTTTGTTGCTAAATTACACCAATAAAAAACTGAAAATTTTCTGCTATTCAAACAGCGACAGACTTAAAATACGGCAAATTCCGTCGGCGGAATTCCGTCGACGGAAAGTTGTTAAAAACCAGGGCTTAAGGGCGATAAATCCGCGCCCTGCGGGCACCCTCTGGCAGCAGCCACCCCCCTGGTCACGTTGCCCAGTGAACTAGTAATTATCCTGCCTCTTATTGTAGAGTCAATCCACTCTGCAATAAAACGATCGACTCCGCGACTTTTAACAGCTCTTTTGATGGAGTCGAAAGAGGCATTGTCAAATGCACCCTCTATATCCAGAAAGGTTCCCAATGAAACTTCTTTGTTGATCAGGGCCCCTTCGATCCTGCTTGTGATCTCATGGAGATTTCCCCGCTTGGTAGGCATACTGGTGTCGATGTAGGGGTGCCACTCCCAGAACTTCGTCCCTTGTATGTCTATCAACAAGTTTTTCAATCGTCTTGAGCATAAATGAAGTCAAGCTGGTTGGGCGAAAAGATTTCACCTGGGCGTATGATTCTCGCCCCGGTTTGGGTATGAAAGCTACCCTTACCCTTCGCCAGTCATACGGCATATAACTTAGGGCCAGACTGGCCCTGAAAAGTGTGCAAAGGGGTGAAGCTAATGCTTCAATACCCTGTTGTAGAATTATCGGCAATATCCCATCTGGGCCCGCGGTTTTGAATGGTGCGAAGGACTTCACCGCCCATATAATCTTGGTTTTGTCAACTAGCCTGTTAGCTAGTTTCCAGCCTTCCTTTGTTCTCCACCTATGCGGTACGTCTTGGCTTTCATTGTCATCTACAGGTATAGGTCTACTCCCTGGGAAGTGTGTCTCTAGCAGCAAGTGCAGAGTCTCCTCCCCAGATAATGTATACCCTCCCTGTATTTTTTCCAGTAATCCTATTTTCACTGCCTTTCTGCAAGGCCTTCTGGAGTCTTGCACATTTCCTTAGGAAAGAAAGACTACTAATTCATAGTAGTCTTTCCTAAAGAAGACAATAAATTTTGCCCAAAGCTAAAAAAAAATCAAAGAATTTTATTTAAAATACTGCATCCCCTACAATATACAAGAATTGAATTATTACCACACTGACCGGCAAAAAAAACCGGCCGCCTAATATTATCACCTGCTGATGTTCATACTTTATGCGTCGCAGAAATATTGTTTTTTAGAAGTAGTGGATCTCGGCGATTTACTTTTATAAAAAATTTAGCAATATCTATCGGATGATGGAAGATGGTCGCAGTCAACGTTACTTGTCTCGTACGCTGCAAGTGAAAACCATTGATGAAAGAATTGCGTTATTCGAGCATGAAGATTTATTGAGTCGTAGACGTTTATGGATTAAAAACAATTGAAGTGTAGTGTGCACAAAATTGTTTTAATTTTATTTGACAGTTTGAAAACAATTTTCAAGCTGTTAACATGGTGCTAAGTGTTATGAATGTTGGTCGAATTGTTGCTTTGTTGGAAGATGGTCGCAGTCAACGTTACTTGTCTCGTACGCTGCAAATTCCTCGAACGACCATCCAGGATGCTTGGAATCGATACCTACAGACAGAAGAATTCACCAGTCGCCCAGGATCGGGGAGACGAAGGTCCACCTTGCCCGCTGATGATAGTTTTATTGTTCTCAATACATTAAGAAATCGAAGGTTTACTGGGGTTTCTCTTCAAATGCGCTTAGAGACCGTTCGTGGAGTCCGTATAAGTGACCGAACAGTAAGACGAAGGCTTGCAGAAGTCCGGCTCCATGCACGTAGACCGGTGTTAGGGGAACAACTTCAGCGGCGTCATCGTCAAATGCGACTTCGCTTTGCTCAAATGCATATGAATTGGGGAAACGTACTCTTCACTGACGAGTCCAGATTTCGCCTGAGGGCACCTGATGGTCGTGAACGAGTGTACAGACGCCAAAATGAGAGGTGTGCTGAATGCACGATTTCTAAGCGGGTCTCCTATCACGGCGGTTCTCTTATGGTTTGGGCGGGTATATCGATAGAAGCGCCTACTGAGCTTCTGATTGTCGAAAACGGAGCCATAAACGCCCATCGAGATGTGACAGGCATCCTTCAAGATGCTGTCATCCCGTATGCACCATTCATTGGAGAAAATTTTATTTTGATGAATGATAATGCAAGCCCGCACGTTGCGCGAATTGCTACCGAGTATTTGGATGAGGTTGGTATTCGACGATTGGATTGGCTAGCCTTGCAAGATACTCTCCAAGAGCTTCGGTTTGCATTAGAAGAAGAATATGCATCAATTCCCCGTCGTCAAAAGCTGTCTTTGATGCCAGAGGTGGGCACACGTGGGCCACTTTCCGCGATTTGTTTTGGATATCGTTTAATATTTCTTAAAATGCGAATAAAGATCATTTTCGCCACGACGGCTTTATTATATGAAATCTTCTAAAGTTGTTGCCTAAGTTATTGGTTTCTGACTTAAAATGAAACAGTGTCTTAATTATTACAAATATTTTTAAATCCCGCAAAATTTGATTTTTCCATTTCATCTAGCGGACTATGCAAATTTTCGAAAATTTGCTTATTTATCAAGCTCAAAGAACTACACTTCTTTCCTTATTTAACCTACCTTCTATCTCTGCTAGTTTCCAAGATCCCTGTAGTGAGAATAAAAAAAACTCACCATGTAGATGGTCAATGGATCACTTCAAGTCCGTTACCGAAAATAGCAACAAAACCAAATAGTTTGATGCCGGACAAGGAAACAGAACTTAATTTCAAACTGATACAAATCTGATACTAATTAAGAAATTAGACAGGCTCAAGATGCGATTTTGTTTGGATTAGAAAGAGATGCCTTAAATGTTTTAGCTAAAAAATTATAATCTCAAAGGGGATCTGAACAAAGTTTCAGTGCTATTAGTTTATTTAATAAAGATTTCGATAGACTCCCATCAACTCAGTCTAATACATTCTATCTTATAAGATAAGATAAAAAAACTGTTTCGGTTAAATAGAAAGCGGTCGAATTCTACGTCGGATGGAAGAAATTCATTAAGAAAGTTTGCCAAGAATCCCAAAATATGGGCTCACTAAAAAAATTGACACGATGTTCAATTGTTTATTTTCCTGAACAAATTGTCCCAAAAAGTAAGTAATAGCCAAATATTTCTTTTATTACTTATCATGTCAAATAACAGCGGAAATTTGAATATATTTTTATTGGCGGAGTCTTGGGAAAATGCATCAAAAAGTTTATACAAAAATCTATAAGATATTGTAATGCCTGGTTTATAATAGATGTTTACTTAAACTTATGCTGCAACCTTAAAATATAAAATACACACAAATAATTGCAAATACAAAAAATATGATGTTAAAGAATGCCGGTAACCCAGTATATTTTATATCTTACAGCATAAGGAATGAGTTCGATGAATCACTTCACTTTTAACGTCGGCCATTTATGTTTACGTTTTGTGTCTGTGTTCTGCTTTAGGCTGTTTTTATTTCTTTCGTTTTTTTAAATTTAAGTTGGAGTTTGTCCGGTGTAAAAATGGATGAGAAATTAATACCCTTGGTAGAGAAATTTCCGAATCTCCACAGCACAGTGGAGAAGCTACACAAAGTTAGATTGGCTGTGAAAGTGCATGGCATTACATTGGGCAAGAAATGAAATTACCAGATTGGTCAATACTTTACACAGTAAAGTCACATAACTGACTTTTTCAGTTGCTAATTGCATGACCAGATGGACGGCCATTGCAAACAGATTTTTCAAAGAAAGGTCAGAACTTTCACCATCAGGTTCTGCCGGGGGTTCCAAGGAATGGAATTTGTGGAAATACTTGCAATTTTTAAATGCTGTGGTCCGCAAGAGGAAAACATTCGGAAATGTGGAAGAATGTTCGACTCCGACGGCCTCGACTATCGCAGATGAAGTAGAAGAATCGCAGTCACAAGAGGGTGAAGAAATTAGATTACTTGTAAGTGAAGATACATGTAATTTTATTTATATAAGGAAGTGAAATATCGAAATCTGCAATAGAAGAAGCCATCAAAAAGGTGATTCCAAGACTCAAACGGCATGCCTACAGAGAAGTCTTGACTACCTAAGACTAACTAGAGTGAAGGGGGTGTGAAAGAAAAAATCACTGAAAGGAAAAGAAAAGGGCAAGAATATGAAAGCTGAATAACAATCAATATGCAAAAGAAAAAAGTTGATGAAAAGGAAGAAAGGGGGAGCTGAAAGCAGGGAATCGAGTAAAGAAAATAAAGGGAAATCTACGAAGGAAAAATTGCTAAGCCAAACCTAAAATATTGAGGAAACCCGTGAAATGGAATATGGCAGCGATTGCCATAGCTCTTTCGAAGAAGCCGATGAGGACATTATCGAAATCATCAGAATTCAAAGGGGGCAAGCGAAGCGCCACTACCTTTAAATATGTTTGCGTTCTTGAAAGCACCTGAGATTGAGGTCATGGGAGTTAAAAGAACAGATGACTCCAAATACGCATTTCCCTGTTGTTTAAACAGATGTCAGTTTCATTAAATAAGAACAACTCATTGGGCTGCTGCCATTACCGACTATTCAAATGGAAGGAGAAAGAATATTTTATTATTTTGAGAAAGATGCCAGTGGCAGAGCAGTAGCCGGCAGTATCTAGAACCTATTTGCGAACCCTTTTTTGTTTTATTTCCTATGCTTTATATATGTATATATCAAAGAATCGATGCTTATTTTACCTTTTCTTGTATCACGAAAACATTTTTATTCATATAGACTGTTTTAGAATGGCCTGATTTTGACAGGCCGCCATTTTCTGTTGGAGGGCAGTGTATGGATACACAACGTTATGCACGTGTGTGTTACCAAAATTTGAGCAGATTTGGTGCCAAACAAAGTAGTGATGTTTAGAGTTCATGTAATTTAACTCAAAATAACGAAACAACGTTTGCAATAGTGCAACCAGTCATATCATTTTAAGAATTTTCGTTTAATTCTCGGCGTAAATCGACTAAGTTTAAGTTACGCCCCTTTTTTGGTGCCAAATGGTAACACAAACATCTGCTTTGCTATTCCTCCCCTTCTTGCCTCCAATAAGCTTTAAACAAACAAATTTGTGCCCTCCAGCTGTCAATTGTGCGACGAGATTCTAAAATGATCTATTTTTATGTGCGGGTATAACCTAAAAATCTATGTTGAAGTTTAGCACTATGAAACGTCAATGTCGGGATAACTGTAAATATAGGTTGCTAATGATACAGTAATTGTAGTAAACCGGTATGTTTGCATTGCACATCTGGCATCTTATTTAATCTTGCCGTTCTTGAGAAAGGCATTTACCGTGAAGTGTTAGAGGTAAAAGTGAACAGGGGCACTATTTTCTATAGGCAAATTAAAAAATATATAAATTTTTCAACATTCTCACCATGCAAAGGGTGATAGTTCCAAGAAATATAAAACTGAAATTAGAATGTGAAAAAGTCTTAAACAATTCTTGCAGTAGGCAAGCAAATAAAAACTTGCAAAAAGCGTTTAAAATTACCTCACTAATATTCCATTTGTGTACAAAATTAAAACAAACACTTTATATGTGAGTGGATTTATTAGCAGGAGAATATTACGGATGCATTATGTACAGCAGGCGTCAAACGTGATGGCGAGCGAGGAGTATGCGCAGTTAAGTAATTCCCACCATTCTCTCCACGTCTGTGATTCTCCCACTACGCTCTCGGTAGAAGTACTCAACAGTCAGTGACGCACGATTAACTTCATAATAAATTCATCTATAGTCAAAGGAACCTTGCGCCACTGCCTGAAATTGTAGGGCGCGGCCTTACCTGCACGGGCCCTCGCCAACACGTATGACGCCTGTTGTACACGATTTTGTTTACTTGAAAGACTACACTGGAAGAAAATTGTCTACCCCAGCGAAGATTTATTAATACTGATGTAGACAATGCTAACAGTTGTATATTTAGTTTATTTTTAGTCATATAAATAGTTGTAACATTTCTTATATTGTTAGATTCTCTAGATATAAGTTCTACTTGCTGTGAATTGCACAATGAAACCATGGCAGGTCAGGTCTCTATGTTCAAATGTTTGTTTAACTACTGCTACATTCATAGTGGTTCACACGTGTGTATGATATAGAATAAATCGACGCCGTTATTTTTTTACTCATACAACTAATTGTGTATTATTTATTTAATCACATCCCATCAGGTTATGGGCCCAGGTTACGCCAAATATTAATACGCATGCGCCGTTGATGGTGCGCTCAGCAGATAATCCCACTCTTTGTGCGGGGAGGCGGCCCAGTCATTAGTCACTGCAGATCCGGATCCGTGTCGAGTTTCAGTAACGAGGCAATCGTCAACGTTAACTATTCATTGTAGCAGTGAATCCGACGAGGACGACGCTAGTTTGTGATTAGTGACTATACAATATTACACTTTTAATTCCGACTCACTTATAGTACCCAATATGTTTTCGAGTAGTGAGAAAGATTCCGCTATGAAGCGAACTTATTCACAGACAGACTTGCCAACTACGAGTGCACACCATTGTTGAAAAGGCTAGAAGTATGATAATTGGAGTTAATTTACCAACCGAATTTTGGGCCGTAGCTATGTCTACCGCCGTATACCTGATCAACCGCTCTCCAACCTCCGCACTACCAGATAAAACATCTGGAGAAGCCTGGTGTAATGTGAAACCAGATATAAGTAATTTAACAATATTTGGTTGTAAAGCAATGCTACATATTCCTGAAGAAAAGAGAAAGAAGTCAACAGAATGTATTTTTCTGGGATATTGTACAGACTCAAAGGTCTACAGGTTAATGGAAATAGAGTCAAGGAATGTAGTAAAAGGAAGAGATGTAATTTTTTAGAATCTGAGAGATGTTAAGCATCAAATAAGCAATTAAGAAGAGGAATGCAAACAGAAAAAAAGACGGAAACATTTATTCCTATAGTTGGGACGGAAACTAAAGAAATAATACAAGAAGAAGAAGCAGCTTTACTAGAAAGTGATCAGGGAAATATTTCAAATGGTTCTTTGGTTGAAGATATTGACAGCGAATATGATCCAAATGAAACAACCGATCAAGAATCAGCAGATGAAACAGTAGATGTCACTGCCGATGTTATACCAAAAAGATCCCAACGCATTCGTGTGCCGAAAATAATGGATGACTATGTGACATATTTTGTCTCCGAAAGATTTTTGATACCGAACCAAAAACCTTCGCGGAAGCAAGACAAAGTCCGAGTAGACAAATGTGGGAAAAGGCTAGGCAGAATGAACTCCAATGACTAAAAGAAAATAACACTGGGATTATCACTGATTTACCAAGAAACAAAATTGGTAATAGACACAAAATGGGTATTCAAGAAGAAAAGTGATGCGAGTGGAAATTTGGAGCGCTACAAAGCAAGACTTGTAGCAAGAGGTTTCTCACAGAGGCATGGGCTAGATTATGAAGAGACATATGCACCCGTTGCCAGGTTTGTGTCAATAAGATTTCTCTTCGGTTTATCAGTGGAATATAATCTCGATATTGACCACTTAGATGTTCAGACGGCATTCCTTTATGGTGAGCTTAAGGAAGAAATTTACATTAATCAGCCAGAAGGGTTCATTGAAGACAAAAATGAGGGAAAAGTTTGTTTGTTAAAGAAGACAATTTACGGACTAAAGCAGGGAAGTCAATCTTGGAATAAAAGACTGTCTGAAACCTTAAAGAAACTCGAACTTACACAACTGAAATCCGACCAATGTATTTATTACATTAGTAATGAAAGTTTTTACAGTTGTAGCTATATATGTGGATGATTTGTTAATATTTTCCAACAACATGCAGCATAAGAATAATTTGAAACAAAAACTGAAGAAGATTTTTCTATTAAAGACCTGGGGCCGATCAGTAATTGCCTGGGAGTAAAGCTGAGTTCAGATGAGAGGCGTTAGACGCGCGTTTGGCAAACGCGAGTTTTAAAAAACACGAAATTAGGTTATGCTCTTCACATGGCAACGCGCGATTAGAATTTTATGCGCTGTACACGCGGCCCAACGTAAAATTTTTAAAAGCGCGCATGGACCCACGTGGACCGGCGTTGACGCGCTTGTGTAGATATGACGATATGAGATATGTTCATTGTTTGCTCAGTTGAAGTGCGTCTCCTCTACCGTTCGGATTTTCTTTGGTGCTGTACGTGTCATTCGACAATAGTTGTAGTAAACTGCTGTATGGCATCATCAGAAATAGATTTATTTAGCATATAAAACCAATAAGTATATACACAGTAAAAGTATTATTGTTTTAATTTAGGAATGGAATTAGTCACTTAAAACCTTTTGAAAATTACTACTTTCAGTTTGTTTCTATTCATGTTTATTGGACAACGTTATCAATATTACTTTTAAAATTAAAAGAAAGGGAGTGACTACTGCTCCGGCCGGCGGTCCCCTGAAATTTTATTCCAATACGGTCGGACGTGCGCATTACTTAATGCCGGTAAATTGACGTTGAAGTATATCGTTATCGGCTAGTGACGCTAACGATCTCGGTGGGTGTGCGGATATCGTACAGAACTGCAATTTTGTTCTCCTACGGCTAGACGAGTTCTGACCCCGCAGCGGTTTGATATATTTTGCTTGTTTTTACATCATCTTTTTTTCCAAAAAATGCGTGTGTCTGGTGCGAGAGGGCAACTAAGAGCTTTGTTTAAAATGCGTTCTCTCAGCTTTAGATTTTTTACGCCTCCAAAATGCAAATTGTGTTGACATTCTGTAATGCGCATGCCCGACAGTGTTCAAACAAAATTTAAGGAGACCGTCGGCCGGAGCAGTAGACACTCCCTAAAAGAAAATATAATTATTTACTGACCTACCTAACTATTTTGTGGGCTACGTTATCTTTCATAAATACATATTACTAAGTATATTGAAAATCAATCTGTTTTTAGATAACGTGGAGGTGGACACTGAACTTCGCATTCACATCGCTGAAGACACTGAAAAACAAGCTATTTTGGGGCAAGTCACTAAGAAAACCTGTAACAAATCTATTGAAGAGCAAAAGCTGAAATTAGTAGTACCTTCTTGAGGCATTAAGAGGCAATTACTTCGACATCGAAACTTGAAATTGTAAAGAAATTATAGCCCCCCTATCAGTAGATACGGGCTCAAAATACTCTCCTGATTGGTCCATTGAAATTTTTACTTCCGGTCTGGGACAACAACCAGCATGTGCTCATGCACGTTTTCATGCGATCGCGATAAAGAAATGGTACAATTTAAGAGATATGTTTGGCAAAGAAGGTATAACATCCGATGATGCTCATCTATTTTATAATTGTGATGAAAGTGATTTTGACACAATCCCCAAGATGTTAGACTATTGGCTCCTAAAGATATGAAACGTGTTTCTAAAAATGTGGCCGGATCCGGAAAGCAGAACACCATCGTGTTGGCTTGTGCATACGCTGATGGCACAAAGATGCCGCCATTTATTATATTTGCAGGAAAATATGTCTGGTCTCCTTGGATGTGTCAAGATCCATATCCTGGAGAGGGGCTGGATGGAAGGAAGCATTTTTAACCAATGGTTTCAAACAGTATTTTTTAAACATATTTCACCTGAAGAAAATCGTACCAAAAAAGTCATATTAATTTACGACGGACTTGCAAGTCACACGTCATACATATACTGGCTAAAATGGCTGTAGATAATGACGTTGTGTTAGTAAAATTGCCACCAAATATGACGCATTACATGCAGCCACTCGACAAAACAGTCTTCAAACCGACGAAGGCATATTGGAACAAACTTATGATCGACTATAATCGACAAAACCTGGGAAAATTGCTACTAAATTCTGACTTTGCCCATAACATAAAACTTGTTTGGCAAGAAGCATTCAAGTCTGAGAACACAGTATCAGGGTTTTTGTCGACATAAATTTTCCCCACAGTCAATTTCTTGAAAGTACCGAGGACATGTTATGGTCCAATAAAACTGGAACGGTCTGAAAAAAACGAGGAAGAAATCGACATCACTCCTTTAGTTGTTGCCCTAAATACTTCTGAAACAACAGTTGCGCCAGTCGAGGTCGATAGTGACATTGTTGAGCAAGAGAGTTTTTCACCGGAACCGTCAATATCGGGCACTAGTAAATTTGAAATTTTTATCCGAAAATATGACAAAAAAAATGTGAGGGAGCGAAGCATGGAAAACCGCACACCAACTGGTTTCGTCCTTCTAGGACTCATGACTACGGGGCTTTCCCCTACATATTCAAACCATGCGATTTAACTTGCTATAAATGCTGCCGTGCTCTGGACAGATATCAGCAAGTGACAATTATTGTTTTGAGCAATTATCTGGGAGTAATCAGTGGTACTGGACCGTTCGAACAACTACTCCTCGGACAAATACCCTGGATTTGGTTCCATAATTCAATGCCTGGCGGGGTATTTGCCCGAGGAGTAGTTGTTTGAACGGTCCAGTACCACTGATTACTGAATCACCACCAAAAATTATGTATCGCCCTATTGAGACGCTGCTAAGCGATAATCCCTCACTTCCTATACCCATACATATTACGTAATAGAATAATGCTGCTTATATCCCGTCCGCTGTGCAGGAAAAATGTGAGGCACTGAAAGTGAGATGGAACGACGCTTTTAGGCAAACAGTCACTTTTGCGCAAACGTCAAAAACATTTGTTTATTCGTGTGCTTCTTCCTCGAGGACATCGAGAAGAATTTTTCTACCGATTTTCAACTTCATCCGTTCGCGAATTTTTTCTTCACCAGCAGTTCTCGAGTCTAGGTCTAAAGAAGGGTTTCCGAGAACCAAAAAATTGAGATCCTAGACATAACCTGTGTGCGCCTCCTAAGATGACCACCAGAAATCAGCGACGCCTCCGAACCACTATTAGGGGAGATTCTCGAGAGGGGGTATTGTATTTTCGATTTTCGGAAAATTTCAAGTGTCTCCTTGTGGAAAACGTCAAGAAAAGACGATCTGCCGATTTTCAACTTCTCGCCTCCACTCCATCGCCGCCTGCGAATTTTTCTCTTCCCACTACAGTTTCAGAGCCTAGGTCTGATGCCTACAAGGGTTTCGGATTTTGAAAATCTTTTATTTATTGTATGCAGCATAAAAAATGTTGTCAAATAAGGTATCAGAAGGGTTACTTTGCTATTTGAATTTTTAAAGTTGTGGTTGTTGGCGATTAGGGGTTGAAGAGTGGGGGGTTGAAAATGGTAAGTAATTTAAAAATAAAAATCGAAGTGTCCGAGCATTTGTTTGCAATATTTTTCTCAATGATTTTATAGAATTTATCCGTTACTACCATACTTATACAGTTACCCACCATATTACTATTTGTTTTGTGATCATAATCATTACGTAAAAATGTTAGGTTTCTACTTAGTTGCTGCTCTATAATAAAAATGGCGTCAAAGCAAAGAAACTCTGTCGGGGAATTTTTTAAAAACGGTGATGAGGGCCTTAAATGTGTTGTTTGCCAGAGGAACGTTACTACAAAGGGAAATACGTCAAATTTACATTCCCATCTGAAAAATAAACATCCGATTAAGTATAAGCAGTTCGCAGAAAAAAGACAGGCCTGTGCTATGAATGATTTGGATGAAGACGAGATCATTGTAGGTAAGACAATGTGGATAAATCAGGTATACGAATATAAAGTTTAAAATCAGTGTTTTCATTATTTATCAGCTCTGCGTGTTCATCACTCACAAGAGCTGATGTTGGTACAGAGAGAGAAATAATACTAAGTGAAAATCTTTCTTTGCCAGAAAGTTTAGATTCTCCAGCTTCAACTTCAGGTCTAGGCAATCCAGGGGTCATCTGAAACTATGTCCAGTTTGTAAACATCTTTGTAAAAAAGAGGCAGAGGCAACAATTTGCAATTACGTCAACACACTCTGGTGAAACAGATAAAGCGTTAGCATATTTTATTGCAGCCGATATGCAGTCATACAGCATTGTTGAAAGAGGTAGGTTTTCAACATTTTTTAAAAGTAATATAGCCAAGTTATAAACCGCCGCGCCGTACCGAAAAATTTTTAGCTCAGGTAAAAATTCCTCATTTATATATGGAAACTGCAAGCTTCAAGTCAAAATTTAAAAAAGTAGTAAACATTTCATTTACCACGGATGCTTGGAACTCCAATTGTAATAAGTCTTATGTTTATTTAACGGCTCATTATGTAGACCACAATTGGACTTTGGAATCATTTTGTTTAAATTGTAGAGAGATGAGGGAGGATCACAATGTGAAAATTTAGCTAATGTTATAACAGAGTTTTTTGATAAGTGGGAAATTTCAATTTTAAAAAAAGAGTGGCTTTTACTACAGACTCCGGGTCGAATGTAATAAGATGTGTAGAGCCAACAACCCCGAGAAAAGAAGGACTCGGTTCTCTGACGTATACACAGCGAGGTATCGCCTGCCTGACCCTGAGCAACAACACCGGGGTTGCTGCCCTGAGTTCATATCATAACCATCAGTTATAATTGCTTTCTCGTGCGCGAGGGTAAAGCGGTTAATTTTTTCCCTTTTTGCTTGAGTTTTAATTAAAAAGTAATAAATCGTGTGATATTCTTGAGTTGTTTTACCGGTGTTACCAGTATACTTAAAACGCCGTATTCCTGTTGTTTGCCGGGATGTAGCGGAAATTATAGAACTGGACCTAAGGTACACATGTTTCATTTTCCAACGGATGCAGACATGTCTAATAAATGGGTAACGGCTATTCACACGAAAAATTTTACTGCGTTAAGTTTAGTAGGGTCTGTGAGTTACATTTTGCTAAAGAAAATATAGGACAAGCAGAAGTCGGGAATTTATGAAATAAAGTGTAGTAGTTGTGACAAGAGTTAATATTGGGCAAACAAGGCGTACAATCGTCACTAGGTTTAAGGAACATATGGCACATTTTAGATATAATAGGATTGAGAAGTCAAGTGTTGCCCAACATATCTTTGATACCGGCCACCCTGTACATGAGAAGGATCTTCGGTTTATGAGGTCGGTATCGGACAATAGGGAATTAGACGCTTATGAGAGAAGTTTATTCGCAAGTATGAAGGTAAACTTATTTATTCAGATTTAGGTCCAATTTCTGATTCCGTATTGTTAGATGTCGTTAATGTGTAGGCGTGTAGGGTTTAACCAGAAAAATGTAAAGGTGCAGGGGTCAAGGTCTTCTTTATTGCAGTTTACTGTAGTTATTTGCTAGCCCATATAAGCCATGGACCTTCGAGGTTATTTGGTAATGTGGGATTCTATTCCATTTTCTATTTTTGTTTCATTCAAGTCAATTATCCTGAAGATAGGATGTTTTAATTGAAACTGCAGTAAAGATGGCAATGGCAACTTTTTGTACATTTGTGATAGTGAAAATAAGAATAGAGTGGTATAAAAATGAGCGTATGCCCGGATATTGAATTTTCTATCCTAGTGTGATTAATGTTGATGTCACAAGTAACGTCAGTGCTACGTCACTTTAAGTATATATTGGGGATTTTCTCCATGCGGAGTTCATTCTAGCTTGAGAGCTGACCGAGTGCACTACGATTCTTTCGGAGTCGTGAGCAGAGAATACCTGACCTATATTATTGTTATTGTCACTATCATTGTTTCACATCATCATTATTGTGGTTATTATTATTGTCATATATATAATTGTGTGTGTGTGTGTGTGTGGGTGTGTGTGTGTGTGTGTGTTTTTTTTTTTTTTTTTTTTTTAATTTTTTCATTAATGTTGTTATTGCTATTTTTATATATATAATCAATTCCACCTATACCATAAATCATAACAATTACATTATGTAGCTTCATGTTGGTGAACAAATTCAGCCCACGCCTTCTTATTCTTCGCCTTTACTCTTGCGTCCTCCCATCTACACCCTCTCCGTTCCAATGTCTCAGCAACTCCACTGTTCCATGTCCTCTGCGGTCTTCCTCTCCTTCTTGTACCCTGTGTCCTTGCTTCCCACACCATCTTTACCGGTCTCGTATTTTCCATTCTCTGTAAATGCCCCCACCAGCTCAATTGACGTTGCTCTATGAACTCGAAAAGTGACTGAACTCCAAGATCTTGACGAATTTGTGTATTTCTCATTTTATCAATCTTTGTGACTCCCCTTACTCGCCGGAGGTATTTCATTTCCACAGCTTGCAATTTGCTCTTCTGTCTTCCGTTGAGAACCCACGTTACACAACCAAACTTAAGTATTGGCCTGAAAATAGCTTTAAAAATGTTCATCTTTGTTCTCCTTGTTACTTCCTTCTTGTTTATGAATCCTGCATTCATAGCATAGTACACCTTCATTGCTTTTTCAATCCTGCTATTAATGTCTGCTTCTTGCTTCCCTGTACTCTCTATTTCAACTCCTAAGTACCGAAATACACTAACTTGTTCTATGTTTGTACCTTCTATCGATATATTCAGTTTCTGATGTTCATGTGTCGCCATAACCTTGGTCTTTTCTTTGTTCATCTTCATGCCATGCTCTTCTAGTTTGTCGTTCCATATTTGTATATTTTCTTGCATGTTTTGTTCGTTTTCCGCCATCAGCACAACATCGTCTGCAAAAGCGCCCTCTGATATGACTATTCTTTGAAGGTTCTTGTAGCCAATACTTAACTTTTTGCTTTTTCTTGAGCACTCCCTTATTATCTCGTCCATATAAATAATAAATAACAGTGGACTTAGGCTTCCTCCTTGTCGTAATCCGATGTTGGTAACAAATTCCCTAGATTTCCTATTTCGACTGATCACACAGTTTCTAGTTTTTCTGTACAGACTTTTAATGACATTTATTAATTTTTCATTTGTCCCTCTTCTTTGTAGGCTCTCCCATACCCTCTCTCTAGGTACTTTGTCGAAGGCTTTCTCGAGATCCATAAATGCAAAAACAGTTCCTTTCTTCCGAGATGTTGCTCTTTCTATTATTTGCTTCACCGTAAATACATGGTCTTGCGTACTTTTGCCTTTACGGAATCCACTCTGCGCCTCGTGCAGCATACCTTCTAATTCTGTTCTTAGCCTGGTCTCTAGTATTTTTTCATATACCTTCAAGGGTGTACTCAATAACGATATTCCTCTGTAGTTACTACACTGTTTATTATCTCCCTTTTTGTAAAGTGGTAATATTAAAGCTTCTTCCCAGTCTTCAGGTATCCTTTCTTGTTTCCATGATTCCTTACAAATTTTTAGAAAGAGTCCTGTCCCTTCTTTCCCCATGTTCTTTAACATTTCTGTCGTGATCCTGTCCACCCCAGGAGCTTTTCCACCTTTCAGTTCTCTGATTGCGCGCTCTACCTCTTCTACTTTAATTTCTCCTACACCGTCCTCCGTTTGTGTACTAATTCTTGGTTCTTCCTTCTCGTCTAGTTCTTCCTTACCTTCTAGCAACGTTTGAAAATACTCCTTCCATCTTTCCATAATAGCCACTTCTTCTGTCAATATTTCTCCCTTAGTATTTTTAAGACAACTAGCTGGCGTCTTCTTTCCCTGTCTCATTGATTTCAAAACCCTGTAAAATAGTTTGATGTTGTTTTTACTGTCCCTTTCCATCTTTTCACCGAAGTCCGCCCAACTGGACTTCTTTGCTTCTGTAATTAAAACTTTAACAGTCTTCCTGCACTTCTTGTATTCTTCATAGTTGGCACTTGTCCGATTTGATAAATAATTTGTCCATGCTTTTTTCTTCTCTCTTATCTGCTTTCTGATTTCTTCACTCCACCAAGTTGTCTGTTTTCCCTTTCTAGCTGATTTGAATACCCCACAGACCCTCTCTGCCACTGTACTAATTGTATCTCTGAAATGGACCCATAATTGTTCCAGGCTTAGATCTTCTTTAGTTTCTAGATTTTCTTCCAGCATCTCAGTCACTCCTATCTTGTACCTGTCTGCTATTTCCGCCTCATTTAATTTATAAGTTCTAGTCGTTACCTGTTTTTTGTTACTAGTGTCAGAATCTCTGTTTTTCTCTGGCACGGCTCTGATTTTTGAAACTAAGAGATAGTGGTCACTGGAAATTTCGGGTCCTCTTTTTACTTTAGTGTCTCTTACCTTATCTCTATTTTCTCTTTCCACTATTATATAATCAATTACCGATTTTTCATTCCTACTTGCCACTTCTCTCGTATATTTGTGTATTTCTTTATGTTGGAACTATGAATTTGTGATTACCATGTTGTTCGTTATGCAAAAATCTAGTAGTCTCAGTCCGTTATTGTTTCTTACATCCTCCCCAAACTTCCCTAACACATTTTTATAGTATTCGTCAGCTTTACCTACTCTACCATTGAAGTCACCCACAATAAATATTACCCCTTTTGTACTCTCCACTACATCCATCAGTTCCTGCCAGAATTTATCTTTCTCTTCTTTCAACTCGTCTTCATTCGGTCCGTACGCTACTATAATTGACCACCAGTCTTGTTTATTCCTCACCTCTACTTTTATCAGTCTTTGGGTATATGCCTCCCAGTTGACTATATTATGTGCTCTTTTCTCATGAATAATACACCCCACCCCAGCTGCTGCCCTCTTATGTTTCTCTACTCCGCTATATAAAAGTATATGTCCATTTTTCAATACTATTCGCCCATTACCCTTCTTTTTTGTTTCGGTGATTCCCAAAACATCTAGTCTCATCTTCTCAAACTCATTTTCCAGTTCATCCTCTTTCCCATTCAAACTTCGTATGTTCCACGTCGCTAGCTTCCAATATTCCTCAATATTTCTCTGTTTTCCGTTTGTTCCTTTTCCTGCCTGTGTCGTCTTTGTGTTTCCATCCTGTCCTCGTCCTACTAGTTTCTTCATAATTTGTATTTTGTCATCCATAGTGCATACCTTCGCTACGTGCATTGTGACTGTTCCTCTGAGACGAATTGTTTGTACCATTTGGATTGTTGTTTTAACTCCTAACTCCTTCTCTAAGAAATTTTCCACCTCATGTGTTATATTTTCCGGCTTTGCCTCTATCCCCTTAATTACTATATTGCACCTTTTTTCTTTCTTCTCCCTTCCCTCCATTCTTTCCTCCAAACTGTCGACTTTTTGCTTCAGTTTCACATTTTCCTTTCTTAGTTCTTCTATTTCCCTTTTGTAGATAGACTGCTCGCCCTTGATTTCTCTCAGCTCCTGCAGAATCCCCGCATTATCCTTCAATAATTTCTTCATCATCTCTTTAAGTTCATCCATATCTCCGCTCTTTCCCGCTACTTCCTTGACCGGTGTTCTTGGCGTCCTCTTACTTCTTCTTGATATGTCAATCGGGCTGATTTCCTTCCTTTTCCTTTCTTCTCCGGAGGTAGTTCCCTCTGTTTCACTGTCGGAATTCATTCACCTACCGATATCTGCTTACCCCTGTTCTACCACTTATACGCTATCGTGTATGTTTGGTTGCCTATCCCGAAGTCGTACTCAGTGTTCCGGTCGACCCGTCGGAAACACGAGGACGCACACTCAGTAAAACCACGCGCTGACACGGTATTCGATTCTCGCCTTTACTGTTTTCTAACCTTTCTTTCCTCCTTTCGTATTTTCTTTAATATCTTGCCACTCTGTCAGTCCCTTCTTTTATCCTTACTTCCACTTCACCAACGACCTCAATCACGCTATCCACTCCCTAATATTCCAGTATAAACCACTTACTACACCCCAAAATAGCCTTATGTAAACGGAGCTGCTTTTACACAGTATTCGCGTTGTACAACAGTTTATTTTTATTACTATAAGTTTTTCCCTGCTACTGAAGATGGCAGCTTAGCTGCCGAAATGCGTATATAGTATTTCAAATTTTATGTGGTTAGGGGTACAATTGATTCTTGAATTGATTATTTAACCAGTCTCTTACATCTTGATCCTTTTAAAGAAAATATAATAAATTGTTCTGCAGCAACAGATTCAAAATCCGGCGAAACTATAACCATAAGTTTGAAAATTCCTAGACTAAAACGCTTTGTCGTACCTAGCCAATTCTCCAACTGCCCTTCTTATTTATATAAAACTGTAAAATTGCGCCCAAGTCCTGATGGAAAACTACAGGAACTGGAAAATCAAAATTTTGCAAAAACGATTAAAATAGTAAAACTAAGTTTGAAACTTATCAAAACCCATTTTCGTTCACCAATTTTACAGAGTTTCTTGCCGTTTTCAACTGGTTTAAAATTTGTGATCCACAAAAAGTGATAACGTGATAACGTATTCTGTAATAATAAATGCTAATTTAAAGGTAGAAACATTCTCATATGGCTGCGAAATACAAATACTCCAAAATGACATTAAACTTGATTTAAAGATACCTTTTATCTTTGATAATACAAATAAAGTGAAAGATTTGTTATTTAATATAGATGAAAATTCGGAAAAAATTAAAAACGCGATGAAAATCACATTTCGAACTTATTAGATTATTTGGTGCCAAATATGTCAGATGAGAGGAAAGAGAGTTTTCAAAATAATTTTGCTTTAGCTTTTATATCTGAGCAACTAAAATTACATTAAGCAAGGGAAGATATCGTTATACAAATAATACTATTTTAGCCTTCATCCTTCAAAGCATAAGTCGGCATGCTTGCAAAAAATACTTGAGACATTTTGGTGTACTTATATTACCTCATCCAGATACAGCGAAATCTATTTTCTGTTCCTTGTTGACTGACCCTACACTGGAAGAAAAAAATATGTAATATTTTTCTTGGCTTGTCTTTCTCAATAATTGCTCTCTGTAGTATCGTGGTTCATACTTTATCGGTACAATTTTAAAGTAAAAGCAATTGCCTAAGCCGTTTTTACCTTACTGTAATGCCACTGATATTAATCACTTCGTGTTTGTACCTATCGGTAGCAATACGTCTGTATGCTTACAAGCATTTTTATAGTGTGTAAGTTACGATTTTCTGTGCGCTTTCTCCATTATGCCAAAACGCCAATTTAAAAACCAGACCGGAAGTTCAAAAAAGGCTCGTTATGACAAAATTCTGGAGGAATTGGATCGCCTGCGAAAATAAATTTCCCAGGGTGTTTCGGAAGATAGCGATACAGAAGGTATGTAACTATATATTATATTTTTCTTGCATTGTTAAGGATGTTCCCACGTTGCTGCTTTAAGTCTTGGTTGTTTAGACGAGTTTCTCGTTGTAGTCGTTGTACTACTTATTTTGAGGGATAGTCGTTACACTAGTCCCAAAGCCTGCCCGCCTAAGATTATATCTTGTAGTCGTTATGCTACTTTCGCATACCTATTGCTTACACGGTCTATAATAGGGTTTCCAATCTTGGGATCCCGGCCGTTTTAATACTTTCGAGATCCCGGGATTTCGTCCGCCAATCCCGAAAAAAATCTTGTTATTAAATTGCACTTAAAAATGCGTATAATTCGTCAATCTAACATGTTTGATTGTTATTCGTTTATTGACAGCTGCATAACTGACTTCGGCATGAGGCTTCGGCAAATTCGCCACGGCACGATTTCAGTTTTATCGAGGGATGAATTGCATTATTCATACTCGCATCTGCCGATCCCCGGTCGTCGCCTGTTTCTTTCCTCGGGAGTTATTAGTGTGATCACGCGGTCACGGTGTAACAGCAGTGTTCATATAAATTGCATTCGGCAAGTTAAACGTTTGAATTAGCATTGATTGGATTACCATTGCTAGTATTAACCTATTAACAGTAACACTAGTCTGCACAACTGCAATTATTGTAAGTACGTACTTTTTATATCTTTTACTTGGCTATAAAGTATAAACTAATTCTAAATTCTAGAATGTTTGTTGTTTTATTTATGTTATTATATTGTTATTTTTATGTTATGTTTATGAATCTAAGTTTGTTTTTATTGAATAAATCTCTTTTGAATCATATATTTATAATTTACTACATAAAAATTTGATAAAAAATAGTAAATATTAATACATTACAACATCCCGAAAATTGGAATCCCTAGTCTGCAATTTCGGAAGTGCCTGGCCCTTCCGATTTCGCGGGACCTTCTCCAAACATCGACAACCTAGATTAGCTGGAGCAGTTACTTGACATTAATAGTAGAGAAGAGTTTGTCTCGCTCTTAGGAGTTAACCCCTCCTGTATTTCTAATCCGGCACAGTCCTTACATGACGAATTATTAATGCGATAGATGGATTGTCCCAGGAACAGAGGGACATTTTATTAGCCAAATACTCCTTATTTGAAAATTGCCCGCTATTGAAGGTTCCCTCTCTTAATGCAGAGATTTTGCCATATAGTATGTGTGATCAAATATACAAATGACAAACTTGTAGACGACTTAAAGACAGAACAACTTCACATAAAAGAGGCATCAAACGTAATATACATTCTCGTGCTTTAGCCAATCACGTAATTGATAAAGATCACATCATCAACTATAAAGATAGTAAAGTTATTTGCATAGAGAATAAATTCTTCTCAGATTCGTGCCAGTTTCAAAACTTTAAGTTTTCTAATTTTGTGAATTTCTGGCAAAATAAACACGTGTGTAGTTTTTGTCGTTCGACGTTTCGCCTCCGGTTAGAGGCTTTGTCAAGAACTTTTATTTAAATAACATATAAATATAAAACTTATTTACACCTATAATAAGTTTTATATTTATATGTTATTTAAATAAAAGTTCTCGACAAAGCCTCTAATCGGAGGCGAAACGTCGAACGACAAAAACTACACACGTGTTTATTTTGCCAGAAATTCATAAAATTAGAAAACTTATAGAGAATAACTTTCATAAACGTTTATTTTTAGAAATGGTCATTATTCAAAAAAGCCCCAACAGAATGAAGAAACAATCTGATATTGAGGGTCTAAGTATAATTATATTTGCGCTTCGCCCTCAATGATAGAACAATGTAGTACGTCTTTTAGTGTCGAAATCTACCACAATTTTTAAAGAACGCTGCACATCCTATTGCCAGCCCCACTCAGCACTCCAGAATACCTTCCACGTGAACGTCATTCGTCTTTTATTGTGCGTAGTGTGTGCCACCTGTGATTCATCTAATTGTGTAATTGTGCTACTTCGTGGATTATAATGAAGAGAAAACGGTCGAGTAAAAGTCCTCGGCCTTCTACTGTCAGTATGTTGGAAACTATTATGAATCGTTTGGATCATTTAGAAAAGAAATGTCTTCCTACACATCCTGTATCCCAGCATCGGACAGAAGGAAGCATTTCGCATAGGTCAAAGTCACGTTATTCGCCGGTTTCATCAGGATCGTCGTCCTCCTCTGACAGTCAGGTTCATTCTGGCCCCAAAAGGCGTATTAGACGCCTTTCTTCAAATGACCCTATTTGTTCTACCTCCTAAAATCAACCCAGAAGTCAGAGCTTCTGCTAAAGTTTCGACGACAGACTCAAGTCTTAGAAGGGATGAGATGCTGGCTAACATTCAAACCCAAATCGGAACGTGTTTAGCAGCAACTGGCAAGGCGCTAACTATGTGCTTGGGAGAGAAGAAAGAAGTGGACGTTCATAAGTTAATCGAGTTACTAGGTGACACAGGAAGATTATTAGCCGATGTTCACCACTCCGAGTCAATTTCTCGTAGGAATCTATTATCATTTGGTTTAAATAAAAAATTTAAAGATACCATTGAGGAATCGCCAATCGACGAGTGGCTTTTTGGTGAGAAATTCGGTGAGAGACTCAGTACAGCAAGAACATTGGAAAAATCTGGAGCCGAACTCAGGGCTATTCTTCGAAAACCAGTCGAGCGGCGAGAAGCAAAGAAATCAGGAAAATCTTTAAACGCCTATCGTCCGCCCCGACGCTACTACGGGCCCCCGACTCGGGACTGACAGAAATACAAGCAGCAGGGCACGAACACCAAGTTTCAACCTCCACAGCGATCTCCATATTGGAAATCGCAAACCCAGGCGTCGTCCAGACGGAAGTAGTTCCGGAAACTCAAAAGGCTGGTAGAATTAAATATTTTTTATCTTCTTGGGAACAATTAACTTCGGATGTTTTAATTCTGTCATGGGTTAAAGGCTATCGCATTCCGTTTGAACGAAAGATATGGCAACAAAACATTCCTTCCCCAAGTTCCTTTTCCGAAGTTGACAAAAAATATATTTCTGATAGTTTGAAACATTTAGAATACATTGGAGCGGTCACGAAATGTAAACCTTGCAAGGGTCAGTTCATTTCAAATGTTTTTCTCGCCCCTAAATCGGATGGGAGCAAGAGGCTAATTCTAAATCTTAAAAAACTTAACACATTTTTAAAACCGAAACATTTCAAAATGGAAGACAGGAATACAGCTTTCAGACTCATGACGCAGAAATGTTTTATGGCCTCCATCGATTTATCTTAGGCTTACCACCTCATTCCGGTCTTTCAGGAAGATCGTAAATATTTGCGTTTCTTTTTAAATGGTATTCTATACGAATACACGTCTATCCCATTTGGATTATGTACGGCTCCATGGGTCTTTACAAAATTATTAAAACCAGTAATGGCAAACTTAAGAGAACGGTCAGTTAAGTCAGTTGTCTATCTAGATGATTTTTTGTTATTGGGTACAAGCTATGCGGAATGTATGCGCAGTGTTCAATGGACAATTGCTCTGTTAGAAAATCTAGGCTTCGTTATTAATTATGAAAAAAGTAAATTAGAACCGAATACAACGTGTAAATTTTTAGGATTTATACTTAATTCTAATAATATGACAATTGAGCTACCTGTAGAAAATAAGGGAAGTAATCCAAGATATCCGGACAAAGAGGTCCTGCAGGATTCGACGGTTTGCTAATTTTTTAGGTATAATAGTAGCAGCCTGTCCGGCGGTTCCTTATGGCCGGCTGTATACTAAAAAATTTGAACGATGTAAATATTTGGCCTTGAGTAGTAACGGAAACAACTATGACACGAAAATGCGCATAACCGAAGACTTGCAACCCGATTTTTCATGGTGGGAATCGAACGTGAGGTTTGCAAAACAAAGAATTTGTAGAGATACGTATTCTATGGAAATTTTTTCGGATGCAAGTCGTACCGGTTGGGGGGCAGTGTGCAAAAAGGAAAAAAGCTCATGGCCATTGGACTATCAAGCAAAAGTCTTCCCATATCAATTGCCTTGAGCTATTAATCGTGTTCTTCGCGCTTAAGTCCTTCGCCAGCAACGTAACTTGTACGGATATTTTGCTTAGAATAGATAACACAACCGCGGTTGCATATATAAATCGTATGGGAGGAGTACAGTTTCAGGAATTAAATACTATAGCCAGAAAAATATGGCAATTGTGCGAACGTAGGAACATTTGGTTATGGGCATCATACATTAAGTCATCGCATAACATAGAGGCGGATTTTGAATCGCGACGTTTAAAACCAGAGACCGAATGGCGTTTGGCGGAGTATGCGTTTTCAAAAATAGTAGCAGCATTCGGATCTTCACAAATTGACCTTTTCGTCAGTAGCGAAAATGCGAAATGCCCCAAATTCGTGTCATGGTTTCCACAGAATGGGGCATTTACGGTGGACGCTTTTACTATGACTACTTGGAAGCCGTACTACTTTTACGCTTTTCCACCATTTTCCTTGATACTAAAAGTTCTGCATAAAATTATTCGGGACAGGCTGAGGGCATATTAGTAATATCCCTCTGGCCTACTCAGCCTTGGTTTCCCGTGTTTAATTCTCTATTGATCGATAAGTTAGTAATTTTGCCTCCAAGTTCTGATATATTGCTTTCTTCCAGCAGATCGGAACACCCTCTGTATGCCCAACTTACCCTGGCGGCAGGCCACTTGTTAGGCAAGCATTAGAAGCGAGAAAAATGCCAATCATTGCTATGGAAGTGATTTTGTCCTCTATCACAAAAAGCACGTTCAAACAGTATGAGCCGTGCTTTAAACGATGGTGGAGGTATTGTCACGAGTTTAACATTGAGGTGCTTTCCTATGACGTATCGCATATAATTCGGTTTTTAACAAAACAATTTAATGAAGGGGCGTCTTATGGAACGCTAAACAGCTGTCGATCCGCATTAACTTTCCTATTATCGCCAGATTTGGGTAAAAATCCATGGGTTAAGCGGCTTTTTAAGGGAGTTTTTAATTTAAGACCAACACAACCCAAATACGACAGCACGTGGGACCCGAATGTTGTTCTCCAATATCTTAGTACACTCGACAATGAAACTGTTTCGCTTCAAGATCTTTCAAAAAAGGTGGTAACCCTGCTAGCTTTGGTTACTGCGCAGCGAGTTCAAACCTTAACTTTAGTGGATGTCAATAATATCGAGGAAAAAATAAGTGGCATATATATAAAAATACCTTATAGAATTAAAACATCTCGACTCAATGCGATGCAACCCCTCCTTCATCTTCCGTATTTCCCGGAAAATCCAAGTATATGCGTAGCTTCGGCTCTTCAGGTTTACATAAACCGGACAAAATCCCTCAGAAACCCGGAATTAACAAAACTGATAATAACTTATAAAAAGCCTATACATGAAGCGTCACCGCAAACGGTGAGTCGCTGGATAAAGAACACTCTTAAGGATAGTGGGGTGGATACAACCATTGTTTCGGCGCATTCTACCAGGCATGCCGCAACTTCTGCGGCTAAGCGTAACGGGATTAGCGTTAATGTTATCATGAATACCGCAGGATGGTCTAGTAATTCGGAAATGTTTGCTAGAGTATACAACAGACCATTAATTTCTGAGGGAACTTTTGCTCGAAGTATATTGGGTAACCTATGAATAAACAATATTTTTCGTTGATAATATTGTAATATTTTCTTGTTATTTTGTACACATATTACGTTTTCTTTAATTTTACATTTATTAAAGTAATACATTACAATTGCATTACATTCTTGATTGTTATTTCTAAAGATAATAAATATTTAGAATTATTTTATTATTTCTGTAACGCAACTACCTTTAAACATCTACATTGTTTTATCATTGAGGGCGAAGCGCAAATATAATTGAAAAATTAAACAAACTTACCTAAGTGATGTTCAATTTTAATTATATGAAGCGCTTCGCCCGAGATGATCAGTCCCTCCCTACCCAGTTTTCCCTGGATCCTCTCGTATGTAGTTGCGTTGTTCTTTAAAATGGAATGACGTTCACGTGGAAGGTATTCTGGAGTGCTGAGTGGGGCTGGCAATAGGATGTGCAGCGTTCTTTAAAAATTGTGGTAGATTTCGACACTAAAAGACGTACTACATTGTTCTATCATCTCGGGCAGTTATGGAATCCCATATGTGATCCATTACGTAAGATAAGAAGATGCACTATATATCGCATCCTGTAAAGCCGAAGCCACCAAGCTTGCTGACCAGCACGATGTTATCAATTGCAGACTTGGCATCATTTGTTAATAAACAGGCCAAGCTAATAGAATCATGTCACTTATTATTGTTATACTCTCATCACGTATTGTGTAATGTTTTAAGTCAGTTACCTGTATTTTCGAAATAAAGTTTTTTAAAAACCAAGTTTCGGGTACGCGTAACTTAATTGGGCGAAGCGCTTCATATAATTAAAATTGAACATCACTTAGGCAAGTTTGTTTAATTTTTTAATTTATTCCTATTTACTGCAAATTTCATAAATTATTACTTAAATTTTAATTAACAAAAACTAAATAAATTTATGTAGTAATAAGTTCTTATGTCCTGTAAAGTTCTTATCTCTGAAAAGAAGAAACAAACTATACGTTAAGCTTAAGAGACATTTACATAATACTAGGTAACCACAAATACAAAAGTAAGATTAATATAGTTTCTTATCGTTATCTAGTGTCCTTTTAAAAAAATTTTATTGTCAACAAAATTCAAAAAATTTTAATCAATTTTTTTGTAATTTCTAGTTGTAGTTGCTAGTTTTTATTTAATCTCGCTTTAGTAAGTTGAACCCATTTATTAATAATGTTTTATTATTTTATATAATTGTATATTTCCTGAAGAAGGAACAAACTGTTTCGAAAGCTTATTGCTGTTAAACCCTGGACAAATAACTTGTTATAAACGTTATTTTCCAAAATTTTCTCTACGATAAAAGTTTCTCCCATGTATTTATAAATTTTTGAATATGTTTTTGTGTTATATTCTTTACAAACCTATTTTGAAGTTAACTCATTAGAATCACATTGTGTAAGTCATAGATATTAGTATAATGTATTACATTAACATTATATTGTTATTTACAGTTTCCCGAAGAAGGAATAAAAGATTCCGAAAGCTCGAGCTACAATAAAGTGTTCTTAATTATTACGCCACTTGACCATTTTCCCAATAATCCCTAACTATCAATTATATATGTATATATATTTTTATATTTTTCTTATTAAGGTGTTGGTGGTGGTAAATGTTATACCACGTCTTATTTTGCTATGGTTTGCCGTTAAATTTATCAGATTGCATTCTTGTTCTTTAAACATCTACAGAGGAAGACAAGCGAAGAAAAATTATTAGATTGATTGCTTTGGTACCTGTAAGGAAGATCAATTGAAATTTTTACAGCTTGTCTACCGAAAATATTTACATCCCTACCCTCCCTTAAGGACCCCATGCAATCTGAGATCTTGCCAAATAACAAGTGAATAATATCCGTGGCATTACAGTAAGCTAAAAAACGGCTTATTCAATTGCTTTTGTTTTAAAATTGTACCGATAAAGTATGAATCACGATACTACAGAGTGTAATTATTTTCAGAAGACAAGCTCGAAAAATTTTGATTGATCTTCCTTACAGGTAAGTCAATCAATACAATCATAATATTAAAAGCGAACTGGCATTACACTTGAAATACGGCCTCTTTTCAACTAGCAGAGATCGTATGAGTGAAGTCGTGCACTCGATCAGGTGTCTCTTTAACGCAAATAAGAAAATTGCATCGGCATCATTTCGATGAACGCTTGGATCTGCTCAGCGCTGTTCGCAGTCGTAGTTCAACCTGGGGTTCAACGTCGCACCCGTAGGTAGAATGGTTTTTTTGCCGTATTAAATTAAACGCAATTAATTATTTAAGAATATTCTATAGGAATATTTTGTGGTGAACCTGGGATGCAACTTCGTTTCAAATAGAATTACTACACCGATTCACCACTACGTAAAAGTCGTGGAGCGTAGCCCACGGATTTATCTAGTAATTATTAATGGACGAAATCCACATTAAACAGTTTCTTGATTATAAAGCACGAAATATTGTTGGAGCTGCTTATAATAATGCTTGTTTGGCAAATTCTGCTTTTGTATTTATGGTATCCAACACTGCCAAGAGTAAACGAAGTTGGGAATATTAGTCCTCCATATTACCTCCAAAATTGACCATCTTACAACGTTGTTTTGTCTCTTTTTACTCTCGGACGCCACTAGTATAATGGCGTATCTTATTCCTCGGCGGCGCCTCTGGATTTGGGCCCTTAAATATCCAACTGTATCCCTCGGTATCACGTATTGGGACACACTGTATATTTACGGGGATCTGGTCGTTCGCTTATGAACGATTTCTTTCGTTGTATCTGGATACTCTGGTCGGTATGAGACTTATTCGTTGATAAACCCTTAGCTTTCAGTCACAGAAATGGCGGGTTCTTTTCCTATTGCTAAACGACGGTTAAAATAACAACACATAAATCCTATTAATTTAGCTATGTACAAGTTAAAATGAAAAGAATAAGCAATATTTACATCAATATCAGTATTTACATGAAATTAAATAGGTTCTCGCGGTGTATCCTGATTGTACACGCCATGGGCTCGTCGTATGATCAGACTTAATTATTATCGGTTTCGTGGGGATTATGTGGCAGCACCGAGATGCACTCCTTAGCTGGGTTTCGATATGTGATTTTCGTAGTAGCACCAGAGTACAATCTCCTTATACGCCACCGGGTTATACGTTTCGGGGAAGTAAATAGTATTGCAGCTGGATTTCACCCAGGGCCGCCGGTTCAGCCAGGTGTGATCAATTTCCGCCGTTATTTCGTCTCATTTATTGACTTATGTCACACGAGATTGCCAAATCGATCCAACCCACGCCAGCAGATACCCTCAATTCCTGCCTCATCTACTCTCTCGTTACGCATAAACTAGATCTAGTCCTCTCGTGACTAGGTAGTTTGATTGTTGGTATTTCATCAATAATAACTATCAACCACCGGACATTTACTCACATCTAGTATTCGTTGAATATCAGTTAAACACACGAACTTAGGTAAGTTCAATCAGGTACTTCTGTTTCGGATCGGAACGGCCAGCATCATCTCGGATGCTGGGAGTACTGGTCCTGACTGAGTTCCCGACGACCAGGTACTGAATTTAAGGAAAGGATACGCTCTTTAGCTTGCGGCTCCCGGCTGTTCTCGGTTGCTGTCGGATGTATTCCGTGTGAACGCTGGGGAATTCTGTTTGTAATAAATTTTTACACTTGCCGGCCTGCTTGTCACTTGACTGACTCATTTCTATTGACTAACTTTGCTTTTTATTTATTTTATTGTTTTAATTTGATTATAGGCACATTATTATTCAACTTACTGGTAAGAAATATCACGTCTTCTGCATAATTTGTTCTACTAAGAAGGTTTGTTTATTCAAATCATCTTGTCTTGATACACCCAGTGAACAATGAAATGGTTAGTTGTAGGTTATTGGAGCTTTTGAATCTTACGAAGAATATATAACACATCTACAGAATACTCATAAGATTTGCGTAGAAGAGAATACGCATAATTTTGAGAAGGACGATTTCGAGGTATGGAGATGTTCAGAAAAAAGAGATGTGGATTACGCAATTCAAAATAACAGCATTGGGAAAACGTCTAAAACACAATACTATAACTGCAACAGAAGTGACACACGAGGCAAGAACCTAAATCAAATAATATTGTAAACGTACAATATAACCATGCATTATTCATAGGTTTAGTAAGCAATTGCTCGAAGAAACTAAAAAAAACTGGTGGAAGCATAAAAATCAATGGTACATGTCCATCAAGAATAATTGCAACTTTTCTGGCCGAGGGCAGGTGCTTATTTTTTTGATTTTATATAAATTTATAATGGTTGATAAAATTGTTCTTTATAGGTTCGGTTGTAGTGAAGTATATTTAGACACATGTGGGGCATATACCAGAAGTAAGAACACAGAGGTTATCGGAAAGTGATCAGAAATATTTATTGAACCAGTTGGCAGCAGGAGGATGTACCGAAAGAATAATAAAAAATGCAAGAAGTACACAGAAGAGTGATCAACCCAGAGATTAAATTTAGTGACAAAACATGATTTATCCAATTTGGCAAGAAAAAACAATATCGAAAAAATTAGACATTCTAATGATATGGTCGCTACCGCAATGAAGGTTAACGAGTGGAATTCTGATGGGAAAAATTATGGATTTTTATTCAAGCAACTGGGTAATTTATCTGTAGTTATTGTATATGTCATTCTTAAATGTGTGTTAGAAGCGTGCAGCTTATCTATACCTATTTATTAAACTGGCTTCTGTCAATTTCACGGTTAAAAATGGTTTTGGATTCTGCTTTTTTTATTTTTGGTGATGGTGGTGGTGGTAAAAACTGCTTTTGTAGGGGAAACTCATCCAGTTTTAAAAGTCAATGACTTTACCTTGGCTTTTATGAATACTACTATGGAGAGGAAATTTAGGGACTTTGGCAGAATAGTTTGCATAGATGGGAAACACGGACTTACTAAATATAAAGGATGGGAACTCGCTACTGTATTGGTGAAAGATGAAACCAAGGCCAGTTTTCCTGTGGCATTTATGATATCGAATAGGCAAGATCAGATAATTCAGGATTTTTTTTTAGGTGCGCTGAAAGAAAATTGACACCGCAGCTATATCGACAGATGTTTTAATAACCGATGATGATGTAAAATATTATAATGCCTGGGTTAAAACAATGAATAATACTCCGAAAATACTTCTTGGCACTTGGCACGTTTTAAAAAATTGGAATATTCCAGGTGGGAATTTTTGTAATAATTATACCTTTAATATATAATTATGCCTTTTTAATAACTTTTTACCTTTTCAGGTAAAAGAAAACTTAAAGATCTAGAAATTGAAAATTCAATGAAAATGGACATGAAAAAGATTTTAACAGCTACGACTATAGAGAATTTCCAGAAATATAAAGAATACTTCAACAAGTTGGAAGAAAACAAAGAAACTGAATTTATGAAATATTTACACAGTAAGCAAATTATTAAGTATAAATTTTTTTTAGATATTCATTCTATAAATATGTTTCAGGTATTACTTTTGTGATAAGTACTCCATGTATTATGTCTTGAGCATATTGTTACAGGTTTTGTTGCACCCCATTATTTTATTTATATGATTATCATTTAAATGTTTAGGTGTGATGTGGGAATAAATACAAATATGGCACTGGAAAATTTGAACAGGTATATTAAAAAAGAAAAACTGAATCACAATGGAAACATTCGACTGGAAAAGTTACTAAACGTGTTAGAGGAAGTTGTGGATGACAAAATGTGGAAGAGTATCATGTCAATAAAACGACCTAACAGGAATACCTACCAAGCAAGAACTGCTGTATTAGCGCATAAGAAGGCAGAATCTATTCAGAAAATCGAGATGTGACTTCAAGGCCGTTACGCCGAAATGCGCGCGCACTCGAATGTAGGTAGATTCGCTCAGACCCACAGAGAATATCAACCACAAGGAGCGACAACGGTCCGGGTTAATATAATCCAAATCTACATGCGCATGTCTGAAGCCGCCAATATTGGAAATTAGAAATGCTTTAGACAAACAGACGATGCCGATTGATTATTTTATGGCAGCCTTTTAATTTTGGATACATTTTGTTATACGATAGTATCGTAATTATAAAATAACGTTGTGTCGGAAATTTGAAGTGGGAAAGTTCGCGTAGCAGAAAAATGATACCTAAAATTGAATTGTTGACGTTTCGGTCCTCTTCAGGGCCTTTGTAAAGATTTAGTAGATAAAATTGTATAATTGTATATAAATATATGTAGATGACAATGACTGACTTTTAAATGCTTAAATGCTTTAGACAAATAGACAATGCCGATTTTACTTTTGGCCACACTTTGTCAGGAAAGTATCATAATTATAAAATAATGTTGTGTTATTGAAGTGGAAAAGTTCATGTAGCAGAAAAAATAATGTATTGTATATAAATATAGATGACAATGACTAACTTATTTTAAATTTTTTTATTTCTGAAATTTGAGGTGGATAAGTTTATGTAGCGGAAAAAATAATACCTAAAATTGAATTGCTGACGTTTCGGCCCTTCTCAGGGTCTTTGTCAAGATTCATTAGATAAAATTGGATGTATTGTATTGACAATGATAGACTATTTTTAAATTTTTTATATTAAAAAATCAAAAAAAATAATAAAAAAGTTTAAATAAAAAAAAATAAATATAAAAACAAAAATAAAAATAAAAAATTTTGTTTTCCCAACATAAAATTCACATGGCTCTTCGCAAATGCGCAATACGGACGTACCGTTTCGATCTAGCGAAGTCAGATTTTTTAATATGTACGGGAGCCGATCGCCGAAAGTGCGTACGTCTGAACTGTTCATTTGCGCGAATGCGCCGAAGACGTCTTCGCGCATCGAAGTTTGTACAATATTTTTTGAAACGAACATTAGAATTTTTTAATTCTTACCTAATACGGTTCCAATTTAAAATTAAAAAAAATCAAGTAGTACATTGACAGATTTTCATTTGACAATAAATTGTGGAAAACGACATTTGGTTTAATTTGTTGAATTGAGTTGCCAAAGTGTCAATCGAATTATAGTATGGAGTTCGATTTCGTGTTTCATTTGCAGCATTTATACGAAACAGACCCGAGCGCTAGCGGCTAAATGCGAGAGCCTGACGGCTCTGAACTTAGTAGATTTAAAAAGAGACGCGACAGGGGTGGTTTGTAGAGGTGGTTGTAGGGGTGGGTTTGGAGGTGGTTTGTAGGGGTGGATTTTTGGGGTGATTTTTAGGAGTGGTTTTGGGGGTAGTTTCTAGGAAGTTTTGGGGTGTGGTTTTCGGGGGTAGCTTTTAGGGGTAGTTTTGGGGGTGGTTTTTAGGAATGGTTTTGGGGGTGGCTTTCAGGGGTGGTTGTTAGGGGTTGTTTTTAGAAATGGTTTTGGAGGTGGTTTGGAGATGTGGTTTTTGGGGTGGTTTGTGGGGGTGAGTTTAGGGGTGGTTGCTAGGAGTGGTTTAAGAATTGTTTTGGGGGTGATTTTCTGGTTTTAGGGGAGGTCTTCTTTGGTGGTTTTGGGGGTGATTTTAGGGGTGGTATTTAGGGGCGTTTTTGAGGGGGGGGGGGGGTGGTTTTTCATATTTACAAATAGGTAGGTACCAAAACCCATTGTCCATATTTCCGTTACAAACGCGATGCCTAATAGGTAGGTAGGTACTTATGTGTAATGGAGGTACCTGTTGTATATTGAAATGAAGTAGTCCGCCTTGAATTTAGAATCTGGTGTATTTGTAAGTGGCATCTGGTGTATATGGTGTTTATTGCGAGTTGACAACGCTGCACCAGTGTCGTTCTGTACCTAACCTAAGAGGTACGGTATGTTCCTTTTGTTCAGCAAATGAAAAGGTACCCATACCCAAGTAAATACTGTATTTTGCTTACTCGCACTGTATTGTCGCCAGATGTAAGCGAATCAATCTTCTCATTGGATGTTAATGAATTATATTAAAAATTATTCAGAAAGTATTAATCAAATATGCAAGTACATGGATAGTATACCATGTGTAACAGGAGCATGGTACACCCCCTTTTTTTCTTTATTTTTGAAGATACATTTTTGTAACTTGGCACATTGTATGTACTAAGTAAACGTCAAATTTTAACACAAACAATAAAATTTTCACACTTCCAGTTTCAGCGGAAGTGGTGCCAACTTTTGATTTTCAAATGGGACAACCTGTATACTATTGAATTTTTAGACTCTCCATAATTTCCTGAATGCAATGGTACCATATAAGCGACATTTCAAGTCTGAGACTTTTTTAAAATCTAATTTTAATTTTGTCATTTAAGTGTGCCTTGACAGTTCCAGTTTATTCTAATGGACACAGGTAATGCCATAAAAAACGAAATTGTGTCGGAAATGCTAAATAATGCTTGTGCTTAAACAAAGTTCTCCAAATGATTTTTTGGGCAAAACTCATTTTTTTCAAATGGAACCATATTGGTACCAAAAGGTACTATTCAAGGCTACTATTAATAAGGAATCTTCTGATATGATCACTTTGCATCTAGCATAAGAACAGCCCATCGAAAATTAAAAAGAGTTATTTAATTTTGTTTTCGTCAAATGCTAAGAACCTGCAAGGGGGCTTTGAAAATTTGAAAATAAATGAAACATGGTATCATTGTATTCAGAAAATTATGTAGATTCCAAAAATTCAATAATATACAGTCTTCCCCTTTGAAAATCAAAAGTTGGTACCACTTCCGCCTAAACCGGAAGTTTGAAAATTTCCTTGTGTATGCCAAAACTTGACGTTTACTCAATACATACGATGTGCCAAGTTGCAAAAACTTATCTTCAAAAACAAAGAAAAAAAGGGGGTTTTACCATGCTCCTGTTACACCCGGTATACAAAAAAATCAAATCAAAACTGAAATAGTACAATGCTCATTATTTAAGTATACAGTGTGTCCACGGATGGACTTAACTATACTTGTAAAAATTTTTATTTTCAGTTTTTCGAAAAAAAGTCATTCTTTATAATTTCTTTTGCTTGTTATATAAATACGATTCACGTTGAGAAACTTTGATTTTGTTGTACAGGGTGCGCAGAAAATACAAAAATGTATATTTGCAAAATTAAAAATTTTTGAATCAAGCCTTTTGAAGCCTCAGAGTGAAACAGCTTAGAAGGAGAAATCGAAAAGCCAAATAAAGTTTTCCCATAGAAGTTATGTATACTTAGTTGCTAAGATATAATGGGTGTCCGGTTAAGGTTGGCGACCGGCTATCTTAGGAACAGATTTCGGAAAAAATCTTACAAAAGTCACCATAAAAATTCATCAAAAATGTTCTTAGGTTTCAATTTTCCCCGCTAGAGGGCACAATTTTAAAAGAAAACAGACAATCCACATTTTCTTCAAAAATTCAAATGCCATCTCCCCGGATTGCTTGAACCAATTTTAATGAATTTGGTCTCGTTGGAAAAGGAATTTATAGCGTAATAGAAATCTGCATTTACCCTTGAATTTAATTTTACGAGGAAGCCGCCAGATAGCGTTATTTCGAAACTTGCGAAAATGTCAAATTTTCTCAAAAACTTTAAATGGAATGGTATATTTTTTATAACATGGCGTCATTACAAATAGAATTGAGAACAAAATGGCTCGAACCGGAAGTTGTTACCTTTTTTCAAACGGAAGTTATCATCAAGAATATGGTTTAATCAAATCTCAGCCCATAGGTACCAATGTGTTCAAAAATTTTTGAATGGAATGGTACATTTTTATAACATGCTGTTAGTACAAATAGCATGAAGAATAGAATGCCGCAAACCGAAAGTTCCTATCCTTTTTCAAACGAAAGTTATGATCAAAAATGCTGTTTAATTACATTTCATTGCATGGGTAATTTTAGGAAAATAAAATTATTTAAAGAATATTAGGGCATTCTTGTTATCTCTCATCAGACAGAATTATAAGAAATATTACAAACAAAAAGCACTCCATGTAAAATAAAAACAAATACCTGGTCATAGTATTGTCACTAATTGTTAAGTTTAACTTAACTATGTATTAATTATTAGTTAATTTAAATTCGATTTCAGTGTCTTTTCGCTAGATTTTATTATAACTTTTTAACTAATGTCTAGCTCTGTTGCTGAAGCGTATGACAAGCTCGCGGTGTTTTTCAAAATGAAGAAAATGCCGTTATTGCCTCCCGAGCCTTGGCAAGGCGTTTAAGGAAAATTGAATATTTACTAAATTAAACTGATATTCATTTAGATATTTAATTCTTCTCAAATTTACCCATGCAATGAGATATGATTAAACTGTATTTTTGATCATAACCCTCGTTTAAAAAAGATAGGAACTTTCGGTTTGCGGCATTCTGTTCTTTATGTTATGTGTACTAACAGCATGTTATGAAAATGTACCATTCCATTCAAAAGAAATTGAGAAAATTTGGTACCTGTGCACTGGGATTTGATTAAACGATATTCTTGATGATAACTTCCATTTTATAAAGATAACTTCCGGTTTGCGGTACCTTGTTCTTAATTCTATGTGTAATGACAACATATTATAAAAAACATACCATTCCATTTACAATTTTTGGAAAAAACTGACAATTTCGTAAGTTTAGAAATAACACCATCTGGCGGCTCCCTCGTAAAATTAAATTCAAATGTAAATGCAGATTTATATTACGCTATAGATTCACTTTCCAACAATACCATATTCATTAAAATTGGGTCAAGCAATCCGGAGATATGGTATTTTTGGTGTAAGGGAATTTTTTCCTTGCCCCACTCCTTATTTCATAGGCTAGATCAAAAAGTTATTAAACTAATTTGCAGGGTATTACGAGGAGATTTTGAGAAACCTAAAGGATTCCTAAGTTTCCATTCGAATTTTCGAAGAAAATGCGGATTGTCTATTTTTTTTTAAATTCTACCCCCTAGCGGGGAAAACTGAAAGCTAAAAATATTTTTAATGAAGTTTTCATGGCCACTTTATAGGAAGATTTTTTTCTGAAAGCTGTAGGATGAATAGTTCCTAAGATATAGCCGGTCGCCAACCTTAACCGGACACCCGGTATTTCTTAGCAACTAAGTATAACTTCTATGGAAAAACTTTATTTGGCTTTTCGATTTCTCCTTCTAAGCTGTTTCATTTTGAGACTTCAAAAAGCTTGATTCAAAAATTTTTAATTTTATAAATATACATTTTTGTATTTTCTGCGCACCCTGTACAACAAAATCAAAGTTTCTCAATGTGAATCGTATTTATATAACAAGCAAAAGAAATTATAAAGAATTACTTTTTCTCAAAAAACTGAAAATAAAAGTTTTTACAAGTATAGTTAAGTCCATCCGTGGACACACTGTAGTTGGAAAATTTAAAACAATGAAAAGATAGTAACAAGATGAAAACGAGAATGAAAACCACGTCTTCAGTTAAATATTAGATACCTATACACATTTTTAATTATTCATTTCATTGATGGGGAAAGATTTGAAAAAAATCCGTAATACATAAAAATAATTTCCTCAAGGACTCAATAATCCGCCAAAAAGTTTTTTTTAACAAAATTAGAATTTCCTTATGATTCTGCGCACCGTGTAAGAACCGGCTTGTGTTTCACAGTGCGCAGAATTTTGACGGTTCTGAACTGTTGGAACCAAATACTTCTAGAATGGACCTGGCGTCCTTATGCAACAACTGATTTTGTTTTGAAGTCTACACGTTCGTAGGCCAGCGGGTCGCGGGTAGCGTTGTTTGTTATTAGATTCAAGCAACGGACCAGACGAATGTTCCGCGATATTCTGTTTCCGCGGCGGCATCTGTTTAATGGACAACTGGTCGACTGTTTTGTTTTGCCTTTTCCACACACAAACGCTTAGAAAACATCTCCTATAGGTGGTGGCGGCTTAGACTGTGAGTATTCCCTCTGCTTCAGTCGAAAATGTAAATATGTAGCTAAGTCCCCTCTACAAGTCTTTGGTTGGAACAAACCTGATAATTTAGCATGTGTAGTTCAACATTGACATGACTACGCGCGCTCACTGCCCTAGCTAATGAAACTAGAAGAAAAATAAAATCTTCAAGTGTAGTAGATTTTGGTATAATTTGCAAGAAAACTTGAAAAACAATCGTACTACCCACAGCAAAAAAGCAAGAAGAAATAGGAACTTAGATTTACAGATTATATTATGTATTATGTATTATGTATTATTATTATTCATATGTAAGTCTTGTAATTTTGAAATCGTTTAGGTGTTTGTAAATTTCGTGGATACAAGCAATGTATTTTTATTTTCAAGTATAATTTAAATAATAAAAGTGTTTTGTTGTTAAATATTTTGTATTGTTCAGCAAATGCTTTTGAAGGAACTAATTTCAGTTTTATTTTCTATTTTTGTTTTATTTGGTGAATTTTTGTAATAAATGATCAATATAAAAATAAAATATGAATTGTCTCTGAAATTTTCATTTTTGCATATTATTTTGTGGTTTTCTGTAACAAAAATATATAAGTATTTAAATTCTTCAACTCAATACTCCTGAATGAATATTCCTATATAAAATAGAAAAGTTTATATTTCTTATACAGTAAATCACTGCCACAAAAACTCAAATAGCGTCATACGCGCAAACGGCTTTCACATTTAATTTTGAATATCCCTCCGGAGCATTTTCCGAACGTTAACGAATAGAGCCGACAATACCCGGGAGCCGCAAGTCAAAAAGCGTATCCTCTGAATTTCTTCTCGGAATCCTCCACTTTTATAAGCGGAGTGGGGCCTAGCTTCGGCGGTTCACTTTCAGATTTTTTAGCGGGAGTAGTGCCGGATAAAAATACATGACGTCCCATTAGTGCCGGGCGCAACTACCATCCATCTCGCTTGACTGCTGTCTTGTATGGCGCGCGCTTGCTTCTCCCACCTGTGTTGACGAACACAGATTACGTACCTAACTTCTGGATCGCGGCGTGACGTCAGAACGTCCAAAGTAAACACTAATCAATTTTGATAATCCAATGTGTTTACATTTGCAACGTTACAACCCAAAGTTATTATATGGGAAGTTGCCTAATGCCCGTAAAGCGCTGTAGCACCGCGTGAAGTACGAGTGGGGGAAGCAAGTGACGTCAGCGATGGACCTCGGCCGCGCTCCGCACACATACGTGTAGAGACGTCTGCATGTGTTTCCCGATACCCGCGTTTTATGCATGCCTTTGATAGCATGAATTTATGTATAACCTGTAATGTTATGAAGTTTGATCGTTCTGCAGTTAATGAAAAAGTCAAGGTAGATTTCTTTTGTTCCTATATTTAAAGCAAAAAGGTGTAAGTAAAGGTCCTAAAGATAGGCACTTACCTACCTCAAATTCCTGCACTAAATTTCCCACACTTATCACTTACATAGGTAGGTAATTATTGTAAAAACGGCGGATCATTTCATCGAGATATCGTCAGGTTCAAATTGGAATTTCAGTCCACGGATTCTACAGTTTTTTCTGGGGGTGGGCCTGACTATTTCTGGTATACCTAAGTTTATTACTGAAAGTGAACTACCTATATGGATACCAAGGTAATTTGTAAAAATTTAAAGCAAAAATGATCGTATTCTAATATTGGAGAATAGAGTAATTTAGATTTTTGAATTAGCTATATGTTAACCTAATGAAGTTAAACCTAGATTGAAAACGAAATCGCCCACGATGCCGTTCATTTTTAACAGTACCTATTATACTGAAAACCCACATTCAGTATTTTATTTACAGAAATAAATGCATACACCCATACTCCGACTAATTCTAAACAAAGTAAAAAGTTGAAAAATTATGCACATAAGTAAGCAATATAGAAATAACATTATGTACCTAGTTATTTGAATAAAAAAATACCTCGAAAAATACCTACTTATAAACATTTTTTACTGGGCGATGTGTTTTGAAAGCAAAACGTAAGCTGTATACCTACCTAATACCTACTTACCTTCATACCTACTACCTACCCCAATAAATACGTACCTACTTGCCTAGTATCATTCCCGAAACTAATCTGGAAGTGTCTGTAATAATATGGTATGTACATAAGCATGGTTGAGTATACTCAGCCATGGTACATAAGTACTGATTTTTGTGCATTTATTGATTCATCGCTTATCATGACGAAGAAAGTGTACATTTCTACAGAAACAGATGTTCACGGAAATTTAGTTTTAATTATTTTAATTCTTATTTTATACCTAACGGTGATTATTTTATTCCCCCGTTCTATGCGCTCCGCTTATCCGCTAATGTACGGCAGGAAATTACGGTCTTTGGGTGACGTCAATTTCAGATCGCAGCAGACTAAGAACGAACCTCGCATTAGGCAACTTCCCATATAATAACTTTGGTTACAACCTTCTGTTTTTTTTCATTAATTAAGATAGTTATAATTTGTATAATTATTTGTGCCATTTTTTATAATATTTTAATAATTTTTGTGAAGTGGATGGCAAATTAAAACACTTTATGCATAGAATATCGACGTTACGCTCCCGATTGGGAGCTTTATCAAGATTTTATTGAAAAATTCAATAAATGTATAAAAAAATGTGACATAAATTTATTAAGAAAATTTATGTCACATTTTTTAACCGAATAGAATAATAATAGAATTTCCTATAATATGAAACCGACTTACATAAACTTTAGTATACGTATCTGCGACAGAAACTGTAGTAAAAGCCATCTGTCTCTTATTATTTAAGACAAATACATTAAAATTTTTATATTTCATTATTGCAGAAAGATGGTAATAATAACACTGAAGACTATGCCAATAGCAGTCGACGTGCATATTTTTCTGGCGAAAATGAGGACTTCCTACAATTTCCTCCAGTAACATTGCCGCAATCGCGACCGTCTTTCAGAATTTCGATTTCTACCACCTCTACCGTTAAGAGAACTGCACAAAGTAATGAACGACGAAAAGTTATTGAACAAGCTTGCAAGGCTCTGACTTTTGCAAAAGAAGATGAATACGATTTTGTAGGATGCAATGTAGCCCACAAACTACGTCGTAGAATGCCAATCAAGAATTATTTGCCGAACAGTTAATTAACACTGTTTTATTTCATGGCATACAAAATCATTTAAACGAGAGAATACAAATATCCTTTGGAGTACCAAATTTTTGTCAGAGCCAGGAGCTCAGCAACAACTTCAAGAAATTTTATTAATTTTCAACCTGTACATACCGAAAATGAAACGGCTTATTTGCCGTTAATGCATCATTCTGCTGCCACACCAAGTAGTAAACAACATACATACCTATTACATCTTAAAAATAGTCTTTTGTACGAAATGATTATGTTTAGAATATATTTGAATACATTTCCGTAGTACATAAGTACGATGTAAAAGTACGTTTATTCAGATCTTACCTTCATATACATAGTTCGCTTTATATATCGTGACCTTAGTGCAACAATTAGGTAACTCCAATTTTATCGGTTTTGAGTTATCTATACTTAACTTACCTACGCGAAGTGTTCTTTTTGGCGATATAACTAGATATCTCACAGGACGCACCGTTGCCACTCTATATTCATTTCCACAACTAGTCATGTGTTTAACTAGAGTATTTTGTTATGCTACAAGTAGATATGTTGAGTTATCCAGTTGTTGCACTTGAGCTGGCTTCCCAAATCGAAATATCTATTTGTGCATCCAGTACATTCTGTAAACAAATCTGTTGTGTCTCTGTGAAGTAATTGCTTTTTTAAGTGTTTACCTGATAATATTATGAGTGCCAGAGCGAAGAAAATGGTTGAAGTTGCTCTTCGCAATTTAGAGTCACCCACTGGTGAGTAATAATGTATTTAATTTTACTTACTTATTTGAACAAAAACATGAGCTAAAAATTTTGGGGTTATGTTTTCAAATTAATTTCTTTTCCTGGTTTTCTTTCATTTCTCTACTTATGGAAACAAATTAATAAGAGAGATTCTAAGATTTCTTTTAACTTATGAAATTTCTTATCAACTCAAAAATATAGTTTGCCCTTCAGTTTACCTAAATATCTTTAGGTGAACTGAAGGGCAAACTATGTTTTGGAATAAAAAATTGTCAAAGTTCTGTAGGTTCCAAACGTGTTCTGCGGAACAAGCCACTTAAAAATGCCAAATTGCCTCCTACATCGACTTGTACTATTGAACAATGTGAGGGAAGCACACTGAAAATTTCGCAGTTGTCGAGTCACACTATTGTCGCTCTGGGTCAAAAAGGAAATATCTAAGTCCTTCGCTCAATATCACACTAATGTACAGTATGTACACAAGACGGGCTTGACGTGGCTAATGCTCCTACTTACAGGAAAATTTTCACAGAGGAGTACAATCTCGGTTTTCATCGTCCGAAAAAGGACCAGTGCCGTACGTGCATGGCTTATAAAACACCTGGAGTCGATAAAAATGACATTCAAGCTAATTACGAGTCTCTTCTTTTAGCAAAAGACAGGGCTCGAGCTGAGAAACAGCAAGACAAACAGAGAGCACAAAACTCGGACGGGACGTTTATTAGTTGCAATTTTGATCTCCAACAAGTTTTTTTGGCTCCTACTGATCCTACCAACAATTCTCTGTTTTATAATCAACGCTTCAAATCTTTTAACTTTACAGTGTATGACATAAATTCAAGACAAGGGGACTGTTTCATGTGGTCAGAAGTTGAAGGCAAAAGAGGAAGTTGCGAGATAGACAGCTGCTTGTACCAATATTTTAAATCTCTTCCGGCATTAGTAAGTCACATTTCCTGTTTCAGTGATCGTTGTGGGGGACAGAACCTCAACAAATTTGTTGCTGCAATGTGTTTGACCGCTGTTCAGGAACTGCCCAACTTAGAAATAATAATAAATCGTTATATTGGTAGTACGCGTAGTAATTTTTCAATTCATCATGAATTTCTATCAAATAGTAAAGTCAGAAAATATTAACTACATAGATTTAAAATTTTTGGTTGGGCACAGTGAGCTGGAATGTGACCCAATGCATTCGGTCATCACCACAGAGCAAAAGAGAGTCGGAAAAGTGAACTGGCCTGCCGACTGGAAGACTATTGCCCGAAGTGCAAGAAAAAAGGGTGACAAATCTTAAGTGTTCATGAAATAACTCATGAGAAAATTGTCGATTGGAAATCCCATTTGGATCGCCACATGACCATTAGAAAAGAAGATGAAAATCGAAAGCCAGTTGGCTGGCAGAAGATATGCTGGTTAAATTTTACAAAAGAACGTCCATTCATTATTCGATTCAAAGAAAGTTTTGACTAGGAGTTTAGAGCTCTAGATTGTAACAAAAAACAAGAAATACAAACAAATTCTTATTGTCTGATACCAAACCTTTATACGCGTCTGTCCTGCCTATATCAAAGGAAAAGTACGACGATTTGACTTCTCTATTCAAGTCAGTTCCTCCAGCGTTAGCACCCGAATACCGGCTATTTTATGAAAATCTACCACATCTAGGAAAACCAAAGGGTCAGGGCGGAGACCAGACCTCACCTGAAAACGAGAGTGAGTGACCGAAATGTTTTGTATTTTGTAATTTTTTGGCAAATAAACATGTTCAAAGGTGCGTTTGGATGTTTTGCGTATGATAAAATTTTGCTCTCCATATGTACTAGATTTCATTACGCACATTGTAAACTCTTGCTTAATTGAAACTTATTTTCCAGCTGTGTGGAAACAAGCCGTACTGATACTTGTTCCTAAAAATAATAAACCTACCGAATTGAGTCACCTCCGTCCTATAAGTATTCTACCTTGTTTGTCGAAGGTACTCGAGAGAGTTCTGAGCTATCAATTAAACGATTATATAGAAAAATCCAATATATTATCTAACACGCAATCTGGTTTTCGTACTTACCACAGCTGTGAAACTGCAATGCTGGCTGTGACTGATGACATAATTACAGCCACTGACCGGGGAAAGATCACAGTATTGGCTTTATTAGACTTCACCAAAGCATTTGACACGATAGATCATGATGTTTTGTTAGGTGTCTTGCACTATGTTGGTCTTGATTCTGGTGCTGTCAGCCTATTTAGATCTTACCTCACGTGAAGGACTCAGCAGGTTAAGATAGGTTGTAATTATTCTCGGGCTGCTTTTGTAAATGCGGGTGTGCCACAGGGCTCCGTCTTGGGACCTTTGCTTTTTAAAATATATACGTGCCAGCTTGATAAATGTATTAAATTTTCGCAGAGGCACTTGTACGCTGACGACATGCAGTTGTATAAGTCATTTACACCGGGCGAGTCGGTTCGTGCTTTGGAATTGTTTCAACGCGACCTCGACAGCATTAATAATATTTCTCAACGTCATTGCCTTTTACTCAATCCTTCGAAGTCTTCTATTGTGATTTTTGGAAAAAAGGGTGATTGCGAGAAGCTATTGAGCAGCAAACTAATAAATCTATCAATGAATAACATCAAGATGCCAATAGTAAGTAGACCTTAGATAATACCTTTGGGTTCAGAGATCAAGTAAATAGAAATTTAAGAAATGCATATAACAACTTGCGGATGTTGTACATTCATAGGTCATATTTATCCTGGACTGTAAAGAAAATGTTATGTCAATCTTTGGTTTTATCACAGTTCAACTTTTGTATTTCTGTTTATTATCCTTGTTTGGGTGTAGCTGACCGGTACAGAATACAAAAATGTCAAAATGCATGTATTCGATTTATTTATGGCATCCGGAAGTACGATCACGTCTCACATAGGTTGGTCGACCTTGGATGGCTGAATATGTATAACAGAGCTTCCGCACTAATTCTTACTATTTTTCAGAGAATCATTATGTTTCGCACCCCCCCTTATCTATACAATAAAATAACATTTCGCACTGATGTCCATAACATTAATATCCGTTCACTCTACTTCTCTGTTTCGTAAATCCTTTTCTTTCTCTATTTACAAATTTTATAATGTTATTCCTGGGCATCTTAAAGTGATGCCAGTAAAGCAGTTTAAACTGCGGATAAGGGAGTTTCTGTTCAGTGAGCAGTCTGTCCGGTGATTCATTTTGAGTTTCGTTTGTATTTGTTTGGGTGGCGTATTTTCTTGCGGCTGGTCGGGGTGGGTCTAATTCTAATTCTAATTTATTCTAGTTCTGATTTTGTGAATAGTATAAGTATGTGTTTATTGAGCAAAGTTTCTTTTTTTAGGTGTTTGTGTCTTTATTCGCCTGTAAGGCTACTGTTTAGGGGATGTGGTTACAATTTTTTTTTCTATATATTCCTTGGTGCTGTTGGAAGATCAGAGGATCGAGCTCTCGTTCCAGCTGAAACAGCTCCAAGAGATTTTCTCAAGACATATTTGATCTTTGTATTTTTATTTTTGTAAGTCATTCTTTCTTTTTGGGAAATAAATACATATTATTATTATTATTAAATCACAACTAGATAACTCATGTTGATACAGATTTTAGGGTCAGTGCAACAAGTAGATATCTCGTTTTTTTCAAAGAAGTTACAACTTTATAAAAATATTCTGAAAATATTACAAAGTACATGTTAGAAGTTTTCAATATTGCATGTTTCGAATGTGCATGGAAAACTGTAGACCTTCGTCCTTTTACAACGTAAACCGGCGAATCATTGTTCATCATGACAATGCAAGCACTCACAGCACGACGAATTGTCGAGTTTTCGACCAGTAACAACATCCAATTAATGACTCATTGCCCATATTCGCCTGATTTATCGCCCAATGACTTCTTATTCCAACACATCAAACATGAAATGCGTGGCGAGCGTTTTTCATCGCCTTAAGAGGCCGTTGAAGCATTTAAATCACTTGTTTCGGAGGTACCTTGCTCAGAGTGGAAAGTGTTTTGAAGATTGGCTTCATCGGATGCAAAAGTGTATAGATTTTAAACACTTTACCGTCACTTAATAAAATTACAACATCTAAGACTTTCTAAGCAAGACAGAGAAACGGTGGCTACAAAATTGATTAGTGAAATTCCTCAAATGAACTATTTATTTTTTTATATCTCTCCAATAACCTCTCAGACTTCTGACTCGGACATCTGACTGTAATCATTATTTTACAGAATTATAGATCAAACAAGTGAAGTAGTATGCTAGTATTTAGTGGGTAGCTTTAGTTGGTAGTTCATCTTTACTCTCAGTAATGGCATTTAATGCCTTTCCTATCGGCATTAGTTTTTGTTTGCAAAATCTATTCGTATTTCTTGCTCGATTTTCGATCGGCTGATTTATATTGTAGCGGGTAAAACCTCTGGGTTTTGTTTAGTTGAGTTATAATTAGATTTACTTTTGTACACCAGCTAATACCTGGTTTTGGGTAAGTTTCTGTAACGGGCGTTGTGCCCATTATGTATTGGTATATTTTTTAGTTTGCTACAATAAAAGGAACGATTCCCGGTCTTGGCAGTTTTTTATTCCCGTCCTTAATCATCATGAAAGAACATAAACCTACGATTCTGTTAAATAAGAGGAATTGAAACTAATTGATTTATTGACAGCCAAGGATGTGAATAACATTAAGAAGCTATAAAATTGACGTGAGAGATGGAGAGAGACGTGAAAATGATGCCATATCAATTGCCTTATGGGTACAAGAATGTGAATCTAAACCATCCGATGAAAATCCTATATTATTATATAAAAAACAGGGTGAAATTTCCAACAAGTTAGAAACAAAAGACTTTTGTTTAATAATAATGAATAAATTCCAAGAGAGAATGCTAAAAAAAATTTGAAGTAATGGTAATGGAACTCATGGAATCAACAACTATGACTTTGAGCTCACAACCATAATGGTGGTAGACAAATTAGGTGAAGGATTTCCTGAACACAAAGACTTAGGCGAATGCAGGACATATTGTAAGTAAAGTATGGAAAACGCAACAATTCTGACTCCAAGGCAAGCTTTTGTCCAGGGATTAACGGCAGAGTTAAAGATCCATCGGACAAGAGAAGTCGCCTTATAGTCCTCCATATAGAATCCGAGGATGATTTCGTTGAGGTTTGCTATGCTTCGAATCGATGAAAACCGGCGACAATCAGAAAGAAATGACTGGCAAAGTTTTCGAGAATTGGTTTGTACAAATTCTGGGATGCTTGGACGAACATTCTGCGGTTGTGATGAACAACGCTCCTTATCAGTCGAAAACTGGAAAAGGTACCAAATTCTGGCACGAAGGAAGCAGACATGCAAGCCTGATTAACAAGTAAGTCGATAATTTACGAAGCAGACATGGTGAGAGGCGAACTTCTGCAGCTTGTCAGGCAGGCTGCTGTTGCGCCGAAATATGTTATCGATGAAATGGCAAACGAACAGAATCATACAGTTTTACTATTGCCTTCGTATCTCTGAATTCAATCCTATCGAACTAATTTGGGCGCAAATAAAAGGGGAAGTTGCGAGGAATAATACTGCGTTTAAAATGAAAAACCTTCGTCCATTATTAGAAGAAGCCATTGGAAATGTTTCTGTCGACAATTGGAAGAATGCGATTCGTCGTGAAGAGGAATAAATGTGGCAGCTTGACATTGTAATGGACATCGTAGTGGAGCCACAGATCATTCATGTGGGGAATGACTCTTCTTCGTCCGAAATAGAATCGGATTGAATACACGGGCACCTACGTATTTTCAACGCAGCTTTTATCTTCTTTTCGACAAATTTGTCTTCGTATTTGTAAAACACCGTTACATTTTATTCCTTACTGTACAAAGTATTTTCAGCCAGGGCTCCTTTGTGTACCACTCTTGCATATTCTTTGTATTTTTGTATAATGTCTTATATTCATATTTGTTGTTATAAGTAATAAACAATTTGACTTAAAAAATTATGTTTCAAAGTACATGATTTATTTATGTATGTATTTACAATGTGTGAAACTGGCTGCTTCTTGTACCGCCCATAAGCCAATGACCTGAAGCTTTCCCCCATTGCCATATGCCTAAAACAAATGGAGAACAATAAGAGACACGTATGTATAGGTAGGAGAAATTTCAATAAAATAAAGAACGCGCGAACAGGATCTTCAGCACCGTCGTAGTCTTCCAAATACTCTCAATATAATTTAGAATTTTTAACCGAGCCCTTTAAACATATATGTAGATCGTAAGTCCTCCAAAATAATAAAATTTGATATATCGATTTTTTTTTGTTTCTGCAGAACCGTTAGTAAAATAGCGGAAAAAGATATCATACCTGAAGCAGCTTTCAGCTTTGAGTCAAGATGGTGTATTTTGTGTAACCGTAGTTGGTATCACTTTATTACTACACTTGCTATAAATACCTGCCCATTGTAAATGTCTTCCTCTTTCTGTGTTGTAAGTGTTCCAAGTAATATTAAAATAGTGCAGTTCATGCAGTTCACACAAGTTTATTATTTCCATTTTACAATTAAAATATGTACCAATGATACAGTCCACTACATCGAAAGAAAACTCCATGGTCCCATTGATCGAAATTTAATGAAATTACGGTGAAAAGTTACGGAAGATGCCAATACACGTGATCGAAAAGCCGTGTTGGGTAACAAACAGTGAGTCCTTTCCAATTTATTTTCCTTTTATATTTAATGTTTACATTTTTATTTGTACAAATTCGCTTGAAATTAATTATTTGACTTTCATAATTTAAGTTTTGTAATATTTATTTGCAATGGCAGATACATTAAAATCTTTGATACGGAAGCGTGGCGTAGTACGTCGCAAACTAAACAATGTAATCGAAAATGACGATGAAATTAAAGATCGTATACATAATGAGCAAGTTATAATTGAATTACAATTGTATATTCAAAAAATGGAATGCGTTATTATTGAATTTGATGAAATTCAAGATAACATAGAAGTTACATGTGATGATAAAGACCTTGACGATCAATATAAAGAAAGAGATGAGTTTACCAAATTACATATCAAACATTTGGCAATAGCAAAAGCATTATTAAATAAATTTACTGTAAACAATGATGCTCAAAGCGTACCTTCTAGAAATTCCAATGCATCAGAAGGGTCATTTATGCAAAACCAGGTAAAATTGCCGGTCATTCAACTCCCAAAATTTAAAGGGGACTATTATATCTGGCTAGAATTTCGGGACACCTTTATGTCCTTAATTCACAGTAACAGCACAATAAATAATATACAGAAATATCATTATTTGCGTGCTTCGTTGGGAGGTGAAGCCGTGAAGGTTATTCAGTCGTTGGAATTCTCGGAAACGAATTATTTAACAGCTTGGGATTTGCTGTGTAAAAGATATAATAATAAATGCTTACTAGGCATATCAACACTACTGAATATTAGTTCGATAACAAAGGAATCCGCGTTAAGTTTGCGCGATGTAGCAGATACGGTATATTAACATTTACGCGCATTGAATTCACTTAATGTAGCCACAGAAAATTGGCATCCACTATTAATTACAATTCTCAGTGCAAAACTAGACAGAAAACCAGCCATTGAATGGGAAAAAGTAAAAGTAACCAACGAACATGAATTACCGGCATTAAACGATATGCAGAATTTTCTGACATCACGTGTTAGAATCAGTAGATTTTATCCTACGACGTGCAGTGAATGGAGTGGGGTAAGATCAGGTGCGGGTGGGCCAACTGGGATTTCGGGAGATTTCCCGAAGGGCCGGTTGCTTCGGGGCCGGTCTGGGCCGACCGATGTGAAAAAAACATGACATTATAACAAAAATTGGCGGTCAGTGCAAAGCGGGCCGCCGAAAATGCGATTATTTTGGAACTTGAAAGCTGCCGGTCTAATCGGTAATCGCCTGCACCGCACAGCGTGCGTGCTTATTGTTTTTTCGGCTTTCGTCGTCCCATCTCGAGTCTCACCCGGTCGTTCGTCGCCGCCGTGTATTGTGAGCGTAATCAGTTCAGTCTTGTATCTCCAGTGCTTGGATGCAGGGATGCTAGTATCGAATGAAAGTATCGATACCAGTATCATTTGATACTTTTGGCTTTGGGTATCGATGATACCTCCCGATAATTCACAAGAAAGTATCGATACCTTAAGTATCGGTATCGTTTTAATAAAATGTCTACTGAGGGTTTTATGAGAACGGAAAAGTGGCAAAAAGAAAGTAAACTTTATATTTTTTATAATTACAGCTTTTCAGTAATAAAACATACCTCTGAACTCTCACTACAAAACAAAATTAAAACAAAAATAGACTTGGATGGGTGGCGCTAATGAATGAGGTTGGGGCTGAAATAAAAAAACTTGATCTGAATTCGCCGACTCTATCAATATCTGAGACTTCCATAGTCGTTTCCAAGGCTACGGAGACATGGAGACATTTTACATCAAATTTATTAAGCATATACCTGAACACGAGGGGTGGCTCACGACGGTATTATGGTGTACACCTTGCCAGTATTATAATACCAGTACTGTATTATACTACAAATATTACAGGTATTATTTTGTAGTCCCAGTAGTACATCAGGATTGGTATTATTTCAAGTATTATGAGTATTATGGAGGTATTATTGGTATTATTTCAGGAATTATCAGTATTACAGGTATATTGTACAAAAATAATTGGTATTATTCCAGTATTTCGTATTTGGTATTATTTAACGGTAATAATAAAAAAAACAAACGTGTGCTGTGTGAGAAAGGCGAATATATCAGGATGGACAAAGTGGAACTTCCCCCTAAAGAAAGTTATAGACAAATTCAGTCTATCTGAATTTTTGGAATTATTACCAGCATTTATTGACGTTATTTGAGCTGTAACTTTCAGTAATGATGGTACTTCAGTAGGATATCGAGAACCATGGATGCGAGATATCTGAGGGAACCCCCAAATTAGGAATTTTTAATTATTGTTGAAGCAGCTTAGGACCAAAGCAAAATGTTACAATCTGAAAGGGTTCTTCTCCGGCAGCACCTCCGAAAGTACCTCTTGCACTTTTCTCTATCACGCTTTATTTCCAAGCTATAATCACGAAGGCGTTCAAATTGCTTAAATTGTCGAATGTGGCTGAAAAACGAAATATACGGTATCTAACTTTTGTATGCTGTGTATCGTCGATTCTTTCGGTTTAATAGAGAACTTGTCGAAGTACAAGTTTCTTCTAACTACTTAAGTTTCAGTATGTCACAAAATTTTCCTCTATTACCTTGACGTTATGCGGAGTGCTGAAAGAGTAGCGCTCCTAAAGCAAGTTATAGACAAATTCAGACTATCTGAATTCTTGAAATTATTACCAAGATTTATTGACGTTACTTGTATTGTAACTTTTAGTAATGAAGTTAGTTCAGTAGGATATCGAGAAACAGGGGGGCCGAGATAACTGAGGCAACCCCCAAATTAGGGATTTTCCCTTCTTGTTGAAGCAACTTAGGACCAAAGCCATAATGTTGTAATCTGAAACGGTTCTTCTCCGGCAGCACCTCCGAAAGTACCTCTTTCACTTTTCTCGTATCACTCTTCGTTCCCAAGCTGTAATCAAAAAGACGTTAAAATTGCTTAAATCGTCGAATTTCGCTGAAAATACGCCTTTTACGGTATTCGAGGACTCATGCAGGAAATCATCCATTCTTTCGGCTTTAAGGGGTACGTGTCGATGTATAAGTTCCTAGTAACTACTGAAGACTCACTATGTCACAAAAATTTCCTCGATTACCTTGAAGTTAAGGGAGTTGTTGGAAAACTGCGCTCCTAAAGCAATTTATAGACAAATTCAGACTATCTGATCAAATTGCTTAAATCGTTGAATTTTGTTGAAAAATGAAATTTATAGTGTCTGACTTCTGTATTATGCGTCCCAGGTATCGTCTATTCTTCCGGCTTCAGTATGTCACAAAATTTTCCTCGATTATCTTGAAGTTATGTGGATTGTTGGAAGAGTGGCGCTCCTAAAGCAAGCTATAGACAAATTCAGACTATCTGAATTCTTGGAGTTATTACCAGCATTTATTGATGTTACCTACTTGTATTGCAACTTTCAGTAATGACGGTAGTTCAGTAGGATATCGAGAACCACGGGTGCCGAGATATCCGAAGCAACCCCCAAATGAGGGATTTTCCATGGTTGTTGAAGCAGCTTAGGACCAAAATCAAATGTTACCCATATTATGTACCTGCTCGAAATAAATCTAAGTCGAAAATGCACACTTTTTTTGATCTGACTCTCTGGTAGCAGTTGTGGGTAATCCGAACAGTAACCGATGATGTCATAAAATTATACAGGGTGTCCCATGCTAACGTATTTCCTCCATAACTCAACAGGAGTTCTAGATATCGAAAATTGGTTCAAATGAAAGTTGCATCCAATCAACTTCCTCACATTATAAAATCATTTTCGACTAAACAGGATGCCCCATTTCTTCTGCACAGCACCTAACTCTCGACCTAACTTCGTTTTCTTCAATGGAACACCCTGTATTTGATCGAATTTTGGAATTGTTTGTTGAATTTAAGGGCCATTTTGTTAACCATAAATTGGGTCTAAGTCTTACGGTTTCGACATTATTAAACGTTAAAAATAGTATTTTTTTAAATTTCATCAATTATAGCTTAGAAATGGTACGAGATAAAGAAAAATGACTTACATGTCTCTGTTCCAGTTTTTAATTCTCTATCTAAATGGGTCTGGAAAATACTGCCTTGGTCAAAAAAATTACAAAAAGTTGCCAATCAGGAAGCAGTATTTTCCAGGCCCATTAGATAGAGAATTAAAAACTAGGATAGGGACATGTAAGTCATTTTTCTTTATCTCGTACCGATTCCAAGTTATAATTTATGAAACTTGAAAAATGTCGATTTTTAACGACAAATAACGCCGAAACCGTAAGACTTAAGCCGGCAAGGGAATGATGAATGCAAAGCGCAACTCAGCTATAGCGCCTATGTCGCTTACAGCAGGTATCGTTTATTCGATATCGCTCTAAAAGTATCGATACCAGACAAGCACCGCATGTAAGGTATCGATACCAAATATCGATATTTTTTTGTATCGATACTACGTATAGTTAGCATCCCTACTTGGATGTTTTCGGGTCGGAAAGACGGTCAATGCATCGTAGCATCGTACTCTGCGGGCAAATCCGCAAAAATAGAAATTGAATGTTGACCTATAGTAGTTTGTTTGTACTTTGTATTTTCCGTTAGCTTTTTTTTCACTGTCCTTGTGCTGTTATTGTATTTTTGTAATGTCATACATGTTTATTTTTATATTTTGCACTTGTTGATTCTCGTTAAATTCTCGAGATTTTAAGTTTAGTTTTACTTTTTTTAAATGTTTTGTATTAAAAACCTTAAAAAATCAGATTTGTATTTTATTAAAAAATAAATACAAAAATTACAATATTTAACAAATAAATACTTCGCGAACTACCAATATATAACGTTTTATTTAAATATTTTACCGTACATTTCTGATGATGGGATCTTTGTGAATCCTGAAACCGGTAAAATATTTAAATAAAACGTTATATATTGGTAGTTCGCGAAGTATTTATTTGTTAAATCATGAACTTCTACCAAAAAGTAAAACAAGAAGATATTAACTACACAAAAATTACATGTACAAAATATAAAAAATGGGTATTTTCTGTTTCTCAAAAAATTGGGCCGGCCGATGCCAATGGTTTCCCGGGCCGGTAAAACCTTCCCCACCCGCTCCTGGGTAAGATTGTTCCATTTGTGAGTCTGAAGGATTTAACTGTGTTGAATTTGGGACGGACTATTTTATTAAAATGGAACAAATAGTTTTTTTAATTAAAGTTTTATATTCAAACAAAATCTTTGAGTTATGCATATTTAAAGAAAAATTTTTGTTTGATTTGTAAGAAGTAATTTTTTCAATAAAATTGTATTGTAAATAAGATTCAATAGTGTACGATAAAAACCTGTGGCAGAGGAATCCTGCTCCTACTAATTGTGTTAGTAGGGAGCGGGGCGGGACGTTCAGTCAAGGATGTTTGGGACCTAGACCCCACTTAACTTCAAGGTAATCGAGGAAATTTAAGTGACATACTCAGTCTTAAGGACCTACAAGGAACTTTCACTTCGACAATATCCACTGTAAACCGAAAGAATCGATAGTTCGCTGCATAGAGCCGTCGAATACCGTAAATGGCGTTTTTTCAGCGAAATTCGACGATTCAAGCAATTTGAAATGTTATTCCTATCATGTGTTAGTTTACATAATATTTTGAGACAATTTTGCTTAATACAAAGTGTTAAGGTTAAGTTCTCTATTGTTTTTAATTCAGTTTAATATTATCTAATGTTAATGCATGTTATGTTAGTATTTTATTTAGAAAGTAGCCTTTCAAGGTAGGCGGGCTATGTTAGAGAATTTTTGTGTTACGCCGATGGTCTCGATCTGAGCGCCATTGTAGAATACACCCTGCGCGATGTGACATGCTAAAAACTCATTGTCCTTGAATTAGTTACGAGCTGGAAATTGTAAGATTCGCACGCCTTAATAATTTGTACTTCACGTCGAAGAATAAAAGCGACCTATGGCAGAGATCGAGTTGAACAAGTGTTTTAATTCTACCATATTCTTGAATACAAAAGGAATTTGTTAAGACTTAAACGTTCCATATGAAATGGAAAGTGGGACAAAATTTTAAATTATTCCAAATACGAGTATGTAATGTAGATTTATATAATATTTAAGTTTCTTAAATTTCAAATTAATATCCTAAATGTTACAGGACTGAGCCTGATTTCGTAGTCACCCAGTCGGCCAACATAATGGAAAACACGCTTAGCACAATTCTTTAGTTCTGAACGAGATTCATACAGGGAGCGGAGACGAGAACTGTCGCTTGGCCGCTTATTGAAAATTTTTCTGTCCCAAACCTTTAAAAAAGTTGGCTATGTACGTATTAAGTGATTCAAATTCTGTGTGGTTTAGCCAATATAATTTTGAATTAATTTACCGAACATAGGTAGAAACTTTGTGAATGATAATAGCTACCACTGTCGTGATTTGATTGGTACTTGGAACTATGCACCACAACGAAAATGAAAAATTTCAAGAAGACAGCAATTCTGAGGATGAATCTGACACTGGAATATTGAGAGCTTTAACACTGTCTCTCTGTGCTAAAGTAGAACAAGATCAAGCTCATCCATAAAAATTCTAGTGGGTCTTACAAATTACAAGAACGCTGGACATCACTTTTCTTTAACAAAATTAGAGAAGTAAATAATAACTGACTCTGGGCATTCAAACGACACTCAATTTCCTTGTTTGGCAAGTATTATCTAAAAGTTGAAGGTCATCGTCGTGAATGTAGTGCCAATATTTCTATTTCTTCGGAAGAAGGGCCCACAGAGGACGGTGAACTTTTCACTACATTAAAAATGTGGTCCATTGATCCTAAGCTTCACACTGTGACTAAAATATCGCAGTTGCGTGGTGAAGAGCGCAAATCGATAGGGATAAGGAAGATTTTATGTGAAGGAAAATTAGCCGTGAACTGGCAAAGGGAACAGACATATGCTGTAATGAATAATAATAGTGACATCGGATGTCGAAAAATGTATTCGCTAGATGTGTTGATGAAATGCAAACGAGTTTTTGGGAGCAAAAATATCAGATCTACAAAAAAATCAAACTCATTTTGAGAATTTATTGCGATTAAAGTATGTGCAACCTTACTATTTTTCAATCCATTTCATAGTAATGGATAAATTTATGCTACACTATTGGTCTTCGGAACAATTTTTCATTTATAATACTTATTTAAGAGATAACGCGGGGCAATCTTGGCAATTGATACTACGGGCACATCTTTCTGTATTTAGTCGTTATCCATATTCAGACATCTGGAGGTCAAATTCCTGTAACACAAATAGTCTCGGAAAGTATGATATTATATTGGCTTGGTTGCTGGAAGAAGTATGATGCTCGCGTCCCAAGAATTATTGTTTGAGATCACTCACTAGCAGAGGCTGTTACGTGAGTTTTTATGGAAATGACACTTAATAAGTACATTCAGCAATGTGACGTTTTTACGAACTTATCGACTGAAAGTTTTCCAGCAATTTACTTAAAAATTGATTACTGCCATATGATTAGCATTCTTCGTCGCTGGGAGTGCATTACGAAGGCGAAACTGCTGCACGAGTTTCATGTGCGAGCTGTGATATTAATAAGTCCAATACACTGCAAGAAGCTTAAGATTTGTTGAGTAGTATATTGATAATCATGTAATAGTGAATATGCCCGAGAAAGTATGTTGTCTGGACTGGATACGGTTGACTTAAGTGAAGAAGGACGAAATTGTGAAGTGATATTAAAAGGGACAACCGGAAAGTCTTGAAGATGACCCTACGAATATTTTAGCTTGGTTTGACCACATTAAGTCAAATGGGCAACAATTTTGCTACATTAGGACTAATGACGAAAATGATCATTATTGTCCAGATTCGACACTCAAATTACGACATTTAATAAAAATTCTCGCACTTTGGTCAAGTGTGATGAGGGGCACCACAAATGCACAAAACTGACGTATTCGTCGAATTCGGTGGAGAACTATTTCAATGATTTGAAAAATCGGACATTGAAAAACTCTTCACTTCCCTTGACAGTGGACAAATTCTTCCTGATTCACTGCGAATAAATACAAGGGATGACTGGAAACGCCACAACAAGGTATAATATGTGGAGTAAGTAAATGCAATGTTTGTGCTTTTCGTTTGTTATGCTCTGTAAATACATTTTAGATATGGCGAAACATGATGTAGTGGATCTCGAAAAAGAGGAGACTAAAGCAGGACGCACACTGAACCGACTCGACTCGGCTCGGCATCCGCGTACTGCCATGACCGGTCGGCTCAGGTCGACTACTGGGCGGTATGCTGGAAGAGGCAAAAATCGACGAGCGTCTAGGGGTCAGATAATATAAAGAGTCTCCGCTTACCGACTACGTACGAAGCGATTTAGAACTGTCATTTGTGATTTGTCTTTGTTACAGGTATTTATTTACAATTATTTATAACGTTTGTTCTTGACTACATTACATACTTGTAATTACATACTCGCAGGTGCGAAATTATTCCATTAAATATGGAAAAACCAGAGCATAAGTGTGTATTTTGCTCTAAAATATTTACTTTAAAATGTAACCTCAAAAGGCATATTCAAAACATTCATCCAAATGGTGCTAAAATGAAATACACATGTTATTCTTATTTAAAAAACTTCGGAAATAAAGCTAATTTGAAGATACATATTTTCAAAAATTGCAAGAATGGTAGTCGTGGGATCGGCCGTGCTCAAAATAAAGTTGTGCAATGTGCGATTATAAAGAGACCAAAGCTGTTGTGTTAGAACATTATAATCATGAACATGATGTTACCATAAACGTTACTAAAATAAGCTTTATGACCATGGCTGAATTCGAAGAATGGAAAACAAAATAGAAAAGGAAACGGTTTCAAAATTTGTTAAATTTGATTATGCGAAAACTCAGAACTCGACTACTTCATATTATAGGTAAGAATAATAATAATAGAACGTTTATTTAGATAAAATTACCAACAAATGCCAGTAGAGAAAATTCACGGGTGCACGTGACTTTTGCCCATGTTATTCTTATGGACTTCCGGTTAAGAATATTTTGCTAGCTTTAGGGGCGTGGCTTAAGTTTGATGTGACGTAAGAAATCCTTCGACCAATGAGAGAGTAGCGTGGGTAGTATTCGACCAATGGGAGAGCGGGATTTAATTTGAATATATTTGGCGCGCTTAATATTGCATTGTAGTCGGTAAGTAGGAATCTGTAATTGTGTAGTTGATGGTTCAACTATTTTCCGCTAGAGGGAGTGAGCTATTACTGTAAAGTGGTAAGCTATTGAATAGCAGATAGGTAGGTAACTGTAACGTGGTGAGCTATTGAGTAGGAGAGAGAGGAAACTTCTTAGTGCAGAAGTCCTGGAATTAAGTTTTATTTGTTAAAACCGATAAAATATCCCGCTGCGATCTGGGTTTGAACCGAGTACCTTTGGCGCAAAAACCCAGTGCGCAGCCACTGTGCTGAAACAGTGAATGTGATAAGTTAACTTTGAACTGTTTTATAAATACCGAGATAAGCAGCACGCGAACTCGCAGCGAAGCGTTTAGGATTTTGCGATTATATTTATAAATAGAATAGAACATCCGATCTGAACCTAGATTCTTTTTATGTTAAATATAATTAAAATAATAATAATTCAATTGTCAGAGATAAGACCCTACATGCTTTAAATTTAAGATTGGAACTCTATATTTTTGTTTTTGATGATGCAACTATCCTTCGTTAGATGGTGCAAAGTGTTAGGAAACTGATATTTAATTAAAATAATAATAAGTCATTTTTCAAATTTAAGATTTAAATAGGAACTCTGTAATTTTTTTTTGATATGGCAACTATTCTCACTAGATGGCGAGCGGTATGAAACTGTAATATTGCAGCAACTACGAATCGCGGGAAAGTCGAAATTTAAATTAGGTACAAATCAAAATTCTGAATAAAAGTAGTTTTACCTGTTAATTGTCAAATTATTTTGGGAGAGTTGACCCTCAAACAAGCGCCATCAGTATCAGGATACCATGAATGTTAGGAGAAATAAAATGTCTTTGTATTAAAAAAGATTATTTTACGAGCAGGAAACAGCGTGCAATGTCAACTATTATAACGTGGGTGTGATAAGAAAAAACACAGCATGTAAAGAGACAAATTTTATTTATAGCTATAATCTACGTTCTACATTTATATAATAGTTTGTTATAATCTAAAATAATGATATATTAAGTGTAAAATGTGCAGTTTATTGTGGTTTTAATCAGAGGTGCACACACGAAAATATAAATTTATCGGAAAAGGATTACAATATAATATTTACTTATTGGTAGGTACATGCTATAATAATTTATTCAATTGCAAATTTATAACCATGAGCGTACGTGTTTATTTTATTGGAAGACAGCATCCTTTTATCGTCAGTAGCTTCCAAAGCCAACTTATTTACACGGTTTGTAAAAATTTTATGATTTTTCGAAATTATCGTATTAAACTGAACAATTTTATTAATATTTTTAAATAAACAATTGTAATAATCTTCAAAAGTTAAACGTTTCATAGCAGAATAAGGAATACCTTTATTTACTTTCTTTGTATCTTTATTTAAAATGTTTATACTGTATACTTTGGATCGTAAACCAATGAAATGAGTGATTATTTCACCATTTAATTCATCTTTAAATTTACCCATAACTTTTTTGTTTACCAACGGAATGTTATAAACATTATTAACGTCATAGTCGGATGTGTCAAACATTCTGGAAGCGTCTCTTCTGATAATATCATAAATGTCATCTTTGTTATTTTTTGGATTGAATGTGATTATAAAACTGTCGGTGTCCATATAATTTAATATAATATTAAAAGTATTTTCGATTTCCTTTTTAACATAATTGTAAAAAAAGTCATACATTACAATTTTCGATAAGTCTAATATAGTAAACCCTATAATTATCGGTTTGTTATATACAATAGATTCTTTTGTCAATTCTATGGTTACTAAATTTTCGTTAAAAATCTGAACAGACTTGAAAGCCGGCTTAGCGATGTACTTTTTTGCGGATTCCCATTTATTTACCAATTTAATACATCTATAATTCCTAATATTTTCAACACTTTTACCGTATATGGCATTGTTCATCAGTTTAAAATAATTTTTTTCGTATGTTGTTTTTGCTTGAGTTCTAAGACTCGTATTTAGATCTATATATTTTGCAAAAAAAAGCTTCTTCAGTAAATTCTAGTACTCTGTAAATTTTTTTTAAAATCAAACCATGTTGCAAACATTGCAATAAAGCTTTGTAATGAATAATATATTTTTCCTTGTCCTCTAAAGTTAAAAGTAATTTTTTCTGATTTGTTTTTGATGTTTTATGTGTTGGACAAAACGGAAAATGATTGTGCAATTTGTGTAATTCTTTCGGATATTCTAAATCAACTTCTAAAATACAGGATTTATTACTTTCCTCATTATCGTATATTGTTTGTATGTTATTTTTTAGGTTATGTTCACATTCTTGCAGTGTCTTTGAGTCTATCCAACGAAAATCTTTAAGAGGTAATTTTTGTTTCAAGCTGCTCCCATATAAATTATTACAGTCAAGATAAAGAATGAAAACTGTTTCCTTCTCAGGTTCGTAAAGGTTACCCATATATTTGTTATTGCTTTCTCCATATCTATGGGAACACTGAGTCATTCCACCGCGAATGCTCGATTCAATGAACAATATTTGATCTATATCTGTCAATAATTCAATTTCAACGTAGGAGAGTTTCAAAGCGGCCGAAAATGCTAAACCCGGAGTGGTATAGAAATAAACCGCGTCGAGACCGTAGTATTCCATTGTCAATTTTCTAAAATTTTGAAACGCGTCCGCTAACAGATAAATGTCAGTTTTTAAATATATGTCCGAATACTCTCCTAAATTCTGTACGTTAAAATGCTTCCAAACTGTTTGAGCATGTTCGTAGTCCTTTGATTCGATACTTTGGTTCTGTAATTTATTATAAAAACACTCGATAGGAGGTAATTTGGTATCTTTTAAACGTTCCCATGAATTTACGTAATCGTAGCAGAAAACACCTTTACGAGTAAGCAAACCGAAACTGTTATTATCTGGAAAAGCTGCTCTTAAGTTACACTTTTGTTCGTCGGTTAAATTTTGAGCTATTTTTTCCAGAGAGTCGTTCATAAATTGGTAGGAGTCGAGAAATTTTACAAGAACTGAACCAACATAAACAGATAGTCCAGTATATTTTTCGTGTGTTTTTGGAATAATATTGATAGTGTTTTTCGTTTTAGCTGCTAAAGTTTCTATAAAAAAATGTAAATCGTATTTAAAGAGGTTATGAAGTATGACTGGTAGTATTTTAGTCCTTCTACACTGTAAATTGCAATTGTTGCACAGCGGATATAAATAACACCCCGTATAGTGATCGTGATGATGGACTTTTTGATTTTGTTCGGTAAATAAACAACAGCATACTTCACATTTCTCAGTCAACTCGAAATTACACTTTTCTTCCTCAGTTAACGGTACCATCGGCAAATCCCTTTTAGATAATATATTATCAATTTTTGAGGCTTCTAAAAAAATTTGTGAAACGAACCATTCGTGACAATTTGCACTTCTGTTCAATTCAAAAGTATTTAAAGTAGAATCAAAATCACACAATAGTAAATAGCCAACACTATAAGGAACATGCTGTTGGTACGAATTAACAAAAGAGTGTAACAGTGTTGGTTCGCAGGAATGTATAGGAACTGTAAACGCTTCAAAATCTGCATAAATTACGAACGGTGCTTTTAAAAGCGCGTCGAAACGATTGAATTTCAACACAGCATCTTTCTGCGATGGTACATCAATACGAACAGCAGCGTGATTTTTACAAAATTCCTCATGTGAAATTAATTTCTGTTCGGTGTAAAAGTAATTTAGACAACGATTGCAAATAAAGGTTTTCTTCTTATTCTTAGAAAATTGCGACGAACATAATTTTGCCAGGTTGGTTATTAAACAAAAGTGTCCTGTTTTACCGAATTTTTTCGTAATAAATAATAAATTGGCATGTTTGCTTTTAATTTCTTTTGTGTGATATATAGGATAAAAGTTATTTTTATCATCTACACCAAAAACATTCACTGACATAAAATTATTCTGTCTTTCAAACAGAGCAATATCCGATATTTTCATCGGAAATGTAATATTTTTCAAGTTGAAAATTTCATGAATGTTTTGCGGGTACGAACTTGTTAATAAGGGATTATGATTTTGGGGGTACATTTGCGCCAAACAACTCCAAATAATAGAAGTCCTTATTCAAAAATTACGCATATTTGATAGGAATGTGTTGTCTTAGCAAGTCTACCTCGTATAATAGGTGTAATATTAACACCTCTTGTCGATGTTTCTTATATTTAGTACAGCACCTGACGTTCTCTTCTGAAGATGTTGAGGAATTGGAATGTAAGTGTTTCCTTCTATCGACAGCAGTTTATTTATATTTGCTAAAATATAAGTTATAGAAGACAACGCCCAGCCACTGCCACGTTCTTGAAAAACTTCAACCTTAAGAAGAAAAAAATTATGTTAAAAAAAGCGTAAAAGTCGTTGATTGCTCTGTTTACCTGTGTTAAAATATCTGAAATCAGTTCCGACAAGATCTCTTCCAAGTTGCTGTATCTTCCAGCTTCAGAGTTTTTTGTTTTAAAATATTTGTAATCTGTTTGTTCGGGGTCGAAAGGTAGAATGAATTCACAGCACAAAATTAAATTCAGTTTTAAAAAATTAAACTTCTTTAAACTTTCCGTCACTTTTGAAATTATCAGTAATTTTGACTCTTCCATAAATTTATTTAAATCTAGACGATTTACATTTATTACGCATCCGGTTCTGATTCTAGATTTGAAAGCAGATTTCAACTGTAAATAAAAATGAAAAATATGCATAGGAAAGTGACAATAATTTTCCAAAAAAATAAATTCTCACCTCTTTCCAAACAATGTTAGACGATTTCGAAGTAGATGGTTCACTTGCTTCTGTAATTCCTTCTCCATATTTTTGTTTCTTTATTTTCACCTCTTGTATTCTTTGTCGAAATGTTTCATTTAATGCTAAACAAGTCTGTAGTTTTCTTTTAACTGTCACACTTTCACAATTATTTAAATGTCCAAATATTTGTTGCAGATTTAATGTATTTAAAGTATCTAGATATTCAATATTATCAACAAAAGCCCGAGATAAATTTGTTTTAAGTTCGTTTGTTTTAGATATTATATCTTCCAAACTATCCATTTCTAACCAACTGTCTCCGGTGCGCGTCTCTGTTTAACTGAATAAATGATTATACTTATTAAATTATTATAGTTATTATTATTATTATTATTATTATACTTGTTAAGAGTTATTTATTGTAATTTTTGGATTTCTAAACATTCTGCGGGTTGGGGTTTGTTACACTCCTTTTGTCCCCGATATATCAGGACGAACTGTTTTGTGTTGATACACTCCTTTTGTCCCCGATATATCAGGACGAACTGTTTTGTGTTGAGTTGCTTCAGATCTTCTGCTGTTATCTCTTCGGCCATTCTTTTCGGCAAAAAGATACCGCCCATTTCGAGTTGAAGCACGACACTTTTTTTATTATATCTTGTGTCGACAAATTCGGCACTTAAAATTAAATTATGTTCCCCTATTTTTAAATCTTTCGGTTTTATTAGTGCTTTTGTTTCACATAACCCTTTTAGGTTCACTTTCGATAAGAAATCGGAATTAGCCATAGTTAGTTAGTTAATGCGTTCTCTTCGAGTTTCAGAAACGTAATGAAACAAAAGCTATCCTATACTCTTATCTTATTATAGTAGGTAAGACAATTTAACCGTTATTTTCTGATAAGACTATTTTATCACATGGCGCCTTTATTATGTGAGCGGAAACTTCTCATTTAATACTTTTTTACCAGAATAATTATGTTTCATCTTTAAAAGTTTGATACCTATTTTACTTTTAATCCTAAAGATTTCTTTTAGAGATTTCACTGTATCGTAAGTTTCGAGTAATGAATTTGTATTTAATATAAATTCGTTTAAAGATTTATTATAAAACTTTAAATTTTTTACGAATCGTATTTGACATTTTACCAAAAATTTATATTTTCGCGCATGCACCTCTGATTAAAACCACAATAAAACTGTACGTTTCAAACTAGTTCATTTTATTTTTTTTGTATTGGGAAAGAAGTGAAAACTTACATCATATCCTGTATATCACAGGAAAAAGGAAATCTGCAAAAGTAGATAAAGGAAAAACCGCGAAACTGTAGGTACTTATGATGCAATATAATAAAGCGTGAATTAAACGTGTCTATACTGGTTCGTTAGTCATCCCACACATTTTTATACAATAAAACTCAATAATTTACAGTTTTCCGATGAATTTATTTAATCTTACATTATGGTAATAATCCGCTTACATAAGTATATAAAGTAAAGCAATTTCTTATTGCACAAACACAATAGGTGTTATTAATATGACTTAAACAATAAGGTACATTTTTCTCAAAATTCGGAACATTTTCAAAATCGGTTTCTTCAAGATTGATTATGAGAGGGATCGAAGTAGTAGTCTGTGCTGGAGAGCTTCTTTCTCGCATAACTACACTCTCCAAGAATTCCTTCTTCTCACGTCCTTTTACGTAAACCCTTTGAACATCAGCTGAGCATAAAAATTCCCTCAAAACATCGTCTACATATTCATATTTAATGTGACCGCTGCTGAACCTGATACAGTGATAATTCTTTTCCAAATACCTGACGTGTCTTTTCTGTTCGTCAGATAAAGACGCGTAATTTTTCGGAGATTCAAATACAAAATGTTGTGTTCTAATGCCGTCGTTTATGGCGACTTCTTTCGGAACAAATTCAGGAATGTAAAACCCTTGTATGTCTACAACTAGAAACTTCATATTTCACTTTTTACTTTACTTTTTCACTACTTCCTTCCTTTCAGACAATCTTCCCAATACTGAGGGTTAAAATTACATTACATTATATTTCTGACGATGCCGGACAGGGGTTTATACTCTACTACGCAGTCGTGAATAATTATACAGTAGGCTCGTGTATTTTCTGGAAAATTATCCGAACTTTCGAATTCCAGTTTGACATCTACAGTTGACGACTTTAGAGCCTCGTTTTGCTTGGAACAATCGATCACAAAGAGTGCTTTCTTATGAAATTCGTAGTACGAGAGTAAAGGTTGAGGATGTAATTTTCCGTGGAAACTTTTTTGAAAGTCCACATACATTTGGTACGCTTCCATGTACCGTTTTTTCTTGAAGTCTAGTCTAAGAGACTCATACGGATAACACTGTGAGTTTAAATACAGCCGCACATCTGTTAAATTTACGTTGTCAAAGAAAGAACCATCACCTTTCGGATTGTCTTTTCTGTCCGTTTGAAATGCTATTATCACATATCTAGGCCGTTCGACGTTTGTTGTAGTTTTAACTGTCCACACATCTCGATTTACCTCTCGGAGTGCAGGTAACTCGTGAAACTCCCACCGTCTGAACGGAATCAGAATAGGTGAATCCTTAGATATTTCATTCAAAAGCCTCAATTTCACGGCATCATTTGGATATACGTGCTTCACGCGTAATTCGATGTTAGTAATTTCAATCGATGCCGTCTTAGCACTGACCGGGGGAATTACAAAACAATTATCATCGGATCTTGCCCTTATCAAGCGCAACGTATGCTTTCCGCTAATGACTCGTCTGTAATCTTGAAAGACCCCTAACAAATAATCCAAGGGTATTCGAACTGCATAGGTCTTATCAGTATGGAGGGTTGGAATAGGGGTGTTGTCTCGAGGGTAGTTCCACCCTAATACGTCGTAGGGGACGCATTCGTTGGGACTAAAGGTTATGTAGGTACGAAGAGAGCTAGTTGTTCCGGGGTCTCTAATTTTATCCACTTCTTTTCCGTTCAATTCGTAAGTTATGGATTCAAATAGATAAGCCCCCGTATTATTCGAAAGCGTCACTTCGCCCGCACCTTCCCCGGTAATTTTTAATTTTGCTTCTATGTGTAAAACTGCTTCATACAATGCCACGAACACATCCTGTTGGTTGATTGATATTAAAATTTCATCCGAGTTGTCGAAAGATTTGGTCTGAGGGTGATACGTATGTATTTCTTCCCGAACGATTGAGTCATCAAAATTTGGATCGATGAATATTTCTAGTTTGCTTGACATGGTGCCCCAGAGACCGAAGAAACCTGATGTTTTCTAAAGTTAGAGCTGCTCTGTTGCGACGTTGTTGTTCTTGAACTGTGTCTGCTAAGACTGAATCTTTACGAAACGGTCCTGCTTTAATATATTCTGTGAAGGTTAGCCCCATGATGGTTGTCTCTTCAGTTCCAATCTGATTACGATTTCTTCTCCCCGAAAATTGATTGGGTGATTGTTCTGATCGAGCAGTGTAAGCGTAATATTGTCTATACTGGTTTTGTTCACGAGTGGTAAATAAATGTGATTGGTCGGTTCAATATTTATACTATATCCTGGAGCGACTGACGGACTGAATTCGTATATGGTGTGAGCCTGGGCGTCACCGTAGTATGCTCCACTAGTAATATTGCACTCTACTCTGATGGTTACAACCTTGATTATGTTCACAGGTAAGTCGGACTCGTGCAGAACATCGGGCTTTAGTTTACGTCTGGAGAATCCCAATATCGTACCGATGCTGTCTTCACGGTCGAAATTAACGGGAAAAGCGCTTTTCAGCTCACACTTCAACGTATTGTTGTTCGCGGTCAGAGACAGAATTTTCTGATTTTCCTCGTATGTGGCGTGTTCATCGGCGAGAATGACTGAATGCAAATATTTCTCGATGTCGATTATTTCATAGGCACCCGTCGGAATTTTAACAGACACTTCTGCGTTCTTATTGGTTTTTGTGTTTTTAATTGTGTAATAGAATTTATTACACCCCACATCAATGTTAGGTACAGAGTTGTAGGTATGAAATCCTATAAGAGCCAGCGAATATTCGAATCTGGGGTTAAGTTCAATCGGTGGGTAGAAATTCGCAGACAACTGATTGCTTAGTCCCTTGAGGGTGAACGTCTGAGACATGACTGATAGAAAAACTCTTTGATACACAATTTTATTTATTTGACAAAAATTCTAAGCACAAATGCCCACAGTTAACGCTTCCATAGTTTTGATATCTGTTGTAATTGTATAATATTTTACATCCGTGAAAATAATTAAGTAGCTCAAGCGGGGGTTTGAGATCACCAAAACTGTCAAAGTACTGCACAACTCCTTCCCGCTTCTTGTAAGCCACCCAGTGTGTTCCTCTTCCAGATTCGCTGTCCAAATTAACTACTGCAGACTCGTTGCGTTTGAAGGTAGCCGGCATACCGTCACGCATAAACACTCCTCTGAAATGTGGAATTTTCATTTGTTTTGCGTACTTTACGATATCTGAGTCCGTCAGAGGTCGTCGACGATTATTGATTCCTACCGGCGATTTGTTCAGTTTTTTTCACTCTTGAGAAAGAGACCCATGCCTCTTCGGTACGGTTTTAAGTATAGACCGCTCCCCTTTTTACCCAAAGCAATTGCTTCCAGTTTTGTTGTGACGAGATAATTCGTCGAATTTCTTGGTTGCTTGTTTGGAATCATTAACAACCTTCGCAATCCCCGCCGCCCCACCAGATAGAGCCCCCAATGCTGAAAGTCCCGCGAAGATGGCCGGCAAGAGAGGTAAAAAACCACCAGATTTCGGAATAGGTATAACTCGAGGAGCTCGAACTTTCTTCTTACCTCCAGCTTTACGTACTGCTTTCCGTGCCGCTTCTAAAGCTAATTTAACGGTATCATTAACATTAGACGCTCCAGCATCTTTTATCGCTTGCTTAGATGCTTCTATGATTCGTCTTAAAGCGACTTTCTTTTTCTTGAACTTTAATCGTTGTTGTTGTCTTCGCTGTTTCAAACCCATTCCTAGTTTACGTTTAACTTTCATGGCGTTCGTGACTGCCCAAGCTGCAGCCTTTTCGCCAAATTTGGAATCTTTGGCCTTCACGCGGTCCCACGCTTTATACTCGAGAATTCTGTCAGCTTTGTGACGTTCCTCAAGATTCTCACTTTTGGAATAAGCTACGTCGTGAACTTTACACGCTGCGTCTAAGGGATTAATACCGGTATCTCCGCGTTGAAGTCTTTTTCTCAATTTAGTACCGGGACCACAATACTGATAACCGGGTACGTGAAGCTCAAACGGAAGCTTATTTATAAGAGTGTTTAGAACACCCTCACCTTGATAAGTTAACATAGATACTGAACCGATCACGAAGATACGTTCTATATATATAGACGTGTACGTGTAATGCTCGATCAGTTAATAGAAATGCGTATAATTAAGCAAACCACTTCGCTGCCAATAAGAAATCTCGATGATGTTACCGGATCTGTTGAATCGAAACTATCAAAGCACGGGTGTCTGCTGCCGAACAGCATACGTGCTCTCATCTGCGGACCTAGTGGATGCGGAAAAACGAACGTCCTCATAAGTCTCATTTTTCGATCCTAATGGACTGTGTTTTGAGAATGTTTACGTGTACTCGAAATCGTTGAAGCAATGGAAGTATGAAATTTTGCAGAAAGTTATGTCACGTGTCAACGAAGTGAACTATTACCCCTACGAGGATAATGATAAGGTATTAGCGCCATCAGAAGCGAAACCATATTCTCTGATGATATTTGATGACATCGCGTTTGTTAACCAAGCCAAAGTTTATCCATATTTTACGACAGGAAGACATTGGGAAATTGATTCCTTCTATTTATCTCAAACCTATACTAAGATTCCCAAGCATCTCATACGAGATAATGCAAACTGTATAGTTTTGTTTAAACAAGACGCTTTGAACTTGAGGCATGCCTACGATGAACATGTGACGACAGACATGACATTCGATCGGTTTAAAAATATTTGTTCCGAATGCTGGAAAGATAAGTACGGCATGCTAGTCATAGTAAAAGATAATGCGATTAACGAGGGAAGATACAGAAAAGGGTTCGATGGGTACATTGTAATATAAATACAAGCGGTTCATTGATTATCGATTCAAATGATCCGATGACTCAGACCTGTTCAGATCATTAGAAGTGCCCGCTCAAGAGACCAAAGAGACCGATCAAAGAGACCACTCAAGCGGTCAAAGAGGTCAAAGAGACCGGTCAAAGAGACCACTCAAGAGGTCAAAGAGGTCAAAGAGACCGATCAAAGAGATCAAAGAGACCGTTCGAAGAGGTCGCATGAAAAAGTACTTGTTTCTGTTCAAAAACCTGTTGACATGAGACGAAAACATAATAAAGTTAACCGTTCAACCCCTCGCCTTCGTCGTAACATCAAACCGACCAAGTCTACGCAAATTACAGAAGAGCTTATTAAAGCCTCCGATAACATACGAAAAAAATATATAATATGGCTTTAAAGCTGGGAAGAGCCGAAGAGGATGAATCGATCGACAGACTTATGAAATCCGTATCAAAACCTTTGAGGCACATAAGTGAAACTGCTAAAGCAATCGCCCAGGACGTAATACAAATAAAAGAGGAACGTAATGTTAAAGCGGAACCGAATGAACATCATCACCACCATCATCATCAGTTCGGTAGTTCCACTCCTAAACTAAAGAAGCGAAAATTATCCTTTGTACCGTTAGAGAAGATTGCTGAAAGTTCAGATCCAGAAGAAGAAGAAGACGCAGCAACAGCAACAGCAGAGGGTTCAGATGATGATGATGATGATGATCCAGATTCTGTGTTTGAAAGTATGCGAACTGAATACGAAAGTACCCCGGAACAAATTCAACAAGAGTTTCTCAATCAATATCCCCCGATAGCGAGAAATTACATAGAAGGTTACATATTGGACAAAACCCGCGAATACGATTCAACTTACGGCATTTATTTCGATGGGAATAAGTGCAGATTGGGGAACAAGATAGTCGAAATAGACGATATTGGTAATTTTATAATTGAAGGAAAAAAGTTTAATGCAACCCGTGGCTTGTACGAATTACTTTTCAAACGAGAACCGAAAGAAACCCTTTACAGCAAAGAAGATCAAAAGAGGTATAAAGAGATGTTGGAGTTGACGAGTGCACACAAACGGAATTTCAATCCTCTGGGTCAAATCCAAGGCACCAAGTCTCTAAAGTACACGAAAATAGTGAAACAGCTGTTCCCCAAGCAACGGTCAAAGTCTTATGGAGGGGAGGGTTTATTATATAGTCAAAAAATCTGTACAGACAAACCAGTTGACTATATTTATTGGGACGACGTAAACGAGATTGTAGATCGCTTAAAGTTATTAATTGCTTCGCAACTGTCGGGTCATACCAATCATCAAAACGAAATTTTGTCGATCGAAGAAGAACTGCGGGAAGCCGGTGTAATAGCATGAGTATCAATAAGTTCGGAAGAAGCGCCCAACGTAATGCACCAGCGGTTCGAGGACCTCGAGGTATCGGTTTTCATCTGACTGCAGAAGGTGACTTTGACATTCAAAATCGTAAATTGTGCAACGTTAAATTACCCACCGGTGAAAATGATGGTGCGACAAAGATCTATGTCGATTCGATCAAAAATATTCTAGATCAATACGGTTGATCTAGGGTTGAAAAATCACATAACTGTAGCAAATAAAAACATACAATCTGCGAAAAATATTCTAGAAACAAAGATCAATACGGTTGATCTAGGGTTGAAAAATCACATAACTGTGGCAAATCAAAACATACAATCTGCGAATAGTGTTATTAAAGGAATGGGAACGTGGCAAGAGGTTAAAGCAACAGAAATTCAATCGATGCAAGAGAACAAAGCAGATAAACAATACGTGGACGACAAGATAGAAGAAGAAATCGGCGCAGATATGAATAAAATGGAACAGTTTATAACAACTAATTTGCAAACGTTCTTTACTAAGGAGCGCCAGCAAGATCTCGAAAAATGGGAAAAATTATTCCAAGATAACAATCGTATATTAACCGATAGAATTAACAAATTGGAACAGAATATTAGAACCTCTTCCTCGAAACGTGTAAATCCCAAGCCGACAACAACAATCTAAGATATGACATCGAAAATTAAACCGTCAACGGGAAAATTGCAAGTTGTTAGAGAATTGCATAAGCCTGCTAGAAGGAATTTTTCACGTAGACGTACAATTATAAAGGGATACGACGATTTGTGGCAAGCGGACCTGGCGGAATTCGGACAATATTCAACATCAAATCGCGGACATAAATATCTTTTAGTAGTAATTGATTGTTTTTCAAAATACGTGTGGGGAAAACCTCTAAAATCAAAGACAGCTAAAGAGGTTACGAACGCTTTGGAGACAATTTTGAAACAAGGTCAACGTAAACCTAAAAATCTACAAACAGATCACGGTACAGAGTTTTTCAATGTGCATTTTAAGAAGTTGACTGATAAGTACAAAATTAATCACTACAACACATACAGCGTTAAGAAAGCAGCAATCGTTGAACGTGTAATTCGTACCTTGAAAGAGAAACTTTATAAATTGTTCAGTTTGAACGGAACATATAAATGGATAAATTTAATCGATGATGTAATACTAGAGTACAATAATACCAAACACCGAACAACAAACAGGAAACCTTCGAAGATAACGAAAAAGATGGAAAATGCTGTGTTGAAATCCTCGTTTAACCATATAAAAATCGCGGGAAAGTCGAAATTTAAAAAAGGAGACATCGTAAGAATAAGTAAGACAAAATTTCAATTTGAAAAAGGATATACACCCAACTGGTCAACGGAATTATTTAAAATAGTGAAAATACAGGTGACCAACCCGTGTACGTATCTGTTGGAAGATATGGAAAGGCAACCAATCAGCGGGGGGTTTTACTCTGAAGAATTGCAGAAAACTACACAACCGGATGTTTACTTGGTGGAAAAGGTTCTGCGCAAAAACAAGAAGGGGGATTTGTACGTTTCCTGGCTTGGTTTCCCTGCAAGTCACAACTCGTGGGTAAAATCTTCAGACATTGTTTAGTCGAGGTGAAACAATTGCAGTGTAAAGATGTCCGAAAGCAGCAGTAGTTACAGCAACGACAGTTTCCTTGCCAGTCCGTGGAGTTTTATGGAAAATAGTTTGTTGAAATACGAAGATGCAATTCGTAATGAAAATCGTTTCATCTACGAAACCTGTTACAAGTGCGCGAATGACTTTTCTTTAACCTGTGGTCTTAGTCACGCAAGAAATTTCGAACCCGCGGTGAAAATTTTCAATAAATTTACCGTGAGTGGTGAGCATAGTGTTTCCTTCTTAGCAGACGATTGGTATGGCGTGACAAAATTTCTACGAGAATCGATGGAACAGTACTTTTTGAAACCTAAAGAAGAAAACGTCAAGTATCAAAGGGAAAGTGGATCGTATACCATCGATGGCGCTTCGCTTTTCGGGTTCAGACTGCTTAGAATTCAAGAAAAAACCACCACCAATCTCAATTCTGTGTTGTATCTAGGCGAAGATACTGTTCGACAAATTGTCGATTTGGAACCTGTAATTTATGCTCGGTTAGATCTCTTGTATTCCTTACATTTTTCCGAATTTTACAAGGACGTGCTCTTGCCGACTGTGACAGAGGAACTTAAAAAATACGAAAAAGAATGTGTTAAAGATATAATTTTAACTTATCATTTCATAACCCACGCCGGTGTACGTTATGGAGATGTGCGGTACTGTTTAAAAGAATGTTTGATGTATTGTATGGACAAATTGTATTACGATTTAGGTATAGCAGTCCCTACTACTTATGTAGAAAACTAAATAAGTCTAATCACTTTCAATCCAAATGTCTTTTAATGCAGAACTCTGTCGTTCAACATCATCATTACCTGAAAATTTAACGAAAGAATTTATCCAAAAATATTTAACCTCTACACAATTGGAAAAAATTTGGACTCAGTTGTCTGCTACTTTACAAAACGACGTCGATTTGCAATTAAAACGACCCTGCTTCGCTCATTATAACAGTCCTGGTGATAGCGATCATATAGACGGACCTCCTGGTCCCAAATCTCAGTGTTACCTGTGTCTAAAGTCTGCACGGAAGACGTAAGAAGAAGATGGCAATTTTGGCAAGTTCTTTTGTCATTCTGACGGCTTTGGTAAATCAAATCTTTTACGTTAATCACGCTCCAGGAGTAGCGGAAATATTTGTTTGCTTCGATGAAAAAAATGACAGTTGGCCCGATGCTTGGTACAGATTAGAGAAACTCACTGTATATGGAATTTCCGTTTTTTCTCGAAATATCTCTGGCGTTATCATCGATCAACAGAATAAACCGTCATTGCTGGTCTACAAGTTAAGACTCGTCTTTTTTAACCGAAGCTATGGAGATACGCCTGATTGGAAAAGAATTCTCGTATCAGGATATGATGCAGACTACGAAGATGCTGATTCGTCAATACACAGTTTACTTATCTACTATATATTCATATTAATTACATGCATAGTGACATTAGCTTATTCCGTTTATAAAATGTATAAGTATATTACATCATAAATAAATGTACCTATTTAAATCTTTAAATATTGAATTATTATTATTTTAATTATATTTAACATAAAAAGCATCTAGGTACAGATCGGATGTTCTATTTATAAATATAATCGCTGCGAGTTCGCACGCTGCTTATCTCGGTATTTATAAAACAGTTCAAAGTTAACTTGTCACATTCACTGTTTCAGCACAGTGGCTGCGCACTGGGTTTTTGCGCCAAAGGTACTCGGTTCAAACCCAGATCGCAGCGGGATATTTTATCGGTTTTAACAAATAAAACTTAATTCCAGGACTTCTGCACTAAGAAGTTTCCTCTCTCTCCTACTCAATAGCTCACCACGTTACAGTTACCTACCTATCTGCTATTCAATAGCTTACCACTTTACAGTAATAGCTCACTCCCTCTAGCGGAAAATAGTTGAACCATCAACTACACAATTACAGATTCCTACTTACCGACTACAATGCAATATTAAGCGCGCCAAATATATTCAAATTAAATCCCGCTCTCCCATTGGTCGAATACTACCCACGCTACTCTCTCATTGGTCGAAGGATTTCTTACGTCACATCAAACTTAAGCCACGCCCCCAAAAAATCATGACCGGAAGTCCATAAGAATAACATGGGAACGCCTACGCATTTTCCCCATTTTTTCTCTACTAATGCCATAGGTGCCATAGGGATGGAAACTTTAAAACCAGAGGGAAAGATATTCGTCATATTAAACTTTTGGGAAGTAACAAGATTCAAGCGTATTGTCCAGCAAAAATTGATGCAAAAATTTTACAAAATGGAGAAGTCTTTGTCAAATATTTACCCACACATGTAAGACATTCTGGTGAATTAGGAAGAATTGCGCTTTCAAAATCTGACAGAATACATTTAGCTGAAAAGATATCCAAGAAAATTCCATTTGATGAGATAATTAATAATGTTCGGTATTCCAACAAGTAAGCTAAATACTACAAAAGCACCAGAATGGCTGACTGTTGTATCTCAGAGTTCATTGTTATATCCAAATGATGATTTATTTCAAACTGCATTGGTGCTCGAGAATGAATTTTTTTTGTCAAAAGAAACAAGAATATTTCACAAACTAGCGGATCAAACAGCAGCCAAATTAGAAAATTCAACTCTAATCCCTTATGAAGTCGTTCTATGCCTCAGTAGAACGCGAAGTTACGTAAGATTGCGAGATCTTAACCGTAAAATAAGTTTTGATAATTGTCAAAAGAAAGTAGGTAAAAAATTGTCTAAATTTACTACTGTTAAAAAGTAAAATTTACCACTTAACTTTAAAATTATTATGTATTTTATTAAACTTGTTGCGAACTAAATTATTTTTGTGAAATTAACTAAGTACCTACTTATTAACTTTTACTTAATAATTTCTTTTCTTATTCGAATTAGAATCTAAATTATTTTGTGCCATTGGTAAAAGTATGTACCTACGTTTGTGCTTATTTTTCGATTTAATAAAGACACTCAGTTTTGTTGATGTTATTTATTTCACTACCTATTACTGATAATTATAATAATAATAATTAATTTTATGTAACTTTAACGAAATTCAATTATAGTATCCATGACGAAGACGTTAAGCAACGTCAAAAGCTCGGAAATTTGAAAAGAGTTTTCTTTTTATAAAATACTCCCAAAGGTCTAATCCCCCTTAAACGTTACAGAAATATAATTATAGGTAATAATATAATTATTATTTTCCTTGTAAAATTATCATTTATCGTGAGGTAAGTATCACGAAATCAGAATCTTCTCCTTCTGAATCTAGGGGTAGTCCAATGTCTCCACTATCAACATATTCGGCTCCCACTCCTTCCACACAAAGTAAACATCAACATTACACTTCGATGGCATCGGTTCGTCAGAACTACTTTGAACAAAAGCAGTCCACAAAAAAAGTAAGAAAGGAGTATCAGTTGCGTTTTTTGACGCTATGCAAGAAACAGTAAGAACATTTACACCATATCTTCAGATTGAGATAAAATCAAATATACATAGCCTGGTGTCAGAATATGAACAGAAGAATTTAATGGTCCAACAGCAATCAACCTCAGGCAATATGCACTTCCAGCAGCGAGTAGGACAAGTTCTACTACCTAAGTCATCCCAGCCACAGCAAAACGTAAATCATTCATCACTCAATCAACAATCACTAACTTTTCTATCCCCTCAAAACGAAATGTACAATTGTCCCGCAAATAATAACATTCACAATACAACATACCATGATATGTAAAACATAACAATTTTATCTATTTTTAATGTTCAGCTAAGCGTTTCTCAGGTGGTATTGCCTTCCTAAAATTAGTGACTTGCTTTTTCAGGTTCAATAAATGTACAAGTTCATACAACTTTTCACTAGACATTCTAAAATATCTAAAAAAATTTCGTCGTCGGCAAGTAAATCGGAAAACAAATGATAAAATTTTCCGTATGTTTCCCTTTTTAGATTTATTCCATCAATCCAGAACCTCGCTAGGGCGCCCATAGGGCCCCCCCCCCTGGATTGCTGGATTATTTAACCTACGTACTTGATACTTTATTTTGTAAGTTGCAAATCACATCCTGACCTTGAAAATTCAACATTTTCGCCTGTGGCGCATTGACAATTTTTGCATTCATACCACATATTTTTGCTTTGCCCCCTCCTAGAAAATTCTTTATGGGCGCCCTTGGAACCTCGGTGTTCGTTTTTCTATTTCATTGCATGCCTATGCTACCATGACATCTTCTTTAGTCTATTCGATTGCCGGAAACGTACTAAGCTAGTGCGCTGTTAAACAGCGGTGCGATTGTCGAACCGGGAGGATCCGTGTCGAGTCGAGCCGAGTCGATCCAGTGCGCGTCCTGCTTAAGACAGACAACGACCAGGGGGGGTTCACTATATCTGAAAATCCGAAACTAAGTTAAGTGAACCATTAGTTCCTTCCCCGACACGGGTGTCGCTAGTTATACCACTTGATCAAGTTTGACAATTGCCGGTAAGACAGAGCTGATACTTCCGGCGTCCCATGCGGTTAACCTAATACATTGTTGAAGTTTTGTGTTATAATTTACTTTATTACTATCATATTATGTTAAATGTATTATTAAAAACTGTAGTAATACAGCACAGCGAATTAAAATGCACGTGTTTCCTGCTGATAGAGAGGTAAGATAATAGTTACTTTGGTAAATTCACAAATTTCGTTAAAATATTATTAAATTTTACTGAAGAAATTGAATATTATACAATATGACTGTCATGGTAAAAATATTTCAGCGTTTTGCCTTGTGGACTGCTGCAGTCGAACATTCTGAAATGCTATATGAGAAGAGAAAAAACTTTCGTATTTGTGATATACATTTTGCTGAGAAAGCGAAGTTCTTAACTGTGCGAAATCGTACAAATCTGAAAGCTGATGCCATTCCAACATTGCATCTTTTTGGTAAGTTCTGTTTTCAATATTTATTAGTCATTTACAAATTATAGCCAAGAATATTTTGTAATATGCTTTAGTTGATATCCATAGTTTCCTATTAAAATGAATTCAGTTTCTTGATGCAGTGTGGATATTGTTATGCTGGATTTATAGTTTGACGCACTGGCAACAATGATAATATCAAGTTAGCCATATATTAGATTTTTTCATGAATTGGAAGAATCTGGCTTTAGAGTACAAACATAGTAGCGCGTCGAGGCTAGATACTTTTGTATGCTTTCAAATGCATATGCTCATGCCGCTATGTGACATCGAGGCACAGGCATCTATAAAATAATACCTACACAAATCTACATTTGCGCTATCAAATTAAAATGCCAAATAAGTTCTTATTTTTTTATCTACTTTTTACAGACTGTCATGAAAGTGTTTTAAACATAATAATAAAGAGTAAACCATGTAAATTTTATTCATTATCTGTATGTTACGTTACCTTTTGTAATAATTTTTTATTTTTGGTCTTAGGTGAAAGGAATATTTCGAGTGACATAGCTGTACCTGAAACATCTGTTACTCCGCCTCCCCAACTTTCAACAGTCACTGACGCAACTGAAGTTGTATATAAGCGAATAGCGAATAGTAGATAAATCGGCTTCAGCAAATTGAAAATGACGAGATAAACATAGTCACTGTTATAGTAATCGTATAACTGTAAAATAATGGTTATTTTCAGGATTTCCTATAACTCCGCCCAAACGGAAGATGAAAAGTAGTATTTCTCCGCGAACTCCGAAGCTCCGATCAGGTGAGACATGTTTAAATGTTTTTATATTTTTAAAATTAACTTGTAAATGTTGTTGATGATAGAGGAACAAACAAAAATATTGCGTAATTTGTAGTTTAATTTGTCTAATCTCATAAATTTCAAACGTCACATTTTCTATGCTCTGGATTTTCAGAATGTTTAAATTACAAGAATTTACTGTATAGTATTTTTGTCAATAAAAAAACTATTATCAATTTCTCTTCTACTTTAGATATCCGACGTCGCCTAAATTTACTTGCAGAAGGAAGAGTTTCAAGGCAGAACCAATTAACACCTGTTGCACGACGTTATTATAAAATTTCGACCGGAATGCTTCGAACTGCTAGGCAATTGGATGCAGAAAATACTTCAAATCGAAAGCGTTTGGAAGAAGCAATGAGAATATCTCAATCAGAAGACTTCTTTCGGGGAAGGATTAATAAAAGAACGGCTCGATTTATTCAATGTCAGTTGAACCAGCAACGTTACAGCAGCAGAGGGCGACGTTACTCCGTTGAAGACAAGATTTTTGCCTTATCTCTCTTGAAGCAAAGTCCAAAGTGTTATAAGTTGTTGAAAAAAACTTTCGCTTTGCCATCAAGAAAGTTGTTAATGGCCGTTTTGAGACAAATTCCTTTCCACACTGGAATTAATGAACAAATTTTAAATAGTTTGAAAAATTCAGTGGACCGATTGCCTGATTCAGACAGAAATTGTTCAATTGTTTTCGATGAAATCTTTTTAGAATCCGGGGTAACCTATTCTAAAAGTAAGGATAATTTCATAGGATTTGAAGAACTAGGTGGAGAGAAGAGAATGAAGTTCGCAGATCATGCAATGGTCTTTATGGCTAGGGAGGTTCACAGAAAGTGGAAACAGCCAATAGCTTTCTATTTCTCAGAGGGAGGAATGAAAGCTGTCGACTTGGCTGTAATTTTGAAAAAAGTTATCACTTCCTTACAGAAAATAGGATTAAAGGTTGTAGCCAGTGTATGTGATCAGTTAACTGTTAATTCAACAGCAATTAACATCCTTACAAATAAAACAAATCTAAATGCAGCCCCCGCACTTGTTAAAGGGCTTACGAAATAATTTCCTTAAAGGGCATGTTACGTTTACGTGGAAAAGTAGTGCACAGCAGATGGGCTCTTGGGATGATATTATCGCACTATACGAATTAGACGTAGGGGATCCCGACACTCGAATGGTGAATCGTCTTACAGATGCACATGTTTATCCAGAAAAGATCAAAAAAATGAAAGTGAATATAGCTGCCCAAGTGTTCTCTCAACGCGTTTCTGCTACAATGAGGGGACTGCAGAAGTTTGGTAAATATTTATAAATTTCTTCTTAAGGCTATCATGGCCATTGTCCATGGAATAATGGTTTCCGGGCTGGTTGCCACGTCGTCGTTGGTAATCTGTAACACTAAAATTAACATTAACACTTGACGTTTCGACTCTCATATCGGAGTCTTCTTCAGAAGCTATTCTGAAACTGAAAATCCTATCGCAGGTAACTCTATTTATACTCGCCGGTAATCACTGAAGCGCGACGTTTTCACGGAACAGTGATTTCCATTTAAATGCCGCTTCCCATCATCACCCTGCACAGAAACAGGGAACCATCAACACCTTGGTGCACAGAGCCCGCCAAATCAGCGAACCGGAACATTTGGAGGAAGAACTAGCGCATCTGAAGACAGCCCTAAGGAAGAATGGATATTCTCTACGAGCCATAGAGCATGCTATCAGGAAGAGCGATCAACGGCGAAAGGAACCAGAAATCTACATTGCGACGGCCTACCTTCCTTACATAGATGGATGCACGGACAGAATCGGACGTCTACTCAACAGACACAAGATCAACGTAGTGTACAATCCGCCTGGAAAGATTGCTGCAAGTTTCCCTAGGACCGTAGGAGAGCAGAAGAAGCATCAAGGACCAGGAGTATACAGCATCCCATGTATCTGTGGTAAGGAATACATCGGAGAAACGAAGAGACACATCAGCACGAGGCTGCAAGAGCACAGGAGGGACGTCAGGAACCAACGGACGGAGAAGTCAGCAGTCGCGGAACACTCCTCGTTGCCAGGACACGAGATTCGTTTCGAGGATACTAAGGCGCTAGCAAGGATTCCCAATTTTTGGCCAGACGGATCAGGGAGGCTATAGAGATCTTCAAGAGACCCAACTTCAACAGAGATGGAGGAATGGATCTACCGGTTACTTGGAAATCACTGTTCCGTGAAAACGTCGCGCTATTTATACCGGCGAGTATAAATAGAGTTACCTGCGATAGGATTTTCAGTTTCAGAATAGCTTCTGAAGAAGACTCCGATATGAGAGTCGAAACGTCAAGTGTTAATGTTAATTTTAGTGTTACAGATTACCAACGACGACGTGGCAACCAGCCCGGAAACCATTATTCCACAATATTTATAAATGCTTGTTCATGTGATTACAGGAGATTTCAATGCAGTCGTAGGCACAGGGCGAGAGGGCGGAATAGTTGGCCCCTTTGGATTAGGCAATAGGAACGATAGGGGAGTTAGACTGATAGAGTTCTGCGATAAACATAACTTAACGGTCGCGAACACTCTATTTCACCATCATGTTAGGAGATGCTATACGTGGAAGATGCCAGGAGACTTAGGGAGATATCAAATAGATTACATTCTCGTTAGGCAAAGATTTAGAAATCAAGTTAGGGATTGTAGAAGTTATCCAGGAGCAGATATAGATAGTGATCACAACATAGTCGTTATGAAAGCCAATCTTAAATTTAAGATTTTGAAAAAAAGAAGCGGAAGAAGGTATCTTGACCCAGAGAAACTAAAAGATGATGATATGCGCAATAAGTTCGAGAAAAAGACAAACGAAGCACTAAAGGGCACGGGGGGAAATATTGTTAGGGACATAGAGGCAGAATGGAATTGCATTAAAAATAGTTTAGTTTCCTCAGCTAGGGATATTTTGGGTCATAAACAGAATGAAAGTAGGAAACCCTGGATAACAAAACATATTGTGAGTCTAATAGAGGAAAGGCGAAAATATAAAAATAGGTTAGATGAAACAGGGAAACAAAGATATAAGGCGATCAAGTGGGAAATTATTCGGGAATGTAGGAAAGCGAAAGAGCAATGGATCGATAATAAATGCAAAGAAGTGGAAGATAAATTCGAAGTAGGAAAGACTGATGAAGCATATAAAATAATTAGGAGAAATTTTAGAGAAATTGGATCTAGTACCAAAAACATTAGAAATGAGGCAGGAGATATCCTAATCGGAAGTGGGGAGAAGGCAGATAGGTGGAAAGAATATTTAGGAAACTTATATGCGGGACAGGAAGTGCAAGATATATTAGAAAGCGAAAGCAGTGTAGAGGGGGATAACCTAGGGAGTCCTATAATGAGAGAAGAGTTTGAGATAGCACTAAAAAGTCTAAGGAATAATAAAGCACCAGGTATAGATGGCTTGCAGGCAGAAATCTTAAAGTGCGCAGGTCAAGAGGTAATAGATCGTTTATTTAAACTAGTTAGTCGCATATACCTGACAGGCGAGATTCCAGAAGATTACAAACGGAACATCATAGTAGCTTTGCCAAAAAGAAAAGGCGCGGATAGATGCGAAAATTTTAGAACTATCAGTTTAACTTCCCATGCGTCAAAAATTTTAACTAGAATTGTGCAAAGAAGGATGGAGAAAAAGGCGGAAGAAATATTAGGAGAAGATCAGTTCGGATTTAGACGAAATAGAGGAACGCGCGAGGCCATTTTAGCTTTACGAGTAATTATAGAAAAAACGATAGAAAAGAGAAAGAGCGTCTATATAGGATTTGTAGATTTAGAAAAAGCCTTCGACAACGTAAAATGGGGGAAGATGTTCGAAGTGCTGAGAAAGGTAGGGATGAAATACAGGGACAGAAGAATAATACATAATCTCTACAAAGAGCAAAAGGCAGTTATAGAATGTGAGCAGGAACAAAGGGAAGTAGATATCCGGAAGGGAGTGAGACAGGGATGTGCATTGTCACCTCTAGTTTTCAACTTATATATCGAAGATGCGATTAATATTGTTAAGGAAAGAACAGCCTCAGGGATCAATGTACAGGGCCAAACTATTAACATGCTCAGATTTGCGGATGATATAGCAGTGTTAGCATCTAGCAAAGAAGAATTAGGAGCGGCTTTGAATGAAATGGAAGCAGTTTTGACACAGGGCTTCGGCATGAAAATCAATAAAAAGAAAACTAAAATTTTGGTATGTAGAGGATGTGAAAATAGAACTAAAATGGAAATACAAATTGGAAATGAGAAGATAGAGGAGGTCGCGGATTTCTGCTACTTAGGAAGTAAAATAACTCAAGACGGTAGGAGCACTAAAGATATAAAACAAAGAATGGCGCAGGGCCGAGTTGCGTTTAACAAAAAGAAACAACTGTTATGCTCGAGAACGGTTAATATAGAGACTAGGAAGAGACTCTTAACGTCGTATGTATGGAGTACGGCATTATACGGGTGCGAAACTTGGACAATAGGAGAAGCGGATAGAAAAAGAGTAGAAGCGTTTGAAATGTGGTGCTACAGACGCATGATGAAGATACCGTGGATAGATAAGGTTAGCAATAGGGAAGTATTAGAAAGAGTTGGGGAAAAGCGAAAGGTATGGAAAACAATAAAGAGTAGGAGAGATAGGATGGTAGGACACCTTCTAAGACACGAAGGAATAGTTCGTGACATACTAGAGTCAGAGATAGGAATAAAAAGAGGTAGGGGTAGGCCTAGATTAGACTACTGCTCTCAAATAGTTAGGGATGTAGGATGTTCTACTTTTAGGGAAATGCGTAGGTTAGCTCAGGATAGAAAAGAATGGAGGTACGCGTCCAACCAGTCTTCGGACTGAGAACCTTATGATGATGATGTTCATGTGATGCTTATTTATACTAATTATTTAATTTCAGCCCCTGGTTCTCTTCCACAGAGTGCTTTAGGCACTGCAGACTTTTTGCTCTTCGGAGACAAACTCTTCGACAGTGTAAACGGGTCCAGTATTCATCGAGACCATGGCAAAGAATTGCGATGTGCAGTTACTGCAGAATCTGCTCATGTAAAATGGTGGTACGAAGCAATTTCTGTATTGAATACAGTAAAATTTATTACAAAAGCGGGACGTTTATACCACCAACTATAAAAAACTGGATCCATACGCTTCGGGGTTTCATTTATCTATGGGGAAAATTACATGAAGAGGGGTTCGAGTTTTTGTGCCCTCGCAGCTTTAACCAAGACCCTGTAGAAAACTTCGTCGGGTGCATCAGGAGTCATGGTGCTCGAAATGTAAACCCTACGTGCATGTCATTTATCGCGTCATTTAAAAGTCTTTTGATTAACAATTTTGTATCCCCGCATTCACCTGGTGCTAATTGTGAAGAAGACGAAACTGATGGCGCCTTAGATTCACTGCAAGACTTTATATTTTCTAAAGAATGTGCAGTTGCAGGTATTGTACCTCTGCAACAAGACTTCATTAGTGATGTTAGTTGAAGTTTTCTAATGTTAGTAATTTACAGTCCAAGCTCCATGCATACTTAGCGGGTTATTTTGGCAAATATATATTGAAGATGGTGAAACGTTGTGTTACTTGTAAAAGCGAGTTGATTTCTACGGTAACAACAGAGGATCATGGCCTTATTGAATATCGGGCATATAGTGCCAAAGCTCTTTTAATGCCAAATACTATTTTTGTACGTTTATACAGTCAATGTACTGATATTTTACACCACTATTTACACTCGGTATGTATAAAAGAAGATGTAGGTTCCATTTTAATTAGTGCAATTAAACATCATATTCCTAAGAATTATAATTTTAGTTGTACGGAACACAAATTGCTACATTTATTTGTAGATAAATTTGTATCATTTTACTTATTCACTTGGGCAAACAACGTTAATTCTATATTAAATGGACTGGAATCCAGAAAAGCTCTCATTAATGATCGCATTAAAATTTTACCGGAAATTTCATGCATACGTGTTAGGCAAATTAATCAATCTAGGATGCCCTGCGTATCATGGCTCAGTTCGTCAAGATACCAATAACCAGAGTGCGTAGGGTGCAGCTGTCACTTGCTCTTACTGTCAGTGGTGTCGCCAGTTTCAAGATTGTTATTTTTGTAAAGTTAGAGAAGCTTTATTGATTGTTAACATCGAATGATCACTTGTATACTGAATTTGCGTTTAATTGTGAAATTTTAGTCATGTAAGTATTCAAAATGGATGTTTTCTTCAATAAATGAAAAATTTAGACTGTTGTTATTTATTTATGCACGGTTTAATTTTATTCTCATACATCGCATGCCACTGCTACTGCTTGGAAACACATGCAGCATTGCTTTGATTCATACCGATCTACTTTTGTTGCCGCGATTAAAGATCCGTAGATCAAACTGTATTGCCTAATTTACAATTAGTTGTCGCAATATAATATTACAAATAGATTTCAATGTGCCATACTTATGAGTAGAGCTGGGATTTTAGTCCAAACGGCTATTTACCTAGGATGCATCTAATATTGGAAATGAGCACGGTCAAAATGCGTTTCATGGAAAAACCTTCAATTTGAGCCCTTTTTGGTTTTGCCTAAAACGTACGTTTGTTCCTTTCTTTACCTATTTGTCTACGCCCAAAATTCGGTGCAGTGAAAGTGTTGGGACGAGTATACCTATATTCAAGTAGTGAAATTTTGAAGAAAGGTGAGAATTCTTCACTGCCAAAAGGAGAAACGTTATACACAGAAAGACGTATTTTAAAACCACAGCATGTCATGGAATTTGCTAGAGAATATGTGCCACAACGTGATATGTGGTTTTATAATAATATTGAAGAGACACAACGCAAAGCAGACGTGGTAGACAGAGAACGAACATTCCGACCATTCTGAATATAGTGACTCAAAATGACACTACACATTCAAATTTTGTTTGTTTCGAATATTCGTTTAAAATATGTTGAGTGTTATTTATTTGCATTAATATTTTGTAACCAGTAAAGTTTATTTTCATTATTACATTCGTTTGCTAATAAAAAATTATTAATGTTATCAGTGTATCACTTTTTTAGCATTACTGGGAAAAAAAAACAGGCATCTCCATTGTTATTATTATTATTTTAAAACAAACTCTTCAAACAACAACACCTTAACATGATTTACTTTATTTGCAACCTAGTACCTAATTATAAACTTTTGAAATATACATTTGTGAAAGATAAATTTCAAATTTTGGAGATACCTGGTTTTTGCACTTTGTGTCCCTTTTGTTTGGTCAATGTTTTTTAATATTTTTGTAAATTCCAATACCACTTACCTACCACCTTCAAAGTTTTTTCGCCCAATCCGGCATGACTTTAAAAGCTGTAACACCTTAAATAAACCATCTTCCCTTCAAAATACCTCAAAGGTGGTAGGCCGAGGCCTTCGAAGGCCTCGGGTAGGCACGATTGTAGGTAGTTCATAGAACACCGAAGTAGATCTAGAGGTAGTAGTATGTAGGTAGACTGTTAAAAATATGTCCATGAAACGATACGTCGACGTCAAAAGGTCGTTTTCTTCGTATAAAAATATTTTAACAGAAAAACGTTATAGTTTCACACCAGATAATATTAAAAAAATGTCAATAAGAAGTCAAAAAAATCTTAATATGCTTAAAATAAAATATTAGGTAGAGGAGAGTCCAAAAGGCAGTTTGACAACCCCTTATTTATTCAGTGGCTGGATCACTTTGCGCATTATAAACCTCCAGGGAAAATGACTCTTATTTTCAATGGAGCTGCATCTCATTTGGATGTCACAATAGCACAAAAGGCCGAAGAGAACGGTATTAAGCTTATGTGCCTTCCCAGCCAGTAGTCAGCCATCCCAATTCATTTTCAGAGTAACGAAAGCAACAGAAGCTTCTAACCATCAACCAAGACATCAAAGACCATCAAATGCTGTGGGTGCAGATGGCGAAACAAGCTTTACTGAAATGCTAAAAACTCTGGACGTGCTCAAGAAAAAGGGCACTGTTAGGAAAAGTCTCTAAATTACGAAGCGCAGCATGTCACGAAGGACTTGTTTACATCACAGGGAAAAAAGGAATCGGCGAAAGTAACAACGAAGAAAAAGAAAACACGGTAGAATTGCTCATAAAGCAAAGGAAGATGCCGAATCATGGATGTATTCAGTCTGCAATGAAGATTATCAAGCAGACATGCGTCAGTGTGAGAAATGCCGCACCTAGGTACATGAGGACTGCGTTGGACTTAGTCCTGAAGACCAAGATGTCTTCATATGCCCGAACTGTGAACCCCAACTCCGTTTTTGTGTATGGGTCTTTCGATAAATAAGGCCCAATGCAAGTTTTTTTTTATGCTAAGAAATACGTTGTTTCAGTTTGTTTCTATATGTGTCAAAAATGTTTAAGTTTTACGTTTAATACAGAATTTTGAATAAGTAAATGTTAATTTTCTAAAAGTTGTTTACTAAAATATATTACGTGGGCCTTATTACCCTCCAGTACGCTACATCTAAGTCAAATAGACTTAATGTTGCGTACACCTTTGTCCACCCTGCATCCTGTTTCCCCTCTAGTTATCTACCTAACCCTCAAGCTCCCGTCTTTGTGGCGCCATGAACAATATAGTTTTTAAACATGATTACTAATAATACTGACGGGAAGTGTTTTCCGAAAAGAAAAATGAGATGTACTTGATTCAAGAAGTGAACAACACATGTGATTGCAAATTACGTTGCTCCCAGTGTGAGATTTGCATTCACAGATTATATGTTGGTGTATGGATTCGGCGGTGAAATTCAACATGTGTATCCACCTGCTTGTGAAATTTCGTAAAGAAAATGTTACAACTGATGAGAAGCAGATAAATTCCGGTAAGTTGGTATTGTATTGTTGGTATTGCATTGTACCTATATCGAGCATTATTTCAAAACTCTACTTAAAAACTGGCCGTTGCAATATTTTTAATACTTTTATATCGAATTGAAATGAATTCTGGTGAACAGGAGAACAATGAAGACCACCACGAGGCTCTATATACAGGGTGTCCCGGTGAAGGTGGGACGTCTCTCGGGTGCGTATAGATTACACGAAAATAACACCACAAGTTCATATAAAGTTTTCCCCTACGTCCTTCCCTTGCCGAGATATTCTCCCTTAAAATGGAGAAATATAAATCGTTTTTTTTTTACATAAAATTTTTATTTTTTATTGTATTTCGATAATTTTCTTGGTGACGTGCCCTATTGATTGAATGTTGATAAAATAATGCGACCCGTTTTTGATAGTGTATCAGGGGAGCAAGGGGTGAACTACCCCTTACCTTCTTTACTTCATATTTTTCAAGGGGCTAGATATTTTTAATTTTTAACCGCATTTTTTGTTTCCTCGGATATTTTGCTAATAAGAAGTTACTCTTGTTAGGTTTCGATAAAATGAAGCGTTTTCGAGAAAATAAAACTCAACGAGCAAGAGGTACCGTGTTTCTACGATTTTCGTTTTCATTTTTTCTGGCATTCCAAAAACCGAAAGCAATTTTTTAATGTAAATTTTCACCTTTCGCAAACTGTTAAGGTTATTTTTGTACGGCGTTTCGTCTGTTGTCTACATCGTCAATTCTTATTTTTTCTTAATTCGGACCTGGAAATTTTTTAATGAATTTCAAAAGAAATAGGGTCAAATCATATTTAAAAGATTCTTAAGAAATAATTGATTGAAAGAGCTTTCGATTTTTTGATGTCTTTGAAAATAATGCCAGAAAAAATAAAAATGAAAATCGTAGCAACACTGTACCTCTTGCTCTTTGAGTTTCATTTTCTCGAAAACGCTTCATTTTATCGAAACCTAACAAGAGTAACTTTTTATTATCAAAATGTCCGGGGAAACAAAAAATGCGGTTAAAACTTAAAAATATCCAGCCCCTTAAAAAATATGAAGTTAAGAAGGTAAGGGGTAGTTCACCCCCTGCTTCCCTGATGCACTATCAAAAAACGGGCCGCATTATTTTATCCACATTCAACCACTACGTATGTCACCAAGAAAATTATCGAAATACAATTAAAAATAAAAATTTTATGTAAAAAAAAATTTTCTATTTCTCCAATTTAAGGGAGAATATCTCGGCAGGGGAAGGTCGTAGGAGAAAACTTTATATGAACTTGGGGTGTTATTTTCGTGCAATCTATACACCTGAGAGATTTCCCACCTTCACCGGGACACCCTGTATAGGTAATGATGGGCATAATGTCGAACATGAAGCTACCCTTCAAGAGCTGAGCAAAAAAACGACATCATCTTTACAAGAAGAAAAGGAAAAACTAGAAAAGCAATTATGACGTCAGTTAGATAAGATTCAGTCACCGAGTAAACTGGACATAATAAAAAAAGCCTTGGATCCGATATCTCCTATAGTAGCGGCAGTTGAATCCGGAAGGAATTTCCCAAGTACAAGCTCGAAGATTCCCCAATACGCCAAAATTAATGTACGTACAGAGGCAACTGGTCGCCGAAAAAAACGCGCAAAAATAGACGAGATGCAATCAAGAAGTCACATGAAGCTGAAGCCCAAAAAATTAGCATTTCTTTGCTTAGCTCAAATACATAAGAGTTCATTGTTTCATGTTCCTATATAAAAGTTGTTATGTAACAACTAAACTGTCTTATAATAGTCCTTTTGTATTTCTATTATTTTAATGTTTGATAATAAATTTGAAGTGCACGTTAAGAGTCCGGCAAAGCAGATCAAAAGTTACACCTGCGGGGCATCGGGTCGGTGAGGTATCCGTTAGAAATATCGGAGCAAACTATCAGCTGTGTTGCAACACCGTCGCGCTAAACACATTTATGGACACAAGAACAACGCACATTCAAAGCCCGCGCGTTCGGTACCTAGTAAATGAGACAACGCCGCTCTGAGTTTACGCTCAGTCGACACCGGGCGGCAGCACATACCAAGCCATATTTTGCGTTTGCAGCGCTCTCGCTCTACCATGATTACACCTTCATCCTAGTAAATTTAGCAACACGAAAGCCTGATTATGGTAGAAGAAAGTATACTTTATGTCGCCATTGAAACAATTTTTCGAAAACTGTAAATCTCTTGGCGCTATGCACGCGTGAAGTTGGTCAATTTCATGAGTGAACTGACACTTTCTAAGATAAAATTTTTAAATTTTCTTTCAATGGAAACATAAAATAAAGTTTCGTTTATAAACTGTCAAAAAATCAACACTTCAATTTTCACCGTTTAGAAATGAGCATAGCACTACGAAGTCAGTTTTCGGGTTCATTTTAAAGGGGTTTGCCGGACTCTTAAAAGAAATATTGAAAATTACTATTGTATCTGAGCATCCCAAGTCTAAACACTATACAGCTTTCCGGAGATGCTGACGTCACTATGCTTTAATAGCATTACCAGCCGCTTAAATTCTAAGGGACAGGCAGACGCGAGTCATCGGGAACACTCGGCCGGCAATGATAATTTGTTCGACCAGGTCGCTAGACGCAAATAACATTTCCGCGCATCGACATTGTTGTTTCGTACGTGGTGTGAACAGGATGCGTTTCCGTTAGTGAAGTACATACATTCGTAGTGAGAATATTGAAGAAAATTCGTTCGCTGTGTTTTCGGCCAGTTTCAGTACAGTTCACAATAAATTTAGTAAGCGTATTCCATTTCCTTTAGTTTTCAATTATTGTGTCACATCGTATGCGCCCACCTTTGGATTGCCCGGTAAGAGCGCCACGTATTTTTCATCCTTTCAATCTTTTAGTTCATATTTATTCTTTATTCCATTCAAATCACCGCTCAGGGGTTGGGATGGGGGTGGTCTGGCAGTTTTTCCCCGTAGTTCTTTTTAAATGAAGTGCTTTCGAAGTCATTTTAAAACATTTTCAAACAAGAAATTTCACTCACCCCAATATTTGACGAAATTCCCAAATCCAAAAGGTTAAATTTTCGTACACAACTTTTACCACGACCTTTCGAAAAGAATTTGATACTTCGCGCAGGCTTAGGACGTCCACTTCATTTTATTTCAAGTTTTTCGTTAAAAGTCTATATTTAGATAAAATATTCATTTTTAACTGAATGGAGTATTACAACCAAATAATAATTTTGAAAAATGCAAAAATCAGGCGACCACTTTGTTAAAGTTCACTCCACAATGTTTAAGTGTTTACTTGACCCAAACCACTACCACTAGCCATGCTATTGGAAATTTCAATATTTAAAAATAATAAACATGATAATACAGCTAATTACTCACGTTATAAGCAAAGCAACGAGCCAATCTCAGACCTAACCTAGATATGGTAAACAAAAACAATAAACAATGCCTCAGAAATACCAGAAGCTCCAATGGCGGTTTCTCTATAGGAGCTGTAGTGCTGCAGAATCGTCAATTATCAGCTTAATATATCAAAAATTTTGTAATTAGTGCTTCATTGTGACATACGGGCCAACTGAGACAATGTTCACCTACCAGAAATAGTCACCACCACCACCCCAAATACTATGGAAGACAATGAGAACGAAAACGAAGCAACAGCGTCCGAAAATTCTACAAACGCAGGTATTTGAGTTTGTCATTAATAAAACCAAGTTGATTAATTGGATGTATTTCAAATGAGTGTTTGCATTTATATTTACGTTTTGTTGTGCTGCACTGAAACAGTTGCATTATCCCTATATTGCAGATGCGGCAAGTATGGATACACCTAGCTGTATTCGCAAAAGGAAATAGCAGCCTGAATGTCATACACAACAGTATGAAGAAAGCCAGTGAAGCTTTGGGTGCTTTATCAAAAAAGAGCAAAACCAAAAATCAAAACGAGTCCGATGACTGTGACTTGTGTGGCCGATTAACTGCTAGTGAACTGCGAGCGTTTTCGAAACGATCTGATTTTGATGAACCGAATAGGCTGTACTTCAAGAAAAAGATAACACCCACGATACTGGACGTCCATCCAGCCAAATGAGCTTTGCAGATGAGTCTTCTCCTTCTCCATCTTGCTCTGCGGTTTCAAGTGATATGCAATGCAACAGTTTATGTTCCTAATTGCATAATTTGAGGCAAGCATTCCAGCTGCAACCTTCAAAGGAGCAACAACTACATAATACAAAAAATATTCTCACCTTCGATAGATGCTGCAGCGTTTTAATTATAGCCTTGCAGACTTCTGGTACAATAGATGAGGTTAACTGAGCGGAAAATTTAAACAAAAATAGTTATGACATACTTTGATAACTGTCTCCTGGTCTCCTGCGGCAAGAAACCTAAGGGTAACTGCTAACCGCTCCTGGACAAGTATACACTTCCTCATACTGGTATCTTGCTTAGCTATTTCCGGTTTTATTTTAAGCAAGTTTTCAAAATAGCTTGCAGACGTTCTGCAGAAATTAGTGAACTTTCCAGATACCTCATTTTTTAAATCGGCAAGTAAATCACCATTGTACATAAAAAAGTCTTCAGAGCTCTGATGATTCTTTTAATGTTACTATTAGTTAATCTACCTTATCCTACTGCTATTAGGCGAGTTTATTCACCATCTGCGTTTTTCTTTTTTTTTTAGGTAATCGTCGATAACAATAAGGCGGCTGAAATACGAACTAATGAAATGGACCTAATTGTAAGAGAGGCTGTTGATACTTATGATGCAATAGCATCAACTGCAAAAAGGCAACGTACTGAAGAAAGGGGTGACAACATAAAAGCCCCTGCTCTCGAAGTCTGTGATGTTATAATTACTTCAGAAAAAGATCGATTTGAATTTCGTGGGCACTTGATAGCAGTTACCCGATTTCTCTCAAAGAAATTTGAAGATTATACGGCTAAGTTTTCCGAAGACGAACTAAACTCTACCATTAACGCTTATCCAATGTAAATAAAACACCGATTAAAAACGGAAATTATTTATACAAGAAATGAGTATGAATATCAAACAATTTAGAAGATGTTTTCTAGGAAGTTAAAAAATTGCTAGAAATTATCGTTACTATACCTATGACTACTTCAGATCCCGAACGATGCTTGTCCACGTTAAAGCGAATTAAAACTTTTCTTCGCAACACGATGATTCAAGACCGCTTAACAGCCATAGCAGTTGTCCATAGAGCTGAAATTTTTAACGGTCATACCAAACTTCAACGAAAAGGTTAAAGACAAATTTGCAAACAAGAAAAATCGTCGCATGGAATTCATTTGTAAAAACAAAAATAATTAAATTTTAATTAACATTTGTATTTTATTTACATTCTCGTAGTTACTTTTAGATATTATATAAGTTTTCTTTTCTTATAAACCTAGTTTATAATATAATAAATAGTCATAGTACGTAATATATCAATACATATTGTTTTTCTGAAGGACCATAGCTACATTAAAGCAACTCAAATTCCCGACTTTCTATTTTGGAATGTCTGACCTTGAAAAATTAAAATTTTTCGCCTGCAACGCATTTTTGTAGTTCGCAGAACAACAACTGCCATAACTCACGGGCCGCCACTGATACCTGTCAAGGAACATGCAGATGATTTAGGTAAAAATAATAAAAATAATAATGTACATCAAAATTTAGGAAATTTTACGAGCTTTTCAAAAATCTCATAATATGTAGGGTGGTCTATATAAAAAAAATTAGTTTGGGGTGGTGCACGAAAATCTAAACGCCCTGTAAAAAAACTGCCTATTGCAATGGATTTTACGGAAAAAAGTGCCTTAAGAAAGTTTTTACCAAAATTAATTATCTTTATTAATAAACAAGTTATAGGACATAAAAGAAATTGACGAAATTTGAGAATCGCCCTCTAGCGGCCAAACGATAAGAGATAGCAAAGTTTTGTTTGCGCCAGTGGTTTTCTCATTAAATTTGAGCTCCGGACACCTTGGTTAATTTTTTTCTATCTCTTCAAATAAGGGGTGTTCCCATAAGAACGCGTCCAGTTTGGGACACCTTGTACAGGAACGACAGACAGGACCGCAGGAGCGGAGGAACGGCCGCCTACGTCAAATCAGGTATAAATCATTATGTAGTTAACATAAATGATTTACAGCACCTCGAAGCGACAGATGTCGAAGTGGTGACGGCCACAGCTGGCACCATTAGACTTGTAGCAGCCTACAACTCCCCCGAACCGAAGGCTCGTGGATACCGACCTGGACACTGTACTGGCGGCGAACCGGGCCACTGTGGTGGCCGGGGACTTCAACGCCAAGCACCCCTCCTAGAGCAGCCGGACGACCAACCCCAATGGAAGAGTGCTCCTCGACTATGTCGAGAACAGAGACCTGGCTGCAGTGGGGCCCCGGAACCGACCCACTTCTCCCCTCAAGGGATACCTGACGTACTGGACATCGCGCTGCTAAAGCAGGTCACCCTAAACCACCGTCTGACGGCGTTCGAGAACCTAGACTAGGATCACAACCCCGTGATCCTGACACTCGGAGGCGGACCCGATCGTGAAGTGGTTTGGACGAAGACTGCCGTCTGCTGGGGAGCCTTTACAGACCACCTGGAGGAACACATGCCCCTAGTGCCGCACATCAGGACTCCGGCCGAACTGGAAGGTGCCGTGGACCCGCTGTCACACGCCATTCGCACTTCCATGACGGCGTCATCAAGGGTGATCGAGGTGGCCAGTCACCAAGACCGCCTCTACGACGAAATCCTTGATTTGATCAGGGAGAAGAACACGGCTAGGAAGAGATACCAACGCACGTGGCACCCGGTGAACCGGGCGTCGTGGAACAGGTTAGTGAACGAATTGAGACTTGTGTTGCAGGCACGCCGCGATGATTGGCGGAGGAAGATCGAGTCACTCGAAGTGGACGACAATTCTCTCTGGGGAATAGTCAGAATTCTCCGAAACAAGCGGTCTTCGATCCCCACCATTCATGGAGAAGCCGCGTTAGTCTACACTGACACCGACAAGGCGGAGGCCTTCGCAGACAACCTGGAGCAGCAGTCCACACCAAATCTTGATGACGACACCGACCTGGACCACGTCGACCTGATTCAGAGGACAGTGCGAAGGCGTCTCTCTGAACAGCCCGGTGGCGAAATCCGGCCTACAACACTTGCAGAAGTCGAGGAGCTCATCAGGCGCTCCAAACTCCGCAAAGCTCCAGGACCAGACAGCATCTCTAACAGGGCCGTCAAATCACTTCCGCCAAGAGCGAGAGCTTTCCTCGTTGCCATCATTAATGCTGTCTTACGTCTGCGCTACTTTCCCAAACAATGGAAGTGCGCAGACGTAATTGTGTTACAGAAACCGGGGCAGTCTGCGACGCTTCCGCAGAACTATCGCCCCATCAGTCTCCTGCCCGACCTCGGAAAGTTAACGAAAGGCGTCATCCTGTCCAGGCTCCGCGAGGAGGTCGAGGATCTGGACAGCATCCCCGACGAGCAGTTCGGCTTCAGGCCAGGCCACTCCACCGTCCACCAGGTGCTCCGCCTCGTGGAGTATGCTGCGGAGGGATTCAACAGGCGACAAGTCCACCGGCGCCGTACTTCTAGACGTCTCCAAGGCGTTCGACAAGGTATGGCACGAGGGACTTCTCTACAAGTTGATGGAAGCTGAGATCCACCCTGGGCTGATCAGAATCGTGGTGTCGTACCTTCGACACCAACGATTCAAAGTCAAACTGGGGGAGTGCGTTCGACTGAGCGCCGGATGGAAGCGGGCGTGCCACAAGACTCGCTGCTCTCGCCGCTGCTGTTCACGATTTTTACCAGGGACATGCCGAAGAAGGTGAACACCACCCTCTCGCTCTACGAGGACGACACGGCTGTGGCAACCAGGTCCATAGCTCGCAATCTGGTCACTCGGCGGCTCCAGGAAGCCGTAGACAAGCTGGAGGAATGGTTTACGACCTGGCGCATCCGCGTCAATCCCAAGAAGAGCAGCGCGATATTCCTGTCTCGCAGGAGACACTTTCCCGGAGACGACATCGAAATGTTCGACCGCCGCATTGCCTGGAAGAACGACGTGAAGTACCTGGGCGTCACGATCGACCGAAGACTCACCTGGGGGTCGCACGTGGCCCACTGCACCACCAAAGCCAGGGCGGCGATGGCCGCTTTATACCCTCTCCTCAACAGGAGAAGTCAGCTAGGCGCAGAAAACAAGATCCGACTCTACAAGGTCGTCATCAGGCCGATGATGACCTACGCGTCCCCCGTATGGGGGTACGCAGCACCCAGTCACATCGCCAAACTGCAAGTGGTGCAGAACAAGGCCTTGCGCATGGCCCTAGATGCGCCTTAGTACGTCAGAAACGCTAAGATTCACAAGGATATCGACATCCCGATATCCGAGTTCATCCTCAAAGCGGCCGCGAAAACGTTTTTCGGCATAGAAGATCACGTCAACCTCTAGTCAGAGACCTGGGGAACTACGACGAAGAAGACTGCCGAAAATACAAGAGGCCGAAAATGGTACTGGGATTAGATTAAGTAATTTACTTAAGCAGGGCCTGTCACTATGACAGATAGATTCTTAGATACCTTGTAATATCTTAAGTACCCATTACATTCTGTCACTAGGACAGCTAGACTCTTAAGTTGAAATATCTTAAGGCTGAATTGTAATTTACACCCATGAGTTTAGAAACTCACGCGAGAAAACACATGGTCATTTAGATTAAGGGTAAAATGTAACATACATGGGGCTCAATAAAGAATATGTTAAAGTCAAAGCCAAACCTTTTCTTATAGTTTTAGGCAACATCTATGTTAAGAATACAGTCGACCATAACAATGACTCTACTGGTAGATACAGACTTGTTTTTTCGAAGTCAGTAATCTATTGTTATGTGATGCCCAAAAGTTCACTTACGAAATCATAACAAATTTTTATCCAGACACCTGCTTATTTTTAAGTGCACTTTTCGGGGAGACTTGAAACTGTTTCTCAAGTCACCTCGGAAAGAGCGACACCAGTTTATTTTTGAATAATGCACTTTCAGGTGCGACTTTCTACTATGGTCAGGACTTACAAACGAATTCCTGGGGCAAGGAAATACCAGGACTATAGCCAGGACACCCTTCAGGCTGCCTTGCGGGCTTTGAGCAGGGCATGAGTGTCGCAGATGCCTCCGAGGCGTACGAAATATGCCGAAGTACTGTTTATAGAAAACTAAAACGCCAGCGGCAGGGTTTCATGCGTTACATATTTATTTTACACGAATTTCAAGTCGCCCCATCCCGGGGTCACTTGAGAATTCGAGGTTTATATTTTTTTCTGAAATAACGAATACCGCTCTCAAAATCCTGTTAACGGTAATGTGTAGCCAACACTAAGACCAATGTATGGTAATTTTTTCATTAAATTCGGTTGACAATTGAGCTCTGTACGGAGCGTGAAATGTGCAAATGTGTTTCAAATCGTTCCGACTTACAATATTGTTGTTACTTCTTTGCAGAAATGAAAAACGAAGTCTTGGAGAGGACTAGCAACAAGCACAAGAAAAAGGAAGAAGGCTTACTACAGTACGACAGTATGTAGAAGATGGGAAGAAACTCAAAATTGGCCTCTTGGGAAATGGAAGCCTCTTTATAAAATCTGTATGTTTATATAAAACCAAGAGTAACTATTATTTCGTGAACACGTGTTGTTTAGATAGAATATTTCAATCGATCGCCGCTGCATTTTGCGGCAGCTTAAATTATCAAGGTTTCTTAATGTGGTGTATGTGTATAAATATTGTAAATAGGCAGTTAAGAAAAACTTGTATCCTTTTGTGAAGGTTATTTCGAGAGCAGTGCCGTAAACCGGGGGTACTTTGACATTGGTGGTTACTTTGACATGTTTTGGGGTTACATTGACATAGCGCTATTGTTATGAAAAAGCGCCACTAGAAGGCCTAACATTCGACAGCCAGCTGTATTTTGAGTTGCCTAACCGTCTTGACTATTCCGGGGGTGACATCTAGACTCTAATCCTCGCTCTAATCTATTTTGAGGTTATGAGATTATGTTATGTTTACCTCCCGCCGGTGCGTGTTTAAGATTGTAAATTCAAATAAGAGTGTAAATGCAAAAACAACAATGCCCAGAAAGTATACAAAGAAGTTAGGTGGTCGTGCCTATAAAAATTACACTGAAGAAGCACTTAAACAAGCCGATGAAGATGTTCGCTGTGGAAAATTATCCCAGAAAGCTGCCGCCGAAAAATATAAAATTAATCGGACAACAATTCTGTATAAACTCCATGGAAAACACACAGGAAAACCTGGACACCCTACGATATTAACTGAAGAAGAAGAGGCAATGCTTGCGGAAACCATGGGAGTAGTGAATGATTGGGGTTTTCCTCTAACACAGGCCGACATTCGTTCCGTCGTGGAAAAATATGTAAACAAACAAGGCCGAGTTGTGCCCCAGTGGCGTAACAATATACCAGGATACGATTTCACACAAGACTTTGCTAAAAGAAACAAACTTTCAATACGTATGGCTACGAACATTAAAAGTCAGAGAGCCTCCGTTGGAACCGAAGCCATCATCGAATTTTTTAATAACATCCGGGAAGTGCTCGAACATGCTAATTGCACTAATGTGTACAATTACGACGAAACGAATATAACTGACAATCCTGGAGCGAAAAGAGTGCTTGTACCGAGAGGTACAAAGAGAGTGGAGCGTGTGCAAGAACACTCTAGAACCGCGATTAGTGTGATGTTCTGTGGAACTGCAGCAGGAGTTATGTTGCCGCCGATGGTGATATATAAATCAAAAAATTTATACGAAAATTGGACCCTCGGAGGTCCACATGGTGCGTTATATGATCATAGCGATTCAGGATGGTTCGACATGAACCTCTTTGAAATATGGTTCTTCAAAATTCTAATACCCCATATTGAAGAAAATCGAACTGGTGATGGCAAAGTCATTGTTGTAGGTGACAATCTTGCGTCACATTTTTCCCCTAATGTTACAAAAGCAGCAATATCAAAAACATTTATTTTATATCTCTCCCGCCTAATTCCACCCATTTGACCCAACCATTAGATGTCGGTATATTCGGTCCATTAAAGAAAAAGTGGAGAGGCATCTTAGATAAATGGAGAATGGAATGTAGAAGAAAGGGAAGCATACCGAAGGAACAGTTTCCGATGCTCCTGAAAAAACTGTTAGATGCAATGGCTCCAAAGCTTGAGAGCAATCTTCAAAATGCTTTCAGAACTACAGGCCTTCACCCTTTCAATCCTGAAATGGTTCTCAAAAAACTGCCTTCAGGCAGATGTGAATCTGGAAGAAATTTAGACTCAAGTTTAGTTGAACTTCTTAAAGAAATGCGAGGCCATAACAAAGATGTTGAAAAACGCAGAAGAGGAAAAAAAGTTGTAAATCCACCAGGTTCACAGATTGTTTTGGACAATTTTTCTACAGGCAGTGCAAACCCTGGTGCAAACACATCAACAACAAGTGTGCAAGAAGAAACAACAACAGAGGAAAATGCAGAAAAAAGTCGCCCTAAGCCGGTTCAAAATAAGGAGAAGAAAGCGAAGAAAGGGAAAAAAGTGGAAACGAGAAGCATTCTCACACCCGAAAGTTCTGAAGAAGACATTCCTTTAATCGAGATGGCATCATGCTCAAGATCAGAGAAAAAGAAGATGGCAGAAAATGAAAATTTGTGAACAATTTGTAAATGTGATTTCCGTAGATATTTTAACAATAAAGACTGGATCTGCTGTGTCATCTGCAGAAAATGGGTCTGTGGTATTTGCAATAAGGGATCACTCAATCCCCATTACGAATGTCCTAGATGCGAAGATGATGATTAGGCAATTTACCTATATATCTAAGTGAAATAAATTGTTTTTTTACGTTTATAAACGTTTGCCTTTTGTTCAAAATATTTTATGTTGTTACTTATACAAAAAATAGGTACCTAGGTATCTAGCTATATATTTTGTTTTTTATTCGAAAAAATGTTTCTGTTTATTGACTAAAATAAAAATAAAAACATGTATTTGTATTTTTTATATATCTCTTGTACACAAAATTCCGTCCTACCGACCACAAACATATATTTTTTTGTTTTCTGGGTGTCAAAATAGCCCCCGTAGTCGGGTTACATTGAGATAATAGGTAAATAGGTGAAGTGTCAAAGTAGCCCCACACATGGGGTTACTTTGACACCAAATTAACACATTTTTTTTTCGAAAACTGGGGCAATTGCAGAATTGCCCATTGGTGGCCTTTTTAGCCAAAGGTTCAATTGGTATAATCAATTAATAAATTCGCGGATTTAAGAATGGTATCAAAAGTTACAACACAAAAATACCCAAAACTATGTCAAAGTACCCCCGGTTTACGGTACGTTCTCGACATTTATTGTATGTGTTTATTCTCCATTAAATACTAAAATATATTTAGGAGTTTGATCAGTAAACGCACATAAAACACTTGACTTCTCCAGATTGTCATGATAAGAGTTATGTAAGATTAGTACAAGAGTTAACTCTAGGTACAGCCAAACACTCAACGTACAAATTAAGGGCTGAACTTATTTCTGAAAGACAAGACTACTTCAAATCCACACAATTGTTAAATAACACCATTCGGGTCGATTGTGAATATAATGCTGCAGCAGCAATTGAAAACATATTTGGGATAATTAGCTGACTTGCTACAAGAAACTGCTTACCACATTGTAATCACCGCAATGAACATAAAGTGTCAAATGCATTGCCAATCAACATAATTGTAATAAAAAATAAAGGGTTTGAGAACGTTTTGGAAGCAATTGAGAAAGGCAGTACGACAGATTACTCGTGTGAATACGCCTTAGAATCATTAGAATATAACTTCAGTGTGGAACGGGTCATTTATTTGCGGATACCTGCGACTGCGAATTAACTTCGCTCCGTACATTGCCATTAACAATATAACTCTTTGGTAACAATTACTATCTGCGCGCAGCACGTAAATTTATAAAACCGTCCTTCTCCTAGACTCGATATGGCGCAGTAGGCCACTAGGTCTCAGTTACCAGACGAGTTGACGGGGCATGGGAAATATATGACAATTTCGGCAAAGGAATGAAAACAGTTTTCCCTAAAACTATAATTGAACCCCATTTATGGTTTTATACCATATAATTCTTCGTTTGCGTTAAGAATGCAGTGTTAGTTGTATACCGTCAAAATTACCAAGTACTTCTTATTGGCTTAGAAGTCTGTAAATTTTGCATTAAAATAAAGTCTACCAAAAATGGTGAGTGAGTCGTCATTCGACTTAAACACATCGATCGACGACGGTATCGACGTGAGTTTGATGGAAGCTGTGGAAGTTGTCGAACTGTCCTTCTCTTCGACGGCAGATGGGGCCATTGCTTCGCAATCCTCTACGTCGAAAGCGCCAGTTACAGCAGGGGAAGGACATGTAAGTGTATTGTTATTCTAAATGCGTGTGTATGAATTTACAAAATTTGTTTTGACCTCAGCTTGAAGAAAGAGCATCTCCTATGGCGGGAAAAAAAGGGATGCTTGTTCAAGAAACAGTCTCGTCCACTGCCGCCTTCACCGCCAGAATCCCCAATCATCCAAGCGAAGAGGTTGCAGCCGCTACACACGTCACTAGTACTTCCGTTAGCACCGGAAGTACCGCCTACATCGCCGGTGATAGAAGTGTCGGTGGGTCCTAGAACGTCCACACCTACAAAAGACAAACGGCAGAAACGTAAGTGTTTAGTATTATTTGTAAAAAATAAAGTTATTGCAAATGTATTTTCTTTGATTAGCCTAAGAAGAGCCTGCGTTGTTTCGCAAAAAACTGCAGCAACCGGAGCAGCGGTAAGAGCCGATTCACACGGGTCCACATCAGAAGCGAACGCGCGCGATCGCCACCGGCTTCTAGTGCAGCGCCTGAGAGCGACTACAGGGCTACAGTGGTGGCCAGTGGCCGATTGACTGATACGAGTTTAGTTGCTCAAGATGCCAACAAGTGATGTGACATTGCTATTGCTTCTGCTTTTGAAAAAGAAAGAACGTCGATGTATTCGACGTATGCATGTGTAGCCTGTGTTACTCGATAGGGCGTCAAAAGAACTGTATCATATATTATATGATCATATAATATATGATACAGTTCTTCGAAGAACTGCGACAGGACGACAAAATGTTTTTTAAATATTTTCGTACGTCGAAAACAACATCATTCGATGAACTTTTAGAAAATGTTAAAAGTGAAATTATTAAAATAGATACAAAGATGATTCAGGGATCTCGTTCACACTTTTTCGTTGCATTTTGAATGACTATCTCATGGATACTGATGGTTTTCTGTATAATATAATAATAGTAGCTTACAAAAGTGGTCAGTCGCTGTGGCGTCGTGTGTATGTCCGAATAACAACCTGTGCATTTATATCGGTGGCCTGTCGCGTGCGATATCCACCGGTGACACGAGTGAGCCACTGACCCGCCACTATCGCCTACTACCGCGACTGCAGTGGCCACGTATGCATGCACTGATTTAATTCTATAGATTTCAACAAGAAGCCAGTAGCAATCGCACGCGTTCGCCACTAAAAGTAGCCTCGTCTGCATCGGCTCTAAGTATGTTTGGAATGTTTTTTTCACAATTTAGCAGTTTTTTTAGGTTGTAAAACGTCGGCGTCGGCATGTTTTATAAATTCAGCAGGACTGTCTCATATTCACATGAAAAAGAGACAGTGGTGGTGGCGGGCCTGCATTTATTGGAAAGAAAATTAAATTATAATTTCGTCTTTTTTTATAAATTGTGTTTCCATGTTAATATGTTCCATTTTTTTACGTTCAGCAGGACTGTCTCACATCCACATTTAAACGAGTCAGGGGTTGGTGGTGGGCCTGCATTTATTAGAAAAAGATAAAATTACAATTACTCGGGTGAATGCTCCTTAGAATCATTAGAATATAACTTCAGTGTGGAACGGGTCATTTATTTGCGGATACCTGCGACTGCGAATTGACTTTCGCTCCGTGCATTGCTATTAACAATAAAACTCTTTGGTAACAATTATTACTATCTGCGCGCAGCATGCAAATTTATAAAACCGCCATACTCCTAGACTCGATATGGCGCAGACCTATTCTGTAACTTCTAACAAATCGGATAGAAATGCAGGTATCTATCAAAATCTTTGTCAAATCGGAATGTCTAACTTCTATCGCATCAGCCCAGATCGTAATGCCTAACTTCTATCTGCCGCCGCTTGGTACAGACGGCAACGCAGCAACCGGCAAGCAATTATAGACCTTAATAACCAACTGACGTTTATTTCACGGACTTTCTGCTTGTATAACCTCTAACAGATGAGGAAGACTGGGGGCACTGCATATGTAGCGCAGATGTGATTCGTGTTATTTCGGACAGTATTAGGTAGAGACGCATTACAAGTTTTATGGTTTTATTTATAGTTATATGTTTCTTAATTTTACGTTTTTCATTATTGTATTTTAACGGTGTTTAATAGTAAATCGATCAACCTCCGACTCTGTGTTTAATTTCTCTCGTGTTTAAAATTATTCCTTTTTACACTGGCAATCGGCAAGCAATTATAGACCTTATTAACCAAATGACGTTTATTTCACGGACTTTCTGCTTGTATAACCTCTAACAGATGAGGAAGACTGGAGGCACTGCAAGTGTAGCGCAGATGTGATGTTTGAAAAACCCGGCATTTAGGCACCATAAAGATAAAACATTTTATGGCTAGGAATCTTGTGAACTTACAAGTTTAGTTTGTTCCACTTTTGCAAGCAGGTAACACCTTAAATTTCTGAACTAAAGTATATAAAAATTTTGAATATGTCTGTTAATTATGCTACTCCAAGTAAGAAGAAAACTTCTCCGGAGCAGCTTAATCATTTAGTTAATTTTATAAGTCAACACAGAATACTGCTCCACGGGAAAACGAAACCCACAGAAGCTGATAATAACGAATTAGAAAAGTTATGGGATGCGGTAACTCTAGATTTAAATGGATTGGGCTGCGGGCTTACAAAAACCAAAATACAATGGAAAAAAATAAGTTAGGTATTTGTTATTAGAAATTCTTGGACTAAAATTAATTTTCAAATAAACTTCATTTTTAGACTTTCGTTGATTGGAAATGCCATACAAGGAAGAAAGCAAGAGAATGTTTGAGATATGAGCAAAAAACAGGAGGAGGTGAAGCTTCCAATAAAAAACTAACTCCAACGGAAGAAAAATTGATGTCATTGTTGTCGTGGGTCACCGTGAAAGGAGTGGAGGTGTCGGAAGTGGGCTTCGACGAAATGAATATATCAACGGATGTCTTCGTCTAAGTATCAGAGGAAAATTCTCTTTTGCCTGACGAAGTAATATGGGGTACTGAAAACATTGTCCCTCTGCTAGTACTTCAAAACGTACAGCAGAACCATAGTTTTCGGTAAAAAGAAAGAAACGCGAAACAAAAGGTAAATTATAATATTAATTATTGTAATCTTCCAATAATCCGTAATGCTAGTCAGTATCTCATGGTTTCAGTTTTAGTAGAAAAACCTTCAAACCTTGAAAAGGCAGCTGAGGCGTTTGCGCCAAATCAAAAATATACGGCAGAATTATTGGAGAAATTAATTCGTCATAATAAGGAATTGGAAGCTGATCCAGTGATAAAAGAAAGGGAATTGGCGCTAAAAGAAAATAAATTAAAAGTTCGATTCATGGAGGCGAGAAATAAACAAAAGGAATTGATGTTAAAGGAAACGGAACTGGAACTACGAGAGCGCGATATATACAAAAAAGTAGTATGTAGATATATATTTAAGTATTTTAATTAAAATGATTTCTTATTAACTGATGCCTTATTCTTCCAGCCACAGCTAATAAATTTCCATTTTCTTCAGCTTGTACTGAAACAAATAAAATTAATTATGTGGATACATTTTTATATGCACCTAATTACATATGTGGGATTGGCACTGTTTTGTAAGTTTAAAAAGTAATGATTTGTGTGATCACGGCTAACATTATACATAATCCGTTAATTGGTTTTTACATGTACCTACTATATACAAAACAATTTTAACATAAATTTTACTATTTTGAGGTGTGGTCCAATTCCAAATCTTCCATTTCTTCGATACCACCTTCCCAGTCTACATTATTCTCTGTAAGAATATTGTGCAAAACACAACAAGAATTTATTATTTGTGCTGCTACTACAGGATCATAATGTAGAACACGGTGCTTTAAAAGGCAACGAAACCTCATCTTTAAAACACCGTTGCACCTTTCTATGGGATTTCTGGCTCGTACATGAGCTAACGTATATCTTCCTTCAGGAGTACCTTCATTTGCCCCCTCAATTGGCGTTAGCAACCACGGTTGCAATGGATAACCAGAATCACCTAAAATGGAAATTTTACAATTATTAACAGAAAAATTGATACTTACAAATAAAGTATTTACCCAATAACCATAATTCACGTTCGTTATTATTTAACAGTTTTCCATGTGAGCACTGACTGCCGACATGGTCCATATTGCTGCATCGATTCCGGATATCTTGCATTGCAGTTAATTATTCGTTAATTGGAATAACATATCTAAAATAATAATGTAATTAATTCACTTGTATATTGATATTATGTTCTTAAAATTCTAATACAATTTGACAATTTATACTACGGAAGCCTTTCCTATTAAGGTATGCAAAGCCAGGATGAATCGAGCGGTCCAATTTTGGTGCAATAATTGCCACATGTGTACAATCAATACATCCTATTACACCAGGAAAATTAAATATTTCCATAAACCTGCAATTTTTAATTAATACAATATACACATCAAAATCGATGAAACCATTGTACCTTCTACTCTTCATGCGTTCTGGGAAATATTATATATCTTTCACTTAACCAAGTGAAAATTACTTGGCTGATCGCTCGTATACTTCGGCTTACCATTGTCTAACTTAGAGCCAGGGTGATATCTTGTCCAACACTTTTCTGGTAGCTTCCATGTGCATAAAAGTGTAGAGCACATAACACCTATTATAATAGTAATAAATTTTAAAGTAGGAATGAAGTAGGTATCTAACAGCGTACAAACGAAGCCGAATGATAATACAAGCCAGAATGTAGCGCGTGGAGCACTGCTGTGACGTCACAGCCGCGGACGGATCGCTTAGTCGGGGAGCAAAGTGCTCTAATTCGACAACCTCTTACAACTCGAACACGCACAAAAAAATGAAGCTGATTCTTATGTAAAATGACCTGCCGGATTCGAATTTTGAGGTCGCGAAATCAGAAATTGCGAAAATGCCGAAAAATCGAATTTTCCTAAACTTTCCTAAATCAATTTTCGACCATTTTTAATACTTTTCTTGTTGTATTTCAGCAACGAAAAGAGTAAGAGATCTGTTTTTTTTCATGGAATATACATTGAAGTGTGCTGATCATCACAGTGTACTCATGTTGCCTCTAAAACTTTCCAATGTTATGAAAAAAATATTTTCTTGCTAGACCACAAATTTGTGTAATGTATTTTTCACGTACTGGATAAGTAATCTTATTTTTCGGAATTAGCATATGCATATGCGAGACCAAATACGAACAAAAGCTCGAAATTATTTTTGGTGAAGAAACGAAACATTAATGTTGTTACTGAAAAAAGTTACAGCGGGTTAATAAACACATATAAATTGTGCGCGCTAGCCGCACTGAGCCGTGTAGGCGTACAAACAAATTGCATTTCCCCTCACATAACCATATAACCATTATACATTGCACATTAGATTTCATGCAATACTTTATTAAATAATTATTCATATGTTACCTACCTCCAATGAAATGTTAGTTAATGAAGCAAAAGAAAAGAAAATTAGAAAATTGCGTAGTAAGTAGTTCTCCCATTTATCTTCTTCCATCAGTAAACATTTTGTTAGCGGGTGTATTTTATTTTGTTAGGACTTGTTTCCGAGAATGTTTTCTACTATATTTTTTAGTTTTGTTCTTCATGCGGAATGCGGCTCATTTATATTATTAAATACATATTGAGTTTAAGTTCTGTAGGTTTTTAATGTTAAACGTTTGTTCAAAATAGGAAAATATGGTATTATACCGTTCAGGTATATTTAATTAGATATTCTCTTAATAAAAATTTCAAAAGTCCAGTTGCTGTTATTGAATATTTTGGTAAACTAGCATTATTTCCACGCCACGAACACCGACCGTCCGTACCGAGTGGGCCACGATTAATACGTCTCGGCCGCTACGTTCCGGCTTGATTTATCGTTCGGCTTCGGTACAAACCTTTAAATAGTTGGGTACATACGTATTTCTCACTCCATCCATCCGGAACGGTTCAATTTCATTTATTAAATTCCTGGCAATTCTTTTAGGTAACCTGTACAGCCTTATAAATAATTGCGCCAGAATTTCAAAGCGCTTACTTCTATCTCTTAAAAATCGCCTCTCCAAACGATACCTTCGTCTGCAATAAAACTGGTAAAAATCAGTGATTGAAACTTAATTTGCTAAAATACTTTTCCAATTCTTGTCCGATTACATCTCCTATTACAATACCCATACTTAAGTCCATATTTAATAATAAAATTCACTAAACGCTAACAGATAAACAGGAATCGTGTTTTAAAAGTATTTAACCTCAAACGTCAAGCGAAGTTTCCAATCCGATCTGGGAAGATATCGACACAGTTAGCGCGATCGAAAACGACTTCTATCAGTCTACTCGACGGTCGAAATCGTTTCAAGTTACAGAATACCGATTTCAAACAATTTCGATGCTACCCGACAACCTCTATTCGATTGAACTCACTTCTATTCGATTTGAAGTTACAGAATACAGAACACGCAAATTTTAATAGCTAGGCAGGGTCGGGTCACGTAAAGAGGGGAACCTCGACTCGGCTACAAACAGAAGATCCAGAAACTTGTATTATAAGTTCACTGTTTCATTCCCGGGACACAATGTAAGCCGTGGGTTCGGTACTTCTGTACGGTTGCTAAATCTGTACGTTTTAATGTTTCTTTACAGGAAAGAAAAATTCAACACAATTGAGTTCGAGGCGTGGTATCGCAATATGCAATATTCGACGCAGCTCGAAATGGTCGCTATTGCGTTCAAGAGCCGAAGATCTTACGATTGCAAAAGATTCGCGGTGAGGGCGGCTATCATGGAACGGCATGCCGCGGCTCTGCGGAAACGCAGCAGCAGTTGAAGCCGCAAAATGGAAGAAGTCGGAAGCAAGTACATCGGCTGTTCCGACGAGTGAAGCATATACTTGGGCCGCCGAACAGACGGAGTGATCACCCTGCAAGAACGTGCTCTAGGCGAGACCACTATCAATTTAGGACAACCGAACCGCAGTGATGCGCATTCTTTAGACCCAACGAAGTCGCATCACTCCAATTCAGTCGTCATAAATTACTCTTGGCCCCGCTAGAGCACGTTTTTGCAGGGTGATCACTCCGTCTGTTGGGCGGCCCAAGTATAGTTCACATAGTGCGTTTTATTTATGCGTATGCCCAAAACGCACTTAGGCTTCAGCAAGGAGATTATCATAATCTTGTGTAGGAAATGCGACTTAACGATCCAGAAAAGCATTTCAATTATTTTCGCATGTCTGCAGAACATTTCGACATGTTATTAATTGGTCCTAAAATAGAAAAACAGTACTGTGTAAGAGAACCTATGCACTCTGCTGAACGACTAGTAGCAACTTTACGGTAATTACGAACTGTGTATAGGTATTATTTATAAACATTTTCGGCACTAAATTTCTTTCAGATATCTAGCATCTGGGGACAGCATGGTGTCCATCTCCTATGCTTTTCGAATTGGTAAAAGTACGGTATCAGCAATTATCAATAATACATGCAAAGCCATTTGGGATACATTGTCAGACAACTTTTTGATTACACCTGATGTTGAAAGATGGGGTGAAATTGCAGAGAAGTTTAGTAAATTGTGGCAGTTGCCAAACTGTTACGGTGCTATCGATGGAAAACATATTGTCATACAAGTAGAAACATTAAAAATAACTGCATGAAATAAATGAAAACAAATAATGATTATTTTAGGCACCTCCAAACTGTGGTCTGTGGATCTGAATTTTTTAATTATACAGGAAGCCACAGTATCGTACTTATGGCTATGTGTGATGCGGAATACCAATTTACTTTGGTAGACACAGGAGCAAAGGGGAGACAAAGTGACGGAGGGATTTTTCGACGCAGTCAGATTGAAAAAATGCTGTTGACAAACAACCTTAACATACCACCTTCTGGGCCTGTCGAGTATGGAGGACATGAAATACAATTTTATGTTGTAGGAGATGAAGCATTTCCATTATGTAGCAATCTCATGCGCCCATACCCAGGCAGATTTTTATCACAGGAAAAGCGAATCTTTAACTACAGGTTTGTAAACAGCTTGTTAGTAATGGAACACTAAGCAGTTGTTGTTAATATTGTAGATTAAGTCGTGGTCGTAGAACGATTGAAAACACTTTCGGCATATTCGCAGCAAGGTGAAGAATATTTCGCAAACCTATAATAGCCAGTTTAACTTTAATATATTTATCTCTTAGATTCCTCATTTTTTTTGCAAAATTTCAATTGTCTGGCATCCATCAATACATTTATAAATGTCCAGCCACGCTTGGTCTTTAATTGTTTTGGATCTATTTATTAGAGGCAGCTTGCTTTCCCACAAAACAGGCCTCGCTTGAATGAGAGATATCAACATTTCTTCTAATGTATTATACAAGGTGTTACAAAAAAGTAGGTCAAGCCGCTAACCACAGATTATCTGGCCGAAAATAATGGGACTTTCCTTATGCCATTTTTCATTTAGGCTTCTCACTTTCAAGATACAGGGTGTTAAAGTTAAAATTTAAAAAAACTATTTTTATTAATAACTCCTTTGTTTTTTACTATATTCAGTTGAAATGAACGCTTGGTATAAAAAACTACACCTTTGAACCATAGACGTGCGCAAGGAAAAGTTGGGGGGTCAATGGGTATTACAACCCCCCCTTCCTCCGTGGATATTTTTGATCAAAATTACCCAAACATTGTGCCGGTATATGAGAAAATGTTGTACAAAATTTCATCTGAATATCGTGAAAAACAAAGGAGTTATTAATAAAAATAGTTTTTTAAATTTCAGCTTTACCACCCTGTATCTTGAAAGAAAGAAGCCTAAATGAAAAATGGCATAAGGAAAGTCCCATTATTTTCGGCCAGATAATCTGTGGTTAACGGCTTGACCTACTTTTTTGTAACATCCTGTATACTGATTAGGGCAAACGGTCAAATGAATTGCAATATCTCGTAAACAAAGCCCTAAATCAAAATTTTACAAGAGTGAAAAAAATAAAAGAAATGAACGCTTGGTATAAAAAATAATACCTTTGAATCATAGACGTGCGCAAGGAAAAGTTGGGGGGTCAATGGGTATTACAACCCCCCTTTCCTCGGTTGGCACATAGATTTTTTTAATTAAAATTATACAAACATTGTGCCGGTATATGAAAAAATGTTGTACAAAATTTCAACTGAATATCGTAAAAAATAAAGGAGTTATTAATAGAAATACATTTTTAAATTTTAACATTAACACCCTGTATCTTGAAAGATAGAAGCCTAAATGAAAAATATCATAAGGAAAGTCCCATTATTTTCGGCCAGATAATCTGTGGTTAACGGCTTGACCTACTTTTTTGTAACACCTTGTATACTTCTGCTTCATTTGAATTTTCAGGACTACCAGGAATATCATTAATAACTTCAACATTAAAGCACTCATGTTGAGCTACTGAAGAAATTGAAACATCTTTCTCACAAACAGTGCAAAAAATAACCTACAAAATGCAACGATTTAGAATGATATAAATAGTAATACCGTCATTTGCATACTTGTTCATTTAATACAGAATAAGTGAAAGTTTTTGTATTATTTGAGTACATTGTGAATATTAAACAGCCCAATACAATTAAAAGAGAACTTAACAACTTCGAGCACGTGTTTCTCTGTTCGAGCAGTAGAAGAAGCAGACAGCACGTATACTTAAAAACAGCAATAGATATATTGAGAAAAGAGACGCAGCTATCGAAATCTTGCGGAAAACTAGACACTCAGTTAACTTTCTGCGTCGCCGCAAAATTGTTAAAATGTTGTTTTATGTCGTTCCCGCTCGGACTATTTCAAACACATTTGACCAATCAGAAACTGCCCGGAAAAAAATATTGCGTATCCTCCGACATGTGAACTAAGCTTGAGTCGTCATTCGACTTAAACACATCGATGGACGACGGTATGGACGTGAGTTTGATGGAAGCTGTGGAAAGTGGAAGTTGCCGAACTGTCCTTCTCTTCGACGGCAGATGAGGCCATTGCTTCGCAATCCTCTACGTCGAAAGCGCCAGTTACAGCAGGGGAAGGACATGTAAGTGTATTATTATTCTAAATGCGTGTGTATAAATTTACAAAATTTGTTTTGACTCTTAGCTTGAAGAAAGAGCATCTCCTATGGCGGAAAAAGGGATGCTTGTTCAAGAAACGGTCTCGTCCACTGCCGCCTTCACCGCCAGAATCCCCAATCATCCAAGCGAAGAGGTCGCAGCCGCTACACACGTCGCCAGTACTTCCGTTAGCACCGAAGTACCGCCTACATCGCCGGTCGGTGGGCCCTAGAACGCAGGGACCTGGACCGGAACCGAAAAGTAACGGGAACAGAACCGGAACCGTTATTTTTTGGAACCGGAACAGAACCGAAACCTTTATTTTAAAATTGTCTGGAACCGTTTCGGAACCGGAACCTTTATGAATATTTCGGTTCCTGCCAGGCGCAGGCGCACGGCAGACGCAGCACCGGCTCACGAAGAACGCCGCACCGTCGTTCTACTCTTGAGCTTTTGACTTCTAACCTTCTTCTAACCTGAGCTCAACCACGCGCTCTTCAGGTGCCAGTTTGTTTACGAATTAAAAATTAAAGCACTCTTATCCATTAATTTCCTCCAAGCTGTGCAACCTGAAGTAGCAATTAATAAACAAAGGAATGTGTGCTATTATTTATTACTACTTGGTACCGGTACCGGTACCGAAAATGGTACTGGAACAGAACAGATTTATTTCAAGGTATCGAAACCGGAACCGAAACACATATATTTATCAAAGTCAGAACCGGAACAGAATTGGAATTTTTATTTTTCTCAAGGTCAGAACCGGAACAGTTACGGAACACTTAATTTTTTTCGGTCCAGGTCCCTGCTAGAACGTCCGCACCTGCAAAAGACAAACGGCAGAAAAGTAAGTGTTTAGTATTTGTAAGAAATAAAGTTATTGCAAATGTATTTTGTTTGATTAGCCTAAGAAGAGCCTGCGTTGTTTCGCAAAAGAACTGCAGCAACCGGAGCAGCGGTAAGTATGTTTGGAATGTTTTTTTTCACAATTTAGCAATTTTTTTAGGTTGTAAAATGTCGTATGTTTTCTAATTTCCGCACCACTGTCTCATATTCACATGAAAAAGAGACAGTGGTGGTGGTGGGCATGCTTTTATTGAAAATAAAATACAATTATAATTTCGTTTTTTTTATCAATTGTGTTTCCATTTTAATATGTTCCATTTTTTTACATTCAGCAGGACTGTCTCACATTCACATTTAAACGAGACAGGGGTTGGTGGTGGGCCTGCATTTATTAGAAAGAGATAAAATTACAATTACTCGTGTGAATGCTCCTTAGAATCATTAGAATATAACTTCAGTGTGGAACGGGTCATTTATTTGCGGATACCTCCGACTGCGAGTTGACTTCGCTCCGTGCATTGCCATTAGCAATAAAACTCTTTGGTAACAATTATTACTATCTGCGCGCAACATGCAAATTTATAAAACCGCCATACTCCTAGACTCGATATGGCGCAATAGGTCACTGTCTCAGTTACCAGACGAGTTGACGGGACATGGGAAATATATGACAATTTCGGAAAGGAAAGAATACAGTTTTCCCCAAATCTATAATTGACCCCCAATTTTTGTTTTATACCATATAATTCTCTTATTCTTCGTTTGCGTTAAGAATGCAGTGTTAATTGGTATGCCCGTCAAAATTACTAAGTACTTCTTATTGGCTTAGAGATCTGTAAATTTTGCATTAAAATATAGTGTATCAAAAATGACTTTAAATACCTATCAATATGACATTTTTATATTTTTTAAAATTGACCGTGTTGGAGAATTCAGATAAAATTTCATTTTTAAATCAATCTTTGGGTTATTTGTGCACCGACTACAGGAAAAAACCCTCAAGAAGTTTATCGGAAAAATCCTCGGTTCCGAACAAAACTGATAAAGTATGTAATATGCTGGAATCCTATATGGAAGACAAGAAACGAAAATAAATAACCAGCAAATTAAGGATGAATATGCTGCATTTGGTGAAGTAGTCACTTGTAAACTACGGAAGTTGTCATCTGATGCCGAAAAAGCCATCGTTCAGCATCACATTATGACATACTCTTTCATGGTGAAATGGGATACTACCGACCTACAACAGCATGTAACCGGGCCACTTGAGTGTGAAGTTTAGACTTATAATTTGCAAAAGTTAAATGTCAAGATAGTCAATTAGGGAAAAAAAATCGAGTGAGTTAACCCTAATAGATTCAATCACATTACATTATCAGGAAACGTAAATTGGTAGGAAACTTTTAATAATGAAACAACAGGGTTTGATTAAGGAAAGTACCACGCTAATAAATTGGGTTTTGATGAAAAACCAATTTATAAACCAAGTGGTTATTAAACAAATGTCTTCCACAATAAGTCGAAATTAATATAAAAACAGTAACAATTTAGTAAGAAAAATAATCAGTCCAAATTGGTTACATCACAAATGTCTTCCATAATAAGTCGAAATTAATATAAAAATCATAACAATTAGGTAAGAAAAATAATCAGTCATAAAACGACTATAGTAATATTAAGCAGCTGCAAAAAACAGAAGTTTGGAAGGTGAAGAAGTGGCGAATTTGTCACCGTCATGCAGTGCCCCAAAGAAAAGAAAGATGGATAAAAATCAGGGCCGCCAGCACACATAGAAAAGGCACTCCAAATATTAAACAATCCCGACGATGAGGATCAAATATTTGGAGAATATGTGGCATCAGAGTTACGCCAAATTAAAAAGGCGTCCAATAAAAGAAAACTAAAAAACAAAATTAATCAGAGCATCTCTGAAATTGCAGAAGCGGATGCAACAGAATGGTAGTTTGCATCTTCCATGCCATCAACGTCGAATTCTTCAAATTTCGGCACGCCTAATTTTTCGGCAGCAGATCCCACATCAGCTGTTTCTTCGTATACCGATGAATTTTCGGATGACTACATGCAACTGTAGTGGTTTTTACGACTTCTTATTATTTATTATGTTTTCAGTTGTAGGATATACACGACATAAGTGTCTCCGTCATACGTCAGATTTTCATTCTAAACAAAACAAACGCATGTGCCATTTGACGTTTGTCTGTGTTATTTACAAAGTTATTTGCTAACTTTTGTAATATAATTATAGAGGTTTTGCAGTGGAAACAGTTTAGTTTCAATTTATGTGTTGCGATTACGTGTAAAAACTTGAATATGGCTCCAACTATACTGAAAAAATTAGGTTATGACGTCAAATAGCACGTGGCTTTGTTTTATTTAGAATGAAAATCTGACATTTGTGACGAGCCACATGCCTGGTGTATTTTTGTTTATAATTATAAAAATAGTTGAATAAACTCACTTTCATGTAAACGTTTTTAAGTTCTTCATAAATTACCAAACAAATCTCGAGAATAAATTTACCCATTGTACAGACAGGTATTCTGAATAGGTACATTAAAGAATGGTATGAATCACCTAAAATATTTAAAGATGGATTCCAGACCGCTAAATATGTTGTATATCAACTTACCAGTTGCTAGAAAACGTAGTGTTACTATAAGACGTTCGCTGGCTGGTATTGAGGATCTCAAATGAGTATTTTGTTTTCCTATTTTTCCACCAACTAAAGAAAGAAGTTCTTCTAAATCTACAGCAGACATACGAATGAAGTTTTTAAATTGTTGACTGTCTTCCATCCGAAGTTCGTTGAGTAAAGTATTATATGCTCCGTAAATTTATCTTCCTAACATCCAGTCCCTCACCCAACAAATTCTATTTTTTGTTTACTTATATTTTTCAAATATTCGTTTAAAATTACTACAGCCGCGGCGCACTTTATGCGTCTACTAGGGGCCATGACGAAATACAAATAAATCTTTGTTGCCAGCTGCTCTAAACTTGCAAGAGAAGATATCGTAGTGTAAACAGACTTGCGAGAACTTGCGAAAACGGCGGACGTCAGCAACTCGCGCGACAGAACTTGCACGAGTTATCCGCTCGCAGTGTAAACATTGTTTGCGAGAAATCGCGCGAGCGCTGTCGCAAGTAACTTGCCAGTGTATTCGCACCATTTAGAATGTTTAGTTTATTTAGATGACATAATTGTTTACAGTTCAGGGGATATTAAAGAACATTTACACAGTCTGAAAAATGTTTTTCGGAGAATGAGGGAAAATAATTTAAAACTTAAACCAACAAAATGCAATTTTTTATTACCAGAAACAAAATATTTAGGACACATTATTTCAGCCGAGGGATGCAAAACTAATCCTGAGAAAACGGAGGCGGTCGCAAATTATCCCGTACCGAAAACTAAAAGGGAAATTAGGGCATTCATAGGATTGTCTGGATTTTATAGAAGATTTGTACCAAATTTTTCTAAAATTTACACTTACAAATTTATTGAAAAATGAAGAACCGTTTATTTGGTCAGACAGGCAAGAGGCGGCTTTTCAGCAATTAAAACAGGCATTAATAACACCACCTGTTTTAAGATACTCAGATTTTAAGAAACCTTTTATATTAACATGTGATGCCAGCGGTACAGCAATTAGTGCAATTTTATCACAAAAAGATGAGAATAACAAGGAACAACCTGTATGTTATGCGAGTCTAACTTTGAATAAAGCTGAACGAAATTATCCAAATATTGAGAGCGAGTTATTAGCAATTGTGTGGGGAGTTGCACATTACAAATTTTATTTAACAGGAACTTATTTTACCATCATAACTGACCATCGTTCATTGCAATACATTTCCTCCGTGAAGAACCCCGGCTCGCGATTATCTAAATGGGTAGTAGGCTTAATGGAATATAATTTTAAAATCGAATACAGGGCAGGTAAACAGAATTTAAATGCAGATGCGTTAACGAGATTAAGAAATGCGGAAGAAGTAGAAGCAACCGCAGGCACCCAAAATCAAGTTAGAGTTATAGGAGTGGGAGATTTCAACGAGGGAGAAGACGGCTTTAGTCCGCTATTATTAGATACAAACACACTTATTGATTTTCAACGGGCCGATGAAACAATTCAAAAATTATTACAGGATGATATGTTATGAATCAAATAATGGATTAATTTACAAACCAAGGGAAGAAGGTGAATAAATTAGTAGTACCTGAAGTAATGGAATTAGAAATTAGAAATTATGAGACTTCATCACGATTCACCTTTAAGTAGACATCGGGGACGTGAGAAAACTTTGGAGCAAATTTTATTGGCCTGGGATGAATAGAGACGTCAAGCATTATACGGAAGAGTGCCATTCTTGCAGCATCAGAAAGAGCCACCCGCAACCACCAGCCGAGTTACAATTAATTAAGCTACCCGTGGAGTATTTCACATAGTCAGTTCAGATATAGTAGGGCCTCTAAACATAACTTCAAAAGGAAATAAATATATTTTAACTTTCATAGATTATATGGCGAGATATGCAGAAGCAGTGGCTATTCCCGACATGACAGCCCGGACGGTGGGCGAGGATTTTGTGGAAAATGTTATTTTACGGCACGGGGTACCATTAGTTTTACGAGTATTAACAGATAGGGGTTCTCAATTTTTTAACAAGGCAGATTTTGAAAAACTGACAGCCACCACCACAGAAAAATTATGGGGTTGGTTTACCTTTCTAGGTACCTGGACCGGAGGATTCCTGGTTATATATTTCATAGTCCCGTTTATTGGAGATAATTATGAATGAATTTGCAATTCATAATATTTACGGATGGTCCTTTAAAATACTGGCGGGTGTATGGGACACATTAACGGTATTCATTCTACAAAGAAATAAAGTAAACCAAATGAAGGATGCTGAGTCCCCACCGCACCCCCCAGTACTTACGAGGAAAAATTCCAGGATATATGAAAATATAAACACCCAACCCGACCACAACGGTAGAGGTCATATGAGTTTGATACAAAACCCCCTATCAGAGGTTCCTCCTTTAAACTATAATTCATTAAGGGAAAAATTAAAAGGGCTGGCCATATCGCAGACCGACACAGAAAATAAAATATGAATTACTTATAAACATAAAAGAGGCATTGCATGGAAACGGGATTTCGACAGGAGCAGGACTTTAGGCTTTCGATATGATAATGTAGCGTAGTAAATATAAGTACTTTGGTAGACATCTAGGACTAACAACCGTAGATATTGGGCAGCGAAATAAAAACTTTCCTTGTATGCTAGACTAAATCAATACCAGATGCCAATCATATTAAATTTTATTGCAGATCCAAAACTGCTAATTATGTTAATTGTAAGTATAAGGTTAGGCTACTGTAATTATCAGGGGGAGTTGCGTGATGAACAGTTGGTGTATAAACCATGGTTAAACTCCAGTGCCGTTGTGCCCGCGGAATCCGTGAATTCAATCAAAAACCATTCGGATAACCTGCAGACCGTACCGAAGGGTGAAAATAAGGCCGGAATAACTGAAAAATTAGTGGCAGCAGACAACAACCAGTGGCCGCAACTTGTATCTACCGCGGGTGGGTTTAAGACAGTGTGCGAAATATTCATAAACTTTGGTAATGAAACGCTGTCGGTAACAGAACGATATGAAGTTGTATGGAAAAATTTAAATGTAGCTGAAAAAGGAACAATTTTAACACGTGAAACAAGGGTAAAGTTGGTGGTAAACCAACTGGTTAATTATTCCTTTCAAATTAGGAAAGTGTCGGCGCATAAAGGGTTATTAAATCAGGTTTTCGTAGAACCGCAAATTAAAAAATGCGAAAATGCAAGTTGGCCCCAAACAATAGTTATTATTGGAGGGGTGGGCCTGCTTATCCTGCTCAGAAGACTGTATAAAGAAGTGGTGTCGCTACAGGGTGCCAACGATGAGGCAGCTAGAACGGCCCACGTCGGTCACCTATAGGCCGGCTTCTGAGATTGAGACTTTTGTCACCGATCTGGCAATTTCATAGGACATGGGCCGAGGAGTCAATATATTCGGTTCCACGAAGTATACCTGTACGGGAGGTGAGCCACCCGTAAATGCAGCTGCAGAGGTGAGACCACCAAGAATCTTACCGCAAATAATGGAGGAGGGGGAGACTCCCTATGTAGTTATGAACCCGCCTCTTCAATCGGTGGAACCACCCTCCCTGGAGAATAATTAAAAAGAGTTGCACCCCAAATGTGATCTTAGTTGATACGTTGATACCAACAAACCATAATTACCAGTCACAGTCAAACAAAATACCTATATCAAGTCGACATGGAGATGGAGAAATTGCAGGCCCTGGCACAGCTCATGGAAAGGACTCTGGGATTTTCGGTAGACAGGAGAGAGAAGTTCCGAGTGTTGGAGCAAGTTTGGATCGCTGCTGCCAGGGAAAGCTCTGCGCCAAGTATGGGATGGACGTACCTGAGGGAGTGGGTTGTCCATGCCCAAGAAGAGCTTCAGCATGAGCTGTGGGGAGAAAGAATAGGCCAAATCCAGCAATGGGAATGGGAGGTCCGGGCTAATTATTTCGAGCGATGGGACCTGAAAGAAGATAATAACCCGGACCTCCGTCCCGCGCCGTGGAGCGACAACCCCAAGCAATCGCTCCAAGTCTACCTCCAAGGATAAACCGGAGGCAAGTGCAAGAAGCATGAGTGTCGTGAAACAGTTTTTCAGGGGTGGTGCCGGTGCCCCAACGGATTCTAAATATTAAATAACAGTGAGGAACACAAACAGAAAATAAATTAACCTAAGTGAGTGAGAAAAATGTTTAATTTAAGCCAGTATCTTCTAATCATAAATGTAATATTTGAATAACAATGTAGGTAAACCAATAAAGAATATGTATGGTATATTTCAGTGTTTTAACATAGAACTTGTGAAGCTATTTCTTTCAGGGTAAGGCAAACAAGTTAAAATATGAGTTAACAAAACTCATATTTTAATGGGGGAATGGAGGAATGTAACAGGGCCACTTGAGTGCGAAGTTTAGACTAATAATTTGGAAAAGGTAAATTTCAAGATAGTCAATTAGGGGAAAAACAAGTGAGTTAACCCTAATAGATTCGATCACATTATATTACGAGGAAACGTAAATTGGTAAGAAACTGTTAATAAAGAAACAATTGGGTTGGATTAAGGAAAATAACACGCTAATAAATTGGGTTTTGATGAAAAACCAATTTATAAACCAAGTGGTTATTAAGCAAATGTCTTCCACGATAAGCCGAAATTAATATAAAAACCATAACAATTTAGTAAGAAAAATAATCAGTCCAAATTGGTTACAACACAAATGTCTTCCACAATAAGTTGAAATTAATATAAAAACCATAACAATTAGGTAAGAAAAACAACCAGTCATAAAACGACTATAGTAATCAAGCAGCTGCAAAAATTAACCAACCTCTCAAAATCAATAGAATAATTGGTAATTGACGTCATATGTTGAAGATGGAAGGGAAAAATCGATACAACATTAATTGGGTATTATAAAAACAAAAGTTAGGGTTTCCTAGGGGCTTTTTGAAACTTATCTCTCTAGGGAAAGCGCGCTCGGTTCGGGTCGGGAAATTATCAAAGCCAAAACTGTTTAAAGTGTTGTAAAAGTAACGTAATACTAGAGAAACCGGCCGAAGGGATTAAATTACGGGAGGTGCGAATCTTACCGAGACAAATCTACCACTTACAGACTACCGCCAGAGAATAATAATTAAGAACGTGGTCGAATCTTGTATTGATTGTACTATTTATAACATGTTTAATGGTGTCGGTAGGTAGGGAAATTGTAGGAATTAAGATCTCATGTGTTTTGTGTGATTTGGCGAATTTATAATATGTACACGTGAATCAACATTACAAGGAAAATTGTAGAGATAAAGAATAAAGTTTAGGGTACAAGGATATTGGCATTTCATTTTAGTCACATAGTAAACTATCACCTCTCACCTCAAAGTGAAGTAAGATACAACTAAGGCATTAACATCACTGGTCGTGGTTCTGTCGATCATAGACCAAGATCCCACCAAGGTAAGGCAAGTTTATTTTACATTGTGTACAGACAAAATTCACCACCTGGCTGGTGTCATCCTAACGTTTCAGTTAACATAATATTTATTTTCACATTTTAAATAGGGTCTTGTCAGGTGAGCCGTCACACTGAGAAAATACGGAAAAAAATACGATTTAATTTTACCGGAGGATATTAAAAGAAGCTGTTGCTGCTACATACAATTTATTACCTCAGAAGTCTAAAGGAAGGTATATGAACGAGCTGACAAAATTCCGTGATTTGATGCATACAAAGAAAGTTCATCTTATAACAGAGGAAGTGATCTTAGTCTACTTTAATGGATTGGTAGAAACTTACGCGCCATCCTCTTTGTGGTCCACATATTCTAGTTGAAGACAACTTTATTTGTTTTTGAGAAAGCAGATATTAAACAGAGTGGTGCACGAAAAACGGCCAGAGCTGTAGTGTCGTTATTTGTGACCCGATTTTAAAATTTTATACACCAAATTATATGGCTGAAAGGATGCTATTGCTATTTACCAATATTGAAGACGTTTTCCCAATTTTGAAAATTTCTAAGGAACAATAGTCATTTGTTTTCTTTGAAATGGCAATATATTTTTTTAATTTTTTTTCGGGTTGGGCCTTTTTTTCTGAACACGATGTGAATCGTGATGAAAAAATTCAATTAATTTTTTGATTCAAATTGACTCTCTTAATAGCATCAAATCATCCATGACACGCCATCAACTAAGCTATGGAAGAAAGTGATATTAATCAAGAAACGATAGTCTCTGGATTTCTATGAAAAACCGGGCCCATAATCAATCATATCATGCATGAAATGCAACCAAGTAACTCGAAAAGTAAGCTATGGAACAAATTAATAAATGTCGGTCTGTCATTTTGATTGTTTGTTGCTTGTCACATCATAGAACAGTATATTCTTTGGAACAGACATAATAATGAACAATGACGAATACTATACTGACATGTTGCAAGTTTATTTTGAATGTTTCAAAAATTTCCGCGAGGCTGTCCGTGTGTACGGGCGAAGATATCCAAATAGAAATCTCCCTACTCAACAAAAATATCGCAGATTAGAAGCTAATTTGCGACAAATTGGTGCCTTCAAGAAGCCAGAATCTCTGGTGCGACAATTTAATGAAAACTTGGAACTGGTTGTTTTGCTAAGTGTACAAGAATCGCCCAATACGTCTACAACTGAAGTTGCACAAAATTGTGAGACGTCCAAGAAAACTGTCATTCGAATTCTTAAGAAAAATAAATACAAGCCATACATTCCTCGTAAAGTTCAAGCATTAGAGGAGAACAACGACAGAGAACGAAGAATCATATTTTGTAATTTCTTTTTGGGAGAAGATCTTGCATTTCATAGGAAAATAATCTGGTCTGACGAATGCACTTTCGGAAAAAATTGAATTTTCATTAGAAAAAATCACAGATATTGGTCTCAAGAGAATCTCCACGTTATTGCGGAAAGTAATTTTCAAAGACGATTTAGTTTAAACGTATGGGTGTGGAATTTTGGGAGATAGGGCCATTTTTATGGATGGTAATTTGAACCAACAAAAGTATCTTGATTTACTCTCTGGTGAATTTCAACATTTTTTGGACGAACAACCCCTTGCCAATCTGAACGAGATTTACTTCCAACAAGATGGAGTTCCGCCCCATAATACGCATTTAATTGTGAATTATTTAAATGTACAATTTGGCGAACAATGGATGGGAAACAACGGACCTATTCGGAGGCCAGCGCGTAGTCCAGATCTGACGTCATTAGATTTTTTATGGGCCTACTTGAAAGATAGGGTGTATTTAACAGTTCCTGAAAATGTTGAAAACTTAAGACAACGAATCGTTGAAGCGTACCGCGAAATTCCTGGAATCCATTTACATAATGCAACTTCCAGCGTCTTTAGGAGATGCCAACTACGCATTGAACAAAATGGTGGTCATTTTCAGCAACTGTTGTAACATTTATTTATTGTTTCGTTTTTCAATTAATTATGAGTTCATTGTAAAATAAGAAGTAGCTACTAAATGTTAATGTTATTGTTGTTTTCTATCGTTTGCTGATGAGTATCACTTTCTTCCATAGCTTAGTTGATGGCGCGTCATGGATGATTTGATGCTATTAAGAGTCAATTTTAATCAATTTATTGAATTTTTTCACCACGACTCACATCATTGCGTTCAGAAAAAAAGCACAACCAGGAAAAAAAATAGAAAAAGCAAGTTGCCATTTGAAAGAAAACAAATGACTATTGTTCCTTAGAAATTTCCAAAATTGGGAAAACTTCTTCAATATTGGTAAATAGAATCCTTTCAGCCATATAATTTGGTGTATAAAATTTTAAAATCGGATCACAAATAACGACACTACAGCTCTGCCGTTTTTCGTGCACCACTCTGTATATAGCAAGTAAGTTTCATAGTGCAATATTTTTTAAAAGTATTGACTTTAACTCTAAAAATTTTCTGTAGTAATACATTAAGGCCCGGTTTTTCAAAGAATCTAACACCGGATTAAGTCTGACACCGGCTTAGTTGCTATGCTACAACCAATCAGAAAGCCGGTATCATAGCAACGAAGCCAGTGTCAGACTTAATCCGGTGTTGGATTCTTTGAAAAACCGGGCCTAAGTGGTCTGGAATTGTCGGAAATTTTACGAAAGCTGTTGCGTTGCTTGGTAGCCACGACTGTAAATTTGACAGTTAAAAGATCACGAGCACTTGCGCGAGTGATCTTCTGTCAAATTTACACGAGTGGTTAGTAAAAGCAACAGCTTCAGTAAAATTACTTAAAAATTCCAGACCACGAATTGTATTTAACAAGATTATTTTTTTAATCGAAGCAAGGTAGTTCAAAACGAAATTTTATTTCAATTAATTCACATACAAAGCTATGTGTTGGGAATATTTGTCGTTTGGCAGGTACTAAAGTAACTAGATTATATATTATAAATGCACCTACAAATTCGCAACTATGGCAACTTATCAACAAGCAAAATTATCGAAAAAATTACCGAAATAATACACGCTTCTAGACCCAAATGAAATGTTCCTATTGGTCAATTTGACGATGAAAAAATAATCATATCAACAAAAATGTTGACAGTACATACTTACTATTAAATAAATACCTAATTAATTTTGAATTTGTGCCCAACTTTATTAAAATGCGCACAAATAAAATTTTGTTGGTAATAATTGAGCTAGTTTATTATTTATAGAAACCATCATAAATTGCCATGTCAATTTGAATGGTTAATTTTGAATATTTTTGTAATTTTATTGAGAAATGGAGTGGGTGAAAGTAATAAGAGTGAATGAAAGTACTTTCGCTCACTGCTTTCGCCCACCCGTTGCTAAAGAAACGAAGTGAGTGAGCAAAAGTAATGGTTTCTCGCATAGTATCTAAGGGAGAAACAACAAGTTTCTATGGCAGGACTGAACAAAAATAATGATACGAACTTTTGCCCCGTCAGCGACGCCCCTGGTGGTGACTCAATTATTTGTTGACGGCGAGCCGGCCTTAATTTATTACGGCGCGACCTTGTCGCTGTTTATGATTCCCGAAAAGAATAGTCTATCTCGAAGATTCTCATTCTGGAACAATGGTTGATCGATAATTTTCGAGAATCTTCTAAGACCATTATAAAATGGGAAGCAAGAAGCCGAGTGGACAGTCTTACAGTTTGAAGTCTGAAGTTTAGAAGCGGATGTCGAATGCGATAAGAACCGGGCGTTTAATAGTTCCGTGCGAGTATAAGTCTTGATACGCGTCTAGTGTCGGTACGGGAGTGTGCGAATTCTTTGGTGGCGTTTTTAAGTGTACCGGGGCGTCTTCGTATGTGATTAACCGTCGGTTGAAGACGAGTGTTTTAGAGAGTTTAAACTGTGGACTTGTGTACTGTGGATTGTTTAGGTTAGGTAATTAACTGTTTAATTGTTCGCTAATAATCATTGTTTAATTTTCACTGTTTGTTGTTATTTACTGCTTGTATATATTTCGCTGCTTATTATTCATTTTGTTAATTTTAAGTTCTCAAATCACTGTTAATCATTGTAAATATTTGTACATATACATAAAGTCACTGTTAATAAATAAGTGTAAAATCGAAATACGTTACAATAAGTAGTTAGTATTTCGATATGGTCATTATTCCGTTGCGTATTTTTAAAATTATTTTTTTGATTTTGCCCAGGAGTGCTTGAATTCAGTAGCATCCCAGCCAAGAGAGGTCCTATCATCGAAAACCCCGCAAGCTATCACATTGGTGCTAGCTACCCCACTGGAACTGCCAGAGCCGACTACTCCGATGCAGAGAATGACGATTTCCTAGGCAGACTAGGGGCATATGTCAGGGCTATGTTCACCAAATCAACATTAGCCAGTTCTCCACACTTGACACAGCAAAAAGTGGAGAGTTATCCTGATTATTCCCCGGAGTAGACAGGCCTATTGACGCAGTTTAAGACTGCGATGGTTAGGCATGCAAAGGAGGCGGTATCGCTAATAGCACAGCTAACAGCGGGTGCGGATGCACAAGCTTTCGCTAACTTGAAGCAGGCTTTTTAAACTGGCCGGGGCACGATGACCCTGAACCAGTAAGGGATCTGCCCCGGCCCCCTAACTAATTGAGGAACTAACGCCGCCAAAATCTAACTGGCATTCATATTCTATTAAGAAGATACATGCCAGTGGAGGTACGAATACTTAAAATTATATGCACTGCTTTTTACTTTCTATAATTTGTTTACAGAAACGTTCACTGAAATGAATGAAAGATTGCTTCGAAGACTAGATGAAATAACAACAAGCTTTAACGGCAATAAACCGCTTAGCAGTTTTACAACAATATGCACTTGAAAAAAAACCCTGATGGACAGGACGAAAATACAGGTCCAGATGACGAAAATTGTAGTGTAATACCAGTGTAATACCAGGTGGATACGCCGCTGAGTATTTCAAATACTGCTCGTGCCAACGCGGAGCGTTACAGAAACGGCAGATTGCCAGGGCCGGTTTCTACTACCCACTCCTTGGCAACAGTTTATTTGAAAAACACGATACCGCAGCAAAGTACAGAGGACAAGGCAAGCACTCAGACTTTCGCCAAGAAAATTCAATAGAATTACCGCCGGTTAAGAAGCCTATTAAGAAAGGGCTCAACGAAGGGTGCTCTCGCATGTGTTTTGAATACCAATGAATCTTACATTGTACTTTTTGCTCTTTATTTGTAATGTGCCATTACTCATATAATATTATGTGCATTTTATTAGTTACCTCTAGGTATTGCTTTTATATGTAGTAAATATATGAATATGCAAATAAATGTTACTTTGTGCTCACAAACGGTATACACGGCTTTATAATTTTTATCCCTTTTCGTTATGAGTGAGTAGTAACACTGAGTTTTAGGAGAAACCGAAACTACACCAATATATTTTGTATGACAAATCGCTATCTATGTTCAGATTTTTACAGAACAATTTATTTAGCCATGTCTATACAAAACGTTTACTTAATTAACTGTTTCAATTAACGTTTCATACACGCCAATGCACAATGTTACAATATCCTTGATTATATAGGTTACATAAACGTTTCAGGTCAACAAATGGCGTTATTTAATTAAAATTCACGTTTGGTACACGTTAACCATGTCATTTCCTTAACGTCAGTATGTTTGAAAGAATTGATGACGCCATATGAATGTTTTAGGTACATCATGAATGATGCACTTTTCCAGCATCTTGCTGAGCAGACTAATCTGTACGTACGGCAAAAAGATATTCAAACAAATTCAATGTGAATTCCATTGAACTTTTTATGTCATTTTATCGCTACCCAAATGTTCGATCATATTGGGGAAGGCATGCATTTGAAGCAATCCGTCAGGCAATGCCAGTACTGAGATTTGAAGCAATTCGGCGTTACCTGCATTATAATGATAATTCGATTGCAGTAGAAAAAGGTAGGCCAGGATATCGACGTTGTTAATACGTAAAGGCGTATCTTAAAATTTGGCCACAATGTCTTAGATGCGCCATTAAACTTATGATGATGTTGTCTGCGTTGCGACGAAGAGCAAACACCGTTTGCATTGTATGAAATACCAAGTTCCAGACGTATTTGAAATATTTAATTAAAATATTATAACGAATAGCCATATATTTTAAAATGAAATAAACGGGTATCTCGACTTACGCCTGCTCGTCACAATTTAGATAAACACAAAATTTTGTTTTTTGGAGGCGTCTCTCAAATTTGACATGCTGATTCTGTTTATAAGCGGGTAGTTGCAATCACACGCGACAAAAAGTTGATGATTCGTTAGTATAAGTAGGTTGTTAAGTGTGCCGTTGTAAATTATTTGCCAAGGTGTTTCAGTTACAATAAAAACTGTAAGTGAAACTTTAAAATCATCGTTTATTTTGTTAAGAAATTTGTTTATAGGTGCATTATGGATGTTTTGGTTAAATGGAGCGATTGCTCTGTGAATTGTGTAGACACCAATGAGTTGAAAACCGTTAAAAACAATGGTAAATTTCAAGTTGGCACACGTGTGAAAATGCTGTATAGAAATCAATGGTATTACGGGTTAATAATTGCGGCAGATGATTCATCTGGGACAAGTTCCTGTGACGATAACGAGCCTCTGAGCAAAATAACACATAAGGAAGAAAAACTAAATAATCCAATAGGAGCCAGTTCGAATGACGATAAGAATCTTTTACGCAAAACACCACACAAAGCTGCAGGTGTCACAAAAACGGTAGCCGCTACTGATATAATGATCTTTATCATCGGTGATGAGGAGGTACCTCAAAAATGTGGTGGATGCGTGCAGCGATGGTACTGCTAAAGTGTCTCGAAGATAGACGGAGCAGGGGGGCAACATCTGAGCAAGAAATGTTATCTTCGGAGTTTAATGGAAATTATTATTACAAAACGTTACAAACTCTGATGATTTGGATGGAGATGATCCGTATTCTAATACCGAACCAAGTGATCGAGAAGATCCCACTTATATCCAGACATATGAAGTTCGTCGCTGCAAGAGAGGTTTTAATTTCTTGTTTTAGATGTTCAATCCTGTTGTGCAGGAATCATTTCGTGGAAGAACTGCCTACATGTGACACATCGCATAAGTGACGTTGAAATTGAAGACTACCATAATTTCGCGTAAAAAACGACAGCGTAAGAAAAGAAATACAAACAACGAGAACAGGAAACCGGAAAATTTTGAAGTAGAAGGTGCTCCAAGTAAATTTGAACAAGACACAATCACCAGGACAAACAAGAAGAAAGTTGCGCAGGCTTTACGTCGGTGTGGTGTAGAGTAAGTTCCAGTCGATACGAAAAGAACCGTAAAAGGGCGGGCACTTGGTGGAATGTGCAATACTGAGTGGTGTAAAAAGGGTGGGAGGCTCTGCGCTCAATTGAATGAAGAATGTAGGAAAGATATATTTAAAGACTTTCACACTTTAAGTGACATTCAACTGCAGCGGAAATTTATTGCGTGATACGTTAAACAGGTCCCCAAGATGTCGAGTACAACGGCTAACACAGAATCGCGACGTCAAAATAAACACTTCTTTCAAAGTGTCAAAGTGTGCCGTAAATTATTTGAGCACATCGAGTATCAGCGAAAAAACAATTAGAACAGCACTTGAAAAGCTTCAACGCACCGGTGTAATACAGAAGGATCGCCGTGGTAGATGTAACGCAGCTGCGTTAAGGGATGAAGCTAATAGGAACATGATTCAGGGTCATATAAATCGATTACAAGGTGTGAAATGACATTATTGCCGAAAAGACAGCACCAGAGAATACCTCCAAAGCGACTTGACTTTAAAAAAGATGTACACAATGTTTGTAAATGAGATGGGGCCTAACACTGAAAAACCGTGTTTCACAACATACCGCAGTTTTCAAAAGTATATTATTCTCTCATTTCATAGACCGAAGAAAGACTAGTGCGGCTAATCCAAAACTAATCACGAAGAATCCAGCGAAACAAAATTGAAAATTTATGACGAACATACAAAATCCAACAACGCTGTCCGTGACATCAAAAATTCTTCCAAGATTGCAGCCCAAAATGATCACAACTTGCTCTGTTTATGTTTTGATCTCCAACTGGTAATTTACTTACCTATTGGTATCAAGAATGACCGTTGAGGGCGCCACTGTCGCGCGATCAGCTGATTGCGAAAGTCGTATTTGAGTTCCATCGTGCCGGTGCCGATTTGTTTATTTGTGTTTTGGTGAATTTTATTTGCTGGCTTTGGTTCAGTAATGTATAAGTGTTTATAATGTATTATGGCCGTGTCATTTACTAATTACTGTTTTAGATTCAATTCCAATACCAGAAACATTTCTTAAACTGGGGGAGGTTTTTAAATATTTGAAAGCATCCCCTGACAGGCGGTGCTTTGTGGAAGGAGAGCAAGAGTTAAATGCCAAGCATTTAATTTTGTGCGGAAGGAAGGCCAGTGATACATCAAATTACGTAAATGTTGTTGGTCTGTGCCTTCAAACATCTGCACTTCAAAGAAAACCACATGAAATTGAAGGCAAATTTTTAATTGAGGCATTGAGGGTAATGATGTCAGTGTGAAAGTCATGAAGTGTAGCTGTAAAGCGGGACTGTCGGGAACATGCAAGCACGTATCTGCCATGCTGCTGTATTGTACCAGGTTGTATCAGAAGTAAAGTATAAGAGGCAAATTAACATGCCCTGTCAATTGTAGTGATTCCTGAATCACATTTTATTTTTGTTTTTCTGTCTGTTGTTCTTCCGTTTGTTTCAGAACCAATATCAGCTTATTGGATATATTATCTACCACAGATGTAGAATGTTATTGGAGAAAAATGAAGTTGAATGCCAAAGAAAAGTACATAGCGCAGCCAATATTCTTGTTTAGAAACAGTAATAAAACGACGGAAAGTTGTATGCTTCTAACTAACGAAGAAGCAAGCTCATGCGCCAAAGAATTATTGGATGTTTTGGCTGGATGCAGTATGAAAAAGCCAACAGTAAGGAATTGCTATTTGACCGTGTAAAATATTACAAAATTTCTATTACTGCAGTTTGGGTAGAAGATCGGTAACAACAGCAACAGCAGCAAATTCGAAGAACACAGGTATTTTACAGCGCCAAGGCACATTATTTAATATCGATAAATATATAGAACATTATGTTCGTCTCCATTTCTGTTGAATTTGGTAACTATCTCCATTTGCCAGAAATCGTAGTCACAGCCAAACGAACGTTTGCTGGAATTGCTTTCCGAAATTTAGTGTCTCTTTTGAGATGAACGATCCTATCTTTGCAAGGAGAAACTTGAAATCTTCAGAAGACATCAGACAAAAATTATTAAATTGGCATCATGGTTCTTTTACTAAATCGTTAAGCATGTGAGTACCGCCATTCCTAGAATAGATCCAACCACTACTTTGTTAATTCAACCTACTTTCTAACGTTCACTTACTTTATTCTGTTTAAAGTTACCATCCACCCTCTCCTTTTTCGATGTTTCTTTTTGCACATTTGCAAAATGTTATAACTCATTAAAAAATAACAGGAAGCTGCAACAACTGCAGTTTGATTCCGAACGCGAATGTTATCCATCCGTTTTATTTGAATGCGAATATTCAAGTTCAGGGAATTATGTTTGGAGGGAAAGCTTTACAAATATTCGTGAACTTGCACGAATAATCGGCTGCGCAAGTGTGGAGCCGGGGTATGACGAAGCAGACAAATCGACGAAACCTTTAAAATCGTATGTATTTTTCAATTTGCTAGCAGTTAAAGTTTGGCACAGTGCAGTGAAATGTTATTATTCCGTGGTGTAGGGGACTATTGCGATAAGTATCAGACGACAGTGCAGGGTGTTCATTTTCAAATATTATTTAAAACGAGATGCCTACACGAAAATATATTAACTTTATTATGTATACTATTCACCCACTCGCACAAACGCCGTTCACATATTTCAAACTGAATTCCATAACTGTATTTTCTAAAACGTGGTTTATAGAAATGTTGATAAACTAAAAATGACGCATAACGTACTGTAATACCAGCCCCTACCAATACACTGGAATGACCTTGAACAATTTGACTGCGCTATGGACTGCGATGTATTAAATGTTAAAATTTTATCTACCAATATCAATGTTTCAACGAGATGGAATTCCACGAGTGATATGTTGACTACAGCAATAAAGTTGAAGCCGGCACTAAATGCGCTATGTGAAAATAATGAACAACTAGGGCCCATGAAAGTATCGGAAAGTGCAACAATGAATATTCCCAATAGGTGCTCAAAAAGTAACGTTTTCAGAAAAGGAATTCGAAAAAACATGTGTTACGAAAATCAAATATTTCTTATTGTACAGAATATTTTTTTTTATAAAAAAAGTCCGAAACAAAAGTCCAGCAACAGTTAAATATTTTCAGACAGACCAGCACAACACTAATCAAGCAAGGGAAGTCACAAATAATGACGAAGAGGAGTTTACCGAAAGACATGAAGTAGAGGGAAATTCGCCTGAGATTATAGACACACGTACCTCCATTCTTCTTCACTCCGTCCACTCAAATTTGTACTATTGTATTTTTGTAGAGCAAGCTACTGAAATTAAAGGAACCTCTGCGGAACCGACATCTAAATTTATTGGAAAGAGGCGCACATCCGACGCTCAGACGAACACTAACGTCAGCAAACATCTGAAAATGGCTACTTATGCCTTACAGTCTATTACTCAGCGCTCGCAAAACAAATATATGGAGAGAAAGTTCCCGAGAAAGCAAAAAGAGATCTTGGTGCTGCCATAATTCAAATATTTCCCAATTTGCATGATCCATCTGGGCAGTATGGCTATGTAACTATACATTATACCTTCAATGGAAAACTATTTTATTTCTCTTGTTTTACAGGAAGGTTTTTTTATTCAAATAATGATGGGGGCGAGGGATATATTTCTTGGCGACTACGAACCATGAATAGATCCACTGCAGGTGAATGTAAATGGAAACGTAAAGAAAGCACTGCCGGATAAAAACTTACTTCCGAACAAAATTTTTAGTAATGATTGCACCAAAACGTCTGAATTTAGCGATGCTATTGAGTTTATGAAGAATGCGTGTCCCAAAAACAACCTTTCTGCGATAAAAGAAAAAATGAAAATTTGTCGCCAATACAAAAATACGTCAGGGATGGACGATTCAAATTAAAATTCTTTGATGGTGTTCCGATTGACATAATGCACGATATTCTTGAATGCGTACTTGCATTTTGAATGAAAAATTGATAACATCAGAAGACTTAAATACAAGAATACATCTTTTTGATTATGGTGGAAAAAATACATCTAAAGCCGCGTATTCACCAAAAAAGCGAGCAAGAGCAAACATTCTCTTATGCTCGCAGATTTTTGCTCGTGTTCCCTTGAAATGCTCACCTTTCGTCCATACCGGAGAGAATTTGTTCTTGTTCACAGTTGATCCATCGTTTACAGCGAGCACACAAGTGTAGCTAATAATTGTGATGGGATATGGCTTATCGAACTAATTTACTTCGTGCAAGTGCTGCTTTTATAGTGCTCCATAGTTTGTTAAAAGATAAGAAAAAAGGGAGAAATAAACGTTGGTGACAAACAAGCGTGTTTAAAAACAGGCAATTATACAGTGGAAGCCATTTATTCAGAGACTTGGCAGTAGAAGAAGACTACGGAATGTTTAAAAATTTTTGCAGAATATCTACAGAAGATTTCAAAAATTTGCTGCAACTTATTGAACTGAATATGAAAAGTGACACAAACTACAGGAAAGTAATTCTTGCGGTAGAGAGACTTGCTGTAACCCTACGATTTCTGGCAACCGGAGATTCATACACGTCACTCGTGTATCTAGCATTTAAAAATTAAAAAACTGAACTGCACTTCAAGCTTCGCGCGAACATTTCAACAATACCATAGGCGTCCACACTAAACGAGCAGGTGCAAGTCATTTCTTTTGATGTACCGACACTTACCGGATCTTTTTTAAACACCAGCGAGCGACTGTTTGCTCGCTCGTTGGCTGGTACTCACCCGACGATTATTTAGTGAGAATGCTCGCTCGCTCTTGCTCGTTCTTGCTCGCTTTTTTGGTGAATACGCGGCTTAACACACCGAGTGCTCGACAAATCAGGTAATACTCTAGGGCAGAAAGCTGCACAGGCCTGGTGCCTCTTGCGTTTTATGTAACTTATAATAGATGATTTAACTTCAGTTATGGAAGATGATCAATTGTCTAAATGAACAGTCATTTTGTTACTTTTAGAAATAATGCCGAATTTTTTTGCACCCAGAATAACTTCTCTGGTATCAAAATTTGGAAAATCTCATCACCCAACATCACCAACTTTTCAAAATTGCATTTAATAAAAACTTGACTCCTAAATTTCATTTTATGGCCCATTATCCTTCTGCCATACGCCTGATGGGTCCACTTATAAATCTATGGTGTTTCAGATATGAAGCTAAGTGAAAGTACCTACTCATAATTTGCATTAATCCTTAAAAATTTAAAAATGGCTGACTTGGGCAAATTAAACCAGGTCGCGAATGTATCGCCCTTAGTTCAAAAGAGAACGATTAGTACCCTCAAAATAGGAGGGGAATATTTCATTAAGTTTGTTAAAACTTTGGATAGCGATTTGGGAAAGCCATTTTTATGGTTCTAAAAAGTGATACTGAAATATTTTCCGTTTTTGCACCAAGACGCTTGGTTCAGGTATTTAGCGAAGAAATAATAAGTGCCACGAACGGAGGGGAGATGAGTGAGACGTCAACTAATGGGGCATTTAAACCATCTCCGCTCATTGAATTTAAGAAAACTGACATGAAATTATGCTTGTTCATTAGTTAATCATAACATTATCTTTTAATATAGTTTGATTTTCAAATATCCCGAGAAAATATTTATATAGGTAGATGGGTTATTTTTAGTAATATAGTTTGTATAATTATTTAATGTGGGTGATAGAGTAATATCAAATATGTAATAACTACAAAGTGTGTCCGTTAATTCAAAAGAGGGCGATTAATACCCTCAGAATAGGAGAGGAATATTTAATTAAGTCTGTTAAAACTTTGGATACGCGATTTGGGAAAGCCATTTTAATTGGTCTAAAAAATGATACTGAAATATTTTCCGTTTCTGCACCAAAACACTTGATTCAGGTATTTAGCGAAGAAATAATAAGTGCCATGAACGGAGGAGGTTATAAATTCATTTACATGGGAATGGAGCATTTAAACCAACTCCGCTCATTGAATTTAAAAATGGCTGACTTGGGCAAATTAAACAAGGTCGCGAATGCATCGCCCTTAGTTCAAAAGAGAACGATTAGTACCCTCAAAATAGGAGGGGAATATTTCATTAAGTTTGTTAAAACTTTGGATAGCGATTTGGGAAAGCCATTTTTATGGTTCTAAAAAGTGATACTGAAATATTTTCCGTTTTTGCACCAAGACGCTTGGTTCAGGTATTTAGCGAATAAATAATAAGTGCCACGAACGGAGGGGGTTATAAATTCATTTACAGGGAGATGAGTGAGACGTCAACTAATGGGGCATTTAAACCATCTCCGCTCATTGAATTTAAGAAAACTGACTAATGAAATTATGCTTGTTCATTAGTTAAACATAACATTATCTTTTAATATAGTTTGATTTTCAAATATCCCTAGAAAATACTTATACAATACAATTTTAGCAATATATCTTGTATAATTATTTAATAAGGGGGGGATAGAGTAATTTTAAATAATAACTACATAGCGTGTCCGTTTTCAAAAGAGGGCGATTAGTACCCTCACATTAGGAGATAAATATTTTATTCAATCGGTTGGGGCTTCAGACATGCGTTTTGGGAAAGCTATTTTAATTATTGTTCTACTAAGTGACACTGAAATATTTTCAATTTTTTGCACCAAGACGCTTGATTCAGGTATTTAGCGAAGAAATAATAAGTGCCATGAACGGAGGATTTTATAAACTCATTTAAGGGGTGTGAGTAATGCGCCAACTAATGGGGGCATTTAAATTATCCTCGCTTTTTAAATTTAAGAAAACTGACTAATGAAATGATTAGTTATAACTGTAGAGATATTCAGTATCTTAAGTTGGCAATCTCTCCACTTCCGTTTAATTATAGGTTGTAAATCAGGTTACACCTGGCATATAAATAAGATTGTGGAACTGGGCTAGCCCCCCTTTAGCTCCGGACAGTTCTAGAAGCAACATGTACTAAGGAATGTATCAAAAGAACCTGTAAATATAGTTAGTTCTAAGTTACACGTGTTTAATTTAAACTTATCCTGTTGCTATTAAATAATGTATAATTAAAGGACACGACATAGCGCAGTCTCAGGAGTAACATGGTAGAGTTCAGGAATAAATAATAAAAATAAACAAACAAGTTAAGAAATTAAAGTGCCAGTGGAATAAATTAACAATTTAAAATGGGTGGAATGCCATCGTTAGCACCACTGTTGCTCAGTGGGTGCCAAGCAGAGCAGTGGAAAATCTTACCGTTTTATGATCTATTTGAAAGCGACAGAAGTAAGTAAAAAAGACGAGAGTAGACATATACGGTCGTTTCTGGACCAAATCGCTGTATTTGAAAAAATAACATGGCTTTAGATGGGTTAAATTACTACCCAAATATTGCAGCACTATAATATTCAATAATATTGATGTAATATGATAGTAGGTATCATGTTCAAGGTCAAGTCAATGAGCTGGAGGTATAAATAAGCGCTGTATTCCAAATTAATGGTGTAGCTGTGTAGCAGCATGTACAGAGAATCAGGTCTAGAACCGGCTGCATACTTTTAAGACTCGGGGAGTGGTTTAAAATCGGCATATGGTATTACGTGAGGTAGTTAAACAAAATTATGTAAAACTCCTAAAATACTGCAAACAAACTATCCCATAAGAATTTACGTATGTTGGCCCAGAGTCGGCTGCATACTTTTAAGACTCGGGGGAGTGGTTCAAAATCGGCATATGGTATTACGAGAGGGAGAGCTAAGCAAAATGCTGTATTTTTATAAAAAGAGTGTAGCTTTAGACGGTGGTCAAACGATTGCATTTCCAATACTTGGTTACCTAATTGTAATTGTTCTTGCTTCAGAAGGGTTGACGAATTAAAATTGCTCGTAAATGAATTAGGAGCAGAAAAGTCTGACAATACATATGTGCATGTGAAAATATGATACTTGTACCAGAATGGACCTTTAGCCGAATCAGAATTTATTTTTATTCTACACTAGTGTTTTTTATCTCTTTAGTTTTGTTACTATCATGCATCATGATTGTACACTATTCTTTGGTCAAATGCAAAACTTGAATAAAAGACAGCAATTTTATTTTTATTTTTATTATATTCCTAATATTACAAAATTAAATGTGATTCTTCTTATCAATCCAGCTGTTATGGGTCTTATCAAACCTCAACCACTTCACCAATACTTTACTCCCTTCTCTTCTCACTACCTTCTCCACCAAAAACATCAGAATGTTTAACGTTTCTGCACGAGAATGAAATCAGAGTTCAATGTACGCTGCAGCATACAGGGTGTCCTGTTAAGAATGGGACATACTTCAAATATAGCTTCCTTGAGTCAAAAGAAACCGATCTGAACCAATTTATCTTAGTACATTTCTGCTTCCTTAAAAAGTTATGTTCCTTGGTAGATCAATTTTTTATTTAATATTTTCGGTATTTCTCGAACACCTTTGAAGCTATTTCAGTGAAACTTGGTATAGGAGGGTTTTATGGGTAGCTAAACAATAATATGTACTTACTTTTGAGTAAAAATTAGAGGGTGCTAACTTTCACCCCAAACCTTTTGTTTTCGTTGTATTTTGTTCGCCGGTACAAATTTTAAAACAATTACTGGTTTTATGGAAAGAGCGTTCGATTTACTGTAAAAAAGGTATACTTTTTGCGAGTCCCTAAAACGTACCTCTTTAGAGAAAAAATTTCATTTAAAGTTATTAATGCTACTGTGGTATACCAATGATGTTGATCAGAATCCTGCCTCCGTTTGAAGCCCATTAATAATGGTAGACGTCAAACATACAGAAACATGGGACAGTGAACAATTTTCATTCGAAAAAATGAAATAAAACTAGATTTGAAGTATGGTCCATTCTTAACAGGACACCCTGTATATCTACAAGTAAATGAAACAATAATGTAGTATCAGCATTTTTAAAGCTTTGACGCGAATACGTCTCCTTTACCGGATGTAACCTGAAGAATGCTACTATTTGAACCTCACGCAATTTTTCAATTATTGAATTGATTTCATGGTTGGGAAGCTACTAACAGTCGCAAAAATATCAAGCGATCTTAACATCTGCAGATGTTCTTCCATGACACTCTTTGTTTGAAAATTATACCTGACTTTAATAAGGCATTATAGATTTAAGAATATATAGGTACACACAGTAGATGGATTAAGAACTTTGACATATACTCACTATGAATAAATTCTTAATAAGTTAACCCCACACGCCAAAAGACTGTGACACAGTAATTAAACTCGACACGTGTTTCGCTGACAACGTCAGCATCTTCAGGAGTTGAAGATTAATCTTAATCTTAAGAATTCATAGTGAATATATAGGTACATCAAGAAACAATTTAACAATAAGATTTGTCATCTTCATAATGATGCAGAAACAAAATTTAAACATTATTGTGAGTGGTTCAAAATCGGTATATGGTATTACGAGAGGTAGAGCTAAGCAAAATGCTGTAAACTCCCAAAACACTGCAAACAAACTATCCCATAAGAATTTACATATGTTGATCTAAAGTCGGCTGCATACCTTTAAGACTCGGGGGGAGTGGTTCAAAATCGGCATATGGTATTATGAGAGGGAGAGCTAAGCAAAATGCTGTATTTTTATAAAAAGAGTGTAGCTTTAGACGGTGGTCAAACGATTGCATTTCCAATACTTGGTTACCTCATTGTAATTGTTCTTGCTTCAGAAGGGTTGACGAATCAAAATTAATTATTAATTATTAATTAATTAATTATTATTTCATGATATTCAGAGTGACAAACTTCCATGCGTACATGGGGAAATAACAGAGGTAATTACGTTTTCAAGATTCTTGGTTGTTCAATCGTAATATCTGCCGAAATTGTCAGTACCAAACCTGACATCCTGGCAATTTCTACATCAATTAAAAGCTTAGTTAACTGACTGTCAGTTGTGCAAATGCACTCGATTTACTGTGAAAAAGGTGTACTTGTTGCGAGTCCCTAAAACGTACCGCTTTAGAGAAAAAAATTAATTAATGTATTCCTAATACAAAATTAAATGTGATTCTTCTTATTAATCCAACTACTGTTATGAGTCTTATCAAACCTCAACCACTTCACCAATACTTTATTCCCTTCTCTTCTCGCTACCTTCTCCACCAAGAACATCAGGATGTTTAACTTCCTGCAGCTTCATTTCAAAGAGAGATCCAAGCAGAAAAGTATCATGGGAGATGTATGCAATAGATCGTGAACGAGTTTTGGCAATAATTCTTAGAGCACCATTGATATTGGTACCTATGCTTAAGGAAAAAATTAAATCACAAAAGTTCTCTTCAGTGTGGGTGTGTGTGTGTGCGTGTGTGTGGGTGGGTGTGTGTGTGTGTTGACACCTCCTTTTTGAAATTCGACACCTGTTCAGTAAAATTTGACATCTCCTTTTTGAAATTCAACACCTGTCAGTGAAATTTGACACCTCCTTTTTGAAATTCGACACCTGTTCCATGAAATTTGATACCTTCTTTTTGAAATCCGACAGCTGTTAAGTGAAATTTGACACCTCCTTTTTGAAATTCGACACCTGTTCAGTAAAATATGACACCTCCTTTTTGAAATTTGACATCTGTTCAGCGAAATTTGATGCCTCAAGTATCGAAATCCAACAGGCGGGTGTCGATAAAGTCGATAATAAATAATCAATCGATAATAAATAACCAATCGATAATCAATCGATAACCAATAATCAATAATCAATCGATAGTCGATAGTTCCAACTGTCTCGCTCATATTACTTTGGATGAGACTCATAACAATGAAACTCGAAGAAATATGAATAATTTAAGAAATAAGACTCGAATCTTTCCTCCAGTCGTTTAAAAGACGCAGAAAGTAACGTAAAATGTAAAAATCCGCGCTCTAGCTCTGGTCTCTGAAGAAGGCTTACTCTTTTTTATTAAAATTTAAAAAACATCATAACAGCCCATGAAAATGTTATCGTTCAAGAAGTAGATTATGATGTATAATTGTCTGAGGAAATATTGGTTTGAATAATTCTACGCATGCATAACTTGAAACCTCTGATGAAATTCGCTGAAAACATCAAATGATGTCTCAGAAGAGATCCAAGCAGAAAAGGATCATGGGAGATGTATGCAAGATATCGTGAACGACTTTTGCAAAGAATTCGTAGAACTTCATTGATTTTGCAACCTGTGCTTAAGGAAAGAATTATGTTGTATAATTTGAATGCAACCTTAAAATTGTAAATCCATACAATAAATAAATAGATGAACATACTAATGTGATTTTACTACATTCCTTGAAAGTGGAGAAAAACGAAGAGAAAGTAATTTGTTAAATAATGCTGAGGGATAGGGAACTATCGATTACAGTTCATCTGGAAAGTTAAATCAATAAACAATAATCGATAATCAATTTGGTGTGGTTTTATGTAAGACTGACATTTTGTATTATTCGCTCTCGATCTTTAAATGATAAGAAGAGCTATGCAATTCGTATATAAGTAATTCGAATCTCCCCCTCTTACCGATAGATGTAGCATGATCCTTTGACTTTCAAATAACCTGTGGCATCATTTTTCACATCCGGCGTTGGTGAAATTCGACACCAATTCAATGATCTTTCGATCGGTAGAGTTCGGAAATGTTCGGAAATGTTCGGTCTTGAATATGGCACGTGTAAAAGCACTACAGTGTAATGCGATCCGGCAAATACAGAGTGATCTATAACGAGTGTAACAAACTTCGAAGGTAGATAGAAAACTTAAAAATATTGAGAAAACCGATAATAAACATAATGTCCAAAAATGGAAACTAAATGAAATACAGGGTGTTGAAATTTCTCAAAAAATGTAATATCTGGTTCTGTTGTTACCTGCTATTTTCAACTGTTTCGGTCTATTCTTGAGTATTTATACACCATTTCAATATAAACAATAAGGCTTTACTGTTAAAAAAGATGACTTATAAATTCATAACAGTCGCAGACAAAAAAATATCAAGCGATCTTAACATCTGCAGCTGTTTTGAAGATTTGTGCAGACCTCATATTCTGTTATAGGCATCTTACAGATTTTCCTATTGGGAATGGGCAGCATCAGTTCTCTCTCTCTCTTTCATTCATGGTTGTTGTCCGTTCCGAGGTAACAATGCTCTTCTTTTAGGGATATACTGTGGAAAACAATTAAATATTAGTAGAAATAAATGATGTTTTTTAGACTGTAAGAAAAAACACTGAGTCAAGTTTAAAGTAAAAACAAAAACTCTCAAAGAAAATGAGCTAGCCAGGGAATATTGACAATTAAATTAATTGATTGGAAACTGTAAATTTGGCAAAATAACATTAATTAACTAAAAATAATATTTTTGTCCTACAAAATAGAAACCGACTTCAATATACAATGAGAACATCATCAATGTAGTCGAACTCAATTAAATACGCATTATTAAGGATAACTCAGAAACTACTGGTCAGATCTTGATCAAATTTATATGGGACCACATGAGAAGTACCAGCTTTCAAATAAAAAAGAATCATCAAAATCGGTTCACCTCGAAAAAAGTTCTGAGGTAACACAAAAAAAAAAAAACAGTCGAATTAAGAACCACTTCCTTTTTTGAAGTCGGTTAATTACAGTTAACGTTGATGTTCAAATTGCGTTTTTCCCAGAAACGATTCCTGAATTTTTTATCGAATTAGTTCCAGACTTTTTATTCACACTGTATATTTGCAAGACTGATAAATAAAAGATCAGCAAATTTAAGTAAACTTTCCGTGTCCCAGGTAAGCCTCTACAACATTGCTACCTCACTTATCTTAAAGGTAGAAACACGTTTATAGGGAAAAAGTTTTACAATTTGAAGCTCTTTAATATGCCCCCCACAAAAATCGACTTCGCTCTGTTGGTTTCCTAGATATTTGAAAAAATGACGTCCATAAGGAAAAATAAACCTGATGCTGACTGCAAGTGTATGAAACATCGGAGACAATTTTAGAGTGCTGTAAAATATGTAGGTTAAACAGCCGCTTAAACCTGTTTTACAAATCATCAAAATTTAGTTCCGGACTTTTCACTCACACTGTATATTTGCAAGACCGAGAAATAAAAAGATTAACAATTTTCAGTAAACTTTCCGTGATATAACAGGAAATACTTATATGGTTAAATGAAGTGGCGCTTGGGAGTTGAATTCACAGTTCTAATAACGAAAGTTGGTATTTATTCTCTGTAGTAATACAATAAGTGGTCTGGAATTGTCGGGAATTTTACGAAAGCTGTTGCGTTGCTTGGTAACCACGAGTGCAAATTTGACAGACCACGAGCGCTTGCGAGAGTAGTCTTCTATCAAATTTACACGAGTGGCTAGTAAAAGCAACAGCTTGAGTAAAATTACCTAAAAATTCCAGACCACGAATTATATTTGACAAGATTATTTTTTGAATCGAAGCAAGGTAGTTCAAAACGAAATTTTATTTCAATTAATTCACATAGAAAGAAATGTGTTGGGAATATTTGACGTTTGGCAGGTACTAAAGTTTAAAGTATCTAGATTATACATTATAAATGCACCTACAAATTCGAAACTATGGCAACTTATCAACAAGCAAAATTATCGAAAAAAATTACCACTTATAATAGCCCAAGGGTCTTGATAATTCGAAATAATTGATACATTTTCGAAAGCGGGTTGCCACAGAGAAACCCGCTTGAGGAAATGTATCAATTATGAGGATTTGTCAAGACTCGAGGGCTATTCGGTAAGGAAATTTTTTGCCCAAAAAGAACAATTTGTTATTGAAACAATTATTAAATGAACAATTTGTAAAATGACATTTTGTGCAAAAAATTCGACAGCAATGCAAAATAAAAATTTTCCGTTGCTACAGTAATCCAGATGACATAAGTGAAAATAGCCCATAAGCACTTTTCAGTTAAATGTTCTCCTGATTGGCTGTCTTTGAATACGTGACTGCAGATACACAAATTCTATTGGATTATTGTATAGGTAAAAAATTTCCGAAATAATACACGCTTCTAGACCCAAATGCAATGTTCCTATTGGTCAATTTGACGATGAAAAAAATAATCACCTGAAAACGCCTATAATTCCAGAACAAAGAATCAGCAGAGCGAGGATGATGTTCTTCCACATCTTACGTGATGTTTTGGAAGTGTTTGTCCAGTTGGGGATGCAGGATGTTCTACTTTGACATTTGATGTCACTCCTTTCAGGCCTAATGAGAACCAAAACTATTACTTATCAAGTAAAGACAACTCAGCAATCACTTTCTTATGCTTTATTGATAGAGATCTAATATTTTATTCAAATTCGACTTATAATAGTTATGAAAGATAACTACGTTTATGTTGTTAAAATTGTTAAAAAAGTCTAGCGTAGTTGACAGATTTTAAAGAATTCAACATAAATAAATTAATTAATTTTGATGGAAATCTCCTCATGAATTGAAATGATTCTGAAATTACAAAAACTAATCGTTCTATAATAAGCATGCTTGCTAAAAATACACGATCGCATTAAAGCTCTTTTAGCGAAGTTAAAAGCAATAAATTAAGGATAGCCAGTAGGTACCTCATGCAGGGTGTGACCCTGGTCAGTTGACTATTGGGTTTTCTCTCCTCTCTCGTTTCTTGAGTGTAGGAATAATTCACATAATATAAGCAGCACACATCTCTTCACAATCAATAAGTACCTATCCAATTTCTAAAATAACAGCTAACTATACATATGTGCACATACGCACTCGTACACATTTTAGCAAAATTTATTATGAACTGGACTGAACAAACGCATGGACGGCTTGCATTTTTTATGTATAGAAGTACAAATTTATGTTTGTAGGTCTCATTTATATGTATATAAGTATAACTTTTAAAATTAACTAACATTATCTAACGTATCTCTGTTTACATTGTTGTCACGTGATTAAAAGATTTATTTGTGGTTTGTTTTATATGTACATACATATAAGTATAATTTTTTAAATTAATGCTGTCTGCACATAATATGTAATATAAGCAATATGATTTCCGACTAACATATCTAACGCGTGTAGGCATGTACGCATATATCCGTTTGTGTGCTCAGTCCAGTTCATAAATTTTGTTAAAATGTGTATGACTGCGTATGTGCATATTTCCGATCGCCACTTCATTTAACCATATAAGTATTTCCTGTTATTTCACGGAAAGTTTACTTAAATTTGCCGATCTTTTTATTTCTCAGTCTGAGAATGCAGAACTTACGTCAACAATTTTCTTCTTATTATTATGTAATGTTTGTATGTTTTGAAAAAGCGCTCATAGACTAAAGACTGCGACTTCAACTCTCGATCACCACTTAATTTAACAATATACAGGGTGTCCCAGATAAGCCTCGACAACACTGCTTTCTCACTTATATTTAAAGATAGAAACACGTTTAAATGGGGAAAAAGTTTTACAATTTGAAACTCTTTAACATGCCCTCACAAAAAAAATCGACTTCGCTCTGTTCGTTTCCTAGATATTTGAAAAAAGGAAAAATTTGCAATTTGGTTTTTTTTTGTTAATACCTTCGTTATTTATTAACATTTTGATGATTTGTAGAAACAGGTTTAAGTGGATGTTTACCCCGCATATTTTACAGTACTCTAAAATTGTCTCCGACTTCCAGTCTTCATAAGGTTTATTTTTCCTTATGGACGCCATATTGGATTGTTATGTCATTAAATATCTTATTTTCTGCAGAGAATAACAACCTATAACAAGTTGATACTCTACCAAAAATAATAGCTTCAGAAAATAAAACTCATAATTTATTGGAAAAATTTAGTTATCGATGGAAAAACAACTTCATTAAGGAGTGATTTTACAAGAATAATTACAGTTTTATTTCGTTTAGTAGAAATCAATCAAACACCCATACTTTGTACTAGTAGAAACTACCAAAAATAGTTTAGTTCAAAATTGTATTTGCCGCCTCAGGAAATTATAATTTCGAAATTGAAAAACAAAAAAACATTAATAGAATAATAAAAACTAGTTACAAAACAAACGAAAACAACATATATTCGTAAATATATTTTTCCAAGACCTACTAAATTGTTGTTAAAAATAACAGAATTTTATTTTTTTAAACTATTTGTGCTGGAATAATATCCATTTGTCATAGGTTGCTATTCTCAGCAAAAAAGAAGCTATTTAATGACATGATAATCCAATATGGTCTCCATAAGAAAAAATAAACCTGATGATGACTTCAAGTGTATGAAACGTCGGAGACAATTTTAGAGTAGTGTAAAATATGCTGGTTAAACAACCATTTAAACCTGATGGTTTTACAAATCATCAAAATGTTAATAAATAACATAGTTATTAACAAAAAAACAAACAAATTCCAAATTTTTCCTTTTTTCAAATATCTAGGAAACCAACAGAGCGAAGTCTATTTTTGTTAGAGCATATTAAAGAGCTCCAAATTGTAAAACTTTTTCCCCATTTAAACGTGTTTCTATCTTTAAAGATAAGTGAGGTAGCAATGTTGTCAAGGCTTATCTGGGAACACTGAAAGTTTACTTAAATTTGCAGATCTTTTTATTTCTCAGCTTTGGAAATATACAGTGAGTAAAAAGTCTAGAAAAAAAATCAGGAATCATTTCTGGAAAAAACGCTCGGACACGTCAACATAATTTTTTTAAGTGCATCTTTTTTGATAATTGTCGTTTTTTTTTTTTCGATGTTCAATGTTCTCCCAGGAATTTCGAATACGGCTTCGGTATTGCTCAGATGGCAATTTGAACATCAACGTTAACTGTAATTTTTAGTTAATTAATGTTATTTTGCCAAATTTAAACCGTTTCCAATCAATTAAATTGTGAATATTCCATGGCGAACTAATTTTCTTTGAGACTTTTTGTTTTTACTTTAAACTTAAAGTGTTTTTTCTTACAGTCTAAAACACATAATTTATTTCTACTAATATGTAATTGTTAAGAAGAGAATGGAAGCTGCCATTTCCAATAGGAAAATTTGTAAGATGCCTATAACAGAATGTGAGGCCTGCACAGATCTTCAAAACAGCTGCAGATGTTAAGATCGCTTGATATTGTTTTGTGTGCGACTGTTATGAATTTATAAACCATCTTTTTTAACAGTAAAGCCCTGTTTATATTGAAATGGTGTATAAATACTCAAGAATAGACCAAAACAGTTGGAAATAGCAAGTAACAGCAGAAGCAGATGATATTAATTTTTTTGAGAAATTTCAACACCCTGTATTTCATTTAGTTTCCATTTTTGGACATTATGTTCATTAGGGATTTTCTCAATATTTTTAAGTTTTCTATCTACCTTCGAAGTTTGTTACACTCGTTATAGATTACCCTGTATTTGCCGGATCGAATTACACTTCAATACTGCAGCGCACATTAAACTATAGGTACTCACTGTTTGAATTGATTTCGTGCAGTTCGTACATTATTAAAATTATTATTATAAAAATTATAAAAATTATTCAATAATGCCAAAAGTGAATAAGATGTCGCTCAAGAAGACGAATAATGGTGTTGTGATTCTGGAACATCGAGGTAAGTTTAAATTATTTTTATATTGATGTATAATTCTATTTAATTTTTTATTTCTATTTCATTTTTGCAGTGTTTCCAGTCGGAGACAATGTTGGTTTCGTTCTGAACAGCCAGCCTCCTCAGCGCTCGGGTAAGTGCAAAATATTTTTTATTGTATAATTCTATTTTCTATACAAGTAATTATTATTTTTAAGCAGTCAAATCTGAAGCCGCCGCTCCTACTCTTCCTCCACTTCTGCGCTTAGCACCTGGAGATGAAGGCAAGTTTTGCTATTGCTACAAGTTGTATATCACATTTTACACTAAAAATTATTTCTTATAGCCTTAAATCCAGATTTCGAAGCGTTGCTTCGAGATCTGGATTTAATGACGCCTCAGCCTGCTATCGCTGCTACTGTTGCTTCGGAGGAGATCTTCATCGATCTCGTCTCCGAAGCGGAAGACTCCGCAGAGACTCCGGCAGCAGCAGCAGCAGCTCCAATGCCACCAGCAGTAGAAAGACCACCACCACCATCAGTAGGACCTTCCGCGCCTCATCGGCTGGGAGGAAAGAACATGAAGCTGCTTCATGAGCTAACGAAAAAGCGGAAGCAGCAGAGGCAGCAGTCTCGTAAGGTAAAACCATAAAAGATCTGTTGTACTCTTGGCTGCATTATTAACACATTTATATATTTTTACAGACAAATGACTCATCCCCCATGAGAGTCCTCCAGGACTTTCTCAATAAATTCCGGGGGATGAGGGATCTGCTGCTCGGGAGAAAGCTGAAGAAGCAGATGTTGGTGGAGGAACGCCTGGCGAGGCGAGATCGCCTGCGAGAGGAGCTGCTGGAAGCGGACAGGCTGCTACTAGAGGCTTCGGAAGACCTCGCGAAGGATGAGGAAGATTTGGAGGTTCTTAATAGAACTATAGAGAAATTGACAATTTAGTGTGTGCGTGCGTGTGTGTTTAGTTTAAGTTAGATGTAATTTAGATATAATCTATAAGTTAGGTTTAAGTTGTACATTTTTTATTTTCTAAATGTATTTATACAGTGACCGACCGAAAGTTCTCGCCATATGGGAAAAATTTTTATATTTTAATTCAATAAATGTATTTTATTGTGAAAAAGTCCTGCATGTCCTTAAACTAAAATATCACCCATCAAACGCTCTAAAACTTTTGTGGTATACGAGGGAGGGGTGAAAATTTCAAATTGCTCCAAGAGTAAAGTACTCTTATTTCTCATTTTAGAAAAGAATTTTATAAGGAACATTTATTTCTAATTAAAAATTATGCTAGAATATCAAGCGTCAGATTTTTAAGATCTAAAAATTGTTTTTGTCGTTTTTCCGGGCTTATCCCCGTATAACAAGTTGAGTAATTGTGTGAATGTACTATTCCATTACTTGAAAATGATGCTTCGTTCGTAAATAAAATATGCTGTTCAAAATATGAATTATTTTCTCTTGTACCTTGGAACCAAAAACAACTGAAGTCAATGCAAACATCCAGATCCCTTTCTTGAAGAAAGGAAATACATTTTGGCTTGTAAGGCCTGTACTTATTTTTCTTAAAAATTCTTCGAATTGAATTTTCAGAAATACCAATTTCTTCTTGCCTTGCCGCCAGTGGCGTCGTATGAACTTCATTAGCCGACAACGATACATTTAAACGATAAGTATCATAATTTTCACCATAAATTAAAACTAATTCTATTTTTTCTTGCAAAGATAACTTCGCCGCTTCCACTTTTTATACCTTAATAAAATTACCGATTATTAATATCAGCTTGGGTCAACTATTCTGCTTTGATGTTTGATCTAAACAGATTTTGTATTTTTCTTTGAATTGAATTACCGAATACCGATGCTGAAAAATGATTGCATAAAATATTGTAGGTTTAAGGGTTTCTTAAAAATTATGTATTGTAGAGGATAGATAAAGGTATTGTGCGTCCCAGTATTACAATTGTATTTAGTTTTTATAATATCCCATAAAATAAAATAAGGTGTGCACCAAAAAAAAAATCTCAATTTTGATTTTATTGCTTTATTTAAGCTATAAGTATGTTTTGTTCTGTAAAGGAGCCTACAAGTAACGTGCTTGGGCATTGGATAATTTCACTAAACTTGTTACACAGGGAGTGTACCTGAAAAATGGCAAAAACTGTTTTTCCATCCTGAAATTTTATATTCTTGAGTAACTTTTAAATAGAAACAACTTTTCCTAATAAAATTCTTTTCTAAAATGAGAAATAAGAGTACTTTACTCTCGGAGTAATTTGAAATTTTCATCCCTCCCTCGTATACTACATAAGTTTTACCGAATACGATGGGTGCTGTTTTGGTTTAAGGACATGCAGGACTTTTTTACAATAAAACAAATTTATTAAATTAAAAGGTAAAAATTTTCTCCTATGGTGCAGACTTTCTGCCTGTCGCTGTATATCTTGGCATTTCTTTCAATTTATCGACACTTCTGAAACCTGAACAATTTTAGCAAGTTGTGAACCAGACAAAAAGTAAAGCAAACGTCTGCCATCAAACATTTTTTAACTCACAACAACCAATAAAACTAAAACTAAAACAGGGGGAATCGTCAAAAAATAGTGTAAAAAATAACGAAACTACATTTTAAAGGTGGTTAAGTTTGACCACCGTCTAAAGCTACACTCTTTTTATAAAAATACAGCATTTTGCTTAGCTCTCCCTCTCATAATACCATATGCCGATTTTGAACCACTCCCCCAGTCTTAAAGATATGCAGCCGACTCTAGATCAACATATGTAAATTCTTATGGGATAGTTTGTTTGCAGTGTTTTGGGAGTTTACAGCATTTTTCTTAGCTCTACCTCTCGTAATACCATATACCGATTTTGAACCACTCACAATAATGTTTAAATTTTGTTTCTGCAAATTGACATCATTATGAAGATGACAAATCTTATAGTTAAATTGTTTCTTGATGTACCTATATATTCAATAAGAATTCTTAAGATTAAGATTAATCTTCAACTCCTGAAGATGCTGACGTTGTCAGCGAAACACGTGTCGAGTTTAATTACTGTGTCACTGTCTTTTGGCGTGTGGGGTTAACTTATTAAGAATTTATTCATAGTGAATGTACGTCAAAGTTCCTGATCCATCTACTGTGTGTACCTATATATTCTTAAATGTATAATGCCTTATTAAAGTCAGGTATAATTTTCAAACAAAGAGTGTCATGGAAGAACATCTGCAGATGTTAAGATCGCTTGATATTTTTGCGACTGTTAGTAGCTTCCCAACCATGAAATCAATTCAATAATTGAAAAATTGCGTGAGGTTCAAATAGTAGCATTCTTCAGGTTACATCCGGTAAAGGAGACGTATTCGCATCATAGCTTTAAAAATGCTGATACTACATTATTGTTTCATTTACTTGTAGATATACAGGGTGTCCTGTTAAGAATGGGCCAAACTTCAAATCTAGTTTTATTTCATTTTTTCGTATGAAAATTGTTCACTGTCCCATGTTTCTGTATGTTTGACGTCTACCATTATTAATGGGCTTAAAACGGAGGCAGGATTCTGATCAACATCATTGGTATACCACAGTAGCATTAATAACTTTAAATGAAATTTTTTCTCTAAAGAGGTACGTTTTAGGGACTCGCAAAAAGTATATCTTTTTTTACAGTAAATCGAGCGCTCTTTCCATAAAACCAGTAATGGTTTTAAAATTTGTACCGGGGAACAAAATACAACGAAAACAAAAGGTTTGGGGTGAAAGTTAGCACCCTCTAATTTTTACTCAAAAGTAAGTACATATTATTGTTTAGCTACCCATAAAACCCTCCTATGCCAAGTTTCACTGAAATAGCTTCAAAGGTGCCCGAGAAATACCGAAAATATTAAATAAAAAATTGATCTTCGAAGGAACATAACTTTTTAAGGAAGCAGAAATGTACTAAGATAAATTGGTTCAGATCGGTTTCTTTTGACTCAAGGAAGCTATATTTGAAGTATGTCCCATTCTTAACAGGACACCCTGTATACTGCAGCGTACATTGAACTCGATTTCATTCTCGTGCAGAAACGTTACACATTCTGATGTTTTTGGTGGAGAAGGTAGTGAGAAGAGAAGGGAGTAAAGTATTGGTGAAGTGGTTGAGGTTTGATAAGACTCATAACAGCTGGATTGATAAGAAGAATCGCATTTAATTTTGTAATATTAGGAATATAATAAAAATAAAATTGCTGTCTTTTATTTAAGTTTTGCATTTGACCAAAGAATAGTGTACAATGATGCATGATAGTAACAAAACTAAAGAGACAAAAAACACTAGTGTAGAATAAAAATAAATAGGAATTCTTGCATGATTCCTTATAAGACATTTCCATTATGATTCGGCTAAAGGTCCATTCTCGTACAAGTATCATATTTTCACATGCACATATGTATTGTCAGACTTTTCTGCTGAAAATTCATTTACGAGCAATTTTAATTCGTCAACCCTTCTGAAGCAAGAACAATTACAATTAGGTAACCAAGTATTGGAAATGCAATCGTTTGACCACCGTCTAAAGCTACTCTTTTTATAAAAATACAGCATTTTCCTTAGCTTTCCCTCTCGTAATACCATATGCCGATTTTGAACCACTACCCGAGTCTTAAAAGTATGCAGCCGACTCTGGACCAACATACGTAAATTCTTATGGGACCAGTTTGTTTGCAGTATTTTAGGAGTTTTACAGCATTTTGTTTAACTACCTCACGTAATACCATGTGCCGATTTTGAACCACTCCCCGAGTCTTAAAAGTATGCAGCCGGTTCAAGACCTGATTCTTTGTACATGCTGCTACACAGCTACACCATTAATTTGGAATGCAGCGCTTATTTCTACCTCCAGCTCATTGACTTGACCTTGAACATGATACCTACTATCATATTACATCAATATTATTGAATATTATAGTGCTGCAATATTTGGGTAGTAATTTAACCCATCTAAAGCCATGTTATTTTTTCAAATACAGCGATTTGGTCCAGAAACGACCGTATATGTCTACTGACGAGGTAACGCAATGCGCACAATTCCTGCATCTTATTGGGGGAGAAGGCTATCGGGTGTATACAACTTTCACAGACGCAGAAAAAAATAAATTCACAAAATTGTAGAAAAATGTTTAAAAACCGACTGGCACAAATCAAAAAAGAATTTCTAAAGAGGGAGTTAAATGTGTTTTCCAAGTTCTCATCGTTTAACAAGTTGATAAGGGTACGGGCTTACTGTACGCGATTTATTCATAATTGTGGAACTAAAAATAAGCTTACCGGTATTTTAAGTGTAAACCAACTAAATCAATCAACTAATTCTTTGGTTAAAATAATAGAGGGGTCTGCTTTTGAAAAGGAACTGTTTTTATGAGTAAAAATAAGTCAATTAATAAAAGCTGTCCAATTGTGTCATTAACGCCGTTTTTAGATGCTGATGGTATTATTCGAGTAGGTGGTAGATTGTTGCATTCTAAATTGCAGTATAGTGCAATCATAATTTTACGAAATTGTTAGTAATTCATGAACATAAAAGGAAAATGCACGCAGGTTCTGAAGCCACTCTAGCTAGCTATCCGGCAAAATTATTGGCTGCTGCGAGCCAGAAATACGGTTCGTGCGATAGTAAAAATGTGCATAACGTGTTTTTGAGCGAACCTATTCTCCTCACAGCCCATTATGGGTGGCACTCCCTCAGGGAGCTTAGAGCCTTCTAGGCTATTTACAATACGTGGAGCAGATTACTGAAGTCCATGTTTATTAAAAGAAGGTTCCCACAAAAAATATGGGGTCTGCTAAATCACTTCAATCAAAAATAAGACAGTAAAATGGGGCTACTTGCACACCCCGGGGCAACTTGCACATACCCTGTTTCGGCTGATTGCGCATTATGTTTTTTTAGGTTGGCAACTCCAATTCGTGTTCTGAGCCCGGGTTTTTGTTTTTATAGGTTAGTTTAACATCAACAATGGTGCGTACGCACGAGAGGATCCCGGGTGCCCGAAAATACCGGGATTATTCGCATCAAGCCATGCTCGACGCTATAGAAGCTGTAAATGCGGGTATGTCACAAAAATTAGCAGCGGAAACGTTTGGAGTCGAGCGTACTACGTTAGGTAGGAGAATACTCGGTACGCATGCGAAACCTGTTGGTCGTCCAACTGTGTTAAGTGCCCAGGAGGAGACCCTCATTACCAGAACATTGGGTGTTGTGTCAGATTGGGGGTTTCCCCTCACAATAGTGGATATTAGCGACGTAATAAAAAAAATCTTGGACAAACAGGGAAAAACGGTGAGAATATTTAAAAATAACTGTCCAGGGCCGGACTTCGTGGATTCCTTCATTAAAAGGAATAAATTAAGTGTAAGGTTGGCTTCAAATATATTATGGACTTCTTCAACAATATTCTTTTGGCCCTTAACGAGGTGAAAAGCTGCAATTTGTACAACTACGATGAAACTAACGTGACGACGACCCAGGCTCAAGAAAGGTGGTGGTGCTCAGGAACACGAAGAGAGTGGAAAGAGTCCAGGAGCATTCTCGTGCGACCATTAGTTTAATGATTTGTGGAAACGCAAATGGAGGGCTTTTGCCACCAATGGTTGTATACAAAGCCCAGAACATTTATGGCAACTGGAGGCAAAGGGGACCACAAGGAACAATATATGCGAGTAGTTCGAGTGGATGGTTCGACATGAATCTGTTCGAAATGTGGTTTTTCCAGCTTCTCTTGCCTCATGTCAATTCCACCAGGGAAAATAATGACGAAAAAGTGGTGCTTGTTGGTGACAACTTGGCAAGCCACTTTTCACCAAAAGTGATAGAGGCATGCGATGAAAATAATATTTACATAACACCCTTCCCGGCTAATGCTACGCATTTGATGCAGCCGCTTGATGTTGCTGTGTTCGCCCCGATGAAAAAAAAGTGGAGGGAAATTCTAGATAAATGGAGGAAGGAGACTCGATACCAAGGAAGCATCCCGAAAGAACAGTTCCCGAACTTATTGGACAGATTGTGGAAGGGAATACTTCCAAACGTGAGAGATAATCTCAGAGCAGGGTTTAGAGCAACTGGTTTGCACCCTCCAAACCCTCAAGAAGTTTTAAAGCGCGTTCCTGGTGACCTAGATGTAGAAGATGCAGAGGTGGCAAGAGTTTCAGATAAGAGCTTGGTAGATTTGCTGAAGGAGCACCGTGGAACTGGGGCCGAGAAAAAACGTAAAAGGGGGAAAAAAGTCGAACCTGGGACAGATGCATCACGGACTGTTGCACACCCTGAAAATCCTGAGGACACTGCAGGGGTTTCTGAGAAATCTCAAACAACCGCTGACAAACCGGGACCCTCTACATCTCGTGTTTTGTCAAGCACACGGCAACTCCCTAACAAGAAGAGCAGGAACGTAAGAAAGGTCAACTCTTCCCAATGTGGCATCTGTAAGATTAATTGGAAAGACTATAAAGCTGCAGTTGATTGGATCCAATGCACGAAATGTCGCGGATGGATTTGTGGACCTTGCAATAAAGACAGCAAAGACCCTTTCTTTGTGTGCGAACGGTGTGATGATTCGGATGACTATGAAAGTCCAATCGATGACAGTGATGCCGACAAGGACTTTCAACCTGACGACTAGCCAGATTTTTTTTTCTTGTGAAGATTCTGATTTTTCAGAGAATGTGTCTTTTTTTATAGAAGAAAGTTTATTTTTTTACAACTCGCTTTTTACATTTAAGTGCAAAGAATGTTTTTTTGTGATAATTGTGATTTTAAGAGAATAATGTGCCTTATTTTACCAAAGTTTTTATAAGAGAAAGTTTATTTATGTTTTTATAACTAGTTCTAAGCTTTAGTACATAGGTACTGTGTTTTTGATATGAATGTATTTTGATAAAAAAATATATTTTTCATTAAAAATTTGGATTTTTTATCAGTTTTGAAGGCCCTGGATGAAAAAAAGGGTTTTTTTGCAAGAATACGGGGTAACATGCACTAAATAGTCATTAGAAGGTCAGCTGTAGCCATTTTTCCATCTATGTGCAAGTAGCCCCAAACACGGGGTAACTTGCACATGCCGAAAAAAAAAATTTTTTTGGGATCCATGGCTGGAATTTCCAAATTTTGAAACCAGCCATGGATAGCCCTTATTTAGGTCGGTGCAATGCCATTTTCTCGAAGTTTTTAGGGTTACAAATGACGACGGTACATTGGAAAAAGTGCCAAAACTATGTGCAAGTAGCCCCGTAGGTAAGATTTTGAAAAGCATTGATAGATAGTACGTTTACTGGGCCTGGAAAAAAAAAAACATTAAAAATATCAGTTTATCCAAAAATGGAAAAAGCTCTTTACAAGTGGTTTTCGAAGCAATGGGAACAACACTGGCCTATTAATGGAGACACGATCAAAGAGAAGGCGAAGACTCTGCATGCAAAATTCTACACAGGTTGTTTCAGTGCGAGCAATGAATGGCTACAAAAATTTAAAAAGATTTTTAAAAATTTCTGGAGAGAAACTGTCATCACAACCAGAACTAATAGCTCCATTTAAAGAAAAATTATCAGAAAAATAACAGAATTTCAACTTAGTTTAGACCAAATCTACAATGCGGACGAATCGGGTTTATACTGGAAGTTTCTTCCCGATAAAACCTATGTCTCGTCATTAGAAAAACAGCTCCTGGAAGAAAGACAGATAAACAAAGAATAACATTTTTAGCATGTACCGTAAAAGCGGGGAGTCACACTGCACGACCACCAGCAACCACCCGCGACTGTCCGTTGACGACCAAAATTTCCATCGCTTACATGTTTACTGCAAAACTCACACAGAGCGATCGTCCGCGACCGTCTTCGACCGTTTGTCAAAGATTGTGTTTGAACTTTGAAATTCCAACCTGCTGGAAATTTTGGTCGGACTGGGACCATCGTACATAATGCACATGGCAAAATTGTTATTTATTTTAACATAAGCACGTGTTGTGGTAACACCTAACCTTACTTTTTCGTTTTTGATCGTGTTCATTTCTGTTCTGTTAGGCATCCAACGATCTGTCAAACGAAAATCAATATGGCGGCTGAGGGCAACTATCTTTTAAGTGTCATTTGCGGCCATTGACCTAAAAGTGCTTCGTTTTGTGATTTTCTGTGTGTTAAGAGTTGTTTTTATAGTTTGTTGAGACTCATTAATTATATTACATAAAATATAATTCCCCTTGACTTGCATCGTAGTTGGTTGTGGAAGTCGCTCCATCTTTTAAGTCTTAAGTGTCATTTGCGGCCATTGACCTAAAAGTGCTTCGTTTTGTGATTTTCTGTGTTTAAGAGTTGTTTTTATAGTTTGTTGAGAGGTTGAGACTCATTTATATTACATAAAATATAATGCCCGTGACTTGCATCGTAGTTGGTTGTGGAAGTCGCTCCAACAGGGATAAAGTCGGTTTTTATTCAGTACCTAGCGTTTTAAACCATAGGTTTTTAACGAATAAAAACGAATTGTCCAGGAATCGAAGGGCTCTGTGGCTAGGTGCATTGAAGAGAGATGATCTCACAGAGTGTAAAATCAAGTACCAGAGAGTTTGCAGCAAACATTTTATAACAGGTACGTTCTTGAATACATCACGCTCCCACTGAAAACCATGTTATTTTGCAATGACCTTTTGTGAAAATTGAACTTTGCTTGTTGTTTTCAGGCAAACCTGCTTCTTTAGAAGATGAGAACCACCCTGACTGGGTACCCTCACAGAATATGGGTCATGTTTCCCAAAAAGTTCTGAGGAGACCCGATGACATTCAAAGAAAAGAAAGACGGGACAATAGAAAAAAGTTACAAATATTTGGGGTGAGTGTATAATAATAAAATAAGGAAACATTTTGAGATATAGGGTCATAGGTGAATTAGACATATTCGTATATAATACACAGTGACTGCTACCTTATGTGCCACGGAACTAGGCGTGTGGATAGTGCGCTGTACAGACGTATAAGTACTGGCAAGTACTGTTTCAGTAGACGTTTAGCTGACAGGTTGGATTATTAAACCACTGGGGTCCTTTCTATCTTAATGCGAGTTGTTTTTGTTGTGGTGGTCCGGTGTTAAATTTTTTAAAATAGGTAATCCGCTTGAACCCTCAACTTCTGTCTGGTTTTCATATTTGGAGCGGAGGCACTGCGGAGTGGGTCCCATCCGTGTGTTTTGACGCAAGTCTTGTGAGGTATGGAGCGCTAACTGCATGGCTAGTTTTTGATACATACTAGGTAGCAATTGCAGCATACATAATTGTGTATTTTGTAAGATATGTCAATCCTGTGATTTAGAAATGTATTTTGGAGGTCTTTTATAGAGCTCCCATAAAAACGCCAGTAAAGTCAAGCCAGCGAACTAACACATAACAATGAAAAGTAGTACAATTCATAATGCAGTTCATTGTGACGTGCATCGGTTCACTCGACTTTCATTAATTTGGTGTTAAATAAAAAGTAATCCCAATTATTGCTATAATTTTGTTAGGAAATGTTATGTCCCCAAGATGGCTTGGCAGGGGATAAATAAATAAATAAAATGTAAAATATTTTTCTGAATTATTATTATTTATTACAGGTAAAAAATGCCGAACCTGATGTGGGACTTAACTTTGAAGAGTGCGAAGAACAACATACAGGCATTTCAACACAGACAGACATTTCAATGGAAGAAGTAACTATGAAATTTGAACAGCTGAGTTTTGCATCAAAAAAAATTGCAGAATTGCAAAACAAAATTGAAAATTCACCATTTGGACTGATGGAAGAAAGCTGTAATGATGATAAGTGGAAATATTACACAGGTTTTAATTATAAGATTGTGAAACTAGTTATATTTACTCTAATCGAGAAGCACATTTCCTCCACAAGTACCACTGCTCTTAGTAGCTTCAATCAGCTGATTCTTACTTTAATTAAGTTACGATTGGATCTACATTTCAAAGACTTAGCATACCGGTTACCGGTTTAAGATTGCTCCTACAACGGCATCGACATACTTCGGGAATATAATTGAAATACTTTATAAAAGATTAAAATCTTTGATAGTATGGCCTGATCGTTCTGTTTGTCAGAAGAACATACCAGCGTGTTTTGAAGAGGCATTTCACAATAAAACAACTGTGATAGTAGATTGCTTTGAAATTTTTATTGAAAAACCAGCTTCTCTTCTAACACAGCAGCAGTGCTGGTCAAATTACAAGCATCATCACACCATAAAGTTTTTAATTGGAATAACACCGCAAGGTACTATAAGCTACATTAGCGATGCTTGGGGTGGGCGTGCTTCAGACAAAAAAATTGTGGAGTCCAGCAGCTTTTGCAGTAACATTAAACCTGGGGATATTGTTCTAGCAGATAGGGGATTTCTGATTAAGGAGACATTGAATGTGCTGCAAGCAAAATTAGTCATGCCTGCTTTTACTAAAGGTAAAAATCAGTTGCATCCTTTGGAAATTGAAGAGACCAGACAAATAGCACATGTGAGAATACATGTCGAAAGGGTTATTGGTATGATAAAAAATAAGTTTAATATTTTTAAGGGCACCATACCAATAAGTATGTTAAAAAAGGGTAACAATCCTGAAAAGGTTAATGTGCTTGACAAAATTGTAACTGTTTGCAGCGCATTAGTTAATATTTCTCCTCCTATTATTCCACTTTAATGTAGTCCCAACGAAATGACTACAACTGCATAATTTTTAGTATGGGTTTTTCAGAGAAAAAAGTTATGGTTAAAATTTTACTTAATAATATAATAATAATAATCTATATATATATATATATATATATATATATATGTGCATTTGTATCGTGTCTACCTCCATACATCTTTAGGGCGTCCACGCATCCGTTAGAAGGAACTAAACTGGAGGTGTATAATATAATTTTATAGTACTCCAACTTCTCGTTATCTGAAGGCAAGAAGAGAGGGGTAAGGAAATCGCATGCTTTTTTCATATAAAATTCTAATGTATATTCAGTACGCTTCCAACTCTTAACAAAATTAGTATGTATTCGCCTCTTTGTATATAAAACTGTTAAATGTAGCGCTCGAGTTGCCAAATATAGAGACCAATACCAAGTGCGTTCGCGGTTCTCAACTGCCAATCGAAACCTTTCAACAGATTATGCGCATTACAATCAAGCTCACTACGCGCGGCCCCATGATGGCAATTGCTTAGTACTAAGAACAGTAACATTCGCAAAAGCAGTTATTAATAAAGTGTACCTACTTATTTACAAAGTACTTATTGTTTCGTGAGTATTGTGGTCTACAGGCTGATACAATGAAACCACCTATTCGTTCACGGTAAGTGTTAAATTATAAACTACATGTTTTTAATAGATCTACCGCATTTATTTTTGAATAATCCACTAATTTACGAGTAAGATTGTACAGTGGTGTGCAATAAAAATGGGCAAGTCTTATAAAAAATCTAGTTATTTACATTCAACTTTTGAATTATGATATTGTCATTATATTCATCAAAAACTATTACCAGTGTGCAAACACAGGCTGATGTACACTACAGGAAAAGAATTGTCCCATTTTTATTGAACACAGTTGCACATGTATAATAAAAGTGTCTCATAATTTTCTGGATCACAATGGAAATTTCGCTTATGATTATCAGCCATTTAAATGACAGAAAAGTTGCGTAATTTTGTGCCCAATAATATTCCATCAACAAATTTGATATTTATCTCTGAAATATTCCTAAGAACCTGACTCTCATTTTCGTTTTCATATCGCACTTTTGTGGTGGATATTAGGCAACTTTACCTTTACTTACTAACTTTTATTTTCATTTTTCAGTGGGAAAAGAATGTTAGATTTAGCACTCAAATGCAGTAGTGAACCTAATGTCTCAGATATCGAGGGTATGTATTTTTTGTTTAGACCTTTCGTAAGTTCTATAGTTTGTCTTGTAATGTAAAAAAACTTACTTCAGGAAATTTTGGTGTATAAAATATTATCCAATCACCCCCTGTTCTTGAGTTAAATTGTTTTTCTTTGCAAGCAACTTCATTTAATCCACACGTGCGAAAGATATACCTACATGGAGTTTTAAAAGTACCGCACAAATCCGGTAAAGAATTCAGGATTTATTTTTGGGAAAAATGCCCACACACATGAAACTTTATTTTTAATGTGCTATTTTTGACTTGAATAATCTCTTTTTTCCGCCATAGTTGATGAGATATGAGGTTATCATCTCTATAACGGATTAGAAATGAGCAACAAATTTTGAATCCGGAAGCGCCAAAAAATTCCTTAATAATCACAACCCCATTTCATTATTAATTTAGAAAAATGTCGGTGATAAATAGTGTTGGCAATGCAAGAGAGCCATGAAGCAAAATGTTATTTATCACTTCTAAATTCAGAATTTGTCGATCTTTCCATCACCCCTAACAATAGGAAGGTTGATCTGGGTATTGTCTTTTTCAAGATACAGGGTGCTAAAATTTAAATTTAAAACACGATTTCTATTAATAACTCCTTTGTTTTTTTACGATATTCAGTTGAAACTTTGTGCAAGATTTTCTCATATACCGGCACAATGTTTGTGTAATTTTGATAAAAAAAAAATCTATGCGCGAACCGAGGAAAGGGGGATCGTAATACCCATTGACCCCCAATTTTTCCTTGCGCACGTCTATGGTTCAAAGGTATTATTTTTTATACGAAACGTTCATTTATTTTATTTTTTTTCACTCTTGTAAAATTTTGATTCAGGGCTTTGTTTACGAGATATTGCAACTCATTTGACTGTGTTGCTGATCCAATCGCCTTTGTTTAAATCTCCAAACAGGTCAAGCCGTTAACCACAGATTATCTGGCCGAAAATAATGGGACTTTCCTTATGCCATTTTTCATTTAGGCTTCTTTCTTTCAAGATACAGGGTGGTAAGGTTAAAATTTAAAAAACTATTTTTATTAATAACTCCTTTGTTTTTTACGATATTCAGTTGAAATTTTATACAACATTTTTTTATATACAACAAAATAGTTTTTGAAATTTTAGCTTTAATACCCTGTATCTTGAAAGAGAGAAGCCTAAATGAAAAATGGCATAAGGAGAGTCCCATTAGTTTCGGCTAGATAATCTGTGGTTAACGGCTTGACCTACTTTTTTGTAATACTCTGTATAAAGTAAACTTATGTTTATTGGCAGGAGTCTTGATTCGTAATTGGCAGTGTAGTTACAAAAGATGTACTTGCATATTTTGTGAACTACAATTTCGTACGTTTATTAGTGGAAATTATTGGATAAAAAGGAATTGAAAATTTAAGCTTTATCAATATGCATGTGAATACAGTGAACCAATAAATGTTTTTCGATATTTGTTTATACAGGGTGATTCAGATTCAAACTTGTGACCTAGCTACGCAGTTGTTGCTTAAGAAATCTCCTGAATTTGAATGCGAGAATATTGAACATTCGCTAAAGGAAATAAAAAGGTTTCGTTTTTTAGTACAAAGTCAGTGGAATAATGAGGTTGCCTCATTAGCATTAAAGGACTTAGCAGAAAAAAAGTGGAATACACCTGTTATGTTGCCGTTAACTGAAGACATAATTATATTTAGAAATCACATTTTAGAAACTGCCGAGAAAAACGTTGCATTGCTGAGAAAAGACAAAACCAACAGAAAAGCGTACAAGAATTTAGTTGATGCTTCATTAGCATTTACAATCTTATTCAATCGTCGAAGAATTGGAGATGTTCAGTATGTTGAAATTGATTCATATTTAAGAGATTTTACAGCAAACAACCAAACTGAATTTACGGAACAGATGACAGAATCTGAAAAAGTACTAACTGCAAGTTATAAACGCGTAGTAGCTGGCGGAAAAGGTAGTAGAGCAATTGTCATTTTATTTCCGCCAAATGTGCAAGAATACATAAACGTATTACTCGAAATAAGACCTGAAACGGTGCCGGAGAAAAATAAATATTTATTTGCGTATCCTGGCGTGGCTGATCAGTGGGTTAGAGGAGATGTAGTTTTAAAGAAGTTCGCGAAATCTTCTAAAATAAAAAATCCAGAGGCTATGACGTCAAACCGTCTGCGAAAACAAATAGCAACATTGATGCAATTAATAAATTTGAATAAAAATGAATATTCTCAGTTCGCCAAATTCATGGGCCACACTGAGAAAACTCATCATGAATTTTACGAAACAACTCAAGACGCCTACCAGACCACTAAAGTTGCTACGTTGTTAAATCTATTTGACAAAGGAAAGGGAAGTGAGTATAGGAACAAAACACCAACAAACATTGATATTGACCCAAGCACGGCATTAGTTGCATGTGACGATGTCTCCGATAATGAAGGTGGTTCACCGGTACAAAATCCGCAACCATCAACTTCAAAAGATATTGAAGAAGGCAGCAGTTCATCAGAGTCTGAAATGGCCTCAAAAAAGAAGAAGAAGAAACCCACCAGCAACAGAATTAGATGGACAGCAGCGCAGAAGAAACTGGTTTCTTCGCATTTTAAAGGGCATATTAAGAAGAAGCAAGCTCCAAAAAAACTTGAGTGCGAAAAATTAATAAAGGAAAACAAAGATATTTTACATAATTTGGATTGGGTTAGAGTAAAGACTTTTGTCTATAATGTGTACACTGGAGCAAATAAGAATGTCTAAACAAGTATCTTAAAGCTGTAATACTAAAGTAAATGCTAGTTATGTTTGTTACAAAAGATTTAATTTCAATTCTTTAATCTGTAAACTAATTTATACCTAATTTCTAAGATAGTTAACACTTGCAGAAATTAGAAGGAACGTAATTAATATTTATTTCTCAAAAATAGTAAAATCAAAGCAGCGGTAATGGTAATAAACACAAACTTTGGATAATAGTTTACATATTTACCATTTGTACAATTTTCATAGTTTTCCAAATGCAATATATTAACAACGTTTCTTATGGATTTCTGCAGGGATTGACTATCTTGATTTTTAATTTGTGTGTAGGTTAAAAGATAACAACAATGTCCTTTACTGGAGTATCATAGCCTCAAGACAATACATAATAGACAGTGTCCTTCTTTTAGTTTTTTATAAAGAAAACTTGTTTATTTATAACTTTAAACTTTTATTTTTGGTAACAAGTAACAAATACATTTAAGTTTTGTGAAAATAATGTTTACTCACTTTTTATATTACATTACAAGTTTTATTATTTGCCTTAAACAAATACATTTTTACACATATCTCTTGCAAGACTAATGTTTCATTGTTTTTAATATTCCTTCTAAATAATTTACCTACCAATAGTGTAGTTTCTATAGTATGCAGATCAATACTGGTTTTGTGAAATACTAGCAAATAAAATACTAATAACTACTACCCTCGTAAATTACAATTGACTATTGAAATTTTAAAAAACAATTTTATTATACATATACATATTTCAATTCCATTCATAAAAATATATCACTAATAATAATAATACTAATAACATTAAAAAAATAGAATTTTCAAGTAACCCACAAAAAATATAATAATTTGCAATTTTTATATTCTCGATTAAAACGCCCATAACAAAAATTAATGGAAACTCGTACAGTATATAAAATTAAATGTAACAAGTGTGCAAAACATATATTAGGCTAACAAAAAACTATTTAATTACTAGATTGAAACAGCATAAATTTAAAAATAGTAATTCAGCCATAATCACATCAAAAATACAAAAACACGATTTCGCTATCTACGCTATTTTTAGAAATGTTACAAAATTATAAGAGTCAAAAATTCTGTGAATGATAGAACAGATATTAAAAATTTAAGTCAAATTTATAGTAATATAATAACATAAATTCTGCTCTCTCCTACTTAATTATTATTGTTGTTAAATTAATATACATAGTAAATCTTTTCCTATTTCATAATTTTACAAAATCAAATTTGCTATTTATAATGATTATTTTTAATTTTATACAGGGTGGCCCGAAATTAGCGTGCAATATTTTACCAGCGTGTTCTGTGGTCAAAAATAAGACAGAAAGCTCCTATAAGCGTGCACCGAAATATGCTTTGCAAAGGAGCTAGAGCTTTTTAAAAGAGAAGGCCTGAAGACGTTTCCTTCTAAATATCTCCGAAACAAGTCCAGTTAAAATTATGAAATTTTATGGAATGTGTAAGTACCAAATTCTAAATCTTTTGCTGTAAACATAATTTTTAAAATTTAACAGGGGCGTCTCAAATCTGGGGGTGGTGGAGGTAAGATTTACCCCAACTTTTTTTACAACATGTCGTTTTCAATTTTTCCATAAAAATTTGAAACTTCAGAGTTTTTTGCAAAAAAAATGTGCTCTTGTCTCGTTTTGATAGGAGGCACCGTTATCGAGCACAATCGGTTTCAAAATTTCGCTGCATGCCCAAAAAATTCCTACAGGAAGTGGAAAACTTCGTTTGTGAAACTTAAACGAGATAGAAACACATTTTTTTTGCAAAAAAACTCTGAAGTTGCAAATTTTTATGGAAAAACTTCCGGAAAAATTGAAAACAACTTGTTCTGAAAAAGTTGGGCTAAATCTTACCTCCACCGCCCCCAGATTTGAGACATTTGAGGCATGCAGCGAAATTTTTAAATCGATTGTGCTCGATAACGGTGCCTCCTACCAAAACGAGACAAGAGCACATTTTTTTTGCAAAAAACTCTGAAGTTTCAAATTTTTATGGAAAAATTGAAAACGGCATGTTGTAAAAAAAGTTGGGGTAAATCTTACCTCCACCACCCCCAGATTTGAGACGCCCCTGTTAAATTTTAAAAATTATGTTTACAGCAAAAGATTCAGCATTTGGTACTTACACATTCCATAAAATTTCATAATTTTACCTGTACTTGTTTCGGAGATATTTAGAAGGAAACGTCTTCAGGTCTTCTCTTTTAAAAAGCTATAGCTCCTTTGCGAAGCATATTTCGGTGTACGCTTATAGGAGCTTTTTGTCTTATTTTTGGCCACAGAACACGCTGGTAAAATATTGCACGCTAATCTCGGGCCACCCTGTATACATAGTTACGTTGTTTACGAATTTTATAGTTTACGGAGTGAGTAAAAGGTAACGTATAAATTCCATAAAACATTCAGGAGTTATTTCCGGAAAAATGGCCTGGTAAGCAGATTTTGGTGTTTCAATGTGCTAAAACATCGATGCTGAAGCGAAGACGGATCAAGATTTTGACGCAATTCAGTAAAAAATTAATAAATTTCACCCCACACACCAATGGAGTACTCCTCAAGATACCGAAATTGTCGGTGAAGTACATGTCGAATTTTTAATTTGTCACTGTTTTGGTGCGTGGGGTGAACTTTATTAATTCTTTACTATTTTAATATGCTATTTTGGAAATAAATTATAATTTGTTTCCGCCATGTTTGACTATGTAATGACGTCACCAACAAAATCTTTAAATAGCGCCCCCAATTTTTATGGCAAATTTGAAAAGAGTGGCATCATTATGAGCCTAGAAGTATTAACAAACATTTTGTTCATGGCAATCTTGCATAGTACATCTCCGCATTTGATACCAACATTATCATCTAAATTAATAATTTATTAAACGCGGAGGAAGCTACGACTATCGAGGAAATTTTTTGACACCTGCTACTAAAATTAGAATGTGTCGTTCTTTTTAAAATTCCCCACAAAAATGGGGGGTGCTATTTCAAACTTTTAAGGGTTATATCGCAATTTTGTTAAATGTGGTGAAAAGAGATGGTCACTTACGTCAAAAATAGCGCACTAAAACCAAAAACGTGTCCCGGCATAAATCCGAAGTGAAGTGTTTTATAGAATTAATACGTCAATTCTCACTCACCCTGTATATCATTGAAAAATCGAATTGCAATAAAATAAAACAAGAAGTCACTAAAACTTGATATTTATATTAAAATTGCAACAAATATTTTTTGATTCAAGAATTTTCTCTAATGTGAAAATTCGTCTTTAGTCCTCACATCTCCTATATTTATTGACGTTTATGTTTAGTATTCAATTTAATTTTAATGATGTAAAATGGTTTTTATCCAAGCATTCTCAAAACAATAAATTAATATTAGCAAGAAAGCAATAGCGCGAAACAAAATGACTGGTGCGCGAGAGCAATTTTATGTTATAACATACATAACATAAAGATGTAACAGTCTTGTACCTTCAAGACCTCCGGCAGTGTTGCCAGTTTGATGAGGTCAGATCGTCACATATGTATAAGGAGACGGTCGCGCCCCATATACATAATTCGTATAAAACACTAGCGCCACCAAGTGGAACTTCCTGTAACTGCGGTATATGTGTGGATACGTATGTAGGTAATTTTCGCCTCCAGGTAAAAATTTGCCGAACAGTAGGGGGCGCCACCATGTTGGCTCTGGAGGAAATAACATGGGAAAACGCTTTCGCCTCCGATTTCGGAGGTGAACTAGTCAAATCGGAGGCGAACTCGATCTATTCATATAACATTCGGAGGTGTATGAGTACTAAATGCATATATATATATATATATATACTTTCATCCACCAGTCGTTGTGACATCCAGGCGTAAAAATTTTGCTAACTCTTTGACATCCATTGACGTTGTGACATCCAAAATCGGATGTCACAACGTTTTCTATGTTAAATCGCCTTGTAGGAGGGGCGGGAGGGTCTAGAAGAAATTCTAGGTGGATGTCAAAATGCAGTGTTTTAAGTTGGACATGTATATTTAAGTTCCAGCGTATATTGCATAGAGGGAGCGCAGGAGAGCTGGTGTTGTATATTGCAAAATTCTACGATCCAGTTCGTGTGACATCCGTGTATTATACGTAGACATTTTTGTTTCACTTGGCGCGCTTTCTGACATCCGAAACTTGACAACAGTGCGAGAGTGCCCAGAGTGTTGCTTTTTCGCGAAACTTTCGAGCCTTTGCTTGGGGGTAAGTAATTAATTTAATTTTCTCTCTAATTTCAAAAAATATAATTTTCCAAAGGATTATTAAAGAAAGACAAGTTTGAATTATTAATTGTCGGTTAGGAGTCTTGAACATTAACCTAACCCTGTTGGGTCCGTATTTCCGATATTTTATCTAAGCCTTATACGCGGTCAAATGTAACTCAAAATAGTAAATTAATTGATTCCTATTCAAATTGTGTAGTTTATCAATTTTAACAAAACCGACGAAATTGCTTTATAGTTTCTTGTATAAAATACGATTAATTTTATTACGTAACAGGTAGTTCATTTGTTTAAATATTTCAACAGAAAAAATTATTTACGAGTAATAGTGTTGTATCAAGAGTAAACATAACAATTTGTCCGTGACAATTAGAACAACCAGAAATGATGGAAACAAGGCGACGAACAAGGGGAAAGCAGATGCTTACTATGCTTTCTCAAATGGACAAGGTGAGGCTGGGACAACTAGGCATGGAACCACATAAACATGAAACTACCAAAGGTGCAAACTTAAAAAACTTGGATGTAAATAAATTGAAAGAGTGTTTTCCCGGTAAGTGCAAAATGTGTACCGCAAAATAATAATATGCGCTCCTCTTAGTTTTGTTATTTATAAGTTACTTACTGAAAATGTCTCGGTTAATATTTTAGTAACAGAAAGTTTGTTCAAAGAGAAAATCTATGCCAAAAACGAAAGAAGTCGAATAACTCAGTCATTTAGAACTTTTTTGTTTTTGGAGATAAGATAAAAAGTTTACCGTGCATGTGTTTATTACAAAGCACACAAGCATCTAAATGTACGTTTCCAAATACAGGGTGTCCCAGCGGTTTCTGACCAATTTTAACACCAATTATCTAATGTCTCCGAAATTGTAGGAAAATCTGGTTTTCACCAGTCAATTATTTTGTTCTAAAGTGTTCTATGTACACGTTTCAAATGTCTCCCTATTTATACAGTGCTTAAAAAATGCCTTGTTCGAACTCAAAAGTCGGTGTTTTTTTAATAGAACACTACTTAATGGAACACTACTTTAAATCACCAAAAAGCTACGTTCTTCTACTTTCCAAAAATGTACAGGTTGCTGCATAGTAAATGGGACATCCTGTATATAAGCTCTTTAACATTGTTTTGCTAAGTCAAATATTGTTTATTTTATTTTTCTCATGCGCTCCATTAATTTTTAGCACCTCTCTCCCAAAACGCTGGAGATACTCAAATAGCAGATTCCCAAACTAATAATATTGGTAGTGAGAATGACAGCAGCAATAAGAAAATTGCAACAGATCCTCTACATAGACAAGCGATTTCTGAAAATGTAAAAATCCTGTCTTGTGTTATTATTCCCTCGAATGGTTTGCAACCTGCAGACATTCTCTATACAAAACCTCGTAGTAATCCCCCACGTGAAATGTTTATGGGCTTTCAAAAAGGATCGAGTAGTTTTGTACCAAGTGATGACCAAGAACGAACAACTGAAACAGAATCTATTCTGAAAAGTTTCACTCATTTTGATTTTGCCCCTGGCCTTACTATGGACACCAAAATCAACAACGAGTTAATTCAACCGGACAGTGTTAACTGTGGGGGCTCAGACAGACCCGAAGAAGATACATCTTTTACTGAGTTGACAAATGTATTTCATGCTTCTGGCGAGTTAAACAATTCTTTGGGCTTTCAAGAAGGATTGCGTAGTTCTGTACCCAGTGATGACCAAGTACGAATGACTGAAACAGAATCTATTCTGAAAAGTTCAAGTAATTTTAATTCTGCCCCTGGCCTTGCTGTGGACACCAAAATCAGCAGCGAGGCATTTCAACCAGACTTTGGTAGTTTAAACAGACCCGAAGAAATTACATCTTTTACTCAGTTAACAAATGTATTTCATGCTTCCGCCAAGTTAAACGATTCTTCCTCAGAACCGGAACCATTTTCAGATTCTGAATCAGAATATATTCCAGGATCTGTTTCTTCGCTGGACACCGATCTCGGTAAACTTGTACTTCTAATACTAATAATCTAGCATTTGGCTCAACGAGACACTTAGGAAAAATTAAAAAGATCAGTTGCTAGCATAGACTGATAAGATTGAAAGGTACACAGAGCTCGCAGACGCACTTTACTCCATATCATCCAACTAACACTTAACCAATATCGACATTACGAAACTATGTCAAAAAGAACGCAAAAATTCGGGACATATTTTGATATATTAGGGCTTGTACGCACGTCGAATGTTTCTGTTCCACGTGAGCTAAGATATGTTAAAACATGAATTGTATATTAAATTTTATTACACTATAATGCTTAATACCAATATAATGCAATATCATAACTTGAGCGCCTTCGGGAATAAAATTCTAACTTCACAAGTTTTCAAAAGTTCTTAGAAAATTATAAATAAAATGTCTAGGTGGCGGAAATCTAGGTGACGGATGTCAAGGAGACATAAAACTTCTAGACAAGGCCACCTTAGAATCACAAATAAACCGTAACAAAGGAAATTATGAGTGACTGACATTTTTAGTGACACTGACAATATCAGAGAAAGCCTATAAAATAAAAATAACTAAATAATTCACCAAAAATTAAATGAACTAGAATGTATCAAATCAATCTGATCATTAAGTAAATCATAGTTTTGATCATTTTTGTGTTTATAAATTCCAAAATATCTAACTGGAAATCCTTTTCTAAAGTGTACAATAATATAGTTTCTTCAAGTTTAAGAAATTCGTGATTGTTTTCGATAAAATGGTTGAAAAATAACGATTCAAATTTTGCAAATCGTTTTTTCGAAAACCATCACGAATTTCCTAAACTTGGAGGAACTAAATTATTGTTCACTTTAGAAAAGGGTTGCCAGTTAGATATTTTGGAATCTATAGAAATTTATAAACACAAAAATTATCAAAACTATGATTTACTTAATGATCAGATTGATTTGTTACATTCTAGTTCATTTAATTTTTGGTGAATTATTTAGTTATTTTTATTTTATAGGCTTTCTCTGATATTGTCAGTGTCACTAAAAATGTCAGTCACTCATAATTTCCTTTGTTACGGTTTATTTGTGATTCTAAGGTTGCCATGTCTAGAAGTTTTATGTCTCCTTGACATCCGTCACCTACACATTTTATTTATAATTTTCTAACAACTTTTGAAACCTTCTGAAGATGAGAATTTTATTCTCGAAAGCGCTCAAGTTATAATATTGTATTATATTGGTATTAAGCATTATAATGCAATAAACTTTAATATGTATATCAAATACCAAATAGTACTCTTGGAATGTGTCAAAGTGGTTTGGATTGCAATTAAATGAAAAACGTACGTTTTATGAAATTGAGTAAAGTGGCCACCGAGCTTAAGTGCGTACCAACTTTAACCATAGGCAAAATATTAATAATTTCACTTACTCGAAACTTTGATGTGACTTCTCAGAATAACATTTTCATAGCGAGTTCAATTTTGCAGGGTTTTCAAGTGATTCCAATCACAGTCTTGAGCTTAGGACAGAATTTAACGATCTACAAGTAGAAAGAGCAAATCCACCGGAAAAAGTTCCGCAAAATGGGAAAAATAAAAAATTGACTCGCTTCAACGAATTGGGAGAAGTGAAATCGTCAAGTAGAAAGCTAAATGGGAAGCTTAAGAGAGATAAAAAAGAACACTGTGTGTACTGCGACAAAAATGTAACTAATTTTGCACGGCACTTGATTCGTAAACATGACAATGAGTTTGAAGTTGCTAAAATAAAGTCATTACCAAAACATTCCAAAGAGAGGAAATGTTTGTTTGAAGAGATTCGAAAAAGGGGTATTTATGAGTATTCTTTGAAAAAAAGGATCGCGTACGCAATCTTATGAGTTTAGCCTCGATCATGTTTTTGCTTTCGTAGGTATCTTTGAGATCAAATCGCATCTTTTCAATGCCAAAATTGTTTTAAATGAATTCTACGTTATTGAAATATACCTCCATTTCTTGTACACCTAGGTCTTGTGAGGTACTGTTTACACCTAACAACCTAACGATACCACAGTAAACTACCGCTAATTTTGCTGATCTTGAAACTAAAAACTATTTTATGTAACTACAAATCGCTCAGTATTACTTAAAAAATTAAGGTACACATTTGATGCTTGAAATCGATTTACTCTCATAAACTCTTTTTATATAACTCAGTTAAAATTCTCTCGAAGAAATGTTTCGTATGATAAAAAGAGAGCCATTTCGTCATGCCCGCCGTTTGGTATAAAAAAGAACTTCAAGTGCAATTAAAAAGACGCTGTCGTTTATACATCTTATTTTTGATGTCGATCAATAATGACATTTTTGTTATTTTCTTGTGGCATATTCATCGGTATTTTCCAATATTCAAGGGCTTGCTGCAGCTAAGGTGTGGACCCTGCAGAATTTTGGTAATCATGCGGTTTGGTTTCAAAAATAACAGTAAAATTATAGTAGAATCAATTAGTTGCTTAACCCCATAAGGTTACTTGCGGGATCTTCTGAATCTGTCGTTTTCAGTGATTGAACTTTTCTACAGTAACCGCCAAAGATCCTGCAACATATGGAAAACTTTTATCGTCAATTTCTCGGGGGTAAATACATCAGAGATCATTTCTTTATCGATAAATACATGACTCAAGATGTTAGAGACTGCGATTAAAATTCAATAATCAAATGAACCCCTAAACCACATAAAAATTGAAACACCTATATACGTATTTCAGCAACTAAGTTGTTTAATTGTATGAAAGTTTTATTGTCACGGCAAACAATCGAGAATCTCTACTTCTCTTGATTCGAAACAGTCTGATGTGTTGATTGTTCCTTAAAAATATAATTCATAATTTTTATTGACATTTACGTAGCGTTTATCTGACAGAAATGTTGCCGCTGGAAGACTCTCCTGCTTCTCATTTGACGTAAATATTGTTGCTGTAATACGCTTCTTATTGGTTTTAATTCTGAAAATGAGGGCTTTTGATTAGCTGACCAAGAATGAGTTGAATTGTCAAACAAATTATTCTTGCAAAAGTTGGTGCATAAAAAGAAAATACTTTTGGCGATGTACAGGGCGTTTACGTATATTCTGAACCACCCCATAACTTTTTTATTTTTAATTTCACAAAGAAACTTCGTTGATAAGATTTTTAGGTCTTTTTTTTAATTCCAAATATGTAATCAGAAAAACAATCGAACATCTGATAGAAAATACAGATTAAACTAGCGTTTTTTAATGGAACGTCCGGTATATTTTTACGAATTCGAGTAGAAATTTTCCTCTTGATTTCAAAAATGTATTATTGTTGTGTTCTATCTCCTATAGTGTTTGAGATATTGCATTACAACTTTGTAACACTTTTGTTTTGGCATCGTCAAATAAAATGAATCCCCCTTATTTTCTGTCTCAGATGTTCGACTGTTTTTCTGATTACATTTTGGAATTTTCAGGAAAAGAGCTAAAACTATCATTACAAAAGTTTGTTGCGAAATTAAAAACAACGAAGTTGTGGGGTGGATCAAAATATACGTGAAAACCCTGTACAGGTAGATCAAAAAATTACAGATGTGCTGTCGCAAAATATTTGAAATGGGGAAATTAAAGGTCATAAAAATATAAGCAAAACAAAATTATAAAGTTTTTTGGTAGGTAAGGTGTTGACTAAATTGAAGGCTGAAAATGAAAAAAACTGAAAGGATTTGTTTTTTGACTTCATGCTCTCAGGAACTTTACCTCATATGAAAAAACTTTATGACTTTTTTCTTGTATTTTTATGTATTTATTACTTGTTTTAACAATGTTGATTACAAATAACTTTCATTTTTCAAAAATTCAATTTTATATTTTTGAACTCCCTGTACACCATACCTGAAATTTGGCATTATCAAAAGTATTTCTTTTCCATGCACCAACTTTTATCAAGAATTTTTTTTAGAAATTGATGTAAGAATTTCCCACGTTGCAAACTGTTTGCCGGTCACTGTACAGAGTTGTGTTTGTAAGGTATCTCAGTTATCTGGAAAGATAGAGCTTTGCAGTTTTCGCAACATGCATCGTCCTTTTGGTTTTGGGAGAGGACGAAATTGATAATTTTTACTTTTTGCTGGTCTATGCAGGGATATTCGCGACGATGGGCCATTATAAGTTTAAGGGCTTCCAATGGACATAAATTGATTAAATTTGTGGAACAGCCATTATGGCACCTGATCTTTCTAAAAAAATATTTTCAAGCCTCTAGCCGTTCTGTTATAAGGACTATCCCAACATACTTTGTTCGCCAATTGCATTGATGTAATTTTGAAGGATTTTTTGAATTCCGTGCCTAATTTGAAATACACTTTCATCCGGTAACTTGGCGCTTAAGAACAGCTGTTTTCAAGATACTTATTCACATTTTATGTAAATTAAAGCTCGGGTAGTGTCAAATTAAAAAATCAAATCTTGACAGTTATTGAATTTAGAAATTCTAAATTTGAAGAAGCAGTACTTAAACTCAAGAAAATTTGAATATTATATGTACAGTATGTTTCAGACCACCCGTACATTGTCTTTTTCGGGAAAACTATCGGAAAACCGCAACGCTCTATCTTTCCAGACAAATGAGATACCTTACAAATACAACAATGATTGGACACAGTGTACACCAGATGGCTTTCGATAAAAACGTTTTAAAATTTATTTTAGGAAACTTTATAAATTCATATGGGAAAGAAGGATTCATTAACCCAGTAAGAAGACCAAAATTGGTGCTTAATAAAAATTCGTCTGATTACTTACCTTGCGCTGAATGTAAAGGCTTCTTCACGCGAACCTATCTCCATCGGCACATGAAAAAATGTTCCAAAAAGGCACAAGGAGCAGATTCAAAACATGCGCAAGCAAATGGATTAATACTTCTTCATATGTCAGGTGCAAATAATAATTTCGAAGATTTAAAAATAAACGTGTTTCCTCATATGCAATCTGATGATATTACTAAAACGGTCATTAACGATTTTATAATTAAATATTATGGACAAAGGTATTTTAGGTGTCACAAAGAGAAACATTTAATTAACACAGTATCTCAACGCATGCGAGAACTGGCCAGATTTCTAATAACATTGCAAAGTGGGAACTTAAATTTACCTCAACTGGTAGATTACTTGAAGCCCTGTTACTTTGACCATCTAGTTGACGCCACTAATGAATTATCGGGTTATGATGCAAGTAATGACACATTTAAAAGCCCTTCACTGGCTTTAAGATGGGCAACTGTCCTCAAACAGGTCTGCGATACTGCCATGTTTGTTGCTGCCAAGGACAATGATACGGTGAAAAATAAGGAAATCAAGACGTTAAAGCAAATGATAGAAACTCAGTTTCGCTTCTATGTTTCTACTAACGCAAACAAGGATTTAACGTCTAAGAATTGGAAGAAAGGAAGCATGTTGCCATTAACCGAGGATGTCATAAAAATGAACGAGTTTGTTGTTAACGAAGAAGAAAAATGGTCCAAAGAATTAGAGTGCGATCCTAGTAATTCATCATATGTTCGCAATTTAACTGAAGCTCTTCTAGCTCATGTTATTCTTTTGAACAGAAAACGTTCTGGTGAAGCTCAAAGAATTACAATACAGGACTATTTAAGGAAAGAAGACGAATCGGGGGTCAAAGATATTTATGACTCGCTTACGGCAACAGAAAAAGCTTTAGTTAAAAACGTAAAACGATTTATTATACGCGGGAAAAAAGGTAGAGCTGTACCAGTAATATTCACGAAAGACATGCAAAGGTATACCGAAGTTCTGTTGAAATCAAGAAAATCTGTGGCTTCTTCAAATCCTTACCTTTTTGCCAATCCAAACACTGAAGATAGTTTCTTGTGGGCTTACAAAGTGTTAAAAAAAGTTGCTATTGCTTGCAATATAACAAATATTGAAGCTATAACGGCGACGTGTCTTAGAAAACACATTGCGACCATTGCACAATTAATTTCTTTGAAAGATGGTGACTTAGAACAGCTGTCAACCCACCTTGGACATGAGAAAGCTACACATCTGAATTATTATAGAAAAACCGATGACAAACTGCAAATAGCCAAAGTATCTAAGCTTTTGCTTCTCATGGAAAAAAAAACAATGGGCGAATACCGCGGTAAGTCGTTGGAAAACATTGATCTCGAAATTCCCAACCTTGACGATGCAGAAGATGACTTACACCTCAATAAAACCAGTGAAAGCAATGACCTAAACAGAAACATGGAAGACTCAAACGATGAATATAATAGAGAAGATAGCGACGATAACCTACCGGTATGGGTTAGAAAATTAATAAAAAAACAGGATGTTCCTTAAGTAAGTGAAAATATTTAAGGGTTATAAATCCTTGGCTAGTAAAAAATCTTATATGAAATGAAATGAAACATATACTGAAACGCATAGTTTTTGTGATACAGCGTGATAAACTTTAATTTTCTTTTGAGTTTTATGAACCTAATTCATACATTTTTTTAAAAGAACTTGGCTGAAATTTGATACATCGATATCTTCTTGTCTTATGTACAGGTGATCCACTCTTTAATCGACAAACTTCGGGAATAGATAAAACGTATCAATATAATGGGGGGGTTTGTTATATAAACTATTACCCAAAAACGCTTACTTTCAGAGATAAATGGCGCCAAAATTAACCTTTCTGCGATACGCCACTAAGCAATCTTAATGTCAAACATGAAATCGTCGACTCTTTTCTAAATTTGCTGTCTGAATTTCTTGATATTTTGACTAGTTTTTGCGATATTTACCATTCAAGCTAGCATTAAAGTGTATGAAAAAGATATGAAAAATGGCAAAAAATCAGTACATTATATTGAAATTGCGTAAATATCGCGAGAACTAATCAAAATATCAAATGATTCGAAGAGGCAAAAAATTTAGGAAAGGGACTGGCAATTTCGGAATCATCCAGTATTTTAATAAACTGAAATTATTAGCAAGTAATGGTTTATAATCTACAAAGCTTGCCTGCCAAATTTGAAAACAGTACCCTTTTCCGTCGTTTATTTCTGAAAGGATGTGTTTTTGGGCAATAGTTTACATGGCAAACTCCTACTATTTTGGTGTGTTCTATCTATTCCCAAAAGTTCATCGATTAAAAACTGGACCGCCCTGCATAAGAAACATACCAATATTTGAAAAAGTATACAGGGTGGTGTTTTATGGTTGGTCACAGTCGAGACACAGTCCTTTCACTTCCCCGAACTTTTTTTACGGCGACACTGTATCTCAAAAGCGCTTCAATACAAACGTTTGTATAAGATGTACTTAGTCAGTCAAATAATGACACCCTAAAATATCTGCACGAACTTAAGGAACACCCTGTGTACAAGACTAACAAAAAAACCTTTTAGTTGGCAGAATATGGACCAAGTTCACGAAAGAAGCGGAAGAGTAGTTCAAATACTAGAATAGAGAGTAATAGAGAAAAATCTATTAATAGTGTCGAGAATCAGGTAAGCATATCATGAAAAAGAAAAGCAAAGAGGAAATAATCTCAATACTTTCGTAAGAGCCAGATTTCAGTTTTGTTCCAATATTGTAATAAAGCAACATTTTGTTAGCAGGCGAAAAAAGGTCGTGTTCTGATACCATGGACGAGCGAACAAAAGAGATTCGCCCAAATCTTCTTTAAAAAGCACTTGGCAACTAAGAAGCCACCGAAAAAACCTGAATGCGAGGAGTTGAAAAATCGGCATCCAACAATTTTTAATAATAAAACATGGGCCCAAATAAAAATATTCATCGTTAATCAGTACAACAAGAAATAGAACTTGATTTTAGTTAACATTTTAAATTTTTATGTACTGTATTTTTGAAAACCCTTTTTAATTTTGAAAACAAATTTACTTGGAAATCCCTTTTATTTTACACTTCTGGCAGTGTTAATTATTAGGCTGCGACACTTTTATTGAAATAAATATTTTATTTTTTATTTATTTATTTATTTAGTAAATAAAATATCCAGCTTCTGTGTAAGTATATGTACGAGTAGTATTTCATCCCTACAACACATTCGAATATCCCGAATGCTTCCAGTTTCTTTGAACATCATCTCAATTTTGCAAACCCTGGAAAGCGTAATTGTCAAAAAAAACTGTAAACTTCAGCTGAACGAGTTTAATTGTACGAAAAATAATGCGAAACGTAAAATAATGTAATTATAAGTTCACAGAAAATTTTATAGCCGCGTGTTTTTGTATCCAGAAAACTACTAGTTTTAAAAAAGAACCAAACCAAAAACAACTCTGCTTTATCAGTATACAAAACAAAATAAATTCTAAGACAGTGGCACAGCATAAGGCAAGTAATACCAAAACATATGAAAATGAAAGATACATTCTAACAGTAATGGGTCGTTCTATAAAGAAAGGTGTAGTTTGGTCACCAAGAATTTAATTTTATGGTAGGTTTCGGCATGAATTTAAATTTTCAATTAAAATAAAATAAAAAAATGCATCCTGTTCCCTGGCAGGCTGCTTCACTGGAAAGCCACACAATCCGTCAATTTGGTAGGAATTTATTCTATACCTATTTTTGATGCTCACTCAAAATTGTTCAAGTTTTAGTTGTACAATTATAGCCGTCCTTTGAAAAAAAACTTGCAATGTCCTTATTACTCCTAAGAGGAGGTTATACTTATCTTCCAATACTTAATAAATTATTCAGCCACGAGTTCAGCCATTCCTTGGGCATGTGCAGAGTTAACAAATTGCAACTCGATGGGCCTTTTTCCAATTCTTTAACTTTGAAACCGAAAAAAATTGTTTTAATGCATCCAGTTAACGCAATTCCAGTCACATTGCGCCACCTTTCGTTATTGCAAATTTACGAGAAAAGAACTCTGTAGGCAAAATATTTTCCAAAACGAGAAAATTTTTCAATAATTAAAATAAGTTAAGAATATTGAGAGAACTTAATTTTATTTTGGAAACCCTTGCCCTGCGTTAAATACATGGGTTGCATAGGGAAATCGCCCGCGGTATAATCTCCTCTTTAATAAATGATTTATGAAAATGGCAACTCTGTAAAGATGTCACAAGATACGCAAATATTTCACGGATGTCGCAGGACATGTGAAATAAATATGTATAATGGATATACAACGGATGTCAAAGAGATAGGACAAATATTTTTTTCATTATGTGTATGGTTGATTTTTTTTTCTCGAAACGGCACCCCCTCTTGAATTCCAGAAAGTCTTATTCTTGTTTTCTTCGTATATGCTTTTTTAAGGCTGGATGCCGAAACGTCACCATTTTTACCGGATGTCACAAGATACGGCGGACCAGTATATATATATATATATATATATATATATAATTGATAGTTCAGGGATTAGTGGGAATGGTCAAGTGGCGTAGTATTTGAGAAAACTTTATTGTTGCTCAAGCTTTCGGAAAAATTTTTTCCTTCTTCAGGAGACTAAAATTGACAAAATAATGTTAATGTAGTACATTACAAAGTTATCTACGACTTACACAATGTGTATCTACTAAATTAACTTCAAAATAGGTTTACAACACAGAAACATATCAAAAATTTTATAAATGTGTTCGTACAAATGTTAAAATTGAAATATGTCAGAAATATTGTCATGCCATGCCTTCTGTGAATTTGCAAAATAAACTGAAAAAATAATAATAATAACTTAAGAAACGAGTAGAGGGTGTATAAAAGTTATAAACATAAAAATGACTATCATGGTAGGAGGCAAGACATATAAGAGAAAACAAGTCACTGCAATCATAGCAATAGGCTGTCAATCAAGACTGAGGAGGTAAGTGAAAATAACACTAAGGCCCTGAGTGTCTAATTTTTTGTTCATCACAGAGGGTTGCCGATCAATGTGAACCATCTCTAAGAAAAGTCTCTTTTTGTAATTGCTCTCACTATCTAGGACTTCTACATCAGTGAGATTAGGTAAGTGGTTTTCATTGTTACAATGGATGGCTAACGCACAGGTATTCATGTTTCTTTTAACGTCACTGCGGTGGGAAATGATGCGTGATCCTAGGGACCACGAGGTCTGGCCAATGTAGACTTTTTCACAATCATGGCATGTTATTTTATAAATTACATTAGACTTTTGTTTGATGTATGTTTTGTCTTTCAATTTGGTAAAAACTCTCTTGGCTGTCAGTAAAGGTTTGTTAGCTAGGCTGATATTAAACTTGTTGTCTAAACTATTTATTTTAGAAGTAAGGTTCTGGATGTAGGGAAAACTTATGAAAACTTTTTGCTGATTTGAGTTGTTTGAAGGAGAAATAGAAGGTCTGTAAACCTGGGTGGGTGTGTTAAACATTAATTTGTTGATTAGATTATAAGGATACGAATTATCTAAGAGTATTTGACGTAATATGTGAAGATTTTTTAATCTATAATATGGGTGACAATTTTTTTCAATTCTAGACTTTAATCCTAAAGCAAGGCCAATTTTCATGTATGAAGGATGGTAAGAGTTGTAATTGAGATACCTTTTGGAATTGGTAGGTTTAATATACCAGTCAAGTTCAATTATGTTATCAGAATTTCTAATAAGTAGGGTGTCTAAAAAAGGAAGTGTTCGGTTGTTTTCAGTTTCCAAGGTAAATTGTATGTGTAGATTGTAAGAGTTAAAAATTTCTAAAATATGTTGGGATTTGTTGTGAGGAACGGCACAAACTATGTCGTCTACATATTTCTTTATGAAAGGGACTTCAAAATTTAATTTTGGGAGACAAAGATCTAATAGTTCATCCATTACTAGTTGAGCTAGAATTGGGGAGAGAGTAGCACCCATCGGTGTACCTAGAACTTGTTTATAAGTATGACCTTTATAGGAGAAATAAATATTGTCGAAAATAAATTTTATTAACGAAATTAATTTTGTTTTTGAAATTGAATGGTTCCTTTTTATTCGTCTCGTCCAGTACTTGTTGATGTACTGAATTATTAACTGAAGGGGAATATTGTTGAAGAGGGACACTACATCCAAACTGATTAAGACGTAATTAGGTGGAAGCTGAAAATTATTTATGAAGTTTGAAAATTCAAAACTGTCCTTGATATAGTATGGGTTGTTGGTGTCATAAGAACTGCTTAGAACTTCTGTGACAAACTTAGAAAGTCTCGAAGTAGGAGAATCAATTGACGAAATGATAGGTCTTAAGGAAAGGATGGGTTTATGTATCTTGGGGAGGCCGTAAAATTTGGGGGTCACAGGGTTGTAAATGTAGAGTAACTTAGCCTGTTCTTTGGTTACATGGTTGTCTTTTTTCAATACTAGCTAACAAACCTTTACTGACAGCCAAGAGAGTTTTTACCAAATTGAAAGACAAAACAGACATCAAACAAAAGTCTAATGTAATTTATAAAATAACATGCCATGATTGTGAAAAAGTCTACACTGGCCAGACCTCGTGGTCCCTAGGATCACGCATCATTTCCCACCGCAGTGACGTTAAAAGAAACATGAATACCTGTGCGTTAGCCATCCATTGTAACAATGAAAACCACTTACCTAATCTCACTGATGTAGAAGTCCTAGATAGTGAGAGCAATTACAAAAAGAGACTTTTCTTAGAGATGGTTCACATTGATCGGCAACCCTCTGTGATGAACAAAAAATTAGACACTCAGGGCCTTAGTGTTATTTTCACTTACCTCCTCAGTCTTGATTGACAGCCTATTGCTATGATTGCAGTGACTTGTTTTCTCTTATGTCTTGCCTCCTACCATGATAGTCATTTTTATCTTTATAACTTTTATACACCCTCTACTCGTTTCTTAAGTTATTATTATTATTTTTTCAGTTTATTTTGCAAATTCACAGAAGGCATGGCATGACAATATTTCTGACACATTTCAATTTTAACATTTGTACGAACACATTTATAAAATTTTTGATATGTTTCTGTGTTGTAAACCTATTTTGAAGTTAATTTATTTGATACACATTGTGTAAGTCGTAGATAACTTTGTAATGTACTACATTAACATTATTTTGTCAATTTTAGTCTCCTGAAGAAGGAAAAAATTTTTCCGAAAGCTTGAGCAACAATAAAGTTTTCTCAAATACTACGCCACTTGACCATTCCCACTAATCCCTGAACTATCAATTATTAATAAATTTGGTCACGACTACCTACAAATATTATAATACAGGGTGGTCCAGTTTATATCATCAGGATTTCACCAACCGAAAGTTTATCAAAAAATAAAGGTGGTTTGTCTCGTTAGATATGGTCTAATTTTGCTTCCTTTTTGATGTACAGTGTGTTAAAGAAAATAAATTATTTTATATAATTTGCTAGAAATCAATAATAAAAAAGAGTAGTCTTCTGAAATTTTGCATTAATTCAATTACGATTCTTGTTTAGTCCATATTTCAGCTAAGCTTAATGTTGTTTTTCCTTTAAGTAAATAAATTAAGTAATTGGCCACATTATGCTTTTTAATGTTTTTTTTTTGTTTTGAGTTGAGTTATCAAAAAATTGTAAGATACAAAAAGGTTTCTAAATTGAATGAGAAATCGTCTCTATATTTGGTGTTCTAAAAAAACCAGTGGCGTACGTTTTATTAAATAAAGTATTTTTGGGGAAACCCGTACGCACGCCTCTGTATTCTAAATAAAATAATCACAACCACTATTTAATAGAGAATACAAAAGAAATGATCTATGCAAAATTTCAGAAGGCTACCTTTTTTACCATTGATTTAAAGCAAATTATTACCAAATAATTTATTTTCTTTAACGCCCTGTACATCAAAAAGGAAGCAAAATTAGACCATATCTTATTAGACAAACTACCTTTATTTTTTGATAAACTTTCGGCTGGTGAAATCCTGATGATATAAACTGGACCACCCTGTATATATATATATATATATATATATATAAACACAAAAAAATTTTCTACCTACCTACCTATGTCTGTTATAGACTTGGAAACGGCTGGACCGATGTTGATGAAATTTTCAGGGAATCTTCAGATTTTGATTTTGAGTATAGCTTGCAATTGTAAATGTTCATTCAAGTTTATCTCGCTTAGCAATCAAATCTAAATCCAAAAATTGGAAATATTATTTTGCTTTGTGTAGAACAAAAAAAAATCTATCCGCATATAAAAAATAAGAAATATTAGTTATCAAAAATGCCACCAAAAAGAGCTGTAATTGGAAGAAATACAGCAGATGCGAAACGAAAAAGAGCCGAAAGAGCAGCCGAAACGCCCGAACAACGTGAAATGCGATTAGAGTCAAACTGGCTGAGAGATCAACAGTCAAGAGCAGCCGAAACAACCGAACAACGTGAAGTGCGATTACTGTTCAGCGCGAAAATTGTTTTCCAGCTACACCAATTTATATTATTTATGGGTGTGTGTATGTCGGTTCTTTGAAACCGTTCTACCGATTTTGATCAAATTTGGAGGCAAACTTAAACTTAGCAAAGCGAGTGTTTCTGAGAACAGCTTTTGGAAAATTTAAATTCAATTCTTTTCTTAAATTTTCGTTACGGGTTTTGTTCAAAAATTAATTAATTAATTAATAACGATTTTTCCCAAAAAACTACCAAAAATATTGCAGGTGTATCCTTTGATTGAGGGAATCAACATTAGCATTACGATACATTAAAGAAATTTAATTTCACAGTTGCCATTAAATACATGTTTTCTTCTTGGGCGTTGCAACGCGCGCCGGGTACCGCTAGTATATTATATGCCCCTGTCCGTCTGCGAATTATTCTCAAAAAGTATTGATTTAATTAAGTAGACAACTTGCAGCCAATGCAGCAACTTTGTTTTTCCCCATCACAGTATTTTGTCAAAATCATTAACTTGTATGAATTGTTAAAAACTGATATATTATTTTATGTTTAATTCAATGAGTATGTTTTATTTAATATTAATAAATTGTCCAATATACTTTGTCTTTTCTTTTATTACAATAACAAAACATAGTTAATTGTTTCGAAGCTTATTTACTGCCAGAGATATTATTTGAAAAACATCAAGCATCAAATACCCACTTTTGATATTTATCAAATACATATCAGCTTCTTAAATTTCTGGATAGGTGGTTTATAAAACAATTATATAATTATACAAAATAAATGGAAATAAATATATTCTAATGTATAATACAAACTTAACAATGAACTCGAAAAAATATTCACAAAAGTTTGAAGTAACGTAATCATCTTTGAAATCAGAAATAAATATATTGTTCTAAAGTATAACAAAAAAATGCAAAAATAAACATTTGGCATGCTTGCAATAATTTGATTGCACAGAATGAACATACACCTACACAATCTAAATAGAAAAAAATGAGAAAAAATTTAAATATTAATTTTACATTTGCTGCAATACCAAGCACAATTTGGAGTACTTAATAATTCAACACATTGGAAATGAAACCATTCTGTTTCACAGTCATCTCCATCACATTTTATCATTGGTCTTCCATCGTCAACAGCTTTGCAGATGCACCAGTAAATAATTTCGGCAGCACCAGCTTCTCCAGTGAAATATCTTCCTAAGAGTTCAGGCATTATTACTTCTGAATGAAATTTTAAAGCTATTTCACACACCCTTTCCCAAAAATCAAAATCTGCTGAAATTCGTTCTTTAAAAAAAATGTTTGGTGACCAAACAACAAAATCACAATAGCGCAACTGCGAAACAAAAATTTGCATTTGCACTTGGTAATAATAGCTGTGACTCTTATTTAGAGTTATCCGACCATCTTCTTTAATCAAACATGTACTTTTCATGCTCAAATAAGTATTTATTTCCTGTATGTTATTTGTGTGTAACAAATATGGACACTTCACTTCAAGGCATCCTCCCAAACAACACTTACAATAAACTAATCTGTCTGGAGATGCACCTAATTGCGGCCACTTTTGGTTCACTATCAATCCCACTTCATTCACTATGAAAGATTCGTGATTTTCCTCCTCCATATGCTTCTTGTACTCTTCTACTGCAACACCTTCCTGTGTTATACCCCAAGAAGTTGCTGCAGTGCTGAAAAGTATTTTGGTCGGGTAACAAATTGACTTTATTAGCGACAGCGAAGGTTTGCGTTTGTCCGTGTTACAAACTGATTTCAATCTAGATGCAGTTATTCTTCCAGCTCTCTGTACATACCAATTTTGATTTTCAGCCTGCTTTCTGGTAGCTTCCTCTATGTTAGAAAGTTGCTCTACATTTAATGATAAAGTTATTGTCTTTGATAGTGCCATTAGCTCAGTATAACTTTTATTCATGTTAACCTGATTAAATATATCGAAGATTGAGGGTAAAGTTTTGGTTGCTTCTTCAGATATCTGAGTGGCAAATGGCTCTACTATTCGCATAAGAGCGGAGCTGTAACCCAACTCTGATATATTTTCTAGCATACTGACTAACTCACTGGCTGATATGGGTTGTACTTCCTCATTCTCTGGGTGTACAGAAGCCTTTCCCCAATGCATTTCACGGACAGGTACTATGGGAACTTGTGCCGACATTGATGGTATCTGCCACACAGATTGTACATCTGTGCACGACAACGCCTCCTTTTTATTATTTGCATATTCTGCTGCAAATAATACGGCACCAACGTGGCTGCAAACTTCACTATTTCCGGCCATACAGGTACAGTGAGCTGTAGATATGCTCCCGTCTTTTGCAATTATGCACCAAACATCAAATGGCTTCAAATTTGCTCTTTGAGAATGTTTCACCCGAAAATAAATAACTGACGTAAACAAATTTATTTGCATTGGTAGTACAAAAGTTGAGAAATACTGCTACAGCTCTGGGTTAGTTTAGAGCTTAATTTATAAACTTGATGTTGCCATTAAAGAGAAAATTATGTTATCTTCGAACGTCAGTGCGAACATGATACCGCAGTAATTTCACTCTGCTGTCGACACTTTGGATCTTCATAACTCAGATTTGTTACTGTACTGAGTGTTATCGCTCCGCTCCTCTGAGATCAGTTGATATACATACTCACAAGAAAACATGATCGCTCCTGTATATTTAACTTTGAATGGGAACGGCAACGCCAACTTTATAAAATGGGCTTAATAATTATTACAAAGAAACCTTACCTTTCCAACTAAAATATAAAAATCATTGGCCACTTTTGTCCCAGCATTCACAACAAAGCCAGACTCGAAATATTTGTAGGACTGCAAACTTTTGAAGGCCTTCATTTGCTCTTTACTGTAATAGCTATGGGTTAAAACTAAATAGGAAACAATGTCCATATTTGTAACTGGTGAAACCCCGTCAATTGAATGGTTCAAATTTTCAATTTTCAGTGTAAAAGGATCCAAATAATCAACAATCTTAACTTAGTTCGGTATCTGGAACAAACACATTGCTGAATAATTGTAAACAAAGTTTTTTCCAAGCCTTACCTTTCACCAACTTCTCGGTTTTCCAACAATAATTGCTGTAGATATTCACTCGCCATTTCAAAATAATAATGAAATACTCAAAACTTGGAAAACACTTAAAAAAACATTTCAGAACGGGAAAATGCACTCGACGTAAATGGCAAGGTTATAGCATTAACCGGAATGTATGCCCTCAGCGGCCATCTTAGGTCACGTGGTTTGGATTCCCTAGTTGGCTCTTGGCGAAATAAATTTGTTGGTTGAAGATATTATTATTATTAAACAAAAATCAGAGACAAAGTTATGGCTACTGGGAAAAGCTCTATGTAAGTACGTCGATACTTTAAATTTATTCAATAAATTACTAATTATTCGTTGTTTCTAAAGCGAAAAGTTGCAAAAAGATGTGCCAAGCACGTGAACTGCCGAACAAATAGACGTGTTAATAACAGCAGTAAGGGGGCGTGAAGTCCTGTACGATCAGTCCAATGGGAATTACAGCAACCGTGAAGTAATAGACCAGATTTGGCATCATGTAGCTGAACCATTGAAAAAGACAGGTATTGCAAATAATGCAAGTAATGTAATTCCATATATTTATAGCTAAGGAATGTTCTAAAAAGTGGCAGCTTTTACGGGCAGGTTATAGTAAGCGACGGCATTCATTAGATGCTCCATCAGGAAGTGCTGCTAAGAAAATAAAAAAATGGGCTTTTTTTGATTCCCTCACTTTCTTGGAACCACACATGGTCGAAAGAGAAACTATATCAAGTATACTAGAGTCTGGTACAGATCTCACTTCGCTTCAGTCCCTGAATTACGTGACGGATTCTGAAGGTTTTCTACAACCCGTTTATTCTGAAGATGAAAATAATGGGAGCAATTGAATGGATGTAGAGTTAAACAAAATTAGGGCAGAAGTGGTGGACATGAGAGTGTCCTGTAATGATTTCTCGGATGGAGAACCAGAAACTCAACCAACACTATGAACAGTGAGAAAAACAGTGCCAGTTAAAAGGGATAAAGTTCTCAAATTATTTAAGAACAGTGAGTGCTAGGAAACAACAAGCTGCGAAGAAAAGTGCCATGGAACATTTTTTACTGAGCTGTGTCGACGAAGCTAATGCTCTGAGTTTGAGTGTGCAAAGGGCATTTAAAATTAGAGTAATTGAATTACTGTCGGAACTTTCTAATGATTTATAAAAGAACTGTAACACATTGTACATACAAATTTTATTTCTTGCAATAATAATAAATTAAATGCAATTGTTTTATTATTCAACAACGCATTAATAATAACAAGGGTGGCTACAAGGGCTTGTGCGTAAAATTAACTAACCCACGTGTATAGTTAAAAGCATATATTTAATTACTAGAACAACACAATCAAATACAAAGTCATATTTGGATTTGATTCACTATCGTCACTAGATACTTTTGGAAGCTGGTCAAGTTCTTCGTCAGTGAATCTGATTTTGTCTCCTTGCCTGATCATGTTATGTAAAAGTACGGCAGACATGACAATATATTTGCGCAGCGCTGTTGCAGATGTGAAAGCCGGAAAATAAGGAAGACATCGGAGAATTATGTGGTTCCATACAGGACGGTGTTCAAAATGAAAACGAAGTAGTCCAATATAAAAATGATGTTCAAAATGTAAGCGTGGTTCCATGTGATGAATAGAATCATAGTATTGGGGACTTCAATCTTGTCTCGTATGAAACGAATAAAAAGGATCGACTATTTATAGGAAAAATAGAGGAAAAACTTGCAAATGATAAAAGATGATCGTAAAAATTCTACGAAAAAAGATTTCCAGAAAAGAAAATTATTTTGTGTACCCCGATGTCGACGATATAAAAAGGAAAGTGACAGTACTACAATCCTCCAAAAACTCTCTGGTCATGAAATGAGAAGTAGATTTGTCTTCAAATCTATTGACGTTACGCTTGTAGAACAGGTTATTATTTTATTGGTTCATCCAAAGAGTTTTCTTTATGTTAGTTTATATTTTAAATGTAAATTTGTTTTTACTTAGCAAACATGATAATCTTAATACAAATTTCCCTTTATTTCACTTGTTCCTAATTAATGTGACACCAAAACTGTACCGAGGTATTTTAAAAAAATTATTTTTGTGATCCGCATCACCCCTTTTTCATTTTATACTTAACCTAACCTTAAACTGTTGCTGAATGGAAATAAGGCCAGGGCAAATTTGCAGTGGGCCTTATTTTTAATCTACCATTTTATATGATTCTTTTGTTTGTTTAAGAAGCAACATGGGAAAGATCTGTAAAAACCTAAGAGCCAAATGGACAGCAGATGCCATGGCATCGGCGGTAGGTGCAATTCAAGCTGGTAGGTTGTATCAAAGATCGGCTTCCCAACGTTATGGGATTCCCAGGCGAACTTTAAGGAATCATTTAGCATCAGGATTAGGGCATCCAGTCCCAGGATCCCGGGACCGGGATTTCCCGGGACTACATGTGATTTTAGAGGTCCCGGGACCATAGCTTTAGTCCCGGGACCTACCGTGGTCCCGAAAATGGTGGGAGATTGCACTCGCGTCACAGAATACAGAGCACGTTTTCAATCAAATGACGTAAGGACATTTCATTTTGTTTCATTTATATGTAAAACTTTCGTTTATGTTTTTTATATTTATTTCCTCTTATTTATGTACCCTATGTACATTTTTCTTTTGTGTTTCTATGTTACATATTTATTTTGTTGTTATGCACTAATAAAAGTTGCAACGTTTCTTTTCATGTTAGACAGTTGTTTTATTCAACATTCGTGGTAGTCACATCTTAAATAAGATAAAAATTTGCCTATTTAATATATTCTGCGGGACTAGGCCCGGGACTTTTTGGTCAGGTCCCGAAGTCCCGATTGGCCCCTTGGTCCCGGGACTTGGATGCCCTAATCAGGATCTATAACACGAAAATTAGGAAGAGGCAGTCTTTTATCACATTAAGAAGAGAAAGATCTGGTATCTCGCATACTACGCTTAGCAGAGGTAGGTTACCCAGTAACGGTAAAAATAGCTAGACACCAAGTGTTCCGTTTCTGTCAACTTAAAATATCCAAAATAAGTTTAATCCAAATAAAGAAATGGCCGGCAAAGCCTGGTTCAGATTATTTAGGCAACGAAATCCTGAACTAACAATGCGCAAAGCTCAAAACGTGAATCCTGCAAGGGCGCAGAAATTAAACAAATTCATTGTAAATTACCATTTTACTTTATTGGAAAGTATTTTGGATGAAATGGATATCAAAAATAGTCCCGAACGTATATTCAACATGGATGAATACACCACCAACAAGTTGTTCTGGCCCAAAAAGGTGTTAAAAGACTGCATCTAGTCGCACCCGAACATGCGGAAAATGTAACTGTTGTTGCATGCGTCTCTGCAATACCACCTGTAATTCTTTTCAAGGGGAAAAGGTTAAAACCCGAATTTAACGATAATCTACCTCATGGAGCACTTGTTAAAATGGCTCCAAAGGGCAGCATGACTACCGTCAACCGGGGCTACTTGCACACCCCGGGGTAACTTGGACACCGCGTGGCCGACATTTTTTATTATTTATTTATTTATTTTAATTGTTTGCTTTTTTGGGGTGTGTGACATGCCTTTCGTTTGTTGCAGATTGAGAGTGTCTAAACATGGTAAGAACATATGAGAAAACTCCGGGCTCCTGGAATTACCAAAATTACAAACAAGAAAACTTGGAAAATGCGTTGGAAGCCATCCGAAGTGATGTCAAAAAAACTAGCTGCCGAAACTTACCAAGTACCACGCACAACGCTCATTAGGGAGCTTCTTGGTAAAAATCCACAAGCACTTGGTCGTCCGAAGGTCTTCAGCGACAGGGAAGAGGCAATAATTGCGAAGACGCTTGGAATCGTTGCCGATTGGGGTTTCCCGTTAACCAGGGTGGATATTTCGGCTGTACTCCAAAAATTTTTTGAGAAACAAGGAAGGCAAGTTCCTATCTTCAAAAACAATCGCCCAGGGGATGATTTTTTAAATTCATTTATGAAAAGAAACCGTTTATCCATCTGAATTGCCTCAAATATTAAACGTTCAAGAGCGTCCGTAGATAGAGATGACATCATGAGCTTTTTTAACAACATTGAGTCTATTTTAAATATTGTCGAAGGTTTAAATCTCTACAACTACGACGAAACTAACGTCACGGATGACCCCGGGGCCAAGAAGGTCATTGTACCTGGAAACTGCAGAAGGGTCGAAAGAGTGTAAAACCATTCCAAAACCGCGATAAGCGTAATGGTGTGTGGAAACGCCAATGGAGACTTAGTTCCACCCATGGTGGTCTATAAAGGGCAAAGCCTTTATGAAAACTGGAGGTCCACCAGGAGCAGTTTATGCAAGCAGCCCGTCGGGGTGGTTCGATATGAATTTATTTGAACAGTGGTTTTTTCACATCTTGCTCCCCCATATCGAAAATATTATTTATTCCGTTTTTAGCCACTCCCGTGATGTCCGAAAAAAATAAGGATTTGTGCACCAAAAGACGCAATAAAGGACCTATACAACAATATAGCCAAGATCAGTTAACAAGAGCATTGCAAGCTGTGCAAGATGGAATGTCAGTGGCAGCAGCAAGCAAAAATAATTATCGGATTCCCAGAACAACGCTGCGTAACAAAATCAGTGGAAAAACCTCGACATCTATGGAACAAGTAGGAGCGAAATGCGTCTTGGGAAAGGAAATCGAAGACGAACTTGAAGGGTGGATCTTAACAAATGCTTGTAATGGGTTCCCTGTAAATAAAGAAGGGTTGTTGTATTCAGTTCAGCAAATATTGCAGAAATCGGACTTGAATGATGTACCATTTCTAAATGGCAATCCAGGAAGGAAATGGTTTGACAATTTCCTAAAGCGTCACCCAAGAATAAGCCAAAAACATGCTGAATACGTTAACAAAGCTCGAGCCGCAGTGAGCGAGGAACTGGTTTGCAGAAGTAAAATCATCCTTGGATGAACATGAAGAAATCCTCACCCATCCAGAGAGAATATGGAATATGTACGAAACAGCGATTTTTTTCTCACCCAAGGGTGCTTTAGTTTTGGGACAAAAAGGCAAAAATATATATGACGTTACATCTACATCAGAAAAAGACAATGTGACCACACTCATAACTGTAAATGCGTTGGGTGATATGGCTCCTCCTCTTACAATTTTTAAATATGACCGTCTGCCTAAAAGCATTATTGAAGCGGCTCCATCAAACTGGAGTATACGGAAAAGTGATAGCGGATGGATGCAGTGTGGGAACTTTTATGAATATTTCGCTAATGTTTTTGACCCATATATTTCTAATAACAATATTCAACGACCTGTTATAGTTTTCTTAGATGGACATGCATCATACATGTCCCTTTCACTGAGTACTTTGTGTCGAGAAAAGAAGATTGTTCTTGTATGCCTGCCACCTAATTCAACTCACATAACGCAACCACTTGATGTAGCTCTTTTCTTCCCACTGAAACAAGGGTGGAAGAAAGCCTCGCGAGACTGGATGTTTAAGCAGAATGGTGAAACAGTTAAAAAAAGGATGTACCCGCTATTCTGAATGAGGTTATTAAAGGTGGAAAGTTGAAAAATTCTGTGGTGGCTGGGTTTAAATCGACAGGGTTATATCCTTTCGATCCCAACGCTGTAGATTATACAAAGTGTATTAAAAAAAAATCAGTCCATTCAAGAAAATGAAAACGAATCATTCGCATCTAATAGTTTGGATAATGAAATAACTGTAAAATGCATTGAGAAAGAAAGTCATTCAACAACCGTCTCGGACTTATTTAATGACACATACGCGAAGAGACAAAAATGGCAAGGAGACACAAGATATTTGGAATTATATAACTTGTGGAAGAAACTCAAGGATGCTACAAACATGGAAAAATTAGAAGAAGCGTCTGCAGAAATAGATATTCTAAACCTTAATAAGGGCGACATCGTTTTTGCATTTCCTGAATGGAATGAAACTAATGAAATCGACTTAACAGAAATGGACGTACAAGGTGTTAGTGAGGTGGGCTCTAAGGAGAAAACTGAAAACAGAGAAACTGATAAGACTGATAATGAAATCGAAGTGACTGAGTTTAGTGAGGTGGTTGAAAGCAAAGAAACTATAGAAAATAATGACAATTTGAATTTGACAAACGGAAATGAAAGTACCTCAGGTGTTAAGAAACACATTATAATACATCAGAACATAGTTGTTAAGCTAAAAGCAGTTGCAGAAGTTTTGCAACATGTGCTTCAATATCCAAGTCCTAAGCCATCATCCAAGAAACGCCATACGGATAAGTTACCATCAGTTTTAAGCACTGATAAATGGATTGAATTAGCGCAAGCCAAAGCTGATGAACTGTCGCAGAAGGAGAAAGCGAAGAATGAACGAAAGCGCTTAAGGGAAGGGAAGAAAAAAATTACATCGCATAAAAAACCGCATGAAAGGAACAGGAATAAGAAAGATGAATTACCCAAGGAAAATAAAAATGTTCAGAAAGTGACAAAAACAAAACTTACAAGCAAAACAGCAACACTGAATAAGACAGCTAGGACATCAAAAGATTGGAGCATTGGTTCTTACGCAATAGTGGAATATGAAGGAGCTTTCTATCCAGAAAAAGTCTTGGAGATGAATGAAACCAGTACCCAGTGTTCGGCAATGGAGAAAAACGGGACTCATTGGCAATGGCCAGCAACACCGGATGTCATTTGGTACTTAGATTCCGAAATTATGGATGTTATAACTAAACCAAATAGCGGAAATTCTAATGGACTGTTTTCAGTGGAAGAAATGCAATTTTATGTTTAATAGTAGGTAGGATATATATATATCTTTTAATATACCTAACTGAACCAAAGATGATAGTTTCTGTTGAAGAAATGCAATTTTATGTAGAATTTTATTTGTTTTTATACACTTTGAAATTTTAATAAATAGGTTATTATGTTCGTTTGTTACTTTCTTAGTCTTTTCTCACTAAAAACAATAATTAAGACAGGTATGTGCGTGTCGAAATGATCTTTCATTGCTCAGTTTCCCAGTGGCTAAATATGGTGCATGAACCTGGCTATAATAGGAAAAACGGCAGTTTATCGCTTTTTTAATTTTTCGTACTTCACGTGATTGGTGATTGTCTTTCTTCCACTTGCGAAAGTGAACAGAAATATCCAGGCTATCACACTGCATTAATAAAAATAAAAGTTTGTTCTAAAACTACGCCAGTGACATGGCACGAAGTTGACAAATTCTTAAAGTGGCTATAACCGGTGCACCTACCCTACAAGGGCTTTTAAATCACACTGCCCAACGGATAGTACAAACACAAAGTAAAGTACTTGAGGTTCTTTTAGTAAAAAAAATGCATATGATTTCAAAATGGGGTTTTGATGGTTCGAATCAATCCGAGTATAAGCAAAAATTTGCATCAAACCCTGACGCGAGTGATGCAAACATATTTATCACGTCTTTAGTACCCTCACAAATTTATTACGAGCAACCTAATGACAAAAAGCGTATAATGTGGCAAAATAGAATATGCCCATCAACGAGGTTTTGTCGACCCATCAGATTCCAGTTCGCTCATGAAACAGCAGATCTTTCAAAATTAGAAAAAAACGTACATTGACCAACAAATCAGCCAGTTGCAACCTAGTATTTGTACTACTGCTGAAAGGCAATTTGAAATCAGTCACGTGATGTTATTTACAATGGTGGATGGTAAAGTTCTAAATGCAGTAACCGAGACAGCATCCACACAACGATGTTTCATGCCTGGATTAGATTCCTGGAATGTATTTTACATATTGCTTAAAAACTCCTGCTGAAGAATTGGCAGGCTCGTGGAAAGGACAACAAGGAGTCAGTTGCCAGAACTAAGAACGAAATACAAATAAAATTCAAAAATGCGACTGGTTTGATTTTGGATAAGCCTAAATCAGGCTTTGGGACTAGCAATGACAATGACGGCAATACCGCCAGAAACGTCTACTTATTTCATCAGATCCGTATATAAGCAGTCTAGAAAAAGTTAATAAATCAAATAAAGCCTTCGATAAAGAGGTTTTAGATTATGCTAAAGGCAGCAGAAATCCCTGAAAATGAATCAGATTTAAGTGATAATGAATAAGATGACAATGGCCCAAATTCAGATTAAATATAGTTTTTAATAAGGTAAACAATTCCTTTTTGTATAATTGACCCTAATAAAGTGTTTTTATATCATTATCTGACCAAAAAACCCAAAACATAATTTCTGCCAGCTTTTAGTCAATTTGGCCCCACTGTGCGACGCTTGCTCAATGATATTGCACTATACTGAAAACTTTCTAGATAAAAATATAAAAGAGCTTTTCATCTTTTCTGACAATTGTCCGGGTCAGAACAAAAACCATACAATAATAAGGTTTTTGCTTGCTCTAATAGACGCCAATCGATTCCACAAAATAACGCATCACTTTCCAATACGAGGCCATTCGTTTCTTCCGAACGATCAAGATTTTGGGGTACTACAAAGAATCATTAAGAAACGTGATCGAATATATGTGCCAGATCAATACTACTCTATTATGGCAAATGCGAGTTCAAAGTTTTCTGTATTTCTGATTCAAACCAACCAAATATTGTATTTTGCAAAATGGTGGCCAGCTTATCATAAAAAAATGTTTGTCGGATGAAATTTTCGGAAGGAAAGTGGGGAAAGAACAAAAAGTATTGTTGGAGTATCAACCAACATGGTATTCAAGTACGACATAATCCAAAAAGGGGTGGTTTCAACAGACACTTCCTTTGATGGTTTAATGAAAAATACTTTTCACCTTGCAAGAACTGCTGTAGTTAATGCCAAATTGCCCACTTCAAAAGCGTATCCTAATAACTGCGTGCCAATAAATAGAAAACAAATCGAAAACTTGAAGCAACTAGAAGGCAGCATTCTTCAGGGATACTTACCTTTTTACAGAAGAATTTTTGAATGGCCAACACAGGAGGATGCAAATGCCGACGGTAACGTGGAGATTGATGGGGAATACGACTATGTGCCCTAACTTATGTTAGTTTTTAATATACCTATACTAAGAATAAAACTGTAATGTTCATTGAAGATTATTAAACATCATGTACTTTTTGCCCCACCTGTACCAAAGGTTTATGTATTCTAAAATGTTTTCCTGTATAAACAACGTAAGTCACACTCAATATATTAATTCCGTAACAGAGTTTAGAAATCATAAATTCATTCGTTGCAAAAACCACATATCAGACAAGATTTAATTTTTTTTCAAGGTCACTATGTGAGTTTCGACGCCAAAAATTGGCTGGGAACAAGCAAATGCGTTATTGTTTCCTACTCCAAAAACTGAGTTACTAAATTTAGCCTCCTAAAAATGTCATTATTTGACTGAAGTTGTTTTTGCGATCACTGATTCAATTGTTATACAGTGGAAGGATAATGCGACCGTCCAGGTAGCATCCAACTGCAATGGAGTAGGTAGGTACTTCCAACAAAACTTCCTCGCGGGTATTCTGCTGCCGAAAAAAGTATATTTCTGTTGATATGCCGCATGCTACCTATATCATTGTATAACACTAACATGAGAGGAACAGACCTCATGGATCGAAACATTGAAAGAAATCGCAGTCTACTCAACTGGTGTATGTTTGGTTGCATAACCAAGCTTTAAGAATGCACGGTGGGGTGCCTAGTTCGTTTCGTTATGATATCCAAAAGAAAAGAAAGGGTTAGGTTCTTAGACACTGATGACTTCACTTGAAGGTTTTCTCCTAATAAAGACAAATGGGTTTTGCACAAGGGTTTTTCCCAAAATATAAGAGAAATACAAAAGGTTTTCCCTTCGAGCGATGAGATTTCAGAGAGTACTTGTTCTAGTTGTTTTATAATTTAATTATTCTCTGCTATCTCGTTGGTAAATACTGAAGACATTCAAGTATTAAGTTAGCTAATTTTAGTCTTTGTTATTGTAATCCTCATTATTAGGAAATCCAGTAATTATACTTTAGAATCTCTATTTTATTTCAATAGGTTACTTTCGGGACAGACTGTATACTTAGAAAGCTGCGTTAACTGGATGCAGACATAAACAAAAGTAGGTTCAAGAGGGCAGACCCCAGACGGCAGTGTAGGAAGACGCGGAGAAGGTTAGTTAGGCAAGGGACAGAAGGTTTTTGGTCCTTGAGAGAAATAGTCACGTCTTTAAAATTGTTTCCGCCAATAAAATAATTATAGATTCCTTTTTTAATATAAATATCAGTGTAAAGTGATTATATCAGGTATGTCTGAATACAATTTTATTATTTTGTATATTTAATGTAACTGCATTATAATACAAAGTGTCCTTAACGTCGTGAATTCTAAAGTAGCCAAAGGGCCACACTTATTACTGACTTCAAGTCTCTTAGCTCAACAAATGCATAATTATAAATTATTCTATTATATTTAAAAATCATCATGTATTGTGTTTATTATGTGGAATAGAGTCCATTAGTTAGGTTATGTTACTAGTTTCGCGGGCTATCCTACTTCAAAATTCTTAACATGGAGCTCTTATGGGACAGAGATTTTAAACACTGATTATTTAAATTCAGTGCATTTCTTAACGAGGATTCTGCAAGTGACATATAGACTGCTCTTTCCAGCTGTTACATTTTCAAAAACAACTTAAAATACAATTTAATTTCAGAAATATTTTAAAATGGAGCACAGTACATATTAGAAAAGAACGTATGTCGTGTTCAGACCAGACCAGTGACCTTGGAAATTATTTTGACGTTTGCTGCACAGGGTTTGAGGCTAAATTGTTTATTTCTGCGGGTTATTTATTGTTTAATTTTTATTTAATAGGTGGTTTAAGTTCTTATTTATATTTAAAAAGTGTAAAATGGAAGAAAAAGTGCTAAAAATTAGTGTTGTTAACGACTTCATTTAAATAATCTACTGCGCCGGTTCTATCACCGACATTCTCGCGCCGTAAATTGCAGTAGTTTGTTGAATTTTAGTTTTAAACAAAATGACTGCATAAATAAATGCTTTTACAAGACAAACGGTGAAAAAAGGCTTCATAGTAATCGCCATATATTGATTTAATGCTAAGAAATCAGGATGAAAGGTAAAAATAGAATGTGAAGTGCAAGGTCATTTAACCTCCATTTAAAATGCATTGAAAAATTTTACCCAACTATTCTCTTAGGATAGCGTTTTAAATTTCGCGCTTTGATTTCGCCGTTACACTAATAGACTCTATTCGAGAAGCCCACTGGGGTACCCTTAGCCATATAAACGTTCAGTAGGCGGGGATGGGGGGTCAGCCTCGTTAGCGATCCACCTAAGAATTATCACTACAATAGACATCATACTGGTTAAGTCCAATCACTTGTCCTGCTTCAATATTATGGCGATAACCGTTAAAGCTAGGGAACTTAAGGAGTGCGGTGCCGCAATGCTATTAACGGAACGAAATAAAAGTGACGGTGAAAATTTTCCGTCGAAATGTGCGGTCATACTTTTCGGCTGCGTTCTTGGAACTTAAGAATTCCATTTGCGTTGATCAGTTTTGTTTATTGTTTATGTCCCCCCTACCATTTATAAATTTATGTGTAAAGACCAATTAATAATTAAGTATTACACAAAAGTACATCCCTGAATTAGAAGAAAATCCTGAAAATAATGGACCCGGTTGATCTTGCAGTTGCAATAATTTTAGAAGACGAAGAGGAGGAGGAAGAACTGCAAGTACAAAGGACGAGACAAAGCAAAACCAGTGATATATTCACAAGTCACGATAAAGAAGGAGCCTTTAAAATTTTGGTAACTCAGCACTTAAAAGATAACGAAACAAAATTTAAATTGTGACTAGAATCCACCGGAAAATGCCTTCAATGTTGCGGCGTGTGAAGAAATCAGTTTTTTCACACCGCAATTCGTTGCCGCGCACCTCAGCGGAAAAAATAATGCGGAGACAGAAAAATTGCGGTACCGCACTCTTAAGTTCCACTCTTGTTAAAAGCTATAGTATTTTAAAATGACAACGTAAAATAAATTCCGGTCCGTTGTAAAATTGCGGCACCGCACTCCTTAAGTTCCCCAGCTTTAGGAGAACGCCAATAAACGTAAAAAGAAACGAAACTTTAACGACAGCTATTTGATTGTTGTCAGTAATAAATTATAATAAATACCTTTTACATCTCGATAGAGAATAATTAAACACTTTTTATTGATGATGACTGCAGATGGTAATCAATCTGATTTTGTACCAAAATGATTAACGATAATTGAATAATACTTTGAAAGATATGAATAAATCTTGATGTCTTAACTTCATTTGTGTTTATTATTACCATCCTCGCGTGCGATTCTTTCTTATCAAAGTAATGGGGTCTCTAATGGCCAGTGGCGGCTCCTGACTTTAGAACTTGGCAGTGCTCCAGAATGAAATCACCGCTCAGGGGTTGGGGGGGTCTGGCGGTTTCTCCCCCGTAGTTTTTTGAAATGAAGTGCTTTAGAAGCCATTTTCAAACATTTTCCAACAAGAAATTTCACTCACTGCAATATTTAACGAAAATCCCAAATCCAAAAGGTTAAACTTTCGCACACAACTTTTACCGCGACCTTTCGAAAAGCTTTTGATACTTCGCACAGGCTTAGGACGTCCATTTCATGTTATTTCAAGTTTTTCGTCAAAAGTCTATATTTAGATAAAATATTCATTTTCAACTGAATGGAGTATTACAACACAATAATAATTTTGAAAATTGCAAAAATCAGGCGACCACTTTGTTAAAGTTCCCTCCACAATGTTTAAGTGTTGACTTTAACTAAACCACTACCTTTAGCCAAGCTAAGTATTGGAAATTTCAATATTTAAAAATAAACACGATAATGCAGCTAATTACTCACGTTATAAGCAAAGCAACGAGCTATCTCAGACCTAAATATGGTAAACAAAAACAATAAACACTGCCGCAGAAGTACAAACTCCCGCTTCTCGTGCTTCGCCCAACAGTGTGTGTGCTCAAACAGCGCTCCCAGACGAGCTATAATTCTTCCACCTAAAAGCACATACGACGAAATTTTCCCGAGTCGCGCCGATCTCGCTCCCATATCGAATATGCATTTGCCTTAGAGTGCCACACCTCAGTACTCGGACGGCTGGTTGCGTGTGTGGTAGGCATTTTCAAAGACGACGCGGAATGCTTAGAGCGCGTAATATTTATTATCTCGCATAATAATTAATATATATTGCGGCAGAGATTCAAAAAGTTTTAAACTTATTAGGTTTTGAACCTTTTATCAAAAAAGTTAAAACCATATTTTTGTAGGCAGTGCGCGCGCAGGAGCGCACTTATTAAGGAGCCGCCGCTGCTAATGGCATAAGTAATACACAACGTAGGTAATAGACGATCACGTGGCCACTTCGACAGGTATTTAGGTAAACTTTAATTAGGTTAATTAATCAGCGCTGAGCAGGTAGATAGACAGGGGAGCAGAAACTTACAAGGGTGGGGTAGGGTCCGTTACAACATCTAATTATCGACTAAAAATTCGTAATAACAAGTGGTAGTCGCAGGTGTTCACACATCTTCTTTCTGCATCTTTACCCTATTCGTGGATCATATACAGGGAACAATAAAGAGCAAATGTTTCCAATACAAGATATGGCGAAGTTATTCCGAAATTTGATTTTTTAGGATTCAATAACAATCGATCCGAATAGTTTTAGGATTCATTATAAATATTGTGACATCATACATACTTTTCTCAGTGGCAGGGAAGTCCAAGTACCTCATCATTCTTTTAGAGATATTCCAGAGTCAGTATCAGGAAACACTTCAGTTTTTAACTATCCAGAAAAAGTCAAGCAGAACAGATGCCAGGGTTTGCAAGACAAACACAACGTTTGGATGTGGAGTATGTAAAATAAACCTGCATCCCACAGTTTCAAGCATTTCCACATAAAAATACAAACTTTGTTACAAATCTCATGTAAAATGCCTTATTTTCGTGCAACAAACGGAAGTATGTTAAATTATCAAGGTTCTTGTACTCATCACCAGCCAAGTTCCAAAATAGGAGCATTTATAATTTCAGTCATAAATATTTCGTTCAAAAACTTTCTTAAAATTAAATACATATTTATTTTTTCCATGTTCAATAATTGTTAAATATGTTTTGAAATAAGTTATTAAAATAAAAAAAATCGGCGTTGAATGGTTTAAGTGTTTTTTATATGTATTTTATCTGTGTTGATTATTTGTGGAAGCTCCATCAACTAGTTTTAAAAGTTTATAATAATAAATGTAATAAATCAATGCTAATGATTTTGTCAGAAACTATTAAATAATCAAATTTATTATTCAGGTTATTTTTTAAACCCCGCGCCATACAGTGCACACGCTAACCGAGAGGAGCGATAGGGGAAGGTGAACATGTGAAAATTTGCATTTTCTTCGGTTTTTTATGAAATCGTTTAATTTTAACGAAATCGCATAATTTAGAAGGGGGTGAATAATTTTATCCACAACCATTGGCAACACTGGCCCATTTCTTAAAAGCACCGCTTGCCATATGGGCAAAAGTGAATAAACGAATTTCGTTGAATTTGGAACCATATTATTCACATCTTCGTATCGTCAAGGTAACAAAATCGAGATTTTGCCCGACAGAGGAACAGAGGTGCAAAAACGTGTATCATACAGTCAGAACTGAGATAGTTCCAAAAGTTTCTTTACTGCAGAGTATACTGTGGCTGTACTGCAACGTTGCAAAAGTAAACCCAGTGGATAATCAAAATTGATTAGTGTTTACTTTGGACGTTCTGACGTCACGCCGTGATGTGGAAGATAGGTACGTCATGTATTTTCAACCGGCACTACTCCTCCCGCCGGAAATCTGGAAGTGAACCGCCGAAGCTGGCCCCCCACTCTACGCTTATAAAAGTGGAGGATCTCGAGAAGAAATTCAGTACCTGGTCGTCCGGCCCTCAGTCAGGACCAGTACTCCCAGCATCTGAGATGATGCTGGCCGCTCCGATCCGAAACAGAAATAACTGATTGAACCTGCCTAAGTTCGCCGTGTGATTAACTGATATGCAATAAATAAATTTGAGTAAGTGCCCGGTGAATGATAGTTGGTATTGCAGTAATATTAACTATCAAACACAACCTAGTTGCGAGTGGACTAGATCCAGCTTTGCGTAGCGAGGGAGTAGATGCAGCAGGAGCTAAGGGTGTCTGCTGGTGTGGGTTGGATCGATCCGGCAATCTCGTGATGACATAAGTCAACAAATGAGACGATATACCGGCGGGGATCGATCACACCTGGCCGAATCGGCGGCCTTTAGTACAATCCAGCTGTAATACCTTCTGTTTCCCCGATACGTATAACCCGGTGATATTCCAGAGGAGATTGTATTCTGGGGCTATCACGAAAACTCCACGAAACCGAGGGTAATTCAGTTTGATCATACGACGAGCCCGTGGTGTGTCCAATCAGGATATACCGCGAAAACCGATTTAATTATCATAAGGAAAACCCGTTTAATTTCATGTAAATACCGATTTTGCTGTAAATATTCTTCTAGTCATATCATTTTATCTTGTGTATAGCTACAGTAATAGAATACCGATATAATTTCCTTATGTGTTGTTATTTTAACCGTCGTTTAGCAATAGTAAGAAAACCCAACCCTTTCTGCGACTGAAAGCTAAGGGTAGCAACGAATAAGTCTCATACCGACCAGATACTACGAAAGAAGCTGTTCATAAGCGAACGACCAGATCCCCGTAGATATACCCTGTGTCCCAATACGTGATACCGAGGGATACAGCTGTATACTGTAGAATAAACCTCCAATATAGCTTCCATAAAAAAGAAACTGATGGTCTGATGAACTACAGATACATAGCTTTTAAATACACCTTTGGATAAAGAATACATTGCCATGTTACGTCAATTAATCGACATCGACCTCTTACCATTCCAATGGTGTCAAGGCACTGTGCCTATGTCAGACCTTCTCCGTGAAGTTAATTTAGGTATACCAGGTTAGAAAAAAATTGGAGGCATTTTGCTCGAATATTAGCAAGTTGCTTACATCTTTCACTAATCAAGCAAACCAAAGGCTTCATCCTGGCATTATGCCTGCTGAGATTGCTAACTGGGAAGTATTTACTGAAAAATTAGCTCAACAAATGCAGAATTAGAAATAAATTCGGTAGCGTAATTTGACATGAAGGAGAAACTTTTACGTCAGAGAATCACAGATGAGCATTAGAGTAAGGATATTAAGAGTTTCTACTTATTACCAATAATATACATGGACTCATGATGATTTCCAAATCAGATGTATAGCGGCCAAGATTCAAACGAAATATAAATTATTTCATTAAATTGACGTATGAAACTAGATATTGCTTCATAAGATTTTCTTGGTTTCCGTCTTCTAACTGGACTTTTGTTTCCTCCAGACCAAGTGGCCACATCAAGATTGTAAATTAACCTTATCCATGTGTACTTGTTTCTAAGGTTTCAAATCTTGTTTTTGTTCGCAGTGATTGATAAATAAAATGCCACGAATGCCAGGTGAGTTGCTTTACGATGACAATAGTTTTCTGCTACTGCACCATGTGAAAATCCCACATTAAATTTCGGCAATACCTTACTGTACCCTGTGTCTACACCAGCCAAATGGCTCCAGCAAGGCCCCCTTCTCTCTTCTGCTTGTTGACCCTACCTCCCGCTGGGATTAAAACCACAACCTTCGGTAGGGTTGCTCAACGTAACAGGATGGACCACGTGGAGGCGAGAGTAAGGAGTTGGTGTGCAGAGGCTAAGAGGCTTTTTCTTGAATAAAAAGCCTTGTAATCGCTTGCACACCCTTTACCATCCCTTTTCATCAATATGCAGGGGATCTATTTCTTGAGGAGAGAAATGAGACTAAGTAGAAAATATGAATAACACTTTTCCTATAGGCCTGTGCTTTCGGTGCTTTAATAAAGAAAACAAACACAGAAAACAGTTCATCATTACATATTTGTCAATGCTGCAGACTGCATATTGTATAAGAGTAAAATGCGAGGTAAAATGTAGAAGCAAGCTAGGCAGTTACTACATTTCTTCTGCACCTTGCATCTTCAGGATTTTTTTCTAATGAATCCTGAAGTTTTTCTTCAGGTTGCTTCACCTCTAATTCTGGTTCACGTCCATTTTCTGAAATTAAAAATAAAATAAGCACATGCTTACAACTTTCTTGTAACTCACATTAGATAGCATGTATTTCTCAAAATTAACTGTTATTGCCTGATTGATTCAACTTCAACAATGATAGGCAGTTTGATTCTGGAACCCATCGAGTTATCGTACGTTCATGGTTACAACCGAAGACTGGGAGAGGGGACTTAGCTATTTACATTTACCACTGAAGCAGCCGGGATACTCACAGTCTAAGCATTTGTTTGTGAAAAGGGCAAAACAAAGCAGCCGACCAGTTGTGTAGTAAACAGGTGTCTCCGCGAAAACAGAATATTGCGGAACATTCGCTTAGTCGGTTGCTTGAATATAACAACAACGCTCCCCACGACTCGCTGGCCTTGGACCGTGTAGGCTTCAAAACAAAATCAGCTGTCGCATAAGAAGGCTAGGTCCATTCTCAAAGTCTTTGGTTACAACGCAAGCGTGTAGCAAAACTTAAAATGCATTTCGCTACATGGCGACAGATGTTAATAACTCTTAGTTTGTATTCTGTGGTTTGGACATTCAAGTCAAGATACAGGAAACAAGGAGTAAGGTTATGTTCTATTCGACAACACCTTGTATCATAATTCGGGTGCTGGAAAAGTAATATGTAATGCTGTACGTTTTGCTGTACATTAAAGAATGCTGTGCAGCATGGTAAAATTCCGCACAATACAGCAAAATTCTGTAAGTATGGTCACCTTATACATTATACTTAAATTGCCGTTAAACGGTCATTCACTCAAATGATGTCATTAATTTCGTTCCAGTCAATACAGACCCAAGCGTGGTTGTTAATCTGCTAGGCAGAAATTGACACTTCCTGCGTTTTTTTTTTAACATCACTTTTTTAAAGAGATTCTTTCAAGTTCACTGTCAGTTGAGACTCTAAGCCAAAATAATACTAAACTAACTTTTTGCAGATACAAATAACTAACAATAAATAATAAATTGTTCATGTGCAACCACAGATGTTAATGTCGCAATCACAAAGGCGTTCAACGGGTATATCTATATCTAATCCACTTGTTGTGATAGAAGTAATAAACTAAGTATGCCTGAAGTTAAATGACGTAAGGGCTACCTATTTAATTTCAGGCCTACTTAGTTTACTGCGAATACCTGGGTCAAACGATGACCATATTTCAGATCGGATACTACTGATATGGAAAAATGACTTCAAATGAAGATACTTAGCCTCCTCTGTCCATCCGAATCAACGTAGGTACAACGGATTCTCATCACAACGAGCTGACCACAAAACTAATCATACGTTCAATTTCCGATGCTGAATCTGCACCTGTCCCGCAAGTACGTTTAAACGGCTTTCTAGGCTGAATTATAGAACTAAATCCAGATTTTATGTACTACGAAATCTCTTACGGGATGCTATCCCAAACATATCGTTGGGCTTGGAGCACCCTTGTATCTCTATGTGGCATTAAGTAATCATGTTTAACATGATTACTTAATGCTAGTATAAAGCACAAAACCAAGTCCAACGATATGTTTGGGGTAACATCCCGTAAGAGATCTCGTAGTACATAAAATCATGATTTAGTTCTATAATTCAATGCCTGGCGGGGGTATTTGCTCGAGGAGTAGTTGTACGAACGGTCCAGTACCACTCACATATTTTCTAAATTTGTCACTGTCATGAAAAAATTAACATAAATTATTGGTTTTCCTTATTAGAGAAAGTTAGAGGACAATGGTTTTGGAACTTAATGAAATTTGGAAAATGTAATACTTGAGTGCTCTTAAGAAAAATTAAAATAAAATGAAGAACAATCGAGAAAGCAAATATGATATTGAAGCGAGAAATATTTCGGCATTCATTCAACATTGGGGAGATTAATTCTAAATTGTTGGGGGTAATAAAATATCATACTTTAAGTTCGACTTTAAAGTCTTATTTCTGAGAGAAATTTTTTTTATATAACAACGGTTGTTAGCTGTTAGCCGTTTGGATCTCAATATATTTTTCAACTTTTTTTACGACGTCTCCTAAAATAACATCTAACATGATTTTCTAGAACCTTCGAACCTTTCAAGTTTTACAGAATGTTCCTTTTATCTGTACACACAGGCCGACAATGGCTCTCCAAAATCAAAGTGATAAAATGTTACATCCCAATATTTCGTACACATATCAGAACCATTAAGAAATTTCCACGAGAACATCTTTGTCAAAATATCTTTTAGCAGCAATTCGCCAAGTAACCCTGTGCTCTCAAATAAACTGTCAACACCATAAACCAATTGGAGAATTTCCATTACGGACCAAACAGGCACTAAGATCGCCCCAGGGCACACCAGCTAATCGTCACACCATATCATTCCAAAGTCAGATTTCACAGTAGAAAACAATCGTAATTTAAGAATATTAAAAGTCAATCCTCCGGTTTCCACAGGGTTAAGCTGATTATAGAATAGGTTACCTTGTTGGGATAAGATATAAGTAAGTATATCCATCCTTAAGGAGAAAAGTCGCTGTTCAGTTTAGAAATAGGCATTATCATTTTTGATTTATTGTTCGTAATTAAGGTTAGATACGGGGTTAGATTAAGATATCAATTTTGCTTTATCGTGAGTGGGTAAGACGTTTTTGGTGGAGTTTTTGGTCTTACAAAATCCAACAGGCTGTCCAACTCCATCGCGTGAGTTAATTATAAAGAATTATAAATTTTGTTATTTAACCCTTTCGCTGCTAACGTTGTAAATTTACACCGCCAAGAAAACGTGCCCCTGTTGCGAATGATGTAAATTTATGTTCTTGTTTAGGTTTCAACTGCTGATGGTGTAAATATATTTTAGATGGTGGGGGGTGCAGTAGGACGTGTTTTTGCGCATCCATTACATTTAACATCCAATGATTTTTAATCTGATGATGGGGTGGGAGTGCAGTTGCCCCTCCAATTTCAGTATAACAAATTACGTTCCCTCTGACTCTGATCAGTATTTTTGTACGTGTGGTTGGGTGTAGATAATTTATTCACAATGCCGTTGGGCCGTTGCCTAAACCGAAATTCGGAAAATACTATACTAGAAACCAGAGGGGAGTTTGAGGAAATTTTGATAGCGACTATTACGTTATTGTTATCGCAAGATGAAAATGAAGATGGGGAATCGTTCGATCCATAGCCAATATTTTTCCAACCATTCATGTTGTCTGCTATGTTATTATCTTCTAAGTCGTTCATACACACAAAATAAAGCCAAAAAACAATAAGTACCTTCCAAAGAAACGGCATAAAACGAAGTGCGCACGATATCTGTCTACCACGCATACTACGCAGTAAAATAGATGCACAGAACACGCGCGCACTCTACACAAACAGCGGCAGCGAAAGCGTTAACTTTGCTGAAATTTAGGCAACCAGCAGTACTCAAGCACTTTCTGTCTTATCGCCATCCTCTGAACAAGTCAAGAACTATCCAAACTTCTTGAATCTCCAGCAAGCATATTTCCAACTTCTTATTTTTATACACTGGTTTTCATTTCCAACTGCCCTCATCCTTTAACCTTCCCCTTAGCAGGAAGTTCCTGTGAAAAGTGTTTGTGGAGCTAATGCGTGCTCATTTAGAGTGACCTGTGAGCTGTGATCCGTGTTAGTGCAAGAGAGTGCGAGACGACGACCAGGCGAACGACTTGAGACCACTCGCTCACTCAATTGTACGAATTTTCTACGACTTTTGGTTGTGTCGTTTTATAATATAATTGATAGATAGGGAACAGGGGAGGTTGAGTTTGGGGACCAAGAAATACTTCAGGTACGAACTTCGCAATGTGTCATAAAAGCTCTCTACAATCTGGCGAGTGCACCACTTTTCCATGACTTCCTGCCAACTGGGAAATATGTTACTCAGATTTAATGTCGGGTATCTAGGTACAGTTACCACTCGGCTCCTGGTGCCCGCTACACTGTAATAACGAGCCGATGGCTAGCATGAACGTTAACATCGTGTAATTAAGGAGCAACATAATGTAAATAACGGTAAATAAATAAATAAAATATGGGGCCCAATAAGTTTGAGTTCAAGTATGACAGGATAGGAACCTATTCCGTTAGAATCACTCTTGGAATAACCATAATTTTCATTTTCTTAACGGCCAGAAATGCTTTAACTGAAAAATTGTTGGATTTTTTTTTGTTTTTATTAATATAAAAATTATTCCTACAATAACTTTGAGTTCACCCACTAATATTCTCAAAAAGTACAAACTATTCCAAGTCAAATTTAGTTTCAACCAGTCTAAAAAAATGAGCAAACAATTGAATTTGAGAGGATAATCTCTATGGTAGTCCTTGTGGCAGTATCTAGTAGTCTTTAGGTACCTACCTAATGGTAGTTCAGTGTACACTTTCTTTCTTTAGAAAAGCTGCTCCTCGACTGAACTTACACGAATGTAAATATGGACTACTAACATAATGTAATATGAGTTACGTACCTACTTACTGTGTAGTTGTACCAAATTTTCAATCCATATGTTAAATGGCAGAATACTTCGTTGCCACCGAGCAAAGGAGTGAGCTGTCTGATTCGGACAACTAATAATCCAGGTCAATCGCTTTGTTCAGACATTGGCAGTTATTCTTCCAAAACTTGTACTTCAACATCTTCATATTCACAGCATCAACTCTTTAGCAGATTTCGGCTTTATTCTTGAACGAAGATGTTTAAGATATAGATTCTTTATTTCTTGTGATGACAAGTTGGGTACCTGCAATAGTAAGAAATATAGCTAATACAAGTAAATGGAAATGTGAAATTGCAGGCTGTCTTTTACAATTGTGGCAGTCCCAAAATTTTTAGGATTTCTAGATATATTTCAACTGTTTGAAACCAAAATCGCTGAAAAAAGCTCGGACACGTCGATTTTGGTCGTAAGAGGTCCGATATAAAAAAATACCCTGCATAGTATATTAAAACATACCTATTTGTAGCTTACGCATTACTTAATTCTTTAAAGTGTACACCAAATATATCACATAAATAATCATTTCATAAAAAATCAAATAAACATTTTCAAACTTTGTGCACATTTTTAAAATGGCACAATAACATTTACATAAACATAATTTAGAGACAATTTAAATTTTAATTCAAGAAAAGAATTTTGTTAAGGAACACTTAAAGCCGATTCACACGGGTCCACATCATAAGCGAACACTTGTGAGCGCACCTGAAAGCGACTCCAGGGCAACAGTGGTGGCCAGTGGCCGATTGACTGATTCTAGTTTAGTTGCTTAAGATGTCAACAAGTGATGTGACGTTGCTATTGCTTCTACTTTTGAAAAAGAAAGATCGTCGATGTATTCGACGCATGCATGTGTAGCCCGTTACTCGAAAGGGCGGTAAAAGGACTGTATCATACATTATAGGTAATGAAGATCTGCGACAGGACGACAAAAAGTTTTTGAAATATTTTCGTATGTCGAAAACATCATTCGATGAACTTTCAGAAAATGTTAAAAGTGAAATTGTTAAAATAGATACAACGAAGATTCAGGGATCTCGTTCACACTTTTTTATGGCATTTTGAATGACTATCTAATGGATACTGATGGCTTTATGTATAATATAATAATAGTAACTTACAAAAGTGATCAGTCGCTGTGGCATCGTGTGTATGTCCGAATAACAACCTGTGCATTTATACCGGTGGCCTGTCGCGTGCGATATCCACCAGTGACACGAGTGAGCCACTGACCCGCCACTATCGCCTACTACCGCGACTACAGTGGCCACGTATGCATGCACTGATTTAATTCTATAGATTTCAACAAGAACCTGTTACACGCAAAATACATACCGTGTGACAAACTTCCATGTGTAGATGGGGAAATAACATGGGCAATTACATTTTTGGGGATTCCTGCTCCCCATGTGTAGTAACAGTGGTGGTAAAGGTAGCAATCGAAAGATAATTTTTTTCTACATATGAGGATATCGAAAACTCTACAACTTTCCAATTTATTAAAGCATTAAAAGCAAAAATTACATTAATAATTTTCTAACTAAAACACAGAAATTTATCAGATTATCCATGACAACTTAATTTATTCTAATCACGGACGTCTTTGATTTTTATGGATTTTCTGAACTGTTAACATTTAAAAATGAACAAAAATATTTATTCAGTTCAAGAAAAGGTTTTCATTGCGAAAATATTTTACGGCGGCAATAGTTTGCGCGTAGTCCGCGCCTTATTTTCTGTAAAATTCAATAACAGTCCTATTCCTTCGGTATAACAACAAATAATTTAGTAAGAAATTTGAAGGCTGGGAATCTTTCATCGAAAGAAGTTAATTTTTGCTAATACATAAACTTGCTTTTTTATTTAGATAATTCTCATTCACATTATTATTGTCATTACCTATAGTTGACAATTAATTGATTACTGGTGTGGATGTTTCGTTGGATGCTGGTCCATAGTTTAGTGTAAATTGTAGGTGTCGTCTAACCTATTAAAAAGTTTTTGGGAAAATGTTAAAGCAGTAAAATGAAATAATAAAAATTAAATTACTTTAATTTTACTGCAATTATGAAAAATTTAACAAGCGGCAATATTTGTTTATTTTGCTCTAATGAATTTTGTAATCTGGCAATTTAATACTTATTTATTTCATATCTAGGTAAGGACAAAAACTTATTAATATACAATGAAATTAAAGTAACATAAAAAAATAAAAATAACTATAACAAATATTAAAATAAACCCCCATTCTGTATCAGACAGTATCCCAGCCTATTATAGAAAGAATTTCTCACATTCGCAAGTTGCCGATCGTTTATTAAGTTGCATTCCGCAAAAATAGCATTCCTTAAAGAATCAATATTTGGGTGACGAGTTTTATAAATCTTATTTTTTAAATGACCCCACAAGAAAAAGTCACACGGTGTCAAATCGGGAGATCTAGCTGGCCAGTTTATAGCACCACCTCGACCAATCCAGCTCTCTGGAAATATTTCATTTAATAATTCCCTCACTTGTGCTCCAAAATGTGCTGGGCATCCGTCATGTTGAAACCAGACCTCCCGATTCGCATGTGCAACTTCTTCTAATGCAGGGCCAATATGGTTAATTAAAAGATCTAAATAAGCTTCTGAATTTAAATTTCCCTGTATTTCAAATGGTCCTATAATGCGATTATTAAAAATGCCTGCCCAAATATTGATTTTTTGAGGGTATTGCGTTGTAGTGGCTAGATTTATTCTGGAATTTTCCTGGGCCCAATGCCTAACGTTTTGTGAATTTGGCTTTTGATTTAAAGCTGCGATCCCGATTAGCCCGTTCTTGCATTTCTTCAAATTTCAAATGCATTTAGTATATTTTATATTTTGTATCAAAATACATTTTGAAAGTATTTTGTATTTTTTTATTGAAAATACTTTATTTACAGTACTTTGTATTTGAAATACTTCCAACTACAAATTCAAATTTAATTATATTTAAATTATATATGTACAACAGCTAGATGTGAATCTTAGCTCGCTAACTGATTAATGAATAAATTGGCGTGGTTTGCACAGTTGTGCAGTCCGTTAAAAAAACAATCAATGTTTTTTTCAGTATAAAAGCATGCCTTTTTTTCATGTTTTTTTCTGCTTAGAAAAAAATCGTTATTTTTCATCAGTCATCACTACCAATACTGCACTCTAAACTGTAAACTGTACTGCATAGTGCATGTAGACATGTAGCATCTAGCATGTAGCCGAATGTATGAGGGAGGGTCGAGGGAAGGAGATGAACGGTACGTTCAGATATCTTGTATTTTGTATTTGAATTACATATAATAGGTATTTTGTATTTCAAATGCAAAATAAAAATGTATTTTGTATTTTGTAATTTGAAATACAATATAAAAAAGTATTTTGTATTTGATATTTTAAAATACATTGGGTAGTGTATTTTGCATCGAAAATACATTTTTTATGTATTTTGCCCACCCCTGGTTACGGACAGTTTCTCTTGAAACATTACATTCTAGGGCAATAGACCTTAAACTAGATGTTGGACTAGCAGTTATCAGGCCTATTACCATTTCCTCTACCTCAACATTTAGATTTCTTGGAACGACTAAAAAAATAAATGATAAAATTAATTTTAGTTTTGTTTCACTCCACGTTATCACTTGTTAAATTTCTCATAATCCCAGTAAAATTTAAGTTAGCGAACAATAAGGAATTAGCAACTAGGTAATAATAATAAGCGAATCAGAATTATCTAAATAAAAACCAAGTAAATTTATTAGTAAAAATTACCTTCTTTCAATGAAAGATTCCCAGTATCTTCAAATTTCTTAACTAAATTTTTTATTGTTGTTACCGAAGGAATAGGACTGTTATTGAATTTTACAGAAAATAAGTCACGGACTACCCGCAGACTATTGCCGCCGTAAAATGTTTTCACAATGAAAACCTTTTCTTCAACTGAATAAATATTTTTGTTCATTTTGAAACCCAAATTTTAAATTGTCGATAAATAATGTTGACAGTTCAGACGAATTAGAAATTAGAATCAAGGGAGTCTTTGATTAGAATAAATTAAATTGTCATAGGTAATCTGATGAATATCAGTGTTTTAATTTGAAAATTATTAGTGTAATTTTTGCTTTTAATGCTTTAATAAATTGGAAAATTGCAGAGTTTTTGATATCCTCATACGCAGAAAAAAATAGTCTTTCGATTGCTACCTTTACCACCACTGTAACTACACATGGGGAGCAGGAATCCCCAAAAATGTAATTGCCTATGTTATTTCCCCATGTACACATGGAAGTTTGTCACACGGTAGTTGGTTTAACTAACAAAATAAGAACACTAACTTCTAACGAATTAACTGGGTCTGTACTGCAATGTAACAAATAAATGAGTACCAGGGCTTGACTCAGGGAGTCGGGAGGGTTCGACGGAAGACCCTAGATATATATAAAAAGATAAATAGAGGGCGCCAGATAGTTACAGGAACTCAAAAGTAACTTTCCAATAATGTAACTACCACCATAATTGGGAAACTAGTACGCCCAGAAGAACACCACAGTAAAACGTCTTCGTCCAAGTATGGGTATTTATAATTGGCAAACAAATAATGTACAGACAAATAGAAAGATAAGGTAACTTAGAATTACAAACAAATTGAATAATAAATTATTGAATTATAACTTTATGAAGTTATGTTATTTTAGTAATTTTATTAAGAAGCTATTAAATTTTGAAGAAAAGAAAAGACAATAGATATAAATTTATAAAATCCAGAGACTATATTGTACATGAAACGAGCAATTATTGTTATTAAACATTTATCAGTGAATATTGCGCAATCTCACCTTTACAATATTTATACAATTTGAGGGTATATGTATTTCTTATACCATATTTTACGGGTATAACGATAATAAACAAATTAATAGTATTACAGATTTTTATCTGACTACAGTATAAATTCTACTATGAATGTTGAAAATCGAAATTAAGGAAATATAACATAAACCCAATGCTTAAGGCTCTCGAAATACTTTTGTTTTGGACAAATGAGTAAATATGAAATATTAGCATCAATAACTTTAATTTTATTGCGGAATTAATAATATATTCCTTGAACCAAAAGAGTAAGTAGGTGTACTTATCTTCGGCGATCAAAAAGTATCCTGGGCCGACTGGTACTAATAACAGCTGACCAATAAGATGGTGACTTGCGCACGACACCGACGACCTTATAGAGTGATACCAATAATTGAAGAGAAACCAGAGGAAACTCAGAGGAGGAAAAAGACCTAAATATACGAAATATAATAATAATAATATCTCTACTCACTCCAAACTAACCCTAAGGTTAGCCCCAGAAGCTAGTGCTAGCTTGTGCGGGACGGAGGAGGCGGCATATTACTATTGGCCGCATTATTATTAGAAACAATAAATAAGTTTTAAAATATAGCATACCTTTTCCCTACACATTGACGAAAATTCTGTTATTGAGAAGAACATGTGCATCTAGTATCTTGACCCGTAATCCACAAATATTGTGATGTAAGCTTGGTACGGAACACCCTAAAGCTTATTCAAGTAAATATACCACTCGAAGGTCCGAAATTTATCGAAATTAACGAAGATAAAATGTTAATAAGCGAGTAGAATATTTCTGTCAGATACTGACGCTGAACCTTAAAACCAGAAAAATGTTTTCCGGGCACTTGATCTATTCAAAAATGCAACAAAAAACGAGACCACAGGAAATGCATGGCTACTCAGATCAAATTCTATTTAATAACAAATGAAATATTAAACTTGAAACTTGCCAAATGAAGACATCCTACAACTTGTACCACCTAAAATACACCATACTTGAATTTCTGATTTTAGCAAAAAAAAAGACCGTAACAAACCCAGTAGCAATCGCACGCGTTCGCCACTAAAACAAAAAAAAGAAAAATCGTCGCCGCATGTGGTCTAAAAGGTGGCTTCTAAAACGACAAACACTTTCCCACATTAACCTTATAAGAACTCTTATACTCTGTAATCAAGAGCATAAACGGGTTTATTCTTAGCTTAAATTAAAGCTTCGGCTACGCTAAATGAGAGAGCACAATCAACTTACCGACGCTACTGATAAACGCACACACTACGTGTATTCGCCTCCACACGTTGAAACTTGCAAGAGCGTTTATGGGTGTGCGTGCAAAATTTCTGGCGAAAACAGAAACATCATCGCGGCGTTCTTCATGTTTGTGCATTCAAAAACGTGACTTTATTTTGCCTACACACTGACGTTGATGCATGCACGTTGATGAATGCACATGCATGTCTTAAGACATGTACGTCCGTCTGTAGGGGCCTTAATACTTTCATTTAGTAGCTTGCATATCTATGTTACCTACCATAGCAACGATTAAACAAACAATTAATAATTTACATTGTGATGCTATAATTTAATAGCATTTTAAATGATTATGGACTCAGAAAGTGCATACAGTGAATCATATACACCCCCAAATATATGTGTAGAAAAAAATAGCATTTCCTACTCAAGATGAAATACGTTTACAGTATTTTCATCTCTTGTTGTAAAATATATGTACTATTATTCCAGTGTTCTTCGTCTGCTGCTACGAATTTTTGCTTCTTTGCCTAGAACACAATAAACTTACCTTGTGATATGTTGCTCTCGCTTCGACGAAGAGCTATCCGCTCAAAGCCGCCAGCCAAAACTATTAAATAATGTACTCAAATAAAACTAGTAGACTATTCTCTATTTAGTGTAAACGTATAGGTTTCGTGCACAAAAACAACAAAAAAAACTTACCAAGACTGACTGAACATAGGATCATAGGAAGCAGGAACCATCGAACCATAGAGCATAGATACAGTCACAAAACAGTAGATATTAGGGATGGCAAAAATATATCGATATATTCAAAATATCGATAAATGCAGTCATATATATCGATATATTTAAACCGTTTTTAATGTTCTAATCTATCGATATATATGTCGATATATCAGTTCGATATATCGAAAAGTTTACTTTTCCTTTTCTGTCAAAGACATGATATTTTAAAATTTACACAAAATATACACACATCAGACATTACCTTGAGAAAAGCACAAACTGAAACTGCATGGTTATAAAGTGATATTAGTGGCAGTATGCTGTACGCTGCTGCACTGTGATAGGCGTTTATTTATATCCCAACTAGGTTTTGCCAAGTAGGCCACTTCCACTTTCACTCGCTTTAATAGACTGCTTAACTTCATGCTAAACAAGGAACGAGCTTGACTCAGTAGCAAAACGCGCAGGGAGCTTTTGTTCGGATCCAAGCGGATCCGTTTTCTTTTTTCTCATAAAGTTTGTTGTAATTTACAGAATTTTGCATTCCATGTGTTGTGTGCAGTGTCCTGCCACGAAAAGTATTTCTAAACAAAATCCGCTATTACTAATGAAAACAAGGGAATAATAGCACGCTTTATTCCTATCCGTTGTACCTAGCTTTTGGTAGGCAGGTTTTTGTAATTAAAAAATATATCGATATTTTCTTTGCAATATATCGTAGGTATCGATATATCGTTTCAATACATCATATGATACAATATATCGATATATGAAAATATTTTGCCATCTCTAGTAGATATGATGATAGGAACAGAACACCTCAAGCTATGGATAACTCCCACATAATCTAAATATGTGATAACACCTATAGGTAACCATACCTCAAGCGAATACACGACGTTACGGTACCACGAATTCTCAAGTCTCTAACAGATGCGCTGAATATTGTTCAGGACGCTTTAGCACTTCTTTACACAAGACTTCTACTGACTTCACACTTCACGTTCGCAATAATGTAACACATGAGTGAATACAATTCTTTTGATAATAACATAACTTTTTCAAATTAATCTCATGCACTTAGTACAATGAGAGAACAATTATTACTACAATTAAAATCCTGAGGCAATGTTGCATATATTCTCCTTAGAATTCCCTAATTCATATTGCCCACATTATCCCTAGAATGGGGGAGATAAGTGGCGCGTCACAAACGTCAGATTTTCATTCCAAACAAAACAAAGACTCTGAAATATAATTATAGTTGTTTTCAAGTTTTTACACGTAAGCCCAACACACAAAATTAAAATAAACTGTTTTCACTGCAAAACGTCTATAATTATATTGCAAACATTAGTTTAAGACTTTGTAAATAATATCGATAAACGTCAAACGGCGCGTGCTTTGTTTTGTTTGGAATGAAAATCTGACGTATGACGGAGGCATTTAAGTCCCCTATTCCCCAGATTAGGAAGCAGAAAAACGAAAAAAAAAAAATCTTGCAAAAGAACGTTTATTTTTACAAACACTTCACAAAAATTAAGAAATTGAACATTCTCAAAAATGTAACAAAAATTAATATGTCCAATAAATAATAAAAAAATTGGAACTTCTCTAAAATATAAAATTTTTCATAATACAATACCTATTAAACAAATGTGTGTGTCAGATCCGACGCACGGCTGGATTATATCCCTTACGAACGATTATTTTAACTTCAATCACTTGATAATAGGGTACACGCGAATGTCAGTTTTATACCCAAATGTGTATTTATCAGATGGTTTATGTTCGAAAATGTCCAACTACATCAAAATATAAATTGTTTATAAATTCAGGAATTAAGTGACAATATGCACTAAGCAATATTTGGAGTATAGTATTTTTCAGATTTGTTGGCGTTTGCGCCGCCATATCCGATTATCCAAGCAACCACCAGCAGTTCAGTAGTTTCCAAAATTTTGCTGTTGCTAGGATCCGCAACAAGCGTGTGCGCCGCGACTCTGGACACGACACACGGCATTTTGACGTTTTCCCTCAAGAAATGTATTCTTTTACCCACAACATTAGCCCGTTCACACAAAAGACGCCGGTTATTTTCTAGTTTGTACTTAAATCTGCTATTGGTTATAAACGCCACAACCTTTTGTGCCAGAAATATCTACCATTTGTTTTGATTTTAATTTGTTATTTAAAATTTTTAATGTAATGTGTTATTTCTTTTCTTTCATGAAATAAATAGCATTCCTTACTTCGGTTTTAATGCTGTCAGTTACATCTTCAGTTTTTAATTTTGATTTGCCTTTTTCCGGGCGTTGCAGCAGACAAACCTCGTTTTTCCTCTCCAACTATGCGCGACACGCTGCGTAGAATTACTTTTGATGCATCGGCCAATCGCTCCTGGTCACAAGTTAAAGGCAATAGAGGACCATTATTTTCCTTCTCTCGAGTAAAGTATTCAAAAATATTTCGTAAAACTTCTCGACACTGTTTGGTAAAAACATTTCCAGACATCTTTACACCTGACAATCAAACTGACAGTTATACTTGAAAGGCAATAATTTTTAATACATTGGTTGGTGACCACTGGATATTGCAAAATAAGCATATTAATACTGAAACCATTTTGTTTCACACAACCATAGTAAGAAAGAGTGAGATCAAATACGGAAACGTGAGAATATTCTCAAGTCATCTTACGGCAGTAATTAAAATTCAACAAATCCATTTTACAAAAGGGAGAAAGACATATGAACGTAATGCGCAGATTACTGCACACACACGCCAAGATATCTGAAAAGAACTATATTTAATATTGGGTTTTTCCATATTAAATCGAAAGATTCAACAAATTTAGGAACGAACAAAAACTGCAAATGCTGGGATGCTGGCTTTACAATGCCAACTGTCATATCTACTCTATGCCACTCTATTTTCACTATTTCCATGCTCTATGCAGTCAGACATAAACAGCCGTATCCATAGATACGTAACGCTCACTAGTTAACGCTTTATTTTACTCTGTATAAAATTTCCGCACCGAGGGGAGTATAACTGCGAAAATCGATTCTTAAGGAGTAAACTCCAAAAAATAAAAAATACAAGATGCATAGTTTAAATCGAGGTACCTACAAAGTAAACCTAAAACTACTTATATAAATTTATGAAATGAAACTTCTTTCGTCTCGGTAGAGTAAGTTCCTGTGTTGGCAAATGCGAGCGTCACGAAATGTGAAACGAATGGACGGGAGCAGTCTGAGAAGACGGGCAGAGAAAAAAGGGAATATTGAACGCCCCGCTCTTTAGCCACGCTCTCATGCTTCGTGATGTTTCTCTCAGGCAAGCGTCAGTGAACCGAAACCACAGCGTTTCATTTCTCGTGACGCCGCCCCACTCTTTAGCCACGCTCTGTTTCATGCTTCGCGCTGTTTCTCTCAGGCAAGCGTCAGTTATTTACCTATGCCTGTAATAACGTTGAAGTTTCACTTGTACCGAGTGTGGCGACCTCGGTGGCGACCACGCACCCAGTTTTTTTGAGTTCTTTAAAGAAACATTAATCGATAACCGAAAAATTTTGGTGGCAGCTTCTGCTTGAAAATCTTAATCTTTCTACTGTGTAATCGCCATTCAGTTTGTTTCTTTTTTTGACTTTACATCTGTTACTACAGAAAATACCGCTATCGCATAGCGTACAAACAATTCGGTGCTCTTGAAATCGAATCGCAGCAAAAACAATAAATCTAAGGTCCGTAAATACACAGCCTATATTTCTTGTTTAACTGTCATAATATTTTCCAATTTTTCAGGGTGCGTCCACTCCTTCAATTTCTGTATATGGGCATTGAAAACACAGAATTAGGAAAAAATTCTCTAACATCACTAAAATCACTGCTGTTATGTGTTGCCGCTACCGGTAGGGATGGGACTAACATCACTAACATCACTAACTTCACTAACATCACTAACATCACTAACATCACTAACATCACTGCTGTTATGTGCTGCCGCCACTGAAATAATTATAATTTGTATCAGTGGCTGCCGCTACCGGTAGGGATGGGATTATTCGAATGGAAAATAGGGAAATATTCGATTCTAGAAAGAAATCGAATCAATTCGATTCCGAAATAAATATTCGAATACTTGGAAATGACAAATGAGTAGTGAATATGGCCTGATATGGCCCCAGAATAGCCGATATCGAATATCGTATCGAATAGCCCGACACTAAGAAGAAGTCAGGTGTCACGTGCCAAGTCAGAAGAGCTAAAGACCAGGAAGATAGTAGTGTTGGGAATAATCGAAAACTTTTGACTAATCGGAATTCCGGTATTCGGAATCTATTAATATTCGGAATGTTCGTTGGATGCTTATCCGGATTCCGGATAGCAGTAATTTAATTAGACGCATCCGCCCGACGCCCGACCGAGTCCCGCATTACACAATATCAGTAAAATGACGTTTAAGTAATTCGTTATTGAAATACACCGGCAACAATCTCGGTGGGTGTTTGGGTATAGTGCAGAACAGAGCTGCCATATTGTTCTCCTACGGCTACACGAGTTCTGCGCACGCAAGGGTCCGCATTTCTTACTTGTTTCTACATCATCTTTTTTTCCAAAAAATGCGCGTATCTGGTGCGAAAGGGCAAGTGAAGGGTCTGTTTTAAAAAAGCGTTCTTTCAGCTTTAGTTTTTTTTACCCTTCCAAAATGCCGAATATAGGTTACATTCTGTAATGCGCATGCGGTCGGATTGTTCAGTAGTCACCAACGTAGCGCCATGCGCCAGGCATGTTTTCTTGGGACTCGGGCGGATGCGTCTGAATAAAATTTCTGCATCCGGATACTTGCACTATAACATAAGATGTATAACTTATACCGGTATATGTTTTCTATTCGGAAACCGCAAATTTCAGTATCTACTAAATATATGCGAACATCCCGGTAACTTGCAAGTTGTTTAATAGTTATTTACAAATTACGATATAAGCACATATTTGAATATAGGTTAGGTGGTTAGGTCTAAGTATGTGGTATTCACACAACAGCAGAAAACAGACCGACAGAACACGGAATATGAGAATTCGAATACATGGCAACTTGCATAGCGAGAGAGAAAGTTTCCGGATCCCCAAATCCGAATACTAAATGCTCGGTGTTTAGCAGCTCAAGGCATGCGCAAGGTGCGGATTCCAGATTCCGGATGCTTTGCTGATATTCGGAACGTTCCGAGTATTTTAATAATCGGAATGTTGTACGAATATCATCCGGAGAGTGCCCATCACTAGAAGATAGGATCATAGGAAATACAGTGATTTTCACTGAGGAAATAGCATTGTTTAAACAATTGATCATTTTAGAATGACGTCACACAATTGACGGCTGGAGGGCACACATTTGTTTGTTTTAAAGCTTATTGGAGGGAAGAAGAGGATGAATAACAAAGCAGATGTTTGTGTTACCATTTGGCACCAAAAAAGGGGCGTAACTTAAACTGAGTCGCTTTACGCCGAGAATTGAATGAAAATTCTTAAAATGATATGACTGGTTGCTCTATTGCAAACGTTGTTTCGTTATTTTGAGTTAAATTACATAAACTCTAAACATCACCACTTTATTTGGCACCAAATCTGTTCAAATTTTGGTAACACTCACGTGTGTAATGTTGTTTATCCATTCTAAGCCCTCCAACGATAATGGCGGCCTGTCAAAATCAGGTCTGTGGAAGAGTTTTAAGGTTATTTTTACTGCAGAATTTCATGTATTTTTGTATTACTGTGCTTTTACCTCAGAATAACAAGTATCGTTTATTATTCTGAGTTTTTACGTTCTTCAAGTTTCAAACAACAGTCTGAAGCCTGAGCAGGACAGTGAAAAGTACATGCTAACTAACTAATTGTTTAATTTAATTAATAAATTAGCGGTTGCTAATTATTGCTAAATAAAGAATGGTAGTCTCTTTGACCCAAATGATGGACGAAAGTTTAGAAATTCGTAAGCTGCCGGAAAGTGCAATAAGAAAATTGGCGGAAAGTTTGGAGTATAACGAATCTTGGAAATTGTTGATGCAAATAATACCGAAAATGCTTTCCAAAACAGACTATAAGTGCGACATCACGCCTCAGAATTTACACAAATACAAATCACAACATTTCAAGTATGTATTTTTAACCTAACTTTAACGTTGTATAGGTATAGTACTTCCATCTTAGATGTTGCTGTGCACATGAGTGTTGCCAAATTTGAGAGATTTGATGTTAAACAAACGGGGTGAAACCAGATTACAACACAATATATCGGCAAACAAAGCATACAATCAGAGACGAATATTCTGTGATATTCCGTTTCCGCAGGGGTACTACGCGACTGGTCAACTGCTTTGTTTTGTCTTTTCCACAAATAAATGTTTGGACTGTGAGTACCCCGGATGCTTCAGTCATAAATGTAAATAGCTAAATCCTTTCTTCAAGTCTTTGGTGCAAAGTAATAGTTATAAGAATTATTGCTCAATTTTTGGCTTGAAAGAACTAGGAAGTTTAGGTTGCACCCCCCTTTTCTTAGTGCCGAATGGTAATGGAAGCATCTGCTTTGTTACTATTCCCTCCACGAAGATTTCCGTCCTTGTCTAACCTGAGCTAACCGTGTAAATAATGAGACCAGTGGCGGCTCGTGAGCCTCCAACCAGGTGAAGCGTTTTTAGCGGCCTATTGGGGTGGGGGGGGGGGGAGGGGTAAGTTTGTGTAAAGCACCATAACCATAACTATAACTATTAAAAAAGCGACTTACCCACTTTTACTTTTTGTAAATCAAATCTATTCTTCTGTTTTTCAACAAAGCAAATTTGTCAATGATATCGTCAAAGAAAGGGCGGCTTGCTTGTAATTCCCTCAACAACTCCTTTTCAATAGAAATCCTTGCGATGCTCGAAAGTCTTTCTTGGGTCATAGAATTCCTTAGGTACGTTTTCACTCTTTTTAAGCACGAGAAGCTTCTTTCAACAGATGAACTTGTGCTCGGAATTGTCAGAATTAAAGAAAATAGTTTGTAAGTTTCTCTAAAAATCTCCTTATTTTCTAACAGCAACTGCAGTGCCTCTTCCAATTTTTTCTCTCGATACTGGCAATCGGCGTACACAATTTCTAATTCGTTTCTTAATCTTTGTATTTCTACATTACTAAATAAATTAGGATAACTAAGTTTAAGATTACTAAGGCTCTCTTCCGTACCACACATCTTTAAACTTTCTGTTGTACGCACCTTTCGCGCTTTTGACGTTTTTTGTAATATTTAATTTCGGCTTTGGTCTATCTATATTTAATATTTGTTTTTTATCATCGTCATTTATGGTCGAAAAGGGTTTCATGCGCAAAACGCACACAGGGTCATATTCCGGAAACATGACGTTAAAAATTAAGTTCAGTTTATGCCCAAGTAGGTACCCCACAACGCGACAGCCTAATGCTTTACTACTGTGATTTGGTGGCTTATCCCAAATCAGAGCACGTGTTTAGTCTCGACGACTGAGCGGGTAGTTATACCAGCGCTGCCTACGCAATGTTGCCGTTGTCATAGCAACGCACAAACGCTTCATTTGCTGTGGAGTGATGCCGTTCGTTGTGTAACGTGGGCGTCCGTCGCGTCGCAGTCAGGAATATCTTATGGAAACAAGGAAAGGGTTACATGTTTCAGACGTGAAACTATGGACTATACTAGAACTTATGGATAATTGATGATTAAATTCATAATACATAATTATTATAATTTAAATTATAAAAATTCCTATTCAAATTAAGAAAAAGTTTGTTATAAAATATTAAAATTTGGGTGAAGCGCCGCTTCACATGCTTCACCCCACAAGCCGCCACTGAATGAGACTAAGGAGCTCTGTCTGTAACACCAATGAGCGGCAAATGAAACCCGCGCAGAGACATAGAAAACAATTCTTGATTAGGGGCTACCCGGGGGGCTACCACCTACTGCGATTGTATTCAACTAAAAGTGTCAAATGCAGCATGATTGACAGGTTGATCCCGTTTGTCAATGCCTTTTTAAATAAGCGAGTTATTGCACGTTTTCAAAATGGCAGATTTTTCAATTTTCTCCTGTAAGTTGGCCATGATTAAAGATATTCAAATTCTGCTTTCACATTATATGAAAACATATTTGAAGAAGAGCCCTAGAACCAGCTATCAGATTCTCTCTACCTCCAATAATAAAGGTACTTTCTCTTTAATACCATCGAAAATGCCTCACTCTGTACACTAATCCCTGAGGCTGTTCTGTTCTTAACAATATTAATCATATTAATCATATTAATCATTTTTGTTTGTATTTGGTGTATAAATAGTTCTCTGTTGTTTATGTGTTTTTATTCCTATTGTGTCAAGGAAAATGGAGCAAGGTTTCGTTAAAGACGATACATACCGGTAGTTAGTAGTGAAATGATTGACAATTATTATTTATCAAATTTGAACTATTGAACAACCAATAGTTTGACCCATTATTTTTCAGATTAATTGAAAATGCTTCAGCAAGTACCGGAAGACCTTGCACAGAGATCTTGTTAAACGAATGGAGCACTTCTGGCAGAATACGTCCAGCGCTGGGACACCTTTTATACCTTCTGAAGAAAGCTGTTCTTTTTCAAGCCGCAGATTTTGTAGCAGTGGAATTGTTGAAGCAGGAGCCTCCAGAAAGGCCAAAAACTGGCCCCGCTGCTTTAGTAACAACTGAATGCCCTAGCTCTCTGATGAGTGATGTAAATAAAATTCACAAAGAAGAGATTTGTAAGAAAATGGATAAAGCGATGAACGAAATTGAATATTCTAGTAGTTTATATGAAAATGTTGAAGTATCGATCGATACAAACATAAATTATGAAACAAATAACAGTGAAGCGAGTACAGATAAACAGGTAAATAGGAATTTTAACATACATAATATAAGAGTGTTTTATTTTACAAATACTCGCATAATTCGAAGAACGTTTTATGCATAATTTTATTATATTTTATAACGATGTAAAATACGTTTTTAGACAATTGTATTATAAGAGAACATCTTTGCAGGTAAAAGAACTCATTGTGCCGAAGATAATTGTGAGCGAAGTACCTAGTTCTAGTATTAACAAAGGTTTTAACACTCCGATTGTGATGCCGCGTAAGCGTGAATCCAGCAGCTCCAACAACGAAAGTAGTGTTAAAATTCAAAATAAGGCGATTGGAGATGCAGTACCAGATATTTCAATTTTGATGAAGAATAATGATAATTCTTCGAAAGTTATTGAAGAATGTGAAAGTAGGGATGTCAGTGTGGTGCCTCACATATCAGCTTTAATGAGGAGCTCAGTTCTTCCTTCAGAAACAAGTGATGGAACTGAAGATAGTTCGAAAATGTTACAGAGCTCTGTAAGCGATGAAATGGAAAGCAAATTAAGTCACGATGAAATCGTGCCTCAAATTTCTTCTTTAATGAAAAATGATAGTGTAGAAGCTGTTGATTCACCCAATAGCTTTCAGTTGCCGAACTTGAGTTTATTTAACCTGAACGAAGAAAAAGCCTCTGATGAAATTCCAGCTTTAAGTCAACTCATAAATAATTGTCCTTTGGACCCTAGTGCAGAGTTACCAAAATTTAGTGGACTTCTGGAAAGCAAACCTAGCACTCAAAATTTGCCCCTAATAAGTGATTTGTTTGAAAAGTCGAGTGACAAAATTCATTCAACGTCGACAGAGAAAAGCTCTGATGAATTAATTTTTAAAAATCTTTCCACCAATGTGCAAAACAATTTAATATCTCGCACCAATTGCGTGTCGCCTCTGCCGAATTTATCCCTCACTACAAATTTAAAACACTTTACTTACTGTGAACTAGAAGTAGCAACAAATGGTTTCGATGAAACGCCTCATAAAAATCCACTGGAAATGGAGAATAGTTCTGAAGATTCCGGAGGGAGATTCTTGGGTTCCGGAGCGTTTGGTTCAGTTTATTTGGCATTGGGTTTATTTGACAGACCGGTAGCAGTGAAAAAATTATATTTGAACAATGCGGATGTTGTTAACGAGGATGATCCTGTTACAGTTCAGTTTAAGAGAGAAGTTGAGGTTTTGTGTAAATATAAGCATGAGAATTTATTGTCATTACTTGGATATTCTTGTGACGGTACCACATATTGTTTGATGTACGAATATATTTCTGGGGGTGCTCTCTTGGATCGATTGCAGGTATTGTATTAAGTTTTTATCGCTTTGTAGCAATCTATGGTGGGGGGCTGACATGTAGAGCATTTGGCAGCTGAAAACAGCTGCTTTTGCTCATTCAATTGCGTATGTACACATCATTGTGCGACACGAGAAATGAGACAAAGTCTCCTTTATAATAAATGAGGACTTCTGTCATTTTCAGCACGGAGAGTTCATTTCTACTTTGATCACCCAGTATTCTAGCCTGATATTTTGCTCCGGTCAACTCTACTAACCATAATTCTTATACCATTTAGAAAACATGCCATTTTTCACTTTATTAATTTAAACCAAAACTAGTAACTTGACTCTGTGTGTCACCAGACCACTACTTAAAACGACTGCCACCAGAGTATAAGTGAATGATTCTATTCTAAGTACTCGACCCAAGTACCCCGTTACTCAGATTTCCATCTGACTTTAGCACTTGCTAAACCCCAACTCTTGAATCTTCATAATCTAAGTGTCCTTTGACTCCCTTTTACCATTGTTTAAAGATGTTATAGTTAGACAATGACCATATGTTGTTTTGGAAACACCTTTTAGGAGGCAGAAAATTCTGCTTTGGGATGCAGAGGTCAGATGGCGCTCTTTAAAATAAACTTTTATAATATGTCTTGGTTTCTTTGATCTATAAAGTCGGTGAGCGGTGGCTGATTTTAAGCTACGCTATTACCCGTTTGATGGCGCGAGTTATAAATAACATATTTCGCTGTGCTAGACCTACGAGCAAATAATTATTTGCTCTTAGTGCTAGACAGACTTCAACAACAGAAACGGTGTTGCCAGGTCTCACGATTTTTCGCGACATCATGATTTTGGTCAGGATCTTACAATCTCAGGATTTAGCTGGTAAATTTACCGATTTTTACTTGTTGGATGTTAAGAAAAATATTTCGTCGCTATAACAACCCGCAATATGGTGCTTGGGAAAGAAGGATTTGTTTTGCTTCTGTCAACATTGCCTCATTCCAGTGCCATGGTAGAGAGGATGTTTTCACAAATCAGTCTCAATAAAATGAAAACCAGGAATAGACTGACTAACAAAACATTGACAGGCACACCAAAAGTTTAGCATGTAAAGGTAATACTTAAGCATTGTTCAAATTTTGATATATACTTAACTGCTGATTTCGACTAGTGTTGTGTTTAAATTAATGTTTATCAAAGAATAATATATTAGGTTTTTGTTAATTATTTAAATCGAAATTTTTATTAATAAATAAATGCTTAACAATATATTTATATTCAATAAAAATATGTATACCGGGTGGGGATTTAGTGTGTAATCGGTTCATATCTCTGGTACTGCTTAAGATATCAAAATGAAATTTTACGCGTATGTGGGGAACGACATGGAGCATTTCGTAAAATTATTTATGTATATACAGGATGTTCACATTATGAGTACCAGACCAAAGTTCTATTTCTTTAAATGGAAACCCCACAAGTATTTGCGTGATTTCGATTCCCCATAAAATTTCATGAAAATTGATATACTACTTGATGTGGTTTTGAGTAAGGACTGTTAAGATATTTACATTTTTGTGTCATTATGGTCCCAAATTTATGACGCTACTGGTGTCTACTGACCAAAGCCACCTAATTTTTTTTTCTTGAAAGGGGTTTACACACTGCTGTATTTGTGAAATCTATAAATACTTTCACCATAATACTTAGGATTATACAAGGTGGTTAAGTTATGCAAAAGGGAATTTTTCTCAAAAATTTCAAATGTAATACCATGTATATTATTTGCACAACTGACAGTCAGTTAACTAAACTTTTAATTGATGTAGGTATTGCCAGGTCTACTACTGATAGTTTCGGCAGATATTACGATTGAACATAAAAAATTTTGAATTTCATTATTAGTTTATACTCTTTTTGGCGAATTCCCCCTATTCTGTTGCTCAAAACTCACATTAATGTTTATATTTTGTATTTGCAAATTGGTATCAATATAAAGACAATAAATCTTATTGTAAAATTGTTTCTTGAAGGTTATATTCTTAAATGTATAACGTCTTTTTAAAGTCGGGTATAATGTTCAAACAAGGAGTGCCATGGAAGAAAATATTATCTTTAAGAAATAATCTTGCAATGGGATTTTTTGTGTTAATGTAAACTTCATTTGCTAAATATTTTATAGAAACAAAATGCAGACATTTTTTGGAGTTTTGGGTGACAAAATAGGGGAGATCGTCAAAAATAATGTAAAATACTAACGAAACTCTACATTTTTATAATTCAATTGTATATTCTGTCGATACTTTTACTGGTAGACTTGACAATATCTACATCAATAAAAAGCTTAGTAAAATGACCATCAATTGTACAAATAATATACATGGTGTTCCATTTGAAATTTTTGAGAAAAATTCTGTTTTGCATAACTTAACCACCCTGTATTATCTCAAGTATTATGATAAAATTATTTATAGATTTCAAAAATACAGCAGTGTGTGAACCTATTTCAATAAAGAAGTTTCAGGTGGCTTTGGTTAGTATGCGTCAGTAGCGTCATAAATTTGGGTCTATAATGGCACAAAAATGTCAATATCTCAATATTCCTTAGTCAAAACCACATCATGTAGTATATCAGTTTTCATGGAATTTTATGGGGAATCCATATTATGCAAGAACACGTAGGGTTTCCATTTAAAGAAATAGAACTTTGGTCTGGTACTTAGAATGTGAACATCCTGTATATACCTAAATAATTTTGGGAAATGCTCCATGTAGTTCCCTACATTCGTGCAAAATTTCATTTTGATATCTTAAATAGTTTCAGAGATATGAGCCGATTACACACTAAATCCCCACCCGGTATATTCGTCGTGTGTTTATTTTCTTCATCCAAAAAACATTTTAACCCAGCTCACGATTTTAAATCCAAAATCTCACGATTTCCCATTTGCAGTTTCACGCATTGCATTTTTTCGATCTGGCAACATTGAACAGAACAGTCACTGCACTCGCAGGTGTTGGGTCTTTTGTCTTTTGCCGCCGCAGCTGGGATTCCAATTTGTTTTTACACTAATATTTTCAAGCAAAAATAAATTTTCCTTATCAAAAAAATGAAGGATAGCCCCTCCATTTACACAACAAGGAAATTAAGATTTTGATTTCCAAATTTATAGTTGCTTTTTTGTTTAAAATTATATAACTGCTATGGTCTTATTTAGTTATTTATCTATATTTGTTTGTGAATATACAGGGTGTCCCAATAGTTCCGTGGCGGAATTTTGTGCCTTTATTGTGCATTTTAGAGAGAAAAGTTATGTATGTAGAGGGATTCCTCCTTATTTTTAGTTCTCCATACTTTAAAATTATTTCCATTTATACACGCCCCGTTTCTTCTGTACAGCAGTACAGCACCTACCTACCTGCCTTTGTTTTTTAAATAGAACGCCGTGTATTTGATTGCATTTTTGGATTCCGTAATGATTCTACTGTGAGGTTGTATAATATTTTTCCCTTAATATGCATGTTTTTGGTATTACCGGCATTTCTTCGAAGACTATGTCAGATATAGAGGGATTGAAAATTCAATACCTATCTTTGGATTGAACAAAGTTGAAGCAACGATTTCTTGGCGACAGGAAAATAATATCTATGATAAACTGCCATGTCAATGCATGTCAATATTGAACGCTCAATTTAGAAAATTTCAAACCCCAAAAGGAACCATAATTATAATTTTTACATCATAAGTAGTTGTTTTCCTTGTCGAACATCCATTGAATTATATATAAACTTCCCCGCTTCTAAAATTAATACTTTTTGAAATATTTAATCGTCCATAATCTGCAAACAAAAGAATAATATTTTCACAATGTACCTATCTGCACACTTTCAAAATGGTACACGATTACTTACTTAGATACAATTTAAAGTTGAAATTGCGTTTTTCAAATAAAAACCATATCTAATTCATAAGGGAAAAGGGTGTAGCGACACAGTGTGCCGCCACCATTTCTGTTAAGAAATTGAAATGACTGGTTTTTAAGAACTTTCCGCCGACGGACTCCGTCGACGCACTGCGCTGGAAAACGTCTTTCGACCAATTTGTTTGTTATTAATGTTAAGTTACACCAAACAAAAAACTGCAAATTTTCTGCCGTTCAAACAGCAAACGGAAAGTTGTTAAAAACCAAGGCTTTAGGTTTACAAATGTACCTATTTGTTATTTCCGTCCTGAAATTACATATTAGTGCGTATCCATTTTGAGCTATTTTGAAAATGTGAATCCACAATGCAAAAGTATGTATTAATTTTTTGTAGGATAATTAGCGTTGATAGCTATTTGAGATTTGAGGTTGATTATTATCTCAAAAACTATTAACTTTAGAGGTGTGGAAGTTTATACATAACAGAAAGAGAATTTGTGTTACAGTAAGCAACTGTAACATAAAAATTATATGGTACCGTTTAAGAAAAATAAGCTATGGAGTTTTGAAATTTCTTAATTTGGCCATGGAATTGCCCATATCCTATATAATAACTACTCCTAGATATTGTTTTCGTCTTACCATAAACTGCTTCCCTCCTTCAGTGTTGTTCCATCCAAAGATAGGTATTTAAGCTTAAAAATTCCTCTATATCTTGTCAGTTGTCAATATCTTCAAAGAAATGCCAGTAGAGTCGAAAATGTGCAATTTAGGCAAAAAATATTTTATACAACCTCATCACAGTAAACTCTATTAAGGAATCAAAAAGTGCAATAAATTACAGGGTGTTTCATTAAAAAAAGAAGTTAGGTGTTGTACAGAAGAAATTAGACAACTAGTATTATAGGTAAATGGAAGTCATTTTAAAGTACGTATAGAGAACTAAAAAATAAGGACGAGTCTTTCATATAGCTTTTTTCTCTAAAATGCATAATAAAGGCGTAAAACTCCATCGCGGCACTAAGTATTGGGATTAAAAAATGGTTCTTGTTGACTTCCCAAAAAATCCTACTTGTTCTCAAATTCGCATCCCTAGGCACACACTATTTTGTATCCAGAAAACATTTTTATAAACTTTTTCCTTAATACATATTTGAACAGAACAAAGAAACAAAGAAAAGCCGACGGCGGCCGTGAAATTGTACAAGTAGACCTTCTTATTTTTTCCCTGTGTAATGCGCTGGCGCGGTTCTAGGCTTCTACATTCAACATGACTAACTTTAGTTTTTCAGCTTTATGCTCTTTTATGGAGATTTGAAGTTTGTTAAAATATGTACAGGGTGACCCAAATTGGGTGCAAGTATGGTGTATCTTGGTAAATATTAGTGGTAAAGAAAAACTGATAAAGCACTTGCGATCTCTTTTTTCACGTTCAAGTCAGAGAAACTTTCGAAATTGTTTTTCATTTCTGAGCTATAGACGAAAATTGAGTTTTTTGTTTTTTCGCATTTCGAGGAATACTACTTGTATCTCGCTTATTATAAGAGATGGTGGGATGCAATGTAGGCATTCTTATTGTACTTTTTTGAGCAAAATTCAGTGGCGTAGTCAGATTTTTAATGTCATGAAGGGTTTATGAACTGCGTGGCAAACTTGTGCAATTTTAAACGGCGACCATATTTAATTTTTACACACTTTAATGGAGGATTTTTTTCTGAGTTCAGAAATATATAGTTTGATATATCTAACTTCAATATTAATGCAGCAATATCGAATTTTCTGTTTCATTAATTAATGCGGATAATTATTGTCTGTCGAAAACATAAGGTGGCTATGACTGTGAAACAAGCCTATACAGGGTGTTTCAGGAGGAATGGTACATTCTTCAGTATGTTATAGTATTGCTCATTTCGAACAAAATAGTTCATATGAACACGTGTCCAATTCTTAATAGTTACCGAGTTGCAGTCAGCTGAATTACTGCATAAACGAATTTATTACTTCATTAATTCTGACAACTAACTATCGACATACAAAATAAAGTATGGATTTTAGAGGAAGCAGTTCTTCCTAGCGCTCTTTTATTCTTGTAGCCCTGGCCATAATACAGGCGATTAATTCATGTGTGCCTATTATTCTCTATAAACATCATTTTTCATCCCGCCCCATAATCCAATGGAGTTAAGTCCGGAGATCTAGCTGGCCAATTGATGGTGCCACCATTGCCGATCATAATAGTGCTAAATGTCAAATGACAATTGTTTTACAGCAGCCTACTGGATGCGCTGTAATGCACTCTACATTAAAATTGCACCTGTTCATATGAACTTTTTTGTTCAAAATGAACGATACTATAACATACTGAAGTATTATGTACCATTCCTCCTGAAACACACCCTGTATAATACTTTTCATGTTTAAAATAGAAAATTCGTCATAACTCCGTAATTATTGAAGTTAGGTATGTCTAACTTTATATTGTTGAAAACAGAAAAAAATCCTCTATTCAACGAAATGAAAATCAAATATGGCCGCCCTTTGAAATTACAAAGTTTGACCCGCAGTTCCGAAATCCTTTCTTCTATAAAAATTCTGACTACGCCACTGTTATTTACCCAAAAAAGTGCATTAAGAATGTCTACATTGCATCAACTGAAATAAATTAAATTACATAATTTATTTCAGTGATTATTAATTTATTTCAGTGATTGCATCCCCACCGTCTCTTATAGTAAGCGAGATACAAGCATTCCTCGAAATGTCAAAAAACTAAATTTTCCTCCATAGCTCAGAAGTGAAAAACAATTTCGTAAGTTTCTCTGTACCATTGACTTGAACGTAAAAAAAGAGATCGCAAGTGCTTTATCAGTTTTTCTCTATCACTAATATTTACCAAGATACACCATACTTGCACCCAATTTGGGTCACCCTGTACATATTTTCTATAATGTAATTTTGTCATAGATACCTACATAAATCTAATTTTCTTTTGCAGCATTGCAGCGCGGTATCTTTCGTAAAATATTGCGTCTAACAGAATGTTGAGGCTTGAGGACAATGGTGGCTAAGAAAAAAAATTGAATAAGGAATAAAATAACTTCCTGAATTTTTTGCATTTTTGCAAAAATTAATTTGGAGGTCTACGAAATAATGTTGCATTACCCCACCCAACCAAGAAAAAGCAACTTGCAAAACGGTAGTTTTGGAAACAAACAAATCTAAGCAGATGTATTTTTTAAACCTGTCATGTGCAGCTGCTATAATTGATTTATGTTTCACAAATCTCTTTGTAAATAAACCGCGACGGCGCCGCAGAGCCAGTATCTGTCTCTGCGGCGCGGTTGACTATTGTGCCATCTACAATGAATAGAGGACAACTGCAACACCAAATTCTTTACTTGAACTGTTAAGGAGGTGTGTATCCGTACTTCAGAGAATCGAAAAAAATGGGAAATAGCGCTTATACTGCCATCTAGCGAGCTCGCTAAATCGGTTTCCCAATACCAGCATCTCACTGTCTAACTATAACATCTTTAAACAATGCTTTTACCTAGTATTTATACCCTCGAGTGACACCGTTGTCATGGCAAACATGGTTGCTTGTTTTTCCATGAAACACTCGGTTAAATTGCAAATTCTAATTGTCTTCCGTGACAATGGCCCTTTCTATAAAATGAATGTGTTTAATCATATTTGCTTTAAGGTGCGTGCTGGTACCGATTCTCCGTCTAATGAATTGGTTTTGGCGGCCGTCTGACTGCCGGCTCTCCCCTATTTAGCCCAAGTTAGACTTGGTTATTTACTTTCGGTTGACAATTATTGGTATATATTGCCCTATTATATTTCCCTAATCAACTTCCTAGTCACACTTTATTGCCTTACTTCTGCTTATTAAAGATGCATTTATTTGATGGAAACAGGCAAAGGTGACTCAACTGTTTCTAGGAAATTTGTAATAGTCATGCTTTAATAAACTCTGAATTTCACAATATATCTCAATTTTGTACAACTTGTTTGTAACTTATTAAATAAATATGCATTTACATAATTTCCAGTAGCCATCAAACATCCACATTTTTATATGTCTTGTATAAGAAAAAGGTTGGCTTAGAATCTTTGAAAATGTAATTTTTAACGTTAAAGTAAAATGTTGTAACATTTTCTGCATATTTTGTTAGTGTAAAAAAACCAGTAAAATGGAGAGCAAAAAAAGTTTTGTGGGCTTTTTAAATAATAAAAAAATATCAGAAACGCCAAATGTGAACAAAACAAGTGTACAAGCGATTGTTAAAGAAAAATGCAACAATATTCCGGCGAAAAAAGAAAACAACCAAAAACTCGGGATTTAAACGATGCTTGAAGATGGAAGTAAGAAACGTTATATACGACTTGTACCGGGTGGCCAGATAAGAATGCAAAGTGCTGTATCTCGGACGCTATTCATCATAGAGTCTTGCGGTAAAAAAATTTATTACTAAAGTGGCCAAGAGAAGACCGTGGAAAATATTTTCAGATTTCCAAGATGATCGCCAGGGGGCGTAACCGCCATCTTAAACTTTTAAAGTGATTTTTCACTGAAATCCACCTAGTAAATGTACCAAAAAACTATGTGTTTTTTAAAGATAAGCTTTATTCGAGTAATTTTTTGACGTATCTATTAAAATGAAGTGGTGGGTGATTCAATGTTTTTTTACATAAACAGCTGTAACTCCTAAACGACTGAACGGATTTTAACAAACTTGGTCTCGTTGGAAAAAGCATTTATTGCTCCATCAAACCCATCTTACCTGTGATATGTCTAATTCTTAGTGATGCCGCTAGAGCGCGTTTTTGATATAATAATAGGAAACTGCAAAATTCTCTAAAAAATTAAATGCAATAATATGACTCTTTTTTCATAAAAATGTAGTGAAATGATACCTAAATAGGCTAGTGAAGACCACATCTCGATATCTTATTCCTATCCAAAAATATCGAAGAAAGAAAATTTAGCCATCATAAAATTTTAGAGAGACGCTATCACACCGGTATTTATTCTTATTTATTTGTCTTTTTTCAAGATTCAGTGATAAAATTTCATAATTTTATAATTTTTAAATAATAAAAGTATTCTTAGTTCAAACAATTAAAAAAAACGTGTAGGTGGATTGGACGAGGAAGTCTATTTCCTTAGCCTCCCTGATCCCCAGACCTCACCTGTTTGAACTTCTATCTATGGGGTCGGTTAAAAGATATTGTTTACCAAATTCCACCAACAACGAGAGACGACATGAACATACGAATACAAGAGGCTATTCGTAGTCTGTAAAGAGCAGAAATTGAAGCTGCTGTAATGTCTACCCATGAGCGGCTCCAACAATGCATTGAGTGTGATGGAAGACAGTTCGAGCATTTAAGGAGGAATTAGTTTTATTTCAAAATCGGTCCTTCTTTCTTCTTATGCCCCTACACGTTTTTTTTAATTGTTTGAACTAAGAATACTTTTATTATTTAAGAATTATAAAATTATGAAATTTTATCACTGAATCTTGAAAAAAGACAAATAAATAAGAATAAATACTGGTGTAATAGCGTCTCTCTAAAATTTTATAACTAAATTTTCTTTCTTCGATATTTTTGGCTAGGAATAAGATATTGAGCCTATTTAGGTATACAGTAGAACCCCTATTATCCGTGCGCGGATTATCCGGCATGCGGATTATCCGTGCGGCACCTGAGAATTTGTTTTGACACGTTTCCTTGTGTTTGCATTGGTTCAGTTTAGTTTACTTTGCGTTATTACGTCACGTATAGTTTGTTATCATCATCATAAGGTTCTCAGTCCGAAGACTGGTTGGACGCGTACCTCCATTCTTTTCTATCCTGAGCTAACCTACGCATTTCCCTAAAAGTAGAACATCCTACATCCCTAACTATTTGAGAGCAGTAGTCTAATCTAGGCCTACCCCTACCTCTTTTTATTCCTATCTCTGACTCTAGTATGTCACGAACTATTCCTTCGTGTCTTAGAAGGTGTCCTACCATCCTATCTCTCCTACTCTTTATTGTTTTCCATACCTTTCGCTTTTCCCCAACTCTTTCTAATACTTCCCTATTGCTAACCTTATCTATCCACGGTATCTTCATCATGCGTCTGTAGCACCACATTTCAAACGCTTCTACTCTTTTTCTATCCGCTTCTCCTATTGTCCAAGTTTCGCACCCGTATAATGCCGTACTCCATACATACGACGTTAAGAGTCTCTTCCTAGTCTCTTATCTTCTTATCTGGCCACCCGGTATATAACACTTCCAATTTTAAAGAACGTTTTAAGGAATGGAGGGATTTTAGAAATTTGTCAAAATTATTTAGGTATAAAAAGATTGAAATCGAAGATATTTGATATTTGTGTGAGCTACCAAATATAGCAAATATAGTTTGTTATATAAAATAAAAAGTATTTGGTTTATGTTATGTTGCCGGGTATGTTGCGTATATACATAGGTAGTTTGTTTCATGAAATAAAAAGTATTTATTTTATGTCATAATATGTTATAAAGCTTGTTATGTAAAATAAAAGGTATTTGGATTATCCGTGTTTTTCAATTATCCGTGAGTTACCCGGTCCCGTAAGGCACGGATAATAGGGGTTCTACTGTAATTTCGCTACATTTTTATGAAAAAAGAGTCATATTATTGCATTTTTTGGAGTATTTTGCAATTTTCTGTTACTATATTAAAAAACGCGCTCTAGCGGCATCACTAAGAATTAGACATATCACAGGTAAGATGGGTTTGATGGAGCAATAAATACTTTTTCCAATGAGACCAAGTTTGTTAAAATCCGTTCAGTCGTTTAGGAGTTACAGCTGTTTATGTAAAAAAACATTGAATCACCCCCCACCACTTAATTTTAATAGATACGTCAAAAAGTGTTAAACAAAAATTACTCGAATAAAGCTTATCTTTAAAAAACATATTTTTTTGGTACATTTACTAGGTGGATTTCAATGAAAAATCACTTTAAAAGTTTAAGATGGCGGTTACGGCCCCTGGCGACCATCTTGGAAATCTGAAAATATTTTCCACGGTCTTCTCTTGGCCACTTTAGTAATAATTTTTTTTACCGTAAGACTATGATGAATAGCTTCCGAGATATAGCACTTTGCGTTCTTATCTGGCCACCCGGTATATAACACTTCCAATTTTAAAGAACGTTTTAAGGAATGGAGGGATTTTAGAAATTTGTCAAAATTATTTAGGTATAAAAAGATTGAAATCGAAGATATTTGATATTTGTGTGAGCTATCAAATATAGCAAGTCAGAGTCACTTTTTTAAGAAAATATGTATGTTGAAAATTTAGTATTATTAAAATTTAGAAAACTTGGGCTAAATCAGTCAAAAGAAAAAAAGGTTGCAGTTTCGGAAAAGATTCATTATCTTGCATGCTGGTTCATTCACTGGATTTGTTCCTGGGGCCAGCCTGATATTTTTTTCAACATCCAAAAGTGCTGACTACCATGACAGCATAATGAGTCTTTTGAAAAGTGCTAATGCTTACTCTACAGTTAAATATGGGCTGGCACAAAACCTTATTATGAAAAGCATGTTGGTGCCAGACTTACAACAGATTCTTTAGACCATATTACAGAGGACTATTGGAGAAAGGTGGTAGAACATGCCGAAAATGTAATTAATGAATGTCCAAGGGTAGATTGAATAACTGAAGACCCCTTATATAAACGCAGGCGGGGTTTTTAACTGCATAGTAATTGGCAAATTTCATAGATGGCGCATACATAAAAATTCATATTTCCTAGCTTCATCTGCGAGAATAAATATTTTATCTCTCGGGCTGGCATCTGGACATATTTGTGCATGGTGACTCAAACAGCAAGCCCCATTGTCGGCCTCAGTACGTCTGAGTAAAAGAACTTTTCAGTAATTACAAACTAAGTCCAACATTTTTATTCATTGCAGAATATAATTTATGAATCGCGAATTTAATTATTATTATGTACTGTTAAAAACAGAACACCCACATAGATATCTACCTTTTATTATTTATAAATACCTAGGTGCATAAACCCTGGTTTGTGTAGCAGTCAGTCAAAAGAAATGGGCAGCATAATTAAGAATAAATTAAGAAAGTCAGTGGCAAATATTTTCACAAGGGCGTACAAAATCGAGAATTTAAAAAAATATCGTGCTCTTAATTTTTAACAGATTTTAATTTTAAAAACTTCTGGTATTGGTCATCTGGCTGCCTTTGCTATTGACGTGAGGACTGTTCATTGTTACTTTCAAGGAGGTGCGCGAGTTATGGGACACCCTGTATAGTTATAATTGCGATTAAGTGCCACACTTTATTGAGGAAGTTACACATTGATTAATGGCCATGTTGCAAAAAATCCGTTTACACCAGATTTCAAAACAAAAATTTATTTTACCTGAATATAATGCCCGTAGTTTAAATCTATGTGTATCAGGGGAAATGGAAAAATTTTAAACCCGGATTTTTATATTGACTTTTATGGAACTTGTAACTGCATAAGTTGTCAGCAGCAGACATTTTCACCACGGCAATCACAACTGAATGCGGTTCTGTACTTCAGAGTAAGTTTACATTAAAGCGGCACTTCTTTATTCGCGTAAAGTCTTAAATCATTCAAGACATAGATATAAATATTGGATTTACATCATTCTTCTTATTTTAAGAAATTCTTTGGCATACTTGCAATTGTAGGTCACATTTTAGATAATACAATTTTGCAGCAAATATCTCAATGTGGTTACAATTTTTAAATAAACACTTCTACGTTCCGGTAGCTTTATCTTTATTTAACTTACGATGTTTAATACGATAGATTGCAAAAGATGAACATGCGTTTTGCAAAAGCTTCAGAGCCACCTAGGTATATTTGCCTCTAGTGACATCTCGGAAATTTCTCAAAACTAACGATTAAAATAATAATTATTTCAGTTTCTGAAGAAAGCAGTGATACTTCTGATGACTCCTTGGATGACTCAGACAGCGAATTTTAACCTTTTTAATTAAGTGTACCTTTCTAGCTTTTTTTTTGGAGTACCTATGTACCTATTTGTTGCATTTTTTCTTCGGAATATTGACCCTTTTAAAAACTGTTGTATAGTTCTTAAACTCACATTTTGTGCATCTGATAGTTTTTTTGTGCAGACAGATTTATTAGGTTACCGCTATCTATAGCTTATTAAATGAAGCACTATTTTAACGCAAGTTGTTCCTGTATATGCACAGAAACCAAATATTTATAAATTTTAAAACAAATCGATGGCTTAAGCTTTCCTTACTGATAATATTCAACTAAATTGTTCAGTTCTTATTGCAGTGTAGTTTGTATAATTTTTAGAATACCAGACATAGACTTCAAGCTACAGAAAGATTAAATATAGCAATGGGAACCGCAAAAGCTATTTCTTATTTGCATACAGCTTTTGAGTTGATCCATAGGGATATAAAATCAGCAAATATTTTATTGGACTGTGAAAACAAACCAAAGGTACACTGTAAAGAAATGTGCGTATATCACAATAACAACTTGAGTGGATTTTTTTAGTTATGTGATTTTGGGTTAATAAAATTGACAACGAATAAAAGTGGAACTGCAAGTACTTTAATAAAAGGTACTTCGGCTTATATGTCCCCTGAAGCATGCAGAGGAGATGTGTCAAAGAAGATGGACACATTCAGTTTCGGGGTCGTTTTACTTGAATTGTTGACTGGACTGCCGCCACTGGACCAAAAAAGACAAGGAAATGATTTGGTGAGTGTTAGAGCTATCTGTGTATATACCTTTACTTATCTGTATGTAAGTCTATCTAAATTACTTCTGTCATTGAAACTGTTTGCAAACATTTGGATTATTCTACACTCACACAACATATAACATTATCTGATATCTGATCCACGCCCGTCAGCATATACACCCTGTCCAAGATAAGGAGGGCCAGTATGGGGATACTGGAAATGAGAAGAGATACGGATTTTGTTAAATGGGAAAAAAGTTGTGTAATTAAATGACCAACAAAATGGCGCCTAGAAATACTTGATAAGATTTTCTGTTTTTGAGTTATTTTGAAAAATCTTAATTTATGGATTTTTAACTATATATTTTCTGGATTTATTATTAAAGTTAGAGTGAAACTGACAAAACTTCTTCGTAGCAACCATTGCCAATTTTTTTATTCTACTTTTCGTCTTCGAGTAACCATCATCAACTTAATTTTTTTAAATGCGGTCCTGATTTTCTGATGTCAAATTTTGTGAGCCCTTTTTATTCTGAATTCAATCATGTACCACACATTATGGTTTAATTACGTTTCGACCCTTTTTGACCACCATCAAAAAAATTGTTGAGATACGGACCTGTATTTCTCATAATTTTGTAAAAATAGGTACATACAGCATAAGTTGTAAAAAAAAATGTGCCGTTGACTTCGCTACTTTCTTCAGATATCAGAAACGAACAAAATTTTCCAAAACTGCAAGATGCGTTATGCTTATCGCTAGTATCACCTAACAGATTCGTAAAACTCTTGTGGTGCACTTAAAAATTCCCAACTTATACTGTATGTACCTATTTTTTATAAAATTATGAGAAATACAGGTCTGTATCTTAAAAAATTTTTGACGATGGCCAAAAAAGGGTCGAAACGTAATTAAACCATAATGTGTGTACATTGTTGAATTCAGAATAAATAGGGCTCATAAAATTTGATATCAGAAAATCAGGACCGTATTTAAAAAATGAAGTTGATGTTGGTTACTCGAAGACGAAACGTAGAATAAAAAAACTGGCAATGAAATCTTTAATTTCATCATTGTTTATATACATTACAGTTAGCCAATGAAGTCTATTAACCTTGACGCCTTTTAAAGAAGTACTCATATTTCCGCTAGATGGCAGACAAAGCGCGATCTGGAATGGTTTTGAGTTTCAAAAGTATAGATATGCACCTTCTTTGGCAGTTTGAGAAGAGATGTTTTAAATCTATTCATTGCAGATGGCGAACAAGAGTTTCGCATTAGCAGGTGGTCGTCGGTTTTCTTGCACTTGGGCCAAGTGCAAGAAAACCGACGAACTTGGGTGATCAAAAGACACCGCCGCCATCCTTTCAACTAATAAATTATGTATATAGTTGACAGCCGGCAAGCAATGTGATTTAAATGTTCTAGTCATTTTTCTTACTTTATAACAGACTAGCGGCCCGCTCCGTCTTCGCACGGGTATAAAATATATAGCCTATGTCACTCACTGAAAAAATGATTAAAATCGATCCAGTAGTTTTGATTTGGATAAGGATTAATGCTGTATTGGTTAAAATCGCTTCAAAAATTAGCCATTATTTGTTGTAAAAAGTAAATGACAAAAAAATGTTATTGTGGGATATCCATAAGAGATAGACATATACCATCGCGGAGTTTTCTGTAGACCTTTTCAATGTGTACAATACTTAGTACATTATTTTGATAAATCTCGTAGGGTTCAGCCTGCGTTTGCAATGTAAGCGGAAAAAATGTAATTATTTACGACATCACATTAGAAACCTCAAAAATAAAAGTATTTCTCCACTATTTAATGGATGTTATTATACATATAAACCTTCCTCTTCAATCACTCTATCTATTAAAAAAAACCGCATCAAAATCCGTTGCGTAGTTTTAAAGATTTAAGCATACTTAGGGATATAGGGACAGAGAAAGCGACTTTGTTTTATACGATGTAGTGATATTTTATATCTTTGGGAACTTCAAAAACCGGGTGCTGGCAGATATCGGCCTCCTGTTCCACAAATAAATAGGTACATACTTAATTTCAAAATCAACAAAAATGAAAATTAATTAATTTGAGAGGAGCGGCACGGTTTTGGTTGAATGTCAGAGCCGCTCAAATAAATGGCTGGGTTAATTCCTACTTTTACCTATTCGAAAAGCATTTCAAGGGACATTTTTGTTAAAACCAAACAAAAGCAATACATATGTGGAAAGGAATGCCCAAAAGGGATCAAGGCAAGAATGAGAACATCATTGTTTATTTCCAGGAAAAAAGTAAGTTTAAATAGATTTTTTGGTTTCTCTTTCTATGAGATAGTGGAACAGATATAGCCGTCGGACTATGAGAATTAAGTTTCCTGATGGCACGAGACCATGTTAACGAAGATGATTTATACTGCTTATACTATGCTATTCCAGCGAATTGAAGACGCGCGTAAGGGTAGACGGTTAAACGCAACTCGACCCTGCGCGCTATTCTTTGTGCCCCTACCGTCTTGAGTTATTTTACTTCCTAAATAGCAGAAATCCGCGACCTCCTCTATCTTCTCATTTCCTATTTGTATGTCAACTTTAGTTCTATTTTCACATCCCCTACATAGGTACCAAAATTTTAGTTTTCTCTTTATTGACTTTCATGCCGTAGCCCTGTGTCAAAACTGCTTCCATTTCATTCAAAGCCGCTTCTAATTCTTCTTTGCTAGATGCTAAGTTTGCTATATCATCCGCAAATCTGAGCAAGTTAATAGTTTGACCCTGTACATTAATTCCTGAGGCTGTTCTGTCCTTAACAATATTAATCGCATCTTCGATATATAAGTTGAAAACTAGAGGTGACAATGCACATCCCTGTCTCACTCCCTTCCAGATATCTACTTCCCTTCGTTTCTGCTCACATTCTATAACTGCCTTTTGCTCTTTGTAGAGATGATGTATTATTCTTCTGTCCCTATATTTCATCCCTACCTTTCTCAGCACTTCGAACATCTTCCCCCATTTTACGTTGTCGAAGGCTTTTTCTAAATTTACAAATCCTATATAGACGCTCTTTCTCTTTTCTATCGTTTTTTCTATACATAATTACTCGTAAAGCTAGAATGGCTTCGCGCGTTCCTCTTTCCTCTATTTCGTCTAAATCCAAACTGATCTTCTCCTAATATTTCTTCCACCTTTTTCTCCATCCTTCTTTACATCGGCTATTCCCGTCCAAGAAATAATTCGGCGTAGCATGCGATAGATCGAAATTCATTTTTATAAGCTTACCAAATCACACGTGTCCTAGTTTTCTACAAGAGTAAACAGCATGGTGAAGATGTCGATTTAGTCACGAAAATAATACGAAAACTCACTAAACAGCAATAAGTACCTACTAATAAAAATTTACAAAGATTATTTATTGATTTCGACACTTGCCTTGTTCCTCGGCCTGTTTTGGTTTAGTGTAAAAGATGTACTTGGTGTTTTACTTTTAAATGGCTTAAAACGTCTTTATTTTAAATTTTAGGGTAGCCATTAATTAAGACTTTCTGTTAAGAATTTCTTTCTCTCTCCCAATATATGCAAAAATATATAGAGCGTTCCATTTAAAAAAGTTCTTTTTGCACATAACTCGAAAACCTGATGTTCAATAATTGTTTTTCTGTTTTCGCGACCGTAATCTATTAAGAAATACTACTAGTATGGTCATTTAACAGGAATCGTGGCTCCAAAAATAACAAAGCTGTCAATACTGCCCCGCTAATTGTTAACACCCTGTATAGTTGTATTTTTGTTCATTGTAAGAAGTGAAGATTTTAGTTTATTGTGAAGTTCTACTGAATAGTTTTTCATTCTTCGTTGTTCAATTTTTTACTAGAATTAGTCATATTTATGTACTGTTTATTGCATCCATATCCTCAAACTAGGTATACCATGTGTAACAGGAGTATGGTACACCCCCCTTTTTTTCTTTATTTTTTAAGAAAAATTTTTGAAACTTGGCACATCGTATGTACTGAGTAAACATCGAGTTTTGACACAAACAAGGAAATCTTCACACTTCCGGTTTCAGCAGAAGTGGTGCCAACTTTTGATTTTCAAATGGGACAACCTGTAAACTATTGACTTTTTGGACTCTACATAATTTTCTGAATGCAGTGGTACCACATTTGGGACATTTCAAGTCGTAGACTTTTTTTAAATCTAATTTTAATTTTGTCATTTAAGTGTGCCTTGACAGTTCCAATTTATTCTAATAGACCCAGGCAATGCCATAAAAAACGGAATTGCGTTGGAAATGCTAAATAATGTGATTCGTGCTTAAACAAAGTTCTCCAAATAATTTTTTGGGCAAAACTCATTTTTTTCAAATGGAACCATATTGGTACCAAGGTACTATTCAAGGCTACTATTAATAAGGAATTTTCTGATATGACCAGTTTGCATCTGGGACAAGAACAACTGAAATTATAGTCCATCGAAAATTAAAAATAGGCATTTAATTTTGTTTTCATCAAATGCTGCAAGGGGGCTTTGAAAATTTAAAAACAAATAAAACATGGTACCAATGCATTCAGAAAATTATGTAGAGTCCAAAAATTCAATAATATACAGGTTGTCCCATTTGAAATTCAAAAGTTGGCACCACTTCCGCTAAAACCAGAAGTGTGAAAATTTCCTTGTTTGTGTCAAAACTTGAGGTTTACTCAGTACATACGATGTGCCGAGTTGCAAAAATTTTTTTTCAAAAATAAAGAAAAAAAGGGGGGTGTACCATGCTCCTGTTACACACTGTATAGGTATTTATCAATTTATCTAATTTAGTAAAGTATTATAATTTCCAATTTTTAGAATAATTTTAATCGCATATTCCAAGAGACATCCTACCAAATATTTTGTTTAGACCCCTCAAAAAATTCATAAGCCCCCCCTAAGTTTTGACCCTGGCTACGGCGCTGCATACAGATCCTCAAAATGTTTTCAAAAACGAAAGTTACTGGAAAAAACAAAAGTGCGCTTTTTGGTTTTTCGAATAATACGTTAAAATGTCGAGAGTAAAACATCTTTTTGGGCTGTCTCTTAATTTTTATTTTTGGGATCTAGGAAATAAGGCCATTCAAATAATTGGGGCTGGTATATGTGAACAAATTCGGAAAGACAAAATTGGACATAAAAAGTATTGTAAATGCATAAATTTCATGCAGGTGTTACCCCGACAAGCGACAAAGCGTGCTGCCGTACCCTGCGGGAACATAAAAGCTTATTTGATATCTTATTCCGCAACACCACAACGTCCCGTCGTGCCGGCCGGCGCCGTTTCGCATTACCCCAGAATTAAAATCGCCGTGCCTGCCAACTGTTAAACAATAACATCAACTAAAGTGCCACCATAGCAGATTGAAAACTGGAAGTTTACTAAGCGTATTGAGCCCCATCTAACCAGCTGCGTCCAGAACTAAAATGCGTGGCGTCCATAAACCGGTTTCCAATAAATTGCATTGGATTAGCAGACTAGTATATATGATAGACAAGGATTTCATCAAAAATTGCTACGAAGAAGTTTTGTCAGTTTCGCTCTAACTTTAATAATAAAGCCAGAAAAAAATATAGTTAGAAATCCATAAATTCAGTTTTTTCAAAATAACTTAAAAACAGAAAATCTTATCAAGGATTTCTAGGCGCCATTTTGTTGGTCATTTAATTACACAACTTTTTTCCCATTTAACCAAATTCGTATCTCTTGTCATTTCCAATATCCCCATACTGGCCCTCCTTATCTTGGACAGGGTGTATGCGGCAAATAATATGGCATGGTTCGAGTGTGTAGGGAACTGATGAGTCCACAAGGACAAAACCAGTGGTCTATGGTTATCCATGCACATTCAAAACATGCAATGTTGAAATTTTCTACAGTCTGCCTATGTATACACAAAACATGAAAGATGAAGGTGAATCATTTCATTCATTCTTGTGCAACCAATTATTATTATTTCATTATTTTGCTATTGTTAATTTACCATTACAGGTAAAATACTGACACACGGGCATTATGCCAAGTATGACGATTATAATATCTATTTATCAGATAAAAATGATCTTGTTTTGCTGTAATGTCTCGAGCACAACAGCTCCTGTATGAATGTGTGGATGTCCATTGCTAAGTCCAGCTCATGTAGATTTTTACGAAGTTATTTGAGGGTTATTTGAGTTTCTGACAAAACTATAGGTATTATTTTTTATTTTGACCGTTTCCTGCTGCCAAATTCTTGTTATTACTAGTCATAACACGTTCTGGAATACGAGTTTGCTTCCCTGGCCGTCTCATATCGTATTGAAGATATCTTCAATGCTTGCCGTTTGATTTTGAATATTTTTGTTACAGCTAACATTCATGGAAGAAAATTGTGACAGAGTAGAAGATTTGCCAAAATTCCTGGATCCAAATGCGGGTACGTGGATCTTAAATGACTACGATTTTGCTACTTCTTTGTTTATAATTGCGAAGAAGTGTTTTGAAGAGAAAAGAAAAAGGCCAGAAATGGTTGAAGTCACCGCAATGTTTTCAGAATTGTTCAAGAACCTGTAATATAGTATATTATTTTTAACATCTCACCTACATTGATTGTCCTATAGGAAAATCTAATGTTTTGATTTTTGTCTACAGTTAACAACAGTGGACTTTCTAAATAAGGTTTTAGTTACTAGTTCTAGGACGATACAAAATATAGTGTCCAGCGAAAACTTTTATGTGGAATATTTTACTTTAATGTCTGTTGCTAAATTATACCTTTTTCATATTTTCACTAGTTGCACTGCCTTTTGAGCTACACAATCATAAACAGAGTCTGCTCTGAATGGTTATATTTGAAAATATGAATAGTACCAATACCAATAGGTCGTCATAATCTACCCTGATTAATAAAGATCTGGAAACACACCTAAGATTCATCCTTCCATAGTTTAATTTTGGAGAAAAAAATTAGGCTTATGTTATTAGTAGTTGTTCAAAATATTTCTTTTGTTCTACATCCCTAACAAAAATTAATTTTAGGGATGGGGATAAAAAATGGGATTTGAATCAGCTTTGAAAATTTTTTTCTACAGATGGATATTCTATTTCAAACATTTATCTCTTCTTTGATATCGCTATTTTCCATAGTTTAGGCAGAAAAAATTGTTTTGATTTGCTACATGCCATGGATTGCAGGTATATTGCAAGTAAGGTTTTAAGAATTTGGGATCGGGATTCAATTTTGGAATTTTCGGATCTAAATTTAGAATCTCAGGATACCGGGATTGAATCCCGAATCCGAAATTCAGAAGTTGAAATAGGAAACACTCCTACATATTTATAACTAATAAACACCCACGGCGCCGATAAAAAATTTGTAAGGTCATGGGAGTAACGTCCTGTGGGATTCAGGAACAATTTCGCAATGCAGAAAAATTCCTTTTGCGTAAATGAAAATTTCGGTATTTTTCGGAATCCTAGTAAAATGTCGATCCCGGAATCCCGGGATTCTGGGATCGACAATTTACCGGGATCCCGGGTTAATGCTTCAATTCTCTTTTGATTTAGTCTGATGCCATCTGCACTTACCTCGCGACCAAGATACTCCACCTTGTCTTGTAAAAATGAACACTGCAATATTTAAAGACAATCTAGCTTTTGTAAAGCTATTAGTACATGGTCTAAATATTCAAAATTTTGTTCTGGTGTCTCAGAAGGGATTAAAATATCGTCCATATAAACAAATGCTACAGTGTATTTTAAATTACCCAGTGCAGCATTAATTCCTCTTTGAAAAACAGCAGGAGCATTAGCCAAACCAAACAGCATTCGGAGATGCTCATAATGTCTGCCGTTTTATGAATTGGGATGAATAGGGATTTGGTGAAATCCCGCAGCCATATCAAGTGAGGTGAAAAATTTACAATGGCCAAGGCGATCTAATTGATCATGTATATGGGGCAATGGAAATCTGTCTTTCACTCTATAGCATTCAATTCTCGGAAGCCCACACATATGCGGTAAGATCCGTTTTTTTTTAATCAACAGATCCGTTCTTATAGAAATCTATAAATTAAAAAATCCAAATTATATTTTTTTGTCTAAACTATGGCAAATAGCTAAATCGAACAAGAACAATGATTTGTTATTAAAAAAAATATAATTGTTTTGAAGATCTTTGGCGTTTGATGGTGCTTTAACGAAGCACTTTTGGAAAGAGATTGTCCGATTTTGTCCAGGCCTTTTAGATAATATTTTACTACAAATGTATCCATTTAATTTTGAAATGGATACTGTTACGTAAATTGAATTCTCATATGTTCAAATATTGCATGTTTTGAATGTGTATGGAAAACCGCAGACCAACTGGTTTCATCCTTCTGGGACTCATCAGTATGGTGCTCTCCCCTACACACTCAAACCATGCAATTTAGCTTGCTATATATGCTGCCGCGCTCTGGACAGATATCAGCAAGTGACAACTACTTTGAGTAATTATCTAGCATTAATTAGTGGTACTGGACCGTTCGAACAACTACTCCTCGGGCAAATACCCCGCCAGGCATTGAATTATAGAACTAAATCCAGATTTTTTGTACTACGAGACGTTTCAGACTGCTACCCCATCTAAGATGGCTTTGAAACAATCCTAATTTGTCTCCATGTACGAAACCAGTTGGTCTGCGGTTTTCCATATACATTCAAAACATGCAATATTTGAACAAAGACCTGCTTAACCCTTTCGGGACGGGAAACGACCGGAGTTGCAAAAAAAATTTTTGCCTGCCAGACGCGAAACAACTAAAGTTGAACGCTTGGAAAGCAGGTTTAGAGCGGAAAACTACCGCGGTTTGATAGTGGGGCAACATTATGATAACCAATAACGTCCATAATCGGAGCTTATTGGCTAATTTAATCTCCCTCCATTTCTTACCAGAAATCGTGTTAAATCAGTGTTAAATCGTGCAGTATACTTTGTTATGCGTTTGTGGGTGCATCTCGTGCTTAGATCTCAGAAAATTGCTCGTGATCAAGCAATTGAAATGAAAACAAAACAAAATTTAACATTTTTTGAGCGGAATAATTTGACGCGCATGGACCGCAATCGACCGGAGTCTGCGCGCTGTCCGCGCCCGTCTAGCCAGCAACGATTGTTGATATCGCTGCCGTCCCGAAAGGGTTAAAAGCACGTACGTACATGGAAACAAATTAGGATTGTTTCAAAGCCATCTTAGATGGGGTAGCAGTCTGAAACGTCTCGTAGTACAAAAAATCTGGATTTAGTTCTATAATTCAATGCCTGGCGGGGTATTTGCCCGAGGAGTAGTTTTTCGAACGGTCCAGTACCACTAATGAATTCTCATACATTACAAAAAATATATACTTGGATCCGCTTATTAATCGAATCTTTAACAAATGGATACCTAAAGTTGCAAGGCTTAAAGATGTTGAGATATTTTGCAATGCAAGTTTTGATGATAATTTCACACTTTTTACTGAGAATATCTACAAAATGATGTAGGGTTACAGGGTTCGATTATATGGGCAGTGGTTGAATTACATCATCTGTCTTCTCCTTGATAACCCTAGAAATAATTTTTATTTTCTTAGTCTACCACCATTTTTAAATATGTACTATAAACGCCAAAATTGCTATTCCATTTTACGGTTCAATTCTGCCTAAAATGCCATAACCAATTACATTCTGGGGTAAAAAAACCTTAGCAACTGTCCGCCAATTAAAGTTTTGAAGGCGGATCTAAACGATTTTATTTGAATGACAACAAACGTGTTAGCCTAAAATTAGATAAATAATCATGTTCTTTTAACGAAAAATCATATCGATGAAAACATAGCAACGTCAGGCATAAATGATTCGTGTCGCGAACTGGAACACCACTTCTGGAGTTTATAGTACATAATTGTGATAAAAATCTTCTCGGAGGCCCCATGCACAGATAGTTCATATACGTATTATTGTACTTCACAGATTATTATCCGAGAGTAGAAAATATTTCTGTAAAATTATTCTAGTTGTTGATAATAAAATGTTTATTTTTCTTAAATTGTTACCTTATTTTTATGTTCCCTAATAGCCATTTATGAGATAACAAAACAAGTTTAACTTCAAGAATCTATAATAGCTGTGTTGTGAACTACTATTAGGAAATATCTTGGCGATATTCAAAAGCATCTGCATTGGGTTCTTCAGCCAATGAAACTACACTAGTCTGCCAGGTCACTTGCGACTGCCGAGAAAGCACATACAGGTCAGGTAAAGAGCTCAGAACAATAATTACAAAAACAAAATGATTTGATCTAAATAAATCATATATAGCATCTAGACTAGAGAGAAAGAAACTTCAGTATTAAGTATTCACGGAGGCGTCTCCAGGACTTTTTCATAAATTTATGCAAAACATGCAGTTGTTTTGGGAATGTTTTCCCATCCATGAAGATCTAAACCTACGAAGGTGTGGCAGATGCAAGGATACATGCACAGTAAGTCAACGTGCAGAAGCAATAAGGGATGTTCATATTGTGTGAGTGATCACGATTTTTGTGAACTGTCCAAAACGTTGGAAATGTGTGTACAAGCAAACCAGAAATTTAACAAAAATTATGAGGCGTGTCATACAGAGTATGAAATAGAAAAATGTAAAGTTAACAAGAAGAAAAGAAGTGTTTTGGTTCGCTCGCACACAGCAATCGCATATCATGATTTCGCTCTTTGTTGGAGCTCATCAGTACGGTGCAGCTGTGCGCGGACAAACCAAACCAACATCTAGTCTATAAAGGCGAGCGGGCCACATCAGTAAGCGAGCGCCAACTCCTAAGAGTTAGAACTTGCTCCAACAACTACTCCCCGGGCAAATACCCCGACAGGCATTGAACTACAGAGCAAGTACTTGACGAAGGAGTGGCAAAACATCAGGAAACTCCCTGCTATAAACTAATGCAGGTATTAAGAATCCGACGTGCCCCTGGCGTACACAAAAGCAGTACAAAGCTCCACCAAGCAGTACAAAGCCCCACTACATACGGCTATAAAAATTAACGAGAAGGAAAGAAGTATAAAGTATGAACAAATTAAAATAGTTACACAAGTAAGAACTAGCTACATTTAGGCCAGGTCTTTATCGAGCAATATTAGGGACTTTGATAGTGATGTTGTAGATGTAAGAATTAATGTTGATAGTGTAACTCATTGTGAGGAGCTGCTAAATGGTGCGGCTGACCTTCAGTATTTTTCATCAAAATATTCGTAATGTAGAAAAGAGTTTCTGACAATTTTAGATTTTTATAAGCCAATGTAAGCGACTTTTTGAAATAATAATATTGAAAAATTGAAATCGGTTCACAAATAACCGAGGATATTAAGAATTTCATGAAATCTACAAGCGGCGATTTTGATGATGCCATAAATTCTATACGCCACGCACCAAAGAGTGACATCATGGAAATTGCTCATTTAGAGGTTGTTTCCGATGAAGAAACAACACTGCCACCATTTCTTCACTAAAGCTCTGCCAAAGAGCATGTTTTTTCTACATGTGTTTCCCTATTATATGCATGTTTTGGAAATATGCAACATGGCCACCTAGTGTGCAAGAGCCCTAAATTGAGTGTTTTGCACATGCAGGAATTTACTGCTGTTTAAACTTTCTATAAATTTGGACTTTAATTTGCATTATAAATAAAACAAATTCATATTTTTATCTTTTGTATATTTGAAAATTTTCTGTCGAAATTTAAATATTCCTAAATGCATAAGGTCATTAAAATATTTCGAAAATTTACTTATCCAAATTATAAATATAAACTTGACGCAAATACAATATCTCTCTTTATTAATTTAATTGCGGAATTAAATTTATCTTCTAAATCGGTATTTCCTATAGTTTTCGATGCTTGTACCATCTGACGAAGCAATTCTTCCAATCTTCGCATACACCTGATAATGGATCCCTCAAAAATTTCCGTCATCTTGCAAAGATCGCTGAAAGGAGATCCATTGCACCAGGCATAAACAATGTCCATAAGAAAAGGCCGAAAGCGTTCTACATACTCGTCTTCATCCAGAGGAAGGCGAGCTTCCGTACTCACTTTTGCTATCCTTCGGGCCAAATCCTTCAAAAAAAATATTTAAACTGCAGCTTTCCGATGGTACAAGAAATTCTTTTGGCATCTATGTATTTTAAACCATTTCTGTGTAACTTCTAACTTCTTAATTTTGAAGACGTTACAAAATTATATGACCCTTTTTCTCGGTAAAATTAGAAGTATAAACACCAAGACTCAAAATTGAACTCAGTTGTAAAAAATTTATTTTAAACGAATGTGTTGGATTAGAAATTATACTGACCTGCATTTTTCTGAGAGGTCCAGAAAGTTCTTCCGTCAATTTAGGTGTTTCATTACCTTTCTCATCACATACAAAGCAACTTAAAAGAGCGCATGATTGAGCAGCAGATAGTTGTCCAAAAACACCATTGAAAACCAATTCCGTAATTAACAGCTCATCAGCACTGTAAAATACAAATACCTATTGCATTAAAATGTTTGTGAATTAATAGTAATACATAATAGTAATTTTATTGGCAAAGACAATAAACTTTGAATGAACTTCTCGACTTAAAATATCGTCAGGAACACATTTACTTAAACTACGTACATCCCATTGCGGGACAACCTGTATACAGTGTGTCCATGGATTGAGTTGACGAGAAGAAAAAAATCTTTATTAATGACCTTACGTCGAAAAGTCTTTAGAAAAAATTTTGCTTGTCGAGAAAATGAGATCACCCTAAAAAAATACACGGAAAGGGAAACTGGCACTGAAGGCAGCTGTGACACAAAAATTATATGGTTCCATTTAAAGAAATGAAGTTATTTGGTTTGGACATTTTGGAACTTTGTCCTGCAATTGCTCGTATGTTGTATAAAACTTTCTGCTTTTTGTTGCTCTAGCGGTTACCCTTAGATATTGCTTTCATCAGTTTCATGCCACCAAAATGTTATCACTACAGCTTTGTAAATTTTTTCCTTAAAGAGTCATAAAATATTTTTAAGTACTAGAATAGAATAGCAAAAAGATATTTAATTTTCAAAATTCTTCTACATTGGCCAACAAAATTTTTAAGAAAACACTGGCAATACCAAAAATATGCTTTTAGGCAAAAATATATTGTACCCCCATTAGTAATATCAAAAATAGTTTAGATTCCGCAGCTAGATATATTTTGGGTTATAAACAGAATGAAAGTAGGAAACTCTGGATAACAAAACATATTGTGAGTCTAATAGAGGAAAGGCGAAAATATAAAAATAGGTTAGATGAAAGAGGGAAAAAAAGATATAAGGCGATCAAGTGGGAAATTATTAGGAAATGTAGGAAAGCGAAAGAGCAATGGATCAATAATAAATGCAAAGAAGTGGAAGATAAGTTTGAAGTAGGAAAGACTGATGAAGCATGTAAAATAATTAGGAGAAATTTTAGAGAAATTGGATCTAATACCAAAAACTTTAGAAATGAGGCAGGAGATATCCTAATCGGAAATGGGGAGAAGGCAGGTTGGTGGAAAGAATATTTGGGAAACTTATATGCGGGACAGGAAGTGGAAGATATATTAGAAAGCGAAAGCAGTATAGAGGGGGAAAACCTACGGTGCTCTATAATGAGAGAAGAGTTTGAGCTGGCACTAAAAAGTTTAAGAAACAATAAAGCTCCAGGTATAGATGGCTTGCAGGCAGAAATCTTAAAGTGCACAGGTCAAGATGTAATAGATCGTTTATTTAAATTAGTTAGTCGCATATACCTGACAGGCGAGATTCCAGAAGATTACAAAAGGAACATCATAGTAGCTTTGCCAAAAAGGAAAGGCGCGGATAGGTGCGAAAATTTTAGAACTATCAGTTTAACTTCCCACACGTCAAAAATTTTAACTAGAATTGTGCAAAGAAGTTCGGAGAAAAGGGCGGAAGAAATATTAGGAGATCAGTTTGGATTTAAATGAAATAGAGGAATGCGCGAGGCCAGTTTTGCTTTACGAGTAATTATAGAAAAAACAATAGAAAAGAGAAAGAGCGTCTATATAGGATTTGTAGATTTAGAAAAAGCCTTCGACAACGTAAAATGGGGGACGATGTTCGAAGTGCTCAGAAAGGTAGGGATGAAATATAGGGACAGAAGAATAATACATAATCTCTACAAAGAGCAAAAGGCAGTTATAGAATTTGAGCAGGAACGAAGAGAAGTAGATATACGGAAGGGAGTGAGACAGGGATGTGTATTGTCACCTCTAGTTTTCAATTTATAAATCGAAGATGCTCAGATTTGTGGATGATATAGCAGTGTTAGCATCTAGCAAAGAAGAATTAGGAGCGGCTTTGAATGAAATGGAAGCAGTTTTGACACAGGGCTATGGCATGAAAATCAATAAAAAGAAAACTAAAATTTTGGTATGTAGAGGGAGTGAAAATATAACTAAAATTGAAATACAAATAGGAAATGAGAAGATAGAGGAGGTCGCGGATTTCTGCTATTTAGGAAGTAAAATAACTCGAGATGGTAGGAGCACTAACAAAAAATAGCGCAGGGTTGAGTTGCGTTTAACAAAAAGAAACGACTGTTATGTTCGGGAATGGTTAATGTAGAAACTCTGAAGAGACTCTAAAAGTCGTATGTATGGAGAACGGCATTATACGGGAGTGAAACTTGGACAATAGGAGAAGCGGATCGAAAAAGAGTAGAAGCATTTGAAATGTGCTGCTACAGACGCATGATGAAGATACCGTGGATAGATAGGGTTAGCAATAGGGAAGTATTAAAAGGAGTTGGGGAAAAGCGAAAGGTATGGAAGACAATAAAGAATAGGAGAGACAGGATGGTAGGATACCTTCTAAGACACGAAGGAATAGTTCGCGACATACTAGAGTCAGAGATAGGAATAAAAAGAGGTAGGGGTAGGCCTAGATTAGATTACTGCTCTCAAATAGTTAGGGATGTAGAATGTTCTACTTTTAGGGAAATGCGTAGGTTAGCTCAGGATGGAAAAGGATGGAGGTACGCATCCAACCAGTCTTCGGACTGAAAACCTTATGATGATGATAGTAATATCAAATAAGAAACATGCAAATGGAATGAAACACAAGTTTTCCATTAAAAAAAACAAAGGTAGGTGCTGTGCAGAAGAAATGAGCCAGACTTTATATGTGAAAATAATTTTATTTGATGGAGCAACAAAAATAAAAGGGGCGTCTCTCGCTAAACATTTTTCTCTAAAAATTTATAATAGAGCTAGAATGAAGAATGCTGCACTCACCTTATGTACAGACTGCCATTTAAAATAAGAAAGTGACTACAACTTCTGTTAAAGTTTGAATCGGAAGTAACAGATGTTTTTTAAATCAAAAGTAATGTATTATTTATTAACCACAAATATTAAAGATACCTATCTAATTTTCAAAACATTTCTACATCTGTCAAAATCTTCAAAAAATTGCTGGTAACACCAAAAATATTTCTCTTGGGCAGGAACAAAGGGAAGTAGATATCCGGAAGGGAGTGAGACAGGGATGTGCATTGTCACCTCTAGTTTTCAACTTATATATCGAAGATGCGATTAATATTGTTAAGGAAAGAACAGCCTCAGGGATCAATGTACAGGGCCAAACTATTAACATGCTCAGATTTGCGGATGATATAGCAGTGTTAGCATCTAGCAAAGAAGAATTAGGAGCGGCTTTGAATGAAATGGAAGCAGTTTTGACACAGGGCTTCGGCATGAAAATCAATAAAAAGAAAACTAAAATTTTGGTATGTAGGGGATGTGAAAATAGAACTAAAATGGAAATACAAATTGGAAATGAGAAGATAGAGGAGGTCGCGGATTTCTGCTACTTAGGAAGTAAAATAACTCAAGACGGTAGGAGCACTAAAGATATAAAACAAAGAATGGCGCAGGGCCGAGTTGCGTTTAACAAAAAGAAACAACTGTTATGCTCGAGAACGGTTAATATAGAGACTAGGAAGAGACTCTTAACGTCGTATGTATGGAGTACGGCATTATACGGGTGCGAAACTTGGACAATAGGAGAAGCGGATAGAAAAAGAGTAGAAGCGTTTGAAATGTGGTGCTACAGACGCATGATGAAGATACCGTGGATAGATAAGGTTAGCAATAGGGAAGTATTAGAAAGAGTTGGAGAAAAGCGAAAGGTATGGAAAACAATAAAGAGTAGGAGAGATAGGATGGTAGGACACCTTCTAAGACACGAAGGAATAGTTCGTGACATACTAGAGTCAGAGATAGGAATAAGAAGAGGTAGGGGTAGGCCTAGATTAGACTACTGCTCTCAAATAGTTAGGGATGTAGGATGTTCTACTTTTAGGGAAATGCGTAGGTTAGCTCAGGATAGAAAAGAATGGAGGTACGCGTCCAACCAGTCTTCGGACTGAGAACCTTATGATGATGATGGGCAAAACATATTTCATACAATGTCATAGTAAAATCAAATAAATATAAAAATGCAATCAAATACGGTATAAATTAAAAAAAATGGCTAAGTGTTGTGCAGAAGAAATGGGATAGCCAGTATGAGTGATAACAATTTTATATGAGAGTATTAATAATAAAAGTGAGTTTCTCCTATCCCACACTGTTGGCTGAACTTGTATAGAGGCTTCTATTTAAAGTAAAAAAAATTCAGCTTCCGTTAAAGCAGTAACTCTGGGATGCTTTTTAGTTCAAAAGTAGTTACCAACCATATCCCGCGGGTGCAATGACATCGACCCACTTAGTATTTTAGACAAATTCTTTCTCCAGGGAATTCTAGTATAATCTAGTAAAATAATATACAGGGTGTATCCAAATAAGTGCGAAAAAATTTAAGAGGCGATTCCTTGTTGAAAATTAAAGGGGGTGTTTGATATAAACAAATCCTCATATGTCCCTTCCTTAGGAGTTACGCTCCTCCAAAGTGGGAGGCGCAAATTATGTTTTTTATTTTTTTGTCAAAATTTGAAATAGTTAGGGAAATGAAATTTGGTGGAAGGTTTCTAATGTTAAAAAGCCTACTTTCGAAGATTTTTTAGGACGATCCATATTGTTATAAGTGGATGAAACTCGCAACCCCTCTAAGCAACTTGGTGCCACCTACTAATTTTACTTGGAATTTAATTCTTTCAGTGCATGATGAAGTTAATCATTTTTTTTCCAGAAAACTATTGATTTTACAAAAACAGCAAAAGAGATACGAAAGTTTTTAAATGAATGAAGCTTTCTAAGGCGTATTTTTAAACAATCAATTTCTTACACGGTAAAAATGTAAAACGTTAAAAGGGAAAAAATTAAGAGGAGTTGCGAGTTTCATCCACTTATAACAATATGGATAGGTCAAAAAATATTCGAATGTAGCCTTTTTAACATTAGAAGCCTTCCACCAAATTTCATTTCCTTAACGTTTTCAGATTTTGGGAAAATAAATAAAAACCTAATTTCCACCTCCCACTTTGGAGGAGCGTCACTTCTAAGGGAGGTACATATGAGGATTTGTTTATATCAAACACTCCCTTTAATTTTCAACAAGGAATCGCCTCTTAAATTTTTTCGCACTTATTCGAATACACCCTGTATAGTCTAAAAGATTATTTTACTTATTTATGAACATATGATTTTTAAGTTTTATGTTGGTTCACATTTTTACATTCTTAAACATAGTAGTAAAAGAATAAAGATATTTTCAGCAGGAGATTACGTGTGATTTTTTTTTCCTTGAATAAATATTCCAGATAGTGGTATAATTTTTTGGCAGATCTCTTTTATTTAAATTATCTTAACTGCCATTCTGTGTTTTAAGTGTTTAATCGCAAAAAAATTGTTTTCCAGAAATGCTCTGCTTCAAGCAAGAAACAGTCAGAGATTCGTGGCCATGCAACTTAACTTAAGACGATCAGCAGTTAGAACGGTGTTCCAAGAAACTGGTTCTTATAATCGGAGACCAGGATCTGGCAAGGAAAAAGGCAAAACCGAAAGGGACGAATATTTTCCGATCATATTAGCACTGAGGAAACATCACTTGAATAGTGTCCTGTTGCAGCTGCATCTACGGGAAGCGCGTGGTGTGGCTGTTAGTAGGCGGACTGTGAGGAGGAGGCTTAAAGAAAAAGTCCTTGTATCACACAAGCCTGCAAGTGGTACAAAATTGACAGCAGCCCACCGCCAAGCTTGCCTCCAATTCGCAAGAGAATACCTGAATTGGGCAGTTGAACAATGGGGGGGTCAGTTCTTTTCTCTGATGAGACCAAGATTTGCCTTCTTAGCAACTATGGAAGAAACAGGGTATACAGAAAACATGGGGAACGATTCGCACAATGTTGCTTTCCAGATCGAGTCCTTTTTGGAGGTGGATCATGTATGATTCGGGGAGCAATATCCTTGACAGCAATTCATTTTTATGCAAGATAATGCGAAACCTCACACTGCAGCAGTTGTGCAGGGATATTTGCAAGAGGATGGTATACAGGTAATGGAATGGCCAGCACGCAGCCCCGACCTAAATCCCATTGAACATCTTTGGGATCAACGAAAAACGAAAATTTGACGTAGAGATCCTGCACCTAAACGTTACAAGAGCTTGCGATTGCAGTTGAAGAAGAATGGCTCAACATACCTCAAGAAAATATAGCCAACCTCATAGAATCGGTGAAACACCAGATGCAGGCGGTTATAAGGGCAAGAGAAGGAACACTAATTTATTATTAATTTTGAAAGTTTTTCATAATTTAGATTTTAACTGTTCAGGATCTTCAATTTTGTTTATTATTTTTTTTTCTAAAAATGATATTTTTGCGATATTTTATTTATAACCAAAAAACTTCTGAATAACCAATGGAATTTCAGGATATTCATTTGAGTCTGACCGTCAGTAGTGATCTCTAAAATTAAAAAAATACCCATAGTAAAAAATAGGGCTCATTTATACAAAATCAGTTCAAAACTGTAAGTGGGCTGATTTTATGAACCCAAGTGTACTTAAGTACAGGTTTGCCAGAATTCGACCATGGAAATTTAAAGACAGATTTCTTGACCAAAAACGTCATGAAAAACACTTATAATCACATACCCGATTCCCCAACAGAGAGGAGTTACGGTTTTAGGAGGAAAATGGGTTGCAGAAGGTTTTTCTACAATAACTTTCGAATCATTTAAAATACAGCAACCAAGTTTCTCTGGTTTAATAAGGTTGCCATACTACAAACCTTCACAAAGTTTGATGAAATTGTTTTGATATTCTTCACTCTGTTTGATAAAAACTGTCTCTTTTTAGCGTTTGAGAGAGTCATAACAAGGAAATGGCTGAACCGCTTAACGATTTTGTTGGTACCCTGTATAAGTACTATAATTTGGAAGAACATGCTATAAATATCGCCCCCTAACCAAGTCTGTTAAAAAAGGTCAAAAATGAATCGTCATCGGCACAACAGTGCGACCTGTTGGGCTCTTGACAAAACCTTTCCATATATTTGTTTATTGCTTCGACCACGCAGATTAGATAAGACTTTCTACAAATCCGTTAACGGAATTTTATGGCTCTTTAACATACCTGCTTAATTCACAAGCGACCCTTCCTTTTAACTGGATAACATCTGCGTTTGTGCAATATCCCAACCTCCTAAGAACACGCTTCCTACATTTCAGTTCATCCAGTTGTAGTACAGATTTTGCAGTCAACAGCTTTTGCTTGGCCACCTTCAATTCTTCCTCAACAGCAACTTTCTTTTCGTATTTGGGATACTCACTTTCTAACAGGGCAGTGTTCTGCAACGGATGCTCATACATTCTAGAAAATTAAAGTGACTCTCAGGACTGTATCACTATTTTCAAAAACAATAATACTTTTTTTCTAGATGCTCAATCTTACGAACTATTTCCAAAAACTCAGGCTCCTCAATTTTCATGTCTTTAACAGGATTGAGGAGTGGTGGTCCTTCAGGGAACCTCTTTTTCACTTCTTTTATTGCTTTATGCATGCCCTTTCGACTATCTTTTGAGGTAAGATCTGTAGGGCAGTATAGCCGAACTGATGATATTCGTGTTATGAGGGTTGAACACACTGACACAACTTCAATTTCACCTTTCTGCAACACAAAAACTGTAGATAATTATACATGATTACACGGGCACATCATGGTAGGAGTAATTTTTTGATGAGGCGGTTCAGCTATTTATGGTTCAGTTTAAATACAAATCTCTGGGTTCGGCAGGATTTCTAGTTCTGAATAGGATATTCATGATAGGTAACTAGTGTGGAGAATGTCAACGTGTATACTTGAATCTAAGGCAGAAGAAAGAACGAACCAGTACTTCAAATGGTATTGGCACAATAATTCTAAGATTATCTTAAAAATTTATTATAACATATACAGGGTAAGTCAGTTTTAATGTAAAATACTTCAGGAATATACACATAAAACACATCAAAATAATGCATGTTTGCTATATCATCAGCTAACCAAAAATCCATAATTTTTGAGATACAGGGTACCTATTCAAGTTTCCTTTTTCAAAATAATTTTTATTTAATAACTCGAAATAGGTATATGAAAGTTACCAATTTGAAATTTGGTAAGCTGTTTTCTTAAAATGAAATTCATTGATAGGTGCAGTCAACATTCTTACTGGGGTTGTTCACTCCCTTTTTAAAAATATTTTGCAAGCTGCTGAACATTTTCTGGAAAATAGCGAAACTTTTCAAATCCTTGGTGGACTTTTGACAAGAACTTATTCTTGCGAAATTTTACCTACTTTCTTTTGAAATTTTTATTACAAAGAATTTCCAGGCTGTGCCCATTACTGCAATAAAAATTATGTTCAATTAATATTTTTAAAAGGGAAACTTAAATACCCTGTATCTAAAAAAACGGTGGATTTTTGGTTAGTTGATGATATAGCAAACACGCATCATTTTGATGTATCTATTCAGGGTGATTCTTTTAAAGCGCACATTAGAAAATATTCGACTTCTACTTATGCTAGAGCTATGAAACTTGGAACCTAGCCATAATCGATGATTCCGAGACGAAATTAAATATTTACAGGATGACGTCACTCTTAAAAATGGCGGAAGTAGACGCTATCTTTGCTTTTTTAAATGACAATCAGCCATTTTGATTTCATATTTGAATTCGGCACTTAATTCCGAGTACAACTAATCAAATTGTCACTACTTATCTGTCATACTTTTTGACACCAATTTACTAAAAAACTGCAAATAGCTCCAAAACGATTGGAGTTAGATACAGCACATGCTAACATAACTCCCCTTAGAATTAAATTTTACATCCAATGGTGACATAAAATTTGACACGTGCCATTCGAAAAAATTGAGTTTTTGACATTTTGCGATACCCGTATTCAAAAAATTGTAGCAACCGCTCGCAAACTCGTTATGACTTCAGTTGTCAATCAAGACATTCCCTGGAGCTTAGGGAATCGAAGTAAAAAAATCATCGACTTATCTTCAGCGGTTCAAGGGATATAAATTTTTTAATGAACCCTTGCATCTGCAAATTTGAAGAGGAAATGTGGCATATATGTCAAAAAGTATGACAGATAAGTAGTGACAATTTGGTTAGTTGTACTCTGAATGAAATGCCGAATTCAAATATGAAATCAAAATGGCCGATTTTGTCATTTAAAAAAACAAAGATGGCGTCTACTTCCGTCATTTTTAAGAGTGACGTCATCATGTAAATATTTAATTTCTTCTCGGAATCGTCGATTATGGCTAGGTTCCAAGTTTCATAGCTCTAGCATAAGTAGAAGTCGAAAATTTTCTAATGTGCGCTTTAAAAGAATCACCCTGTATATCCCTGAAGTATTTTACATTAAAACTGGCTCACCCTGTATAGTTCGGGCTTACTCGAAAAAAACCCAGATTTTTGAAACCTGACATAGGCACTGAGTTTGCGACCTCGTAACCCTGCCGCAAGTGCCGCCATCTTGAAAATATGGCGCCAAACATCAGTTTCTTGACAATATCTCCTAGACAAAAAATAGCAATTATGAAAATTATAGAGAATTAAATTTTCTACAATTTTTGTCTAATTTTTTCATTGGATAAATAATTGAAGTTATTTCATTAAGCTATTTTTTGTCTAGGAGCTACTGGAAGGATATAGCGTCAAAAAACTGATTTTAGGCGTCACATTTTCAAGATGGCAGCACTAGTGGCAGCGGTACAAGGTAGAAAACATAGTGTTATATACAACATGAAGCTGTATAAGTATGAAACTGCAAAGTTATAAAAATCCGGGATTTTTTAGAGGTTAGATCTCTCACACAGGTAAAAGATGATCCCGAGGCCAGGTTGAGACGTTTTTCAGGTAAATTCTTAATTAGGTTCATGAATCGATGATGAGCAGGTAGTTAGACAGGTAGAAACTTATGAGGGTAGGAGTCCATTACAACATATTATCGTCAGTCTTAATGAAGTTCATTTCATATCATATATCGTATCATATCATACATCATATATCATATCATAACAAATCAAATCATATCATATATCATATATCATATATCATATCATATCATATCATATCATATCATATCATATCATATCATATCATATCATATCATATCATATCATATCATATCATATCATATCATATCATATCATATCATATCATATCATATCATATCATATCATATCATATCATATCATATCATATCATATCATATCATATCATATCATATCCTCATGGTAGCTCCTTTTCTCATTTCCAATTATTTGAACACATATTCCGCAAAGTCTTGTAATCCACCGTCATTAGTAGATCTAGTCACAGAAAACCTTCGGTGGGCCTGGTATTGTTTTCTAATCATTTGCTTCACAATCTGATTAACTCAGGGTTTACTTTTTCCCCATCATTACATTTCTTAATGGTACATAATAAGAAAATTTATTGTCATGCTCAGCTTGAGATAAAAATCGGAAAATTTATGGTATGTCACCATTAGGGCTGCAAGTATTTAGAAATAAATATCGAATATCGATAATGAGATTATATCGATATTTCCGATATTATCAATAATTCCGATAATATCGATAGTATTGATATTTTCGATTCTATCGATATTTTCGATTGTATCGATATTTTCGATAGCATTGATATTATCGGAAATATCGATATTATCTAAAATATCGATATCGATTTTTTGCAATATCGCTTATCGTTAATATTGATATATATATTTTTTTTAATCATTTATTATTTATATTCATATAAAATTTATATAAAATGATATATCGATAACAGCTGGCAGCCCTATTCATTGCTGCTGATTTTATCAATATTTTCTTTGTAATCGATATTGCCAAAATATCGGTACTATCACGTTGATATTATTCGTAGAAATATTTAAAATATCGATATTATCAAAATATCGAAAATATCGATATTATCGAAAATATCGATATCATCGATATCGGTTTTTTGCAATACCGTTTATCGATATTATCGATAATATTGATATAAAACGATATATCGATAACATCTGGCAGCCCTAGTCACCATATCTGTTATTCCATTCAATATTTTTGAGAATTGCTGATACCTGCTCATATGAAGCCTCAATTATTGTTCTTACATACGTACTTATAATTTTTTCTGAAGTGATATCACTGTTATAAATACCAAAATACAACTGAAGCCAGTATTTTCCTAATCAGCGATTGCAAACATCGCATAGTTTCAAATTGCTGTCTCTTTTTTTATATAGTTATTTTATATTTTCACAAATAACGGAGGCCAATTCTGCCGCCTTAAGCTAAAAGGCAGTAACTCCATTTTTTCATGTTTGGAGTTACTGCAGTTTTTTGATATTTGGTTGCCATTATCGGTAGTTTAAATACTCTAAAAAGCAGTATAAGTGGATATACTGCTTTTTAGAGTATTTAAACGACAGATAATGGCAACCAAATATCAAAAACTACAGTAACTCCAAACATGAAAAAATGGAGTTACTGCCTTTTAGCTTAGGGCGGCAGAATTATAAGACTCTACATTTTACTTATTTACCTGATCATCACTGCAAGGTTTTGGAATAGTATCTTGATTATTAGAATTTCCATCCGAGACAACATGCAATAAAATATCAACCTGCACTCTAGTGACATTTCTTGCAGGGTTACCTTTTCTTTTGCCTTTACTAGGTTCCGAGACTTTTTTAAAATTAACAACAGCGCCCCAGTCATATTCTTGGTCATTATGTTTAATCTAAAACAAAACAAGAAAAATAATTGGGTTCGTATTCCCTTTTAGTAATCTTAGATCCATTATGAATAGGAACTAGGTACTAAAATAAATTAACAGTACTAAGTAAGAGCAATATAAACAATTATAAAAAAAGTACCTTAACTAATCGTCCTGGTTGTAAAAATGGTATTAAATACTGCGATTTTGTGATATAGGTTCGAAACTGTGAACCCAAAGATTCCAATTCTCGGTGAATATTAAAATAGGAGGCTACTTGTGCTTCATTTTCTATTTTGAATTTGTTAAACTCTTCCAGTTTTTGATGGTAACCTAGAACAACAAAAAATAGATATATAAAACCCGTAGATTTATAACATTTAAATTTAATGTTTACCCTTCAACCGTTGGGTTTCTACTTGAAGAACATTAATGTTTAGGGAGGCACGGGTAGATTGGAATGTTATAAAAAACAGTTGAGAAAACCTTGGATGATGACGAAGTATGTGTATTTAAATATTGATAAAGTTCGCAACATGGACACAGAATTGACTGAAGTTATGACATAAAAATTTGCTGCAGTCTGGTTCAATGATGGTAGGTAGTTAATAACTCTCATTTTCTTTAAACATATTTAAGTACACAAACAAACATTTCAAAGACTTTACTTACCATCATACAATCCTGGAATGGCGGCCTGATTCTGGAATTGATAAAAAGACCGTTCCAACATATATTCCGGGTTAATTTCCTCAATACGCAGCAAATTCAAAACCATATTGTATGTAAGATGGAAGGCTGAATTTATAGGATCTGGCTGGCCCTTTACAATATCTCGACCGGTAGTAGGAGGTACTTTTTCATCAACCATTAGGATAACAATGCCCTTCTCATCGAGCCCTCTCCTACCAGCTCTACCAGACATCTGTATGTACTCTCCCGATGTTAACTGAAAATTTCTGACCATAGTATTCATGGAAAAATAAAGAGGATGATGAGTTGAAGAAGACAACATCAAGATTCCCAGTTATAATCACAAAATTCTATCAGCTCTGTCATTCACTATCCGTACCACCAACTGCATTAAAGAGTCAGTCCTACAATTATTTAATTTTCGTGCCCCCCGACATTTGGCCAAACTATTAACATGCTCAAATTCGCGGATGATATAGCAGTGTTAGCATCCAGCAAACGAGAATTAGAAATGGCTCTGAACGAGAGCTACGGCATGAAAATCAATAAAAAGAAAACCAAAATTTTGGTATGTAGGGGGCGTGAAAATAGGACTAAAAGTGAAATACAAATATGAAATGAGAAGAAAGAGTGAGTCGCGGATTTCTGCTATTTAGGAAGTTAAATAACTCATGATGGTAGGAGCACTAGAGATATAAAACAAAGAATAGCGCAGGGTCGAGATGCATTTAACAAAAAGAAACAACAAAGAAAAAAAAAAATTATACAACAAAAAAATAAAGGATGTGTCAAGTAAGGGCATTTCCAAACTTTTGTTTGCTTAAACTCTTTCGGTGATTGGAAATTCACGTGTGACCTGATTGTTCACGACTCACATTTCGTTAATCGATTCACGATTACTAAATATAAGATTATGTACCCGCTCACTTATGCTCACATTCTAAACAGAAACAGAAAACTGGACTGGAACTGTTATTTTCTTTAGACTGGAATCCGAACCATTATCGCGGCTGATTTTTCGGTTCTTTTAGGTTCCTTTCAGCTCCAAGGAAATTTATTCAAATGACATTTAAAAAATACTTTAAGAGTAAATAGTTGTACGAACAAATCACATTTTTGAAGGGAAAGAAAAAAAGCAACTGTAAGTTCAGTTCACATCATAGTTTTACTATGTTCTTAATTTTCTAATAGTTAGTAAGTAGTTACTTCAATTCTTAGGCATCCGGTGGAGAAAAAGGCAGCAGCGATAGCAATAAATTACAAAACGTAAACTAGAAGAACCAGCAACAGCAAGTAACCATGACCAGTCATCCAGGCAATCATGTTGGATGAACATGAAGAACAAAATGATCCACAGTTGGACTTCGAATAGAACCTTCTTTGTTTTTGTTTGTATTGATTTGTGAATGTAATTCAATTATACAGGGTGTTTCTGGGTTAACTGGACAAACTTGAAATCTGAATTCAGGACCTCAAAATGAGAGAAAAAGTTCCTATGAGCGTATGTCCGGAAATGCTTCGTTAAAAGTTGCATTAAGTATTTAAGAAAATGGAAAATGCCTTGCAAGCGTTTCCGATGGTAGAAAGCCTTCATCAAAATTCATTTTTTCATCTTTCTCCAAATTTGAGAAAGAAAATAAAAGCCTAACTTTATCCTTTCCGGACATACCCTCATAGGAACTTTTTCTCTCCTTTTGAGGTTCTGAATTCAGATATTAAATTTGTCCAGTTAGCACTGAAACACCCTGCATAATTGTCAGTTGTCATATGGTTCCAGTGGGGGTTATAGGTTAATAATAATACATATAAGAAATAATAATCTCACTGGAACCGAAAAAACCGAAAAGAAGTGAAATAAAAAACCAGAACCGAACCGTTTTAATGGGGAAAACCCGCAAATTTTGAAAATGATCATATTGAATAGTTTACTACCCAAAACAAATTCCGCAACTTTCGATTTTTACATTTGAGTCTTATTTTCGTCATAATTAAATACGAAACATGCGTCTCGCTCGATACACAATATTTGAATGACGCTGGTGACGTACTTGACCACTGGGCCCGACAGATTAGGTAGGGATTTTCAAATGCGCAAACCGATCCGTTTGCACCCTGAGCGCTCGTTTATTTCTCGACTCCTCCCACTTTTTCCAGGGAGACGCGTAAACACCGCCGGCGCAACGGATAGGTCTCCTACGCCACAGAAAGCGCGCGTTTTAGCCATCCCGGTCATGCTGCTTTCTAAGTTGCAAATTTTTCGTTCAGCACGGCAGATAATCAAAATTTTTACGTGGTACGCGATACATATTCTATTTATGCTTGATATTACAGTACTAAAAGTTATAAATTCGATTAAGCGGGTCTTCCCCATTCCACAGAACCGAAACCGTTGAAACAAATATAAGATGAACCAGAACCGTACCGGAACCACTATTTCATTTGGGTCCGGGTTCCGGGTACCCGATTCTAAATTAAAAAGTTGCTTATGTTCATTATGGGTAATGACGTAACCTACAAATATTCATTTAAAGTGTCTGTCCCTTCTATAAACAGCTTCTACAGCTTCATCGCTATCGTTAAGTTGGCAGAAGAACTTATATTATTATTATATTTTTACAGGTTGTATCTAACCTATACTTGGGCCGCCCAACAGACGGAGTGATCACCCTGCAAAAACGTGCTCTAGCGGGGCCAATTGTAATTTATGACGACCGAATTGGAGTGATGCGACTTCGTTGGGTCTAAAGAAAGCGCATCACTGCGGTTCGGTTGTCCTAAATTGATATTGGTCCCGCCTAGAGCATGTTCTTGCAGAGTGATCACTCCGTCTGCTGGGCGGCCCAAGTATAATCATAACTACCCTATTACTTTGCTGTATGGAGTTTTCTACACCCTGCCCTACTTTCTTGTGCATGACAATTTCTACTCCGGAATATTTTGCATGGACTCATACTTTAAAATTCTGAGCTGGCCTTCTTAATTTTAGTGCTGTACGTCAGATCCGGATTTATCAGACTGCGAAATCCGTATCTGGATCAATCCGGATTTAGGTAAGTGATATCCGGATCTGATTCGGATCTGGATCTTGGAGCGTTATCTTGGATTAAGACGATATTGGGATAAGTGCATATTTGTTTTTAAAATTAAATTTTTTGTTGCAAATTTTATCTCTTATTTTACCAATTTCCCAATGCACTTTCTATTTTCTTCATTTTTATTAAGTAATAACTATACCGTCTTCAGCAAACAACGTAATTTTCAGAACCGGATAGCGGATCTGACGCCACGATCCGAATCCAAGATCCTAATCCCGATATCTGGATCTTATAATAAAATCCGGATCCGGCTTTTTTTTAACGTATCAGGATCCGCCAAAATTTATGGATCCCTACAGAACTACTTAATTTATTATATTTTTCTATTGAACATAATATAACTCCATTTTCCACATATTCATAGGTGCAGTTGAATCATACTGAAATGGATAATGGAATACCTAATGAATTATTTGAACTCACCCATCTATACTCTTTCCCATCAAACTTTCTCATGCCAGTAAAGAGTACTGTACGAGCAGGCATATTCAATCCCATAGCAAAAGTTTCGGTTGCAAACAGTGCTTTGATCAGTCCTTCACCAAATAAAATTTCTATAGTTTCTTTCAAAATGGGCAAGAGTCCACCGTGATGAATACCAATTCCTACAAATACATCATAATAAACAGGAATTCAAAACGCAAAAATAAACTTTCACCTCTCCGCAGAAGAGGCAACAAATGCTCCACTTGAGGCAAATTTCTGTCATCAGCGTTTAATACATCCATTGCATTTGAAAATACTTCATCTACCAATTGCTTCTCAGCAGCTGCAATTGATTGATACATGATAACAAGGCTATGCTTATGTAGATGTGACTGGGTAAGTTCGAAACTGGTGAATGAAGACAATCACCTTGAACAGGTTTTCCCATAATATTTTAATAGAAATACAGGGTTTATTTCAAGATATGTCAAAAAATGGCAAACCAAAAGGTCTAGGACTTTCTGAATTGCCAGAATTACTTGCCAGAAAAACAAACAAGTATTGGAAATATCAAATTTTTAAATTGCAGGTTTAAATGACAGCCGAGATACGGCACCCTCAAATCATGTTTTTTTTTATCGGCCAAACAGGATGCGGCACAATTTGGAGACATTTAAATAAATGTAACAGAGAGTCAACTACAAATTCTTTACTTACTGGTATTGAAGTCTAATCTAGTCATTTGCATGGCATACAGCTCACAATCTTTTTTGCTAAAACTGAAAACAATAACAGGAGCAAAGCTTCGTTCCATAATCATCTTCACAATTTTAAAAATGTCCGACTGTGAAGGGTCTTTTCCACTTATACCTCCACGACGACCTTTCTGGTCTCCTTTAGCTGCATCTCCACTATTTTGCAATACTGCCATGGCTGTATTAAAATTTTCGTCATTGAAAGTTCCCTAAAAATTTGACACAGTTATTTCTTTTTAATTTTCCCTATCTTCACTTATTTTTGGTAAAACCCAATGTAAAGGATCTCCTTCAAGTGTGAAAAAATAAATAACACTAATGATATCGATTTTTCTTGAAGGTGAGAACAGAAATGAGAAATTAGAACGATTGAACGATAGATTAAATTTCCAAAAAACTAAAATAGTGGAAAAAAGGTTTAAAAACGTCACTGCTACCCCCAAACTGCACACCTCTGATTTTATTTATAAATCTGTTCGTGACATTTATAAATATAATAACAAATTGCGGAAACTTACACTTTCATCAACGACCATATGAATTCCTTGTCCTCCAGATGGAAAAATGAAATGTTGCAGAGGTGTTGGTCTAAAATCAGTGTAAACTACATGACAGGGTTGACGATGTAAGTAGGAAACCCATTCAGCAAATTGTCGAGCATTTGGAATAGTTGCTGACAAAAATACAAAATGTACATTATGCGGCAACAAAATTAAAGTTTCTTCCCAAACTACACCACGTTCTTTGTCTCGCATGTAATGAATTTCATCAAAAACTACCCATCCAACTTCACGCATTATTTCTGAACCACGATAGAGCATGTTACGTAAAATCTGCAAAAGCAGAAAGCAGGTATTAAATCAAATTATTACTTTAGTTAGTCATGGTAATCTTATAGCTTTCCCACTTCTCCCATGTCACACATTGCTGCTTCAAATTTTTCGAGCAGATTCGCATTTACTATTAACCCATGGCGAATAAATGCTGAAAATTACAGGCGCTGGAACCACAGGGCAAGCACCCAGAGCAATTTTGCCTATATAAGTATAGGAAGGAAGACGTTATCCGTAATTTTGTTTATTTGTTTATTTTCATGCGAAGATATGTAATTTCATTACAAGAAGGTTTAAAAAGAAAGTGTCCAACATGGCTGGGGTTACAAACGGAAAAATCTTTTTTAATATGCGCATTTTACGGAAAAAAGTTATTTTTTTCACACAGGCGTCTTTTTTGTAGTCGGAGTCAAATGCAATGATAAACTCGTAGCGGGCAACAGTCGATCACTTTTTATGGTCGACTTTAGCAACAAAAAGTCGCCCGTGTGAAAGGGGTCTCGGGGAGCAGAATTTTCTATCAAGAATAAGTTTTTCCATATAATGCATAGGTATTAAAAGATTTCTTTCTTTGTAACCCCATTCATGGACACAATGCATGATAAAAACTTTTTGCGGCTGAGCACTGAGAGCACCCAAAGCAATTTTGAAATTCTGGTGGCTCTACTTTGCAAATCCCAAAAATTTACAAATAAATGGACCAGTCAAAAAAAGTGGCTCACCTATATTTGTGCTCTTAATTTGATGTTAAATAACTGTTTAACTAGCTGATACAATTGTTTCGCCAACACAGTGGCTTCGTCAGATGTTGGTACAGACTAAACTAAATTTTACGGTGGAAGAGTATTCATATTTGGCACTTACAATATTATGGTTCTATTGCTATTAAGAATAATAATAAGTTTAATTTTGTGCCTTTGTTTTCTAAATTTAAAATTTTGTAATTTTCATTAAAAGTATTATTTTCTACAAGGGAGAGACTACTGCTCCGGCCGCCGGCCCCCTGAAATTTTATTGCAATACGGTCGGACGCGCGCATTACTTAATGTCCGCAAAATGATGTTTAAGAATATCGTTATCGGCTAGCGACGCCAACGGTCTCGGTGGGTGTTCGGATATCGTACAGAACTGCCATTTTGTTCTCCTACGGCTAGACGAGTTCTGACCCCCAGCGGTTTGATATATTTTGCTTGTTTTTACACCATCTTTTTTCCAAAAAATGCATGTGTCTGGTGCGAGGGGGCAAGAAAGGGCTTTGTTTAAAATGCGTTCTCTCAGATTAATTTTTTTTACACCTCCAAAATGCAAATTGTGTTGACATTCTGTAATGCGCATGCCCGACCGTGTTCAAACAAAATTTCAGGGGGCCGGCGGCCGGAGCAGTAGTCACTTCCTTTCTACAATAGAATCCATTAGTTAAGTTATGTTACTCGTTTCGCGCTCTATCCTATTTCAAAATTCTTAACATGGAGCTCTTATGGGACTTAGATTTTAAACACTGATTATTTAAATTCAGTTCATTTCTTAATACACCATTGGAGTCTTCTAAACCAGAAGAGATTCAGAGTTGGTCAAATTACAGAAAACGTGCACATTTTCCATGCCCTTTAAGGATCTGAAAAGAAATTCTGGATAGCTCTCGTTGTTCCTGAAATATCCTGAAAAGAATTGAAGCATTGCATTTTCTTATTTCTTCCATATATTATTTATTACTTGAGCAAATGTAATGCCCTTCAGCAGGTTTACATAAGTAGGTATGGGCTATCCACTGGATGTTTCAAAATTTGTCTAAGCCTACTACATCTTTGAATTTTCATAATCATGGCAACTAGATTTTGTAGATAAGGAGTGAAATTAGTGTTCCAGAAAGTTAGATGACCCATGTGCGATACATCGTTGAAATTGTATTTTTTTTCTCTATCCAACCTCATGAAAATCCAATATGGCGCCCATAAGAAATTCAAAAGTTGACCATGAAAACTTGAAGATGTAGTAGGCTTAGACAAATTTTGAAACATCCAGTGGAAAGCCCATACCCACTTATGTAAACCTGCCAAAGGTCATCACATTCGCTTGAGTAATAAATAATATATGGAAGAAATAAGAAAACGCAATATTTCAATTTTTTCAGGATATTTCAGGAACAACGAGAGCTATCCAGAATTTCTTTTCAGATCCTTAAAGAGCATGAAAATGTGCAACTTTCTTACCATTTGACCAACTCTGAATCTCTTCGGGTTTAGAAGATTCCAATGGTGTACATTGTAAAAGTGACCACCCTGTATAGACTGCTCTTTCCAGCTGTTACATTTTCAAAAACAACTTAAAATACAACTTAATTTCAGAAATATTATAAAACGGAGCACAGTACCTATTAGAAAAGAACGTATGTCTCTTTTAGACCAGACCATTATTATTTTGACGTTTGCTTTACAGGGTTTGAGGCTAAATTGTTTATTTCTCCGGGTTATTTATTGTTTAATCTTTATTTAATAGGGGGTTAAGAATTTATTTATATTTAAAAAATGCAAAATGGAACAGAAAGTGTTAAAAATTAGTGTTGTTAAAGACTTCTTTATGGATAATCCATCTACTCCGGTTCTAGGACCGACACGTTGGCGCCGTAAATTGCAGTAGTTTGTTGAATTTTAGTTTTAAACAAAATGACTGCATAAATAAATGTTTTTGTAAGACAAACACCGAAAAAAAGCTTTATAGTAATAGCCATATATTGATTTAATGTTAAGAAATCAGGATGAAAGGTAAAAATAGAATGTGAAGCGCAAGGTCATCTAAGCTCCATTTAAAATGCATTGAAAAATATTATCCAACTATTTTCTTAGGATAGCGTTTTAAATTTCGCGCTCGGATTTCAGGAGGTTCTTCATTTGTTCGAAGCTGTGGAGGACCTCGCCGAGGATAGTGCGGAAGCTCGCCTCAGAGAGATCTGTGGGCAAGCGAGTAACGGGGACGAGGTGACCGAGGACGTTGTGGCTTGGCTTCGGTCAGCTATTCCCTCTTGCTTGCACGTCGGTTGGTGCGAGGACCTGGTTTGCACCCTATTCCTGCGGTCCAAAGGGAGTCTAATTGTACCCGGAAGAGGATGAAGCGCCGGCGGGACTACGCCACTGCCCAGCGGTTGTTGGACCGTAACCTGAAAGCGGTCGTGGATGCGATACTGGAAGGCAGAGATGTTCAGGACAGGAGGAGCTTGTCCGGTGAGGTCCGTCTTCGAGGGGCCTAGCAGCCTAGGAGCTGGAGGGTGTCGCGGAAGCTGACCATATGCGCCTCAGAAATCTCTGGAGTTTCATCACTCCGGTGGAGGTCGAGCGCGTGAAGGTGCAGAGTTCCGCTGCTGCTGGGCCGGACGGCATGGCCCCGGGGGTGTGGAATGCCTATCCCACCATCAGCAAGGTGCTGCTCTTCAATCTTTCCCTCTTCCTGGGGGAGGTCCCCTCCGACCTCCTCAAGTCCCGAACTGTTTTCCTGCCGGACTTTATTAAATGAGCTGCATATATGGAATCCGTCTTTTTGTTTTTGAAACTCTGTAAGTGCTCTGTGATTCGTTTTGCAAATGGTTATCCAGTTTGTCCCATGTAACTCTTAGGGCAAAATCCACATATTAATTTGTAAAGTTTTTATCTGTTTTGACTTTGTTATTTTTATATTTTTCCTAAAGAATTATTTATCTTGAATGCTAATTTGTAATTTGAGTGTTTGAAAAGTGAATTTAATTTATTAATTTTGGGTCCAAAATATGTTAATGCTTTTTTTTTGTTTCAATGTCAATAATCATAGGATAAACTAATTTGTCCACGACTATCTTATAATATACTCTTTATACTTGTGTTTCTTCAATCACTGCAGTGATTAATGAATTTTATTCACTACACCAATAGGAACATCGCTTTGACCCTTTTTTACATTTATTTAGTAGGCCGCGATCGCGATGTGTCAGTTCAAACAGTTCAAATTGAAACGTCAAATCAGCATGGTTTGCTTTTAATTTGAAATACATATTCTAAAAAAGAAGATATAATGAGTAGTGAGAGTGAAAACGAGGTTTCTTTAACAGCACCAGCAATAAAAGAAGCTCTGCAGAACTTGCCTCATTAGATTCATTGCCCAAAAAACCAAGAAAATTATACCTGAGAGCGTATGTATGAATCTTTTTTACACTGGAGAAGGGAAATGAAGGTAAATTCTTTCTGGGAATCTGTTTTGATAGTCGTGGACAAAGTATAGTATACAACTCGTTATAATGATGCTATTATTACCTCGGATGATTACAAAACTCGCTCGTTTCACTCGCTCGTGTTGTAAACTTCATCCTCGGTAATAATAGCATTCATTATAAACTCGTGTATAATATACTATTTATTGCTTCATTTTTTGTTTTTTTTGTCAACATGTTATCAACCATATCCATTTTATAGCCGTTATTGATTGCAATTTGTCTAATAATGCTGAGATCTTTTTCAAATTGATCAGGTGAAAGCGGAATATTTAATATCGATGTATAATACTATTGTATACGGCTAATTTGTGCTGAAACAGATGGTTTGACTGATTATAAATTGTTATTTCTTTATGAGAAGGTTTGTGAAAAATTGAAAATTGATGTCTATTGTTATTTTTGGTGATTGCCAAGTCTAGAAATTAATCGAATTTTCTATTTCAATTTCTATTGAAAATTTTATGTTAGGATGGATGCTATTGATAAATTCTTGAAATAAGTTAAGTTGCCTATCCGTACCTATAAAACATGCTATTATATCGTCGACTTACCTATACCAATACAAGAATTGTTTACTTAGGTTATTACTGTGGATGTTGGTTTCTACCTGATTCATAAATATTTCGGCTAATAATGGGCTCAGGAGATTTCCCATAATAAGACCTTCTTTACAACTGTCAACTTTGTTATCAAATTGAATTTTATCAATAGCATTTTATAAATAGCATCCATCCCAACATAAAATTTTCAATGGAAATTGAAATAGAAAATTCGATTAATTTTCTAGACTTGACAATCACCAAAAATAACAATAGGCATGAATTTTCAATTTTTCACAAACCTTCTCATACAGACGTAACAATTCATAATCAGTCAAACCATCCGTTTCAGCACAAATTAGCCGCGTGTAATACGATGCATCGATTATTAAATATTCATCTTTCACCTTATCAATTTGAAAAAGGGACATCAAAAGGGACACCTCCAAAATTCAAACCAGATAAAAGAGGCAAAGATGTAATCTACATCAGCCTAAGAAAGTAAGAGATTATAGATAGATAGGTAGACAAATTGCAATCAATAACGGTTATAAATTGGATATGGTTGATAACATGTTGGCAGATCGGGAGTTTACAAATTAATATGTGGATCTTGCCCTAAGTTACGTGGGACAAACTGGACGACCATTTGCAAAACCTATCACAGAGCACGTACAGAGTTTCAAAAACAAGAAGACGGATTCCACATATGCAGCTCATTTAATTGCAGAAAATCATACTTTTCACGAAAATTACAAAATTTTACACTTAGAATACAAAGGCACAAAATTAAACTTATTAGAAGCATTAGAAATTAATAAACTTAAAAAATCAAATACCATATTAAACGACCAATTAGATTTAAATTTTTCACCATTATTAAATATGTTCCTAGAATAGCAATAGAACCGTAATATTGTAAGTGCCAAGTATAAAAAATACTCTTCCACCGTAAAATTTAGTTTAGTCTGTACAAACATCTGACGAAGCCACTGTGTTGACGAAGCAATTGTTATGTTATTGAAAATAAATTGTGAAAATCTAGACAAGTTTGTCTTTTTATTATCAGTTCAGTTTATGATGAGTGATGACTTATTTCTTATTTCAAAATGATTCTCGTAGACAATTATGGTATATTTTCTTTTATTTTTTTAGTGGAAAGTAAAATACACCACAGCCATTTACAACTGAACTTCAGGTAGAAATTTCGAAAGTTGCATAATCTATTTAAAACGTACATCCAGCATTCCGTGACAATGCGAGCGATCTGGATAGTTCAAATTTTTAATAATTTGATAAAATGTGGGTCGATTTTGATCATTTTGAAGGATTCTGAAAGAAGTTTTGCAAAACTAATTTTTTATAAAAATGAACATAATCTGATCAATTTGTCTTCAAGTAGACTGCCATATTAAAATACAAACCTCAGTGGTCATGATAAGACAAGAAGCGCTTGGATTAATGGTGACATCTCCAGTAACCAATCCAACATCTTTAAATTCATCATAGAATTCTCTGTACTTCTGATTTGATAAGGCTTTAATGGGAGTTGTGTAAATGACTCGTTGTTTATTTTTTAAAGACAAAGCCACTGCATACCTAAAATTTAAAAATCATTCAAGCATAAAGTGTTTGTAAACTGAGGGTATTATTTTATAATTCCATTAGATTATGTAACTTGGGAACAAAGGATCAGAATAAAGGTAGAGTAAATTGTGTTTTTGTAGCAGTCTAACAGACTGGTGTAGTCAGTTTGCTGTTGGAGGACTGTAAACCTTGTTAAAAAACCACATTGCCGGGGGGTACTGGTGAAGAATGTTAAAGTTCTGAATGACAAACACTTTAAGGGAATAACAAAAAATTGCTTAGCCCTACTGAGTGAAGGTTAATGGGCTTACTTCTCATTCTTTGAAAAGATTATGAAATGTTAAAATGCTTAATAAAAAAAAGCAAGACGGATCACGGATCTTACAACAGATGACATAATCGCGCAAGACTTTTTGGGATTAATTTTCAGTAAACGTAGTTTGAAAAACAATACGTGTGCGCACACATTTTAGTAATCGGATACCGTTTGTACAATTAGATACATTTCAATAGTCATAGTTATAATAGGCAAAATACTTACTCAGCAACAACAGTCTTTCCTGCAGATGTATGAGCAGATACAAGAACTGACTGATTATTATCTATACATAATATAGATTCCTTCTGAAATGCATCTAATGTGAAAGTATACTTTTTGGCAGGTTCAGTGCGGCAGGGTTGTAGTGGAACATACGGTTGCCCTGGTGGACAAGCTACTTCATGAGTACAAGATTCCAAGGACTGTAATGTATGAACTACAATCCGATTCTTTAATTCTTCAAAACTGCAATACATCACATTATTGACCTGGGTAATACATAACATGATATGCAAATACCACATCTTTTGCTATTAATTCTGTCTTCTTTCGCCCATATAAAGAACAAAACTGTACTTTAGGAGCCTTTTAAGACAGTGAAGCAGTAATATTACTTTGAAACTTAAATCAACATCGGAGTTACCAAAAATGGAGGAAATTGATAAATAATTCGTGATGATAGTAAAGACATAAAATAAAGAACAGTAGAAGGCGGAATTGCATTTAAGGAGAAGTAGAGATGAATGGTATGGAATTGCAAGTGTCAAAAATGGATATAACGTCATCGCCACTGTTTCAAACTGTTAAATTACATAGGTCAACCTTTTTACAAACGCCCAATCATTGGCTTAGAAAATTTGAATCTACAAAATATCACGTTACACATTATACTGTTTATGTTCTACTAAACACTGTGGTATTGCGTATCATATTATTTGGGGCATGTGCTAAATTGACGATAAATGAAATAATACTTTATGTCGTCTACATTGACCACGTCCTCTTCTGCTTTTGTTCGTTTTGCAGGTAAATCTTCTTCGTTTTCATTATCTCGCTTTTTACCTTTGTTTTCTAGATCTTCAACCCTTTAATAATCATATTGAAGAAAAAAATTATAGGTTAAGTTAGAAAATTACTTACTCCGATACATCAGTAACAGTTTTCGCAGACGTATTGTCCTCAGATTTGTCGACCTCTTGCTCAAAGCAATCAAATAAATCGTCAATAGAGTATGCCATAATATATTTTGGAAAAATTTAAAAGATATCACGTTAATGTCAATTGTCAAATACACACAATGACAAAATTCTAGACAGGGATGGGCGCAAACTATCGATGATTTTAAAGCATCGATGTTTGAAGTTTTAAGGTATAATCCATGCGAGAACTCGCTCCTGTTATTAGATAAAGCAAATTTGCAAAATTTTTACCATCGAAGAGAAACATTTGACAATCCCTGTCCCTAAATTACAAATCTGACACTCGTTTATTTATATGCCAACTAGGTTTAGCCAAGTAAGCCACTTCCAAATTCACGCGCTATAATTCGGGACATAAGTGCCTCCGTCATACGTCAGATTTTCATTCCAAACAAAACAAAAGCACGTGCCATTTGACGTTTATCGATATTATTTTCAACGTCTTAAACTAGTTTTTGCAATATAATTCTCCACGTTTTGCAGTGAAAACAGTTTATTTTCAATTTGTGTGTTAGGCTTACGTGGAAAAACTTGAAAACGACTATAATTATATTTCGGAGGTTAGGTTAAAACGTCAGAAAGTACGTGGCTTTGGGAACCCGTATTACTGCAGACAGGAAATCGACATATCGGGCTTTGCACAGAAAAGGATAACGGCAGACCGGGCAAACCACATACAGGCAAACAGCCGAACGGATTTCTACATATCGGGCAAACGACAGACCGGGCAAAATTTAGACTACAACTTCACACTTGTTATTGTCCACATGTTGGCAGATGTCATGTCAGTAGTTGATCAATAAATTATTGATGGTAGAAGTATAACTTGCCGACAAGTGGGTGTAATCTATCTGTTAACTCTACAACTACATGTTGACCGTAGTACTAGATTATAATTTAAATTTAGGCATATATTTATATCTGGTTTTTCCTTGCATATAAGTTAGGTATTTACCTACTTTTTAAAAATATACTTAGTAATCACCAGTAAACTATTCTTACTATTTTAAGTGGTTTTTCAAGAGCTAGTGGAATTTCTGGCCCAAGCAAGACCACATAAAGTTATAAATATATTAACACTTCTGTAAGTACTAACATCGATCTTTCAGAAAATCTTGCCAAAACGATTTTATCAGTTTGATGGTGTTGGTATACAATGGCTAATTTTTTTAGGTATGTACTTGAAATTAAAGAAAGTTTAATAATATTTCGAACAGAAACTACTGGTGTTGACTGAAAAACAATTGAGTGTAGCATTTTTGAAATATCACTATCAACTCCATTAATGGAATGATCAATTTTCGATTTTGCACCATTGCATTTAAAATCAAAAAATAATGAAATTATAGAGTCACCCAACACTTATAGTCAATTGTTTTGGGAGTTGATGATTGTTCATCTAATCAGTCTGCAGTGGCTAACTATTTTACCTATTTGAAATCGAAGAAAGTTTGTTGACTGGACATAGATAGTTTAACAATTTTTCAAATAGAATTCCGAGAAGCTAGCAGAAAAGCAACTGAGCATTGCATTTTTGAGATATCACCATCAACTTGCTTATTTGAATGGAACACCGAAGTATTTTGATAGGTAGTGGTTATAATTTCTGCTCGGAAAATTTCTTCGAAAGGTCCAGTACCACTCAAATTTCTAAAATTTCAAATTAGAAAGTTAGCTGTTGTAGAAGTTTACTTAATGGTTCTGTAACTCTTAAACAGTCGACCCTAGGTGGTACCTAAAGTCTGAATAATATAACTCGGCGTATGGGTTGACACGTGCATGTGAACTAATTTGTTTCGACATTGACAGTACTGTAACACTAATACTAGTTTCCATGATAACCTTTTTGGAACTAACTAATTAGTACAAGCAGAGACGTACAAATACATTGTTACCCAACATTATAAATGAGAATGAGTGAAATAAAGAGTTACAATGGAAAATCTTGATTATTTCATCTTACGTTAATAATTAGCAGCCATATCAACTGGTTGCGTGCGAGAGAGACATCAAACTAACATAATGCGTAGATTATTTCAATCTTACGCCAAGTTGTATTATTCAGACTATGTCACTTTATAATTTTTCACGTATTTTTTTGATTTTAAATGCGATGGTGCAATCGAAAGTTGGTTGTTCCATTTAAATTAAGCAAGTTGGTTGTTCCATTTAAGTTAAGCAAGTTGATAGCGATATCTCAAAAATGAAATAGGTACTTAATTGTTTTTCTGTCAACGCAACTAAATTCTGTTACAACAATCGTCAAACGCCCTAGACTATAGATGAATTTATTACGAAGTTAATCATACGCCACTGACAGTTGCGTGCGTCCACCGAAAACCAATTCCGGTCGAGAGGGTGGTGGATGAATAGTGGGGATTACTCAACTGCGCATCTCTGTTGCTCGCCATCACGTCTGACGATTGCAGTAGAACAATTATTATTAAAATTTGACAACCTAATAAACTTTCTCCTATTTCAAAAAAAAGTTAGCTATGGTACAATGATTCTGTGAACATTTGTCAGCAACACCAAAACAGCTGACTGTGTGGTAGATCACCTTAAAATACCTATGTATTTTTTGGTTTTGAATGCGATGGTGCAATCAAAACTTAGTCGTTCTATTAAGGAAACAGAGCAATATCTCAAAAATTCCATGCCAAATTGTTTTTCTTCCAGTACCACCAAATTCTGCTTAAGAACTTCGTTTAACAAACTTTCTCCGATTACTAATAAAAAAGTTGGCCATTGTAGAATGTCTCGGGGAACAGTTGTCAGCAAGTCCAAAACACTCAACTGTAGCAGACCTCAGAACCAAGATTATTAATCATCTAAACTCCATAGGGAGCCCATTACCGAAGAAACTCAAGGTTCTTGAAGCACAATCTTTCAACTGCTGCACACCAACCACAACAGGTAGGCTGTTATATTAACAGAAAATTAATTACTTCGGTTCCCAGTAGCCCACTGTCAATGATAGCAGGGCCAGACAATCGAATGGATGACACCAATCTGGTTATGCCTCTATCACTAAAACAAGAAGTTTCGATGGAAATTGAGTCAGTTAGTGAACCAGTACCAATTACAAGAGTTATTCCCCCAAACGTCTGGACCTTTAGAAGAAGGGAGATTTAAGGGTCAATACCATTCAGCACGGCTACTGACCATGCTGTCACATTGTCAAGCCCAAGTCATTGCAACTGAAGGCGGATTCATTCAAGTTCTAATAATAGAGTAGACATGTTCAGTTCACTTAAGCTTCCGTTTCCTGCAAAAGCAGTGCCGTCATATAGCAGCTGTAATATGGCACTGCATTGTGTCTTAGAGTGATTGGAAAAAATACAGAAGTCGTGGCGTTTATTATTACCAGAATAGGTAATTTTATTGCACTATATTATAAATAACTGTAATGAATTTATTCTGTAGGCTTTCAAATAGAAGGTCTGATAAGTATCATATGACCAAAGTTGCCGCCCTCCGTGTGAGAAATCATCACTCTATCAAACTTCACCATCAAAAACGTTAACGAATTACTTATGCGCTGTACTGCCACCGTCTTAAATATAATGGCATCCCACTTCTACTATGCGGTGTTCAGTACCTACTGTTTCCTGGAAACCAAGGTGATTATTAGATTATTACATATGGAAATCTTATAATATTACGATCGCTATATAATGGCACCACTTTCTTGGGAAACTAGCTTAAATATTGTGTAGTTGTTGTAATAGTTGTGTTACCCTTTGCACTGTAATAATAATATTACAGATACCCTAAAATAATTAGGCTTTCTGTATGTGTAGGAATGATGTTGGATAATAATTTTAAACGATGTACTAAGTCTTAGTTTCTTAAATGTACTGATGATTTTTATTAAAGTAGGTAATTGTTACTGTTGTTCAGTTGCGAACATATATTAAATATTCATTTTGCAAGTTTTGTTATAATTCCGTTTCTGTATAATTTTGTTTACCTTTTGTCTGTTAAAAACCCATAGCATTGCAGGTATAAGTCAAACTATGTGCACTTAGTGAGAAACATCCTGCAGTGTAATCTAATACAGGGCGAGGTGCTGTACCGGTTCATTTCTGTCACCAATTCATTTTGCTGAACTTATACTCTGCATTAGTTAGCCTTCTGGTTTATATATCTTTTTAAGTGTTTTTTTTGTTAGAATGGTAGAGTAGTAGATTTTAGTTTTTCTGTAAAAAAGAAAACAGAGTGATGTCTGGGCACTCGTCGAACGAGTAGTGTATGTATGTTGTGCTGTAAATAAAGTGTATAGTTTTAAAGAACGCAGGCATTTTTAATTCAAACAAAGATGATTAGCACAAGCAGTGCAGTGGGTAACTACGTGGTGTGGTCAGAAAGTAAGTTTCGCCGCAGCAGTTTCTATACAACCCACTACTTTTTACAACTAAACAAAAGTTATAAATGCATGATAGGATCCACTGCAATGTCTTCGACTGTCGGCTACAATATAAATATGAAATTCTTTTTGTACATTTGTTTATGTAGTATGGGAAAATATATGCAGATCTGGACTGCGCTTAAAGTGCTCATCTGCTCATCACATAGGTCATGTCATCTTCTATCCTAAGTTACGTTTAGCATGGTATGAAATCATAATACAGAGCAGTCCACGAGACATTGTATAAATTGAAGGAATAAGTACTTAGGTATTTGTTGTTTGACTGAAAACCTCTAGAAACCTACTTTGAATTCATCCTTTTCATATTGCATAAACATGCAACAAAATAACCACTCACAAGAAATGTGCTTTAAACTCTAGAGGACGAGTGCCAAACAATCTATTATCACGGGCAAGTCTCCCCTGTGGTATTATGTATTTCCATTAAAACAGCAAAGTGGACAAAATAAAGAAAACAGTAGGTGGTAGTGCTCTCATCAGTTACCATTATTACAGAATCACCAAGAGATAGATTTTTAAGTCAGCACTATAACAGAATCACCATGATGTAGAATTCTCAGTTACTATTACAACAGAATCTCCAAGATGCAGTGTTCTCAACTGAATCACCAGTAATAGATATAGTGTTCTCAGTTACAATTTTGACAGTATCACTAAGTTGTAGAGTTCTGAGTTACTATTACAACAGAATCACAAAGATTCAGTGTTCTCAACTGAATCAGCAAGACATAGTGTTTTCAGTTACAATTTTAACAGAATCACTTAGTTGTAGATAGTTGTAGAGGAATTCGTAGTTGTAGAGTACCTATAACAGGATTACCAAGAAGTATAGTGTTCCGAGAATTACCATTAAGTACTACATCAGAATCGCCAAAAGGTGGTGTTCTTAGTTACTGTTATAACAGAATGACAAATATATATTGTTCTCAGTTATCATTGTAACTGAATCAACAAGAGGTAGTGTTTCCCAGTTACACTGTAACAGAGAATCACCAAGATGCAATGTTTTCAATTACCTGCCATATTTTAACAGAATTGCAAAGTAGTAGAGTGTTCTCAGTAACCATTAAAACTGAATCAGCAAGAGATTATGTTCTCTATGTACTACATGTAGCAAAATGCAAAATCACAAAGATGTAATGTTCTCAAATCTCAATTACCATTATAATAGAATTAGCAAGATGTTGTTGTGTTACTAAACTGAATCACTAGGTATAAGTGTAGGTACTCCGTTACCACTATACACAGATTTAAAAAGTTTCTTTTGGGAAATCCTTGCCACTATAACAGAATCACAAAGATGTTGTGTTCTCAGTTAGGTACCATTATAACGGAATCACTAAGATTATAGTGTTTTCACTATTGTAACACAATCATGAAGGTTTTTTGTGATTAACTTATAGGAGGCACACAGGTCGTGTATAGAATCTAAAATTTGTTTTGTTCACGCCGGCAACCCTTGTAGAGTGGACTGAATTTGTAGGCATTACACCTAGACTCTAGAGCTGAGAAAGTGGGAAGAAAAAAATCGCGGGTCCGGGTGGTGAAGAAGTGGAGTCGAGAAGTTGAAAATCGACATCAGAGTGTCTCTTCTTGACATTCTCGATCTTGATGCGAGGAACGCGAAATTTTCCACAAATCGAAAATAATATATTTTCACCCCCTCCCGGGAACCGTCACTAAGAATGGTTTGGGGGCGTCGCTGATTTCTTGTGGTCATCTTCGGATGCGCAAACAGGTTAAGTATGTATCTAGAATCTTATTTTTTTGGTTCACAGAAACCCTTACAAGGTTTCTTTTTAGACCTAGACTCGAGGACTGTTGGTTAAAAAAAAATCGGGAACGGATCGGTAGAACAGTAGGTCTTCATCCTTCGCTCGATGTACTTGAGGAAGAGGCACACGAAAATGTCCGGAAATTAAAAAAAATTACTTATTGTATAGCAATCCTGGAGTGCCCGGTGTCTACAAGCTAACCAGATAGAAATACCCCCTCGTAGTTAAAAGAGGAAAAATCGTAAATAATTATTGACAAGAAGTGCAGATGAAAAGTTGAAAATCGGCAGATCGGTAAATCGGTTCCTTTTGTCATCCTCGACCAACAAAATGTGGAAGATCTCAAACAAATTTTCATCCCTTCAGTATAATTATACTATGTACCTTTAAAAATGAGAGGGGAACTATGTGTTGACCTACTTTGACAATAAGCAATAATCAATATCTACTCTATGACAATAAGCAAAAGAAACAAGGCGGCGTTGAGACCTCATTTCCAAGTTTTTAATATTCATTCCACAACAAATCACATGAATGTCCTCAGTTTGGGGCTGGTCCACTATATTATTATTTTAAACGTCAAATTGAACTCTAACGCGCAGGCGGGAAAAATGACTAGTGTGAAGTTGTAGTCTATATTTTGCCTGTATGCCGTTTGCCTGTCTGCGGGATTCTCGATCTGATGAAATCCGGTCTGACGAAAGCCCGATCTGCGTAAAGACTTTTCTGAAATATTCCTGTATGCAGTTTGCCTTTTCTACCGTAATATATGGCACCAAACCACAGCAACTCAACCTTGAACTTGACCTTGAACAGGTCACGGAATGGGAGCATTGAGCATTTCATGGTACAGTACAGTTTTCCACGACCTGTTTACTAGAAAGTTATAAATTTTTACACTTGCGCACGAGAAATTACATCAATGCTAATATTCATATAACTCAAAAACTATTATCAGTTATATCTATGGACATCTCACAAGAAAAGATTGCAAATTTTCTCAAATATTCGACGAGAAAATAAAATACAGGTTGTTTGGTTCGAAAAAGTTATTATTATAGCGAGCTCATTACAGCACTATTGCCGTTTCTCGCATCTCATTCTCCAAATTTTTCTTTCGTTCCAGTCTTCCTCTTCGAGACCTCTATCCCGCATTGCCCTCTCCATCTCTTCCTTCCATTATATCCTGGGCCTGCCTCTCTTCCTTCGCTGAAACGGTCTTCATTCGAATGCTTTTTTGGTATCCTGTCTTCCCCCATACGTCTCATGTGACCATACCACGCCAATTTCTTTCCCCGTACTTCATCCAATATATGTATTATCCTTCACCTTCTTCCTCTGTCTAACAGTCTCGTTTCTTATAAGTTGAATACGGGATATTCTGTCTTACAATCGTTCTCCCTTGTCCCATTTTTCTTCTGATATCTCTCTCATCCCTACCATCCTGTGTGATTGTTACTCCCAAGTATTTATATTCTGTGGTGTACTTAATGGTTCTGGGTACTCCCTCCCCAATCCAGGTCCTTACTCGCTCCTCCAATGACCATATATTGTGTCTTGTCTAAATTCATTTCCAAACCCCATTGTTTGTATTCGACGAATACTATTCGTCAACTAATTTTCTTATCATGTAGCTGGCGTCGTCCTTGTATTCCACTAGTACTATTTGGTCATCGGCGAACATAAGTGTATGTACATTTTCTTCATTCAATCTTACGCCCATACTTTTGCATTTTTTAACCATTTTGCTAGAGCTTGGTTCAAGTACAGTTTAAATAAGATGGGTGACATAGAACATCCCTGTTTTAAGCCTTTGTTGATTTTAAAGCGATGCGATAAACGATCACCCAGTTTTATCTGACTGCTTGCTTCTTCATACACTTTCTGTATTGCTACAATGGTGTTTTCGTTTATGTGCATGTTAATCATTGCTTCCCATAGATTCTTCTCAATCATAGGCTTTTCTCAGATCTATGAATACTAGATGTAACTCCTTTCCTCTCTAAGCACTTCTCGATTATTTGTTTTAGGCAGGTTGTCGACAAAAATACATGATCTCCGCGATCTAAACCCGCTCTGCTCTTCGATTCCTTGTATTTCTTCCTCTATTCTTCTATTTAGGATTCGTCCATGCAGTCTCCCAATTGAAGAGTTAACTGAAATTCGGGAGATAAGTGGCGCGTCACAGTCGTCAGATTTTCATTCCAAACAAAACAAAGCCACGTGCTTTCTGACGTTTTAACCTAACCTCTGAAATATAATTATAATTACATATAGTTGTTTTCAAGTTTTTACGCGTAAGCCCAACACACAAATTGAAAATAAACTGTTTTCACTGCAAAACGTCTATAATTATATTGCAAAAACTAGTTTAAGACGTTGTAAATAATATTGTTAAACGTCAAATAGCACGTGCTTTTGTTTTGTTTGGAATGAAAATCTGACGTTTGTGACGCGCCACTTAGGTCCCTAATTGAGGACATAAGTGCCTCCGTCATACGTCAGACTTTCATTCCAAACAAAATAGAAGCACGTGCCATTTGTCGTTTATCGATATTAATTACAACGTCTTAACCTAGTTTTTGCAATATAATTATAAACGTTTTGCAGTGAAAACAGTTTATTTTCAATTTGTGTGTTGGGCTTACGTGTAAAAACTTAAAAATAACTATAATTATATTTCAGAGGTTACGTCAGAAAGCACGTGGCTTTGTTTCGTTTGGAATGAAAATCTGACGTTTGTGACGCGCCACTTATGTCCCTAATTGACTGTTAAACTTCATGCTATCCTTGTTTATATATGATAGACAAGGATGCTATGGAAGCAACAGGCTTGGCTCAGTGCCAAATCGCACGTGGAGTTTCAAGACGTGCGGGGAGTTTGTTCGAATCCTAGCAGATCCTTTCTCTTTTTTCTTCTTCTTCTTCTTCGCCACGAACGGTATTTTTTTGTAGAAAATCCACGATTACTAATGGAAACAAGGGAATAATAGTACGACAAAACGTTGCATTGGCAAAACCTAGTTGGGATATAAATAAACGTATCTGACGTAGGTTGCAAGTCTGGCAGATGATAATAATAATAATAACATTAATAGCTTTACATTTTGAATGCTATACAAATACCTAGAAAAAATATAAAAAAGGTGTAAAAATACAAAAAAGAAAAAAACGCAAAATGTTCCAGCAATATTATATTATCCACGTACCATACAAGCAAAAAACAAGCACAAATATCAATCGCCTCAAATTTAATAACAGTAGTAGCACCTACTGTTATTAAATTTGAGGCAATTACAACTACTACAAAAATTGTTTAGGTTCCTTGCAAAATTTCGTAGGAATTTCAGAACTTTTAATGTGCTAATAATGTATTTACTATAGTATTTTAAAAAATATTACATTTTGCGTTACTTTCTTGTTCTTGTTCTTTAACACACAGAGTGATACAAATTGGAAGGCCACCATTGATAAAAATATGGTTGGTTCAAATTCGGCACTTCTGCAGCATTTGGTGCTTGTTGCCGCTGAGAAATCTGATCTATCTCAGATGGTTATGGCCCTGTAGACAGACTTTGGACTTCGTATGGTCGTATCGGAAAGATACGAACACTTCATTAGAGCATATCTTTTCGTGCTCTATCGGCACACTCTCATGGATTTACTCGAGAACGTTTCGTTTAGTCCAGGCCATCATCAACTTTATTTTTCCTTATGGGCACCATTGATTTACAACTTGTCCATATTATATAGAATTTTGCTAAATATTACAGTAGGTACCTAGCTGCAATAAAAAGAAAATCGTTCACTTTAACAATCGGGCTTGCCTGTAAAAGACGCAAATTAAAATCAATAAACTAACTGCGAAACAGCGTTTTCATTTGAAAAATTATGTGACCTGGGAACTTACTATTCTTTGAAAAAATGCTTTCTCAGCAATAGCACCAAGAAGATTTTTAACATATTTGCTTAAAATACAACAAACTGTTGACTGTTTATTTTTTGTTTTATGACTGTCCACAATATTCGATATAATATGGACAAATTGTATATCAATGAAATCAGAAAAATATGCTTCTTTCAACAAAGTGTGGGACAAAAATGGTGCCAATAAGAAATAAATAAAGTTAACGATTCTTCAAAAGTACCGAATTTTAACCTGCCCTATATCATTTCAATTTCTGTTCAATTTTCAAATACTTACTTTCAAACATTTTACCCACCCTTTACCCTGAGCAAACCCTTATTAGTTTATTCTAGGTACTTGGATGATTTGGGTTTAGGAATTTGGCTTTATGATTTTACGACCAGACGTATATTTTGAGGATTATTTTCATTTTAACAGGGCTTAGCCGTAGATTAACAAAAATTGTACAGGTGTTGCAAACCTGACCTTTGTGGCCGATCAGTTCCTTTTGTTAAGTTTACAGAATTTGCATTGATTCCTCACTAAAAATCGATATGGAGAACCATACCTGACGTTCATGTTCAATGTCTATATCAAAATCAATACTTAGATCTCGAGTCACCATTGAGATATGCATTTAAAAAAATATTAGATGATTAGGTCGAGTATAACCGACGCATTTTACGGGAGTTGTAAACAAAAAGAAAATAGGGAGGACGGACACAAGCATGTATCGCAGACGTCATACTAAAAAATAAGTTTCTTAACGTCTGGAGGGTTATGCAATAAGAATATTATGATCTTATCTGGAACATGAGTTTTTGACGGTATCACAATACTACCTTTTTCTTTACGGCAAATGTAATTTTCTTTCTACAAACACAACCCTATATCGTCGAAGTGACTGTAGCATTTTACAGAAAACTCCCCTCCAACTTAAAAGGCACTTCGCTATGGCTAAAATTAACAGTTTTATAATTATTTGCATTTTTGAATAAGGTTTGAATAGGTATTAAACATGACAAATAAACAAAAAACGAGGAAAATAGACGCAATAACAAACAAGACAGGGAAAAGAAAAAAATTAAAAGCAGCAAAACAAAATTTAGAAGCGTTTCCAAAGTACCCTAAAAATACCCCTAAGGAGCAGCTCAGGGGCGGAATATACATATTCCAAAAGGGGCTTGAATTTCAAAAATAATTAAATTGTGGGCAAGTAATATGTCATTTTATATTGATTGGATATCGCTGAAGTCAATTTAAACCATATTTTTTATAACTATAAAATTTTCAAAATGGCGGCCAAATTTCCAATTTTAATTCAAAATTTTGTTAAATTCGCTAATATTAATTTTTATTTAAATTGCAATCTCTTAACCAGTTCTAATGATATTTTTTGGTATCCCCAAAAATTTCAAAATGGTGGCCATTTTTGAAAGTAAAATTTATTTACAGTATACCCTGTTGGATTTACTAACTGAGGGCATTATAGAAATTAAATTTTTTGTTTCTCTTTTTATTTAACATGTCGACAATTTGTTTTTGAAAATAACTATACCTACATACAGAGTGTGTCACGACGAGTTCCTATTAGACGTTTGTGGAGAAGCGCTCACAATAGAATTCTGAAAATTTGAAATATCACGTTTTCAAATATTCTCTTTCAATGAAAATAATGGCAACTTAATCCAACTTCCACTTATACCGGAAGTGGCACCTAACTTCCTTATTTTAAATAGAACTACCTAACTTTTTTACACTTTCGCGTTCTCCATAAAATTTTAGATAGACTTTATGTAACATAAATAACCTCTAAATGTCAAAATTTCCAAGTTATACGCGAGTTTTCAATTTATTTTACAGTTGCAGGGTACTCTTTGGCGTCTGCGGCAAAAGAAACAAATTCAAATCGAAATAATTGCCGGCGGTAGCATTAATGACAAAGGTCTAAATTAAAGTTCAGTGTACTCAAAGTTTGAAAATACTTCGCACAGTGATTAGGATGCGACATTAAACTGAGAAATCAACATATTCCCAGAACTCAACAAAATTAAATGGAACGCCCACTTTTTTATGCACTTTTTGGATTCTACGGAAAATTTAAGTTGGAGTCGATATAAATACAAAAAGTGCATAAAAAGGGGGCGTTCCTTTTAATTTTGTTGAGTTCTGGCAATATGTTGATTTCTCAGTTTAATGTCGCATCCTAATCACTGTGCGCAGTATTTTCAAACTTTGAGTACACTGAACTTTAATTTAGACCTTTGTCGTTAATGCTACCGCCGCGCCGGCAATTGTTTCGATTTGAATTTGTTCCTTTTGCCGCAGACGCCAAAGAGTACCCTGCAACTGTAAAAAATTTGAAAACTCGCTTATATCTTGGAAATTTTGACATTTAAAGGTTATTTGTTACATAAAGTCCATCTAAAATTAGGTATTAGTTCTATTTCAAATAAGGAAGTTAGGTCCCATTCCGGTATAAGCGGAAGTTGGATGAAGTTGCCATTATTTTCATTGCATAGAGAATATTTGAAAACGTGATATTACAAATTGTCAGAATTCTATTGTGACCGCTCCTCCACAAATATCTAATAAAGAACTAGTCGTGACACACCCTGTATGTAGGTATAGTTATCCTCAAAAACAAATTGTCCATATGTTAAATAAAAAGAGAAAAAAAAATGAAATTTCTATAATGCCCTCAGTTCGTCCATCCATATCCAACAGGGTATACTCGTATACTGTAAATAAATTTTACTTCCAAAAATGGCAACTATTTTGAAATTTTTGGGGATACCAAAAATTAGAACAGGTTAAGAGATTGCAATTTAACTAAAAATGTTATATATTTTGCAATTTTTTAAATATTAACGAATTTAACAAAATTTTGAATTAAAATTAGAAATTTGGCTGCCATTTTGAAAATTTTATAGTTATAAAGAAAATGTGGTTTAAACTGACTTCAGCGATATCAAATCAATATAAAATGACATATTACTTGCCCACATTGGTTATTATTTAATTATTTTTGAAATTCAAGTTCCTTGGAATATATTCCGCCCCTGAGCTGCTCCTTAGGTTTATTTTTTAGGGTACTTCGGGCAAAATCTCTTAATTTGATCTATTTAAGCTTCCGTCCAAGTTTCATGCTTTTAAAGAACTTTCTAAAGTTTCATACTAAACAAATTAAAAAATATCTCTTTTTTTATTGCCTTTGGTTACAACTAAGCAATTTGTATATCCTGACATATTCTGATTGCCAGGTTTTGTAATGAAGGCGTTGTGTTAGGTAGGTAATGCAGTTTAATAATATTTAATAAATATCTACTTCCAAGTAGCGTAAAGAAAGTCTGCATATTTACGTGCTTGTCGTATTTGAACCCTAAAGACAGGTTACTAGGTAAAATATTCTCGAACTCAAATGCAAATGTTAATTACAGTACCTGAACTACCCTTTCGGATTCCAAGGCCTCATAAAATAATCTGTTTTCCAAGAAATTTTCTCCCAGAGGACGGATAAACCCTACCATACCAGCCACCCTCTCCCGAAAAGATTAAGTATCCAACTATAAAACTAACGTTCTGCTGAATTCGATCAGTTTAAAAGTGGAGATGAAGAACTAAATGAAATTGAAGATGAAAAAGTTGTTGTGTGTTCTTAAAATGCGTTGGAATAAGACGTAGACTTTTCCGGTTTCAAGGTAAAGTTTTTGTCTTGTACTTTTGTTTTTCTCCTCTGGATAGCAGCTTGTTGGTGATAAATGCGGGTAGTTGTGTCAACTTTCTTTTGATTCACTTTGGTAAGTTTTGTATTTAAAATCTGACTTTAATCGTATTTACTATTGAATTCAACATAACATAAGTATATAAACAAAAACACCACATCGACTGATTTGGATTTTTTTAAAATGAAAGTACCTAATTTAAAATTCTATTTTCAGTTTTTACAAAGTATTGTGAACACAACTTTATATTATTATTTTATATTGTTTAATCGTATATGGCCGTAAATCCAGGACCATTGAAATCTCACTTATTTTAAAAGATAGGGTAAAGGGTAGGTTTGTTTTCAGCACTTGGTGTTCATTAATATACCGTTGAGAAATTTTATATATTTCAACGGTATATTTATTAGTTATAGCCGAAAACAAATGGTCATGTCATTTTTGAGATGTACAGTTCATTCAAAATAAAAAGGGTCCAGGCATTACCCAATGACGTAAGCAGTTGGCTTTGAAAAGAGCAGCTGAGTTGGTGTGGTTGTATGCACATGAGATACACATATTTTTGTTTTTTTCTTCACCATCTTAGCACTTTTTGGTTGTTTGTAGATAATGAAAGCTTCAATAATGTTTTTTATTATACTATAACTATAGTTGTTGAAAAAGGAAAACAAGAAAAGTATGCAGATACTGGTTCTGGAATAGATAAGCCATTATAGCCCAGTATCGCTAGCAATATCAAATGATGTAAGTAAGCAGGTCTTCAAGTCACAGTTCGTTTTAGGTCATGTACTGTACTTTTCTACTTTTTCAATTTTTAGGCTACTCTAGTTGGTTGCCTAGGTTTGAAATCGGAGGATTGTACGGGGGATGGTAAGTACCGAGCAGGTACAATATGAAAATCAAAATACACACCGAAAACACTACAGAAGTGAAAATAAAACAAAGGTGCCCAACCTCAGCGACGCTATATTGAAGCGGAAATGGCTGCTATAATCTAGGTCGGTCTCCTGTGACGTCACTGCGACTTTCAGAGATTTTTCTAATTTTAGTAGGTAATGTTTGTCACGTTATTAGAGGTCGAATACAAAAAAATATCGAACGTGGGTCTCCTTGTTTACCCTATTCTTTAATAATACCCAATAAACCGAAAAGGGTGAACGACCTCATTACAATTTACAAATCTTGTTATTCACAAACTTTGTTTACCTTACCTACCTGTATAACGGGTGATTCAAATTAGAGGGCTACCACTGAGACCTTACTTATTTGAAAAGATAGTGGGTATGTTTTGCAAAATTTGTGCTGCTGAGAAGTCCGATATATCTTAGTTATATCCAAATTATGGGGAACATTCTTATTTTTCGAGAAAACGCGTCTCGGTCATACCACCAAGAATATGTAGGTAACACATTTGCTTATAAATTGTAACAAATTGTTGACTGTTTCCTTGTTAGGTTGACTTTACTTTTGTGAAAATATATTATTTTTAACTGCAATGGCTGCAACATTAGGTATAATATGAACAAACTTGATATCAAGTATAAATGGGAAAAATTATACTCTATTTGTAATCATCATCATAAGGTTCTCAGTCCGAAGACTGGTTGGACGCGCACCTCCTTCCTTTCCTATCCTGAAGCTAACCTACGCATTTCCTCAAAAGTTGAACATCCTAAATTCCTAACTATTTGCGAGCAGTAGTCTAATCTGGACATATCCCTACCTCTTTTTATTCCTATCTCCGACTCTAGTATGTCGCGAACTATTCCTTCGTGTCTTAGAAGGTGCCCTATCATCCTATCTCTCCTATTCTTTATTGTCTTCCATACTTTTCGCTTTTTCCCAACTCTTTCAAATACCTCCTTATTGCTAACCTTATCTACACGGTATCTACATCATGCGCCTGTAGCACATTTCAAACGCTTCTACTCTTTTTCGATCCGCTTCTCCTATTGTCCAAGTTTCGCAACCGTATAATTCCGTACTCCATACATACGTTTTTAAGAGTCTCTTCCGAGTTTCTGCATTAACCGTTCCCGAGCATAACGGTTGTTTCTTTTTGTTAAACGTAACTCGACCCTGCGCTATTCTTTGTTTTATGCCTTTAGTGCTCCTACCATCACGAGTTACTTTGCTTCCTAAATAGCAAAAATCCACGACTTCCTCTATCTCCACATTTCCTATCTGTATTTCAGTTCTAGTTCTATTTTCACGCCCTCTACACACCAAGATTTTGGTTTTCTTTTTATTGATTTTCATACCGTAGCCCCCTGTCAAAACTGCTTCTATTTCATTCAAAACCATTCTTAATTCTTCTTTGCTAGATGCTAACACTGCTATATAATCCGCAAATCTGAGCATGTTAATAGTTTAACCCTGTACATTAATCCCTGAGGCTGTTCTGTCCTTAACAATATTAATCGCATCTTCAATATATAAGTTGAAAACTAGAGGTGACAATGCACATCCCTGTCTCACTCACTTCCGGATATCTACTTCTCTTTGTTCTTGCTCAAATTCTATAACTACAGTTTGCTCTTTGTAGAGATTATATATTATTCTTCTGTCCCTATATTTCATCCCTACCTTTCTAAGCACTTCGAACATCGCCCCCCTCCATTTTACGTTGTCGAAGGCTTTTCTAAATCTACAAATCCTATATAGACCTCTTTCCCTTTTCTATTGTTTTGTCTATAATTACTTGTAAAGCTAGAATGGCCTCGCGTGTTCCGTTATTTCGCCTAAATCTGAACTAATCTTCTCATAATATTTCTTCTGCCCTTTTCTTCATCCTTCTTTGCACAATTCTAGTTATAGGTATAATATTTATAATAATAGATTTATTCTACACCATCAAGTACGTATGTATTAGTGTACAATATTTTATAACATATGTAGGTATGTAGGTAATCAATAAAAAGAAAACTAAAATTTTGGTATGTAGATGGAGTGAAAATAGAACTAAAATTGAAATACGAATAGGAAATGAGAAGATAGAGGAGGTCGCGGATTTCTGCTACTTAGGAAGTAAAATAACCCAAGACGGTAGGAGCACTAAAGATATAAAACAAAGAATGGCGCAGGGACGAGTTGCGTTTAACAAAAAGAAACAACTGTTATGTTCGAGAACGGTTAATATAGAGACTAGGAAGAGACTCTTAAAGTCGTATGTATGGAGTACGGCATTATACGGGTGCGAAACTTGGACAATAGGAGAAGCGGATAGAAAAAGAGTAGAAGCGTTTGAACTGTGGTGTTACAGACGCATGATGAAGATACCGTGGATAGATAAGGTTAGCAATAGGGAAGTATTAGAAAGAGTTGGGGAAAGGCGAAAGGTATGGAAAACAATAAAGAGTAGGAGAGATAGGATGGTAGGACACCTTCTAAGACACGAAGGAATAGTTCGCGACATACTAGAGTCAGAGATAGGAATAAAAAGAGGTAGGGGTAGGCCTAGATTAGACTACTGCTCTCAAATAGTTAGGGATGTAGGATGTTCTACTTTTAGGGAAATGCGTAGGTTAGCTCAGGATAGAAAAGAATGGAGGTACGCGTCCAACCAGTCTTCGGACTGAGAACCTTATGATGATGTAGGTATGTTAAAGTTTGTAAGTTCAGATGATATCAGTTCAGGCTTGAGAATTATCTTGAAACTCGGCAAGCTATGTATATCTTTGAGAATGATCAATGAATATAGGATTTACAAATATATAGTGCGATTTAAAAGTTCCTTCCCCTCACATATATTTTGAATGGCGTGGCACAGAAAAATTCGGGGAATTCATGGCAGATACAATAATACCCTTTTCAAAATACTGACTGGTGAATCACCGAAGATGGCGACCGGACGACCACCAAGTTTCGCAATATCCCAACTCAATTCAAAATGGTAGCGAATTAAATATTTCAGGAAATTTTCGAATGACCCATCACTTGGACCCCTTCATCCATTCAATTTTTTATTTCAAAGTGGCGTGATGAAATATTTTGAGAAACGTGTTAACATAGCTTCCATCCAGATTGCGCTATGTCACGCCATTCAAAAGGTAATAATGTAGGTGTGACTTTTGAATTTCATTGTGTGATAGAAGTGCATACATAGATAGCTTTTTAGCATCCCGTCTATCACTATTCCCAAAATATCAGCTTGATGAAGGTTTCTGATTTGGTTATGTTGAATTTTAGCTGAAGGTCTGTAATAGCGTTGATTGAAAAGTCCTCTTCAATCAAAGGTGATAGTTATGTCGAAAATTTCGAAAAAACTGGAATAACTGAAAAATACAAAATTCTCGAACACTACCTTCCTATTTATAATTGAGTGATGTAGAATTCAGAAAACAACTAGGATGCTATGGATGCATTAAAAAACTATAATTTTTGAACGCCACCTATAAATGGGACAAGCTGTATAACTGAGAGTATTTTCCTGTTATAGAGAATACTGAATGTAACTACTTTTGTTTGAAACATTTTTTGTAAACGTTGTTATTTTCGTACCTATAAACCTAAATTATTATTTTGCGTGAACAGCCTGTATAACTAATATTCTACTGGATTATGTCAGTTTGAAAGTGTTAAAGACCTAGTGAAATAGAAAACGAAAAGTTATTTTACATTGTTAAAATACTGGGCATACTTCATACAACGGTTTGAAGAAAATGTAGATTTTTCCACTTTCAAGGCAGCGTTTTTATTTCGGATTTTTGCTTTTTCTAGGTACCTACTCATATATGATGGTCGTACTGCTTCTTGATCGTTCGTGATAAATGCGAGAAGTTGTCAAGTGTTTGATTCATTTTCGGTAAGTTTTGCATTTGAAATAAGATTTTTATCGGATTGAAACTTCGTCAAAAAGTAGAGAATTTAAACATTTCCTTGAGTCAAGAAATGTTTTGTTTATAGTTTTACGATATATGGTAGAATGTTATAGTGGACGAGGACCAATAATGTGACACAGTTTTTGTCTTCTTTTCTGATTGGTTGTACCATAGCAACATGTCAGACTTAACCCGGTGTTGGATTCTTTGAAAAACCGGGCCTATGTGTATTTTTAACTAGGACATTGTTTTCAGAACCATTTTAACATGCCAGAGGTCCAAGGAAACGGGCACATAATACCTAGAATCAAGATCGTGAAGGAGCTTTTACGGCCGCAGGTGTGATTGAAGTCCGAAGCGCAAAGCCCTGAGGGATGCAACACGCCGAGGTCCGTAGAAAATATTTGCGACCGTAGTAAGTAGGCACTTGTGAATAACTGCAGTTTTTTATTTCCAGAAATATTATTTCTTGCTTCTTTGGTGATATAACCGTCTAGATAATTAAGGTTTATACGGTTATTTCACCAAGATGCAAGCTATTATCTAATCAGCTAATTTCGTTTTAACTGATGACGTCAGTTGGAGTAAAAAGTGGGGTAATTTATAATTAAGTACATAATCCACTGCATAGGTACTTGTTATATTGAGTATTCCTAACTATGGCAAAATTAATCTGTCTCCCCTTGAAAGGTGAAAATGTGGATGTGGTTACGGTTGGAGATTTGTGCGGCTACCAGCAGCGCAAGTTCTAAGTACCATATTCCTCTTATTCTCTACGAGTGTTTGGTCTTCGTCACAGTGCTTTCATTTGTGACTAGATCTGACACGAGTGTAGAGTACGAGACCAGCATCATGAGAAAATCGACACGCCTACCTTTCTTGTGTTGTAACAATAACTTATTTGGAAATTTTTGCCATAAAGCTATTTTTACAATGCGAGATAGGCTGGCTATTTCAACAAAGGAGCAGGATCGAGGGTTAAAGCTACGAGTGGAGAAAATTCACGACAAAATATGTGTCCACGTATAATATGATATTTTTCGAATTTCACGTCTGAGGGGAAACTTATCAAGAACATTTAAGTTTATTTATTTTCTTAAAGACTAAAATTATATTTTCGTAAATTCCGGGTTCACCATTTAATCAGTACAGCACCTATCTTTGCTTTTTAAATGTATATCGTTGCATTTTTGCATCACTTACCTAATTTCGTCAGTCGCTTTTTTTGAAGTTGTCAGAGTTTTTTGAAAAAGATTCAGGTAGAGAGCCTTTTTGAAAACTAACTATTTTGGTGACACGAAAGCTATATTTACGAGCGAGTGGTATAGCATTAAAATGCTCAAAGTGTTATACGGCAAACATCTCAATTTTTAAGGTTGAATCTTTATTTCTGTCTAAATTATTAGTCGCAGACACAGCATAATACAGCAGTTAAAGTTCTTGGAGGTGTCTTCGAACTATTTTAGATGCATTTGGTGACCTCCAACTGTAAGTGACTTACTATCGCGGCGTTTTATCAATCGGTTTGACACTGGTATTAATTCGGCGACGGACGAAAAAGAACACGTGCGTAGCCTGAGAAGTTGCGCGGGCTACGCTGCGCGAGTTGGAAAATGTAGGGAATTTAGGGAGAGCTGTTCTGCTGTATTATGCTGTGTCGCAGACCTGCCAATATCTACATCATTTAAAAGCTTAATAAACTGGCTATCAAATCTGAAAATAATATACAGGGGGTTTCATTTAAATTTTTGAGAATTTTGCGCAAGTTGGCAACCTGTACAATACGAATTATTTTGGAAAAGAGTATAGTTTGTGAAAAATTTCATGTTGGTATCTTGAATAGAAGCAAAGATACGTACTGACTACGCACTATTGTTCCAACCCTGTATACGGTATTAGCAGTTATGTACAGGTATCCCACTGTAGGTAGAATAACATGGGTAACTTTGTTATTATCAGAGCTAGAGATTTGGTTAAATGGAAAAGGTTTGCCTTTGGCGGTGCTAAGTAATAATCGATGCTGAAATTTGAAATGTCACTACTCGTTTTAGAGTATTTTGAAAAAAAAAAGAAAAATCCAAAATTCGTTTTTGGCTTCTAAAACGGTTATTTGATGTCGTATGAAACAACAAAATGCACCTTGTTGGGGCACCTTTTATGCTTTTTTCATCTTGCGTAAAAAACCATCCAGCAAAACCATCTTCAAACTCATTTTTCTTATGGTGGCCATATTTGATTTTTACATACCTATTAAGAGAGCCATATTTTTTTCTGATTAAATTTATGTATGTACCACATGATATGGTTTAACTCAAAGACAAGGTTTATAAATAATCATTTAATATTTTTTAAATTTGGAGAAATAAAATACAGCCTATTACGAATAAAACTACAATTTATTTATACAACAAGCAATTCTTTGAGGGATATCTAAAAGAAAATGGGCACTACCTTCGCTTTAAGAAAAGAAAGAGGAAACATAAACATCATCCACATCCGCATCGGTCAAACACGAGCTCATGCCGATTAATGGATTTGAGGAGGGTTAGTAAAAATAGAACTAGAAGACTTACTAAACAAATGATTTCATTCTTGATCATAATGCCAAGGTTGCAGCACAATTCTAATAAGTACCATAACATACACCCTTTGATTCCATTCTTATGTTGTTTTTTCAAAAGTAAAGTGTACCATAACATAAATTCCTAAAATATTTTACTTTAGTGGTCAAATTCCTTAATTTGGATGGAGTGGTTCATATCAGATTTAAATTTATGTTGAAACACGATTTGTGTTTTCATTTTCCTCATAGGTTTCCTTCAAAGAATTAAGTTTTGTATAAATAAAAGGTAGTGCCTCCGTAACCGGCGCCGGCTACAGTTTTATAGGTGTATTGTTGTCGGAGCCGGTTTCCATAACTTCAGACGGCCGTGCCAGTTTACGAATTAATAATAGGGCAGTTTAAGTACCTTGTTAGTTGTAACGCATCCAGCAGCGACGGTAGGTAGGTATCGCATAGAACTGGTAGTTTGGTATTCTCGGACCGGGTGGGATCGGCTCCCATAGAGGTTAGTTGTTTCTCACGCGTTTCTACATTATCTTTTTTGCAAAAAATGCGGGTGTCTGGTGCGAGAGGGCAGCTAAGGGGCCTGTTTAAAATGCGTTGTATCAGTTTTTTTCGTTCCCAAATAGAAGCGCGCCGGTAACTATACGCAAGGCCGGCGCCGGTTACGGAGGCACTCCCTAAATAAAATATAACAATAGTTTTGCTCAATTCCTCATCCTATAAATAGGAAATTACTATATCTTAATTCTCCAGTTTCACAAAAATATGAATTACGTAATTTATATTCTTTGAATTTGAGTTAAAACCTACCATGGGTATGACAATTTAATCAGAAAAACAGGGTTTTCTAAATACGCAAAAATCCAATATGGCCGCCAAAAGTAAAAATGAACTTGAAGATGGTTTTGTCGGAACGAAACGTTTTACGCAAAATTTGACAACACCAGTTGAAAGTGTATAAAAAGTGTCCCAACAAAGTGTCTTTTATGTTTTATTTTTTTGATTCGACTTCAAATAACCGTTTTAGCAGCCAAAAACAAATTTGTTGGGATTTTTCGGTTTTTTTAAATAATTCGAAAACGATTAGTGACATTTTAAATTTCAGTATGGATTATTTCTAAGCACCACCGACTTCCATTTAACCAAACCTCTATCTCTGATAACAAGAAAATTACCCATGTTACCCTACCTACACCCTGTACATTACCAAATTAGGAAACTTGTAACTTTAGTTTTATTTTTCTGAAAGGAATCACATATGCAGTAGATATTTTTTGTGTTGAATTTCCTTTCGATGATGTATAAGCTTTCCTGCTTCTAATGTTAATAGATTTTGAGGTATTCGATCTCAAATACAATATTCCTACCTATAATATACGTATATATACGTACCTATATATGTTTTTAACCATACACCTCATTTCCCTGAATCGTCTTTGTCCTTCTGATATTATTCTTTCCTCCATCTCGTCTTCCAACCTTTCCTAGTATGTGTATAAAATATTTCTTCCAAACCTCCTTTTTAATTCCTCTGCGTAATAATGTTTTCTTTTTCTATTTTGCTATACCCCATAATTCCCTTCCTGACTTCACGTTTTCTGTTTTATACATCAACTTGAACAGTTTTTCTTTTCCATTAATTCATCTTCCAACTGCGTCATTTTCATCATTTCTGTCGTCATTTCTCCATTCTGATCCCTATACTTCCTGTTCTACCATTTAACAGTTCCATCTCTAGCTTTGGAAGTGACTCTTCCCCCAATATTTCTTCTGCTTCTTATAGTTATTTTAGTTAATTATGCTATCGTTGGAATCCAAGTCATTATAGAGCATTTGGACATGTTTGTTTATAGTTTGTCTTCCATTAGGCGATGCCACCAGCATGTGGTTTCCGTTATGGAGAAGAAAAACAATGACATCAGTCTCATTTGAACTCGATACATGGCGGTCTAGGAAAATGGGTTAATTTTTTGCGACGAATGAAAACTAATAGTTGAGATCCCTCGCTGCTCAAGATTTCGTCGCAACAAGGAAACTGTGGGAATGTTCGTATCGTACATTAGTGTTTTAAGACTTTTATAGGGAGTACACTAAATGTTCAGTAAGAATCCATCCCTCCTGAAAGCAACGCAATACGAAAACAACTTGTGATAAACAATAAACTTTTGGGAACTTTTTCGTCATATATCTGCCGTGGGCATACGTTGTTATTTTTGTATGGTACGGTGAATATGAGGCAAGAACGTTTTCCTTCGAAAACTACATTTGTAAAAATGTAAATTTGTAAAAATATATGGGGTGTTCTATTTAAAAGAAAGTTATTTTTGCAGATAACTTGAAAAACTGACCTTCAAATGTTTTCCTGCTTTCACGACTGTAATCTATGTAAGAAGCACTGAATGAAACCCATCATTTCCATAAAGGCCGTCATATCTGATTTCTCTGATATTATCGAGGTAGCTTACATGGAAGATTTTAACCATAAAGCTGTTTGGGTAATATTAGGTAGATCGGATGCTTTCAACGTGGAACCAGGAAGGTGAGTTAAAGTTTTATGTAGGTTAAAACTAATGAATCAGTTTCACGTTGTAGTCTTCCAGAATGTTTTTTTATTTCATTTCTTCGCTCAATTTTTTCGTCGCACTAGGTATATTGAATGATTTTTCTGATGTAAATTTACATTTGTAATAACATAATCGGAAACAACTATTTCTAGGATTTTCAAATTCCTATGTTTATGCCGACCGATTTAATTTTGAGTGCCGAAACTGGGATCTTCCGCATGCATGCTTTTTATACATTTCTGTGCTCCCCATATTCAAGTCTGCATCACATAGGTGTATAACTGGGAATATTTATATTCAATTTATGTATGGAGTACGATTTTATAAGGTTGCGAGACTTGGACAATAGGAAAAGCAGATCGAAAAAAAATAGAAGCGTTTGAAATGTGGTGCTACAGGCGCATGATGAAGATACCGTGGATAGATAAGGTTAGCAATAGAAATAAGGTATTAGAAAGAGTTGGGAAAAGCGAAATGTAGGGAAGACAATAAAGAATAGGAGGGATAGGATGATAGGATGATAGGACACCTTCTTAGACACGAAGGAATAGTTCGCGACATACTAGAGCCGGAGACAGGGATAAAAAGAGGTAGGGGTAGGCCCAGATTAGACTACGGCTATCAAATAGTTGGGGGTGAAGGATGTTCTACTTTTAGGGACATGCGTAGGTAAGCTTAGGATAGGAAAGGGTGGAGGTACGCGTGCAACCAGTCTTCGGACTGAGAACTTCATGATGATGAACTGTATGTTGTTGTTTTTTATTTCCAGCTTGCAGAATTAGGGAAATCTTCATATTGCACGTTTATCGCTCGCGTGCGGTATTGACATGCGGACGGTGAGGGTGCATTAGGGAAGGTACCCCAAAAGCAACTTGTGTGACTATTTCCTATGTTTATTTTAGGTACAGTCGATACAAATAATTTCAAGGAATTGGTATTTTTTCTGTTTTTTTAGGTAAGTTTGTTCTATTAATAGTTATGTACCAAAGTGCATTTACGAAAGTGGTCAAAAATGATCCCCGTACTCGTATGTTTATTGGTTTATTGGTTTATTGGTTTAAGTTGCAACTTATTGAGCACAGTTGACGAAAATTTGCACGCTCTTGCATGAACGATCTTTCTTTAAAGCTGTTTAAATCTTTTAGATTTGGTCGGCATATTTTTAATTTCTGATTAAGTAGTTTTGTGTGTACATTTATTTTAATATATTGCAATGTATCCTACCCCACCCTTGCTGGTTTCTGCTCAGCAGTCTATCTACCTGCTCAACGCTGATTAAATGACCTAATTAAAATTTACCTGTAGAAGTGGCCACGTGATCGTCTTTTCCCTACGTTGTGTATTACCTATGTGAATACAGAGCTCCATTATTTTGATACGAAAGAATCACAAGCGAGGATGTTAATAATAAGCACAAATATAATTAAGAAAACAATATTTATTCATAATCTTTCAAAGAACTATTAAATTATCGTGAATCCGTTTGGTACAAAATCAAATTGGTTACTATTGTTATTATCTACATTGATTGTATTGAGATGCAAAATGTATTTGTTATATTTTATTACAGACAGCCGTCGTTAAAGTTTTGTTCTTTACAATTTATAGATGTTGTACGTTTAGGTTTATCACCATTATAATAAAATAAGAAAAATATTGTTAGATTTTATTTAGTATTTTTTATGTTTATTGTGGAAACCTATTCCCACATGTTACAGACTTATATTGCAGGGATGTCCAGTTTTCCTTCAGGATTATCTGCAATTCAGGGGCCTCTTCTCGGATGCCACATATACATACGATACGTGATTATCATTAAATATAATCGAATAATACATAATTGTTCTGTTCTTGAGTTGAAACCAGTGACAATTTGGTCAGTTTATAATTCCCGTCATTTTATTATAATATGCACTTACATGAAATATACGAAAGAATAAAATTGTCTTCACACATACCTGGTATTAACTTTCCTGCCTAACCTTTTCGCGTCTCCCCTACGTTGCCGTAGCATATGGCTATCGGGTTTACTAAAAATGGGAATTACAACAACGAACACTAAAATCAGTTAACTTAATTTCTGATAAGATTCAGCATTTACCAATGAGATGATAGCACAGGATAATTTACATTATAAAACAACTGGAATAGGCACTCTTTGAGATTCCGTGGCTGGAAGAGGGAGGAATATATATAATAGGGCCACAACTGCGCACAGATAAAATCTCCTGACTGGTGTCATCTTGATGTTTCTAATTTAATTATTTATTTAATTTTGACATTACAAATTAGGATTTCGATAGGTCAGCCTCGTCTGCATCGGAAACAATGATAAAAAAATTAAATATAAATTACTTAATATTTCTTTACGATTTATTTTTAATTCATAAAAATACAAATATATTCTTTCCATTTTCTGGTTCTGTTTTTATAAACGTTAGTACTAAATAGACTAGTACATTGTACACTAATAATTCATACAACAATTTAAAATATAATATACATATAAAAATATTAACAACAATCTTTCTGGCACTCCCCTGCTTCATCAAAAATATAGTTACAAAACTGTTCATGGGCACAAAAGCAATGCCTATTTCTCACGTAATTTTTGTACCCAGTTTAAATCTTAATATTAAATACACGTAACTACCAGTACAAAAAGTACAAATAAATAAAACTATTAAATAACGAAGTTTAATATGAACAAAAAAATGTGATCGAATTTTACTAAACAACTACAGTCGGAAAGAATTTACCTTTATAAATAAATAATAGAAGCAAGGAGGATGGAATATTTTTTACAAAATTGCGTACTATATAAATAGGTGGAAGGATTTTCAGGAGAAATAATATATTTGAGGTAAGATATTTTTTTTGAAAAAAATATTCAACCGTGAGATGAAATTAATTTCTCGGCATGAACTAAGTAGTTCAAACTAAATTTAAACTAGACTTAACTTTTGAAGACTATTTACTCGATTCGGCAAAAGTAAAGCAACAAATACGTAATTTTCGAAAAATTGTTAGCTCTGAAGGAGTGATGCTAAGATACAGATATATACATGGTGAATCAATTATTTTTCGATAAATACTAAACAGTTGGGAATAATGAAAAGCGTTATACGTTGCCAGAAAAGAGTCGCTGCAGCTAAAATAATTTGTGGATATATAGTTTGTTCCACATTTGCTGTATGCAGATAAGCTTCGTTATTTTAAATGTAATACCTTGTATTTAACTCAGTTTTCGAATTATTTAGTCAATTTTGATATGAAGTCAAATACAAGGTGTTATTTAAAATAACGTAGTTTATCTGGATACAGCAAATATGGGACAAACTGTATAGCCAAAAATTGTTTTAGCTCCAGCGTCTCGTCTCTGGGAACAACTTCTGCATTTAACGTTTTTAGTATTTCCAACTGTTTAGAATTTATCGAAGAATAATTTATTCACCCTGTATATATCTGTATCGTAGCGTCACTTCTTTAGAGCTAACAATTTTTGGTTGAGCTTAAATATTTTTTGAGATACGGCCATTTTTAGCGACTGTTGACAGATGCAGAGCAATTGTCGTGTTCAATTTTTTTTATAAAATTGAAAATAAATGGCAGAAACATTCCTATGCTGTTTTCAATGGGCAACGTTATCTTATATTGTAAAAATATTATATTAGGCTGGCGGTACCTTAGTAGGGAAACAATCGATTTAGGATTGCTAAGACTTTGTGCTCAAAACAATTCAGTTTGTGTAAAATTCTAACTCGCAAAAGAGAAGCGAAATTTGTAATTTTAAAATTTTAGGTTTCCGATTTCACCAAACCTTTAGTTTAATAAAATGGGGTCGGTACCGAAATTAAGAAGAAATAAACACATTTTATAATGTTCAGAAACTGTCAATTATTGGAGACGATTTGTAATTGGTTGGTAGACTATTGAAAATTCTTAATAACTATTGATAGAGAGAAAATAATAGGGGTTTGCCATATAAACAACGCTTTCTTTCAGAGCTAAATGGTACCAAAGTGCGAATATTTTGCAGGTTCCTTTGCAATAATGTGCTAAACGAAATTGGGGTCGATTTTCAAATTTTGCACTTGTACTTTGTAGTTCATAACATTTCAAACAACGAAGAGTCAATCTGTAGTATAATAAAAGTGATTTTATGCCCAAATCACTTTTCACATCTTTCTTATTTACTCGAGTTGTCAAAATTGTAAGCAGACAAGAAGCTCAGTATATTGAACTGAAAATTATTAAATGTTGCGAAAAGTAGGTAGGTGAAAGAGACAAGACACTTCGAAGAAAGATTGACGATTTCAAATTTGACATTAAAATTGATCAGTGGCGTAAGACAGAAAAGTTGGGGTAAGTTTTGAGGTACCCAACCACCCAAAAAAAATTTTCTGTCTTTTAACAGGACCTGGTGCCTTCTCTTCTTTTGTGGAGGTAATATTGCTTTCTCACGGTTTGAACCAGTCATAATATTGAAATTTGAGCGTTTGCAAGCTCGTCTGTGAATAATTCTCAATAATTCTGCATAATTCTTCAACTATTTAATTGCCTTTTGTTTATATGTTATCTTTTCATCAACCAGGTTAGCGGACGGTACCAAACACTGAACCTTGTGTAAAGTAAAGTTATCCAGTATTTTCTCAGTTCTTCTATTTCGTGTAATTTTCCATTTAATTATTTATCTTTATAATGTTTTATTTCGCTTCTTACGTCTCTTTGAATGTTGTATTCTGTTGCGTTTACTATTTGACAAAAGAGTAAATGAAATGACACTTCTCCTGCTCTTCATCAATAATAATGTGCAGCGCCCATCAGAAGTCTCCCCCTTAATCCCCTAATACCCTTTGAATGGTGGACGTAGAGTAAATTTGGAAACAAATTAATGGCAGCTAGGATAATAGCTTTTAAAAAATATGTGACAGGTCAGCACCTAAAGAAGGAGGCCGGTTGCTATCTTGCAAACAAAAATTAAATGTGAGTAGAGACCAGTTGAGGGCTTAATCGAAAGCGTTCTTCATTCCGAAAACGACCACATACGAGTAACAACAAATGTCTTGCGCGCCAGCGCCAGTTCTATTAAAAAGTGAACTTTTTCTGAAATATTTAATCCACCGCCATTTTGAACTGACGATATATATCTAGAATGAAAATTGGTGGTTGTGTTCAGAATTAAGCGTCCTCTCGAATGAGGCCTCACTTGATACCTCCTCCCATTTAAATTCTTATTCCAAGATGGCGCCCGGCAGTCATCTTTGGATATTCACATGTCAAATATTTTGAAAAAGATATTACGGTAGCTGCCATGAAGGTTCTCCGAATTTTGTTGCTCTAGGTCACGAAATTCGAAAGATATGAGTGGGTAGAAGAGTTTGAGGCGTCGTATTTTAGTTGTTACTATTGAGATTTTTTAAACGATTGTATATCTCCCGCTTTCTTCGCTTTCCTGATAGTACTTAATCAACCATTTTATGCAACAAAAAGCACAGTTTTCTCTCAAATGGTTGGAGAAACAAGAAATTAGGATACATTTTGTTGTATTGAACAAAGATCCACAATCTAATGCCTCAGTTAATACAACATAACCTTGTTTGTGTGTAAATGTTGCATTACTTTTTCCGACTATGTACCCGGGTATTTAGAAATCCGATTTTGTATGATTTTGCGCAATAAATGTCGCCGTACATTATTTTGACTTATTCCAATAAAAATATCTAATCAAATTATTTCTTCAAGGTCATATTTGCGAGTTTCAGTAGTCGGTTCCATATACTTACCTATTGCTGAGCATGTGTTCACAACTTGTTTATTAATACTTTATAATGAGACACTATTTTGTTACATAACACATTTGTCAATAAACGAGGATATTGTCACCTTAGAAACACACAATAATTTAGGCAACAAAAAACTCTCTCTTGTCCAACAGCCATTCAACTATGTGTATCAAATAGTCCTAAACAGCGCATATCTTCCCAGTCGAAGGATAACGTGGTAGGTAATTTTGTGCTAACTCTCAATGGCCTGCTGTGGTCAATGGAAAGTTATTGGAGGTAGGTGATGCCCACATCTGGGGAAATTGTGTGGAACTGGTGGTAAATCTTTCTGCGTTCCGACGTGTACTATGAGATTCATTCCGATTGCTATGTGGAAAAGGAAGTGACAATGGAATAACCACCAACCTGCAGAATAATATAACTTTCATTTTATTGATGCTTTAGTGCCAGTGAGCGTACTTACCAGGATTGTCTGCTCTAAACCTAAATATAACATAACCATTGTTCGGAACTGCAATCGTATCCTTTAAGGGAGGTAAATTGAATTGTCGGTGTAGAAGTCCTCGTCGGTCCAGATCCAAAGCGTGTTTCAAGTTAATCTTTTTGACATTTTGGTCTGGTGATCTTCCTATGCCCACGACAGCAAATGAATAACCATGCAAATGGAAGGGGTGACTTAGATTTGGAGATTGAACTGCAAACAGTACATTTCTATTAATCATATTTTTATTCCTTCCGCTGCGCCGCGCCGAACTAGAAATTCTAGTTACACTGCAACTTTTTGGTTTAAGGGATGAGCCGTGACAACGCACCTAAATCACTTATATTTAGATTTAAAGAGATATGACAATTTGTAGCTGATTCGGCTAGCAGTATATAAGAGGGTTAGCCTACGATAGCCGTTAAGGAAGTGAAGGGAACGCGAAAGCGGATCTCTTAGGGAAGAAGGGAGTCAAAGGCCGGAACCCAGAGAAGTAATAAAAGACCAAATAAGTCAAAAACATATCTCTTACTGAATGGTCTGAGGCAATTGCGGGTGTTCATTAGCGGACCATCCACCAAGAGAGCTGGAGAATTATTATTACGACTGTGATGGGCAGTAGGAATATTTACGGAATACAGTTTACTTATAAGATATCTCACTACTATTGGAGTTAAGGATAATCCTGATTGCAGAATGTGTGGAAAATAGGAGAAAACTCCCCATCACATATGCGAATGTTCGGCTCTTGTAACAGCTAGACATACAAGCCTTGGAGCTATGTTTGTAGAACCAAAAGTAATAGCAAACGCGCCCATAAGTCTTGTCCTCAAATTGTTTGAAGGGATAGAACTTAAGAGATAAACATGTATGGGTGTACAATAAGCTTTGAACTTCAGTGTTAGGAGTCAGAAACCTACCAAGTGACAAATAATAACAATAATATTAACATCAATGATAACAATTACAATAATAATAATATCTCCCTTCTCGCGGTTTGCAAATTTTTAATTAAGTAATTATTTCAAAAATATAATTAAATAAAAAAACTAACCTTCATCGACCAATACGACTTCCACAATGGCGTTTAATGGTATATCTACAGTGTGGGTACATTCACAATTTTTTCCGCATTCTGGTGGTCGATTGTCTCCATTACAAAATTGTTCTGGCGGTATTTCATCGACTTGTGATAACGGTGGCGCTGGAGCGGCAACATAAGATATTTCGTCCACTAAACTTATTACAAGATCTCCTCCAGTTACGGCTAAAAGAAATTTCACAATTAAGTACATATTTATATTCGTGTTCTGCTTTACCATCTTTCTGAATTTGTACGCATTGAAAGATGTGTCTTGCTTACCTAAGAATTTTTTGTACGTATTTGGTGCAAAAAGTTCCTGGGGCTTGTAAAATAAGAACCTAAATGGCAAGAAAATCTTTATGTCAGGTCTTTCTTGCAATAAAGCTTCATCAATTTTCTTTGCGTTTCTTAACTGACTCACACAGACGGCTTCTCTTCTGGGCTTGTTACAAATGGCGTCCAGGGGATTCAGCACCTAATTCGAAAAAAATATTGGATTCTTTTAATGCGAAATTTATTACTTCACAGGATTTAATTTTCCATCTCCGGATATGGGCACTTTTTTAATACTGAAGATAGAAGAAAGTGTAAATGGGCAAAATTTCCTCCTTTGAGATATCTCGTAGAAGCCTAAAATGCTCATAAAAATTCCACATCGGGCTTGGTTATCAAGATGTAACACAAAATTATATATTTTCAAACACAGAAAGTAGCTTATTTCGCATACTTATATGAATTGTAGTTATTTTGTATTTTCGGTATTAGGTAAACTACAGTCTGTAAAAAGAAGCATATCAAACGCCGCATTTATGAAATCAGAAGAAAACATAATTGCTATTTAAATTATGTGTATCTAATTTTTAAATTTACTGAATTTGGCAGTGTTGCCAACCCCAGTCATAAATATTTCGGAAGCTTGGTTGCCAAATTTCTAGAGATTTCAGTAGATTTGATTTTAAACAGGGAAACGATGAGTAGGAATTTTAAATAAAGCCATCACCGCAAAGGTGCCGCCGAATTGCGGCGCATGGCGCGGCGGCTTCGTTTTGTTTTGATCTGTGCCCAATTTCCGGTCATTTCTTAATCGTATTAATCGTATTAAAAAATTAAATTTCGGTAGAATTATGTATCAATTTGGTAGGTCGGTAGATAACATATAAAATCGGTAGATCTACCGAAATGAGTAGGAATTTTAAATAAAGCCATCGCCGCAAAGGTGCCGCCGAATCGCGGCGCACGGCGGTTTCGTTTTGTTTTGGTTCTAGTTTTTTTTGTATAATGTACCGCTGCACTAAAATAATACCATAGGAGTTCCCAAAGAAGAAAGAAAAACGCAAAGGCGTTACGAATTATGATCTGTGCCCAATTTCCGGCCATTTCTTAATTGTATAATTATTAAAAAATGAAATTTCGGTAGATGACATACAAAATCGGTAGATCTACAGAAATTTCGGTAGGGTTGGCAACACTGGAATTTGGGCATAATTTACTGATATATGCTGGTTTACAATCCAAATCTACTGGTATTGCACACTAACAATTCTTCGAAGATTGTGTTACTGTCACTTTCTCAAATTAAATGTTACTTACATAATAATTACATTTATTAAGGAACAACTAGATTCCGATCCAAGCCCCGGCAAAGAAATAAATATTAATAACAAATATGTTGCATTCGAAGTGATAACAGAAAACTGCAGACCACTACTTTCATCCTTGTGGGGCTCGTCAGTGCTTTCTGCTTTCATTTTATACGCAACTATCTTGTGGCGTCCACGTTACGAGGACGTTGCAGTAACCGCTACGTTACACACAGCGGTTTGCTAATGAGTAGTGAGTTTAGATGTTTATTGTGTTCACGGGTACAGATTGTCTGGTTGACTACGTCTTTTGAAGAAAATAATGGTTCTCGTTTTCTTGGAAAAGATTGAAAATCCACATGTCCTTGGCGATGTTACTATTGAATTTACGGTTTCTTTGAGTAATTTATATAGGATACTGCATCTTTTGTTCTTAACGTAAATAATAATGAATGTTGCCTGCATATAAGTCTTATTTAAATTTACGCGTTATTCTTTCCATGTAAGTTTAATTAAACTTTTAAATTCTGGGAAACATTAAACTATCGGGGTTCGCATATCCCGTGTACCGGCCATTCTTAAAGTGTCATAATATCTCTTGAAGATGGGGAGCAATTTTATAAAAAGGCACCTAGTGAAGCACTGAAATGAATAAAAATATTACAATATGCATAAATGAAAATCATAAAGTAGGTAAGTACCTAAACCTTGAATGCTTTTATAACTTATAATATTTTTTTTCTATTCATTGATAATCTCACAGATTTCGTCTTTTGGGGCAACTGACTTTTGTCCCTATAAATTTTAGAAATCGAAAATGGATTAAAGCGCTTCCCTGTACAATTTGACGCTTTCAAGACGTGCCAGGCGAGGTAGTTTATTAGAACACTCGCTCAGAAAGTGGGAAACCTGCATTTTGTCACACTTTTCATGAAGTTTTTCCTTTGTAATTAACTTACGGGGAGTAAATCTGGGATATTACATATTATGAGTCAACCTGCAAATCATAACATACTCCGCTTTAAGGTGGCAATGTTAGGATTTCCCGCATTTTTCATAAATTCGCAAGTTATTCAAATTTCTATAAATATTTTTAAAAAAGGGCTTTTTAGCGACCTAAATAAATTCGACATTCTTATCCATACATATTTTTGAATCGTATCATTAGGTATTAAAGTCAGAAAACTGCAGCTTCGCGAAAAACGACCCAAATGAATTTATGCAGTGTCTTCATTATATTACACAGGGAAACGATCCAAAAATGTGCATGGGTATAAAGTTTGAATATATCTAGGTCGCTAAAAAGCCCCTTTTTAAAAATATTTATAGAAATTTGAATAACTTGCGAATTTATGAAAAATGCGGGAAATCTTAACATTGCCACCTTAAGGTTTGTGCATAAGTGCGAAACCAGACGGCGAGATATTCTATTCTTAGTTTCTTCAGGGATCTCAAAAACTACCCTTTCAAAGGCGTCCATCGCAGCTTCAAGTAAGTTAAAATCTCTACTATGCATTTGAGTTTTAATATTCGGGAAACAAAAGAAGATACTAGATGTCAGGACTTCAGGAGGGATGGCTTCCTAAAGAGGCTCGAAAAGAGGTTCATATTGCAATAGTGTGAGAAGCTTGTGCGTTATCGTGGGGAAGGTAAATGGTACTTCAGAGACCTTTTTTCAGACTGTTTCGAAACTGTTGGCACATGGGCGAAATTAGGTCATCAGATCTGGGGACCTAAAGCCCTTGTCCCATAATAAGAAGTCTTATTTTTCATTTTTTTTTAGTATACAGTGTGTCCCAGGATTAATGTTACAAGAGGTATGCTTAACTGAAAATTTTGGAATTTCAATTTGGTATTTTGGAAATAAGCCCTGCTTGGTTCGAAACTAATTTCTAGTATATTTCGTTTTTTTTGTATATCAGGAGACCATGACATCCGGCAAAATGTTATTAAGAAAAGTTAATTCTTAATAAGTGTGGGGTTAATCGGAGACTTCCTCTATCTTCTCGTTTTCAATTTGTATTTTCATTTTAGTCCTATTTTCACGCACCCTACACACCGAAATTTTGGTTTTCTTTTTATTGATCTTCATACCATAGAACTCCGTCAAAACCGCTTCCATTTCGTTAAGAGCCTTTCCTAATTCTTCTTTATTGGATGCTAATACTGCTATATCATCCGCGAATCTGAGCATATTAATAGTTTGGTCCTGTATATTAATTCCAGCAGCTATTCTGTCTTTAACAATATTAATCGCATCTTCGATATATAAATTGAAAACTATAGAGGCGATAACGCACATCCCTGCCTCATTCCCTTTCGGATATCTACTTCTCTATGTTCCTACTCAAGTTTTATAACTACCGTTCGCTCTTTGTTAGATTATGAATTATTCTTCTATCCTTATACTGCATCCCTACATTTTTGAGCACTTCGAACATCTTCCATTTTACATTGTTGAAGGCTTTTTCCAAATCTACAAATCCTATATAGGCGCTCTTTCCCTTTCCTATTGTTTTTCTATTATTACTCGTAAAGCTAGAATGGCCTCGTGCGTTCCCCTATTTTTTCTAAATCCGAACTGATCTTCTCCTAATATTTCATTCGCCCTTTTCTCCATCCTTCTTTGCACAATTCTAGTTAAAATGTTTGACACGTGCAAGTTAAACTGATCGTTCTAAAATTTTCACACCTATCCGCGCCTTTCCTTTTTGGCAAAGCTACTATGATGTTCCGTTTGTAATCTTCTGGAATCTCGCCTGTTAGGTATATGCGACTAACTAGTTTAAATAAACGATCTATTACCTCTTCGTCTGCGCACTTTAAGATTTCTGCCTGCAAGCCATCTATACCTGGTACTATAGTTTCTTAGAATTTTAGTGCTAGCTCAAACTCTTCTCTCATTAATAGGACACCCTAGGTTGTCCCCCTCTACACTGCTTTGCCTTTTTAATATATCTCGTACTTCCTGTCCCGCATATAAGTTTCCCAAATATCCTTTCCACCTATCTGCCTTCTCCCCGCTTCCAATTAAGATATCTCCTATTCACACAAATCTTCAAATAATATAAAATTGCTTATTAATTAATTTCAAAAACTTCACTGCTTTTCCCATTTAACCTACCTTCTATTTCTGCTGGTTTGTAAGATCCTTGTAGTGAAAATAACAAAATTAGAAAATCACCTTATTAGGCTGCCAGAAGAGCATTTCTAAGATTGTTTTCTTTTTTGTGTTGTGGACTATCTTCATACTTCTGAAGACTCTAACATTGTCAGCGAATCACGTGCTGAGTATAATGCAGTCCATGTCTTAACGTGGGGGTTATAAGGGCATAAGGGCACTAAAGTATGTCATTAGATCATTCAAATGAATGCTGTAGAAATTTATATTATTACGTACTGATAGCAGATAACTATTTTTACTTCTATGAAAATGTCATATTCGTCAGAAATACTTTATTTTCAAATTAAAAATCACAGATAGTAATCATACACGCAACATTACAACTCATCGAACGATCAGGGGATGATCGAAGAAATGGGTCTACACACTACACTAGACGATACACAGGACGGCATTTTCATATTCTGCCAACGCCCAGAAAGATCGACTCGGCTCGGCATCATGTGTTGTCAATATTTCTACATTTCTATGAGAATTCGAAGGCGTCAGGTAACCCCCCTTGGTGTTCGGATGGTTAATGCCTTGGCACTGGGATCGAGAGATTCGCGGATCAAATCTAGTTTGTTACCGTTTTTTTTTTGCGTTAACTCCGACTTTATGTTTAAAGGTACGCTCAGAATCTGGGTGTCTGTTGCCCAGTCAGATAGGGAATCTAAGACTACCATCTAGGTATTTTTTGACGACCTTCTGAGTATACTATACGTTATCTGACGTTAGTAAGACTTTGAAAGAGCCATTTATTAAAAAGCATTTTTAAATGCAAGATTCAGTGATTGTAGTGAACCTGTTGTATGATTCGAAGGTTTAGTTTTCTATATAGGTATTTCATTAAAATTTGAAGGATTTTAATAAACATGACATTAAAAATTGCAGTTCTTATTTTAGTACTTACGGATGAATTTTGGGCGAATTTGTTCTAATGTATATACTTATACAGTTTGATGTTCGTAAATACCAAACTAGGTATATTAACCACAACCAGAAATTTAATATATTATGTACCTACCTAAATCTGCTGCTTACGCTATTTATGTACAATAATGTACAATAATGTACAACATATGTACAGTATTTATTGTACACTATACACTATTTACAAAGTATTTCTTGCCACTTTTAAAAGTATTTACAGCCGAATTACTTTTTTTTTGCAATTTATACATGATGCATTCATTTTTGCTTACCATTAACACCATTTCCATAAATAAATATAAATAAATATAAAATAATAATGAACGGGCGTATATATGTACAACTACGAAAAAAACCAACACCAACACTTTATACATATATTATGAAACATTTTTATTTATAGGCTTTCTTTTTTATACAATACGATACAACCTAAAAAAATATAACAGTACCATTTTTCCTCAACTACTCTTGTAAAATATTAGTTTCAAGATTCCGAAGGACTAGGGAAACTACAGTAACTATTGGTTGGTATCTTGCTGCGAATGGTAACAATATGATTTAAACATACGAGAGAGGCAGAGAACCCAACACTGCTACTCGTATATTGTTTTCAAGTAATACAAAATATAAAATATTTAAATCTCTGTACACATTGAGCTAAACATAAAAAACATAAACGTTAATGGTTTTAAAAAATACTTCAAAGTAAAAAAATAATCAATTTAATACTGATGCCTAAGGATAAATTACAAAATTATCATTGTCAAATTATCTGGTGAGTTGCCCCGTTGCGCTCTAACAATTATCTACACGATGGAACAGGTCAATTCTTATACAATTAAATATTTAAGCAGTAGGTCAGAAAGCACGGGTAATTTATGTAAGAAACAAAAGTTTCAAAAGGTACGTTTTCCTAGGAGCGGCTGCGGCGATCATCGCTGTGCGACAGTCTTCTGCGACCATCGCAGCTGAAACTGTACAGTATACAAATATTCCTATTGCATTTACACGATAATGCTAGGAGTTCCTAGGGTCGACCGCCTAGCTGTCGATGATGATGCTCTCCTGCAGCTCGTTTGCAAAGGCGTTGGAAATAAAATGTCATCAATCATCATCGTTATCTTCCTCGCTACTAAGAAAATGTACCTTATCAATGGATACAAGTTTTCTGTTTGGAGTTGAACGATTCTTGCAAAGCAATTTTTTTAATATGTAGGCACAATTGCTCCAGTTGTACCAGTACTGAAGGTAGAATAATATGCTAAATGTTTGACTATATGACTATCTAGAAAATTGCATGCAAAAAATGGCAACACTTTGGTCCACTGACTGGAATAATTATTGCACAGTAAACGCCAGTTGCAGGGCAGACTATCAGAAACATGGAAAAGAAGTGTTACAAGGGAATTGGAAGCAAATGGGATGACATGGGGAGAAGCAAGGAGTATAGCGAAGAACAAGAAGGGCGAATGGAGGTCCGTAGGATCTGTGCTACGTTTATGAAGCCAAAAGGATTTAAGTTAGTAAATGCCGGATGAGATGAGGAAGTTTTGTACAAAGAAAGAAAAATAGTTTGTACTGATATGAAATTTGGTTGTGGTGAAAAATTTGTAGGTACCAATGGAATGGTGATGTGTGTTCTAATGTTTGGTTTATAAATGAGTGTGATAGATATTATGGTTTGATAATGAATAAGACATCAGGTAAGAAATTCGAAAACTGCATGACATTTGCGAACACTGAAATACAGTATATGTGCTAAATAAAGAATGCTACTTCAGCACGACAGACAAAAAGCATTTAAAATTGAATTATACATTATGCCTTGTAAGAAAAATATCAGACATAGAACTGTGGTAGGAGAAACTCTAACTTTGACTAAGAAACTGCCAACAACATCGAATGATACAGAGAACGATGGTACGGGTAATGATTGGCATGTCCTTGAGTCTCAGAGACTGAGACGAATTTAATCTCCAAAAAACATGTGATACATGAGGTTGAGGTCATGATTTGCGACATGGTCCAAGACCGACGGAGGAAAATGGACTGAACGAATGCTGGAATGGGCACCAAGAGAAGATTCTTCTGCAATAGAGGACGACCACCAAACACGGTTGTCTGATTCTATCAAGAAACACAAAATTGGAGTAAATGGTGCAAGACAGAAGAAAATGGAAGGATGTAAGGAATGCCTATGTTCAGCAGTGGATGTTGATGATGATGAAAGATGTTAATGAAAAGGTGAAGAAAATTTAATTATTCACATATGAAAAAAATCAAAATTTTATAAGAATGATAAGGGAAGCAAAAGAAGTATGAGAGAAGTATGAATGAATGGCGACAAGAACTGTTTCATTTCATGCAATCAGTTCAATGGAAGATAAGCTTGATAATAATGTATGGACATAAGTTGTTTGCCAAAATAGTGAACGATTAAGTACAGTACAGTACAGTACAGTACTATGACAACGTGCTGAGAATGGATACGCCGGAGAGGACGAATATCATAGGATATGCCGATGATCTGGCGCTGGTGGTGCGAGGTGAAGGCAAGGAAGTAATAGAGGAACACATAACATGGACAATGAGGAGAATCGACATCTGGCTGGAGAAGAGACGGCTGCAGCTGGTCCCCCAAAAAACAGAAATCGTGATACTGTTAGGCAGAAGAACCCTGAAGACGGTCACAATCAGATTAGATTGCCTGGACATCACGTCTGGCAGATGCCTGAGATATCTTGGCATAAAACTGGGCCATAATATGAATATGGGGATGCATATAAAAGATGTAGTCGGGAGGGCAGATAGAGCGGCAGCGGCCCTAAGCAGATTAATGCCAAATGTCGGTGGACCGAAAGCAGGGAAAAGGAGGATCCTCAGCAGTGTAGTGAATTCCATTGTCCTCTATGGTGCACCTATATGGAGGAATTGGATATACAAATATAGGAGAATGGCAGAGAGTGTACAAAGGAAAGTTGCGGCCCGTATAGCAAGCTCCTACACAACTGTATCCACAAAAGCGATGCAGGTGATTGCAGGAGTTGTGCTAGTGCACTTACTGATAATGGAGCGCAGTTATGGAAGAGAGGAGAACAAGAAAGCAGAAAAGATAAAAAAGTGCGAAATTACGATGACAATGTGGCGGGATGAGTGGGATCAAGAGACCACCACGGCACAGTGGACAAAGAAGCTGTTACCAAAAATTGTACCCTGGATATTACCTGACACAGTTTCTGTCAGGCCACGGGCGCTTTATAGCGTATCTGCAGAGATTCGGGATCATTGAGAGCAGCCAGTGCACCTACTGCAAAGAGGAAGATACGCCCAAACACACAATCCTGAGGTGTAACAGGTGGAAGCCACTGAGAGACGGTATCACTGACGAGATCGGCGAGGAACTCACGGAAGAGAATATAATTGATTACATGCTGAATAACGAAGACAAGTGGAAGGCGATAGACAAGATGATAAGCACCATATTAAAAAGCAAAGAAGAGGAAGAAAGGAAAAATTAGCCTGTAAAAGAAATGGGCAAGGCGAGGTGAAGTTATGCCGTAAGGTGATTCCGTTTCGTACCTGCGATTCTTGAGGAGGGGTTTTAGTCAGTAGGAGTCTGACACTCCCCATACAACCAGGAGTGTGGGATCCCACGAAGGGTTTCCCCTCCTCCCAAGAAAAGCACAGTACAGTACAGTGCAGTACAGTACAGTACAGTACTTTATTTCTGCTGAACAATAGAACAAGCCGGCTGTTTATTGTCTTTCTAGAATAGGTACCTATGTCAAAATATTAGCACGCAAGAGGAAAATTTTAGTACTTTTCGCTTACTACGGATAAAAGACAATTTGGGAGAAACTGGTTTAATGACCGAACAATAATTGAAACAAGTAATTTTCCAGGACCAGTTTACCAGTAAACTTGAAGAGTAGTCTACAATCTGTGTGCCTTAATGATTGTTCTAAGTATAATGTAGACAAAGCAAATGATTTATTATACAACGATTCACAACATTTAAATGGAAATGATCATGAAATGTTGCGAGAGTCAGAGACAACACCACCAATGAGAATAATAAACTGGAGGAGTGACGGAGGACGTTAGAGAGACGATATTACAAGTATCACAAAGCGCTGGATTTCAATTGAATAATTTGATGGAGGCCCGTGTCGTAGTGGACTAAAAAGGTTGGGAGATGATGAATATAAACTGTTGAAAAGAAGACATGAATGTTTGAGAAACTTATGAATTGTTATGCACATGAATGATACAAGAAAGTTAGCTGACTACAGTCTTTCTAAAATAGATCGTGTAATACGCGAAGCTACTTACTTACCAGCAAATAAAAGAATAAAAGAAGGCGAGTGAAGTCTGCGAGTAAATTATACTAAAATTAGTAATTAGTAAAGGTAAAAGATACTAGACCATTTTCAATACGAGCTGTTTATGAAGCTTCAAACTTTGGGGAAGGTGCAAAAATTGAACAACGCAATATGTTCGTGCATACAATATTGCTTGTTAGTTTTACTACCTAAGGCATAATTTATGTATGTATATTCCGTGTTTCTTGGTCTACAAAATGGATCAAGAAAAAAGAGGCAATGCAAAGGCAAAATAGCAAGAATCTAGGTGGACGACAAAGGAATGGTAAGGAATGGATTTTACTTAGTTGGTGATATTATGGAGGAATGATTTTAAAACATAAGTTTGGTTAAGTTATTTGGCAACTTCTCATGGGTGGTACAACTGAAACAACTGTCTACTCATAATAATCATGAAAAATATGCAATATTTACACAAACCAATAGCAGAAAATGCAGAACTGTACTTATGATTTGATAACGTTCCAGCTTGTACATACAAACTTTTCATATTTACAACTTCTACAGGGCCGAAACTATTTACATTTCCTCGGAAAACCCGCAGCTAAATTGACAAACAATTTTTACAATACTTTACATTATATACAACGCATGCACTTTTTAGCCTTAAATTTAATACAGCATGCATTCTCTTGATAGGTCTCCAAATAGCACCACAAACAAAACAAAAACACACGATTTTCGTCTAAAATTTCGAACACAAAAATTCCTATACTTACCTATTAGTATGGCGTCAATAAAACCATTTTGATAATTTAATTTAATATAAATACACGATAAACTAGGAAGAAATTATAGAAAATGGCAAGTCTGGAAACAAACAAAAGAAGTTAGTAAAGTGGTTGCCTCAAGTCTAGAGGGACAGTTTGTACTTGGTGGTAACAAATGCGGTCTCAAACTCAAGGAGTACTCTGCACACGAGACTAAGGCAGTGAGAAAGTCAAACTTCAAAAACAATTCAGGAGACACCACCCGCTTTCAAGGTCATAGTCTGGAATGAATTAAGTGTCAAAAAATGTGCTACGGAAGAGAAAAGTAACTAAAATATTCCCATTACGTACTTGGCAATTCAAGAGGAATGCCCATATTTCCTAATTTCTAAAACTCCCTTTAATCAGTTCACAAGCTTTCACTTTAATTGTTAAAAGTCGAATAAAACCAGAGATCAACGAATTGTAGCCATCGAGCTTTGTTTTCGAGCGCGAACGGTGATTTCCAAAGTGGGTTAAGGGCTCGCCACATAGGCCATGCCATGTCATGCTAAATTAAATTTAGCATGGCACAGCACAGAGCTGTCCACATAGGACATGCTATGTAAATTTGGGTAACCATAGTTATTTGTTTGAAAACTTATTTTTGTCAATTGGCAGCTGTCAATATTCATAAATTTAAATAATAGATGATGTTGCTTTGGGGTTTATTTCACTCAAATTACTATTTTATTTCCATGGAAACGTATCCATAGAAACAGCATTTTACATTGGCATAGCATAGCATGGCCTATGTGGCGAGGCCTTTACGCCGAAGAATCCATTATATTCGACCTAAAAATTTCGTTTACAAATTCTTGATAACAGGTAAAAAAACTGTACCTGTCATATTACTACACTGCCGGACAAAAAGCCGGACACTCTCAGAATTACTATTTTAGTGAATAAAAAACAACGGACGGTTTGAAATGATATTTAACTATATTCTTTTCATCTTAACAATAAATAAAAAACAAGAAACAAAGTGATTCGTCAACAAAAACCTAACAAAAGTATTTTTTAGAGATCAATCTGTTATTAAGAACTTGAAAAGACAAACAAAAAAAATATTAAAAGGAAAAGCACACTAGTAGAACCAAATTAATAATGGGTGTTACCACCACGAACTCTTATTACTTCCCTTAAACGTTGTGGCATGCCCTAAATGAGGCTATCAATAGATTCTTGGGGTATTTGTTCACATTCTTCTTGAAGCGCCATTTAATGTTTCTGGTAGGGGTTGGCGACGTCTAATCCTTTTCCCAAGCTGATCCCACAGATATTCAGTGGGATTCAGGTCTGGACTATTGGCTGACCATGGAAGACATCCAATACAAACCTCTTCACGGTACTCGGTAACAATTCTTGCTGTGTGTGGGTGGGCGTTGTCATCCATAAAAGCAAAATTGCCCGCTATAAATGGCATATATGGTGTGACATGGGGTTTCAGGCACTCAACAATGTATCGGTGTGCAGTCATTGTTCCATTCTCAATGAAAACCAATTCTGTGTGAGCCCTCAGAGATATTCCTGCTCACACCATAATGCTACCACCATTGAAACTGACCCTGGGAGATATACAACATTGACTGTACCGTTCCCCTGGTCTTCGCCACACCTTTTCACGTCCATCTAGTGACCTGACCCTAAATCTTGACTCGTCCGAGAAGAGCACGTTCCTCCATTGATGTTCGTCCCAATTTACGTATTGCCGCGCAAATGCTCTGCGATGTTCTACGGTCTACAGGGGACCCGTAGCTGGCTTTCTTGAAGTCAAAACATATTCGTTTAGCCTTTTCCGAACTGTTCTGGCTGAAACTGCCACTCCTCGAACGTCGGCTAACCGTCCAGCAAGAATAGGTGATGGCAATGCTCGATCGGGCAGCGCAGCAACATGGAGAAAACGGACATCTTGATGGTTCGCAGTCCGTGGACGACCAGATCCGACCTTCTTTACAAACCCATGAGTTTCACGAAATCGCAAGAGTACATTTTGCACTGTGTTATATTCAGCACTTGAGCAATATACCGCACTCTTCGGCCATCGTGGCTTAAAGCAACAATTTGTGAACAAATTTCGGGGTGCATTGTATGGAAAATGTTAAAAGCTGACATTTACAAATGAAATTTCACCAAAAAACCAATAGAAAATAGAGAGCAGCCCAATAAGGTAAAAGATTTTGATGTTTCAATAAAGATGCATGAAGAGTCAAAATGCTGATTTGGCTTTCTTTCTTTCCTTTCTTTTTCTTCACTAGTAGGGCAATCGTTAATTATTTTCTACTTTTTAATATTAAGAGATCAAATTAATTTTAGGTTAGAAAATGACAGGTCTAAAAATAATACAGACGTTCCAGTTAAAGATTTCGGGGTTTAAGTCGAAAGCAGCAAATACTAATTGAAACACGTCGAAATAAAGCTAAGAATATCTATAATACAGTCTGCCTTTCTAATGGTAGGTTGTGGTGCGATTGACCTTGAAAGCGTGGGTCTGAAACCTCCACAGTCCAACTACCGCCACTCCTTGGAATTACACTTGGACCCTTACGAAGTAATAAATAATCGTACTCTAACACTGTAATAAATGATAACATTCGTTAAAAATTTTAAAAACTAATTTTGTTAGCTTCTAAACCGATGTTAGGTAAGTGATCACCACACGTGGGGAAACCAGGCGGAACTGGCGGTAGATCCGCATGTGTTCCCACTTGAAATACTACATTCATTCCTATGACTATGTGGAACAAAAAGTGACAGTGGAACAACCAGAAACCGGGGTTGTTCGCTCTGAATCGTAATACTACGTAACCGTTGTTCGGAACGGCTATCGTGTCTTTCCCTGGAGGAAGATTAAACTGACGGTGGAGCAACCCTTGTCTGTCCAAGTCCAGGGCGTGCTTTAAGTTGATCTTTTGAACATTGCTGTCCATCGATCTGCCAATACCGATCACATTGAAGGCAAAACCGTGAAGATGGAATGGGTGACTTAAGTTAGGTTGTTGAACTGAAAGCAGAAAGACTGAAATATGTCAAACATAAAAAAATTAAACTTACCTTCATCCACTAGTACAACTTCGACGATTGCGTTCAGAGGAATATCAACTTTGTGGGTGCACATGCAGTTTGAGCCACAGCCTTCTGGCCTGTTGTCACCATTACAAAATTGTTCTGGGTTTATGTCATCATACTGGGACAGCAGTGGTGCTGGAGCAGCCAAGTAGGAGATTTCGTCAATTAAACTGATTAAATGATCTCCGTTTGGAGCAACTGCAAAGGTTTAAACACTTTGTCAGACAATGTTAGGTACTGGTTAATTAATTTGAAAACAGTGTTGAGTACGACATTTACCCAAATCTTCAGACTATTAATAGTATATTACGTAACGAGCATGGAAATTAACAAATATTCGCACTTCGCCTTTATGTTGTGTTCGAAATATTACAATAACTTACCTAAATGCCTGTTATAAGTATTCGGTGCATATAAGTCATCTGGGGTGTACAAGTGGAACCGGAAAGGCAAAAATATCTTGACATCCGGCCGTTCTTGTAATATTCCTTGGTCAATATCCAAAGCATTTTTCAATTGGTTCACGCAAATTGCATCTGTTCTTCTTTCGTTACATCTAGCGTCCAGCGGGTTCATGACCTAACCATTATTCAGTATGAAAATATGTACAATTACCCAAACCACATAATCCCTTATCTACTGTCCTAGCAATGGAGAAATTTTGATTTTGATTTCTGTACAGGGTATTTACAACATACTTATTACAGAATTTTGAATAATGTACAAATTCTACATTTTAGCATAAATTCCTTCACCAGCTTGGCTCTGATTTATGTACAAATGTACAACAGATTCGCATAAGAATGACCATAAAATTTACTCATAATGCTCCTTAAAGGTGAGTTGAGAATATTTGGAAATTAATAAAGTTCTGTAAATGAAAACTGTGGACGTAAAGTGTTCTTTCGAGTGGCAAAAATTTAAAAAATAAGTGAGAAGCACAGCGCGAAAACAGGGAGCACTACTTTCAAGAAGGCTAAAAGATAAAATCCTTAGTAACATTACCGAAGAAGAGGACAATGTATACTAGGCTTAAGAAGAATCGGGTAAAATCTCGAACACAGCTGAAACAGTCGGACTAACAAGAGTTAACATAAGTGGTAAAATTAAGAAATCCTGGTTTATAATAGAAAAGTAGAATTTATCTAACGAAAATCCAAAACATACAAGAATAAGGAAAACCTGAGGATCATACCAACTACAAAGAGGAAGAAAACGATGGAAAAAAGACGTATAAGAATAATAAAACAAATATTGAAGTATTTTTCTAAAATAATTAACAACCTGTTACGGAAGGGTATAAAATATGAAAATATTGTACAAGAATAATATTGTCGAGCGCATCAGCTCTCAAAGTCCTCATAAAAATAATAGCTCTGAAAATAGATATTAATAGGGCTGCCGTCAAAACACATCTACGAGAACAAGCATCTGACCAAATACGAATGCTCAGTATCACGAGTATCCTGAGGTAACTGATGAACCAAAGATAAGTAGTTGAAGGGGCTTACAAGTAGTAATGGCCATACTTCGACCAGACAGTTCTCCCCCCCACCCCGACCCGGTGACTTGTGGTTTTGACAGACAGTTATGGCGGCTTTTGTCTAGACTCTGGGGAAATCTAGGGACTTTTGGGGAAATCTACCGATTTTTCGTTAGTTGGCAGTACTGACACCGTGTTTCTTATGGGAGAACGGCAACTTCATGTTGGTCGGTAAGTACGTAACCTGTAATCCCTCCGGATCCCTCCGGCTCCAGTCTATTCCTCCGGCTTGCGTCGGCGGCCACCATTTTACACACCCGGCGCCATTGTAGTCGAACGATTGCATCATCGGTCTTGTTGTACCTTTGTAATTCAGAGGCCATCTTGTCTCCTCGTTAATTATTATGAACGCCTGCGTGGTTATGACAGGCGCGGTTGGGGCCCGGCGACGTTTGCCTTTGCAAATTGACAAGGCCGAACATACTCATATGGTTGTCCGTCAAACAACGGGGGTCTACATAACTTCAAAAACAAGCACGAGGGCCCCCGGTGTCAAAGTCACTTACCAAATTGGGGCTTTCCAGCTTGTCTCAAGAGCGTTTGCCCCCCAAATAAGAAGCACTAAGGGGGCCCCAATCGTATCCATGAGCTGAGCGTTAGCCCCCCAAACAAAGGGCCCCACATAACCTCAAAATTAATGCACGCACGCACGCACGCACACGACCACCTCAGAGCACCGCTGTCTTAATTACCAAGGTACAACAAGACCGATGATGCAATCGTTCGACTACAATGGCGCCGGGTGTGTAAAATGGTGGCCGCCGACGCAAGCCGGAGGAATAGACTGGAGCCGGAGGGATTACAGGTTACGTACTTACCGACCAACATGAAGTTGCCGTTCTCCCATAAGAAACACGGTGTCAGTACTGCCAACTAACGAAAAATCGGTAGATTTTCCCAAAAGTCCCTAGGTTTCTCCCGAGTCTAGACAAAAGCCGCCATAACTGTCTGTCAAAACCACAAGTCACCGGGTCGGTGGGGGGGGGAGAACTGTCTGGTCGAAGTATGGCCATTACTACTCTTACAAATATCGAGCAACAGAAATTAAACTGGCCCCTTTGGAGAGGATACCTCACCAAAGCATTAGGAATATCTGGACGCCTAAGATATATGCAGGGTGTTCCGTATCATGTGTGAAAAACGAAATGAGACAAATAAGAATGAAACATAAAAATTGTTCAGAATGTCTGCATTCACAATGAACACATACGAGTACAAGCTTCACATCGACGTAATAGAGAGTTTTAAACTTTTCGGAAATTCTGCATGTGCTGGATATCTTGAACAGTATTAAGAATCATCTCCAATAACAACTCTTCTATGGTATTCATTTCTACACCAACTGTTTCAAATGTCTGTTGAAAATGTTGCTTTATCTGACCATAGAACCATACTTGTAAAGGCGTGATTTTGTCTATGTTGTTCCAAAAACCAATCACAAAAAGCAAGTCGATTTCCCTGGTTGCAAGTGATGTTCTGGTTGGTAGTGATAAGGGTGTAATTCTTTCCGTCGTAATGTCCTCCATATAAATTTCTGTGACATTCCTAAACGTGCAGAAATTCGTCTAATACTTATGCTTGATTCAATCATGACAAGATCTACTATTTCTCATTCTTCATCAACAATATGTCGCATAGGTTGACCACCGCTGGAATTTTGATTTTGTATAATAGGATTTCATTTTTTCAGACCTGTTATAGAAAGATAGGTATATAATATGCAAAACCAAAGTAAATTGAGGATTTACAAGACTTATGTGAAACCGATTACTATAAATGTAAACGAAAGTTTTCAATATTGCTCAATTTTGAATCTGCATGGAAAAACAATAGAATACTGGTTTCGTCCTTATGGGATTCTCTGTCGCACACACTCGAATAATGCATTATGCAGCAGAGACAACTACTCCTCGTGAAAGTACCCTGCCAGGCATTGAATTATAGCACAAAATCAAGACTTTTGTGTAGGTACTACGAGATTTTATACGGGATGCTAGCAAACTACATATCGTTGGGCTTGGAGCGTATTAGCAGGAGTATGTGCGCTGTAAGTTTTCAATACTGCATGTTTCGAATGTGGAATGTGCATGAAAAAAATCGTAGATCAATGGTTTCGGCCTTGTGGGACTCATCAGTACTGTGCTTTAACCTTTCCAAGCACGTTCGAAACATGCGATAAGTATTGAAAACTCTCGAAACACATACTTATGCTAGTATGAGGTCGCAGTACATAGAGAAACAAGGGTACTCCAAGCCCAACGATATGTTTCTAGTAGCATTTCGTATAAAATCTTGTAGTCCACAAAAAATCTCGGTTTAGTTCATTCAGTGCCTGGCATGGTACTTGCCCGAAGAGTAGTTGTTCGAACGGTCCAGTATCACTCAATTTAACGGTCGTTTGTTCCATATAAATGCAGCAACCGCTTTGAATACTCCAAGGAACTGTATCTACAAAGGAATTATATCCTGCCATCAAAAATGTGACTTTAAATGGAACGCTCTGTATACAGGATGTGCAGTAAAGAATGGGTCATACTTCAAAACGAACCGATCTGAACCAATATTTATCTTAGTACAATTCTGTTCCCTTAGAGAGTTACGGGCCTTCAAAGAACAATTTTTATTTAACTTGTTCATATGAAAATTGTTGACTGTCTCATGTTTCTGTATGTTTGGTGTCTGCCATGATTAATGTGCTTAAAACGGAGGCCGGATTCGTGATCAGCGCAGTCGGTGTTCCAACGTAGCATTAAGGGGATTTATACTCGGCACACCAACTTTTGTTTAATCCTTTTTTCCCCGCGACTAGCTTTGACGTGGTCAGTTTGATGCTTCCAGAAAAGAAAAGGTGTGATGTAAGATATGACTGAATGCAAGAGAAGCCAGTGGAAGCGGCCAGTCAAACAAATTTTTCGTTTTTTATAGTTTATATTTCTAATTTAAGAAATATTACAAAATGGAATTAGAGAAATATGACAAAAATAGCCTCAACCTCAGGATGGTGCATTTATTTTTGCAAAAAATCAAAGGTACCTAACTGAATTATTTTCACTCTTTTCAAAAATTAAAAATAAACCAAATGCACTACTCGCTTCTAACCGTCAAATAGTATAAGTAGTATGCAAAATTTCAAATTGAAATAATTTGCAGTACTTCTTGAATTATCCATAAAAACGTTTTGAAACCCTCTTAACTTTAAATGCATTTTTCTTTAAAACGGCGCGTTTTCGAGATTCGTAATAAGTATACCTTTTTTACAGTTAATCGAGTGCTCTTTCCATAAAAATAGTAAGTAATGGTTTTAAAATTTGTACCCAAGAACAAAATTCGATAAAAACGAGAGAAGACTGAGGGTGACAGTTGGTCCTTCTGTGTTTTCCTTAAAAATAAATGCATATTATTGTTTAGCTGCGTGAGAAACCTTCCTATATCAAGTAACACTTTAAAGATGCGAAGATGCAAAGATGCGAAACAAATAATGAAAAGATGAAATAAAAAATATGCTTCGAAGGCCCATAACTTTTTAAGTAGCAGATTTTAACTACGATTAAATGGTTCAGATCGGTTTCTCTTGCACCGGGGAAGCTGGATTTGAAGTAAGGCCCATTCTTCATAGAACTCTCTGCATATTGGCATATTTGAATTACTTCTTTGATTCTGATGACAGATATAAAATATGTATAAACTTGGTCTCAAGTTCATAGAGACATACCGGGTGTCTCGTTAAGGTCGGCAACCGGCCATCTCTTGGAAACTATTTGTCACGACTCACGACTTTCAGAAAAAATATCTTTTCATAAAAGTGCCCACACGATGTTCCGCAAAAATATTTTTCAACTTTTAATTTTATTACAAAAATTGAGAAAATACATTTTCTTTTAAAATTCAAAAGGAAAGATGTGCAGGTAGGAGAGAGGGTTTTCAAAATTTCTTCATAATACTCTACAAATTTGGTCTAGAAAACGCATTTTTAAATTTTCTTTTAAAATTGCGCTCTCGGAGGCAAATAATTCAATGCTCAAAATATTTTTTGATGAATTCCTTGTGGTCATTTTAATTCAAAAGATTTGTTTCCAAAAACTGCAGGACGAATAGTTTTTGATCCGGTAGGTATATCTCTATGGCCTTGACTACAAATACTTATATAAGTATTATATATATTTATAATTAGAATCAAACCACTAATCCGCATATGCAAAAATATACAGGTGGTCCCATTTAAAGAAATTATGTACTTTCTGGTACACCTCGTATACGGTAACCGACAGAAAAAAATGAGGGTAGAATAGCATTTTTTGTATGCAGTAATGTGGATATAGTTTTTTTGCTGTGTGTGGAATAAGTGATATAGTTTATATTTAGGGTGGACACCCCCCGAACGGAAAGCTCAAAGACCAACTCGCCAATGAGAAGCGCAGAAACTAAAACGTTTAGAACAATGGAGAGCAAGGAGCAAGATCAGAAGTAACATCATAAAAGAAGAACTACAAATGGGGGAGGTTGTCATCTGGGCTAGATTTACAAGATGTCATTGGACAGGTCACATACAGGGTGAATCTAGATATAGAACTGCAAAATGGGATAGAACCGACTCACTAAAGGTTGAATTTAGCGCAAGCATAATAATTGTATAAAAATTACTTTGTAGTAGATGTAGGGTGTAAATGCAATTACTACTATTTTGTACCTAATTTACTAATTTAAATTAATTCTGATATTATCTGGAAGATTAAATTATACTTTTCATCAAATCGTTAATATGGAATTTAAAATATTGTTTTGCAGTTTGGTTTTTAAAAATCGTTCTTATGCAAATTCTAAGCCTACAAAATTTTTATCTATTTGGTATATAGGTACTTCTTTACATTTATACAGGAATATACAAGCTGGAATTGATTGTAGTTCACTAAAAAGGAATCTATTGATATAATTTCTGTACAGCTAAATGTCACTATTTACTTACTACCCAATTAGACTTACCTGTAAGAACAGTGCGCAATAAAGTGTATAGAAGTACAATTTTAAGAAAACTATATAGAAAATTTAAAATTCAAGGAAGTAGCCAAGTTTAGTTAATAAATTGTAAATAAATTGCTTCTTTAATTTCTTGTAGATCAAACAGTTAATAGGTTGTTCTATAACTTTCTTGCGCATTGTAAAAATGATGCATAGATACATAAATTTCTTACAGGCCATATTTACCTTAGAGATCATCGCAATCAATCAGAACGTCCAAGCTATTTACTTTCAAAACAATCTATTTTTCTAATGAATTCTCTGACATGAATATGTATCGCTCTATTATCTACGCGAGACATCTTGAGATGTTTCCGTGTATTTTTACAGACACTAGAGAAAATAATACTCTACTTACCACACCCTGTGGTATGCCAACGTCGTACGTAGGTGCGGGCGAACTGGGCTGATAAGGACCTCTAGCGTATCGCAGCACGCCCAGCTGTTGAGCTCTTCTGATACCACATTCTCCCAGTCCTCTCAGCTGGATCCAATAAGCCCCGGGTGCTTGATCAGCGTTTATGACGAAATCGTATCTTTCACCTGACAAAAAAAGAAATAAGAGAAAATCGGAATTCGTTACCTCAAGGCGAATCATCTGTCAGTATTTATTTAGTGTTTGATTTAATTGACGGTTTAAAAGGCTTGGAAACATTCTAGTGAAGAAAATGAGTACCAAAAAAATTTAAGCAGAATAGAGTACCTAAGGTGTCAAATGAAACGAATGATTCCACGTTGTGCAGTATTTAATTACCGCAGATTCTGTGGAAGAAGAAAATTATGACAGCTACACAACGATAAAATTGAAAACTCATTAGCGTTAAAATAATTAATTTGCTTCTAACAAAAAAACAACATGATTTAAATGATTTGCTTTTCACTATTACTTTATTGTTTTTCTATTAAAGTAGTAAAATTTCCGTAAAAATGATTTGGTGGACTGTTCACCAAATCATTATTAGAAAAAGGAATGAAGATGGGAAATTTATTAAAGAAACGGCTAAAAATAATGCGAAAGTGTATAAATATAATGGCATATACACTGACCGGCAAGAAAACCGGCCCCCCTGAAATGTTTTATATAGATCCCCATATCTGCATCATTTATAATAAATCGGGAACTGATTTGGTTTTTCTTCATTGTTAATACTTTGAAATGCTTGTTTCACTTCTACCTACGTCTAATTTTAATTTTAGCAGCCGAAATTCTCTTTTCAGTAACATCAACATGTTGGCGGAAATCAGACGGCAGTGGACTATGAATCATTTCTTATCATATGTGTATGCTAAAAGATAAGTAGGCTTATGCGCATTTGTTTTTGTATTGAGTTCGACAGTAAATGCAAGTTTTCAAGCAATAACAATGCTGTTAACTGTTGCGGACATTTCTTAAATTGTTGCTTTGATTGAGGATAGTCGTAGTCAACGGTATGTGTCTCATACACTGGGAATAGCCCATACTGCTGTTCAGGATGCGCGGAATCGGTATCTGAAGACTGGCGGATTTGAGAGGCGAGTACGATCTGGAAGACAAAGGGTGACAACTGCCGTTGATGATCGTTTTCTTGTGCTCAACACACTGAGAGAGCGCAGATCAACGGCAGTTCAACTTCAACATCGTCTTCTAACAGTGCGAGGGGTGCAAACAAGTGAGAAAACGATTAGGAGGAGACTTGTGGAAAGTGGCGTAATTTCGAGAAGGCCTACCACAGGACCACAATTGCTTCCTAGCCATGCAGATTGGAATCCTCAGCAATGGAGTGAAGTTCTTTTTACTCATGAGTCACGTTTTTGTCTGCGGTCTCCTGATGGTCGAGAAAGGTCATGGGGAAGACGAGGTGAACGATATTTCGACTGCACCATCTCTGTACGATTGTCTTTTAACGGTGGTTCTGTTATGGAGTGGCAGGCATTTCCACGGTAGCATATACAGACTTCTTATTTATGGAAAATGGCGCTTTGAACGCCCACAGATATGTGGAAGATGTTCTTCAAGAAACTGTCGTCCGATTTTCGCATTTTATTGGAGATCACACACTGCACGATTGTAACTTGTGACGTCACCAAATGACGTAACGGCACAAAAAGGGAGGATCCGGCCGCGACTATGCTCAAGCCGAAGACGGGAGTGGGCAAAAAAAAACAGCAAAAGGGCGCCAAGGAGTTGTAGGCTGATCCTCCAATGTAAACGCAAACACAGCGGTCACAACTCCTAAAAACCGCTGGTACACAACAGGTAAACACAAAAAAAATAAAACAAATAGTCAAATAGTAATGCCAGCATATAATATTGAGAAAAAAAAATATCAATGTTACCCAAAATACAAGATAAAAAAAACAGTGGTAAATCCAATCAGGATGCAATAGTATTAAATGACAACAAAATTACTGGTAATTTAGGCACCCGGTACTAGCGTTGCGCCACAACAAAGAAAACCAAAATAGGCGCAGATGACGCGGTAAATACACTACACGCTAGAAGCTCCGTACGCGCAGCGCACCGACGGGTCAATCGCACGCACTCTACACAAACGCAAGTAGACGCAAACGGCAGTATCGACTGTCGCTAAATCCCGTTACAAAAATAAATGTAAACTATAAGTGAAAGTTGAATATACGGCAAAAACTAAGCAAAATATTATTTAAGTTTCTCTAATCAAACAACTATAATTTATTATCTAAATGACATGAAACTTATTGACAAAAAAAACAAAACTATTAGGTACTGGCAAAATGATAACTATAAGTGAAAATTTCAACAAAACTACCGGAATTAATGACAAACTAAATTTAATAATACAGGTGACTATATGTCAAAAAAAACAAACAGGTGACCACAACAAGCCGTGGCCAGGCATCTACATTAAAACCAACCGAATGGACTGGCGACGCGACGTTCAAACACGAAAAATACAGTTACAAGGTGGTCACAAAATGCTGTGCCAGGCGCTACACAAAAACCAGCCGTTGGACGCGGTGTTCCAGACGGACAGGCGACGCAATAATCAAAATTATATTTCTGACCTTACAGACGAATCAATGAGATGCAGGACAAGGGTCAGCTACTATCGAAAATCTCTAGGTGGTGTCTAGGTACCTGCAGCTCAACACCAGGTGGTCGGCGTTTTTTTTTTCTTCTAATAACTCGAGCGGGAAGTGCACGAAAAGCAAAATTTGCACCCCAAAAAAAAACCCTAAAATGTCATAAGGACAAATTAGAAAAGAAAACATAAAAAGGACAAGAAGAAACAAGGATGATTAAAGATTTAAATAAACGGAAGAATTGGCTTACCACGTGTGGGTCTTTTTTTTCCAACTAAATCAACTGTCCTCGTGAATTAAATCCCAAAAGGAAAAAGGCGGCGATTTCTAATACATCAACGCAATTAAATCGACACCAAAGGAAGTGATTTGAGAAAATCCCAAAATCTTGGCCAGCAAAATTATCTAATTTTACACAAACTCTCAAAATCACAACCACTCACGTTCAGAACAGCATGAAAAGTGAAAAATGCCGAAGCTAATCGGAATTTTGAAAAAAACTATAAAAGTGTAGACCCATCGAATAAATTTCCAAAAATATCAGAGGCGTCACCGAGAGTGAGGAAGTTAACTAAAGAAAAGAAGGCTTAAAAGACTTTCGAACGCAAAAGAAAGGAAGATAAAGATAAGGAGAGACCTCAGTCGAACTTACGAGAAGGAAGAACAGAGACTAGAAGAGATAAAGAGTAAAAAGATGTGCCATGGAGGGAAAAATCAGAAGCACGCCACTGAACCGCGAACTAAATGCGAGCAACAGAGCCAACGCCATTCCGAGATGACATTACCGAACATACATAACCTAGCAAAACGCGCTGTCATAACAGATCCTATTAACGATATTAACTAAATAAACATAGGATAAAATCTGAAAAATCAGGGAATAATTGACAAAAGACTCACTAAGAAGATGGTGAATATCAGTAAAGAACAACTCCAAGACCAACTAACGTGCTAATTCTGCAGGTAAATCTAGGTTCGAGGTAGGTAGAAATTGAAGAGGCACATAAGAAGACAGGATGAATAAAGTCTAAAGAAAATATAGCAGAGAGCAAACTACAACTTGGACCAGGAACTATAAAGATTAATAAGCTGCAGGACACGACAAGCTATATCTACGATGAAAAAGGGGAAACAGCTGAAACGAAGAGTAAACAAACCAAGGTAAGAGAAGAAAAGCTATATGAAATACTAACTAACAATAGGGAATGATTCTAGGCAAAATAGTAATTAAGTGAATGGAGAAAACAATGTACCGGCACAAGAACGGAGAAAGTCGGAAGACGAGGCAAAAATGTCTAAAGGGAGAAACAAATACTTATGAGATAATAAATAGATCTAAGTAGTGTCGGAACTAGTACGGTTTGAGAGAAATTATACACAAAATATATAATATTTTAAATAACACACTTGCTGAAAAATAAAACCGTAACAAACTGAATATCTGGATGAGGTTTGCATTCGTAGATTTGATTGGCCAGCATGCAGCCCGGATCTAATCCTCTAGAGCACCTCTGGGATCAGCTGCAGAGGCATATTCGTCGTCGTCCAACCATGCCAGAGACTCTTCAAGAGTTACGCTTGGCCCTTCAAGAAGAATTTGAAGGAATTCCTCAAATGTGCTTAGCGGATTTGATTAACTCAATGCAACAACGGTTAAATGCTATAATTCAGGCTCGAGGAGGACATACACGGTACTGACAGTAAGCAGGAGTTCTTTTAAAAAACTGCCACAATTTTTTATACATAAGAAAAAAACCGTGTTTGTTGCTTTTTCTGTCATTTTCTTTCATTAAATTACCTAATTCTAGTCTTTTTCTCCTAATCTTTGCGTCCCGTATCACCAATAAATGATTCTTCAATCCAATAACGCTGGTAAATGCAATCATATATCGAGAAATACAAAGTTTCTCAAAACGTCTGTGAGACAAAAGTGGTGGATCATTAACAGCTGATTTAAAAGATTTACCTATCAACTCAGAAAAGCACAAATACGTTTGAATTGGGCTCGTCTAGAATTTAGAAACTTATAATTTTTTGAAGTACAACCCATATTTCAAACCTTAAAACGAATTTTGGCGAAAGTATTTGCCCGCTAGTATGCTTTTACGTAAAACCAGGAAAGAGAGATGACGCCTAACAAACTGATACTTACCCTGGCTCTGTCATGGTCTTACTCAAAATTCGACTGTTCTTTAAATACCTGCATTCAACGTGTCACAAGAACACGAACTGTTCTAAGCTCTGAAATTTGGTTAAATCAATTAATTTTTCACATCCGAAGCTCTTCACAGAATTTTCAAAAACCCTTTAAGTAAGGGACGCAAAAGCACTGTTTTCTTTTTAAACAAAGTTGCGACCAAGAAAGGAAACTGTCTTCTTCAGAAACTCAAATAATTATTGGATTGGCTTGGACATCGAAAACTTTTTCTCGCTCCCACCATTCTCGCTCCCATTAATTTTTCGGCATGTTCTACAACCTTTCTCCAATAGTCTTCTGTAATATGGTCTGAAGAGTCTTGCCCATATAACCTCTGTAGTTGTTTTAAGTGATTTTGCCAGTGAAAGCAATTCTGCTTTTAACAAATTTGAACCTGATTTTGACTTTGCTTTATTACCCACTGGAAAATGTCGTTTTTTCCACTAGGAATTTGGTTGTTTGCTTAAAAGTCTTGAATGATATGGCGCATTGTACAAAATGAGGTTGATCTAAATTTGGAATCAGCATTTCTTTTAGCCACTTTTCGAAAGAATCATTACTCATGCTATCTATCATGGTGGTCAGCACTTTTGGATGTTGAAGAAAATATTAGACTGGTCCCAAGAAAAAATCCGGTGGATGAAGTACTCGTTTGCAGTTTATTTTATTCCTAAATCCCACTCTCGCACCCTCTACTTCAAATGATAGCTTTACCATCATCGGCGTCTGTTACCCACTAGCGTGGGATTGGGTAGCCCGCAAGTGGTTTTACTGGTGACGCGAAGGAGTACAGTGCCACCCCTCATGCCGGCAGGGTTCCACCAGCCTCGTTGGATGAGTAACCGTCGAGGTAGTTTTCGCGAGTCCTCTCCCCAGCTAAAGGCCATCATCGGCATCCTTCACTCACATTTGTAGGATTGGGTAGCACACAAGTGGCTTTATGGGTAAACGCCGTTTGGTCGAACGTTTACCCGGTTGACTTTAATGATGTCCGACACTAATTGAAATCAGAGTTTTGCATAAAGGAAAGGAAGAAACGAGTAAATTGGAGTGTATATAAATACAAAATATCCAAGAAGAGAAATATTAAATAAACAAGAAAAACTTAAGTGGGACTGTCATCATATGCATATTTTCCATAACCAAGACGAACTAGGGACTTGAACCACCTCACATATATCCCCACGGTTGCGTTTTACCTCATCAGGTATGCGAGAGTACCTAATCCCCCTGCAAGTATTAGAATCAAGCCATCAAGACAGAGCAATCCAGGAAATCATAATATTTTCAGCTTCTTCAGTTGTCAATGGTTGAATAATTGGCCGCAACGATTGCTTCCCATCTCCACGGACCTATGCTTTGCAGTTTTGCATTACTGGACGCATCGTAAATCGCAGCCTTAATGAACTTGACATCCACATGGAATTGTTTACCATAATTTATTTTCTCCGCTGTACTACTTACTAGAAACTCGAGTAAGTAAGTGTTTTCATCACTTAATCCATTAAGAGAAACTTACTATAATTCATCATCTAATACAATTATTATGTGTTACGGTATTAAAACGTCATAAGTTTCACTTTATTGCAAGTAATACAACACTTAGAATCCGCTCGTTTTCATAACCTCTAAGGCATGTTAGAGAAAACTGTTTCCTCTCGTGTTTTACTAGACCGACCAGACGCTCATTAAGCAGGTAGTACAAGTTATTCAAATTTGACAGGAAGGAATATCAATCATTTGTTTTACAACCGTAGCACGTTTTCGACACCGCTCAATTTAATTTAACTGTGTTTTAAACAGTACGGGTACATGTGTGTCAAGTTTACATTATGCTTGTGCGTGTCTAGAAAAGGAAACCATGGACTCCAGCTATTCTGATTGAAAATACGAAGTTAATTATATAATCTGGTTTTGATTCATCAACAATTAGTTGTCTGGTTTTCAGGCTATTCGTCTCTTGAGGGGGAAGTTTTAACTGTCTCGCTCGTGCATATTGACTGCCTCTGATATCTAGCCGTTTCGTTTTTCACAAATTACACATAAAACTGTTAGACTCCGCAAAATTTGCCGCCGCCGACTAGGAGTCGAACACTGGTCCCCGCGCTCCGAAGCCCTCGCTCCAACCCTGTAACGTTGCAAAAGTAAACCCAGTGGATAATCAAAACTGATTAGTGTTTACTTTGGACGTTCTGACGTCACGCCGTGATGTGGAAGATAGGTACGTCCTGTATTTTCAAGCGGCACTACTCCTCCCGCCGGAAATCTGGAAGTGAACCGCCGAAGCTAGCCCCCCCACTATCCGCTTATAAAAGTGGAGGATCTCGAGAAGAAATTCAGTACCTGGTCGTCCGACCCTCAGTTAGGACCAGTACTCCCAGCATCTGAGATGATGCTGGCCGCTCCGATCCGAAACAGAAATAACTGATTGAACCTTCCTAAGTTCGCCGTGTGATTAACTGATATGCAATACATAAATTTGAGTAAGTGCCCGATGTATGATAGTGGGTATTGCAGTAATATTAACTATCAAACACAACCTAGTTGGGAGTGGACTAGATCAAGCTTTGCGTAGCGAGGGAATAGATACAGCAGGAGCTAAGGGTGTCTGCTGGTGTGGGTTGGATCGATCCGGCAATCTCGTGGTGACATAAGTCAACAAATGAGACGACATACAGGCGGGGATCGATCACACCTGGCCGAACCCGCGGCCTTTAGTACAATCCAGCTGTAATACCGTCTATTTCCCCGATACGTATAACCCGGTGATAATCCAGAGGAGATTGTATTCTGGGGCTATCACGTAAACTCCACGAGACCGATGGTAATTCAGTTTGATCATACGACGAGCCCGTGGCTTGTCCAATCAGGATACACCGCGAAAACCGATTTAATTATCATAAGGAATTTCATGTAAATACCGATTTTGCTGTAAATATTCTTTTAGTTGTATCATTTTATCTTGTATATAGCTAAAGTACTAGAATCCCGATATAATTTCCTTATGTGTTGTTATTTTAACCGTCGTTTAGCAATAGTAAGAGAACCCAACCCTTTCTGCGACTGAAAGCTATGGGTAGCAACGAATAAGTCTCATACCGACCAGATACAACGAAAAAAGTTGTTCATAAGCGAACGATCAGATCCCCGTAGATACACACTGTGTTCCAATACCTGATACCGAGGGATACAGCCCGAATCCAGAAGTACCGAGAAGGCATAAGATACGTCATTCTACCAGTGACGTCCGAGAATAAAAAACAAAGAGACAGTAACGCTGTAACCCACTGAGCTAATCGGCGGCCTACACGCCCTCTTTCTACTCGCCTATAAATATACTTATGGTTGTAACAGTTCGGCCCGTCCTGACAAGCTAGTCGTCCTCGGCAACCCCAGCCATTGGCGAACCTGCTACACACAACGCACCTCTTGTGTACTCCACCCGCCGTGCTCTCCTCTAGCACGCGGGTTGCCTATCCCACTTCTGAAATGTTAGAGACTACGCAATATTTGCCGCCGCCGATAGGGAGTCGAACCCGGGTCCCCGCGCTCCGAAGCCCTCGCTCCAACCCACTGAGCTAATCGGCGGCCTACACGCCCTCTTTCTACTCGTCCATATATACTTATGATTGTAAAACAACTTCTACTCGAAGCTTCACACACTTAAGCTTCTTATTATGCAGAAATGCGCTACGATCCCAGTTCTTTTCCAATTATAGAAAATAGGTAACCATTTGGTTACTTAAAAATTCACAATATTCTCTAGCTTTAAGTACGAAATAAGGCTTTTTTCTGAAATTACAAATAAACGGAGATCATTGCGCATTTCTGCATAACACGAAGCTTTAAGGGTGCTAAATTTAAGGTAAGAACTCCGAAACTTATGTGTGTTATCTATGAAAAACGAACACCTAGTTCTTAAGGACAATCAGTGTGCACGAGAGAGAGAGAGACAGTTGAAACTTCGTAAAGGTACGCTAACAAAGCACGTGTAATTTTGACGCAAAATGTATCGTAAATAAGAGCAAAAGGGAGGAGTTAAAGTATAAAAAATAATATGGAGCTGTGGAACAGAAAATGGCGTGAAAAGGGAAACGATTCCCTAAAATTTGTAGATAAGGGTAGATTAATGAAATTTTCAAGAAAGTGTAAGAATGACAACGTAGAAATTTCGTGTATTATTTCGCACTCGAACACTAAAGGATATACAATATAAATAGAGTAAACGACAGTAAGAATACTACCATAAAATAGAAAGAAACTGAAAATACAGAAAGCAATGTAATCAAGTTATGTCTTAATGCTTCAATGTCAGCTTAGTTGGAGTAGTATTCTGTGATGTCTCACGGTACATTCAGTTTTATAATTCAATATCCAGCGGGGTTCTAGACTAAGGAGTAATTTTTTACACTGTTCAGTATCATTCATAACATTCAGACGTTTTCTAAGGGCAGATGGGCTGACGACATTTGCCGCTTATATTCTTGAAAGTTTTCGACTAGAATAACGGGAAATTTATGATTTTTCTTACCTTCAGTATTTTTTCAGAAAAATCGACGTAAAAGTTCCACTTCAGGCGTGAAAAAATATTAACTTGTCTTGAAAATGACAGAAGGCACGAAAAATTGGAAACAAACGATTGTGTCTTCTGTTGCAAGAGGAATTAATATTTTAAGACTAAATTTCAAGGAGTACAAGATTATGAAAAAGCTAGATGATAAAGTTATTGGGTACCATTACATGAATGTAATAACTAGTCAACAGCAAACTTCGTGCCAAATACGATTAGTTTATTTTAATTATTGAGATAATGTTATTGAGTAATGTTTTTGAAGCCCTCGTAACTAGTAGTTTTGTAAGACAAAAATGTTATAGGGCCAACCAGTCTTTTCGGTTAGATATCAGTCCTCAAATTTAAGGAACAGGTTTACTAGACATCCCGTAAAATATAAATAGAAATTGTTTTATCAAAAGAAAAACTGAATGCAATTTTATTTGTTGGGCACAATCGACAGAGAAGAGTTGTGGAAGATTTGAGATAATTAAAAATTAGTTAGAGAATCTTTACATTGAAATGTCGAAGTTACAATAAATTAATGGAGAGCTGTAAATGGCACAATCAGGTGGAACACTCAACACTGTTAGGCCCAGAAAAGGTAAAGTTGTTAACATACACAGACGACATACTGTTGGCAAAATATAGGAAGCAACAAAGATAAATGACCAAGTCTTTTAGAAGAGAAAGTGTTCAGACATTGAAGCGAACGAAACTACAATAATTTTCGATAGTAAATTGGAAATGAAAAGCAAAGAAGTCGTTCGTGTATGAGGTACTGCTTCACTTTTATTAAAATTATGAGCGTCTTATTGTCATTTTCGTTGGAACTGTTGCTCTTGATGATAAGAAATATATAGTCAATAATGCGCGCTTCCAAGGATTTTCAGTCATTGCCAAAATCTCCCAGAGCAACTGTAACGAACTCTGCAGTAGTTCAGAAGTACTCTACTTTGATATGAACAGGCATACTTACCAGAGAAGGAAATGATGGTGTTGACTTGCACAGGATGCACTGGCTCTCCATCAGTCGCAATCAAAATCAAATTGTGTCCTTCAATGGTCAACTGCGCGGGACATACAGACGCGAATGAATTGATCATTCTGAACCTATATCTTCTACCAGGCGTAATTGTAAACACTTCCAAAGGTGTATTCGTCATGAACCCTGTATTTGGATCTCTAAATTGACCTTTTCCGTTGATAAGTAAACTTTCTGGATCTTGACCAGTATTTACAGCCAGCCTTCCTGGGAACCTTTCAGCAGCATCTTCGTGCATCCAGTCACTGAGAAGCATCACGTGCGTTGTTAAATCGTAGTCATAAAGATTACTGTTGGGGTCTTTGGATGGGGCTTGCCGAACTACGATGCTACCGTACAAACCGTCCATCTTCTGAAGACCCGTATGGGCGTGCCAGAAGTGAGTACCAGCATTTCCGGCAATCCACTGATACCTGAAATTAAAGCGAAGGGAAATTAGAAAATTTAAGGAGGCATTTTGGAAGAACAGTTTTTTTAATGCATGAATGGATTATTGCTAACCTGAAAGTATTTCCTTGCTGGATAGGGCACTGCGTAACAAAAGGTACTCCATCGTAATATTGAGAACCTCTTTGCCATATTCCGTGCCAGTGCAATGTGACTTCCATTCCTTCCATGTGATTTTCTACATCTACAACTACTTTGTCTCCTTCACATACTTGAATTGACGGTCCTGGTATCATACGATTAGCTGTCAAAATCCCTCTTTCTACACCATCAGCTAATACACATTGACAGTGCGACCAGACTGTATTGGTAGCGTTTGGCGTGCACACTTGACATGCCCTAGCATTAAAAAATAGGTACCATTAATACATTTACCATTATAATTTATCATACGAAATAGAACACTTTCTATATAACTACAATTATACTTATCTAAATGAAAGTAGTGACTGAGAAAACTGGCAAAAAGTGTACTTCTTCGCCTGATTCGAACAAAGAGCAAAGAAACACGAGTACGAGAGTGCCATTAATTGATTATATCTGCAGGTCCGAAAGCAAGTGGTAAAATACTTCTAGGGAAGAAAGAAAACGAACGCCCAAGGAAAGAAGCAGGAAAATGTCAAAATCAGTGAAACATGATATATGTGTATAGGTTTTGACAAAGGTGTTCCACATATTGGGGGGGGGGGTGGTGTCGACAAGTCAAAAATGGGATCAGTTTACAACATTTTGTTTCTTGTCCATTCTTTAGCTTTCAAAAATTTGACCTTAAAATAGTAATATTCGTATCATCAGTTACTGGAGACAAATCCCAGAAATTTTCTTGTGGTGTAAATATATGAAAAACAGAAACTAGAAACAAATAAGTCACCTAGTTATTTAATAAAGTGGTGGAATTTATATCCCGAGAGAGCGAAGTAGAGAAATGATGTGTTATCGTCTAGACCCTGGAAATAAATGGCGATTACAATGGACGAAAGTTGGAAAATTAGAAATTAGAACATTTCAGAGACGGTTCAGCAAAAGAAAATTATGAAAATTTAATGTGTTCCAAACTTTTATAATTTAAGAGTCGTCTAGTGCAATCCCCAAAACTTGAACTTTATTTCTTCGATTAGGCACGTCTTTCTTTTGAATTCTAGAGCAAAAGCTCGACAAGACACCACTTTATTTCTAATTTTCCATAATTTAAAAATATTTTCATTTTTACATGCTATCACTTTATTTGTATAAGGTTCTATAAGATATGTTTTTCTGTTCAAACTGTGCTCTTCTGTTACTGAAAATTTTGAGATATTATGCATCAAATATTTTGGTATCTGAAAGTCTCTATATTGCCTGTTTTGAATATGCATGGAAAACCGTAGATCACTGGATTCGTCCCTGTGGGACTCATAAATACGGTACTCACCCCTACACAATCGTACCATGCAATATCATTTGCTGATATACTAGGAGTCCCTAAACGTACCAGAAATATTCCAGAAATCAAGTGGGTAAAAAGTTGTTACAGACAGAATTTGTCTTAGAGTTCGTCATTTAAAGTAGTGCGCTCCTTAGGATTATCTTAAATGCAGTTGTCTATAAAGACCTAGAATATTATCGACCCTTTCCCTAGAATTATCGATCGATCTTTACTCACTCTCCGGAAGGCATATTCATATCGAACGTAGCGTATTGCATTTCCAACTGTCGACTTACAGCAAACGGGCGTATTTTCTACTTATATGTATACCATTTTCGTAAGCGTTCTTGCCAGCGTACCTTCATGGCTCAGTGGTCTATGTGTCAGCCTCCCAAGCCGCAACGTTGAGGGTTCGCACCTCGCCGTAGTTCTTTTTTGTTTTGATGATTTCACTTTTTTCTTTTGACCAAGAAATCGGTTCTGGTCCAAAAGTACAGCTAGGGGATCGCCATCACGCGAGACAGACATCCACTCATTTGACATACCTCTCGCGCGTTGGATATTTTTCTTCGGATTGCCATACGATACTTGAGTTATGAATATGCCCCAGGAAGAGGGCTCTTCTAGTACCATATTTTTGGAAATTGCGTCCTCGTTTTTCGAAATGTTTCCAGACTTTTCTACAAGATTCGACTAGTAGGTCCTATTTTGACCACGTTTGAATACGCACTACTGATTACCTAACTCTCTTGGTTTTGGACTAGACCAATGTCCCCAGAATTTGTACGGAGTTTGCCAAAAGGTTTTAGATATTTATCGAAAATCTTCATAGTCGTTCAAAAGATTCTTCGGTACATTGGAAAAGGGTTTATTTCTCAGTTAGCGTAGGTTGCATAATAGTTATTCGAATCTCCAACAATTGGAATTGGGGTTTTTAATTTAGACGCTTCTAGTTCAGGCCCCGAATTTTATCCTGCCTCTAGTATTCGCTGTACAGCCAATAAATAGCTTGACATTAGGATTCTGTGAGTAGTTTTGACTTTCACGTTACGAGACAGCCTCGCCGTCGGTAGTTCGTTTCATTAAAAGTATTACAAGAAACTTTTCATAGTTCTAAGAAGTACATCCCTCGATTGTTTGCCTATTTAAACTTCGTATTATTTCTGTGAAGCCAAAAGTAAATCTACCGAAAGCGCCTACACTGCGTTCCAAAATTATTTCAGATACACTGCTTCTCAAAATTCGCGCAGTTAATTGTTTTACAGTTTTACTTTAATAGCTCATATTCAGTTTATTTATTGAGGCTTGTATTTTACATTGACTGTTGACTAAGATTGTGCAATACTTGAGTGCTTGTTTTGAACTAGACGAAACTGCTTTTATTAAATAAAGCTATTTGCTTGTTTTATTAAGCTACTTTGTTTGCTCAAAACTTGAAACCCTTATTAATTAGTAGCCTTCGTTGGATTTAGCACCTTCATAGGTAAGTGATCATTTGGACTGTGTTAGGTGGCGCCCATTTTATTTCCATATTTGACCTTCTTCTTCGACAGCTGCCTTAGCTGAGACCAGAGAGTCAACTGGGCTCGTTAAATCGATTATTCCCTTGCGGAACCGTGTTTTGGTAATAAAGTCTATATAAAACAAATCCTAAAGTCAGCAGTTAAGGAGTCATTCTTTATTTTCTAATTTGTTATTAACAATTCGTAAAAGTGAATCATCATCCTAAGACGTAATTCCTCCAAAGTGTGTACTTCTGTAGCATAAACTAATTGTTTAATGTGAGCCCAAATGTGAAATTACAGGATTTTTAGGTCTAGAGAGCGTGGCACCAATGCCACTGAGCCCTTCTTCCAATCCATATCTTTGCGAAATATGTCTTATGAGCGGGTACCCCATCGTACCGACACCATTATTTCATGCCCAACATTTGATGGGATAACTTTCAGTAATATCGCCCACGAATTCTGTAGAAAATATTCGTAATTTTCAGCGATCAAACATTGTGCCAATTCAAATGGTCCACAGCGATTATTTACGATACCAGCCACCGCATTCACTCTAAATCTTTGCTCGAAATAAGAACCATTCACTCTAAATCATCGTTCGAAATGAGAACGTTGCTTTAAATGAGGGTGTTCTTTTGTTTATTTATGGAAATTGTGATAATTAGCAACCCCGAAAACAATTTTGTTAATAATAGTAACGTGACGCGACGTTGGAATAAAAAATTATAAAATAAATAATTGCACCTTAACGGTTGACTTTAGGATATTTGTTTATATAGACTTTTTGACTCTAAATGAGTTACCCTCTTGATTCCCAAAATATTTCAGGAACGTTTTGGGACACCCTGTATATTGACGAGCTTGCGTCAGGTATCAGCAAGAGCTAATTAAGTAGTAGTTAATTATACCGATGAGACTAGTGGCACTGGACTGTTCAGAACAACTACCCCCCGGGCAAGTACTTCGTCAGTGCCACTCAAGTTGGTACCTATCTATTAAATAAAGTTATAGCAGTGATATTATGGTGCGACAGAAGCAGCAGGAAGCAGGATACACAAAAATAACTTACATGTCCCTATCCCAGTTTTTCGTTCTCTATCTAATGGGTCAGGAAAATACTGCTTCCTGATTGGTCGAAAAATGAGAAAAAGTGGCCAATCAGGAAGCAGTATTTTCCAGACCCATTAGATAGATAATGAAAAACTAGGACAGGGACATGCAAGTCATTTTTATTATACTTATCGGAAAACACCTCGTTTTCATCTACCTATGTTTACAATAAAGTAAAGGTGACATTTTCAGAACGGCCGGCGCCGGCGCACGGAAATTTTTTCCCGTTCCCTGTTTCCGTGCGCTAAATAACAAGAATTTGTCATGCGCGCACGGAAAAATCCTTATTTCCGGACTGGTAATGAAATATATTATTTCTTTATCTTGTACCGTTTCCAAGTCACAATTGATGAAATTTGAAAAATGACTATTTTTAATGTCAAGAAACCGTAAGACTTAGATCCAGTGAATGGTTAACAAAGTGGCCCTTAAATTCAACAAACGATACAGGGTGTTTCATTTAAAAAAACAATGTTAGGTGCTGTGCAAACGAAATGGGACACCCTGAATAGTCGAAAATAATTTTGCAATGTGAGAATGTTCCCAACTAGCAAAATAAGTTTTACAATGGTTGTTAGAATTGCTATACAGCATATCTTATAGAAACGTGAAAATCTTATAATGTGGTTAAAAACTACTATACAATGTCTTCACAACCAAAAAGGGCCCCATTTTATACAACAGTTCTGTACTTTTGGGAGATCTTTTAGTAAAGTACACAACAGTTATAAGACAATCAATGTGATGATTATAAAACTGTCCTATAAGTGTCTTCAGGATTACTTATACAACACATTTACAGAAGTGCTATAAAAATATTGTATAGTAGTGCTTTTATTCTGCGGTTTAAGTGTATTTTACGAACATTTATAGAACTGTTAAGAAAGTATTTTATAATGCAGAAAGAATCGCTAATACAATCACTTTGTTTTCTGCTGTGGAAATTCAGAATAGAATTGTTGCAAGAATATTTTATAAGGCAAACTATGCGTTGTTTCATGACAAAAATAAATTAAATATAGTCTAAGATCAATCATGCATTATGGTGAAGTTGTAGCTGGTGTGTTATCATATTGAAAATATAATTAAACCTTTCTGCTACACTCCGATAAGGGACAAAATTTTCTTGCGCAGCCAACTTTTCTGACAAAATATGTACATATTTTTGACAAAAAATTGAAGCGCCTCAGTTAAGCATACATTTGTTGGGATTATTAAATAATTAAAAATTAAAAAATATTTTTTAATGGTCGAATTTTCAACTTAAACAAAAAATGTATTGTTTCTTTTGTAAAAGTGGCAAAAAAAATCTCTATATTTCTAAAAAAAATGTATTTTTATTTGGCATTTTTACGTTTGTTTATGAATTCTGCACAATGGCGGCGATTTCTGAACACCCGAACGCTTAATAAATATGGCGTAAGGTAATACAATAATTCTGTGTTATTACAACCGTTATACAATGATTTTGTTTTCTTCTGTGCTGTATACGATATTAAAGTCCTATAATGTTGTTTAATATAGGCGCCATAGAACTGTTTTTGAAATAAAGCATCAGGAGGGTGATCATTGACCATTTTTGGATGTTGCCAGATTTCATAGTACATATAAAATATTTCCCCGCAGCATTTTGTTTGTTTACAGCGAAAAAAAATACATTTTAGGTGCAGTTACGTACCTCTAGTCACATTTTCAGTTTATGGTGCACAACTTGACCAACATTTGATGCAAATGGGAACTTGCGTTTCTTGTTATTCAAATGACTGATTCAATATAAATAAAGTATAAGGTATGGAGCAAAGAGCACACAGGTACTTCTGACCGGTTCAATATTGTATATTGGCCAATGGCCATGCGATGCAATTTAAGAAAATGGGTGTCAAGACAGTTGTATACAGATCTAATCCTTAAAAATATAAAAGATCGAAAAGACTGCGCAAACGCCGCGCAATATCTCAGCGTTCATATTATATTATTTAGTGAACTGCTAACAAGTTACGACGGGCACCGACTTAGTTGTCTGGCTCGATATTATTTGCAGTGTCGGTGAATACTTCCTTACATAGCGCTCTTCTTGAGACATAGCCGAAAACGGGAAGTACTATCCGTAAAAATTTGTTTTTGTGCAGTACTCCTTATTTTTTAGCTGCTCATGAGGGAATTTTGATTTCACTTTTATTAAAAATAATTTTTTTTAAATTAATTTTCATTTTCTTGTAAGTTGCGCCCTGGAGAATCCTTTCAAGAATCCAGCAAGAAATGGGGACATCCCACGACACCGAAATACCGCGACATCAAAGTGCCGCGACACCGAAAAATTCCAAAATTTGCATGATTACAATTAATACCCCCCTTATATTATAGTATATTATAAAATATAAAATATTAAAATAACAGTAGGGCATTTTAAGAAGTACAAGATGTAACATAATAAATAATTGTTTGAATTTTATGTCCGTATAACTACTGCCCAAGGTGGCAACACTGTACGTTAAATTTCCATGTTATCCTATAGCGAGTTGGCGAACTACATAATAGAACAGAAGTATCACTTAACGTACGTGTTGTATGGGGAGTATACAATTATTCAGTTATATTGTGTTTCAGACAACTGCGGTATAGAGTTCGTTCCATGCGTGACCTAACCTGCAAATATTATTTTTGTTTATACCGGCATTCAAGATCAAAATAGTTTTCCGAAGAAATTATTAAATTGAAAATTGGATTCAAGACCATTCTGCCAATAAGTGCCATTCTCAAGTGTTACCAAATTAACTTGTTGAGGAGTATTTAGAAATGTCCTTGGATCTCTAGGAAGAAGATTGTGAATAGCCTGGTTCCATATTTCGAAGAACTCTCTTAATGCAGAATGATTAATGTTGACAGACGTTGCCCATATCTTAAGTTGTTATTTTATTTTAATCTTCTTTTCAATTTCAGAAAGAGAAGGCATCAAATTTTCTTCGTCGGTATCCGTGTATTCTTCATTAGCACTAAATGTCGCTTTCTTTTACCATATCTTGTTGGTTTTCATTTCCCTTGGCTTCTTCTGATTCAATATCACTGCTGGCAATTGGAGGTAAAATTGTTGTTTCTTCTAAATTAGCCTCGTCGTTACACTTAGAAGAATTACATACGGCTTCAACTATAGGTTGATCAAGAGAACTACAAGTCTGAAGTATTCTATGGTACTTTTTTTAACTGATCTTTTAAAATGGCCACTCTTTTTAGTTTGTTTCCACTGAGATACCGCCGAATTCATTTTGTAAACGCTACTCATGGACCAGCTTAATTCTAGTATATTAATGCATTAAAGTATTATGAGGTTGTATAAACAGATCTTATAACGCAGAACTTGCGATAACGTTATTCCTGGTAACTACATTTTTATTCTATAAACTTTTTATAAGCGAGTATACTGTTGTAGTTATAGGTTGATTATAAAATACTTTCATACTTATTGTGTAATGTTTTTACTTCTGCGTAAAGTAACAATTTTATTACTTTTCTTAAGGAACTTCAATACAACTATTTACATAACTTCCATTAAAACTATCTTTTAACGTTGCTTTTAAAAGTAATATAATAGCTATCCAACTGTATTATAAATTGTATAAAATTCTTTTAAAATAATTTTATAAGGATTATATAAAACGTTATGCAATTGTTACAAAATTTGTATACTTACAATATTTCTTTGTCCTATAATATGAGTTGTACGAACGTCTATACAACAGCATTATAGAAATCCCTCTATTTTATGACAAAATTGTCGTATTAAGACGTTTTGAAAAATAAAGTTGTTCTTCAAGCGGCGCTATAGGATAGTTATGAAATAATTTCGTTCTTTTAGTGGTCTATTTTGCTAGTTGGGGTTGATTGGATGCAACTTTCATTTCAATCATTTTTCGATAACTATAACTCCTGTTGAGTTGTGGAGGAATTACGCTAACTTGGAACACCATGTATATCTTTAGAAACAGTTTTTGGACATTTTACTGTCGTATTTGTGTTTGTCCCGTTTCGGCTGTCTCAATTTGGAGAACTCGTCTAGTTGAAGAGATACTTAGTCCCATTCCGAAAAATCGTTTCTTGGAAAAGTTTTAGTCTGTAATTTGCTGGTTGAAAAAGATAGAGTGTGTGTGAGACTTTTCCTTCTCTTGGATTTTTTACCAAAATTCTAATACCTCAAATTAATAAATTCTACGCGAGAAGATAACCCGGAAAAGATTTTCAGATATTTTACAGCTATATCTCTGGTTGCCAAACTTCAGTTGTCTCAGTGTAAGGATATTCACATTCTGAAAAGGCTCTCTGGAGCAACTCCTCGCCGCTTAAAATTTACTGGCTTTATCACAACTTTATCACACCCTTCGAAATTTCTGGGTAGTTCTTAACAATACGTAGGAATCTGCATCCACACATTTGTTTAGCTAATAGTTTAGCTAACGTTAATGCAAAGAGCATAAAATGGAAAGAAATATCTTCGAAATTTTGACAACTTAAAGGAAACAATGAAGTGGAAGAAGAGCACAGAATAATGTTAAGCTAGTTAAAACTGAAAATAAAAGTTGTACTTACGCTCCTAGTACGGTATAGAACTCCAGGGTAAAATGATAGTAACATATCCTAGGTGGTTCACCTTCTCTACAAGCTCTTGCACATTCGTCTGGAGCAGATAACGAAGGATTTCTCCTCAATTCCGCCGTCGACGAAGATCTGTAGTCCAGATGTCTGAACGGCGAGTGTCCTTTTTGATTCTTTAGGGGAGTGCCGGCTTTGTATCGAACAGACGCACCCGTTGTGAGACTTGGGTGCGTCTGAACGAGACCATGTGCAGAGGAGAAGAAATCTGACCCATCTGAAATATCTGCCGCATTAAGTGCGTCTTGTTGCCACCACGACGCTGACGTTGTCTGATCTCCAGCTGAAAATAAAAAAAATAATCAGTTACCTATCTATGCGAAAACGAAGCAAATAGCAATTAAACGATTTAAGGTGGCAAAACTTGTTGTTTAAATTTGAAGATGATTCCTGTTCAGCATTACATTTGCATAGCGTGGAAAAGTTCTTGGAATATTTAAATCTAATTTTGCTTTGTATAATTTGCGTACGTTATGTTAATAATAAATAACAGATTTCATTTTCCGTTGTGCAAGTTGAAACGCGAGATATCTTTTAAGATTGAGTGCTCAGTACCATCCCGCTAAATTTTATCTGATGATTTTGAATAAAAGCCTAATTAATTAATTCATTGTTCGGTTATTTATTGCGTGAAACACCAAATTAATGCTAATTCATTCAGTTACAGACGCGTGCATCCTGTCAAATTGAGATGTTTTTACTTTACAGATATATTGTAATCCTTTTTTAGCTTTCACTGAATACCTACCATTATCCTTATTAATTGCCACCGAACATATTGCACATGATCTCTTGATAAAAGAGAAAATAGGTGAGCATAGACCTTCTGGCAAACGGAGACATGTCTTTGAATTGTCGCAGGAAACGATAAGGAAATTGTTGTAAAGTATGAAGTTTAATCGTGTTTTAAATAAACACAATAGGTACTTACTCTTATACTAATATTAATTGTAGTGTAGAACCTTATCTTGCAATTAAAAATAAAGAGAAAATTTTAAGCGGATTAAGAGAGAGCTGTAAATTTAAATGCACACCAACATACGCATGTAAGAGCCAAAATAGACAAAATTTAAACTTGTAGTAGGTACAAGAAGCATTGAAAAATGGAAAAAGAAAAAATAATTTGTGAAAGTGGAAAATCACATTTCCGGGTACGGGTATGGAAAGGTTTCCCCGATGAGAGGACCAGAAAAAATAAGGGGCATTTCAAGAGAATACAATAAGGTGACCTATTTAAATTTTATTATTTTATTACACAGCTTGTTCTTTATTTTTATTTTACTTTTATTTTTCTTTATTTAACGTTATATGACAGACCCCAGTAGATGAGCTATGCCGATTCTCGCTCAAAATCCTGGCTCCTGATTGATCCATTGAAATTTTTACTTCCGGTCTGAGACAACAACCACTAATAGTCAGAACAACAACCTATAATATTCAGGTAGAAGTGCTCAAGTGACAGGTAGAAGCGCTCAAATGACAGGTTTAGAAGCGGTCAAGCGCGCTTGATCGCTTAAACCTTTTAAGACCTAAATATTCTAGGATATAATAGGCAGGTGGTATTTTTCTGCGATGTATACAGGGTGTTCATGGAATCATTCTACAATGGCTAACTTTTTTATTTGCAATCGGAGAAGGTTCGTTAAATAGACAAAGTTTAATAATTTCTCGAGAAGAATTTGATGGTGGTGGCAGAAAAACAATCGAGCATGGTATCTTTGAGATATCACTATCAGCTTCCTTAACTTAAATGGAACGACCAACTTTCAATTACACCATCGCATTTAAAATCAAAAAATACGCAAGAAAGTATAAGGTGACCCACCACCTACAGTCAACTGTTTTGGAGTTGCCGACAACTGTTCACGGAATCGTTCTACAATGGCTAACTTTTTTATTTGGAATCGGAGAAAGTTCGTTAAATGGACAAAGTGTAATAACTTTTCGAGAAGAATTTGATGGTGCTGGCAGAAAAACAATCGAGCATCGCATCTTTGAGATATCGCTATCAACTTCCTTAACTTAAATGAAACGACCAACTTTCAATTACACCATCGCATTTGAAATCAAAAAATACGCAAGAAAGTATAAGGTGACCCACCATCTACAGTCAACTGTTTTGGGGTTGCTGACAACTGTTCACGGAATCGTTCTACAATGGCTAACTTTTTTGTTTGGAATCTGAGAAAGTTCGTTAAATAAACGAAGTTTAATAGTTTCTCGAGAAGAATTTTATGGTGCTGGCAGAAAAACAATCGAGCATCGCATTTCTAAGATATCGCTATCAACTTCCTTAACTTAAATGGAACGACCAACTTTCAATTACACCATCGCATTTAAAATCAAAAAATACGCAAAAAATTATGAGGTGACCTACCACCTACAGTCAACTGTTTATGAGTTGCCGACAACTGTTCACGGAATCATTCTACAATGGCTAACTTTTTTTTTTGAAATCGGAGAAAGATCGTTAAATGGACAAAGTTTAATAACTTTTCGAGAAGAATTTTATGGTGCTGGCAGAAAAACAATCGAGCATCGCATTTCTAAGATATCGCTATCAACTTCCTTAACTTAAATGAAACGACCAACTTTCAATTACACCATCGCATTTAAAATCAAAAAATACGCAAAAAAATATAAGGTGACCCACCATCTACAGTCAACTGTTTTGGGGTTGCTGACAACTGTTCACGGAATCGTTCTACAATGGCTAACTTTTTTGTTTGGAATCTGAGAAAGTTCGTTAAATAAACGAAGTTTAATAGTTTCTCGAGAAGAATTTTATGGTGCTGGCAGAAAAACAATCGAGCATCGCATTTCTAAGATATCGCTATCAACTGCCTTAACATAAATAGAACGACCAACTTTCAATTACACCACCGCATTTAAAATCAAAAAATACGAAAAATTAGAAGGTGACCCACCACCTACACCCTACAGTCCATTTAACGAACTTTCTCCGATTTCAAATAAAAAAGTTAGCCATTGTAGAATGATTCCGTGAACAGTTGTCGGCAACTCCAAAACAGTTGACTGTAGGTGGTGGGTCGTCTTATAATTTTTTGCTTATTTTTTGATTCTAAATGCGATAGCGTAATTGAAAGTTGGTTGTTCCATTTAAGTTAAGGAAGTTGATAGCGATATCTCAAAGATGCGATGCTCGATTGTTTTTCTGCCAGCACCATCAAATTCTTCTCGAAAAGTTATTAAACTTTGTCCATTTAACGATCTTTCTCCGATTTCAAATAAAAAAGTTAGCCATTGTAGAACGATTCCGTGAGCAGTTGTCGGCAACTCCAAAACAGTTGACTGTAGGTGGTGGGTCACCTTATAATTTTTTGCGTATATTTTGATTTTAAATGCGGTGGTCTAATTGAAATTTGGTCGTTCTATTTAAGTTAAGGGAGTTGATAGCGATATCAAAGATCCGATGCTCGATTATTTTTCTGCCAGCACCATCAAATTCTTCTCGACAAACTATTAAACTTCGTCCATTTAACGAACTTTCTCAGATTCCAAATAAAAAAGTTAGCCATTGTAGAACGATTCCGTGAACAGTTGTCGGCAACTCCAAAACAGTTGACTGTAGGTGGTGGGTCACCTCATTATTTTTTGCGTATTTTTTGATTTTAAATGCGATGGTGTAATTGAAAGTTGGTCGTTCCATTTAAGTTAAGGAAGTTGATAGCGATATCTCAAAGATGCGATGCTCGATTGTTTTTCTGCCACCACCATCAAATTCTTCTCGAAAAGTTATTGAACTTTGTCCATTTAACGAACTTTCTCAGATTCCAAATAAAAAAGTTAGCCATTGTAGAACGATTCCGTGAACAGCTGTCGGCAACTCCAAAACAGCTGAATGTAGGTGGTGGGTCACTTTATAATTTCTTGCGTATTTTCTGATTTTAAATGCGATGGTGTAATTGAAAGTTGGTCATTCCATTTAACTTAAGGAAGTTGATAGCGATATTTCAAAGATGCGATGCTCGATTGTTTTTCTGCCAGCACCATCAAATTCTTCTCGAAAAGTTATTAAACTTTGTCCATTTAACGATCTTTCTCCGATTTCAAATAAAAAAGTTAGCCATTGTAGAACGATTCCGTGAACAGTTGTCGGCAACTCCAAAACAGTTGACTGTAGGTGGTAGGTCACCTCATAATTTTTTGCGTATTTTTTGATTTTAAATGCGATGGTGTAATTGAAAGTTGGTTGTTCCATTTAAGTTAAGGAAGTTGATAGCGATATCTCAAAGATGCGATCCTCGATTGTTTTTCTGCCACCACCATCAAATTCTTCTCGAAAAGTTATTAAACTTTGTCCATTTAACGATCTTTCTCCGATTTCAAAAAAAAAAGTTAGCCATTGTAGAATGATTCCGTGAACAGTTGTCGGCAACTCATAAACAGTTGACTGTAGGTGGTAGGTCACCTCATAATTTTTTGCGTATTTTTTGATTTTAAATGCGATGGTGTAATTGAAAGTTGGTCGTTCCATTTAAGTTAAGGAAGTTGATAGCGATATCTCAAAGATGCGATCCTCGATTGTTTTTCTGCCACCACCATCAAATTCTTCTCGAAAAGTTATTCAACTTTGTCCGTTTAACGAACTAACTTTCTCAGATTCCAAATAAAAAAGTTAGCCATTGTAGAACGATTTCGTGAACAGTTGTCGGCAACTCCAAAACAGTTGAATGTAGGTGGTGGGTCACCTTATAATTTCTTGGGTATTTTCTGATTTTAAATGCGATGGTGTAATTGAAAGTTGGTCGTTTCATTTAAGTTAAGGAAGTTGATAGCGATATCTCAAAGATGCGATGCTCGATTGTTTTTCTGCCAGCACCATCAAATTCTTCTCGAAAAGTTATTAAACTTTGTCCATTTAACGATCTTTCTCCGATTTCAAATAAAAAAGTTAGCCATTGTAGAACGATTCCGTGAACAGTTGTCGGCAACTCCAAAACAGTTGACTGTAGGTGGTGGGTTACCTTGTAATTTCTTGCGTATTTTTTAATTTTAAATGCGATGGTGTAATTGAAAGTTGGTCGTTCAATTTAAGTTAAGGAAGTTGATAGCGATATCTCAAAGATGCGATGCTCGATTGTTTTTCTGCCACCACCATCAAATTCTTCTCGAGAAATTATTAAACTTTGTCCATTTAACGAACCTTCTCTGATTTCAAATAAAAAAGTTAGCCATTGTAGAATGATTCCATGAACACCCTGTATATGTAAATAATAACTGAATCAATAAATAACTACAAATAATTCTTATTTTAAAGACCTAACAAAAATAATGACAAAGTGGAAATTCTCAATACACTATTCCATATCGAATCTTGCCTCTTACACATTTCTATCCACGCAACACAATTTATTTAGGTGGAACAAGTTCTCACATGGTCACCGACCCAGTTATTAACTTCGATTTTTCCCAGTGATGGGCATAGTTTATAAATTATGAAATCGATAAAATCGTAATCCCAAGAGATAACTTAAGCCTACCCACTAGCCACTCTGCTATCACTGTTGCAGTCACCAAAAGCACAATGTTTGGATGCTCCATACTTCCTTAGTTCCGAACTACTACTCATTTGGCATGTTTGCAATAAAATATTGGCGTATAGACCAAAGAATAATTTATATAAACACATGCAAAAATGTCATGGACTGAAACCATAGCCTAAACAAGAAGAATTTTTTAAGCTATGCTGGAACTGTCATGGTGGGACCGCGCATGCGTCTTGGCAATTTTTTGTAATGAAAAGATTTATCGAATACGAATATCGAACAGGGAACAGATATGCTTTGCACTGCAGGGAGTGCGTCCTGGTTTCTGAACGCTGTATACTATATCGCCTGTGTACTTCGCGGTAGGCGATGATCTTACAACGTTACAACGCATCGTCTTTTGTGTGCTGTGCGAGCCATGAGACTCATTTGAACTGGTTCAGTTCTGCGGTTCGCCATCGTCGAACTGAACTGAAGAGTCAGATCGCGAAAATTTAACGAGTTACCTACCAATGACTAATTTATTGACAGCTGTCCGAAATTGACACGCATGCGCCTCAGATTTTTCTTTATAATGCAAAGCTCTATTAGTAGCATGCCGTGCTACGCTGCCGACCGGAATCCGTCTCGCACTGCGCATGACGTCACATCGAGGCGAAATTATTGGCGCGAAGTCTCCGAAAGATCCGGTTGGCGGATGTGTTTTTGCTTTATCGGCGCGAACGTTAAGTGACAAGTGTCAAAATGGCAAATTGTGCGATGGCTAAATGCCACAATCATTATAAGAACACAAAAGGCACAAACATAAGGTATTTTTCGTTTCCCAAACACAATGATATGCAGAAAGCATGGATTATCGCATGTAAGCGTGAAGACAAAATCAATGTTAAACTTGGTACGCAAAAAAGTGCATTTGCATGGTTCATATCAATTTCGGATGCATAAAGTTTGTTAATTACTTTTAGCAAGTATCTGAACTGCGCATCTTGAGGAATAATGTTTCGAAATCCCGTTCCAAGTGCGTCTTCTTGGAAACTATCTATTTATTATTTCGGCCGTGGATATTTTGATTAATTATGCCATTATGCGTTTAAATTTCTGTCTTTCGCCTGTACTATTACAGTAATAAACGCATTTCTACCTCGGAGTTTGAAGTTCTTAAGCAGTTTCTTATAGGTACCTATAAACGTGTCCAAATTCCTTCAAACCAAGAAAAATTTTCCTGTGAAGTGAAGTGTAATAATTCAGATCTTGCATTTATTTATTTATTTATCAGTTCCATAATCATACATGTACAATATTCAGCGAGCCTGAGGCTCATGTTTTGAACACATTTCTACAATTCTGAGAAAAAAGTCCAAAATTTCCCCTGCCGAAAAATTGTAGCTGTCAAACTCTTCTCAATTAGGTAATTATTTTCTTCAATAAGCTCAGCCCCATCCAAAATTACTCATCTTCATCTCCAACAATCCATTTCTTAATTTCCATACAAACACTTTTCTCAATTACTGTAATTTTCCTATTTGAATCAAACATTTTTCACTGACAATTTGAAGTTTTATTTTGACACATATGTAGATCTAAGTAGGTATGTGGTTGGTGTCTCTCGAATCGCCGCGCCGCCTCGATTTTACGTCATCGAAGTGGGAGGAGCAAGGAGCGATATATGCGCCGTAGCTTACCATTGTATTTATATCATGATTAGTAGGCTACTTAGAATTTTTGACATTTATTAACATAGATAACAATTACTTAAAAATAAAGTTACTGGTTTCTGTGAATAAATTTGACTTTCTTAAGAGGTCGTGGGAAAGATGGTGTACATTGTACATAACTCAACGGAAAGTGTATTTCATGTACACTCGTGTAATTTCTGTACTCGGCTGCGCCTCATGTGTAAAATGTCATAATGTCACCCTCGTACGACATTTGCCACTTTCCATGCTTATGCCTTTCAGAAAATGTGTGCAATGTACGAATTAGAGGCTGTCAGACATTTCAAAAAGCATTACCTAATTTTTAGACAAAAATATCTTATGCATCATAAAAAATCGATTAAGACACATAAAAATGCATTCATATACAAAGTGTTCCATTTATATCACAAATAGCCGGGTCCCTATTTTAAATTTTGTCTCTGAAATGAATAAAAATAGAGCTTCCAAAGAATGACTGTACGGTCAGGTTACCCTGTATATTAAAAACTTAATAAGCATATAGATTTAGAACATATTTAAGTCAAATTATTTGCTGTTGTAACCTCAGTATTTTTGTTGCAAAATATTTTCTTTCGCACTTCAAAGAACGAACCAGTTTTTAGGAGTTTAGCATGTTGGTTCCGGATTTTTATGACTTTTACTTAAAGCCGTACGCCTTGCTCATTCTGTTAACTGTCGGCTTGTCTTGTCGGCGTTTTCATCTGTAGTTGTACGCTTAAATAAATTGATGATCGTTGAACATTAAATTTTTTCATCCAGGAAGGTAACTTATTTTAATACAATGTCAAGCACAGAAGAGTTTCAGGTTTTCTATCGGTACTCCTGCAATAGTAATTTAAATGTTCCCAGTGCAATTTATCATATTGTTAACTTATTTATGACTTTTTATTTCTGAGTTAAGTAATTCTGGTCGAAAATCTGAAAATGCAACTATTATCTCGTCTGCCTTTTTTCACATGCAAATGTTATGTTTCTAAGGGGCCTTCTGTGACAACGGCTCGCAAACTTCAATTTATTCATCTCGTCGGCGGCCAATCAGGGTTTCCTATGGATAGAGATTTTTGGCTTCTAACTGTACTTTTTATTAATTTGTTTATGTTCAAGAAATTATGTTGCATTGTTGTCTCACGTCTTGATAAGGTATTTGATATAGCCTGGTTTTTTATACAATAGCTCATAGGGGTTCACATTAATTTGTGGTTCTAGTTTACGATTTCGCAAAATTTAATTTAGAAAAAGTTTGTTTGCAACAATTGTTTTAAATAATTTATTCTCCTTTGGGAAATAGTCCTCAAAACCCCAACCTGAAGTTTCAGAGGGCGAAAAATGAATTTTCTCAGGAATTTTGAGATTGATTCTGTTTTACAGCACTCGTTCCAAGAATTTACAGCAGTACGATGGGGTGATAGGTTTGTGGAATATGGTTTTCACGGAATTAAGATGGCAAAGATTTTAGCATACTTAAGTTTGCAGTAGGTGCAGATGGGAAATATCTAATGGTTCACATCGTCAAATTCGCTAGTCCATTAGCATGGAATCGGTCACAGATAAATTAAGTAAATAATAATATACCTGAATGCTTCTCAGACATTCAAAGAATCTTACAATTTAAACTAAAATTAAACGAAATAATACGAATTTTATAATTAAAATAATTAAACAGCAGACCGAATCTGATTGTGTTTGAACAAATTAAAGGTGCCAATTAGAGTAATGTATAAAAACAAATTGCTGAGACAGAAATGAATATTAACGAGTTAGTTTTGAATTATTTACTTTTGCAGTCGAATTAAATGAATTACGGTATTTTAATACGCCGATTTAAACACATTTGCCGTAGATATAATTAGGTACATTCTAAAAAATCATACGAAAGTTCAGTGTAATTTTTCGTGTCTGTTCAGCTTTAAATGCAAAATTCGCGTTTCCAATATTATATAACTTGTAGAGATACCTATAGATAATAATTTTACTTTCCCTTTGCTACAATAAATTTATTTCATGTTAGATTATTATTCTAAGCCAGCAGGTCGTAACAAAGAATAAAACGCAGTGCCGACTGCGAATATTCAGAGTACAATAGGAGTACATACATGTACTTATATTAAGAGCAGAGGACAAGAGCCTGTTTGAATGGTGACATGATTACGATGATGACGACGGCGGTATTCAATTCTTGCATTGTTAACAGTGATATTTCTATTCGATTGTCATTATTGAAAGCATCCGTTATTACAGTATGAGTGTCTATATTTTTGTTGAACTGAGATACCATAAAGGCATTATACCTGCAGTCGCTGTGCAATAACGTACCCCCAACTATCAATGTTCGCTTTTGGAAGAACATCTTCCTATTTTCTCAGTTATAAATTCAGGAAAATAGAGGACAAATGCTGCATCTCTATAAATTGTTGATTTTGGATGCTCTCGATATGAGTATGCGCGGATCTGAGTAGCATGCATTAATTCTTGCTCCCATTTATTCGTTATTTACTCCGTAAAATCTGAAGTTTTAATTCTACAAAGTGACTATTACATAGTGTTAGTGATTGTTTTTCCAATTTTTCTTTGTTTTGAACTGGCCATACATAAATCGAGTCGAATCTTTTGTTATAAACATGGGCTTTACAAGGCAGCAAATTATTGATATCGAGGATGTCATTTCCACGGCCCTGGGTAAAGAAGAAGTGGTAAGAAATCTCACAAAAACAATAACCGAGTGCGTGTCGATGGCGGTAAAAACTGCGCTACAGGAAGTAAATAACAAAGTTGACAGGCTGGAAAGAAAAACGAAAATAAATGCGATCAGCTGGAACAGTACACAAGGCGAAACAATTTAAGAACTTTCGGTGTTCCAGAGGGTGTAAAGGAGAATTGTGAAACTATGATGTTGGAAGTTTTTTCTAAATATCTTAAAATTGATCTACCCCAGTTTGCAATTGAGAGATGTCATCGTGTTGGAAAGAAAACTGCCACAAATATTCCCAGAGCCATTATAATTAAATTTTCTAATTACAAATTTAGAGAGATGGTTTTTCGTAATAAAAAGTTACTAAAGGGAACTAATCTGGTGATAAAGGAGGATCTGACTGGTATTCGATCTGAACTGCTCAACAGTGCCGCAAGAAGATTTGGAAAGACAAATGTATGGACATGGGACGGAGTCATTTTTATTAAATTGCCAAGGGGAATCTTTAAAATTTCCTCCTTAGGCGAGTTAGCCGATCTTCAAGAAAGCTAGTTATATCTTCCTTGGACCGATATAATTTCTCGGGGAGCTGGAGTATTCGTCTGCGGGTTCTTATCTGTACTTTTCCTTTTTTTTCTCTTTCTGCTTTATCTTGAAATATGTTTAATTGTTTAAAAATTTGTCACCTAAATATAAGATCAATTTTACCTAAATTTGATATTTTTCAGGAACTTGTTCGTGGTTCTGGGTATGACCTTGTTGCTGTAACAGAGACGTGGCTTGATGATTATTCAGCAAAGCTTATCAATTTAGCTGGTTATAATTTCATCTATAAAAACAGAGACACTCGTGGAGGTGGTGTAGGTATTTTCCTTCGGCAAAATATAGCTTATAAACTTATTGAAATTGCTTCCGGCTCTGTTGAACAAGTATGTATTTCTATTGACACTAAGTCACATCATTTTATCTTTTGTGTTCTATATCGACCCCCTAAACTTAATATTGTTGATTTCCTTAATGAATTTGAAAATCTTATAATGGTGTGTCTGCCGGTTTGTGAGAGCATTGTTGTTATGGGCGATACTAATGTTGATTTGCTTAACTTGGATAAGGGTGATGTGACTCTATTTGGTGAGACTCTTGAGATGTTGGAACTGCAACAGTTAATTACAGAGCCCACACGTGTTACTCAAAACTCAGCGAGTCTCATTGACCATATTATTACATCTGATCCGGAATTGATTACTGATCCGACTGTGGTTAGTATTGATATTTCGGATCACGACTTAATACAGTGCAATGTTTTGGTGAAATCCCAAAGAGTTGTCCCTTTTACTTATACATATAGATCCTTTAATAACTTTGATTTGGTTCAGTTTCAGCATGAGCTTGAAGTGAGTAACCTTAATAACATTCTTTATATCGAATCGATTGAAGAGAAAATTTCCTTTTTTAATAATTATGTTATGGAACTGATTGATAGACATGCACCTTTGAAAACAGTCAAAATTACTAACAATCATTCTCCTTGGATCATCAAGTTCTTAATGTCTTTAAGAAACAAAGCCAAATCTAAGTTTAAAACAACAAAATTACCCGTCCATTGGGAATATTATAAATCACTTCGAAATTTCACGACGTTAGCTGTCAAAGTTTCTTAGAAGGTTGCATGTTATTGGTGTTAACAGGAAGCCCGCGATTCCTGACTCATTATGTGATGTAGATACACTTTGTGAATTCTTCACTGATTCTACAACTATTTCAAACACCAGTGTATCTGATTCTATCGCATTTTATAGTAAACAACACCAAAACACATTTCGATTCATTATTTAATTTCCAACTGGTTGATGCCGGCACTGTCATTCACATAATTGGGAATATGAAGGTGACGTCTCCAGGTATTGATGGACTTACCTTGAGGATCATCAAATTGTGTTGTCCTTTTATTATCGATTTCCTTGTTCACATAATTAATTCCTGTATCTTGTCGAACTATTTTCCTAATATGTGGAAACAAGCCATAATTATCCCAATTCCGAAAATCACAACTCCTACTGAAATGAAACACTTACGCCCCATCAGCCTTTTGCCCTGCCTTTCTAAAATATTTGAAAAAATTCTGTGTTGCCAACTTCAAGATCATTTGACAACTTATAACATTCTACCTACCTGTCAATCTGGGTTTCGTAGGAACTTTAGCTGTACTACTGCCTTACTAAACGTGACTGATGACATTCTGCGAGCTACTGACCGGGGACTATTAACTATTTTAGTGTTACTTGACTTCACCAAAGCGTTTGACACAGTAAATCATTCACTTTTGATCTCTATTTTACATTTTATTGGCATGGACATGTCAGCTATTCATCTTATTAAAAATTATTTGTCAAATAGATCTCAACGAGTTAGAGTGTGTGGTAGTTCATCTGATCCACTAGTTGTCACCTCGGGAGTTCCCCAGGGATCTATCTTGGGGCCACTTCTTTTTACGGTGTACACTAATAATTTAATACATAATATTCGTTTCTCCAGTTCTCATATATACGCTGATGATACTCAACTATATTACAGTTTCAAACCTTCCGAGTTCTCTGCAGCAATCAGTAAGATTAATACAGATCTAAAGTGCATTGCTATTGCTTCCGAAAGACATTCTTTGATTATTAATCCTGCTAAATCAACGGCAATTATTTTTGGAAATAAAAAACTTTGCGAGACGCTTGCTCCTTCTGTGAAATTGGAGGTTAATGGTATTGCTGTTCCTTTGAATGACAGTCCAGAAATTTGGGTTTAATGATTGACAATACTTTTAGATACAGGGTGCATGTGAATGGGTGTGTCAGGCGCGCGATTTCAAACTTAAAATTATTATATCCCCATAGATTGTACCTCACTAAGCAGGTTAAAATTATGTTGTGTGATACCTTGGTTCTATCGCATTTCAATTTCTGCTCTGAATTGTACTCGCACTGTCTCGATTGCAGCACCATGCATAAAATACAGAGGGTGCAAAATTCTTGTATTCGTTTCATTTACGGACTAAGAAAATATCAACATGTTTCTCACAAATTGGTGGATGCGGGTTGGTTGACGATGCGAGATAGATTTTCATTGTTATCTGCATGCTTGTTCCACAAAATAATTCTTTTTAAGTCTCCCCCCTACTTGTATAATAAGGTGACCTTTCGAACCGATGTACACAATATAAATGTGCGATTTAGAGGGTCCTTATCTCCACCTATCCATCGTACATCATTGTTCGAGAGGTCATTTTCTTGGAACATTTACAAAGTTTATAACAAATTACCATCTTGTGCGAAAGTGTCCAATGTTAGGCGGTTTAAGGAATGTCTGCGCCACACTCTCCTTTACAATCGAAGTCTCAATCTTGGTTTATAGTTGGATCCTATGCGAGGTTGTATCTGGTGCTACTTATAAGATTATCCTTTTCTTTTTTTATCTTCTATTATGTTATTATATTATATTACTATTGAATTTCATATTTTTTGTATTACCATTATATATTTCAAAATTCTCGGATTTGCGTTGCTTGTTTAGTTCTTAATTAACAGGGTTTAAGTGGTAGAACAGGGAATGCCCTTTGGGCATTTATCTGAACTTCGCCCTGAGATTTGCAGTATTTTTCTTTTTTGTTTGTTTTTTTTTCTGTCATGCTTGTATTGCAAATTGCAAATAAAGTTACTATTATTATTATTATTATTATTATTATTATTATTATATTATTTTTCATTTCAATGTTTCCCAAATGAAGTATGCCTATCTACGGCAGCCACATAAACTCTTTTAGTTCGCCAAAACACTTTTGATAAAAAATTTCTTCATAACTCCAAAATTAATAACTTAGACAGTGAGCTCAAGAAATAGCAGCCTGTTGCACATACCAGCTGAGAATTTTCTTTTAAATTAAAAGTAGGATGTAACGCATGATACAAGGGTAATATAACAAGATATGATACTACCTAAACCAAACAAAAAACGTTGTACAAAAATTTGTAGAGGTCATTTCATTACGCGCCAATAGAGACCCCTAATTTTTCTACTTCAAATAAATCACCACCAATAACCAGCTTGGTGTACCCCGAGAAGCTGAATATACAGGTTGTTCCGCCACGTGATGTCCATACTGAAACTACTTGTTCCTGGGAACTGAAAAGTCTTGTGTATTGAAAATCAAGCTGGTTATTTTTGAACAGCTTTTAAGGTAGTTTAGTTCGTATCTTTTGATGTAATCGTTTTTAAGGTAGTTTAGTTGGTATGTTTTGATGTAATAGTTGTTTAATAAGAAATAAAGTCGTTTATTGTTTGCAGCTTTTCTACCTTCTTTTTTCCTATAACTTGCAAACGATCAACTTTAGGGCATGAGTGTATTCAGGCTTTTTAATTAAAAATTTTCTCAGGATCACATAGTTTCAGAATGGACATCACATGGCGGGACACTCTGTATATCCTATTAATTTTAAGCATTCTTGCGTCAAGTTTTATCACTCGAAGTATAGGGCTAGCTACCACCCAAAATTAGGCGTGGTTTTTATACCTGTGGAGCTGACAGGTGTAGGACCCATTGGAGACCGGATTCGGATACCTCAATTTCTCGGACCACGATTGTCAAAGAAGTCGCAGTCACCAATATGAATAATTTTTCCACGAGTGTTGAGTGGGGACGAAATTTGAAACGGTCAGCTTTTAAGGGTGGAACTTAATTTTGGAAAATTGACAATAAAAATTTCTCATAACCGCAAAATCAACCGAACACCCAACTCTCAAAATTTCAGGGAAATTGCGAATTTTTGAATGTTCGTGACGTCTTTCAGAGACCACGGAGTTAATTTAAAATTTCACTGGAATTCGCTTTGTAAACTGTCGCGACTATAGCAGCAGCTGTGGCTTCTTCATCGCACTGTTATTTTAGTTCTAATTATTTAGGAGTTTCTTACATTTTTCTGCCCCTTTCCATTAAATAGGTCACGTCAATGCATCTTACGTAGACATCAATTTTCTAAAATATATTTTGATGTCAGTGATATTTTGCAGAACAATGAAGAAATATTAGGTACTTCTACTATCGCTTGTACTGGTCAGCCACTCTAGGAATGGCATGTAATATAAGCAATAAAAATTTATTTTTTTTTGCATTCTAGTTATTAATATATGTATAGGTAGACAAAAAGTAACAAAAAATATAGAAAATTTACTATAATTTATTTATTTTATTTACTTTATTGCAATGAAAACTTTTATGTAACAGCAAATTTTTTGTGGACTTTGTATACTTCGTAGGGAACCTTCAGTTTACGAACAAAACGAAAGGAGTTGTAAATAAGGAAAAGGGAGTGTCCCACTTATTCAAAGCGATGGGACGTCCTTAACATAACCTTGCGCTGATACTGATATCACTAGATCGTATTTTTCACCAACGTTGGACGTACATATTTACCTTGCAATTACTATTTATTGTCTATGAGGAAACAGTTTCTTGGTTATGAGTGCTCAGTTTTTACCGTCGCGTTTTGCAAACTCATCGAGTAGTAATCATGATTTACCATAGCGGTACGTTTATTTTTAATAAGAATTTCAGATTGCCCATGTTTAGTCTGTACTAGAAAATAAATTGGATTCGTATTATTGAAATTTTAATAACTGCTTATCCATGTGCGGCTGCATAATTAACGCTTTTTGCCTGGATGCAAATTTACCCACAAATTTATAGACTAGTTTCTGGCCGCTTGTTCGTTTGCAGACGTGCATGAAAAAGTTGATTATAAGTGTTTAGTTAGCGGTTTTGTTAAAATGCGAAAGTTTGCATACAACGTTTTACATGGAACTATTATAGCGGTTCTGGTACACTACAGTTTCGGTAAACTGCATTCTATCAGGGTTTAGAAATGATAAACAATAAAGTGGTGAGCTTGTACAAAGTACAGGAAAATTCAGGAAAATTTGTTAACGCTTATCCCAAAGTTCTTAGTTTGCAATACAATTTCAGAATAAAAAGATATGTTCCGATATTTTCGTATGTGGTCTATCACCAACTTCTTATCTTTATTTAATATTGTTGCGAGTGACGCTTGCGCTTCTCTGTATTCTGTGAATAATTTGATAGGTAGTACCTAAATGTTGTGTCTGGATATTGTAAGCTGAGAAAAATGTGCTGGAATTTTTGCTTTTCTTGTACTTATATCCGAACCTCAATTTTTCTGATTTTGTGCCATGAGGAACCCCTGCTTTCTTGAAATTGTTTTTAAAGGACTTTTCCACTGGTATGATGGTCCTGTATGCATGCCTCGATTCAAGAAAGGATCGCAATTTTACAATGTATTCCGACTAAATGCGATGTTTCATAGATTTTCTGGGTACTGCTATCTTTCATGTTGATAATGTGGAGGAAAATTGGTACCGAAATTTGTAATAAGGCTGCTTTGAATTAAATAAAGATTTAACGGCTAGCAAAAAGTGTTCCATTTATCTTCTTTAAAAGGGTTACAACCATTGTCACCATTACCTATACCAATATTTTTTAGTGTAATAACCGAGAGAGTAACTTTGTTTAAGATATTTTTTCTTCAATCGAATTATCTTATTTCTAGAAAATGTAATAGAGAAAGGGAGAATTTTGTGGAAGGTGTATTTAACTCCATTAAAAACAACAAAAAATAGAGTAAAACAATAAAGGAACATTTTAACAAATTTTATCAAAAACAAGAAATAAAAAATAAGTAATGAATCTCTTAAGTGTCTTTCAAATTTAATTTAGGATATTCCCACCCGTAGCTGTCTCTAATGACTGAATGAAGCCACTAGAGCTCTCTGGCCTCGGCTAGGCACCAGTCGAAAACGGGTAGTGGGTCAAACGACGAAAGCCAAACGAGGTCCTTGAAAGCGAAATCAAATCCTGGAAAATATTAGGGCGCCACCTAGCAAAATCTCTAAAGTACTTACCAACGAAGGTGCTAGGGCCAACGTAAGAAACTATTTGCAAAGCGAGATCTTACGCTGAGTGTAAATGTCAACCGAGGGATTAGAAAAACAATAACAACTGTATTATAAGTAGTATATATAAATATGTACAAACGTGATGTAAAATAATGTACTGTCAAAGTCTGAATCAGCTTAAAGTATCAAAATAATCTATAAATAGTAAAAATATGAAAAAACTATATTTTAGATAAACAAAATCGACTACGCACTGAAGTAAGTATCAGCGGCTGTAAGTAGATTGCGACGAACTTTCCCTCGTGCGTCCTGGGACACACTGTATACTAAATTATTTCGGATCGTTCACTTATGAACGACCAAATTGTTGCATCTCGGTCGGTCGGTTGGAAAACTTATTTGTCGAAAGATATATACCCTTCGCTTCAGTCGAAGAAGGGCTGGGTTCTCTATTGCTATACGGAGATAATAATACACACGGGAAACAAATAAATATGATTCTATTATAGTTAGCTATGTACATTAAAACTGGTCAAACGGTATCATATATACAATATTTACAGGAAATTAAATATGATCCATACGGTAAAATCTAAACGGTAATTATATACATGAGCGAATAGCAAACGATACTGGGTTTTGACAGCCAGGTATCGCAAGCGATTCTCTCCGGGACGGTCTTCTGGTAACTGTCTGGCGTCCCGTGGGATGAATTATACTGTGTACTCGGTATCTGGTTAACGTTGCTGCACAGGTGTGCAACCAGGTGATGTGTAGATCGGGGATATATGTAACAGCCACTCTCGGCGATCCCTTAATCGGATGGCCATTAAGGCCCGGTTTTTCAAATGAAAGTTAACTTGTAGGTTAGCAAACCGTAACTTCAAAGTTAACCTTAGGTTGTGTTTTTCACGTTAATTATAATTTCTGGTTAGGAAACCGGGACTACTGTCAGAAATGTGGTGAAAACCATGGAAACAGCTTAATTTTTAACCTTATGTATGAAAGTCAAAGTAGGCCAATTCAGGGCGATTATTAATTTTTGAAGTTTGTTGTTTGTTTAGATTTAAATACAAAAAGTGTGTTCTAGGAAGTAGAAGCCGTATTTGATGTTATAAGGTCTGTGCCGTGTTATTTTCGGTCCTTTTATTACCTCCTCATCATTACTTTGTACGTTAATTTCCAAGTTGTTCATATTTTTTATTTACTAGATCAAATATGGTGTTGTCAGTGTCATTTATTCAGGATATTATGCGCAAGTTACTGGTTAACCCATACCCAAAGTCTAGGTTAAAGTTAACTAACAGTTAGGACGTAACCCTGATTTGAAAAACATCTAATTGAAAATAACTGAAGGTTTAGTCCTAACTGACAGTTAACTCGAACTTGAAAAACCGGGCCTAATTGTTACGTAAGCAGGTGTATAATTGCTCCGAAATTCAACCGGGCGGGCTGTTCAATCGCTCACTGCATCGGTCGAAGGCAGACGTGCTATTTTCACAGCATATGCTATTTTCACCGCATGTTTCAATCTGCTTTCAGCGTGTGCGAATTTATGGTTCGAACATCCACGGCTACCCGTAGAATTTCAGAACTAGCCTTCACCAGCCTATTATACCTCTACACCGGATCAACTAATGTATATTTAATCATTGACAACCTCACAGCCTTAATCATTAAATAACGGCATTCACACGACGCAAGTCAGTTAGTCAGGTACTCGCGATAATTCTGGAAGTTATTCGGAGAATGTCTGGTATGAGAATGCAGGATCGATATCTGTCGGATGGATGCTGAGTGAATGTCCCGTGAATGCCGGTGACATCGCGTTTTGTAAATTCTTCCACCAAACTTCATGAACGGCCGGTCGGGGGTCGGCTCCTCCCATTTGTCAGCGCGCGGTGCCGGTACCCTCTCTTTCAACTCTCTTCGGTTCATTGACGTCGTGACGTCTTCTCTCATCTGTGCACTTTTTGTAAGGCGGCGATGTTTCATCGAACAAAATAGATATTAGATAACGCCTAATCTCAGTTTGTTAGATCTACATGCGGTTAATTATGCTTTGTTGCAAGATATTCGTTAGCTCACAGTTTCTTACAAAATTTATTGAAATTTGCTAGATATAAAATAAAAGATCTACTTTGAAAACTAATTAACTAATGAACTTGTAAATCAAAATTTTCAATGAAGCTGATTATTCAAAATTAACAAACTTATCTGTCAACCGTTACGTCCAATAAGCCACTGTCGAGTGTCCTCTTCAGATTTCACAGCAGAGTTCTGTTCTAAAACTCGTCCACTCCGGTCATATTCAGGTGATTCCAAAGCGAACTGAATTACTTCCCAGGTAGGAGTAAACTTCTAGATTCTAAACTATATTCCTAAACCTCTACATAAAGAGAAAAGCCACCAATAAAATATAAATCTAATAAGCTAGAGTTTGACAAGCTAGTCTCTGTGATGGGGGGAATTCCTGAAAACTATTACAACAAAGGGTGTCGAACAAAATTCCAGTATCGCCGGTTTATCAGAGTTTCACCTTCAAACAATTCATCTACCTATTCTTCCACTAAGAAACTAGCTGTTAGTTGGCCCTGATATAAATCCGAACTGTCTTCGAAGCTATGCTATGCTATTACCAGGTACCAACAATTCAACACCATCTATTCGAAGTTATTCGCGTGGTATGCTAAACGTTTGTGAGTGGTGCCGCAGTATTTTGATGATTTGTGGTTGTAAAGTAGTCAATTAATAGTTTTCTTGCTGGTAAACTGAGGATCTTGTGTGTTGACATCGGTTTGTGCAGCTAAACATCGTTTTGATTTGTTTTTATTGTTTTAATCACACTTAAGTGGTCACCTCGTGGCAGCAGTTTTTGTGGTGTGGTGTACTGCGATTGCGCTGCGGTTAGTAAGGCAGCAGGTTTGGATACTCCGTGGAGCGAGTGTTGCTGAGTGCGACCGTTTGGTGCTGCCTTCACCATGCCTCCGACGCGTTCTGCGGCTGCTGCCGCGGAAGATTTTAGATCGTCCATCCACGACATATGTCTTTCCCCGGAATTTATTTCTAGACTGGTTGCTGAACTTTCACAGCGAATTTCTGCTGCTGTTGAAGAGCACCTTCAGCCCATCGTGAGTGAACTTAGAACTGTGGCGGCGTCCTGCAATGACGCTGTCTGCCGGGTGGAAAGCTTGAAAGCTCAGGTCGACCACCTGGAGCAGTATGCCCGCTGCTCCAATCTGAGGGTGTTTGGTATCCCGGAGGATGCTGGTGAGATTGTGGTCGAAATTGTTATCGACTTCTTCCAATCGAGAATGAAGCTCAACATTCAGCTGAGTGATGTGGATCGTTGTCATCGCGTGGGGAAGCTCGGCGGGAGGTTGCCGCGTCCGATAATAATAAAGTTCGTTAGTTACAGGATGCGTAGATATGTTTTTAATAACAAAAAACTCTTGAAGGGCTCTGGCATTGTATTACGCGAGGATTTGACTAAACCTCGTTTGGAGCTTCTTCGGTATGCTGTGAGTAAGTTCGGTGATGTGGGGCTTGTGTGGTCCAGTGATGGGTTGGTTTTTATAAAAGCGAACGGCGTTGTCTCGCGGGTGGGCGAGAGGCGCGATGTCGACCGCCTACTGTTGGATGGGGGGGCTGCGGCGGCGAGTGGGCGCTGAATTTTGTTGCGATGCGTTACATATATTTTTATGATTTCTATGATTTAATTTAATTTATTTAGGATCGTTGTTTTGCTGGCATGAATAGATAATATTTATTTTAATGCAGACAGTTCTTGTTTATTATGAATGTTTTTCTAACGTTTGAATCTCAGCGCTGGTATATTTAAGAGAATATATTTTCCTTTATGGAATTTCTTTTTTCGTTTTTGCATTTATTATTTTATGGATTTTAGATTTTATTTATGTGAGTATGCGTGGAATGCAGATCTTTGATTTTTTATGTATCTTGTCATTTTCCTGCGTTTATTTACAATCATTGTTGATTATGTCTTGAGAGTTTGCTACATGTAGTGCCTTTCGATTTCTTTTTGGCTCTTAAAAATTTATGTACTAAGTTGAGTTGAGAATTTATATAGTGATATGTACCACATTTATGTATTTTTAAATATAGTGCGGCACTTGTTCCATACTTGTTCCATTCTTTTTTCTTGCTTGCTGAGCTAGTGTTAATTTAGTTTTTAATTTGCTTTGAGTAGTAGTTTTTGCAGTATCGCCTTGCACCTTCTTCTTACTATATTACTTTTAGTTCTTGTCCGGCACTTTGACTTTTGCTTAATTTACGTATTTTTGTTTAGCTTCACTTAATAAAATAACTTGCTGCTATCTTTATTCTGTATTGCTGTATTACTTAGTTAATATTTTTATGCACGTACTGAGACACCTACGATTCTGGGCCTAGTCATTTTTTTTTTTAATTTAATTTTTTTTTTATTTTTTTATATGTGATACATAGGTTTATGCTCTTGTATTACTCGCTTGACCATGCGTAATACCACATTTAAGCTGGGTCACATTAATTCTCGTTCTCTGTTGGGTCACCTTAACCAGATTAAGTCGATTGTTCGCGATTTTGACATGCTAACTTTGTCGGAGACGTGGCTGCCGCCGGGTATCGCTGATCATCGGATTCTTGTTGACGGGTACAGTTTTGTTCATTTGGATAGACCTACCCACGCTGGCGGGATTGGAGCTTACATTAGAAATGGCATTACTTACAAGCATTTGACTGGTTTGGATCTTGTCGCCGTTCATGTTGAATGTATGTTCGTTGAGGTTCGAATGGGCTCTATTAAATTTGTCGTTGGTGTTTATTACAGACCTGATAAGAATTTTGCAGAGTTTTTGAGTGTTTTTGATGACTCTATGCAGCATCTCACCGTTGCTTATGATCAGGTGTTCTGTCTTGGTGACTTCAACGTTAATATGATGGATGTAACCAGTTATCGTACTTGCTGGACACAGCGGAGTCGGTTGGTATGTCTCAACTGATCTCTGAGCCTACAAGGGTTACTAGCAGTTCGATGTCGCTGATTGATTTGATTTTTACCAATTCTACATGTCCCATGTCTTCTGGTGCTTTAACTTCCGAGATAGTAGCGGATCATTTTTTAGTTTTTTGTAATATTAAATTTAGAGCCAAGCGACCGCATGCCATTAGACGAACTTACAGGAATTTTAGCAACTTTGATCTGCATCTTTTCACTGATCATTTGGTAGCGGTGCCTTGGGAGCATATTTACGGTTTTGATGACGTGGATTCCAAGATTGCTTTCTTGAATGAACATCTCCTGGCATTGTATAATATTCACGCTCCACTCAAGACTTCTATATTTCGAAAGCCAAAAGCTCCCTGGCTTACTCAGACCATTAAGGAGATGATGTCGATTCGCGATGGTGCCTTGAGGAGGTTTAAAGCTTCGGGAGTCCCTGCTCATGGTGTTTTTTACAGATCCATTCGGAATTTTACTACTCGTGCGATTAACAGGGAGAAAAAGGCATATTTGGAGTTCGTTGCTCGTAATTCTTCTTCTGGTGATCTCTGGCGGGAGCTTGGCCGTATGAATGTTCACAGTGGGCGCACATCTGGTGCACTGCCTCCACACCTTTCTGACCCAAATCAGATTAATGACTTCTTTGTGAATTCTATTGAACAACTGGATATTCCCTTTCACTTGCTTAATTCCTATAATAATTCAATTAATTCTAATGTTAGTACCTTACTGAATTTTAGGGAAGTCACTGAGTTGGAGGTTCTACATATTTTAGAGAACATCAAGTCTTCCGCCTTCGGTGCTGATGGAATCAATTCTGTAATGCTGGTTTTGTGTTGCCCTTTTCTTTTGCCTTTTCTTACCCACATACTTAACTTTTGTTTATCTTCTTCAACATTTCCCGGTGCATGGAAAAATGCTCTTGTCTTTCCCCTCCCCAAGATAGGTAATCCGTCTGATTTCAAGGATCTTCGTCCTATAAGTATTCTCCCCACTTTGTCTAAAATCCTTGAGCGTGTCATTAGTCGCCAGCTTCTCGATTTTATTGAGGTTAATGAAATTTTGCCCGGGGTGCAGTCCGGTTTTCGCGCGGGATTTGGTTGCAGCTCGGCTTTGTCTCTTATTATTGACGACATTATTTCCGCCTCTGATAGTAAAATGTTGACTGTTTTAATTTTGTTGGACTTCTCCAAGGCATTTGATACTATCAATCACAAGTTACTTTTGGCTATTTTACACTTCAACGGCCTTGGGGAGGGAGCAATTTCTCTGTTTCGGAACTATCTTCAGAAACGTACTCAGCGCGTGTCGTGTGCTGGTTTGAGTTCGACTCCTCTTAGTATTGTATCGGGTGTGCCTCAGGGGTCAATACTCGGTCCTTTGTTGTTCGCGATTTACACGGCGCAGATTGGTTCCTATATTAAGCATTGTAAATTTCATTTATACGCGGATGATACGCAACTGTACTACTCCTTTAATCCTAAACATTTACATCAGTCAATGAATAACATTAACTCTGATCTGGCCGGCATTGTTGCATTCTCTGGAGACCATGGTCTAAAGCTTAATACCAGTAAGACACAGATGATACTTTTTGGTGGTAAGAATTGTAGGCAGAATGCTCTGCTTTCTCTTGATGTTAGAATTGATGGCGTTTCTTTAAATTTTAGCGATACCGTTAAAAATTTGGGTCTTGTTATTGATCACAATCTTAGGTTTCGTGAGAATACTAATAAATTAATTCGCTGTGCTTTCGCATCGCTAAAGTACCTATATTCGTGTAGACAATTTTTGAATATTCAATTGAAAAAGTTGCTTTGTGAAACTCTAGTTCTATCTTATTTTAATTTTTGTGATGTTGTCTACTCCTCATGTTTATTACAAACTGATGTCTTGCGTATCCAGAGAGTGCAGAATGCCTGCCTCCGCTTTATTTATGGTATAAGAAGGGGTCATCACATTTCGCATAAGCTTCGTGATGCTGGTTGGCTTAGTATGTCCAGTAGGAGATATTTTCATTCTTTGTGTTTTTATTTTAAAATTTTTGTCACACGCAGGCCTCCTTACTTGGCTATTAGGTTGAGGTACAGAACAGATATTCATAATTTAAACACCCGGTTTCGGAGTCTCTTAGCTCCTCCTAAGTTTAGGACTGAGTTGTTTAGGCGCAGTTTTTCGTATATGCTACCGAGACTCATGGGTGAGCTGGAAGTGTCTTGGGAGTCCTGTTCTGTGGGGGGTTTTAGACGGCTGGTCAGGCGACATGTGTTTGAGGCTCAGTGTCTTGGCGCTTCTTAGTTGATTTTTAATTGCTTGTTTTTTCTCAAGTCATAGGTGCTAGATTTAAATTACTCCCTTTCCTTGCAGGCGATACTGCTCAGACTTAGGCTTTGTTTTTTTAGGCTTAAGTGGAAGAGCATTCCACCTGCTTTTGTGGGTGGGATGATCTTAGGCCTCATTGGAGGGTGATACTGTTTTTTTTTTCCTTAGTTGCTATTGTTTGTGAACAAAAATTTATTACCTTGCCAATAAAATCTATTATTATTATTATTATTATTATTAATTAATTTTCAAGGCAGAATTTTCCCTATAGGTATATTATTTATAGGATTAGATTCGAAAATTTGAGAACAAAATATCAAGTTCCGGTTTTTTATGCATTTCCGGTGATCGAATATTCTATGTTCTATCAGAGGGGGAAATCTCAGACAAAACTAAACACTAATTTTTACCTATATTTCCAAATTTAACCATTAAAACAATAAAGCTTATAAACAAACATTGCTAAAACTTTAATTAGAAGCTTATTTCAATAACAACTAAGCAATGTACAGCGAAAGAAAGTGCACCTCTCTCAGTCTACGCTAATGAGCGAAAAAAACCGCTAACTTCGAATTTAATATATTTATAGGAAGCCAAGAGGACTCTTCCAACGAAGCAGGGGTGTAAGAAGGGTTGCCTACCAACTCGGTGGCATAATAAAATAAAAATCGCTATTCCGAACCAAAATCGCCGCATTGCTGCCCTTCTTCTGCCCGGGCCAGGTTTAGGAAAGCTGCCAGTTTTCGAATATCTATGAAACAGTCGTTGAATCGTTGAACGACTTACTTCAAGTGTTGGTTTCGCTTGTCTTGCAATAAATTAACTATCCTTGCTACTTGCATTTCGCTAAGGTCTATTATTACCGGTGATTAGGAAAAGGCTTATGTGCGTTAATGTTTTCTTTTCTTTCCTTCAACAACTTACCACTTTATTTAATCACGTAGGTAATCAATTAGGTTCCAATAACAAAAACTAAGAAAACTTTCAAAAACTCTAGGTGAACAAAGGAGTGTCACTTATGGATCAATATAATATTGGGTAAGTTAATGCTTTGATTTCCACTATCGCTAAAAAATTGTGTATAGATGGTAGTAGGCGTTAAGAACTAATAATTGTACCTGTAAGACTAAAAAGTTTGAAATAGATTATAGGGATGGTAACTCAGTGGGTGTGGGATAAGCAGTTATGATTTATAAAATACCTATGCCTATTTTACTAAGAAATATTTATGTCTATTAATTACAAGTCTCGTCACCGCGATACCGCCAGCGAATAACATTTATATTTGTATCTCGTGGGTGCAATAAAAACATAGATCGGCATAATTTTGATCATATTAGGTACTAGAACAATTCTTAATAATTTTTGCGCAATTCAAATAATAGCCATAATTAATTCAGACTTTAGTTGCTTCAGCAGGAAATGGAAAACACGTTTGCGCAATAACAATTTTTATTACTGACGTATACGAGAAAATTTAAAACAAAGAAATTGCAGGCGCGAATATCTGAAGAAAATAATAATTATTAAATTCTTTAAAATTGGTTTTTGAAATATATATTACAGTAATCTTCCTGCGGATATTATCACACAAAATTAATGTTTTACTGGTAGTACTTACTTGTTACTAATTAACATTATTCTATTTAATCACATAATTGCTCGATGTATGTAATTCTGTTCGCTTTACTGGTTGTAGAATGAAATGCTGTAAACTTAATTAAGCATACACTTCTGCAAACCACCAAGTGTACTTGAATTTGACATTGATTAAATAATTTTTACATTTACTTCCTTATCCCTATTACTAATATTTTGATTTGCTTCTCAGGACAGAATTTCAGGCGTTCCTTTAACAAACATTTTACTCAAACAGACACGAAATAGATTTATATCGGATAATGATTTAGGTAGTTGCTATTACCAAATAAGATTAAATCATAAAACATGAAACGTTTCTTTATTGTCCAACTTCAATACTAATAGAAAGCGTCAGCTTTGTTTTACGATGATATTTATATTTATTTGTTCGCTTTGCATGGCCAATTATGCTAGTCATTGCTACTAGAGCTACTATTTATTATTAAGTTTTGCTGCAGCAAAACTAACAAGTATGAATTTAATATGCACTTTGAAAGCAGTTGCTAATGAAATGCTTTCAGTTTACTCACTTACAGTCTCATTAAATTATCAATTTTTCTCTATACTATAGGTACAACATTTAGCATGCCTGAAGCCTGTTTTAGTCAGATACATAATTGTATTAGGGAGAATGGGCTAACTGGAAAGAAAATGATACCTCGTCTTAGAAGTTTTATATCCTGAGATGAACTTCAGCCCCACCATAAAATATACATGAATTCGAGGGAGACAATTAGAATCTCGCTTATTTGAAATAGTAGAGGATAGGTTTAAATTTGACACTTTTGCATAGTTTGGCGCTCATTAATATGCCGTTTAGAAATTATGGTCGAAAAAGGAAAAAAGCTCTTTTCGTTTTTGCCGTGCAGCTCGAGGATTTGAAATTGTATGGGAATGGATGCATTATTAGAGCACTTTTTCACGTTCTATTAGCACATTCTCACTGATTTACAGAAAAACGTTTCGTTCGAGTCTGGGCATCATCAACTTTATTTTTTCTTATGGACGGCATTTTTGACTTACACTTTGTTGATAGAAGCATTTTTCTGATTTCATTCGTATACAACTTGTCCATATTTTATCGGATATTATACACCCAGTGGTTGGTTTCAGAACTTTGACGTAAATTCACTATATGAATTCTTAATTCATATAGAATATTGTGGTCATTGCTGTAGGGAAATTTTAGTAAAAATCAAGTGGGTCTTGTTGAGACGCATTTTATCGAAGAATAATAGGTTCCTATGTGACATAATTTTTCAAATGAAAATGCTATTTTGCATTACCTATGTAACATTAAGTTATGCAGTTATCTTATAGCAGCTACCGTAATGTACAACAAAATTCCATATAATATGGGCAAATTGTATATCAAGGAAATAAAAATATGTTTATTTCAATACAGTGTAAAACAAAAATAGCACCCATCAGAAAAATAAAACTGATGATGGTCTGATCTAAACGAAACGTTTTTCGGTAAATCTAAAAGAGCAACGAAAAAGTGCTCTAACAAGATATCCATATCTTTGCGAAACGATGTCAAATAGTTGAGCTACACGGCAAAAACGAAGAGCATTTTTTGATTTTTCGGTCCTAGGAAACTCGTATATCGTTTGAGATGGATTAGATTTCTCAACGGCATATTGATGAGCACTCAATTCTGCCGAACTGTCAAATTTAAACCTACCCCATTTAATTTCAAATAAGCGAGATTCCAGTGGTGGCCCTCGAATTTGAATTACAATGTATTTTAAAGAAGTGAATTATAGAACCTTGTCAAAAACAAATATGATTTAAAATGGGTGGCATTTTTCCGCACTATAAAAGAAACGGAAATACCAGTAGAAAGCACAGGAAAACCACTTCCACGACATAAAGAACGACAAAGCCACACAATCAACGACATTAAATTATTTTTAATAATTAACAATGTTTCCTGACAAAATATAATCCAAAAATTGTACTCCCTTCTGGTGAACATGGGGACGAAATGGAAGAAAGGAAGATGGAACACAGTGAACACGGATTACTAACGCAGACCTTTACGAGTGTCTAGATGGGAATATGTGCTAAATGAGGCGGTTATAGCACCAAGGGGAGTTGAAAAGACATCACCAGAAAGAACAGGAAAACGAAAACTAATATGGTACGGGCACACGAGGATATTAGGTGAGTAGAGTATCTGCCTCCACGTAGAAGAAGAAAAGGGGTAGGATAAGAGGAACCTGGCTGCAAGATATACGAAAAGTGATGGAGGTCAGAGGATTGGAAGACAACAATAACAATTGATAGGATAGGATAGCCTCTCTTTTATTGCCGGCGGCTGAATGACCCTCAAATATCTTTACAGATGTCTCATTTTTTCAAGAATTCGTTAGAATAATTATCTCTAGCAGAACAATATTTATTCTGTTCTGCAAGTGGCTATTCTGTAGGTAGTTTCGATTTTTTCTGCAGTTCAACATTTTTACTTGTCGTTGGTCTTGCTGACTTTGTCGAACAAATATCTGTTTTTTAACTTTCCGTTCTAAAATCCCTATTTAAAACAGTGTTGACTCGCACGATGAGAACAACAACAACAAATTTGAACTAGATATAAAATTTTAACAATGTCAAAACTAATAGCTCGTAGACCGCTTGAAGATACTTCAGCAGGAAAAACTATTCCATGCCAGAGATTGGTATACGCATGAAAGAACTATTTGTTTCGAGCTAAACGACGCCGACGTATGGGTAATTTTTCTGTAACTACCAACAAGAACAGCAGTTTTATGGGTTTTTGCAGTGGTGTTCCAGTTTTTAAAGTAGTCTCATTAAGAAGTATTGCTTGATAAATTGAGTGATCCTCTTACCATCCAAAATACCTTGAAGAATGGTTTGGAATCTACTTTCAACAAGCATAGAGGGCTTTTGGGGCACGTACTGCATTGCTAATATGGACCAGAAGTGTATGTCAGAGGGGGTTGTAAACATGTCAGTTTTTAAATTGAACCACGTTGCCTCCACTATAAAATTCTTTCTGTACTTATTAATAATTATAGGTAGGTACCAAATTATCTCGCTGTACAAGAAATCTGGATTTGTTCTATAATTCAATGCCTGGCGGGGAACTTGCTCGAGGAGTAGTTGTTCAAAAGATCTAGTACTTATTACTAATATTAGTAATACTTATTAATTGTTTAATTAAGCCATGTATAAGTTTATAGAACAGGATTGTACATCTCTAAGAGATCGAAAAAGCAACAGGTGGACCAGAGAACGAACAAAAGTCAATGACGTAATAACACGGATAAGCACTTTAAAGTGGAACTGGGCAATGTAGAGCACTGAGGGGGAAAAATTACCAGTTAGAAACTATGAGGAGAGTGAAGGAGCATAAGACGACCTCAGTAGAAGACAAGTGGTTCGAAATCGAGAAAACTGGAAGAATATGAAAGAAAAGATTTGATGCTTTGGAGGTGCATTAAATTCATCAATATTTTAATTTTCGTTTCGATCAGTAACCACCCATTCTGGTTATTAGTTAATCTAAGAGAATGCGATAACTCACGTTTTCTTCATTTGCACATTACATTCAAAGTTGTATCAGGCGCATACCAGATAATTTTACATTGTGACACCAAGGGTTACGATGTCATAATTGCCGGGAATGGTGCGATTATCAAGGGTTACTGGGGTCGGGGTTCATGTTCATATCTCACGTATCGTATTGCAAATGCCGAACTTAGTTTCGTATCGGACGACCGTGGTCGCAGAGGTATATCAAGTGAGTGGATGTCTGTCTCGCGTGAACTTGATCCCCTAGCTGTCCTTTTGGACCTGACCGATTTCTTGTTCAAAAGAATAAAGAGAAATCATCATAACAAAAAAGAACTACATCGAGGTGCGAACCCTCAACGTTGCGACTTGGGAGGTTGACATGTCGACCACTGCGCCACGAAGGAGTGCTGGCAAGAATTCTTACAAAAATAGTATATAAGTAGAAAATACGCCCGTTGGGAATGCAATACGCTACGCTCGATATGAATATGCGGCCAAGCCATAATTTAGGAACAAAAAAGAGATAATCCAAGGCGAAGTTATGAAGCGTGGACGCCCTATTTCTTTTCATGTATGCCGGCGCAGGTACACGTCATGGAGCTCTCGATCTTCTGTATCTCTCATTTTGGCCGAAGCTGATTGAATGCTTAATTAGTGCTGGCAGCAAAAATCGATTTCTCGATTAATCGAATAATCGATTTCCGATTTATAGCGATTTTGGGAAAAACCGAAAACCGATTAATCGATTTCTAAAGTCGGCTTTCAAAATCGATTTCAAAAGTCGACTTTAAAAATCGAATTCTAAAGTAGATTTTAAAAATCGATTTTAATGTTGACTGAAAACCGATTTTCAAAATATGTAGATGGTTATGTTTTTTTTAAATAAATTATTAGTTAGGTATTTAACGAACAGGTTTAGTCCCATTATGTGCGTTCCCGTTTCGGGCGTCGCGTCGATGAAATTTGTGCCGTTTCGTGGGTCGTCCTAAACCTCTACCTGGTTTGAGTGCCGTTTTAGGCGCTGACCTGACGATAATGCAGTAAGCCCCTAATATTTTCGTGTTCTATGGTATTTCGTTACTATTTTGGAATTACTCGCATTTGCCAGAAATCTGGAGCCTGATGATGGTTGGATAGGAATATACGTAGCCTAGGTAAACGATCACATGGTCAAATATTTAAATAGTTTGCTTATTAGGTATTCAGTTTAGATAACCCGCGGGGCATAGGTAGGATAGGGCTAACTTTCTTAACGTATTTGCAGGGTTGGGGTCAGAACTATCACAGTAGGTAAGCATTTTAATTTCATTGCATTATTCAAAGTTTACTTTCATTAAAGTGTCCTCAGCATAAAAACAGCTGACACCATTTAGCTTTTAGCAGAAGGAAAACGGGTCCAAGTACTGAACCTTGTGGTTCACCAAAGTACGCGACACCAGGATCAGATAATAATTATTGATTACCACAAATAACAATCTGAGTTTTATCGGTGGAATTCAAATTAAAGAAACGTTCACTAATACCGAAATAACATAACATTGATAGCAACAACTGATGATTTATCAAGTGAAATGCTTCCGAAAGATTAATAAAACAAATTCATTGTCATCGATTACTTTCAACAAGGCTGTGACGCACTTGTATTCCTTCCGGAACCCTTGCTAGGTAGGGCAGCAAATTATATTTATTAAGCTGCAGTAGAAGTTCAGATGCCATAAAATCCTCTAAGAAATTAATACTAATAGGTTTGATACCTTTCATTTTTTTACAGAAGTTATGAAGGTTTCAGGAAAAACATTAGAATTCGCAGTGAATTTGTACCAAAATTCTAGATCCAATCATTCTGTATAACAAGAAACTACTGCAATAGAAAATCACAAGGTGATCCTAAGTCGATTACCTATATGTACCACTGACGCTAACACAATATTTAAAAATTATAGGAGATACCTTTATACTGCTGTAGTCACTATAATGTTGCAATATAAATATTAACAAGTAATAGTCGGACACTAAAAAGTCTTTGATATTGTAAAATAGTGAAATGTGTACCACCTACCATCTACAAGCATGTGAACCCTTTATGGTCTGCCTATGAGTGCTGTAGGAACAAAAATTCCTTACAATTCAAACGCAGGTAATGGTAACTGCGATGCAGGTATTCGTTCTGATTTAAGGTAAGGATAATTGATGAAAACAAGAACACCTTGCATGCGAATCTCTCCCACCCCAAATATAACGTGACTGTAATTGAATACCAAGATCTATTCTAGTTAATTATTTTTCTATCGTTCACGCTTTTGAAAGTTATTAATCATTTAATAATAAGAGGTATTCATTGGGTGGCATGCTTTGAATGTAAGCTGACCAGCGGTCGAAATCTTCGCCGTTAATTACTTTCATGCGTTTTACCAAAGCCGTAAAGGAGGCGGTTTTATGTGTGCCATTTTTGAAAGGAAGTCAAGTAATTCTATCGGTTTTCTTTTACTATGTACCTACACACTTTTACGTTTATGGCGCGAGTTCTGGTTGAATCGGTAAGTACGCGTACCTATATGAGAGTAAAAGTTATGCGGTAAATCTCACCCACACGTTTTCAGAAAGTAACCGGATATGGAAATGAATTAAAAGTGATTTAGAAAAGATGTGTCAACTTAACAACTTATTCATAGTCGTTTATGTAGATTACCTACAGACGATTAAATGGTAGTGGTACACAATTCGTATATGTTTAATAAATGTTTGAAATGCAGTCTGATAATGTTTGGAGTTGCAAAACACGGTAGCTGTTTCTTACTTTTCTAATTTCTAACAATATACATATGTAGTTACTTTAACCATTGAAATTGTACTGAATTTACAAATGGGGCGAAGTTTTGTTAATTTACTTTTTGGCCGTTTCATTTTACACAAGCACCCTTGTTTGCCAAGCTTTAATGTTTTTAAAGCTTTAACCCTGCTTCTTCTTTGAAAGCAACCGTAGAAGGTATAGGGTCATCTCAGGGATTTTTCTCAATTGGTTTCAATCTTACCAGATGCTTCTGAAAATCCCAGCCCTCTGGCTTGTTAAAGAAGTTCTTCACCATCTAAAAGGTCTAACTTTAAAAGTTGTAACTCTCTAGATCATCGGAATAATTATTCACTCGTCATTGAATTTGAGGGTACAAATTTATTTGAGACTTTCCTCAGCTGATGTGGTTGTGAAAATTTCATATTTCTATCCCATCGGGAAGTATGTATTGCAAAACCTTTAGCCATAAATACTTACTCCAGTTCTAAGAAACCAATTTAATTGCTCTTATATGTTCCAAAAGTTCTAAGGAACCTTACAGGTTTATCGAATCATTTTACTTCAGTAGTGAGGAGTTGGTATTTATAGCAATGTAGTGTAAGTTTAGATTTAGATTAATCTTCAACTCCTGAGGATGCTGACGTTGTCAGCGAAACACGTGTCGAATTTAATTACTGTGTCACTGTCTTTTGGCGTGTGGGGTTAACTTATTAAGAATTCAAAGTTAATTTACGTGGAAGTTCTCGATCCAACCACTGTTCTACTTGTTCAATTTTGGTACCTACTCAACCAAAGCAATTTATAAAAATCGATCACATCGATAAATCGATAAGAGATAGGTTATAGGGAATGCATGGCGAAATAATATACATATGTACATGACATGGTGTCATATTTTCGTTGTGATTTGGGGGTTTCTCATACAAGCAGCAGAGATAGAGCCTCGGGGTTTTCGCGAACCTGAGCTACTTTCTTGAGAATAATAGAAAGCTGAAACCAGAATTTGGATATCGTTTTTAGTTTTCGAGAAAAAAAATATTGATTTTTATCGATTTTCAAAAATTGTCTACAATTCTTTTTGTACTAAGCAGACTAAAACTGTTAAGATTGATTCTTATAGAAATTTTTCCAAGGAATTCAGTGGCGTACGTAGTTTTTTCTAGGGGGCGTATTTTTTGAGTTATGACATAAAGATGAATTTTTTAAATGGAAACCACAGCAGGCTTTGGTCAAGTTCGAAAGGTCTTTTTTAAGCTATCAAAATATACCTACATACTTTTGTATTGTTATTTCAAAAAACGGTAAAGATTTTGGTACTTTTTACCTTTAGAAAATATCCAAGATACCTGTGATTTTATGTCAGCAACTTTTAATAACAACTGAAATAAAGGCAACAAAAACAGAAAAACAGCAAAACAAACAAAACAGACAAAAACAAGAAAAACAACAAACAAAATTATAGGAACTGCTCAAATTGATTGCCATATTTTTCAACACATAATCTACATCTTTTAGTTAATAGATTGATGGCATTAATTACAAAAATAGGATGGGCTTGCAAATATCGGAAAGCTGCATGCGTGTTGCCTCTGTTAGCTCGGCTTGATTGTTGTATCTTCGTATGTAGGTATATTTTTTCTTTTAAAAATGCCCAAACAAAAAAGTCTAATATACTCAGATCCAGTGATCTTGCAGGCCATAATATAGGTCCATTTGTACCCAATGAAATGGAAGCAGTTTTGACACAGGGCTACGGCATGAAAATCAATAAAAAGAAAACTAAAATTTTGGTATGTAGATGGAGTGAAAATAGAACTAAAATTGAAATACAAATAGGAAATGAGAAGATAGAGGAGGTCGCGGATTTCTGCTACTTAGGAAGTAAAATAACCCAAGACGGTAGGAGCACTAAAGATATAAAACAAAGAATGGCGCAGGGACGAGTTGCGTTTAACAAAAAGAAACAACTGTTATGTTCGAGAACGGTTAATATAGAGACTAGGAAGAGACTCTTAAAGTCGTATGTATGGAGTACGGCATTATACGGGTGCGAAACTTGGACAATAGGAGAAGCGGATAGAAAAAGAGTAGAAGCGTTTGAACTGTGGTGTTACAGACGCATGATGAAGATACCGTGGATAGATAAGGTTAGCAATAGGGAAGTATTAGAAAGAGTTGGGGAAAGGCGAAAGGTATGGAAAACAATAAAGAGTAGGAGAGATAGGATGGTAGGACACCTTCTAAGACACGAAGGAATAGTTCGCGACGTACTAGAGTCAGAGATAGGAATAAAAAGAGGTAGGGGTAGGCCTAGATTAGACTACTGCTCTCAAATAGTTAGGGATGTAGGATGTTCTACATTTAGGGAAATGCGTAGGTTAGCTCAGGATAGAAAAGAATGGAGGTACGCGTCCAACCAGTCTTCGGACTGAGAACCTTATGATGATGATGTACCCAACCATCTACCCGGAAAATAATTTTCTAAATAATTTCTAACTATTGCAGAACTGTGTGCAGGGGCACCATCTTGTTGGAAATATACCCTGTTTATGTTTATTAACGGAACATTTTCCATTATCGCCTCCGCGTTAATATTCAATAAATTCTGTTTTCGGCATTCTATTATACTCAAAAAAGTAGCTCAGATTCGCGAAAACCCCGAGGCTCTATCTCTGCTGCTTCTATGAGAAACCTCCAAATCACAACGAAAATAGGACAGCCTGTACAGTGGAAGAAAAATTGACTATTACAGATTTAAAGTTTGTTAGGTACGACATTAGATTAACAATAGGTATCCTGTATGTGTCTTAAGCAAATTAGACGCATTGTGGAAAAGGAATAGGTTTTTTATTGAAGATGATAACCAAGTTGCCGAAATACGTAAGTATATGAACAGAACGGAACTTGAAAGGAACATACGTTTTTCAGTTAGATGGTGACTGATAATTAAGCAGGACCTTATAACCGCAAAGAGAATCTTAAGAAAGGAAAAATTACCAGCCATTCAGTAAGAGTACTCTGTGTCTACAAAATATTTAAGTAAGTTGTAAATGTAGTTCTTATTAGTATAAAAATGTGTAGATGTGAACTGCAGGCACTATTTTGATAAAAGAGAAAGCAGATTTTGTTTGACTAAGAACGCAATTTCTAATTGCGATTTTAAGAATTAACTGTGGCGAGAAAATAAAATTGTCATGTTCTTGTGAATGTTTGAAAAAATAAACGCGTGCTGTACGATAAAATAGAAAGCATTTCAGCTGTTACGCAATGTGACATGATACATACTTTTCTGGTGTTGCGGGCACGCATTGAACTAATTGACTTAAAATTATTTTTACTGTTAATTCGTCAGCAGTTTTTATCGACGTAATGAAGCAAGTACTAAAGGAAGTTCACGGTTATTATTTAGTTGCATTTGAATTACATTCATAATTCTTCTCAGTGCAATTAATTTACTACAGACGAAATTTTGCCGTACAAGGCGTTTTTTAAGGTCTTTGCAACTAGAGATTATTTTCTGTAGCTCTACGCTTCATTGACTATGACTATAATTGCGGTGATCATCTTGTATAATTCATAACTTTATGCCGAAAATCCAGTGGTATCCTGCAAATTTTGTTCTAGTTTTTTGGAATTCTTAGATGAGGTGTTCTGGTTTATCTGATCTGATAACAAGGGGGTAGGTATTCCATCAGATCTCTGGTTCCCAAGAATTTCTGGAACCTATTCGTACATAAAAGTTGATTCAGTTTCGATGCAAAATCAGAAATTTATATAGAACATTCTATAATAGATAGAACGTTCCATTTGAAATAGCCAAGTTAGCAGCAAGTTTCAATTAAACTGGTTACTACATTTTTAATACGTCTAGGACCGTATAGCCAATTTTTCACGAATATATTTCCTTAGGTTTCCAGCAACTGTGGAACTCGCTGTATCAGAAAACCAGCTGGGATCAAAGACGATAGGATTGCGGCATAAAAAGATACATGCCCATATTGAACTTGACTCATACACATTAACAACAAAGTGCGAGCAGTCAGTAGTATGTAATTGTAAATAAACGTAATTGAGTAAACAGCGGGATTAACTTGACCTCTAATATTGCAGCTTACTGAACCTTACCGAGCAGTGAAGAACTCTTATTATTTAAATTGCACACGAGTGCACCTACTTGCAGGCAGTTCTCTAAACATTCTAAAATTCTTCATGTTTTTCTCTTGTCACAGCGCATAGGTACGTTGCGTAACCGGAATTTCAAATAGTTTTGGAAAGTAGGCTTATTTTATTGAAATGCAAATACCTGCTTAAAATTCTTCCAAATTCCGTAAATTTGACGCATTGTTCCGCGTAATGTGTGTCATTCTACCGGCTGGTTTCCCGGATAGCAGTTTCATAAAAACAAGAGTAGGTAAAAGTTGTTGGCGGCAACAGCCGTAAACGAATCACATGTCAAAAACAACGGTGACGCATAATAATCTGGAATTTGAACAAAAAGGAGATCATAGCGCAAAAAACTTTCAGCAGTATGTACTTATGCGTAAATTATAGGAAGGAGTGCCAGTATTTCCAGTAAATATTTCCTATACTTAGTTATATATTTGTCGTTGTTTTTCACTGTTATAATGCAACTATCTGGTTTTCTATCATCAGTAGGATCTGAAACGCCCTAAATTTCCAGCGTCATCCATAGTTGACAGTGTAAAAACTGAATCTAACATCAATATTCGTCAATTACTTAGATACTTATCAGCTGTTTAAATGGCCTTGGCCGAGAATAAAAAACTGTAGGGTATGTTTTCGATTGTAAAATACTTGCTGGTCGTACATTAGCCGATTGTCAGCGGCGCGGATCGCGTCGGAAAAATATTCACCACAAGATTTCGTTTATTGAAGCGGGTGAAGTCAGGATTGAGCGGGTAATAGACCTTCGACCTCTGTTTTTAAATGTGCGGCGGGACCAGGCATTTTTCAATATAAATCTTCGTAATGTACATAATTTCTTCTTCTTTTATCATTATACACATTATACACATCTGTGACGTCTCGTAGTACAAAAATCTGGATTTAGTTCTATAATTCAATGCCTGGCGGGGTATTTGCCCGAGGAGTAGTTGTTCGAACGGTCCAGTACCACTGACTAGTCCCATATAATTACTCAAAGTAATTGTCACTAGCTGATATTTGTCCAGAGTGCGGCGCAGCATATATAGCAAGCTAAATTGCATGGTTTGAGCGTGTAGGGGAAAGCGCCGTACTGATGAGTCCCAGAAGGACGAAACCAGTTGGTCTGCTGTTTTCCATACACGTTCAAAACATGCAATATTTAAACAATGACCTGCTTAAAAGCACGTACGTACATGGAGACACATAAAGTTTGCTTCAAAGCCACCTTAGGTGGGGTAGCATTCTGTGACGTCTCGTAGTACAAAAAATCTGGATTTAGTTCTATAATTCAATGGCTGGCGGGGTATTTGCCCAAGGAGTAGTTGTTCGAATAACTGATACTCGAGCAAATACCCCGCTAGGTAGTGATTCACTACCTAGCGGGGTATAAGTCTTGTTCACTAGTAGTGAACAAGACTTCGACATCTGCTTATTTGTTTCTCTATCCGACTATCTGTCACAGTTATCTCCTGAAGTGGAGATGGATGGGGGAAATGACGAAGGGACCAAATTTGACATGAAGTTATATTATTAACATCTGCGGATATTTATATGGTTGTTTGCGTTGGTTAATAAAAAATATCTTTTAATTTTTGCCCCCTATCTGGCATAACTGCAGAAATGGGTAGATTCCAAAAAATATAATGTTGAAAACATTATTTATTACTTTGGTTTAACAAAATGTTAATTTAATGTTATACTTTTTAATAATGTTTTATCGTTCTACTTATTTGGTAAGACAGTGATACAAATGAAATGAAATTTATATGACCGATTGAATAACACATGTAGCTTACGAAAAACATATTGAATTTGAAGTACATTTGAAGTACATTTTATATCAGATAAATGGGATATTATCAAATAACTGTACACGATTTCCTATTGGAAATGTACGGAACCATCTATGTGTGAGTCCCAACTCCCAAGGCATTCTTCTACTCGTAGAGTCTGCTCTTTGGACCAATACGCCTAATGAAGAGATGTTGTCGATGTGCATACGCGACCTATCTAACTGTTTATATCGCGCTTAGGATCTTTACGACACGTTGGCGTTGTTTCTTTCTATGTCAACCCCATGTTGGCGTGATTGTTACCGTCTCCCAGGTAACGCACGCTACAATGTTAAAGGAAAAAGATGTTTCTAATGTCGATGAAAGTTCAAATACGACATTTAAAAGTTGTATCTCAATATTGCCTGCATTTCATACTTTATGATTATGATCAGCCACACTGCAAAGTTTATCAGAAATTTTGATTCTAGAGCAACAAATTTATCTAGCAAAATGTTGTGGTATAGGCGAAACATATTGTTTTGCAATTGAACTTTTCAATATAAAGTATACAGGGTTGAAATTGTATATTTACTTTAATCAAAATTATATGTTAATATCCTCTCAAATAACTGGTACTTTGCTCTTGGCACACTTTCACTAAGGATATCTCAGAATAAACAAAACTTTTGATCAAGGACTACATTTTTCTAAAAATGTGGAATAAGAAAGTTTTCAAGTATAGTTAGGTCCATCAGGGGACACAATGTATTGAAGCTGCTGGTGAAAATTGAAGACATAAACTTCTAAAATTGGAAATATCGCGTATACAGCAGCAGATGTTGCTACTCAAGTGACAACAGACAACAACAAGCAATAACAATTAAATAATTACCAGCGAGCAATTAAACAGTTAATTATCTAACTTAAACAATCCACAGTACACAAATCCACAGTTCGAACTTCTCCAAGGCACTCTTACAAGCAACGGTTAATCACGTCCTAAAACTCCCCGGTACCCTTAAAAACGCGACAACAGAATTCACACTCGTACCGACACCAAACCGCTAAACAAATCGCATGTAAGACGTAATCACCCGGTTCTCTCACTCTTCTTCGCATCAAACTTCAAAACTAACTTAAAACTGTCTAAACTCCCATCCCGGCTTCTTGCTTCCCAATAAATTAATACTCTCGTAGAAGATTCGGGTATTTGAAACTATCGATTGTTCCATAAATGGATTTTTCGGAAGTCATAAACAGGCGACAAGGTCAACGCCGTAATAAACCGCGGCTTGCAAACAGCGTGACTCACAACCAGGAGCGTCGCTTGCGGGGCAAAAGTTCGTATCAATAATATCTGGATTTTTGGTTCGGAATCGTTTCTGGTTTAACTGAGTTGCAGGGGACAGCGCGGCGCCGGCGTCGGCAATTGACGCTGCATCAAAGAACAATCAAAAGCCCCTTTTTCGGCTTTGTGACTACTTTTTTACCAACCCATAAATAAGAGAGCTGAAATTTTAAGTGCCGTAGATCCGAATCCAGATAGAATCTTGCAGTAAAATCCGGAAACGGATATATTCGTATCTGCCAAAATTTTTGGATCCGTCCACCACTATTCAATGTTGTTTACTGAAAAAATCTCAATCTTATTGGTATAAAGCAGTAAGGTAAGAAAAGGAGCCAGCTTCCCATCCTGTAGAACTGCCACGAGTGGCAGTGGAAAATAAGAGAAAAAAAAGATAATCGAAAAATTGATGTTCATTCGGAGATGTTAAAATGCAGATTTTTTTTCGAAATTGTAACACCTGTGTTGTTGGGAGTTTTTTTTTATTTTGGGCTTCCCTATAATTATACCCCGAAGTTGCTTACACTCGTTGTGGACCATCGTGTTCTATGTTTCAAATACATTTGCAGGCCAGACTTCTAGTAGGTACCTATGAAAAATACAAGTTATACACTATTCGCTGCGCCTATTTACCCTAAAATTCAAGTTTTCTTCTCATCTAGATGTTGGCAGTGCAGTGTGGAAATATGTATGCCAAACTCGCACTTACTCAAACGATTTTTTATATCTTTCCATATTCCCAATTTTTGTTCATAAGCAATGTTACTGCCAGACTCCCGAAGTATTTGTTGGTCATAAAGCACGACAAATTCATTAGTAGCTTGACGACGATTTGTTATTTGAAGGTTTCTTTAGACGTGTTGCATTTTATGTAATTCAATACATGCATATCTTGAAAGTCTACTACTGACAGAAATCTCGCTTACCAAATAGCTGCTTTAGCATTTTTACAAGTCACACAGAAAGAAAGCAAGTACACATGAAAATGAAACTTGTAATTTCCATTTACAGTTTCCTACTTCCGATGCCTATCCTTTATGTTTTATGAATGTTTTTGAAAGGAACGTAATTTATGGTCGCGTAATTGCCCAATTATTGGCATGTAGGAATGTAGGCATAGGTACCTATCTACCTTTAAGTTCCAATTGCTGTTATTATTACTCACTCCTTTGTAGATTTTATAGTGTCAAACTTTCCTTCGAACGTACCGGACATTAAAAACAACGTGTCCAGTTCAAAGTTCAACTTGTTGATAATCTGTGCCGTTTCACATTTTATATACCTAACCACAGCAGCTGTTACTCGATGGAAAGGTTTAGCCTGAAAGAGATAAATAACTTGAAAATTCTTTTAGTTTTGTGCCGATTCTGAGTCCGTCAGACACTTATCTCGATCCAATTGTTATGTAAGCATAATGTAAGGAACTAATCTTTTGTATAAATCGTCAATAAAAACAGAAAGACTTAATCTTGTGGAACTAAGCGTAACCGTGATAAATCTGGCAGACAATTTATGATTTATATCTATACATTTTACTTTCTGTCTTATTATGCGACATATACACAATAAGCTAGATGGACTACAGCACCCTGTATTTCACATCGTGGCGTTACCTAATTTAAAATTTTAAAACTATCGAGCGTTCCAGAATTTGTGCACGACATTTGAGGAGCAAATTATTTTTTGGCTAAAATATTAGGTATGGTCGATACAGATCTATGTACACCCGGTTTCGCTTATGATTCATTGAAGATGGAGGCTTGCAGAAGATTTTCTAGTACATACTAACTCAAAAAGTGGGGCATGAGGAAGTGTCAGCTATCTCGCTCGAGCACGTTGTCGTCCCTGAGAGCAGAAATGCGCTATGATCCCAATCTTTTTAAATTTTAGAAAAATACATGTTTTACCTAACTTAAAAATTAGTATTTTTTTTCTAATTTTAAGCGCGAAATAAGTAATTGTTTTCTGAAATTACAAATAAATTGAAACCAAAAAGCAGTTCTGCATGACAAGAACCTTAAGTATGCTATATTTCAGGTAAAAACTCTGAAAACTGCGCGTGTAATCTATGAAAAACGAACACCTAGTTCTCAGGAGCAATCAACGAGCGCGAGCGAGACAGTTGAAACTTTGTAACGGTCACTCAGCAATGAAAAAGAGACTCCTTCCTTGCTACATTTTCATCTTTTTCATATTATATGGAAAGCGGAGTCGTGACCCTTTATCAAAGCAACCAGCAAAATAATATCGGGAATGACGCTGGAAGAGTTTACGAGCAAAGGTGCCACAAGAGAAGACACCCTTATGCGAACGTTATAAGGAGGTTAGAGAAAAGAGCTAGAGAGACTGGAATATTGGTCCTGACCGGAGGTCCAAGCCGTGGTCGATCAGATGGAAGACCAAATTGTGGAAGTCCACGAAGAGGAGCCAACACGAAGCCCAGGAGTGTACGCAAGTTTATCGCGAGTGAAGGCTATCATCCCCATCACTACACTAGAGTCCAAGTTCCATTACCCAATGTTTTTCAGCTACGGATGAATTATTGCAGGTGGTTAGTGCAAAGAGTAGCAGCGGAAGACAATTTTGTCTCCCGTGTACTACGGACCGAAGAAGCTAACGTTAGGTACCAGAGATGTTTTTTATTCAAAGAAATAACCATCCTTATCACATGGCAAACGCTAACTTAACATATGAACATAACAATCAACATTTAGATTTAGCGTTAATACGTATGTGGGCCGGCATCATTAGTAATAATTGGACCAAGAATATTATATATAATATTTTTTTTTAAACTTGATCTGCAAGAACATCTTGAATGGCTCACTCTTACAACAGCTAGAAACATGTGGATGCATAAAAAGAATGAAAGTAGAAAACCCTGGATAATAAAACATATTGTGAGTCTAATAGAGGAAAGGCTAAAATATAAAAATAGGTTGGATGAAAGAGGGATACAAAGATATAAGGCGATCAAGTGGGAAATTATTCGGAAATGTAGGAAAGCGAAAGAGCAATGAATTAATATTAAACGCAAAGAAGTGGAAGATAAATTCGAAGAACGAAAGACTGATGAAGCATATAAAATAATTAGGAGAAATTTCAGGGAAACTGGATCTAGGAGCAAAAACATTAGAAACTAGGCAGGAGTTATCCTAATCGGAAGCGGGGAGAAGGCAGATAGGTGGAAAGAATATTATTTGGGAAACTTATATGCGGGTCAAGAAGTAGGAGATATATTAAAAATCTAAAGCAGTGTAGAGAGGGACAACTTCCCACGCGTCAAAAATAATTCGTAATCTATACAAAGAGCAAACGGCAGTTATAGAATTTGAGCAGGAACATAGAGAAGTAGATATCCGAAAGTGAGTGAGGCAGGGATGTGCGTTATCGCCTCTAGTTTTCAATTTATATATCGAAGATGCGAATAATATTGTTAAAGGCAGAATAGCTGCTGGATTTAATATACAGGGCCAAACTATTAATATGCTCAGATTCGCGGATGATATAGCAGTATTAGCATCCAACAAAGAGAATTAGGAAGGGCTCTGAACGAAATGGAAGCGGTTTTGATGGAGGGTTATGGTATGAAGATCAATAAAAAGAAAACTGAAATTTTGGTGTGTAGGGGGCGTGAAAAATAGGACTAAAACTAAAATACAAATTGGAAACGAGAAGACAGAGGAAGTCTCAGATTTCTGCTATTTAGGAAGTTAAATAACTCGCGATGGTAGGAGCTCTAGAGATATAAAACAAAGAATAGCGCAGGGACGAGTTGCATTTAATAAAAATAAACAACTATTATGATCGGGAATGATAAATGTAGAAACTCGGAAGAGGCTCTTAAAAACGTGTGTATGGAGTACGGCATTGTACGGGTGGTAGAAGAAGCGGGTAGGAAAAAATTAGAAGCATTTGAAATGTGGTGCTATAGACGCATGATGAAGATACCGAGGATAGATAAGGTTAACAACAGACAGGTATTAGAAAGAGTTGGAGAAAAGCAAAATTTATGGAAGACAGCAAGGAATAGATGGTAGGACACCTTCTGAGGCACGAAGGCTTCATTCGTGACATACTAAATTCAAAGATAGGAATAAAAAGAGGTAGGGGTAGGAGGGTAGGCCCAGATTAGATTGGATTACTGTTCTCAAATAGTTAGGAATGTAGGATGTTCTACTTTTGGTGAAATGCGTAGGTTAGCTCAGGACAGGAAAGGATGGAGGTACGCGTCTAACCAGTCTTCGGACTGAAAACTTTCTGATGATGAATTAACTGCATTCAAAATGCTGCAGGAACTGTTAACCAACAAATAATGTTCAAGACAATATCATGCGTAACGCAGAATTTTGAACACACTTTAATCGTTCATTGTCTTATTTTTATCAAATTGTTGTTTTAATTTATTCGTTATTGTTTTCTCCGATTTCTTAAGCGACTAACTGATTTCATTCTGAAGTAAAGTGTTAAAACTGTCACTGGTCACCACAAGAAGAGAAGGGGTTGAATGGGTATCCTTAATAACTGTCAGGCGAGTTACAAACTACCCACGACTGATAATAAGTTCGGGGTGTGCAAAAAGCATTTTTCTCTCTTCATGCAAGAAAGAAGGTCAAGTGGAAAGATTGAATATAAATTAAGTATGTTGTGTAATTCTGTTGCTTTACTGATAGGAACCGAATCCGATTTTGTCTTAGATACGCTGCATTGATGTTGACCATTGAGTAATAATTTAGTTTAATTGATAAACGGTAATAATTGATTAATAAAAGGTGGTACACGAAAAAAATATCTTAGCTTCACAATAAAGCTACCGTTAGATATGTTTTGCACAAGAATATTTCGAAGCTTACAAGTTGTAAGCGACAACTGGAACATGGTTGTACAACTATCCAAAAATACTTATTATTTGTGTTTATTACTGTTGATCGATCAAAAACACAACACATGAGACATGACAATCTAACAAGTTGTTTTCAACATTAGTCCTAATGTTTTTAAATTATTAGTTTTATATAAGCCTTTTATCCTTAATACTATAAGTACTTGTTTGCCAAACCTTAAAGTTAAATTGGAGCCAATTAATACTCTTTTTCAGACTATTGAAAAAGAAATGATACATTTTTCCGACACAGTCTACTTTTCAATCAACTTGTCAAAGTCAAGATACTTCAAATCGACGCCCATCACATTAAATGTCTATCGCATGCAACAAAATTAATAGAATTTGGTTTTGCTCTTGTTTCATTCGTGGCAAGAAAGTACTCATCTGGAATTCCGCCAGAGATACGTAGCATTAGTACAAAAGGCCCCTGGTGCGTTTTCTCCAATACAACAAAAAATAGGAGAGCAAAAACAGGGCAAAGATTTTTTCTTAATACGTTTTATCTTTATCTGATTATAGCATATTTTGTTTACTAATGAGCTTTCGCTGTGTAGGTTTTTGCCTTTCATTTCTGCGTGCGGAGTTACATACCTATGGCCAATTTAACCGATGTTGGGCAATTGTAGATATATGATCTGCAACATGCAATTCCGCGATTCAGAGGCACAAGCCGACTCAAATTAGATTAAAATTACAGTGCAGACTTAGTAGAAGATTCCGCAATGTAGTAGGTGTTCATGTCTGTCTAGATTGCTTTTCATTGCAATAAAAATTGATAAATATAATTCATTTTGTTCGTTGCTAAAAGTTTAAGAATCGTGCTTATGAAGTTCGTGCCATGATGAACTATGGTGTAGGTATTCGATATTGTGAGCTTATTAGTCCTCGATTTAGACTCTTAAGAACTTCTGAAGTTAAAGTTAGTACGTACCTACATAAATGAAATTGTAACACCTGCTCTCTGTCCCAATTTCAAAGCCATTAAATTCAGTAGTTCATTAACGAATTTTTTTGGTAGGTATGTATCTACAGTTGTTTTGCTCGTGGATAGTCATTAAGAATATGATATTAAATGAATCATTGCTCTTCTACATAATTCTGGTTAGGTCGTACAACTTGTGGTGCACCACTTTATCGGTATTTCATTGTTACAGATTATATTTTTTCTTCAAACCGCAGAAAAATTTCATGCGGCTGTAAACAAACTTAAAAATTTACTTTTCTGCCGCCAAGCACCAGCGGCAGTAAAAGTAGGGTAGAGCGAGGCCGAAATAAGGGTTTGATTTTTGTACGAAACTGTACACAGGGTGTTTCAAAACAATATACTGATTTTTTTGGAGACGATAGAGTAGACAAAAACGAACATTTTTTATCAATAAACTCATGTCCTGGGTTTAGTTAAGGTTCCAGGAAACTAGAAACATTTTTCACTCGCAGCTCACGATTTCCTAGACGGACAGGGCGTTGGATTGGTCGGACAGGCCTGTGGGCTGGCCTCCACGCTCTCCGGATCTCAACCTCATAGATTTTTTTCTACGGGGGCATTTGAAAACATTGATCTACGAGACGCCCGTAGAAAATGTTGAAGACCTTGCAGCACGAATAGCAGACATCCCAAACATTATTTGTTGGTGTTCACGAATCGCTATCGAGTCTCCTCGAACTTTATAATGGTTAAAATGGAAGACAATTTGAACATTATTTGTAAATTTCTTTTTCTATTAATTTTTTCTTAATTATTATTAGTGCGTTCTTTGATTTGGAGTTCACCTCATATAGGCAAAATACAGATTATTATTATTCATCATTATAAAGTTTTCAGTCCGAAGACTGGTTGGACGCATACTCTTTTTCTATTCTGAGCTAGCCTACGCATTTCCCTAAAAGTAGAACATCCTACATCATTAACTATTTGAGAGCAGTAGTCTAATCTGGGCCTACCCATAACTCTTTTTATTCCTATCTCTGACTCTAGTATGTTGCAAACTAAGCCTTCGTGCCTCGGAAGGTGTCCTACCATCCTATCTCTTCTATTCTTTTCTGTCTTCCATAAATTTCGCTTTTCTCCAACTCTTTCTAACACGTCTATGTTGCTAACCTTATCTATCCGTGGTATATTCATCATGCATCTGTAGCACTACATTTCAAATGTTTTCAATTTTTTCCTATCCGCTTCTCCTATCGTCCAAGTTTCGCACCCGTACAATGCCGTGCTTCTTACATAAGATTATTTTAATAAAATTATTATTATTATTATTATAAAATGACGGGAAAACAATTTGTTTCAACATGAACCTCTTGATTATCTGAATGCAATTTGGGGAAATGATTATTATTTATTTGTAAATTCGTCTGTCTGTCTAGATATCAGGGTTATAATTGGGAATAATGTTTTTTGCCTCCTGGAACCTTAACGAAACTTAGGCGGGCATGAGTTTATTGACAAAAAATGTTCGCTTTTGCCTACTCTATCGCCTCTAAAAAATATGTATATTATTTAGAAACACCCTGTATAGGTAACCCAAAACGAAAAAATGTAAAGGTTTCTATGCGATACGCAGATCCTGGTGGTCATAGGAATGAAGCATTATATCCTACCAATTTTCCACTGAAACATTTTTGTAGAAAGTCACCAATAGCTCTTGTATTATGTGGACTTGCGCCATCTTGTTGATACTCCGAATTTACAGCTTCTTGCAGTGGCAAATTATCAAGTGCATCAGCAACACCGTTATTTACTGCCCAAGTTGGAGTGTTGTGCCTATTTTAAATTTCATTCGTGTGGTAACCTTGGCTCCATCGCTCCAAATAGCATATTTGGAAAACATTTTCCTGCGTTAAAGAAAACAGAACTGCACCCTTCTTTCAGGATCATGTTCTTGTAAATGTGGATTTGTTGGTAAGATATTGATTTCCATTTGTGTTTACGCAAAATTATCTGTACGGAGGGTGTTGATAATCGTAAACTTGTTTCAGCATCCCGTAAAGAGGCAGTAAGCGTTTGCATTAAAAAATGCTAATTCATTTTCCTGGAGTACTGAGAATCTTCATGAATTTATCGATAATAAACCTCTTCACAGTTAGAATGTCGAGGTGTGGTGTGCCATAAGTCGCATGCGCATAATTGTGCCCATTTTCTTCGATGACACCATAAACGCATATGGTTACCACACCGATATTCTCGAACCGTTCTTAGGCTACCTGACGCAACGTGAAACCAACGAAGCCTGGTCTCAGCAGGATTGTGCAACTGGCCACACAGCGGACGCATTAGTGAAGTTTTTGGAGGACATTTTTGGGAATCGCATTGCATTGGGAATCTGGCTTGCTCGTTCACCAGATCTTACTCATCCAGACTATTTTCTCTGGGACGCATTGACTTTTGGTACACCAGTATATAAAATGCAGGATCAGTAATGCTGTAGTTTACTGCAAGTAGGCACACGATTTATACAGTTTTGGTGCCTTATTAAGCATGTATAATATGATTGGGTAGATATAGGATTGAGTTCTAGGGTTTCAGTGGGGACACCAGCGATATGAAGAAGAGCATGTAAGCGCCCGAAGGGTATCGGAAGACAGTGTTCTTTAACAGTTCAAATCGAAATTTACATAAATTATGCATCTGGAACTATACGAGTGGACTTGGTATTGAAATATCCCGCAAAGATTTCGGAAGCGACATACACGCATGCGCATTAGGAGTTCGTCATCTGACGTCAGATGAGAATTCTCAATGCAGTATCGTAGTGCAACTGGTAACCGTTATTTATGTTTGTTCTAAATGTTTTTGTTTCTGTTCTGATTATGATTATATTTTGTCCGCATTCTTACTCAGATTCTCGCAATATGCAAATTCAATTCGAAGCAGGTGTGGACGTCTTTACTATAGTGCAGTCACGAATTAATCTTCAATAACATTATATGCGTTCTTGTCTTGTGTTGGAACAGGAATCTAAAGTTTCCTTAGTATAAAAATTTTAAATGAGTCATTATATAATGACCAAGCTATGACTGATAAAGTGTATTATTAGGTCTGAAAAAAATAAATCGCTCTATAACAGGAGGTAATGCAAATTTAAATCTCTTTGTAATAAAGTGATCGTATTTAGTCGATAGAACAGATTAAAATTATGCAAGTTTTGCAACATAATCGTATAAAAACATGGATTTTCAATGGCGTGTCTCCTTGAAAATTTTTTCTTATCCTTTTGCTATGCCTATTGAAACAATTGCAATAATATTTATTTTCAAATTGGATTAATTCTAACAGAAATACAAAATGACTATTACCAACAATAAATATATTGCAAAACAAGTGATTTAGGAAAGGTAAGTAAATATTCATAACTGGTTAGATCAAATATTTAATTTAATTTCTGAATATTGTTACCGGCTAATGGCGTCATATAACGAAAGAGGAGGACATATTTGGTAAATCTTACGAAATAATATTGCGATCGAATTGTAATCGGTGGTGTCTTGAAAAGACATGCAACAATCACTGAGAGAAACATACTGAACACGACCGCACAATGATTTATACAACAGGGCGAGGTTGTCCGTGTGTGCCCAGAGGCGTACGAGGTAACGGAGAAATTCATAGAATTTGAAAAAGTAGAATCTCAGAATGAATTCAATGAACATAAGGGCACAAAAAAGGCTGAACGCAGACTGGTGAAATAAAAATTTTGCGCAAAATTTGTTGTGAACTGTTTTACAAAAGTTTACTTATCAAGAAATTTCTAATAGACCTTTTCATTTCGTTAGTGCGCATGCGCAGAAGTACACTGACAACCAGCTGGTCTTAGTTTTTCGGACAAGTGTCACTGTCAGGCCTTGAACTTCGTGTAGAATATCCGCAAGTAAATAGTAGAATACCAAATAAAAAGGGTGTTTGAAAGACTGTAACTTACAAATGTTAGTTCCCAGTGTTATCCCTCATAAAATTGTGAGGCTGAATCTCGAATGCGTACCTGGATCTTGCTTGAAATACGGGAATGTTAACCAACGAACTTGAATCACGCAGGTTGGTGTAGAGACCAAAGAATTTATATGTATAAACAGATACAAAATGGCATGGCCCGAAACTGCCATGACGCGACGGCGCATGCGCCTCAGCTAATAATAGTCATATCTGGAGAGTGAAAAAAAGAAAAGAGGGCCAAGAATTGAGTCTTGTGGTAGGGAACTAGTCATCATCAGAGGTTGTGATACAGCTTTATAATATCTTACTTTTTGGAACTTTTCATTAATTCCAAATCATCCGAACTGAAACCGTACTTGTGTAATGTAGCAGCGAGTAGCTACTGATTAATTCGATCAAAAGCTATCGAATAATCCGAGAGAACTAATACCGTCAATTAATTGATACCATAAGTAACCTTTAATAAAGCTAAGGAATAATCATATGATAGCCAATATACAGGGTGTTTCAAAAATGAATGTTAAAAACATGAGTTCGGAAATACTTATTCGTCTCCCAAAGCTATAGGGTGGTCAAAGAAAAACCAAAAATGGGTAAGAATACGGGCAACACATACGAACTGTCAACTAATTCTCTATTGCTGACAGAATATTGTTTGGTTTCTGTTCCAACACAGGCCAATTACAATTTTCTTTGTCTTCTTGCTTTAGAATGTTTGGAGAACTAGGATTTTAATTTTTTTCTAAAACGCCTCGTCCTAGCTTTACTCAACGAGAGTACGTTTTTGTGCATTTTTTATTGCTGTTTCCGAATATCCTAATGGCTTGCCCCAAAATTCACACAGATGTTTGTTTTCAAAATAGCCTTGCTCGCACCCCCCGTAGCGTCGCCCCAGTTGCAAATAAGGAGGCAAGGTCTATGCCTGATTATTGGTCATCAGCTTACGCTTACGCTAAAATAATAACATTATAAAAACAGTTTGGATGCAAATTAATAAAATATTAATTTTTTGGTGATAATTCTTAAAGATGAAGCATTTGCGGACCCATATTCATATAAAGGAATGCGGACCACAATTTTTGACATGCATTTTTGAAACATCTGTATATCTCACTTATATTCTCGCCATCAGCACCCTGAGAATTAGACCTTATAGGTGATATGATTTTAATTAATTATTTTCATCCACACAAAGATCTATGATCATCTATTATTGTCTTTTATGACAACTTATTTGTTCTAGTAATGTACATAATCAATAGATACAGCAAATTTGCAGGGAGTTTCAGAATTGGCATTCTATTGGTAGTTTCATATAAGAAATTTCAATTAAATTATTCATCTTGTATTGGCAGATACAGATAGAAACCACAAAGTTTAGATTTATGGGTATTTTCCAGATTGCAAAGGATTTTTCAAAAAGCTTCAACTTGCGAATGTCAACTAGTGCTTTTACTTCGGAGTATACGTCGTATTTAAAAATACTTTTGCCGCAAATATACAAAGCAACCTGTTGCTTTTGTATGATTTTATATAGGCTAATAAACACCTACGTTAGTAAGTATGCTGGACGCCGTCGGTTACAGAATGAGTGAAGGTGGATAGCGAGTGATTTATTGTCTTGTCCGGTCTAGAAAAAATGAAGGTTTATCACATATTATACTACATACCGTATAACTTAATTATTGTTCTTTGCACATGTTCGCTCTGGCATGTTATTGTATTGAACATTATGCAATATAATTAGAAGGTAGAAGGTAGTCGCATGGAATGTATAATAGGTATAGATTAGAAGCATTAATGGGAGTGATTGCCAAGAAATTATTGTTTGTCTAACAGTTCGTCATTTTAAATCTATATCAAGCGCAGCTGGTAGGAACTTTATAATTAAATAATAAATTGATATTTAACGAGCGATTTAACACGCGGCTGACAAACGCGGAAGATAAGTTATACGTATGAGTTCGATACACTTATATTTATTGCAAGATGTTGTATACCTGGACAGGTAGTACAATTCAGCTACTAAAGAGCGAAGTCGATAATAATTAAAAGTTTGTATTGCGTTTACAGATGCTGATATTTTACTTATTCTTATGTGAATTCTATCACTTAGGATATTAAACGAAGGCCAACTTGAAGAATGTGATTAAGTAGTAATAGCCATTTTCTAGGCAGCGGCCACATATGGTTATTAAGCTTTTGTAAACCGATGGCGTTAAATAACTGTTATTTGTACTATACAAGTTTAGTTTTAGTGCTTATTATCATAAACTAGTCGTACTTAAGAAGTAATGGTGCATAATTACATTGAATGCTTCCTATGAAGAAGTTCTTATGGTCATATTGGCAATATATTTTGTTTTGTCACAGAGAACAAATTGCATTACTATTGTTAAGCAATTACCTAACCTAATGATGAATTCATCGCTATATTTAAAATAGGTAACTATGGCATTGGGTAGTTATGTAGTTTTGCCTTAGAACAGTGTATCGCAGTCTTCTCTCATTAATAATTGTCTCCTTTCTTAGTATCATTTTTTATTGTTCCTTTCCATTGCATTTCATGCAGTGTTCGTAGATTATTTATTACTATATGAACACTGTAATTGTGTAATTAGTAGTATAATTATTATATTTTTATTTTTCTGTCAAGCATAACTATCTTCTTTAGTTTTAATCTGTTCCAAAATCTGTTGCATGTGTAGATCTCATCCGTGTTATAAAATGTGCATCGGAGCAAATATCTCCGTCACACGCGTAACCTTACTGAAGCGAAGAACCGTTGAACTGTCTCTGGAATAAATTGTCACTACTTCTCCGCGAGAAAAATCTGGAAATGTTCGTGTATATACAGTGTGTCCACGGATGGACTTAACTATACTTGTGAAAACTTTCATTTTCAGTTTTTCGTAAAAAAATCTATTCTTCATAATTTATTTTGTTTGTTATGTAAAAACGATTCACGCTGAGAAACTTTGATTTTGTTGTACAACGTGCGCAAAAGATATAAAAATGTAGATTTGCAAAATTAAAAATTTTCCAATCAAACTTTTTTGAAGTATTAAATGAAAGAGCTTAAAAGGGAAAATCGATAAACCAAAGTTTTTTCATAGAGGTTATGGTTACTAAGTTATCTGCTATTAAAAATAATAGTATATTGTAGCGATGAGTCTGTAGGCTTGGCGGCCGAGCTTGCGAGGCCGACTACACAGACGAATCACAAAAAGTACTTTTCCTCCGAATCAAACATGATATTTTTTCTTCAAAGGTTAAGCATTCAAAATAATTAGTTGTTTTCTTCAAACGTCAGAAAAACATGACATTTCAATTTTTTTATTTTTTTCTACTACCAAGAATGATCGAAAATGCAGTATTTGAAAAGTAAAATGAATTACCTATTTACGATTCCTTTATTGTTCATTAAAACTAATGATTGTGAATAAAATAGTATACATAAATCGCTGGAAAATTTCATTACAGCCTCGCGCTATAGCTGACCGCGGCGCTTCGCGCCTTGGCCATCTATCTAGCCCTCGGCTGTAATGAAACATTTTCCACCTTGGTACGTAATATACTATAACAAGTGTAGTTAAATAGTTGATTGTTTATGCCTTTACTTGATAAAAATCCATAATTAACTGAACTGATAATAAAAAGACAAACTTGTCTAGATTTTCGCACTTCTAGACAAGTTTGTCTTTTTATTGCCAGTTCAGTTAAGCTAAAATGGCCTTGCGCGTTCATCTACTTCGGCTAAATCCCAACTGATCTTTTTCTGATACTTCTTTCGCCACTTTCTCCATTCTTCTTCGTATAATTCTAGTTAAAATTTTGGACGCGTTGGAGGTTACACTGATCGTTCTAAAATTTTCACACCTATCCGCACCTTTCCTTTATGGCAAAGCGACTATGATGTTCCGTTTGAAATCTTGAATCTCATTTGTCCGGTACATACAGCTAACTAGTTTCAATAAACGCTCTGTTACCTCTTGACCTGTAGACTTTAAAATTTCTGCCTGCAATCCGTCTACAACTGGTGCTTTATTGTTTTTTTTTAAATTTTCTAATGCTAGTTTAAACGCTTCCCTTTTTATAGGAGAGCCTAGGTTATCCCTCTCTATACTGATTTCCCTTTCTAATATATCTCCTAGTTCTTGTTCCGCATAAGATTTCCAAACATTCCTTCCACCTATTTGCCTCTTTGCCTTGTTTCTTATGTTCTTGCTGCTAGATCCAATTTCTCTGAAACTTCTCCTAAATTATTTTATACCCTTCGTCAATTTTTCCTACTTTGATTTTATCCTAGTGACAACAAAAAAAAAGAAAGACTATGTACATGAGCATGAAGAAAAAGAAGTGATAGAACTATGAAACTTTAGGAGATCTAGAATTCCACTTACTATAGTTGTCTGAGATAATTCTAAGATAGGAGCGAGAATAATGAAGAGATTTATGTGCAAGAGCATTAAACACTTTCTTAAATCAAGGAGTATATCACACAAAGCAAAAATACACATGTACAAGATTGTACTTCATCCAATAGTAAGGTACCTTCGAATGTGAAACATGGGTAACGAACAAGAGAGGCCACTATCGAATTTATGGAGACTTGAGAACGAGAATCCTCGAGAAGAATTGATAGAGGCGGAACGTATAAGATAATTGGGCCATGTGAAGAGAATGCAAGGGAATCGTATAGTGAAAACCGATGAATTTAAAACCCATTGTAGACAGGAGGCGAGGCGGCAGGAACGTCTTAAGAAGCAGATGGAATGAATAGTGGGAAAGGATTTACAAAAAGGGGTAAAAATAATTGGAGAAGGGTTTGTTGACGCTTAGTTTTTAAGATGTATTAATCAGTGGTAAATATGATTGTAAATTTATGTGGGGCTGTCAATAGCAAGTGCATCAGAAAAAATTAAAGAAATTCTTGCTCAATTTTGATTTATCGATTAAATCAATTGATTAAAAAATAAGGTATTATTTGAATCGGTAGAATAAAGTTCTTATAACGAGTATGTTTTTTTGCGATTTGACTTCCTCCTTGTAGGGTAGAATAAGAGGAATAATACCGAATATAAAAAAAACTAATCAAGCAAAGCATGTGTAAACGCACGTGCTTAGACCTAATGAGGAAGCGATAAATTGGCATATTTCGAATAATAACAAGCTTTTAGCAAGATATTTCTGCTCTCCAAACAATTTTAACGATACGGTATAGTAAGCTCAGCCTTTATAAGTGCCATTAAAACGTTTTATTTCCGATTCATTTCACTTTAATATTATAAAATCAGCGATCGGAAAATGGTACTTATATAAAGCCTGGAAACGTACTTCAATAATAATTACCTTGCAATTTAGCCGGTTGAATATTAACGTAAACGTACATGTCTAATGTGGTTGTAAAATTGTAAGTCTACATGTAGAAAATTTGCTTTCTGTAATTATTTATTTTTTTTCTAAATGTGCAAGTATGGGTGCCTTTCAGCAGTAGGAAAGTGCCTGATGTATTCTTATTTCATGATGTATGATTACTACGAAGAAAGTTGGCATAATTATGATGTTTCAAGAGCATACATTTTAACTCAGTTATTGGTTCAGTTATAACTCATAATAAGTAAAAACGAGAAATATGTATGGAAGACATGAACACTCGTATAAGCCTTACAAGGTCCCGTTGGCTTAGTGCGTTTTCCACGTCACAGCTAGTTATGACGTTTTAGGATGCAGGTACTAAAATTTAATATTTGGCACACGTTGCATGTCGCTAGACGCAACAAATAACGTTAGTACTTTCAACATTAATTTTTCTCTTCCGCTAGAAACACGTGGGTGGTCTACTAAGTTTTCCGAGACAAATAGCGACAACGATAAACATCTTGTTAAACGAACCTAAAAACAATGCCTGTTATGCAAATACACACAACGCGCTCAACGAAATATACTCAGCACATTTAAATTGTATACTTGTACCTGTCTAGTTGTTTCGGCGGCCCAGCTCAAAAAATACTTTCGCTCACACTACCTGTCATGAAGTCATTCCACTTTTTTGATACACTCATGTATGCAAATTTGATTGCATACAGCCTGCTTTGTTTTCTTTTGGCAGGTGACTTTGCTGTTCTCATAAGAGGTTGAAGTATGAATCGCATATGCTTGTCATACATCATTACGGTGGAATTATTGTTGAATTTCGAAGAGCATGTGATTCTATAGAAAAAGGGATGGGCGGACGCAAATATTGATTAAAGTTCTGTCAAAGTTTCTACTAAAGTAATAGGTACTGATGGTGTTGCAATAATTTATAATGTGCGCAAAGAATCCACTCTTTCATTTGATGACTAATTAATGCACTAATAGGTACAATATTCAGTAATATATCCATACGTAAAACGGTTGTCTTGCATCTATCTATAAAACATGAAAAATTCAAGAGGTTGTGCGCCATCTAAAACAGTTTTCCTATTCCAGAATTTTTCTCTTATTTCATTAAAGTTTCCTTTATGAAACATTAGGTACCAAATATCTTGTATAATAAGTGTGCGTAAAATTTGCACACTCATCACGAAGGCTTTTTAAATAACCGATAGCACAATAAGCGAACTCCGCAAGGAAAGTAACAGTGAAGAAGTCAGCTACTGCTTACAGTCGTTAACGGCGAGATTAGCCCGAAACATTCAACGATGCGTGAAGCGACGAACCTTTTTTTTAAAAGTTCGATTGAACCGTTAGTATCTTCTACCGGCAACCCAAATAACACCAGTTTTTGCACGAAAACAGCTGGGTATAATGATGTTGGGGCCGTTGCACACTCGTGTCATCGATGACGCTATATTTCTTTCGCATGAGAAAATGTATGCATTTCACATTTCACTGACTGATAAATAATAGATATTGTGTCCTACTTTGACTGAAAAAAGACCATAGCATCTCAATTTATCATTTGGTGTTATATACATGTCCAAAGTTAAAGCAGCGGAACGAGCTGTCAAAATAGATAACTGTTAGGATGAATAGCAAATAGTCCAGCCAGAACCGCAGATGGTTTTCTAAAATTAGTTGAAAGCTTTTGTGTTATCGAATCTTTCGCTCATTTTTCAACTTTGGTATACTGATGATTTGGATATCTCTTCTTTGAAGACAAGCATAAGTTTAACACGAGAAAATATCTATACCTTTATTGCACTGTAACCTAAATAATACACAAATAAATTGAATTTTAATAACAAATCTGTGGGTAGCGTGAAAGTTTGTGGTAAAACACAGTTTTTAAAATTTTAGTACAGTTTGGGAACATTCTTGATGAAGAAAAATGGTTAGGCACCGATCTTATCATTTTGGGTAAGGTGGGGAGCATATAATTTCTGGACTCCGGAAAAACCTGCGCGTAAATAAATATTTTCAAAACTTTCTATAGATATTTAATTTTGAGAAGAGTAAAATACAGTGTAGGGGCAAGGTGTAATAGTGTCTTCATTATTATAGCGTATGTCGCAGACTCTCAGGAGTTGTGCATATGCACCATAAACACACTCTCGCGTTACTGTATACGATACTGATAAAGTTTGAATAAAACTATTGTTGTTCTATTGGTTTTTCTTCTTCTCCTCCTCCTCCTCCTCCTCCTCCTACTTCTTCTCCTTCTTCTCCTTCTCCTAATTCTTCTTCTATTGAGGTTTTGGCTATCCACTCCTGTAAGTTAGCCTTTACTCTTTTCTATGCGTTTCCGGATCTTACGCTAGTTTAACAATTATCTTCCAAACTTCTCCTCTCGTCTATAATAAGCCATATCTCTTGCGGTTCTTCTTGTATTTACCTTCGCTTTCCTCGGGCTCCGTAAAATGAAAATGATTGATGCCCATACGTATTGTCAACTACGAGTTACACATAGCACCATATTAATGGTGCAATCCGTTGAACTATACTTAATTTTCGTCCTTCTTTCGATTTCTTGGTATCTCAATCTATTTCATAGGCTTACCCTGTTGTATTGCACATTTCACGTTTCTTCGTAGAATTCTTAGCGGACTTTAGCTTTTTGGGGTATGGAACCACCGCTTCTAATATACCTAGAAGCAACGGTACATTGTATGCATGCATTATGAGTTGTCCGGTGCCTAAGATCTGTCCGGACAACTATGCGGTTTTGAATAAGGACTTGTTCGTCTTTGGAGCGAGAGTATTTTTGTCGTTCTTAACTTATTGCTGCTTGTGAATAATCTACAAATGCTGTGAGCGAGAATGTTATAATCAGTTGATTTTCGGAATCAAGTTTACGTATAGTCTGAATATGTTGTATTGTGCTATATCGTTAGGGAAGCCAGTTTGTTGGAGTACTTGATTATACAGGGTGATTCATCAGGCTCTTTACAAATTTTGACAAAGGAGAGAAGATGCAATTTCATGAGAAAAATGTCCTATTAACATAGGTCGATTTCCTTTTGTTCCGAAGTTGTAGCGTTATCAAATTTTTAAAAACAAAATTTTAGTAGGTAGCTTTAATAACAATTCAAAATATTGATTTAAATGATAGAGAGCGTAAATTAGAAAATTATAATAAATGTTCAAAAGCAACTCCCTCTGCGTGAACTCGCAACGACGAACCAAACTTTCTTGCACTCACAGTAAATTCATATTATTTCTAATATGAGTAACAGCATCTTGAATCCTCTGTATTAAATGAGCACGATTATTTATTTCCACTTGATGGAAAAGTTGCTTCAAATGGCCGCATAAAAATCACAATGAGTTAGAGCGGGTGCTCTGGGTGGCAATGGTGTCGGTCCTCCATTACCAATTCACTTGATTGGAAATAAGTATTTAGCCATTAGATTACTTGCCTTCCTCGATGAGGCGGAGCCCCATCCTGCTGGCGCCACATAATGTGTTGTCTAACTGAAGTGAGATATCTTCCAGAAAATTAAAGTGTGTTGTCTAAAAAATCGTGGTACATTCCCGCATTAAGGTTTCCTTTACATTCGTTTAAGGGCAGTAATGCATTATTAACTAAACCACCCCAAACATTTACACTAAATCTCTGCCGAAAATGCCGTGATCTGACGACATATGGATTGTTCAAGGACCAAACGTGGTCATTACGAAAATTATTAATCCCGTCTCTAGAAAAAGTGCACTCATCTGACCATAAAATTCTAGAATTTTGTTGCAAAATCCAATGATAAAACTATTGAGCATCTCCAGGTTGCAATGCTTGTGTGTTCCGACGATGATAAACTTTGTGAGAGCCTTAAATTACTTGCCACACGTTTGATACTGATTGCAGATTGTCGATTATAGCATCGATAACGTTTTCTTCATCTTGGACGTTAATTTAATGCAGATGAATGGATCTTTGAGGACCCGCATTGCCAGTCATGCCTAATCTTTTAAATGATGTGCTGAACACGGGATGTGCTTGACGAGCGTTTGCATTGCATAGTACATAGACAAAAATAATGTCTGCATATTTTTCGTTAGAGAATGGATTGATTACAATTTCTTAGATTTTTTTTGCGGAATGCAAATTTAAAGTGATAAAATGGCAAACTGATGTGGCAAATGTAACTGGCAAAGCACCAATGACACAAATAAAAAAAAACTTTAGTTTTTGATTGATATGTATTATTAAATCTTAAATCATGCGTACTAAGTTTTTAATCTTTAAAAACTTTAAAACACTTAACTTCTGAATAAAAGGAAATCGGACCTATGTTAACGGTACATTTTTCTCACGAAATTGGATCTACTTCACATTGCCAAAGTTTGTAAAGAGGCTAACGAATCACCCTGTATAGAGATTAAATTTTGTTGTTAGCTGATTTATTTTAATCTTTATTAAAACTTAATAAAGATGTGAATGCTTTCATGATTTTAAGATTCTTATTATCTCCTCTCCTATAAAACTCAACGGTCAGAACTTATAGAACACTTTGCGGTACAAGAATATATGTAAATTGGATAACGGGGAAAATGGAAAAAGGAGTTATTCACCGATGAGTCCACAGCGCCTCTTCGAACTCCAGATGATCGTATGAAGGGTGGAGAGGGCGACGTGGAAGATTCCTTTCGAATATCAAGATCGAGATTATGATATCATAGCTGTTCATTTATGATATATATCTTTGGAAGGTTATACCCGACAATAACGATTATCAATGAGTCTTAGAGGCATGAATAGTAGGTATTATATCGTTTTATCATTTGATCGGTGTTTTCTCCTCACGCACGATAAATGTTGCTCGCTGTGTGGACAAGTATCTTGTGAAGGTTGTATAAGAAAATTGGAGGAGCCCGCACGTAACTTAGCATGAACATGTGTGGAATATGCTGAAGAGGCGATTCAGATATGCCAAAGCAGTCTACCTGAAAAAGTTCTTATCACCATCTCAGAGGTTTGTTTCATGGATACAAATTATCGAATAAAGATGTCATTGCCAGAGTTGCCATAATACTAAGTTATTGAAATTTTTGTTTTTTAGTATGTTTTCTAATACACATAACATACCCATAAAATACGAATAGGTACATAAAACATGCCTTTTTTCATATTCGGTTTTATTTATTTTTTAGCATAACTGTTGCGTTATTTTGATCACATTCGGTTATCAATTTGACATAATAATAAATAATAATGTTGCTGGGACAAAGTGTTTGCAAGAAATGTAAATAGGTTTGTATTTCAGCGAACCAATTTCTATGTCTATTATTGCGTTTCTATTGAGGCATTTTATAAATGGCGATTAAGTACTGTAACTTTCTCGTGGGTGTACCGTATCACACAATACTCTCGTACGTAACTTCAACAAATGCGGAAGGGCTGGGCTAAATTATTATAAGCACTATTTCATGCAATGCCATAAAGCACACTTATACTGACCTAAGCCAACAATTGACGAGTAAAACACTTGAGTATGGTAATGTAATGCATACATTAACAAGCGAACAATAAATAGTCACACACAGAGAATACAATTTAAATGAGGATACGATAGAATCTGCAAAGCAGATATCTCGTTCGTTGGCCTCGAATAATGTATGCATTTTTTTCCCGTCGACATCAATCGATCGAGATTCTCCGACAATGTTCTTATGCTGAACCAGAGATCGCGTTCCGTTCTATTTAAGTTACTTTCTTCAAGACACACGCGGGGATACTCGCATCAAAGTAGCCGTCTGAATCACCCAATTACCATAAATTATAGAGCAGTTCTAGAATGAATCCGATTTGTTTTTCTCGCATCTGCATGACTAGACGTCTAGTCGTTATTTATAAAATACGCTCATTTGCGTAAAAAGTTACTCGAGGACAATTTCCTCGTTCGTCTAGTGTGTGTCGTACATAACAAATGCAGAATGGTACTATTCTGAAATGCAAATTATGTTCGCACATAGTTCTCATAATTCTACATAAATTTAGTTCAGTGTCTTTGTTTTGGAGAAAAGGAATTCTCAAAGCAAGTCTTTGGACCATCATATTTATTGTGGAGAACCTTTAAAATCTCTTTTTTGCATTTATGATGAAGTCCGTATGAGGAAAAAAGTATTGTCAAAATATTGGGCTTCAGCGCTTAAAACAATATAAAATGAATAAAATAATGCAAGAGCAAATCAACTAGACCAACAAAGCAGTTACATAATTGCATAGACAAAAATAGGTAAATTAGATAAATTAGATAAAAAGGGGCTGTGAATATCTCCGGAAAGACTAGAAGAAATTAATGAACGCAGAGTACAAACAGGCAGTATATTGATAAATTGGTCAGAGCTCCCTAAGTATTAGAAAGAATTAAATTGGCCGACAAAAACCAATGACTCGATGGAACGGGACAGCCATGTCGATCATATTAAGGCAATTTCCTAAAAGAGTGGGTAAGTTTCGTACCAACCAGTTCATCTTTTGATCAATATTGAACTGGATACAACTTATGAGTACTTGTTCCACGGAAATCTTGCTATTGGTTACACCGTCCTCCTTCAATAAGCTACAGCGAATGTGGTGCGTGTGCCACTACTGGTTGCTTGGTGGACTGTAGAAGAAGAAAGTACTTTTCAATCAACGCCTTGGTATATACAGAGTAAATCCAGAAATAAGCTCCGAATTATCGAAGGTGGTATGTCATACTTTGGGAATATAATTGAGAGAGGTCTCGCTTGGCACTTGATGAACCATAATTGAACTAGTTAAAAAATAAATGCACTTGGTTGTTTCACAAATACAGGGTGGCCTGTGCCTTGGGAACCACGTTACCCCGAACTCTTTCCACCATGTGGATAACTACGTGGTTTGCAGCATCAAATATGCACTGGTGCAGGTTGTTTTCATCTTCCACAGGTGTCCAGTAAACTGCACTCTTCACATGCCCGCAAAAGAAAAAAAGTCCAATTGGGTTAGTCTGACGAACAAGGTGGCCAATGCACAGGCCCTCCCCTCCCAATCCATCTATTCGAAAATTCTTCATCTAGCCACTGTCGAACAGGCGCAGCATGATGGGCAGGAGCTCCGTCTAGTTGAAACCACATATTGTTGACTGTTGCTAAAGGAAGATTATCCAAGAAGTCTTGCACCTTCGTTCGCATAAAAATCAGACAATCTACCCCTGCAAGCCCATTCGGTATAATATGGGGTTCAACTATGTGGTTGCCCATAATACCGGCCCACACGTTTGCGCTAAACTTGTGCTGATGTGAACTCTCGAATAGAAAACTGGGATTGTTGACGCTATAATAATGCGTATTATGCTCATTAAAGTAACCTGTTGAATGTGGCTTCATCTGACCACAGAAAGTTTCTTTTGAAGAATTCAACTTGTGATATTTCAAACTACAAAGTATCCAAATTGGTACAATCCTACACATATCAGTTTTGCTTAATTTGGGTGTTCCACGGTGATCGAACTTCGGTCCTCTTTTGTTCAACATTTTTCCTATATGACCTCCTCATCGATGTCTCTTTTATGGAGAATATCGTGCGTCAACCACTATCTGACATTCCATGATGATTTGGATTTAACGTATTTATAATTTGACCAGAAAGGCGTTTTAGACCTTGTTAGGGTCAGTGTGAAATAAAAATGTTGACTTAATAATTTTAAATTATTAAGACAAAATGACTTTTATTGTCATAATTTTGCAAACTGAACTGAATTTATTTTGAAAAAAAATTGAACGAATCGAATAAAAATGTTTTACAATTAACAAAGCACTTGGATTTATTATTAGAAATACATTTTATGCATCTGATACCTCCAGTCTTCGTCGAACATTAAACTTTGCAGGGTGGAACATTTTAGCTATGTCGCCTCGTTTATTTTCAAAACACTATTAATATGTCGTAATCCAAATAGTTTTCTACATTGCCTCCTCACCTCTGAGGCAACTACCCTTAAACTAAAAACGCGTTGGAATATTCCAGCAATAGCATGTAAAAGAAAAGCAAGAAACATTATGAGTGCTCTGTAATGCAATCGGTATATCGCTAATACAACATAATAAGTCACTCTTAAGACCTATGTTACTAAACCTAAGTGACTAAACCGAACTACATACTAACAAAAAAAAAATTAAACAAGAACATAAAAAAGAGTGAACCTAACGCCAAATGGCCAGTGGTCTGTGTACCCAATATTAGAACAATGCCAAGTATAACATTTATTTATTGGTCTGGCACAAAAAAACGAAAGAAGAAAAGAACTCTTAAGGGTGCGGAATTTGAGCACTAAAAACGGGACATGTAGACACATTTTTATTCCAACACCATTCTGAAATTAAAGTAGATAGGGCGTTAAATAAAAAATATTTATCAATAAAGGATCAACTTAGAGACTGGCACTACTTGTATAGCAATATTTTTCGTTCCCCTTAAATAAATCTCCATCAAATTATTGAAAAATTCGTCATAAATCAGTCATAAACTCGACACCTTTTTTCTATTTGTACTGCACATATTTATCGTAATTAGAAAGTACGGTTGTCTAAGTTAATTATTTGTTATTCGTTTTCGACCAAGAACGTCTTGATACGTTACTTGGTTTAACCGGCGTGTTGGAATGAAAATTATATTTTAATCTATCCATCTTGTGCATATTTGGGCGAGATGCACAGTAAACTGGACGTTTGACAGTAGTAGTAGTGTGGCCATTGCAATGCAGAGGGCGGTGGCGCTTCAGTTTATTCTCATATTTCTAAATAGAAAATAATAATTTAAAGATAGGACCGCCGACTGATCCTCCCAGATTTATTCGGTTGCCGCTAAAGCAAAAAACCTTGAAAATTCCAAGCTGTAGAGGTTCCGTCTGAAGAGTTTGCAGCTGTGGTAGAAACCAAACATAATAGATTGTGACAATATTTTGCATAATCCTAATCACACTTTTGGGCGATAGGTGGCAGCACTTTATAGACTAACAGCTGATAAATCCCAGCCTTAAGCATTTATGGCATGTATCTACTACAACATTTGCATTATCCCGAAGATTTGTTCACGACAATGTATAAATTCGCCTGGTTCTACTCGTATTTGCATCAAATATATCCAGTATGCTTTCTCCATGAAATAAAGGAATCAAATTAATCGTTGGCACTTAAGTTTCACTAAAAATAAACTGTGTCTTATACATTTACATTACAAGTAACACTTACAGTCTCTAGGCGGATCGTTATAGTTATAATGAAGTTAATTAATAATAAATTTCACTTTACTTACAGGTTAACGTATAAAAACTGTTTTCTATAGATATAAACGTTTTTATTTTATTTATCATTCCGATCATAACCTATTTAGTTTAATACAATCTACGAAGCTCTACCATAGTTAAAATTACGTTCACATCCGTATCTTCTGAGCTTGATCGTCAATCATGTACCTATTTAATTAATAATCCCTAAATCAGGACGTTTAATCTCATCTTCGAAATTGAGACTGTTTATAGGTATACGAAAGTCTTGGTACAGTGTTGCTTGTAAAGTGCCAGTTACTATGTAACGGGTACCGATTACTACTGGTATTAATACATATCCTTGATTTAGAACTTAAAGACATGGATTTTTAAATGTTACATATGTATCTTTCAAAATAACTAATTAGATACAAGTTATCTTAATATGTATGGTAAATAATTGATAATTTACAGCTTATACTAGTTGTTTATGGCTGCCTAAAGGATTTCACATGCAGCTCAACATAAAAGTCAATTGGCTACTTTAATTTAGATAACTACATATTATTGTAGAAAAAATGTTTATGATATTAATAATTTACTTCCTATTTTGATGATTTTAAAAATTATGAGAATGTGCCGTGCAAATTAGCGCTTGCATATTCTGCAGGCCAATGTTTGTTTCATCCTCTACGCGTCTTGCAAAAATTTTGCCACCAAATTCAAAAAAAAAAGAACTTGCACTTACCTGAAATTCTCCTTCAGCTTAAAACTTATTCAAAATTATTCTAATAGAAGTAGTGTTCCTACCTGTAACAAATAACAAAGGCAAATTTAAAATTTAAATAAGCTGCACAGAATAATACTAAAACTGTTGAAAATTTGAATTCAATTCTCGCATAATATAGATTATTTAAAATATGATGAATTATGTTGAAAAAATGCAAAGCATTTAAGTTATCGTTGGATAATAATCTTTGTCACAGTGTAGCTTTAAGCTTCAATGTATTATAATAGCAAATAAGGCGGTCAAGCAGGAAATTATTCGGAAGTGTAGAAAAGCCAAAGAACAGTGGATTAATAATGAATGGAAAGAAGTGGAAGATAAGTTCGAAGTAGGAAAAACTGACGAAGCGCACAAATTTCAGAGAAATTGGATCTTGCAACAAACTTATAAGAAACGAGGCAGAAGGCATACTAATCGGAAGAGAGGAAAGGCAGAGGTAGGTGGAAGGAATCTTTGGGAATTTTATATGTGGGACAAGAACTAGAAAAGGAAATCAGTGAAGAGGGGGATAACGTAGGTCGTTCTATAACAAGGGAAGAGTTTGAGCTAGCATTAGAAAGTTTAAAGATTAATAAAGCAGCAGGTGTAGACGGGTTCCAGGCAGAAATTTTAAAGTGTGCAGGTTAAGAGGTAAGAAAACGTTTAGGTGTTATATACCAGACAGGCGAGATTCCAGAAGATTACAAACTGAGCATTATAGTTGCTTTGCAAAAAGGAAAGGAGTTGATAGGCTTGAAAATTTTAGAACGATTAGTTTAACTTCCAACGTGTCAAAAATTTTAACTAGAATTGCGCAAAGAGGGATGGAGAAAAGGGCGGAATAAATATTAGGAAAAGATAATTTCGGATTTAGACGAAGTAGAGGAAGGCGCGAGTAATTATAGAAAAGACAACAGAGAAGGGAAAGAGCGTCTATACAGGATTTTCTAGATGTAGAAAAAGCTTTCGGCAACGTAAAATGGGGGAAGATGTTCGAAGTGCTCAGAAAGCTAGGAATGAAATATAGGGAGAGAAGAATAATACATGATCTCTGCAACGATCAAACGACAGTTATAGAATTTGAGCAGAAACGGAGTGAGTGAGACAGGGATGTGCATTGTCGCCTCTAGTTTTCAACTTGTATGAGTATATCGAAGATGGGATTAATATTGTTAAGGACATGACAGTCCCAGGGATTAATATACAGGACTAAACTTTAAACATATTCAGATTTGGGGATGATAAAGCAGTGTTAGCATCCAAACAAAGAAGAATGGAAGCAGTTTTGACTGATCTCTACGACATGGAGATCAATAAAAAGAAAATCAAAATGTTGGTATATATGGGGCGTGAAAATAGGACTAAAACTAAAATACAAATAAGCAATGAGAGAAGACGTCACGGATTTCTGCTATTTAGGAAGTCAAATAACTCGTGATGGTATGAGCACTAGAGATATAAAACAAAGAATAGCGCAGGGCCGAGTTGTAAACAAAAAGAAACAACTGTTATCCTCGGGAACGGTTAATGTAGAAACTCGGAAGAGACTCTTAAAGACATGTGTATGGAGTACGGCACTGTACTGGTGCGAAACTTGGACAACAACAAAAGCGGATCGAAAAATAATACAAGCGTTTGAAATGTGGTGCTAACAGACGCATGATGAAGATACGGTGGATGGATAAGGTAAGCAATAGGAAGGTGTCAGTAAGACCTGGCGAAAAGTATGGAAGACAATAAAGAACAAAAGGGATAGGATACCTTCTGAGACACGAAGTATTAGTTCGCGACATACTAGAGTCGTAGATAGGAATTAAGAGGGGTAGGGGTAGGTTCATATCAGACCACTGCTCTCAAATAGTTGGGGATGTAGATGTTCTACTTTTAAGGAGATTCGTAGGTTAGCTCAGGATTGGCAAGGATGGAGGTACGCGCCCAACCAATTTTCGGGCTGAGAACTCATGATGAGTCGTGCAGTCTTATAACCGGCGTGCCTCAGGGTAGTATTATTTGCCCTATTTTGTATAATATTGATACTTCTTCGATTCATAAATAGTTTCTTCATTGTAACTATTGTGTTTTCTCGTTGTTTACTTCTATATTTGTATAATGAACTTGTTTTTTGTGCTGATGTGCATGGCATCGGCACTCGTCGAAAATCTCCCATGCTTACAATTCGTCGGCGCCGCAAGGGAATATTAAAGTGATCTTTCTTTTATAAAGTTGTGACTTTTTAAAATCAGTTTCACTTGTTATTTGCGCTGCTAAAAATTTTTTTGGCCAGCAGTAGCCATTTTATAACTATTAAACCTTTTTCCATTTTTGTCTTGCACTACGTAGGTCGTATATGGTTGGACTTTTCTTCTTCTTGCTTCCATACCTTTTCCCTCTTCACCTTTTTCTTCTTCTTATTTTCATGGATTCTGTTCTCCCGTTTAATATGCAATTAACTTTTAGAATTGAATTTCTTAGTTTCAGTTTTTTTGGACTTTGTGAAAAACAGTCCGCGAATAAACAGAAGGCAGCTCGAGGCTCGACATACAGGTGCCTGCAATCTATCTATACTTAGCTCTTTGTGGTCTCTTAGATTTTTAAATGCTATGTCATCAAACTCTTCCCTCAAAGTATAGTTAAGTTTGTTCCAACCAATATATGTGATTTATTTTTTTACTATTTATTTCCTACTTCTGGTCTCCAGATACTTCTTCAAACTATTTGCTTTTTCCTCGTTCCCTACGATTAGGACGTTTCCCACCTCCTTTCCAACGTTTTTGCTGCTAGATCAGATTTCTCTGAAATTGCCCTTAATTATTGTGACGTATAACCACGATACAATATTAAAAGACTTCATTATGGTATAAAAAAATTACTTAATTATTTATATATTACTGTCCTCACTTATTTCATATCCAAATTTATTCGTCCAGTAAAGTTCAAACAACCAAAACATTATTGGACAACCAAGCGACACACTTGACAGTGACCGATGAAGGTCGCAAATTTAAATGCACATAATATAAATACAGAGTGCGTTGAACCGCGAAGCAGGTTCTTCGAGTGTCTTCCTCTGAATTACTGCGATAACTATCTCAAGGATGACTGCTGTTTTTTGCACTGCTCTTAAAGTTCAAACTGGTCCAGTATCGAGCAATTAACTATAATAACATACCTAACATCTGTTATAGTTGTCGGTGCAGGCACATTTAGATGATTTCATCCGAGATTAAAAAATCGCGTCAATCCTGCTTGACCAGAATCGTAAATAATCCTGAAGTAAATAGGTTACGTTTGATTGTAAATTGCATAGGTATTAACACAGTCAAGGACTTGAGGTACATTTTGTAGATCACGAACACTGTTATTATAAACTACAAGTTCGTGGTCTCGACGTAAGAAATGTAATGGCTTAGCACGTAAAATTATGGCATCTATATCTTCATGTCGAAATGCTACCAAACAGCGCTTACTCAATAGGTGTGTGCAATGAACGCAAACATTCTATTTTATCTGAAGTTAATCCACAATTTTTGTCCACTCTTCCAATGTTCGTTAATATACCAGTATAACAACGAAATTTGACATTAAAAGCTTTGAGTGCTCTAAAACGGAACTCTGAACATTTAAACAGTACTCAAGAATATACGGATTTACAGTTTGCATATCGTCAGAAACTGATGAGAATTGAAATATTTTTTTACTTTATGCTCTATGCTCTTAGAATACAGACGATATGCAATATGTTATACAAAGGAAGCTCATCTCATATCCTTTATTTCTGCTACGGACAAGAGAACAAGATATAGGTTGTACATAACAAGTACACTCATATCTTGCGTAGGTATATTATGATGAAAGACAGAAATAGACATATCTCTAGCAAGCGGTCGGTGCAGCTAGTATATTGTATTATTAACACCGTTTCAGAAACGAGGAGAACGCTTCTCGGTAGAGTAAGTTCCTGTGTTGGCAAATGCGAGCGTCACGAAAAGTGAAACGAATGGAGGGAAGCAGTCTGAGAAGACGGGCAGAGGAGAAAGGGAATATCGAACGCCCCACTCTTTAGCCACGCTCTCTCTCATGCTTCGTGCTCTTTCTCTCAGGCAAGCGTCAGTGAAGCGAGACGACAGCATTTCATTTCTCGTGACGCCACCCCACTTTTTAGCCACGCTCTGTCTCATGCTTCGCGCTGTTTCTCTCAGGCAAGCGTCAGTTCATTCCTCTAATAACGTTAAAGTTTCACTTCCGCCGCGTGTGGCAACCACGCACCCAGTTTTTTAATTTCACATTTTGGGTTTCATGAAATATAGACGCTGACCTAGTTCTGTTTACTGTAGAAAGATCGGATTAAATGGAATTCAGTATATGATTAAATCGGATTAAGCCAGACTAAGTAGTATTAATATAAACTAAGATGCAATAAATTCGATACAGATGGATCAATACGGACTGATTCGGACTTAGATCGGAATAAGGTCGGATTGTGTTTTATTAAAACACGGATTAAAACCGGATTAAGATAGACTAATTGGAGTAAGACTGACTAAGTCAAATCGGCTTAAGGTAGACTAAGGCGAACTAAGATCGGAATAAGGTCGGGTTCAGTTGAATTAAGACGAACTAAACCCGGATTAAGTCGGATTGATTGGGTTAAGACGGACTAATTCGAATTAAGATAGAAATAGGGCCATATTAAGTTGGATTAAAGCGAATTATATCCGGAATATCGAATAATTGAATTAAGACAAATTAAGCCGTTATTAACGTGAACTAAGTTGGACTAAATCGATAGGTGTAATCCAGACCAAGTGAGTGGTTGATCCTCTAGCAAGTGTAATTTAGTACAGAATACTAGGAGCTTCGAAGGTAAGGACAAGAGCTTCCAAAGTTTTTCCGAATAAGTACCTCGTATTTGTACCTAATGAAAATGCCACTTTTCACTTTGCAATCAGAGTATCAACCAGCATTCATTGTATTATTTGTTATGTGTATTAAAATTGGGACCCCTACACATATAATTCAAAAAGCAGATATTGGCTTTAGTAGTTCGCACGGGCTAGTATTTTCCATAGCAGGCCAGTGATAGGTAAGTCTTGTTCTTTCTGTTGTATTTTCCTAATACCACATACTGTTGAGAGAAAGACAGACAGAAATCGACCCAAGTGATTTTCAGTTCCCTCTTTCACTCTTTATTCCGGAAATGGATCAAACAGGATTCGAGCGAAGGGAGTTTTATTTGTAGTAGACCAACATATTTTCAAAGCAGTAAATCGTTACTACGAATTCCCCAGTTGCTGCCACTATTCCCAAGTGATACGTAAAAATTAAAATTTTTCAAGACTCGAGAGACACGGGCCATGGACAGTGTCACAGAATGAGAAAGATCGAGCGAGTCATACAGCTTTCTCTTGGTATTCAGACTAAGGAATTGACTTTGCCCATATACAAGTTTCAGTGCGAAGTAAGCCTCTTGTAACATAGAGTTAACGTATTGAGCAAATCGATGAGTAATCCCAAACTTTTAACGGATCTTGCAAAATGTATTTTAAAACAATGTAGTTTGATGTGGTATTTCTGACTTTTTATTGCCAAACACCATAGCAAAAGATTTTTTCGAATTAATAATAAAACTGAAGCACAACCAGAAAAACCAGACTGCTCCGAAGACGATGCACATTCAAAGAATTTAAAGTGCACACGCAGTTGAAATTCAAGAATCTTTTCAAAAATTTTCGAAAGGACCGGAAGAATACTTGTAGATCGAAGATCATGCGTAAGCATTCATTGAAAATATGAGTGACACAACGTACAATAAACGGACAACATAGAAGAATAAGCGAAATATTGAGATTGTCTGCCATAGGAACTGGACTTGATCGACAGGAGGAGGTGCTTGACAAGTTGGAAGAACAAAGTCTCTGGAAACACAGGGCAGCGAAGAAGAAGAATAGAAGGAGATAAAACCTACATAGAGCAGGCGCGATGCAAGTTTTATGTGTTTCAACGGGTAGGGAGCCTGGTCCCCTTGAATTTACTCAGTGCTTTGTCCCATAATTTCATCATAATCTTGATGTTGTCTGTTATATAGGGGCGCAGCTGTTTGTTTTCTGTTTTTGAAATGAGAAATAAAGTATGCCAAATAAATAAATATGAAATGAGTAAGAACTATAGTTCATGAAAAAAATTTGTATAATTATAATGGTGGCATAATGAATAAAAGCAATATTTGCTATTTATTAAAAATCATTATCAACTGGAAAGTCTGAATAAAACCACATCTATAAAAAGTTTACAAAAGCCCATTGAAGTGCTTATTTGCGTTGAATATTAGCTGTGTGTATAAGACATTAGTTCAATTTAGTGAACAAATAAATTTCTAATAATAAATGTACTATTTACTACTCTGCTAGTCGTAAGCTTGAAGTTATGATAACTTTTTAATAGTTATGTGCACCTCAAAAAGTCTTCACAGCGACTTTCCACCTTTCATTAAACTGCTGAAAAAAAATTATAGGACTGATTGATGACTGTGGTGCGGTCAGTATAACGTGAAACGTCACCGACTGCTTTTATTAATAAATAAATAAGTAAATATGGACTTTATTGTGGCAAATAAGTATGTATATAAATTTTGTAAATTGTTTTTTACACAAAAAGTCTAGCACATACCGCCACAAAGGGCGAAATTCAGCTAAAGCTGTCCTTCTATTTAACTTTATAATACTTGTAAATATGCAACAAGCGCTTCAGGATTAAAATTACACAGCAAGTCACTAAAGTGTGCGAATCAGATTTGCTTCTGCCACATGTTTCGCAAAAGAACAGGAGCTGGTGCGACTTGTTTGATTTTGATTCAAGAGATTATAGTTTCGCAACTACACGAGTTTTATTATTTTTTGTTGTTTTCTGTTTATAATCTGCGCGAAAGACAAATTTTCTCAAATTCCCCAAGAAATATACGAATTGGTGATAAAGTTCCACACAAAATGTCTAATTTTGTTTATGCAATAGCATTTGTTATCCTGAAATAATATGTCAATCTTAATTTTGAAGACACTTTCACACACAAACATTTATTTTTTTATGGGCAACCCTCATTGTTTTTTTTAATGATGACTGCAAACTTTCTCTTCGTATATGGATAGATTACTTCTTAAATTATAAAGTGGGGCCATTTGAAATCGTCAGTATCACATTTAGGCCACTGGCTTCTATTTTCACATCTTTGGGCAATTTTTTTAGTCTGCCTCCCCTCTTTTTACTTCCCCCACCTCCCATCAACACGTTTTTGCATGTCTGTCCTCGGGCAACCTGAGTAAATGGTCTAGTCACCTTACTCTCTGTGCTTTAACAACCTCATTACTTCTTCATTGACCCGTCGTCTCCACAATCCATTCTCTGCTCTTATACCCCCACAAATTTTTCCTAAGATTTTCCTCTCCCTTAATTTCTAACTTTTCCTCATTGTTTGATTTAGTGCCCACAATTCACCTGCATACAACATTACTGGACGTACGACCGTTCTCTGCCTTTACTTTTGGTGCTCTTGACACCAGTTTGTATCTAAACATTCTTATCAGCCCATCCACAGAGCTCTTCTTCCCCTCAATATCCTCTTCTTTATTTCAACAATTTCCTCATTTTTGTTAGTTATGGTTCGGCCCATCAGATATTCAAAACTCACAACTCATTCAAACCAGTATAATATCTTGTTTTCCTTTACAGGCCTTGTAACGATGCAAAAGAAAATGCAACAATTATTCAAACAAATGAATAATCATTTTCTCCGGTCGTATTAAGCGAGATGCCCCCTTCTAGATTTTGGGAAAATATGGTCGCGCCGCGCGCCGAAGCCTCCTTCCAAAATCTCCTGCCGCTGGCCTCTCGATATAGACCGACCGCGCCGAGGCCTCGACAGCAATTTCTCTGCTAGCTCTTCTCTGCGAGTGTTGATACGCAGGAGAAATTGTTCAAGGTACACTCCGAAGACATAAACATTTATGAGATTAAATGTTTATTGTCGTACCGCCGATAGAACTGTTAAATACTTGATAGTTGCTAACCGAAACCGTCGAGAGTGTGTCGTCGTAATACCTAGAGTTTTACAAACCCGATTACTAATTTGGAGGTGGGCCCGAACATACGTGAAGGCACATTTTCCAATAATCCCTAAACGCAGATAATCGATTAGAGCTAGTCGAAAGGCTTGCCTAATTTATTACAGACCTAAGTTGTAGGCGGTGAAATACCAGCCGCTCTTTGGGGGTAAATACAGTGCAGAGTTCTTTAGCACAGTATATACCTTGCTATTACATAACGCAACACAGTCATTATCTACACTGAAGGGAATTGTGCCAATCGAAAGACGGAATAATTCTCTTCTCCGCACATTCATTAGGGAAAACAAACGTCGAAAGGCTGCGAGAGTCCCTATCCGTTACATCACACTGAAACAACATTTACTCCCCGTGAATAACCGCAAGGTAGTACGACTTACATTCCTTCGTTTATTTTGGTTTGTGATTTTCCGAATGTGGGTGCCCGATCGGCAACCTACATCGCCAAGAGCGAAATAAGTTAGGTATCTATCCGTCGGTCGCATGCTTCGTGTATACCGTGATACCGAATCTGACCGCCAGATACCGCTGGTTGTCATTATTTTGATTAAATTTGTAAATAACTTTTTATTGTACATTCGTTCTGGTTTTATTTGAATTTTCTGTATATAGTTAAATTAATAGAGTGTGTTTAGGTTTCATCGTGAGTATTATTTTTGTTTTTGCAATAGTTCCAGGGAACCCTGTCTCTGACTAGAGTTCAGGGTATATTTATCGACGACCAGAAGTCCACCGACCGACCGACTGAAGCAACACCCTGTATGGTACCAAAAGGTGACGCAACGGAAAAGGTCGTTGTAACCTGTACAGTGGTTCACCTTGACTTAGGCCTTTCCTGGCGGCGAAAGGCATCGATAGTTCTTAGTTAACTGTCACTCTGCTCCGAGAACCCTCTAGAGTCATTTTGGCAAGTCTTACTATTTTTCCTGGAATACCCTGTTCTGTCAATGCTTCAAATAATTTATTCCGGATAACCCTGTCATACGCCTGCTTGAGGTCCTTAAAGTGCACGGCAGTCCCAGATTTTCGTGTACTGTCTTAATATACTTCCTACTGCATTTGCCTATAATGTCTCATCTAGCAGTACTATTTCTCTATAATTCTCGCAGTTGCTTACATCTCCCTTTATGTATAATGGATCAAGAAGTAAAGTTTTCCGGTGTTCTCTCTTCTCTTTCTCTTCCTCCCAAATTTATATTATCAGTTCACACATTTTTTCTGCAGCTGTTCAACTCCATCCTTCAACATCCCTGACTGAATTCCATTCTCACCCCCATTTTTGTTGCTCTTGAGTCCTGTGATTATTTCTATTATTTCCTGTACTGTAGCTTCTCCCAGTGTTTCGCTTCCAATTTCTATTCCAAACGATCTGTTTTCTTCTGGTTCGTAAATATTATTCAACAATCCTTCAAAGCATTTGGTCAACCTTTTTAATTTTTCACATTTATTCCCAATTAAATCTCCTTGTTTGCCTTCGCAATATATCAGTGTTGCTGGTCGATTTTGTCTACTATTCTTGACTTCTTATTTATAAAATTTTTCTCAATTTTTTCCGTCTTTTTCTCCATCCATTTTCTTTTCTTTATTCAACACATGTATTTATCTGTTTTCCTCGTCTCGTTGTAATTAATTTTGTTTTGTTTTCTTTGGTTTAAATATTTAATATTAATACTCTCGCCATACTTCTATTTTTTATAGCTTTTCTACAATCTTCATCATACCAGTCTTCTTCTCGTTGTTTTTGTTTTTTCCAGCCATTGCCGCTCTTCTTCTGTCACTATTGTTTGTAACTGTATCCAGCTTATTTCCCCATAATCGTTCCTCCTCTTGTAAAATTAACTTTTCCCTCATCCTTCTTCAACTGGGACCAGTCATATTTTTAATGCACTACCCTCTGTCCCCGTGGCCCGGATTTGCATTTGGTCCCTTATTATTATTCATAACTTGGTTCTTATATTTACATTATATTGTTGCCAGACTTTTGTCAAGTGATGACTAGATCGGACAATATTAGCCATAAATAAATCGCACGAAAAATTCTTCCATTAACTATTATTTTTAGTGAAACATTATTTATAATAACATAAACCCGCTACGAAATTTTAAGTACCTAGAAACTGGAATGTTTCAAAGGAAGTATAAAAATAAAGGAATGCTCACTCACTCAAAGAAGCCATAAGGAAATTACACCAATCTGCATTTTATGACAGGTAGGTATGTAGTACGTACCAACTTACTTTCAATTTTACCAAGGGGATTATTGAAACGTTAAGCCTATATACAAGATAATTATTATTATACGAATATTTCCACGACGGTCGCGTGAGAACCATAATCAAATCATTGCATAAATTGCAACATACACATACAATGCAAAAATTCGGCCGCATAATACTGCGAATGAAAATATAGATACCACAAGTTAGAACCGTGTCGAAACTTAATCTGGTTCCCAAACAACGCGTTTCCTGTGCTTAATTGATTTTCTTACACCGAGGTATGTTTCATTTACATTTGTAAGTATGAATTCGCGTCCCCGCGGCAATTACCGCACGTTAACATTTCCGTCGGTGCTGCGATAATAGTTAAGGTCGTGCCCTCCTCCAACACGCGGCAGTTTATCCGAAGTGTTGCCACACCAAGATTTTGCTGTTGTTTGCTAGAAATGTCAAGTATCTCGAGTATGTGCAGGTAGTAATTGTTTATGAATCACTTGGGATACACAATCGAGAAATGCTTGTTTTGCGTAAATGCAAATGCAGACCGTGAAACAATCAAAAGCTTAATCGTGTTTTGTAGTGTCTTTTATCACTTTCCTATATACATCCTCTACTTTCTTCTATCCTTACAGTCTTAGCTTGCTAATTTCTGATAATTTATTTCTTTCTTGATTCCCTGACCCTGAGGTATTCATTTTAGCAGTATATCGTCCTTAATTATGCGTGCATGGCCAGACCAAATTAGTTGCTTATGCTCAGTGCGTTCCACCAGTTGCTTTTGTACTCATAGCTTCTCATATTTTGTCATTAGGTGTCCTACTTAACCTTAATATCCTCCCGGACGTAATAAAACCTCTATCCCCATAGATAAGATATTTCGCTTATAGTTTTCTGATATCATTCATCTCTTAATATAATGGGTTAATATACATTAATCAAATCGAAAAAGGAGCCGTTTCTTTCTTTTTGTATGAATGTTGATGTGCTTGGTAGACCACGAATGCGTAGAGTGTACCTAACAGAAATTCAGATTGCAAGGGTCATAGCTCTCATTCAAGAGGGCCACTCAAGACGGCAAGTAGCCCGAATTTTAAATGTCAGCAGAGCTGCCATAAATAGGACCTGGATACAGTCTCAAATGTATATTATTGTTAGAAGACAACCTTATCCGCGTCGCGCAAGGACAACTTCCGGGAGAGAAGACCGTCTAATACGGATTTGGGCCACCAGAATGCGCAGAAGTACCGCTACAGCGCTCCAAATCATCTCGTAGAGGCCACAGGAATCAGAATAAGTACCCAAACGATACGTAACAGGCTTCACGAACGTCAGTTTTATGCAAGAAGACCAGCTAAGGTATCTCCTTTAAGCCGTGATCATCGCAGAGCAAGAAGGTTCTTTGCTGAAGAACATGTTAATTGGAATTTGGAGCAACGTGTTCACTGACGAATCCAGGTTCTGTTTAAATCACATTGATGGACGAGTTCGAGTCTGGAGACGCCCATGTGAACGTTTTTCAGACTGTACTGTGGAAGAAAGGGTTCCATTTGGAGGAGGGTCCATCATGGTTTAGGGTGTGATAAATTTGGATGGGCGCACGGAGCTGGTGGTAATTCGTGAGGGGTCTATGACTCCACGTAGGTATATAGACGGAGTTCTAGGACCACATGTTGTACCATTTGCCGAGAATATGGGTCCAGTATTCATTCTGCAGCAAGATAAGCCCGCCCACACATCGCCAGAATAGTGCAAAATTTCCTCAAGGCCCACAATATCGAGGTTATGGATTGGCCCGCCCGCAGTCCAGACTTTAATCTAACCGAGCACGTCGGGGACACACTTGGGCAATGATTGAAGGAATGTCAGCTAATCCGGAACCTTCAACACGTTGAAGAAATCCTCCTGGAATAGTGGGAACAGCTGCCTCCTCAAGTTATTCGAAATTTAGCTGAAAGTATGCCCCGTCGTTGCGCTGAAGTTTTACGAGTTAGAGGAGGGCACACACGTTATTTTTGAGATTTTGTTTACTTTTCATTAACACAATAAAGAGCTAAATCGCACATTTCTGCATTTTAATTTTTTTCTGTACGAATCACAAGCAGATTATAACAAATTGTACTAAATTTTTAAACACCAGTTCAGTATATTTAAATAGAAAATAATTCAAGTGAAAAAATATCAACATTTTTAAAAGTGGCTCCATTTTCGTTTAGATTAGTGTACTTTTGAGCCTGGAGTTCTATATATTTTTCATTATTTTCTCCGGACCTCCAGAGTTTCCTTAATAGCTTGATAGCGAGATAGATGATGGTTGCGGGCGGAAACAAATAATTGTTAATAAAATTTTGTTTGTAGTTTTAAGGTAGTTGTAGGAATCTGCTTTACTTATGTTTTTCACGCTAACAAGGAGTGGGTGGTAGAGCGGGGGGTGATTTATTTTACTGCCCTGAATCCACTCCTTGGGGTTTTTCCTTTTTTTATATACAGCTTTTAACTGGATCCATTATATTTTGTACTACTTAATTTTGTATCAATTATTGTGTATTTGTGAAATTAAGAACTTTGTGGAGAGGAGAAATAAATTATATTATTATTATTATTATTATTATGTACTCTATGTTCTCTTTTTACTGAGCAATCGCCGCTTGATCATCTGCAAGCAATAGGACATACAACATCATATCATTTAATTTCAACGCCCATGGTACCGCATTTTCGTTTCAGTTTTTTAACGCCTATTCTACGTAGATTTTAAATAAAGTCGGAGATATGAAACAACGTTGCTGCAGTTCTTTCATGACTGGAAATCTCTGATATTATAAATGTTTATTTTTCAATAAGCTGTTTTCGATCGCCTTTCTCATGAAGACGGAGAAGCAACTTTCTGTTCATCAGATACTTTAGTCAAAGTTTAAAGTTTTCAAGGAAAATATGATAATAGTTGGAGAGTAGTGCAGTCTGGATTTATATATATACAGAGTGACAAACTTCCATGAGTACATGGGGAAATAACATGGGTAATTACGTTGTTGGGGACTTGGGGATTCCTGCTCCCTATGTGTAGTTTCAATGGTGGTAAAGGTAGCAATCGGAAGATTATTTTTTTATGCGGATGAGGATATCAAAAATTCTACAACTTTCCAACATATTGAAGCATTAAAAGTAAAAATTACGTTAGTAATACATTATCAAACTAAAACACAGAAATTTATCAGATTATTCATGACAACTTAATTTCGAATCAAAGACTCTTTGATTCTTACGGATTTTCCAATTTGTCTGAACTGTCAACATTTATCGACTATTAAAATTTGGATTTCAAAATGAATACAAATATTTATTCAGTTGAAGAAAAGGTTTTCATTGTGAAACTCAAATTTTAAATTGTCAATAAATGTTGACAGTTCAGACGAATTAGAAAATCCATAAGAATCAAAGACGTCTTTGATTAGAATAATTTAAGTTGTCGTGGATAATCTGATAAATTTGGTTTTCCTACGACCCCCTAGGAAAGCAGCACGTTGCATACAGAATAGTAGGCCGGAAACTTGACAATTGCATTACCCGTACGCTAAACTCAAAACCGTGCTGTAATTTTTGAAAATCGCACAGTTCATTCATATTTTGTAGTCAGCCTTGAGACTTTGACGTTTACTGAATAAATATCCTGTCGCGTCTCTTTTTAAATCTAATAATTTTTTATCAGAAAAATCTCTTGAAAGGTGCGGCAGTTGAACATTTTAATGGCTACTCCGTGGAAGACCTAAATACAGGGTTGCCAGATATTTTTAGTGTACGATCGCCACTAGATGCCACAGCTGTCGCCAAACGTCGCCAACTATAGAAAAATACATCTTTATAAAACTTCCGACCCTGGCGTGCAACTTTTGGCATTACTTTCTTTTCTTTCGTTTTCAGCTATCACATTACAGTTTATTCACATTTAAATAAATGTAGATATGCATTTCTGATCCTATGCTGTGAAATAACCTCGTCCTGGCGAATATGGTCTGTGAATGTGAAAACAGAACAAATGTCAGTCACGCACAGTAAGAAGCACAGAGTCACAGTCTCACAGTTGCAGATACAGTCACATATTTTACAGTCGCGACGAGCTGTCAGGTTTAAACCACAGAACTAATAAACTTCCAATAACCAAATCATACTCTTGCAGTACTCTCAGCACAGACAATAATAATTAATCACCACATTCTACGTCTCAAATCGCCACAATTGTCGCCAGTCGCCAATGCAGTTTTATTGTCGATAAAGTGTCACTCCGAATCGCCAAAATGGCGACAAATCGCCACTTCTGGCAACCCTGCCTAAATATTTTATATAGGTACGAACAGGTTATATTATGAATTGGCGGGCAAGAGAACAAATAAACGTGTCATTCATGAGCTGGTCGGAATTATTATAGTATTATGCTTATAGTAAGTTAGTAGGCTACTTGGAAATTTTGACATCTATTAACATAGACTACAAATCATTAAAAATAAAGTTACTGTTTTATGAATAAATTTGTCTTCTTAAGGGGTTGTGGGAAAAATAGTGTACATAACTCGATGGAAAGTGTATTTCCTATAAACTTGCGTGATTTCTGCACTCGGCTACGCCTCGTGCATAAAATTTCACGCTCGTATGAAATTTGTCACTTTCCATGCTCGTTACGTAATATAATTATTTTTTCAAAATTTTCTCTTTTCGCCCTATTCATTCACTTCATTTTCCGCCATTGTTTAACGTAATCCCTGTTCCTCATATTTTTTCTTTAGTTTCCTTTTCCTACCGGCATATTCTACGCCTTCTTTGTTCCTCCTCCATCCAATATCTACTTTCTTTCTCTTCATTTCCATGTTTTTATCCCGCTACACATTTCTTGTCTTCTGATATCTCCATCTTTTATATTATTTTGCCATCTCTTGTGCTATTATTTCGTTATTCATTAAATTGCACCTTGGCGTTTTCCGTCATCATGGAGTTTAAATTTTATCTGCTTCCTTCGATCTCCTCTGATGCGTAGGTAATATTTTTTCAAAATATTTCCTCCTTACTTTGAGCCGTTGTTTCTTCTCATTTCCTTCCCATTTGTTTTCTGTACAATTTCTTATTTGTATTTCATAGCTGCTTTCCGTACTTCTATACTCAGGTGCAAAATAAACAGGCCACCAATGATTGTTTATATTTTTCAATAATGTTATCATTATTATAGTAATTTGAATAAACTTTTTGGTGTTTTTTCATAAAATACACTATCATGGTATAAAAAATGACAGTATATGGAACTTATAAACGTTTTAATCAAAAATTATTATTAAATTTGAATGTCATGAGCATGTTCCCATCGGGGAAATTATGCTGGCCAGCACCCCTCTAGCAATAAAGACCAATTCCGTACAGGCTTCCATTGAAATGCTTGAATGCTTGAATGCTTGAAATGCTTAGCGCCAGAGGCTTAGCGTGTACTCTAAAAATAGTTTCCCCATTCGTCTCCATAGTCGTTTTCTTCCAACTGGTGGACATAGGTATACGGAGTGGTCCAGAGCTCTGGAATTCTTCTACCTTTATTGAAGTTTTGCTACTCGGTGTTGTCGGCGTAGTTCAGATCCAGATGCTGGCCTGCCAGCCCTTAAATCAGCCTCCTATAACTTTCGATGAACTGTCCACGCACTTATGCACCTCACAGAGTTTAGCTTTTGTCTCTACTGAATGGTGATTTTGTGAAGTATTGATAACGAGAAATCAGTCATCCATGACAGCAATTTTTCTTTTCCTATACCGCTCCCGTCCTACGAATATTTCTATCAGCCTGTCTAAAACATTTAGTGACCATTTGCGTGCTAGAGCGACTAAAATGAAGTAGTCTAAACCACGTATTGCAGATTTTGTCAAACTTCCACAAGAGCTAAATCTTTAGCACAATCATAAATACTCAAAACCATGTTGAAGACACGGTCTGCAGTGAAACTAACAGTAATTTGATGGACAACAAATAATCAAATTCTTCAAAAAACGGTACCTTAATTATATTGATTCAATGAAGCATATACACATGCCGGTAAAAGTAGAAAAGAACTTTAGATGATTCTTGTTCATTAGAGAAACTGATAAGTACCGTATCCCTTTTTCTATGCCCTGATAGTGTATTTTATCGTAAAATACAGAGAGTTTATTACAATTACAAAAACATGATGACATTGTCAGAAGTTAATTCCTCTAGTGCACCTTCTGAACATAATCGCTATGTTCAGTCCCAATTCCTTTTTAAGTGAATGCAGATACTTTACTTACCAATGTCTTATAGGATGATTTTTGTCTGGGTAACATAATGAGAGAATGGTAGAACACCCAAGGGCTCGCGTTGGTTCGTAAACTGAAAATTAGTCTGTTGATCCTTCTTATGGCAATTTGCTTTGCTAAACTGTAGGACACTGCTTATTGATATTCTATAAACTTCTGAGTATTCTGATTGCAATATAAAATTTAAATTAAGTCTTCAGGGCCAAGGTAGTAATGCATCTCTTCAGCTCATAGAACTTTAAGAAAATAACCTGAAAAGTGGGGTAATCTTATAAAGAATCTTATAAACAAAAGTGAATTCATAGTGAATTTACTGCACGGTAGATTTTTTTTGAGCAAAAACCTTCTAAAATAAGTACCTGTCTATTCAAATAAGCTGAAAAATTATGTTAACGCGATATAATCCAAACTAAGTTCCTTAAATAGCGCATAAACTAATGGAAATCTGAAACAGTGGCTTAGAAATAAGGTCATTAGTTGTTTCCAGTCGGAGGAACAAGAAACAAAGCATAACCTTCTACATTACACATTTCTTTAGCGAGCATGTTGTTTTACTTTTGTTTGCTAGCGATTACACTAAAAAATTCACATTTTTGTTGCCCGAAGCGTACCTCTTCATGATCATTCATTTTTCCTTGTAAAGGTACTTGTATACCATCTGTCACACCTAAATTACCGTGGTTAAAGATAACTTTATTATTACGCGTTACTTGTTTGCAGGTAATAATCTCGCATCTAATAAATTGGCGTTTACTGTAAGTATAGTATGCAATGCAGGTATAATGATGGGTTTCTAGATTGATAAAATGACATCTTTAATCAAGTGGTTTTGACTTTTTTTAAAGGGGCGTCACTTGTTAGTCAAGAATGGTCGGATAAGAGACGATAACAACCGTATTTCAGTAAATGGAACTAGAAAATACACGAAATTTTTAGTAAGATGACAAATTAAAACTGGATTAATTTGTGACTATAATAATTTTAATTTTCCTGCGAATATCGGACATTTATAAGATTTTATAAGATCAATTATTGCATTTCCTTTTCATTTCTCTATCATCCAGCGAAATACGCGGGCGATTCAAATATTATTGTCCCTGACATCGTGCAGTCATCTTTTTGAAACCTAATTATTCGTCGTGTAAAATGGTTTCAACAATACCTATTGAAAAGCTACAAGTCTGGGCTATGAATTTCACAGTGATCCGTTTATCTTGCAGGGCCATATCATGGACCAAATCAATATTTTCTTTGGAAACAACAGTGTTTTCGGACGTCCAGCACGTGAAGCTTGTTCACAAGTTTCTCTGTCAAGTTTAAAATCACTGATCAAGTTGCTCACTATCTGACATGAAGGTGCAGATTCAGCCAGTACTTGTACCGTATCTACAGGGTGGGCCAATAGTGTGTAATCGGCTCATATCTCTGGTTCTACTCATGGTATTAAAATAAAACTTTACACGTATGTTGAGAACCCCACGAAGCACTTGATAAAATGATTTATGGTGTATACAGAGTGTTGACACTCTGAGCACTACACCAAACTTATGTTTTTTAATGGAACGCCCCACATTTGTTCGCATATTTGAATTCCCAATAAAATTTTATGAAAGATGGTGTACTACACGATGGGATTTATGAGTGGGCGATTTTAAGATATGACCATTTTAGTGCCAGTGTGGACCCAACTTTGAGGAGCCGTTGGCATCTACTGGTCGAAGCTATTTAAGATTTCTTTATTGGACTAGGTTCGCAGACTGCTCTATTTGTAAAATTCTTGAGTAGGTACTTTTGTCACAAACCTTAATAACATACAGAGTGGACAGCTTACGCAATATGCATTTTTTCTTAAAAATTTCAAATGGAACACCCCATATGTTATTTCCGTATTTGATGGACCGTTTAGGTACTAAGCTTTTGATTGATGTAGATATCGTTAAGTCTGCGACTGACGGTTGAAAATTGTAGTAATTTGACCGGCAGTTTATTCGTTTCTCCCATATTTTAACGCCTAGAACACAAAATATGATTTCCATTTTGTTTCTGGAAGTTGATTTCACATCACGACAAAAAATTTCATCGCCAGATTGCTTCTTCATGGTTATATTCTTAAATAAAAGAAAACCGTCCTTTCAAGAAATAATCTTTCTTGTGCCGGTATAAACTCTGTTCGCTAAATTTATTTTTTTAAAACAAAGTGTAAGCATTTTTCTGAGTTTTGGGTGGCAAAATGGGGGAAATTATCCAAAAATGGTACAAAATTACGGCAAAAATCTTAATTCTTAAGGTCAATCTTTATTTCTGTTTAAATTATCAGTCGCAGACCTGCCAATATCTGCATCAGTCAAAAGCTTAATAAACTGCCTATCAAACCTGCAAATAATATACGGGGTGTTCCATTTAACATTTTTGAGAAAAGCTCTATTTTGCGTAAGTTGGTCACTCTGTATAATATGAACTATTTTGAAAAAGGTGTTAATGGATTTTACAAATAGAGTATCCTCTGAACCTAATCCAATAAAAAAATCATAGTTAGCTTTGATCAGCAGACGTCAGTAGCTCCACAAATTTGGGTTCATATTGGTACTAAAATTGCCATATCTTAACATCGCTTACTCTAAACCCCACCGTGTAGCATATCAACTTTCATGAAATTTTATGGGGAATCCAAATATGTAAACAAATGTGGGGCATTCCATTTAAAAAACATAACTTTGGTTTGGTACGTAGCACGTGAACATCCTGTATACATCAAAATAATTTTAACAGAAGCTTCGTGGGGTTCTCCACACACACGTAAAATTTTATGTCGATATATTGAATAGAATCAGAGATATGGACCGATTACGCACTATTGGCCCACCCTGTATATGAATTTTTTGCGACGACTAACCTTTTATGGCAGAGATTTTTGATAACTTTTCGGATCTCAAATTTGTCCATTTCGTAAAAATGGGAAACACCCTGTAACAATCGGCTCTCTATCTTAATAACGCAATAACATACTCCTATGAAAGTATGTGTGGCTTATCACAAATAATTGACAATTAAGTGAAATTAGTGACAAATATTTAAATCAACGCCTTCTGTATCAGGGACTATAATATTTGAATTGCACACGTATGTTTTAATCATCCAATAGGTACAGTTGTTAGATTGTTACATTTACTTATGTAATTTGTTTAATAACAAAGTCGCTAGGGTTAATTTATTCTGTTTTAATTGCTTCCAGCTGCAGTGATTGTATTATTATTTAATCTTGCTTAATGATTTCCTGGTCACGAATTTTTAATTACCTACTTTAAGTTTTTTAGATGATATTTCTACTATTTTTCGAGTTATTTAGCAGCAACAAATTTAATGTAAATATAAAAACGTCTACATCAATAGGGGAAAAACAATAGACGTGGCAACACTGGCAAAATGAGTCTGCCATAATTTTTAATCCTCCCATGTCAAATTTTATTTAATTCGAATAACCAGTTATCGAGATAATGAATTTGTTCTGAACTTTATCGGTACTCTGCATATTATGTGATTCTCCATCGGAGAGGAGCTTTGGTCTTCTAAAGATGAACGATTGCAGATGGTTGGATATTGAGATATTGTAGACTGATTCAGTAAACAGCCGTCAGTAATTTAAAAGAAAGTTCAGTGAAAAGCCAGCCATTATCTAAATCTCTGAATTGAGGAATGGCAACTTCTCGATATTGCCTTACTCAGATACGAGTATTACTCTGACAACTTCCCGAATTTTGCTCGAAAAATATGTAACTTTGCCCGTTTAACCAAATCTTTGCGATTTCAACTAAAAAAGTTAGTCATGTATTACAAAGTAGACTTGGAAACCACGAAGATATTGCTTAGCCACTTTTCTAGTATTTTTCTAGGCTATCGATTTAGTTTGGCATGCCTTATTATTAGGAATGATTAAAATTACACTTAATAGACATTTTGTGGTGAAATATTACGAGTAGAATGCTCAAATGGCGTTGTTTCTGCTATAATCGGTGTTCGACGCGATATTGACCTTCGGTCGATGCTGTAGGTATATGGTGCTCATCTATTACACCAACCATCTTCTAGAGTCATTTTAAAAAAAAGTAGATATTAATTGATATTAATTAAAAGTTAGCAATGTATACTGATGATGACGACGATGTGTTGAAAACAAGAGGAGAAATACAACTGAATAGTTTCACGTATTTGGAAGTGTTCTTAATTTGCGTCCTAGGTGCAGTGTTGGTGTTTCTTAAACCTTCAGGGTAAAGTGGCTACCCCTTCGCATTGTCCATCGAATCCCATCCCTTTCGCATACCAGCTACTTTTATTCTTTGTCTCATTCCATGATGTACTACACCGTTGTAGTTCTCTCCATAATGTCCTCTTCCACGTATTGCTTAATCTTCCTACTTTCAGCTTTCTTGGGAATCTGAAGCTTAGTGCTGTTGCTGTTTGGTTTTCTCAGTATATAACTATAACCGAATTCACTCCCGTTATCGCATTTTTAGTATTCTTTGAATTAGTTTTTTATTTGTAATTCTTTATGTGATCTACAAACTATGAACCAGTAATTTGTGCATCAAGGGTGTTACAGTGGCTAGGATATCTGCCCTTCAGAGCGTATCGATCGGTAATAATAGAGGGTAAAAAGAGAAAACGAAGACCACAGTACAGGAAAAACAAATAAAGAACTGGAAGAAAAGAATAGATAAAAAAGAAATAGAAAGAGACGAATAAAAAGATAAATCGCATTGCAACGGGCCAAAATAGCCTGGAAAATGCTATTTAATTGAAGTTTTCACGAACAGGTTGATAACATGGCAATAATAAAGCATATAAAATACGAAAACAACATTGAACGCAAAACATTATAAAACGTAAAGATTAATTGCAAATGACTGGGTACTTGTGCCGTTCTTTCCCACTAACGCATTAGTACCGCTAGCTAAGTGATTGTTTATAACGAATTTATTTAATTTTCTTGATATAAGTACTCTGGATTGACTAAATAATTCATTAATTAGAGGTGATATCATCTTAATCGTATCGTAGGTACTCTAATTCTGCATACAAATTTCCATATTAATGTTATGAACGTCTTCAAGGTGCTTCTCGGGAAAAACTATATAAAAATGCTCTTATATTTCCTTGATAAAATTCATGGTTATGGCTGTGCATAATTTATAGTTTTCTTCCTAAGGTCAAACGTTCCAAGAAACTCGAACTAATAACTATGTAATCATTATTTGTTTACACAAATTAACTAAGTACTTATGGTTGCACAAATGATTTAATTGTAGTTCTAATAATTGACAATTTTTGTTCCTTCAAGTAATTGATATTGATTTTTTCCTACTTTTATTGTTTAAGGTTAAATAATTACCATTTTTTGCTTTAAAACTATTATGTTATTATTACATTTGGGTAAATGCCGGATATGATTTTGTTTGCCTCTTGAGGCCACTGTTATAAACTATAACTGCAGAAAAACTAATGGTAGGTAACAGATAAATATGTTTCGGACATTTAAAGCTTTCGACATCAGCTTAACGTTATTTACTTTAGGTTTTTTGCGGAATACGGAAAACGTTAGCAACTGGTACGAGAAATCGTCGTACGTCATGCGTGTTACCAGTCACAAAAAACTGCGACAAATAATTCGCAACTTATATCGCGCGTGACTTTGTTTGCACACACACAGAACTTGCATAAACAAACAATTGCTGTTTCGCAATTATCGAATTGCTTGATGGATAAAGAGAGCAAGAATTTCCTCAAGGGCGATTCGATTTAATGCCGTTTAATTAGTTACCTGATCGAGGGCGCGGCTTGAACTTTGACATAATGAGACTTATACGGCAATCATTTTTGTTGATAAGTACCGCCCGCTATAGACACGAGCAATACATACGGAAAACGGTTCCATTGCCAACCTTGACCTGTCTGTGTCAGATACTGTTTGTCGTGTTTTATTGAAACTATTTCTCATGAAAAAATATGGTAATTTAATTACTATTCAATCGTAGCTGTTTTTTCGGGGACCAGGATATCATGTTTTAGAAAGTTTGGAAAGGAATAAGTAACGTTGCCCTTACTTTCCTGCCGAAGATCGAGCTGATAACTATAGATCCATGTTATGTCGTTTACTGTTGATGGAGATGAGGGCAGACACATATTATGTACGAATGAGATGTTTAACTTTGTTACAGGACGAAACGGTTCCATGCAGTATTCGTGTTATTCCTCTGCGGCGGAAAGATTGCTTCGTTGTTTTTAGTTTCTTTTCTTCAGTGAAAATTAAACGGCAGAAACACATACTTAAAATGTTGGTTTGTAAATTGCATAATTCGACTCAGTCTTCTGTCCCACAATAAACGCAGTGATACAATATTTATAACCGACCAGAGTTTGGTGAGTTTACAACAAATAAAAATTGCATATAAGCCGGCTTTAAGAGAGACATTCTTACTTGACACCCGGATGAAAGTGTAAACTATTAACGTTGAAGAAGATTATCCATGCAACATTAGTGCTTACAAAATTAAGCATAGCACAGTATACAAGCCTCAGTTAATGGATTTATTTTCAGTTTTAGACATGACAGCTGTAGCTGCGTTCACGAAATTATAATTTATTATTTGAATTGTGTACTTTATTAATTTTGTTTTTCTAAGTGAATCACGGTACTGCTGATGTATGGATGTTACAAGTGCAACAAAGGATTTAGAATCTTTTTGTTCGGCAACTTTCACTGGGCTTATGTCAACTGTAACACATGGATTTTTGAACAAGGTGGTCGTTTTCCTTATTCCAACATCTTACTTTCACGTGAACTGAATTATTTTGATGTCATTTTTATGTTTGTATGCATATAAATAATTCAATAACAAAGAGAAATTTTTATTTTATTTAAATCGCGGTCGTACGCTTTCCAGTTATAACACCTAGAAATTATTTTTAGAATTTCGTCGAATTTCTGGGACAGTTCTGCATATTTTAAATGCAGCACAATTCGAACGTGCGAATTTTTATCACTTCCTAAATCAGTTAAAACATTCTGGTAGAAATCAATATTTTAGTGTCCCTCATTTAGCATTTCTTATTTGAGGCTCAAAATTAAAAACAAATCATAGGAACTGAATAAAAAACCTATAAGAAACATAAAAAAGCAGTGCAAGTGCATTGGTTTTATGCAAAGCAGGCTTTTATAAAAAAACAACGTTAACAGTGAGAACACATATTGTAAAGGCCAGCTCCAGTAGTCATGATCTTAAGATTATGCTTTTCTATAAGTTTAATTTTGTTGGTTTTACAAACGTTCTTGATTGTGCGAAATTTAAGAAAAAATGCGCGTTGCCATATCCGAACTAAGCGATGGGTGATTTAATACTTCGATACAAGAGTTGGCTAAAAAGGCTGCGGTGTGGGACGATTCTCGTGTTGCAGAACTTTCTTTTCTAGGATTGCTGGTTTATTATGGAATACCAGTGGGAATTTAATGCCCGATGACTTTTCAATGGAATTTTCCCAAGGCGACCTGACCATAATCTTATTACATTTCGAGATAGAACAAATTTTGATGACTTTCTTCCTCCGTGGAAAACCCATTGTTCCGAGCGCCTTTAAAATTAAGACTCGTAGAAATAAATCCATGTCACCTGTGACGTAGACTGAATAACTCAATATACCCCTTATATAAACGCAGTAGAGGTTTTTAATTTCATAGTAGCTAATTGACAAATTTTATAGATGGGGCATACGTACAAAATTCATATTTCCTAGCTTCAGCTGCAAGAATAAATATTTTATCTCTTCAACCGGCATCTACAATCTGGAACTCAAACAGCAAATGCCCAGGGTCGGACTCAATACGTCTGAGTATAAGAACTTGCCAGTAATTATTACAAACTAAGCCCAACATTTTTAACATATTTATTCGTCGTGGAATATAATTTATGAATCGCAGATTTAATTATTATAATGTACCGTTGAAAGTGGAACACCCACCCATGTGGCTGGCAACCCTGACTTTGAGGAACAACTTTGTACTGAAGATTAAACTTTAAAAGTTGTCATACCTCAAAATCATATTGCCGCCTGTAAAAGACGATTAAATAAATGAAAAAATTCTGCAGTGGTTGGAACAGTTTAATATAGACAACTTGACTTAAATTTATAAATAAAAAAGTATATCTGGAACTTGATCTTCCTCTTAAATACCTACAGTCTGCCCTTCATAAGAATGCAGTAGTGGGGTGAGCGATAACTGAATTTTCTGCCTTTGTATTGGCTGAGCACACAGAATAATAGTTAGCGTGAAAGTTAAAAACAAAGAAGGCCAACTTTTCAGAAATTTAATATAATGTCGATGTCAAAGTGACTTCGTCTCTTAACAGTTGTAATAAAACAACAGAATAATGAAGCAACCCAAAGCGATATTCTGAATATTATACTCAAATGAAACTTTTTATACTATCATAAATAGTATATTATACACGAGTTTATAATGAATGCTATTATTACCGAGGATGAAGTTTACAACACGAGCGAGCGAAGCGAGCGAGTTTTGTAATCATCCGAGGTATAATAATTGCATCATTATAACGATTGTATACTATACTTTGTCCACGACTATCAAAACAGATTCCCAGAAAGAATTTACCTTCATTTCCCTTCTCCAGTGTAAGAAAGATTCATACATATGCTCTCAGGTATAATTTTCTTGGTTTTTTGGGCAATGAATCTAATGAGGCAAGTTCTGCAGCTTCTTTTATTGCTGGTGCTGTTAAAGAAATCTCGTTTTCACTCTCACTACTCATTATATCTTCTTTTTTAGAATATGCATTTCAAATTAAAAGCAAACCATGCTGATTTGACGTTTCAATTTGAACTGACACATCGCGATCGCGGCCTACTAAATAAATGTAAAAAAGGGTCAAAGCGATGTGCCTATTGGTTTACTGAATAATATTCATTAGTCACTGCAGTGAATAATGTATCTAATTATGATTGAAGAAACACAAGTATAAAGAGTATTTTGTAAGATAGTCGTGGACAAATATGTTTATTAAATACTAGAATGGTAATAAATCAAAATGTTTGTAAGAAAATAAAGAATAGACAATGCGAAAATGACGTCAAATATACATATAAATGCTTAGGTATTATCCATAAATTACTTACAGTTTCGCCTTTCGTATTCAAACATTACCAGACAGTTAGAGAATAACTTCTACTTCATTTAAAATTTTAGATTCACTGTTTTTAAGAAAAAAGAACAGAAACCAGCACAAATTGAAAATCTGACTTTCAATTGACGTTTTAAACCTAGATAAGTAAAGCAAAATACTCTGTAGTAATACAATAAGTGGTCTGGAATTGTCCGAAATTTTACGAAAGCTGTTGCGTTGCTTGGTAGCCACGAGTGTAAATTTGACAGTTAAAAGATCACGAGCGCTTGCGCGAGTGATCTTCTGTCAAATTTGCACGAGTTGCTAGTAAAAGCAACAGCTTGAGTAAAATTACCTAAAAATTCCAGACCACGAATTGTATTTGACAAGATTATTTTTTGAATCGAAGCAAGGTAGTTCAAAACGAAATTTTATTTCAATTAATTCACATACAAAGAAATGTGTTGGTAATATTAATTTGACGTTTGGCAGGTACTAAAGTAACTAGATTATACATTATAAATGCACCTACAAATTCGAAACCATGGCAACTTATCAACAAGCAAAATTATCGAAAAAAATTACCGTATGTAATATCACAAGAGAGTGAGAATTACTTGAAAATAATTCGACAGATTTTCGAAAACTTGTCGCCAGGCAATAGACACGAGAGCCCGTAGGGCTCGAGTGGCTATTGCCGAATGGCGACAAGTTTGAGTAAAATGTGGAGAATTATTTTCCAAGTTATTCTTACTGTCGTGTGGTATTCGAAAGGTTATTTTTTGACGTTCAAATATGAAACAACTGTCAATATTATTCTTTCAATGTCACAATTTGCGATTAAAACATATAAGACAATATGTCAAAACCAGAAAACAAGTCGTTTTATCAACAAAAACAAAATACTAAAAAAAATTCCCGCTGGGATAAGTTAGGTAAAAAATTCTCACTATAATAATGATTTAATTGGTCAGAATTAAACGCGTGATCAAAAATACTGTTCATTTATTGGAAAATAGAAACGTCAAAAAATAACCGAAATAATACACGCTTCTAGACCCAAATGCAATGTTCCTATTGGTCAATTTAACGATGAAAGAAATAATGAAAAATACTCAAAAAATTACCAAAATAGCAACTAGATCTGAATTCAATTTTTAAATCAAATCAGTCATTTAATTTGATGTATAAAATATTTATACAACTACACTACAGATCTGGCCGTTTTTCGTGCACCTATCTGTCTATAGGTTGTCCCATATCTCGCGCACCTCCTTGACTGAGGGTATCCTTCTTGAAAAGAAAGTCCATAAAATGGCAATGAAATAGTCCTTGCGTCAATAGCAAAGGAGCTAGAGGTTGTTAAAGATGACCAAGAGGGAAGCGGCTCTGACGATCGACGTTTTACAAAGGCTAAGTAAGCTTTACGTTCAAATGTGAGGCATTTTCTAGGGAGTGTACTTAGTTGTCATGGAAACGTGATAACAGAAATGAATTATGCATTGTCATATTGTCAATCATTGTCTGTCAAAATGTATTCCAACAATGATTATTTCGAAATGATTCTAATTTACGGAGAGTGCAACCCCAATGCTGCTCTCATTCAATGAGGTGCGCGAATTATGGGACACCCTATATAGTTATAATTTCGTTGAAGTGCCACACTTCGATGAAGAAGTTAAACGTTGATCAATGGCCATGTTGCAAAAAATTTGTTTACTCCGGATTCCAGAACAAACTACATATTTTCAAATTACAAAAATTTATTTTACCTGAACATAATGCCCATTGTTTAAATCTTTCTGTATATTTCCATGGGGAATTGAACAGTTTTAAACCCGAGTTTTTATATTTACTTTTATGGCAGTTGAAATAACTGTATAAATTGCCAGCAGCAGACATTTTCACGGCAGTCACAACTGAATGCGGCTCTGTACTTCAGATTACGTTTACGTCACCGACATTTCTTTATTTGTGTAAAGTCGTAAACCATTCAAAGCATAGGTATAAATATTGGATTTACGTCATTCTTCTTATTCTAATAAATACATGGCATACTTGCAATCATAGGTCGCATTTCAGATGATACAATTTTGTGGCTAAAATATGAATGTGGTTACACTTTTTAAGATAAGCACGTCTAGATTCCAGTAGCTTCAGAACTACCTATATTTGCCTCTAATGACATCTCTGAAATTTCTCAAAACGTTTAAAGACCAATGATGCCTCAATTTTATTATAACAGTTTAGTTTGTCTTGCTCTACCACACGACATTCGGCATCGATATTTTCATCGGAAACTGCAGATCTTGGTGGTCTTTCGCGAACTATTTTATTAGTTAGATACTTTCGACTAGTACGAATTTCCGCAAACCATACTCACAAACGCTCCTACTTGCTGACGTTTACTTATTTCCAGAAACCCTGCGGCACCACTCAGTGTAGTGAATAACGATTTAAAGTGGTAAAAAATCATTAATAACATCAAATAACAAAACTTCCTAACAAAACATCCTACGAGATCGAAAAATTCCTCAACTCGGAGACCTTTTGGACTTAACTTTTTTTTTACATGCAGCACCTGGTAAATACGGCGACAATTTGATGATGATTAAGAATGAAAATGAAAACAGCTGACTTTTAAGTGTTTTATTACTTCAACAATGGCTCCCTTTTACGTCAGCATTCTTTAAAAAATTTTTGTTTAGGTCTTCATAAATTTCTCGTAGCATGGATGACTTCTAACTTGGTAAGCTACTTCTTTCAGTTGGGCAACTGGAAGAAGCCACTTGGGGTTAATCAAACGAATTAGGTCGTAGCCCTTCAGATGGAAGTGTTCGGTGAGGCACTGACGTCTTTCTCAGTTCCGAATCGAATCGGTAAAACAAGTTAATTGTAAACTAAACTTTATATAGTTTTGAAATTTTACATAGTCTCCTAAAAATATCATCCTTGTCTAGTCACAGAACAGTTCTGTTAGTACGTGGTGGTTTTATTTTTATTTTTCAGCAATATCAAACCGCCCTCGTATTTTACAAAAGAGTTTTAAGTATAAATTTCACGATTTTGGTATTCGAATATGCCGCAGCTAATACAATCGCGTTTATGTGTTCAATTTTTTGTCAAATGGAAATTTGTAACAACTAGGTTAATAACAGGCTAAATTCCTAGCAATCTCTTATGAATAAACCCATATGTTCGCCTGCAAGTGCTTTACATAAGTCTTATTAGCGCTTATTACTTTTGAATAATTACAGAGTTTCTTGGGCAACTGCATTTACAAATCTGATATTATGTATTTTCTAAGGAAAGTAAGACATTAAACTGGCAAATACTTACTATCCCCAACGATTTACCTTGAGACAATTTAAATATGTGAACGTTTTCGATAGTTGCAGGAATTTAGAGCTAATCTCATTTATGATATTGAAAGCATTTTATTAATCAAATATGCATTAAATGAGAATTATTATAATTAATACTAAGTTCAACTTTCTTGTGTTTTTTAATTGCACGTTATAAACGTTATTTGTGCTTATAATATTCAATAAATGAAGCGTGCGCTGTTGGCAATCGTTTATAACTTTTGTTTCCGTTTATACTTTACGAGTACTTGGTATAAGTACTGTAATATTGTGTTACTGATCTATATAACATAATATATTTCGTTGCATGCGTTTCTCTTAATTAATTGCTTTTGCAACGGTTCATTTTGTAACAAATTTCAGTATCCTTCTATTCAAATTCCGCAAAAAGCTGTGCGCATTAAATTCCGATACAATGCAAAATTAGAAAATGTAACATGGGGATTATCAGGAGCTCGCTTATTCGAAAATATAGAGATAGGTGTAAATTCGGCACTATTGCAGAATTTGTTAATATGCCATTGAGAAAAGCGATTTATTTCAAAGCGAATATGAGTGATGACTGTCGTCAATGGTTGCCAAGAGAGTTACTAATGATAAGTTTCTTACAAAATCTGCTAGGCTGACTACACCTTTTCTTGTTCGTTTTATCTCGACAATCACCTGAAACAAAAATAAATACATTAGTATGTAGGTGGTACTGGACCGTTCGAATAACTACTCTTCGGGCAAGTACCCCACCAGGCATAGAATTATAGAACTAAATCCAAATTTTTGTGTACTATGAAACATCAGTTTATTTCACTAGAATGTATTTATATATTCCAAAATATTCATGTGGTAGAAAACGGAAAAAATTGAAAAAGATATTGCAAGACTTCGGATGGTATTGTAAATAATGGAATGTCAAAGAAGAATACATCGATCGATATTGCAATTTCAATTTTCATGTGAATCAAAGATTTACTTTAGGAAAATGAAAAAAATATTGGGCCCTCGAAAGTTACAAGAAAAGTTTTCTGCGAAGTAAATATGAAGATGCAATAACCCATTCCGAGACAATGAATGTTCCGGGATATGGATAATCTAAGACTTCCTGAAGAGACGACTGCAATTATGGCCAAAGATAACTTACAGAACAAAACTGGCGAGGTACCTACAACTTTTCGTGTTACATATTGAGAAATACAAGCAAACATATAAACATATAAACGAAGGAGACCCGATAACATTGATAACGCTAGGATCACTTCTGAAAAAATGTGAATACGTAAATATCTATTTGTTTCCAAGACATTGGGAAAGTGTAGTGGCAGAGTAAAAAAGGCATAAAGCATAATACACTTTTCTTAATTTTGCATTTCCACAATCAGGGCCACCCAGAGCACGACAAACCTTTTAGCTGTCAAATTAAGAGTAGACAATTCTGCAATTTGACATTATGTAGTACGACCTCAAAATAATATTTCTTATTATTCTGAGGTATGACGGTAACTTCACCGACAAAATGTCTTATCTACCACAAATTTCGATAATTTTACTGGAATTGAGTTAATTTTTTTCAGTTAGTTGTGATATAGATACAGCTATGTACCTTTGCGAGATTGAAATAAAGGGTTTTTCAATAAGAGTTACCGGATTTCATTACTAAATAAAACACACCACAAATGGAAAAAAATAATATTTTTATAGGGATAAAAGGTCTGAGTGTTTACAATTATGTACGAAAAATGATATCGGCCAAATGGCCACCGCGGCGCGGACGCTTCTTTGGCACGAAATATCCTTCTGCCGAAATTTCCAATGGCGTCAGAGAATATTTGTGGTTCAATCTCAAAAATTACGCGTCGAATCTCTTCCTTAAGCTTGGGAATTGTTTGAGGATTGTTGACGTAAACTTTACTTTTTAAGTAGACCAAAGAAAATAATCCAGCGGCGTTAAGTCGCAAGATCTCGGCGGCCAATTGACCTTACCGTTTCGAGAAACGACACTGCCTCTAAACTGTCTACGCAACAAATCCATCGTTTCATTGGCCGCATGACAAGTCGCACCATCTTGTTGGAACCACATATCCTTTAAATCAATATTCATTAATTCTGGCCACAAAAAGTTGTCTGTCATTGTGCGGTAGCGTTCGCCGTTCACTGTAAGGGCTTGACCATTTTCAAAAAGTAGTGCCCAATTATGCCCCCACTCCATAAATCGCACCAAAAAGTGACACGTTGTGAATGCATTGCTTTCCATCGAGTTATGTACACTATGTTTCCCAGTGGTCCCAGTGGTCCCAGTGGTTGCAAGGATTGCGAAATCTGGGAATTTTTTGTTACAGAAGACGAGTGAAAATTGTACAGACTTACAGATGACAGATATACAAAACAATTGCCGATCAGCACTGTTATATGATTTAATAAATTAATAGAAAAAAATATTTTTAAATACAAGCTTTTATTTAAATGCTCTGAAAAGAAGAAAATAAACTTTCAAATAAATCAAACCAAAGTAAACCCATAATTTTGTTACATTATAGAATTATATATATATATGTAATATAAAAGCTTGTCGCGAGAATTTATATATCTTGACGAAAGTAATTCCAAGTAGAAATTTTTCTATGAAAGAAATTTATACACGAAAATCTCGCGGAAAGCTTTTATATCATATACATACAATTGTATAATGTAACAAAATTATGGGTTTGCTTTGGTTTGATTTATTTGAAAGTTTATTTTCTTCTTTTCAGAGCATTTAAATAAAAGCTTGTTTTTAAAAATAATTTTTTTACTATTAATTAATTAATTATTTTTCTGTTTTCGCTGGATGTGTTTATAAGTCAGTAACTTTATCGTTTTCTACTCTTCAAGCCCTTTTATTTGATACCCATATTAAAGGGGTTGAAAAGAAAATATAATCCGCCATCTTGGAGAGGCGGCCATATTGACTTTAGTGTGATGTCACTAACTTTATCCCTTTCTAGTTTCTATTCTTCAAGCCCTTTCATTTGATACCTATGTATATTAAGGGGGTTGGAAAGAAAATATAATCCGCCATCTTGGAGTGGCGGCCATATTGAATTTAGTGTGATGTCACTAACTTTATCGTTTTCTACTCTTCAAGCCCTTTCATTTGATACCCATATTAAAGGCGTTGACTAAAAATACCTCATCCGCCATCTTGTGGCGGTGGCCATATTGAATTTAGTGTGATGTCATTAACTTTATCGTTTTCTGCTCTTCAAGCCCTTTCATTTGGTACCCATATTAAGGGGGTTGACTACAAATACATCATCCGCCATCTTGTGGCGGCGGCCATATTGAATTTAGTGTGATTTCACTAACTTTATCGTTTTCTACTCTTCAAGCCCTTTCATTTATTACCTATATTAAGGGGGTTGACTAAAAATACATCATCCGCCATCTTGTGGGGGCGGCCATTTTGAACGCATTACAATATTGAGTATTACATATTGTATTGTCACCACAACTAAATGTGTATGCAAAATTTCAGCTCAATCGGATGACAAGAAATGGTTCTAATTCAGCTTGCAAGATTTGACCTAAACAAACACACTCAAACTAACAAACTAACTAACTAACATACATTGCAAGTTAAATAAAAGCTTGTAAAAAGACTTAAAACATCCCGTAACTCTTATTGAAAAACCCTCTATAAGTAAAAACTGATTTTGTCGATAACTGATTATTTGAATTAAATAAAATTTCTTATCGATGATTACAAATTATGGCACAGGCTAATTTTTCGGCACTGCTCCCACGTCTACGGTTTTTCTCCTGTCGATTAATTTTTTTATTTTAATTGAAACGTCCGGGATGTTAACGCGAATTTGAAAAGCACTTTTCTTGACGAGTTCGCTTATACTAGTGTACTAGTCTATCTTAAACAGCAACAAGAATATTGTACAAATGTACTGTTTGAAGGATCATCATTTTTGGAACATTATGAAATGGATTGAAAAAGAATGTTCACTTTAAAGATTTGGTGGTTACCGACATTTTAAACAGAAAATGAAAGTAAAAGCCACAGTTGCCGACAAGTCTGCTCCACACATTAACCTTCGTGAGATGTTGGGTAGAAATTTCGGACTCTAGAAAACAAATTACACTGTGTAATTCATACACAAACGCATTCTTCTGCAAAAACAAGTTGCATCCATGGTATGACAATACGGTTCAAGAAATCATCGTCGTTTTAGAGTCGGTATAGGTGGCAAGTTTCTAAGCAACATTTACGAATTTGGACGTCAATTGAAGTGAAGAGTGACGTATTTAATAAAAACCTTCGTATGGAATTCGTGGATTTACAAAATGTTTTTAACAATGTGAACGGCAAAACGATATCTGAAATGCTCAAAAGTATAGAGATATCATAAAAGGGCAGACCAGTAATTGCATAATTCGTACTATGAGTAAACGGCGGCTACAGAAATTGAGAAGGACGTAGAGAAGCTGATATTCGTAAAGCAGTGAGACAGCGCTGTACGTTGTCCTCGCTAGTTTTTAACTTATATACCGAAGAAGTACGCAGCTGCATCGGTACCTACATCGGCAACTTTTGCTCTCGAAGACTAAGCAGCGCTCACTGCGGTTCAAATTTGGATGGGTGGTCGGTAATAAAAGCCTTGAACGTGAACCCACCCAATATATTGTGATGACTTCAAAGTTCCCATTCAGGGATACAGAGCATCCAATAGTGGGTGGTTAAGGTTGATGAAGAAAAATATGAAGATTCTAAAGAAGCACACAATGAAGATATAGTGTGTAGAAAACGTTGGCGATAGTATTAGAAAGAGAAATATATAGAAAACAACAAGGCATAGAACAGAGGTAGGATGGTAGGATACTTTCTCTACACGGAGGATTAGTTTGGAACCCACTACAGGCAAAGGGAGGAATAAAGAGAGTTAGAGGTAAAGCCCATCCAGTGAAAGATTAGACCCAGTTAGACTACTGTTTGTCGTTATGGGGATGTAGGATGTTCTACTGGTCTGTTAAAATATGCAATCCAATTTTTACAGCCGTATGTGAAACTTAACATTGCTCCAAACTACTATTTAGCAATTATTTAAATTCCAGTCGTCTTGCTCTCTTTGAAATTTTAAAGCACAGCAATGCTTTAGTTAGATAATTTAGTGCTGCGTCACGAAAAATATAAGGGTTTGAATCAGGAGCACATAGAGGAAATTTTGGGAGCATTTCAGCCTTATTTATATTGCGTTTATACACAAAAGAAGAAGATTTAGTAACAGTCTACAATTAGACAGGCACATTGGCTCCTTAACCTAGAACGTCGGCTTTTTGGATTATTTCGTACCTATCTTCTGAAATTTTATATCAATTTTCGGTACAAATTGCAGGACAATCTGGGTGTTTTCCATTGGAAACACGGCAAGCTTCTTCGTGTGTGCGCATTCGATCACCAAATCATATCTTAGTTAGGTAACATTTCATTTCCTTGTTTTTCATTTTTAAGCCCGCTCTTGTTCTTAAAAGTGAACTATGGCAACACCGTCGATATAAAAATGAGTCTAACTATTTCTTTTTTAGTTTATCCAAACTCTTTAATTGTTTCATACCAGCAGTCGTATTTGATATTCCATTTTTCAAACTATGTATAACTGCTAGTTACCTATGCAAGGAAAGTAAAGAAAACAAAGATATTCTTGTGTTTGAAATATGTAGAGAAAGCACGGGCAATTATGATAATTTCATACAAAAATTACCACATACACTCGAATTGCACTTAAAACCAAAGTATTATTTAAATTATTGAGCAATTACATTTATTTGTTTTACATGTATAAGTAAAGTTGCCGTGGTGTGTCCCCAGACCTACGTTACTCATTCATCCGTTGTTCATTCATCTGAAGCTGCAAGTTATTGGGTTATTGCTGAGAATTATGTTACTATGTCAGATTGCAGGTTATTATCTTTAAACATAATCGAAAGTGATCGTGTTGTTATTATTACTAAATCATTTAAGATTTGATTTCGGTTTTTAAATCTGATATAAATATTTATTTCGGAAATATTTTGTAAGATAACCTTCAGGTTTACTTAATTCTTCCATGCATTTAACTAACTTTTGTTCCAAATATTTTTGCAATTAGTACTCATTGTTTTAAGTTGAAAACGTAATTACTACAACGCTAATTAAACAACCTGTCTTGTGATTACTTAAATTCAAACTCATTGTGTCGCATTTCCAAATTTTAGGTTTTTTATTTTTATATCTAGGCGTTTACTTGCATTCACGGAGCTAGTGTTTTTGCAATTATTAGGTATGTACCTAATTCAGCGGAACGCTAAGAAATTCGTTCATTCATAAAGGCATCTCCTTCAATAAGTGTTGTTTTCTTCTTTTGTCGTTTACGAGTGCTTCTTCTATTAATACTATTCACCTACTTTATGGTTCACGACTCTATCAAATCATAGTGCTTCTTTTAAATTTCTCTTGTAATCAAAATCATACTCCATGTTCTTTTTCTCTAGCCAGTAATTCGCAGCAGAAAAGCGTCTGTTCAATTATTCATCTTCTAGTAAGGAAATATTTTTGTTTCTTTTGCTTATACAAATACATACCTACATATGAATAACCAACATTAGAGAAAGAATTATATTAGATTTTTATGTTTATCTACCTGAGAATCTTTCACCACTGATAAGAAATATTTATGCAGAACCAGATTCATTATATGATGTCCGCTTTTTGTGGTAATATGCATTATTTAATTTATTTTATTTCACGTTAATCTACAGGTCAAAACAGAAACTAATCGTCAAGACGTCAAGACATGATCTCAAAAGATCATCATGCACAGCAAACTAAACTTTAAAGCAGATATCGAAGGTTAGTCAGTTTACAAATTAATGCTAAATACTAAAGATATAAAACAAAGAATGGCGCAGGGCCGAGTTGCGTTTAACAAAAAGAAACAACTGTTATGCTCGAGAACGGTTAATATAGAGACTAGGAAGAGACTCTTAACGTCGTATGTATGGAGTACGGCATTATACGGGTGCGAAACTTGGACAATAGGAGAAGCGGATAGAAAAAGAGTAGAAGCGTTTGAAATGTGGTGCTACAGACGCATGATGAAGATACCGTGGATAGATAAGGTTAGCAATAGGGAAGTATTAGAAAGAGTTGGGGAAAAGCGAAAGGTATGGAAAACAATAAAGAGTAGGAGAGATAGGATGGTAGGACACCTTCTAAGACACGAAGGAATAGTTCGTGACATACTAGAGTCAGAGGTAGGAATAAAAAGAGGTAGGGGTAGGCCTAGATTAGACTACTGCTCTCAAATAGTTAGGGATGTAGGATGTTCTACTTTTAGGGAAATGCGTAGGTTAGCTCAGGATAGAAAAGAATGGAGGTACGCGTCCAACCAGTCTTCGGACTGAGAACCTTATGATGATGATGACTAAATATCTCACATCAGATTCCACATGGGTTCGAACCGGTCACGGGGTCACAACTTGGAACACCAAGTCGCTCGGTGACTTGGTTTTGGTTGTGGCGGGAAGCATCTATATACGTTCATCAATTCTGCGAATCCTTTAGCATGGGTACACTATTGCAGTCTATTTGTCACTTAAATACCTACTTAGTTAAGATGCCAACATTCGCAGCGGCTCTGATGTTGGGTTGGTACTGTAGCGGACTTCTGACTCGATGTATTTTGCCTCCGTGCGATCGATCCTGCCATTGTTTGTTCTTTGCTGCGTTTTTAAATGTTCTTTTTTGACAAAAAAGGTGTTTTCTTCAGGTCCCGCCAGTTAAATGGATCATCATCACCGTTCCGCCCACTTTCGGCCTCGTCGACCGCAGTGACGTCGGTGCGCTTCTTCAGAATCTTCGGAATCTTCATATTCTTCTTCATCAACCTTAATCACCCACTACTGGATGCTCGGCCTTTATAAATGGGAGCGCTGAAGTCATCACAATATATTGGGTGGGTCTCTAGGTTCACGAGTTCACGTATACAGTTTTTAATATATACCACCCATCCAAACCCTAACCGCGAGGAGCGCTGCTTAGCCTTCGAGAGCAAAAGTTGCCGATGTACCGATAACAGTTTTAATACAAAATAGACCAGACACAAAAACATTGGGTGTACCTAGACGCTTGTTCCGGCTACCGGTTACGGGTGCTTCTAGGCATGCGCACTTGTCGGTCTCATAACTCAACACCATATATCCGCTATCGCCACCCAATGAATTGCTTCTGGCATTAAACACGGGTTTGTTGTTGGTTTGGAACAAATGTCAAATTACCCAATTGGATAGAAAATAGGTTATAGATGTAAAACGTCATTTTTTGATTTTACGGGTGCTATTCCAATTCAAAGCAATCTCATGTACAGGTGGGGCAAAATTGCTGGTTAGTATGGGGCTATGATATTTAGAGCTATCACGCACATTTTGTTGAAAATTATAAATCATTCCCTCAAATTTCATTTAAGCGCTTTTGTAACAGATTTTCCTAATAGACTAATTTTGAAACTTTGCTAAAACAAGAAAAACGACAGGGTTGTATTTGATTTTCTCGACATTTGGGCCATTTAAGTTAAAGAAATTTGCAGAAAGAAAATTCGTTGATAGTATTTGAATGAGGTGTGCCCAAGAGATACCGTTTTAAAGCAATACAGAGAACATAATAATAACTATGCTTCTATAAAATGTTGCTGATAGAATTTTGTTTTAAACTGTTTTCATGATATGGCACGGCCAACTTTCTTCGTAAGAAAATGTGGAATTTTAATGCCATATTTAGTCAGACATTAACTTATGACACATCACTAGAATGAGAATTCGTAGTATAATCGAAAGGCACTAAACTATATAAAGGGTGATATTTAAAATAAAAAAGTTAGTGCAACTTCCAGGTATATCAGAAGTGAATTTGGGATGGTTTTTTATATCAAGAGTAGCGTATTTACCAACTATGCAATTGGTCCCAATGTCAAGCCTCTACATCAAATAGCAAGACCGGTAGACTGCACAGATTTCGTGGTCACTCTTTATATAAGTACATATTTGAAATTGGGAGAAAATGCTTTCTTATTTAACTACATTACTGAGGGATAGAGTGGTGTTTACTACACTGCTTGATGAGACCTTGGCAGTCAGGGTGGCAGGTGGTTGTCCGCAGGGTGGAGTTCTATCTCCTCTTGTGTGGAACCTAATTATGGACGGACTGCTTAGGAAACTCAGCGATGAAGGATATTCTCCACTAGGATATGCAGATGATTTAGTCATCACAATCGAGGGAAGATTTAGTAGTACGATTAGGGAACGTATGCAATTGGCCCTGAGTATTGTAGCAGCTTGGACTGAAAAGGAAGGCTTTACCATTAGTCCAGAAAAACAACAATAGTTCCATTTACGCGAAAGAGAAATATAGAGGCTCTTGGACCTCTATATCTCCGTGGTAGAAAGATCTCATTGTCAAGGGAGGTCAAGTATCTGGGGGTTATACTGGACTCAACACTTACCTGGAACCAACAAATCGATAGAATACTCAGAAAGTCGGAAACTACTCTTGCAGTAGTTAGGCGAACATATAACAAAAAATGGGGTCTAAGGCCAGGAATGGTGCACTGGCTGTACACCAGAGTGGTCAGACCAGGAATAATGTATGCGGCTTTGGCATGGTGGCCTAAAGTCAAACAGGTAACTACTAGGCTAAGGCTAAGCAAAATTCAGAGGCTTGCCTGCCTAGGGATAACAGGGGCGATGTGGAGTTCGCCAACTGCAGCCATAGAGACTCTTCTGGACCTCCCCCCTCTCCACTTCGTGATACAGGGGGAGCCGAGACTGCCACTATACAGACTGCAAAACTCTTTTTACCGTGTCCGTCTGGGTACAGAGCACACTAGTATTATTGAGGACATAAAGATCCCATGCTTGACATGAGGACGGATTACATAGTCCCCAAGAACACCACACAACCACTCTTTCAGGTCCCAATCGATGATCCTAGAGTGGAGAACCAAACCAAACAGCATACCTTCCGGCAGTCTAATCTGGTACACCGACGGTTCTAAGACCGACACAGGTGCTGGGTCAGGACTGTTTGGAGATAAACCAAGAGTGAAACTCAGCTCCTCTCTGGGCAAATATGCCTCCGTCTTTTAAGCAGAGGTCTACGCGATACTACAATGTGCGCGGGAAAACATTAAGAGGGGCTACAAAAATCATCGGATCTTTATCTTATCACACAGCCAGGCAGCTTGTGAAGGCTCTTATGAGCCCAAAGATGTCTTCCAGACTGGTGTTGGAATGCTTCGAGCAACTTAATATCCTAGCCATGCGGAACGCAGTGAGACTGCTTTGGATTCGAGGTCACTGTGGGCTGATAGGGAACGAGGAAGCCGATAAACTAGCAAAGCGGGGCTCCAAGGATCCTTTCGTTGGACCGGAACCTGCCCTAGGCATAACTAAGAGTGCAGTCAGACACCAAGTAAACGGATGGATTCGCGCTCAACATCACAATTACTGGAACATGATTCCAGGACACTGGCACAGCAAGTCGTTTATAAAGGGACCTTGCAGGAAAAGATACTCAGAACTACTTTGCCTTAGTAGGATGCAAATTAGAATCGTAACAGGCTTCCTAACGGGACACACGACCGTTAAAGAACACCTGTGGAAGATTGGCAAATATTACGGAGACCTTAACTGCCGCTTGTGTAATAAGGAACGGGAGACAGCTCCACTCTAGGGTCATCTTGTGCAGATGTGAAGCTCTAGACCAGAAGAGGCAGCGAATTTTCTGGCGATGTCTGATGGAACCGGAAGAATTTTCCACGCATTCAATGTTTGACTTGTTCCGTTTGGTCCAAGGCACCAAGATCATGGAATGGGTGTGACTTAGAATTAGGGTGAGCACAATAAACCCATTTTGTGGCTGCAGTGCATCTGAGCCTACGGGCAGGCAGGCCCTAAGGGGAGAAAGAAAACTATATTACTGCCAACTATGATTTGTATTTAAGAAAATTCAACTTTATGTAATAACTTGAAATTTAATTATTAAAAAAACATTGTTATACATTGTGATAAAATACTCAGGTTTCAAAATGTTAAAAATTTTGCCTATATTTTCTACTTTGTGAATGCGGCATCTATTGTCAGTCTTACAAGGTCAGAACAGGTTAAAAACACTCTAGCATTGCGTTTACCTACAACCTAAGACTCAATTTACGCAATGCAGCCGACATATGTATAGCCGTACTTTACTCTAGTTCTGTCAATAAATTTACCAAACGAACCAATTTAAAATACTGATTGCAAAATAAATTTCTATGCACTGCAACATTCCAGATTAAGGTTAGGTTGCAGATGTCGAGTACTACTTTTATGTGTAACATAAACGTGCAGCAGCGGCCAAGATCACCTCAAAAGTGAATATAATTAGATAACGTCGTGGGTTATTAAGTGTATGAAATGCTCGAGGAATTCGTCTGAAACTTTTCTAATTAAGAAATGGTTGAAATAATTTTTATAATTTTCAGCTATTTGAGATCGAAAATGAGAATGTATCAATAACTTATCAACAGTTAAAAAAACATTGATTTGGGTTATTTGTTTAATGAATAACGGTATTATTGTACCCTTACAAGTTCTACTGTTGGTCGCTAAAAAGCATGTGGTAATAATAATTATTACCAAACTGAAAACGGTAGACTTTTGGACGTTGAGACAGGAGATTCATATTTGCTTTATTTTCTTTCGAAAAAGCGAACCGTTAAAAATTACCCCATGTTTACAGCAAAATAATGTTATAATTTTGACATTGTCTTGCCACATTATTATTATAACATTTACCACACAGTTAAATGTTTGCAGTGGACAAAGGAATTTAAAATTCAGTTCAAAACTTCAATACTGTTTTACGCGTATAATATATTTCTCAACATATTTTTTTATAAATTAGTTACAGTTTTGCAAATTTAACCTTGCTAGATCCGTAACATTCCACAGAAGTGAGCGAAGAAAATAATCGATTGAAAACAAAGATATACTAATATGATGTAGGTAGGTAATAATGGGAAAGCATGCAGGAACATGATTTTGTAAACTATACAAAACGAACTTAAATATGGGAATGTCCGGATAATATATATTGTTGGAGTGTTCTGCTGTTTCCTAAAAAACTGGTTGATCAACCATGAAGCTTTCAGGGTTTTTGAAGGGGAGTGGCCTATTAGAAGTCTATGGAAACCTACTGAAACTAAAGGACTGAAAGTTTGGGTATCCTCGTTTTAACTGAAGTCACCGGGATCCATCGAGAAATTCAGATACTGGATGTTGTCGCACACCTTGAATTAACTGCAAAGTACGTATCGCGTTTTCAGATTTTGAGATTACTTTACCAAGGTTTTCCCTAAAACATCAGTAAGTTCTGATATATTTCGAAATTTTTAGAAAATTCTGCACGAACAATTACTTCCATGAGGATTCGTCACTTTGAATAATTAATCTAGCAAAAATTCAAAAATTCTTGTCTTAACTGCGAATGTTGGGGCTTCCATACAGGATGAGATACAACGACGAATATGGACAGGATGCTCTCGAGAACGCAAAAAATTTGAAAATTTTGAATCTCAAAAACTTGTCCAAGTCAAATGTTCGTAAACCCGTTTGGTTACATTAAATCTAGTATATATATATAATCAAAAAACCTCTTTTACCCTAAGGTGTGAAGCAGTTATTTACAAAAATAAATAAACTTACAATTCCATCCTAATTTAAACTTAACTGTAATGACTCTAACACAGTAAAATTTCAACAACAAAAGCAATTTCAACATTTAACTCGCAAAACAAAATTAATACTCTGAACATGCAAAGCTCCACAAAATTTAATGATCACTTTTCACTTTTGTACACAAACTTGGTCCACTCCTTTTTATTCTTTGACATCTTCTTTGCTGTTACCCATGTTACTCCTCTCTGCTCTAAAGTTGCTGCCACTTCGTCATTCCAGATCTTCCTGGGTCTTCCTCTCGGCTTGGCACCCTGTCCTCTTGCTTCCCATATAAGCTTCACTGGTCGGTTATCATTCATTCTGTTAAGGTGACCAAACCACTTCAATTGTTGTCCTCCTATGATATGTAGAATCGGGTCAACTCCTAGCTCTTCTCTTATTGTTTCATTTCTAATTCTGTCTCTTCTTGTCACTCCTCTGACTCTTCTTAGGTATTTCATATCTACAGCCTGTATTTTACTCTTCAGCGCATTAGTTAATACCCAACTTTCGCTGCCAAATGTCAGCACCGGTCTAAAAATCGTCTTATATACAGTCATCTTAGTTTTTGTGCTTACTTCCTTTTTACTTATAAACGGTTTGCTTAGGCTGTGATATAGTTTTGCAGCACTACTTATTCTGTCGTTCACCTCGGGTTCCATGTTATCATCTCTATTTATTAGTACTCCCAATTACTTGAAACTTTCAACCTGTTCTATCTTTTCATGGTTTATAAATATATTAACAGTTTTTTCTTTATTTCCCATTACCATCACTTTTGTTTTACTTGTGTTTATCTTCATATTCCTCTCTGTAAGTTCTCGTTCCCATATTTCCAAGTTTTCTTTCAGTTCGTCCTCGGTAGCGGCACAAATCATTAGGTCATCGGCAAATGCACATACTGAGATCTTGATAGGTTTCAGTTTATTGTATCCTATATAGACTTTATGAGTCTTCCCCTCGGTAGTTTTTATTATTTCGTCCATGAACAAAATAAACAATGTTGGACTCATAACTCCTCCTTGTCTTAATCCATCATTTATTTCAAACATACCAGATTGCATGTTATCTTTCCTAACGTAGCTTCTATTATTTGTGTATAGGCTTCGGATTGCACTTTGTACTGAAGTCTCGACTCCCTTATTTCTCAGAATTTGCCATATCTCTCTCTGTGGGACTCTATCGAAGGCCTTTTCCAAATCTAGAAATGCTAAATACATTTCTTTGTTTTTGATTCTGGATTTTTCAATCATCTGTTTTATAGTGAAAATATGGTCCTGTATGCTCCTTCCTTTTCTAAACCCGCTTTGCTGTTCGGCTAGTTGATTTTCCACTACGCTCCTTAGTCTTTTTTCTAATATATTTTCATATAATTTGGATGCGATACTTAGCAGTGTGATACCCCGGTAATTTTCACATTTTTGTATGTCCCCTTTCTTGAATATAGGTACTATTATTCCAATCTTCCAGTCATCAGGAACCTCGCCAGTTTCATATGCTATGTTGAAAATTCTTGTTAGCATCTCATTGCCCTGAATTCCCAGATTCTTGAACATTTCTGGGGTCATCCCATCGTGCCCAGCAGACTTTCCTTTTTTTATAGACCTCACAGACTCCATGACATCTTCAGTTTTTATACTACTATCTCCCTCTTCTGGTGGTAGGCATGTTTTCTTTTCTGTGCCTGTACTGTTACTGTTGTCCATATTTAAGAGATCCTTAAAATATTCTTTCCATCTGTCCATAATTTCATTTCCTTTTGTAATAACCTTGCCGTCTTTCCCCTTCACCTGTCTTAAGGTATATTCTTTTCTTTGCCTCAGTGTTTTCAATACTTTGTAAAACAGTTTTTGATTAGCTTTACTATCATTTTCCATTTTTTCCTCGAACTCTTCCCAAGATTGTGCTTTAGCCTGCAATACCAGCTCTTTTACTTTTGTCCGTTGTTCTTTATACTCCTTGTAATTTTCTTCTGTTTTTACTCTCAACCATTTCTTCCATTTTTCTTTTTTAATTTTTACGTGACCCCTTATTTCTTGGTTCCACCATCTAGTTAATTTCTTATTCTTGTTTATTAAAGCTGATCCACATACTTCCTTCGCTGTGTTCAAAACGACCCCTTTGAATTTGCTCCACATTTGCTCTAAGTTTAGGTTTGCCCACTCATATATGTTTTGTTCAATTTTAGATTCTATTCTTTCTATAAACTTTCTTGCCGTATTTAATTCCTGTAATTTATATATCTTGATGATTTCTTTTGCTCTATTATCCGTTATTGGCTTTCCTTGTTTTTCTGTCTGTAGTTTAATTTTAGCCTCTACTAAATAATGGTCACTATATAGTTCAGGTTCTCTCTTAACTCTAACATCCAGTATTTCTTTTCTAAATGTTCTGTTAATGATGATATAATCTATTATGGATTTTTCATTTCTATTTCTGGCTTCTCTTGTATACTTGTGTACATCCTTGTGCTCAAAGAATGTATTTGATATAATCATGTTATTCTCTACACAGTAATTAATTAATCTATTTCCGTTATTATTTCTATGGCTTTCTCCATGTGTGCCTATTACATCAATTGCGTCATTGGTCCTTCTTCCAACACGACTATTCATATCACCCATTATGATCAGCCTCCCTTCCACTCTTTCTGTGACATCGGTTAACTCTTCCCAGAATTCATCTTTCTTTACTGCCGTTTCATCCTCACTTGGGCCATATACCATTATAAAAGTTGTGTTGTTTTTCTTGTCTAATTGTATTTCAAGTTTCAAGATCCTTTCCGATATGAATTCCCAGTTCTTTATATTTTCTACGTGTTTCTCATTAATTATGCAACTAGTAATAATCTAGTAATAATAGTAATAACATTAATGTGTTCTTTCGGCGCTCTCGCCAGAGGTTATCACCTGAAGTTGTTTTGTTCGTATAAAGCACACCTAACTATACAGGGTGTCCCGGTGAAGGTGGGAAATCTCTCGGGTGCGTATAGATTACACGAAAATAACACCCCAAGTTCATATAAAGTTTTTTCCTACGACCTTCCCCTGCCGAAATATTCTCCCTTAAATTGGAGAAATAAAAATCATATTTTTTTACATAAAATTTTTATTTTTAATTGTATTTCGATAATTTTCTTTGTGACGTACGTAGTGATTGAATGTCGATAAAATAATGCGGCCCGTTTTTTGATAGTGCAACAGGGAAGCAAGGGGTGAACTACCCCTTATCTTCTTAACTTCATATTTTTTAAGGGGCTGAATATTTTTAATTTTTAACCGCATTTTGATAATAAAAAGTTACTCTTGTTAGGTTTCGATAAAATTAAGCGTTTTCGAGAAAATGAAACTCAGCGAGTAAGAGGTACAGTGTTTCTACGATTTTCGTCTTTATTTTTTCTGCTATTATTTTCAAAGATATCAAAAAATCGAAAACTCTTTCAATCAATTATTTCATTAAAAATTGTCCAGGTCCGTATTAAGAAAAAATAAAAATTGACGATGTAGACAACAGACGAAACGTTGTACAAAAATAACCTTAACAGTTTGCGAAAGGTAGAGAAAATTACATTAAAAAATTGCTTTCGGTTTTTCGAATCCCAGAAAAAATGAAAACGGAAATCGTAGAAACACGGTACCTCTTGCTCGTTGAGTTTTATTTTCTTGAAAACGTTTCATTTTATCAAAACCTAACAAGAGTAACTTTTTATTAGCAAAATGTCCGGGGAAACAAGAAATGCGGTTGAAAATTAAAAATATCCAGCCCCTTAAAAAATATGAAGTTAAGAAGGTAAGGGGCAGTTCACCCCTTGCTCCCCTGATGCACTATCAAGAAACGGGTCGCATTATTTTATCGACATTCAATCACTAGGTACGTCATCAAGAAAATTATCGAAATATAAACTATCTCAAATCTTATATGAACAGGCCTACCACTTTGACCCATATAAATACTGTTACAATCAGTACACCTCAGGTAAAGACACCAGTGTTTGACACTGCTCCAGTAATCGACACATTCACATTTTGGTTCGCATATTGATAAGAATACTAAATTTACATTGGCTGAAGTGTTCGTAGTACTGAGTAATAATGCATTTTGCAATATTGAAATTTGTAATACTTGAAACAGCTAGCCTCACTTCAGTAAAATGTGGCACGAAATTGTGGTTGGTTGACCGATAATGAGTTCTTAGGTAGGATAATTATTAAGGTCTGACAACACTTCATTAAATTTTAATATTGTTTTGTACTAAAAAATTGTTAAGAAAACTTGACCTAACCTCATTTGGGTGAGCAATAAATGGAACTTAAAATTCCCCTTTGTTTCAGTCATCGACACAATATGTCAATAACGTCCCAAAGCGAACAAAGAACAAAATAGTTTTTTTCAAATTCGGTTGTGGGTATGTATTAGGAACACATGCATAATAATACTAATATATTGTTTTTGTTTGCTGGAACAATTTCTTTAGTGTCAATTACTGGAGTGTCAATCATATGACCACTGAAAAACGTGAGTGTCAACAGCACGCGTGTCTTGCGGTTAACGTTAATAAGTTGGCACTAATTTTTAAACGTACCTAATATGCACTGCAATAATTTTTCATAATGAAAAATAAATGCACCGGTGCTTTGATATACATATAAAATATAATGTACGTATCTCTAAATCTATGGTAAGTATAGTATGAGCCACACAAGCGTGTTAGTAATATCAAAGAAAGTTGGCCTGCAGCATCTGTTGCATCCGTTTGACGTCTGCTCGTCTAGATCTAAGAACGTTCTAAGAGTCTGATTTGCATAACAGCTTAAGGCGAACTTAAACCGGCAGTTATTTTATTGCTCTCGTGTCTACTGGGTCAGGCGATCACAAAGAAATGACTTGTGTTGTAAGGCAATCCAGAGAACAAACAACCGAACGCTTAAGAATTGTTACAAAAGAACGTAAAAAAGACTCGTGTCTATTCAATTTTTAGGCTAATTGTCGTTACAGATTATCCTATTGTTACGTAATATTACGCGAGAAAATGCAGCTTTCAACGTTGAAGTTTAGTATAATTGCTCTTAATACTGTGACCCAGCATTTCTTTGAAAATAATAGATTATGCAAAACGAACACACCTAAGGTTTTTTAGTTTTTGTATTTAGATTTGATGAAGTGAACATGAAGGGATTCAAATCACCCATTGTTAACAAAAGTAGACAGTATTTTGTAACAATTTTTTTTAATTAGGTCCGTAATGTATGTTTCAATGCAAACTGGCGTTGTAATTTAGAGTACCAAGACTTTGTTCGGCTGCAGTAGATCAGCAGGATAGGGCTGTTGGAGTTGCAGTTGCAAGGTCACCCATTAGTAGGGGGTGTTGCAGAATGGGACTTTTGAGCACGTGGTCTGCTGGTTTCTAGAGACCTGACTCGTTTATTAGCCTTCATGTCACCATGTTAGCCTGCATTCCCAAGTGGAAACAGGAATTGATTCAAGCTCATGACATGTTGCCACTGGGCGGGCGTTTGATTATATTTGAAACTCGTTTTCCCCGAGGGTATCCACTTGAAAATTTGTTCCTTTGCTAATGGTTTTTCCACCAACGGGACAGAAAGAAGTGAAAAAACTATTGCAAGAATTCAATCTTAAAGTCACACACTTTAAGATTAGATTCTCGCAATAAAGGGGGTGTTGTGGATTTATTTTCTGTTCCCCTGCAGTGCGGAGTGCGCGAGAGGAAACTGTCGAAGGAATGTTGGTGGAGCAGAAGTTAGGTATTGGACTAACAGGTCAGTCGAGCGTTCTGTACCAATTCTGTAATGAACGTCTACCCCTACCCTTATAAGTTTCTACCTGTCTCCCTACCTGCCGGCTAATTAAACTACCTGATCTACCTAATACGGCCGACTAATCTACCTAATGTGATCGCCTAAAAAAGGCCCCTACGTTGTGTTTCCCAACCTAATTTCCACTACAGCCCAGGTGACTTTGGATGAGATGGGTTCCCGAAACGTCACACAAATTTATTTCTCAAAATGATCCACGGAATACTTTTAATTTGTTTATTGGAAAATATAATAATTAAAAAGACCTATTTATTTGGACATTCTATTAATTGAATAAATATGTTCTAAGCAGGGGGTGTTCCTATCTGAACGTAGCAATTAGCATTAGTATTATTCCGGTATCATCTTGATTGTCAAACGGTTAATCGGCTTTAGATAGTCCCCGTAAATGGAGCATTTGTGTCTACTCCTACCTTTCGGGAATATGTTTTCTTTTCCCCTTTTTTGACAAGTTTTCCGCTCTTCCGAAAGGCTTTTGGCCCATGCATGTCAAATACAATTTTCCATTCACCTTATAACATTTTCTTCTATTCTGGTAATTGTACAAAGTTAGGTTGCGTTATCTAAGATTCCAAATATAATAGCTGCTATTGCCAATACGCCCAAATCAAATTCAAACAACCTCGAAATTTGAGAATAAATGTACAAAATCAATCAAAATCAATCAAGTCAATTTTTTTACACATTGTTGTCATAAGAAATTGCAATTGGCAGACATTTTCTGCAGTTAAGGGCAGAAGGCAGACGTACTGAATTGGGGAGATGGTGAGGGCTCGGTGACAAATTAGTGTCTACATTCAAATTTTTGTGCCAAGTTCCAAAGATCTGCCTCCGTTTTAAGACATGAAACAATGTCTCTCAGCTCTAAATTCAGGTTCGTCAATAGTCAAGTAATGCGTGCAAAAGATTTGAGGCTGACACAAATTTGTCACACAACCTGTCCAATATTTATATGTTTTATTAAAAACAAAAAAAAATAAATGAGCCGATAGTGCCCCTAGCGTTATTTTGGAATTTACAAAAATCAAGCTGTTAAAAATGGTTTATATGATAAAGTTTCTGCATCCATTTTGTCCAGATACTTTAACTCAATTCGTTCAAAAGAAGAGACAAGTGCGCAAAGTGGGCAGTTCACAGTGGAAAATGACCGATAGATACCCTTGATGTTACCTTATTGATGAAGCAGGATTCCATCTTCTCAGAGAGCTCCCTATTTTTAAAGTAGCGTTTTTATATTTCATGGCGAGTCTTATCAAGAGATCCAGTTTAAGAATTTTCCCTCTTTTCCGGTGGGGCACAGCAAAAAATTCAAACTATCAGGGATGTTGTCCACACAGCTTTATGCTTAGCTTCTGAACTATTATTTAGAGAGGTACAGTACTGATAACTTTCTTTCACTTAAATTCATCTAATGTATCATATTTCCTAAAGCTGAAGCCCAAAGCATTTGCAATTTATAGAGCGATTAAACTCAAAAATTTGAGTCTAGTATTCGTTTACATAGGAGCTCGCTAATGGCCTTCAAGGCCGTGTTCCCTGTCTACTTGGTTGTCGTTGCGGTTTTTGGTCGTCACAGTCTACATACGCATAATATACCTAAGTTCGCATGTGTATTCTGACTTAACCTACGCTGTAATATTTTGAAATTCGCAATGGTACAGTTTAAAACCGCTATTAAATGTTATGTATTTGGATAAAAGAGAAAATATACTTTATATAACAATGCGAAAAATATGTAATTTGTAGATTACGAGAATTGCGATATGTTTAACGAATGTAAAAATATTCTTTCCTTTTTCAATACGCCAGTCTGTGGAAAACAAGTACTTACCTAAGTTAAGTCGTTCCAATTAATATAATTTGAATAGATTTTGATAAAAGATAACACAAATAAGTAGAACACTAACATAGAAGAGCCAGTAAGTACATATGACGTTGGTAAAGTAGCATTGCTTCCAATTTCCAAATAATTAATTATTACCATTTAAATTTTCTTAACAGAATTTTGAAATCTAATTTTAATAAATAATTCTCTATATTTAAGGCATTTCCTTGGTAGATTTATGAAATCAGAGTTGTTGAATATTTAATTCATCTATGTAGCAAGCCGGTAAATCCTAATGAAGAAGTGAAATTTTGTGGAATTCCAGATTTGTAAGTCATGGCAATAAGATTACTTATTATTACTAATTTGGTAGCGATCAGTCTATTTCGATGTTTTTGATACCTATTCTCACTGTAATACGTCTGTATCAAATTGTGTGCAATAAATGGAGGACCTCAAAGGTAGCCCAAAAACACGAAAATAACTTTGAAAGACTTAGTTTCTGAGATATAAGCTTTATATGCTGTATTATTTACAACAAATTTATGTAAATAATATGGAATTACATGATCCATACATTCACAGCTTCAGTGCTTATTAATCATTTGTGTAAGGTGTGGAATAAAACCTAGACAGTCGTATAAACCAGAGGAAATACAATGAAGTGTTCTCGAATTCCACGTTTGATAATTCAGTCATTTCTTTAGAAGTTTCTTCCGTATGGTCTTATTGCCCTTCCAGAACGATTCTTTGCTATTCAAATTATAGGATGATTGCCAACAAGGAGGACACATCTGTTTTAGAAAGCTTTAGAAGACCATTCAGTAAATCGGAAACTGAAAATGCAATGAATGCAATGAATAGTGAAGAGCTAAGAGCAAAAGGAAATATCTTGAGTATAACACTGAATAAAATTTGATTCTCATTAGGAAAGGATCCAAATAGTAAGCATGCACGTAATTTAGTAAGCTTGTAAATGATTTGATAATAAATACTTGTGTGGAGAATACAACATTTAATAAATGAAAGTTTATTTTGTATAATAACGGTAGTAAATATGAAATATTACCAATTTAAAATAATTATGAATTGTTTCGAAAACTACCGGCAGTTAAATACAGGAATAAAGACTTTCAAAACGATAATGTACAATGTTAAATAAATATCTGCTGATGTCCGTAAACTTGTTACGAATTAGCGGCAGTTGGTTGAAAGTTGTCTTGTTTTCGGTTCGTGTGGAGACGCGCTGCGCATCAGCTTCACTTGGACGTCCCATTTTGTATGAAATCAATATACCCTACCGCCTTGATTTTAGTTGATTTTACTATGTTTAGGGTACCAAGTGAAAACAACAACGGTAAATGAAACAGAAAATTCTGCAGAACGGCTAGAAATTCTTTGAATTGTGGGAGAGCAAATTGGCATTTTGATTCAGATCAGGAACTATGTTTCTTGTTCAATTGTTTAATTTTATTCAAAGTTTTATAACATTTACTGTTTTTTCCTGCTAGTGTTTATTTATGTGCTTAGTTGAACAATAAATATTTTATTATGATTTAATTAATGAAGCAGTAAAAAGAACACGTAACAATTATAGGATCTATAAGAACTTCAACAAAAAGCATTAACCGCGAACCGATTAGTTTTTCTCCAGATGTAAGAATTAATTTTATTAGACGTTAATTAAGTTAATGGGTTCGAATTAATATTCAAAATAGGTATATAATATAAAATTACATGAAACCCGAGACGGAACGTCTTGGTTTTTATCCCATTAAAGTTTATTAACTACGTAATATTACACTTTCATCTTTACGCAGTGTAGTATCACGTGCGTCCCGTAAGTGATTAAAGAGCAGTCAGCGATTTTAAACCGTAAAATGTTAGAGAGAGGAAAATGTTTCTTTGCTTTTTTCTTCTTTTTATTTGAAAGAACTTACACTAGATACCAAAAATTTTGATATATAATTAAAGTTACAAAATATGTACGAAACTTTTCTTGAATTTATAATTCATTTAAACTTGCGGTTATAGTACAAGATATATTCGTAAACAAGTTCAGGTACAGGAAATGGATTATTCGAAGTAAGCAGATAGGCATATTTAATTTTTTGTTGTACACTTAGATCGTGGGAATAGAATATCGCACTTTCTCCCATTGCTTTCCTTAGCCAGTTCGCCTACATATTTTTTGACACATTTTTACTTACGATGAACGCCCGGTATTTCTATCTATTTATCATAGATGGCTTGTAGCAACCGTGCTTCTTGTTATTTTATTCGCAAATGCAACTAAGTGAAATTCCGATGACGACGCCTTGGTGGCATGCTGCCTCAAAGACCTACAGCACTGGGTGTATTAGTACTTAACTACTGTTTCCTTAAATTTATTTGTAAACATCTTTAATGGTCTAGTGGTCGGTGCGTCATTCAATAAATACGCAAGACTAAGGGTTCGCGGCTCGCAGCGGTCAACCACCTTAATAGAATTTTTCAGTTCAAGAAGCTTTCAGTACACTTTCGATATTGCAATGCCAATTTCGAAGTTACTTGCAGACATAGTTATACGCGAAACTGTGGAAAAAGAGTATTTGTCCACGACTATCTTATAATATACTCTTTATACTTGTGCTTCTTCAATCATAATTAGATACATTAATCACTGCAGTGATTAATGAATATTATTCACTACACCAATAGGAACATCGCTTTGACGCTTTTTTACATTTATTCAGTAGGCCGCGATCGCGATGTGTCAGTTCAAATTGAAACGTCAAATCAGCATGGTTTGCTTTTAATTTGAAATGCATATTCTAAAAAAGAAGATATAATGAGTAGTGAGAGTGAAAACGAGGTTTCTTTAACAGCACCAGCAATAAAAGAAGTTGCAGAACTTGCCTCATTAGATTCATTGCCCAAAAAACCAAGAAAATTATACCTTAGAGCGTATGTATGAATCTTTCGTACACTGGAGAAGGGAAATGAAGGTAAATTCTTTCTGGGAATCTGTTTTGATAGTCGTGGACAAAGTATAGTATATAACTCGTTATAATGATGCTATTATTACCTCGGATGATTACAAAACTCGCTCGTTTCACTCACTCGTGTTGTAAACTTCATCCTCGGTAATAATAGCATTCATTATAAACTCGTGTATAATACACTATTTTCCATTTCTACTTTAGTATTAATTAGTGGTCCTGGACCGTTTGAACAACTACTCCTCGGGCAAATACTTCTACTTTAGAGAAAAGCATTATAATACGTCAAAGTAGTTTGAAGACTATTGTGCAAAAAAGTGGAAAATTAATATAGCACGGGCTTCGACTGAAACCTTTATAAACGGAAAACAAGGCTTATTGTGTGATCCAAGCAGTACAATAAATTATAAGAATTAAATAAGCACGCGGATTATTTCGAAATCATGAAATAAATTGAAATCTGTTTTCCACTGTAGTTAATTGAACCCCTTTCCTTCCCTCAAAACTAATCAGAGTTAAATTCGTTTCACTTGTTACCTCCCTCTTTCACGCGCTTAATTTTGAAGCCTGGAGAACACAAACCAGAGCTAAAAGTTTTTAACTTCGTTTACTGACCCGTGTACTTTCAAATATTTATGGTCACCTTTTATCTACTTGCTCTTTTATTTTATAGTATTGCAAATCAAACGATATTCTTACATCAGGGTGACTTAATCCAATTTAATTCGTACATGCTATTTAACAAACGCCCTTATTACACATGCACCTGCATACAGCGAAAAATGTAGTAATGTATTGGTGCCCGTGAGCGACATCTTTTACCGCCCCATACTTTGCAATAATAGTTGTTTACATAAGTTGATTATAATATCATATTATGCAAGTAGTATTATCAGGAAACACTTACGAGTTGAAAATCAATTATATATGTTCAGATACTAATTTTATACGTTTTGGGTGCCTTAAAACAAATATATGTTTCGTAATGTTAATTAAGTGCTTAAAATGAGAAATTGCAAACTATAATCAGATTATCGTTGTATTCATTTCATCAAACTGTTTTAGGTGCCTTTGTGACATTACTTTGAACTTTTTCATGCCACACTAGTTTCGTGTCCTTGTCTTGCAAGGCTAGCCAAATTAGAATGTTGATCCTAGAAGGGAACCATGCGGTTCTCCATAATTTAAAGTACCTACTTGTAGCATTATTAGAATGTTTCTTATAATTAATTATGGCTATGAAACTTATAACAGATTGAATTAATTAAACGCGACAACGGACAGTTCACTATTATTTACAAGATATGTGGTACCCACGTATTGAAAAGGAAATGCCAGGCTGTGGTTTTTTCCAGGCGAAGGCTGATTGAATGCAAATGTAAGGCAGGCTTATAAATGTTAAGATTTTTTCGTCGTTAAACTGGAATTCTTGCTCTGTGTGTCAATTCACTTTCAGTTTATGTTTTGCAGGCAGGACTTTAAAATTTATGCCCAGAAATCTTCGCGAGTTTCTTAGAATTGGAATTATGTAAGTTATTTGCCTATTTCTGGAATGACCAACGGTAAAAATATACGTAAGATGTCAAAATAGAGAATTATTCGGCCCTAGTATAAGCACCCTTAATTTTCATAAGGGAAGAAGTTAAAAAGCATCTAATAGAATTCGAAGTTACAAAAACGTAGGTAGCCTAAAATTAGGGACACTTTGAAAATTCAACTTTCTTGGTATTTATCAAAATAATAAATGTATTTAATACTTTGAGGCAATAACGAGCTTTTCTGAGAACTGTTACCAGCTTTTGCGATTTGCTTTGCACAATAAGGTTTAATATTTTCGATTCTTAGGAAATGTCTGCAGGTGCTCTTCATAAGAAGTTTATCTTTCGGAGTCTATTTTTCATTTTTTTTTCGCTCGGGAAGCCTAGTCTATATATATTTATTTCTCTACAATGACTAAATTCTGTTGCGTTGTAGCGTTGTCGCAGGATGATCGGCGGCAATGTGTACGACTTTCAACAGTTCAACGCTTCCAAGAAACTGGTAGACCAACGAGAAGACCAACATCAGGGCGAAGAAGGACCACCATGAGGTCATCGACGCGCGGCACTTGTTGGCAGACGGTCATTGGCGACGTGCAATCAGTTACGTTTATAGTCGTCCCCGCTGTTTCATTCCAGTTTTGTTTCTTCTAGTGTGTGGTCGTCTGTCATTGTGAAAATTTGTGAAAATTTTGGCGTTTTCATTGTTTACAAATTGTTGCGTTGGTTTATACTGGGTATACTTTTTAAGTTAATTTTCAATGCCATAAAGAAGGTTACTAAATTGCAACTTCTGAAAATTTTTATAAAAATACCGCTCACAAATAATCCACCTGTATATCAATTATCTTAACGATATTTATAATATTTGTAATCTTTTGCAAGCAAATATCGCCAGTAGATTTTATTATCAGTAAGAAAATTGTATATTAGTAATTTGTCTTCGAAAGTTTCGACTTCAAATTGCGTAAACTGCTTCTCAATAATCACAATACGATTTTTTCATGTCAAGCAGGCTGTGGGCGCAGTTATCACTTCAGCATTTTTAATATCTTAGATTCTTTTTTGTGTTATAAACATGATAAAATTTTAATTAAATAAATTGACATCGAAAAAATTGTAAATCAGTAATTTTTTTAGTCTGTTTTACGTAGTCTCTTGTGGTCGTTCGACAGCTAATACGGATTGAATCGAACATACCTATGTAACTGGAATAGAAAAACTTTTGTTTGGTTTCAGAAAGAAGATACTATTATAAAAGGTATGAAGAAACTGTACTAGTACGTTCTTCTGTATTGAGGCCATGCTACATTGTATACTTATGCTAGAAACTGAAGACTTACTCGAGGTTATTTAAGCATAGCAAACACCTTGCCGCGGTTTAATTAATCATCTTCTAGACAAGTGACAAGTTACAACATTTGTGTACATATGTAAGCAATTTTGCGATGAAATCATTTCCTCTTTACATTGAATACACCAGGGTCTTTACCGTACTTATACATTCGATAAAGGCGACCTAACTTAGGTCAATTAATGAGATATAATGCAAAAAGCAGGATGCGCTCATAGTTCATTAATTCGTGCTCATAACTTTTATAGAGAGTCATTAGTTTCAAGATGATTTTTATTCGAAATTGAAAATAATCAAATCGAAGACAAAAAGTAAAATATTTTGATGATTAACGTGAAATATTAGAAAAGGATTTCGATTCCTCACCTTTATTACAATAAAAGTACTATTATTGATATTGGAAATGGGTATAGGTGCCATATTCTACCAAATTGCACGAAAGTTACATTAATTTATTCTACTTAACTGTAATTACAATTTCTGCTAGGGAATTGTCGGTTATTGCCAACGATTATTGGATTAGTAATAACTCGTAAAATGTCAATTATTCTGCAAATTTCTACAGGACATGTGCAGATTTATATGCAAGTGAGAGTTGATTTTACGAGGTTTTATTATGACATGTACTTTCTCGTTGACTTTTGAATATTGTTTCTGAACTGTAACAGAGTAGTATTTCCCTGAAAAAGCATGGTTGACCATGTCAATGACTCGCGTGCATTTATTAGTATAACGAATTTCAAAGATAAAGGAATTCTGAAATTTTCCAGATTTTGTAGCAAACTTCTGTTTTGCGAATTCATTGTTTTCATTTTGCAATAACAAGCAATTTACAACGAAGTAAAAACATGTATGTGTGAAAAACAGTATCACGTACTAATGTCAAGGACACTATGAATTTGCAGTTCCCAAGGACAGATTATTTTAGTAATTTTATTGTTACCTGCAGGTATTTAGAACTTATCAACTGTGCATACTTAAAAAATAGGTGCTGAGATATATTGTTGCTAAATATAAATTAAGGTAAAATTGTCTGATCATGCAAGTTTTTGCAATCGACTGGGTAAATTTCAGAACAGAATTCACTTGAAATCGTATTGCTGTTTGGCAACTAGAAGTACATTTCTACGAAAATACCCAATTTATAACTGTTCCGTCATTCTCTGACCGTGTTTTAGAATGGGTTATTAAATATATACAGGCACTGTCTGCAGATGACTAATGGGACCGCAATTTTTACTTCACGAGCCTTTATTTGACCTTGCATCGCTTTGAACTGAGAGCAAGGAAAAGCTTTTGACAAGATTTATTAAATACACTCTGCACAAAAATTATCGCATCACCTAATGTTTGCTTAATATTCTTTAAAAAATAATCAAAGGGATACACAAGTGTATAAAATGGGCTCACAGGTTTAAAGTAGTGATAATGCAATATAGTAAAAGGTTCGGGAGTCAGGTTTGGTAGGCGTAATTACAATATATCGTTACAGGTGGAAAAAATTACAAAATCTTTTATGTGACAATTTATTTAAAAGAATTATGCAGGATAATTTTTATCTGAATATTGGTTCTTAATATCGAGTAATTCCCTCTTTGCTCTTATTACATATTGAATTCGCTCTGGCATACCATCAAAAAGATTTTGCAGGTACATATCGTTGGTTCATAGTGTTCCAAATTACGTCCAACTCGTTTTTCAGATCTTGTAGGGTTCTGCGTGGAACTTGTTGCTGCTGAATTGTTCCTCCTACGTGGTCCCATACGTGCTCGATGGGGTTAAGGTCCGGACTGCTCGCAGGCCAGTTCATTCTGACAATATCAACATCATGAAGGTAGTCGTTTACTATCCTGGCCATGTGTGGTCATGCAATCACTGTCGTCCTTAAAAATGAAATTGTCACCTACAAAAGGATCATAGGCGACCACATGGGGTTCATGAATGTCCCTTATGCATCCATCGACTGCCAATCTTCCACCATTCATAAATAGCCCATAAATAGAAGTTCCTCCCCCTACCAAGATTGACCAACCTGCAAAATTTACTTTTTGTCGGATGCTATATTGAAAATAGCGAGCATTCGGCCGTTTGTAGACCGGCATACGTCTATCTGATGCATATAAACAAAATCGTGATTTATCGGTGAAGAGCACATTGGACCATTCTTTGATACCTTAGCGAGTGCCTTAGCTCTCTGACAAACTGTAATCGCGCAACTCGATGTTCTCTGGTGAGGCATGGCCCAGAGGTAGTAACCTTTGGCCGTATATTTTCTTCTCGAAGACGATTTCTGATTGTTTAAACACAAATTTCAACATTTTGAGCACCTAGAGATCATTTTTAAACATTAGAGCAGTAAAGTGACGTGTTTTTAAAGTTGTGACCCGTCTCTCCCTTCGGAAAAATTCTCCAGTTTATGTGTAATGCCTAATAACTCTTGATATGGCACTCTGTTGCACACGAGGTTGCACACCTAATGCATTAGCCACATACCGTTGACTTCGTCCATCTTGAATCAAAGTTACTGCTCTCACGGCTTCTTTTTCGGTCAAATGACGTCTTATACGCAGACGACAATTCATAGTGAACAACCAACCACTAAATTTTCGCAAACGACTACAAACCAAACACTGACAAATACAAACAAGTAACAAAAATAATGGTAACTGCAAAAATAAATAAATCGGAGTTGATACTTGACAACCTTTAACATAAATGAAATAGGGAAAATAAAGAATACTCTTTGCCGGGGCTCTAGATATCTCATAAAAGTAACCACCTTGGAAAACAAACAAGTAATTTTGACAAAAACTGAAATATATTTCCAGAAGAATTCATAATGCTACTGATGCGATAATTTTTGTGCGTAGTGTATATTTCCGCGTAATACCCATTAATAATTTAAAAGTGCCATTAAATATACAGTTTTTCACACTAAGTATTGGAACGGTCTTGCGGCTAACCATAAGAGTTTTTTAAGCGTTTTGGATCGGTTATTGGCTTTGAAATCTTTGTGCTAAGTTAGAAAGAAAAACTTTCGAGACCTTTATTTTTTTAAATGTGTCATGCTCTTCAAACATTTATAGGTACTGCAGGAAAATACTCATGTAAATTGCGATAAGTGTAATTAAAAGATAAAAAATTGCTGTGTGATTTTGTTCAATTTCTTTTACAATTTTTTGTGAGGGCGACGTCCTAGAGTCCTTCATTACAAGCTACCACTGCTTTTGATGATATTTCCTACTTTAACGGAAATTTTAAGTAAAAATAGGAAAAGGTAATATACTTAATGCATATAAACTTTGTTAATATGCTTTCTGGCCGGCAAATACACTGCTCAAAATTGTCTAAGGAACAAAACTGAAATTCAAATCAAGGTGGACGATAAAAAATTCTCCATTTATAATGTTTTTGTTTCACATCATCTCTGGGCATATATGGTCAGTTTAGTTGTTTATGTTGAACATAACACAACAATTTACAATGCAACGATGACACTTAGCCCGCGACGAAATATTATGTGCGGTGGGGATGATTGAACTAGGTGGTTCACAAAGTCAGGTAGCGACCGAATTTGGAGTATCGCGAAGCATATGGTGTCGATTGTGGGGACGATTCCAGGAGACTGGCGATGTGGCCGAAAGACACGAAGGCCGTATAAGAGAAACAACACCTGCCCAAGACCGATTTATTACAAGCCAGGCGTAATGCATCAATTACGACAAGAGAACTTTCTGCGGATCTCCAAAATGTACATGCCGTAGTGTTTTCTGGCCAAACCATCAGAAATCGTATACATGAAGCTGATCTTCATTCTCGTCGACCAATAAGAGTACCTTCACTTCGCCACGGAAATCGTGAAGCTCTTCTTAAATGGGCTGAAGAGCATGCTCAATGGGGTGAAGCAGAATGGTCCATTGTTCTGTTTACCGATGAATGTAAGTTGGGATTTCAACCTGATATCAGAAGAACGAGAGTGTAGCGAAGAAGCGGAGGCATTTCCAGGAAGTTCACAATTACCGAGGATGGTCTGTGATTGTATGGGGTGGAATCCATTTTGCACCATAGAACGGACCTTGTTCATCTGGATGGAGCCATGAACCAGCGGCGTTATATTGAACAAGTTCTTGTACCTGTTGTGCAACTATATTCATATGCTGCTGGTCCAGATTTGGTTTTTAATATGTAGGACAACGCTCGTCCTCAAATTGCTAATCAGGTACAAAATTGGTTTGAAGAAGAGAACATTGCCATTTTGCCATGGCCTCCTCGGTCTCTCGAGCTCAACCACTTTGAGCATGTGTTGGACATGCTGCAGAGACAACCTCTTCCAGTTATGGCAAACATTCAAGGCCGTTTTGCATTTGAAAATGCACCGAGAGGGCAGTGGGCCCTTTTGCCACAAGATGCAATCGATAGGCTGATTTTAAGTATGCCTTGGCGGTGCCGAGCAGTCATTAATGCCCGAGGAGGCAATACATCGTATAAAGTACAAATTACAAAAAAATAACGTTATCAGAAATACACTTTTATTTTAATACACAATGTATTGTTTTCCAATTAAATGTTTATTTTCATTATTAAATAAAATAAAGGATAAAAATCATACAATGAAAATTATTTGTGTTCCTTAGACAATTTTGAGCAGTGAATTTTTTAGCAGTAAAATGATCAATAATTTAAGTTCAGAATGAGTTGAAAACCGACTGGCCTCTTAACTGACTTTACTTAGAATAAATAGCCCATCTCATACATAATATGTAAATAAAATTGAGAGTGAACTAAAACGTGATTTTTTTAAAGTGTTTCTATTACACTTCCCTGGTTCCCACAGTTATAATGAGATCAGAGAATCTGTGGTTCAACCTTCCATATTCTAAAATGCAATTCAGGTGTTCATCAGCTGACCGTCGCGCTGAATCTCAAAGCATCTAATAAAGGAGTTAATCTGGACAGAGCATTCAAGGTTAAGCAAAATACCTCCGGAGGCTAAAAAACGGAGCTATACACCGGAAGGTCTATGCCGTCCAGCGGTTTGACACACTGACACACAGATTATCGCACGCGTAATCTGTAACGTTGCCAAGCATGCAGTTAATAGTAATATTGTGCGTTTCTAGAAAAGTAGAAGATTATGTTAAAAAAAGCAGTCGGTGAAAAATTGAGAAACTGTGCCTCGGCAATGGATTTTTGCACAACGCTCTACTTATTTCTAATAAACAAATTCGTGATGGTTATTTGCTTTAGTGTCTGTTTTTTTTGGTAACCGGATAATTTTGATGAAATTGAGTTGAACATGCCAATTACATAAATGCCTGAAATTGAAGTATGGATTGTCACACTCTTTTTTTAATTGCTGTACAAATTTAAATGGATTGCGATGGGCTGTTAGAGTTTTAATCTTAATGTGGTTTTATAATTTTTAACACGCATTTCAAACATTATATCTATGTTTTATTTACTTGTACACACTAAAAATTTGAAAGTATATAAAAAAACAATAAATTTGTTGGAATATAATAACATAAATGTCGATGCAATTTAGTCTTTTTTGGAAAAGTAAATATTTCCTAAAAGATGCAGTCTAGATAATATGGAATAAGTTCAATATAGCTATCCTAAAAGTACCAACCTATCTAATAAAAGTGATGTTAGTCGTGGAGAATGCGCAATAGACACGTACCGTTTCGATCTAGCGAGGTCAGATTTTTCGTTTCCGTCTCTTTTTAATACGTACGGGAGCCGATCGCCAAAAGTGCGTACGTCTGAACTATCATAGGTAGGTATCATGTTTGTTGTCGTTGTAAAAGTATACGCCGCCGCCGTCAGAAACAATGCAAAGTTATTGGACGCTTGTACTCCGTAAGCCCCAGCCAAATTGAACTATTTCATTTTCGATTATTATTACTTCATATTAAAGGAGCAAACAGATTTGAAGATCTGAAAACAGTAAACGGAAAAATACAGGAATCTTATGTAGCAGGGTGTTTAAAATTAGGTCTTATTTAAAATCATCACGAGTGGAAAAGAGCCATGAATGAAGCTGAAATTTGGATGATGCCCAGACAGCTGATATATTTATTCATTCGTATTTTAATGCATTGCCGACCAATTTATCAGGAAGAATTGTGGGAAGAATTTAAAGAAGCAATGCCACAAGATTATGAAAGACGTTACAGTAATGCTGGAGGACAAAAAAGCCTATATTCAAATTAGTTCCATGCTTTCTGCGGAAGGTTACAATCTTTCAATGTTTCCTACCATGCCACAACATTGAATATACAAATGAAGAACAAGCAATAGAAATAGTATCACGACAATATAAACACCTAAATGAAAAGCAGAAAGAAATTGTAGATATTATTTTGGGTAAATGTGATGCTAACATAAATGAATCAATTTCTGAATCTTTATGTTTTTATATAGACGGTCCAGGAGGCTCCTGTAAGACTTACGAGTATGCTTATACAACCCTTTACAGCTTACTGAAGAGTAAGAATAAAATTGTTTGTACCATGGCCTTCACGGGCATAGCAGTAACACTACTTCCTCATGGCACAACAGTTCATAAAACGTTTGGGTTCCTCTGTTTTTAGATTCATCTTCCAACTTTAAGAAAAATTCAAAAGAAGCAGATTATTTAAGGAGTGTAGATGTTTTTATTTGGGATGAAGCTCCTGTGGCGCCAAGGTATGCTGTAGACATTATAGACAGAACATTAAGAGACTTTATGAATTGTGATGTTCCGTTTGGTGGAAAAATTATGGTGTTGCGAGGAGATTTTTGACAATTGTTACCAGTTAAAATAAATGCTACCCGCTGTGAAACAGTGAATTTAAGTATCAAATTTAGTTCTCTTTGGAGTTATTTCCGTAAATTTTCTTTAACACAAAATATGCGGGCTCTACCACAGGAACAAGAATTCACCAAGTTTTTATTGGATGTTGGAGATGGAGTTTTGAACGATATGAATAGCAATTTAGAATTGCCGCAGAGATGTATTTATAATTCGGATATCGTTGAACGTATATATGGAGGAATCCATTAGAGAAAAGCGATTCATAGATATGACCTAATCAGCTATTCTGATGTTGAAGACATTAACAAAAAAGTGGTAGAACTGTTAGTACAGAAAAAATATATACAAACTTGGATAGTGTTGAAAATTGTGATAATAGTGATTTAAACGATGCTATTCTTCCTGAATATTTAAATACATACTTTAAACCCGCCAAATTTTCCTCCGCATGAATTGAAGTTGAGAGTATATTGTATTGTGATGTTGGTTAGAAATCTCAGCATTAATGAAGGCTTATGTAATGGTACGAGATTGTTAATTTTACAACTGGGAGACAATATCCTACAGTGCAAAATTTTAACAGGCTATAAACATGGAGATATAGTTTTCGTTAACCGTATAACGTTGTACTGTGAAAATGTTTATCCTTTTACTTTTAAAAGACGACAATCATTTCCCATTAAACTAGCGTTTGCAATGACTATTAACAAATCACAAGGCCAAATATCTGATCAAATAGGAATTGATCTCCGAAAAGAAATATTTACTCATGGACAATTATGCGTGGCTTTTTCAAGAGTTCGTTCTTGGGAAGGTTTGATAATTTATTTAGGAAATCAAAGAAATAACCGTATAGTTCAAAACTACGTTTTCAGGGAATTATATCAGATGTAAATTATTCTGTAATCAGGCAATAATGCGTTTCTTTGAAGTCATGATTCGACTAGGGCAGTGAGCGTGCGAAGCGCGCGAGATGACCTAGTACAATTTAAAAAAATAATATGCAGAAAAGTGGATTTGGCAATTTTAGTTTTTAACATATGGTTCATTTAGGGATTCTTATGATACCAAATTTGTATAAGCAAAAAGTTACAGAGCATCAAAATTTTTATTTCTGTTGATCTGATTTCAATAGCCAAATGTTAGAATATCATGAATGCGAATTTGGTATCATAAGAATCCTTATGAAAATCTGCATCCATTAAATGATATTCTAACATTTAATGATATTCTAACACTTAGCTATTAAAATCAGCTGACATGAAAAAATGTCTTTTAATATTTTTCTGAAAATGTTGTAATTACTGGATGGTAGCATTCTTCACCAGTACTATACAGTATATATTGAATTAAATACATTTTTACTGTAGCTTCAACATGAATGAAAATTTTCGAAGTCGAAAAATACATGAAAATTCATAATATTTCCTACAGTTAGATAAAAAAATAATATGTGCAACGGGAGTTCAAGAACAAGAGAGGTTTTTTATGAAGAGTGAATTTTTCTGAAAAATTAAAAATAAAAGAAATCGTCTTTGTAAACATTTTATACTATAATATGTAGAACTGAAATTACTTTATGGCATGCCTACTTCATTATTAGTAGAACCAGTTGGATAATTTTTAACATCATCCATGTTCGAAGAAAAAATAATTCATATCTCGAGAACTGCACATTTTGTAATACAGAATATTATTCTGATCGACGCATGTCAGCACATAAGTAAGTTAGTCGCGTATAAAATGAACGCAGAAAGCATTGACAAGTACCACAAAGACGAAACCAGTGGTGTGCAATCATTTGAATGCAACATATTTAAATATAAAGTACTTATCTCATTTAAAGTAATAAACTAAGTCTACACTCCCGGCCTAATCGGAAGTTATTGGGCATCGTCGATATTTTAGACAGGAAAATTATAACCTATTCGCAAATTTGTATCCGAACCGACATATCTAGTAAGCAGACATCGCGCATCACCATTTAGACATACCGTGTATTTACGGTACTTAAAAGTAAAAATCCATTACAATTGTTATGTACCTATTTGTTTATTGTAATGAGTTATTTGAAGACTGTATTGTTAGTAAATAAAGTTGTCTCTACGCATATTGCATATTAAAACAACTCGCATTAAAAAAACGCACGCGCCTTTCTATAAATATTAAACATATTCACATTAGATTGTATCGTCGTCCTAGAAGACCAAACATTTTTTAAGAGAAATTTGATTAATAAATTTGAGGTTAAATCAGAATATTATTCGCGAGTGCAAGTATTTCGCAAAATCTACAAATATTTCGCCTTTTTCCACGAGTTAGTGGTCTTTTCCTGATTGCATTGGATAGCAAATTCTGTCTAGATAGGAAGATCGGAAGAGTGCCAGTGTGTCATCTTTGGAGAATTAACAACCTAGGGAGTTATGCTACACTATTTCAGGCAGAGCTATTGGTCATCTTAACCTGTGCCAGACCGCTACTGGAGAGGGGCTACAGAGACAGACGTATCTCCATTGCGACAGGCATCCAGGCCACTCTAAGAGCGCTTGAGTCTATAGAAATTGAATCTGGACTTGTTCCAAATATTGGTCAATTCTAAGAAGCAGTGAATAATTTTTGGACAGGCAAATTTTGTGCGGAAATTATAACTCATCATCTCGGGTATGTCGGGAACTTAACAAATATAACACACGGAATGAACAAAGTTATTTCCTCCGTTAATTCTTAGAAGAAATAAAAACATTGAGGTACAAACATCAGTTAATATTATAAGAAGATAAATAAACGAAGTTTAATTGCAACAAAAGAAAGAAATTCGATTAACATGTTCAAAGGCAAACTGAAAAAATATTGAATAATGTATGAAAAAAATGAGAGTTCTATTAAAATCGTGTACTTTCTAAAAATTGCGTTTAGAATAGAATTTTAATTAACTCTATCTTTTTATCTCTTGCATTCGATTGAATTTTCATTAGAATGGTAGTGAGTATTTACAGGAGTGTTTAACACGTATTAAGAGTGAATTAAGTTCATTTTTCATTCCGAAATATATAATTACAGACATAAATGCTTTTTCTTATTTATATTTAGACCTCAAAATGCGTGCTTACTGAGTGATCATTTTGTTGGGCAAAGGCAAGAAGTAACTTAAGTAAAGTGAGGTCAGCATATGCTAGGTGTAAATTTGACCCGTGTGGTGTGAAAACCCCACTAATTATTTTAATTTCATTGAACAGCCGTTATACTCGATTTCATATCATACACGTACACGGTTTCATATAACTAAGAATAAATGTGGGTTAATAATATTAATATTTTATAAGTGCAAGTTAGAAATGTCACAAATCAAAAGACATTTTTCACATTAAAATGTCAAGAAAGGCAAGTTTCTAATAAGTTATTTACGGCATTTTGTAGGCTTTGCATTTCAGATGCATAATTCAAATTTAATAAATCATTCTTAAATTCATAATTTGCAGTAAAATAGTTCTTTTAGAATTTTAGATTTCACATAGGTAAGAGATTAATAATTGATACAAATTTAAGTAATGACAGAATATTTTTCATTTTCCCAATTTCTCTTCTATTTTATACGAGTTGTTGCTTATTTTTCATAGCGTAAAGGAAATCTATTTACTGACTTAACATAAGCTCTTTATAACATTGTGGACTCACAAAATGGTAATAACAATTTAAGGATTTTCATTTTTAACAGAAACTGCTATGATCACAATGCCAGCTTCAAATGTTTTCTTTATGAATTTGAGCTTGTTAGATATTTGAGGGAGGGTATTATTTGAAAATGAGCATTTTTGCTCGAACATTTGTGTACCATTTTCAAAATGGGAAGCCACAATATAAAAATACAAGTATTTTTTTGTTTGCGAATTAGAGAGCGTTAAATTTTTGAAGGTGAACAACCAACATAAAAACTATTTTCTTCTATTTGAAAAGTCATGTTATAGGGGGTTGAAATTTTCTAAAAATCTTAAAAATAAATGGTGGGAACATATTATGTTCCAGACAAAAATTATCAAAGTAAAATTATAAACTCATTTAGGTATTCCAAAATTGTAATCAAACATGGAAATGCTCCACTTAAGTGCTATGCAAAAGAAATGGGAGGGCCTGTGTGAGCGAAAATAATTTTAAAGAATGGAGAACTAAAAATAAAGTGGGGTTTCTCATATATTTTTTTCTCTAAAACAGTGGTCGCACAATTAGGGCATCCATATCTCTTTGAATGACATTTCAGATACTATTTTTAATATTTTTTGGATGCTGTTGGGCTTTCTTATTTTATTATTACCTAGATAAAGCAAAAACAATAATCTGCTGGAAAATTATTAAGAAAAAAATGAAAATTTTTAGATACATTTCGCAATTCTAACACATACGAAGAATCTCAATTAACGAACACAATTCAGTATTCACTTTCAATAAAAAGCCACTGGCGTTTCGCGTCAACAATTTAATCCATCATCAGGTCCTCGTAATAATAAACACCGCATGTTAGTCCATGTAGAGCACTCACCTTTTTTCCCACCGACCCTTACAGCATCCCCCGACTTAACCACAAACAAAAAAGTCAAACTCGCTAAGAGGCACTTCCGCAATAATCCTTCCATGGCGGCGTTACTGCACTAACTAAAAATTCAAACACGTCCGTCCTCTCACAGTCACTCTTTTGCACTGTCCTATTTTTACCGCGCTACCGAAGAATCAAACCGTTCACCGGAGCTTATAAAACCTTGCGCTCCACCTCTGTTTTGGCTCTCACCGGACCCCAGTGAGGACGGCGTACATGGGCGGGGGTGCTGCGAACGAGACGCACCGACGGCGCCAAGGTCGCCGCTACCGGAACCGCTCTGGAGCGAACAGGTCGCAAGGACGCTTCGCGATGAACGGTTTGTTTCGGTTAGCGAGATGAGTTCAACGATTGGGCAGCACGGAAACTCACTTGAATACGAATGAAATAATTATTGAAGTCTAAAAGGAAGTTGCAGATGAAAATTGAGAAAAAATGAAAGTAAATGTCTACTCAGCAGTTATTTTCGTTTTCGTCGTATAGGTAAGTATAACATAAATTACGTTTGTTTCAGAGAGCCCCTATAATTTAGCTCCTTTTTGTTGCTGAAGTTATAAAGTGGGCATGTCGTATATTCTTGCTGACTCGCACATACAGTAACAGCTGGACGATGCTTTCCCGAAATTAAATTTTTAAAAACTTATTTCTAAGTCAAGAATGAGAAATATTAACAAAACTTAGCAAGAACTTCCTAGAAAATTACTCATTGTATGTAACGAGAAAAAATTTAGCAAACACTTAAAAACTGTAGTGACTGATATCTGAGTATTTTCGACTTTTTTGTGTTAATACACATTGTATCATAACTCTTATGCAATACTACCATTGTCAACCCCTAACTCATCTGAGTCCTAACTGTTTCAAAGAAAGTTCTGAGAACAGGGTTAACGTACCGAGGAAAATCTCTTTCAGACGCAGATGCAATGAATTTGTGGAACAAGTAAAATAGATATTTGGGATTCCCAGGGATCGCCTAATGGAACATATTTATATCCCATGTTTAAATAGGGAACATAAAGAAGTGTACAACGATTTTACGGAAAGCTATGGTCACGACCCCTTTTCATTATTTTTAATTCTCCACACTTTAAAATTATTTTCATTTATACAGACTGTCCCGTTTCTCCTGCACAGCACTTAACTTGTTTTTTTTCAAGTGATCATCCTATATTTTATTGCATTTTTGAATTCTTTAATTTATTTTAATGCAGGGAGAGAAGATGGAAAAATCAGTTCCTTTGGATTAGGTAATATTAGGAACGATAGGGGAGTTAGACTGATAGAATTTTGCGAAAAACTTAACCTAACCGTCGCGGACACTATATTTCAACATCACGTTAGCAGATGTTATACATGGAAAATGTCAGGAGACCTAGGGAGATATAAGGAACGACATTTTTGTTAGGCAAATATTTAGAAATCAAGTTATATATCTGGAAGAGAGTGAGACAGGGATGTGCGTTGTCATCTCTAGTTTTCAACTTAATATATCGAAGCTGCGATTAATATAGTTAAGGATAGAGCAGCCTCGGGAATTAATATAGATGGTCGAACTATTAGCATTCTTAGATTCGCGGATGATACAGCAGTGTTAGCATCCAGCAAAGAAGAATTAGGAATGGTTCTGAATAAAATGGAAGCAGTTGTGATCAGAGGGCTACGGCAAGAAAATTAATAAGAGGAAAACCAAAAAATGAATTATAGGTACGATATTTCACAAAGAAAATTATAATAATTATAATACTTGTCCAAATTTTATTGCAGTGGGCCATAATTATGTGGTGGGGCGCCGTTATGTTGATACCGCTGTAGCAGTGCTCGAGTTTATACCTCTAAATTGTCCAAGTTTTCTGCACTTTGTGGAAAGTGGAAATAACGTTAATGTTGCATCAGGCATCACATTATCACGTATTTAAGAACATGACCACGAAGAAGCAATCTGGCAATGGATTTTTTGTCTCAATGTGAATTCAACTTCCAGAAACAGAATGGAGAACTTAGTTTGTGTTTTGGGTACTAAAATATAGGAGAACCGAATAAACTATGAACCGGCCAAAAATTACCTACATTTTAAAGTTCAATTTTCAATTCTATCGAAACCGCCAGTCGCAGACCTAATAATAGCTACATCAATTAAATAGTTTATTAAACTGAATATCAAATTCGAAAATAATATTTCGGGTGTTCCATTTGAAATTTTTGAGGAAAAATTCATATGGTATATGAAGTATTGTGACAAACGTACTCATGGGTTTTACAAATAGAGTAGTCTGTGAACCTAGTCCAATAAGAAATCATAAATAGCTTTGGCCAGTAGACTTCAGCAGCTCCTCAAATTTGGGTCCACACTGGCACTAAAATGGTAATATCTTAAAATCGCCCACTCTAAACCCCGTCGTGTAATATATCAACTTTCATATTTTTTTTTGGGAATCCAAATAATATGTAAATGAATGTGGGGAGTTAATAATATGAACAATTTCAAGTTTTTATTAAGTCCACGAAACTGTACATGCATTTAACCCACCTTCCATCGGTGCTGGTTTCGAAGATTCCTGGAATGAAGAATGCTTCTAAGTCGCTTATTAGATACGCACGAGCAACTAGGCTTTGCTGCAAAAATTTTGAATATTATACAATGTTAGACGATGGATACAAAAATCGGAGAATTAGTAATTGACTTGTCTATGACAATGTTAACTCTTGAAGCCTGTTAGCGAAACTTTATTCCTTCATCCATATTATTATTGATTATGGAAATTCGTTCCCTTTTAGGGATTCCTCGCTCTTACGCAGGTACGTCGCGTCGGTATCATTTCGGGAATTCAGATAAACGCTTTACGGCGAGGAGGTTTAGTTTTGTAAGTTTTCCAATGGCAAACACACAGCAGAATGTTTTATTATTTCACCATTTGGTTCTTTTAATTTTTGTTCAAATATTGCATGTCTTGAATGTGTATGAAAAACCGCAGACCAATTGGTTTCGTCCTTCTGGGACTCATCAGTACGGTGCTTTCCCCCACACACTCAAACCATGCAATTTAACTTGCTATATATGCTGCCGCGGTCTGGACAGATATCAGCAAGTGACAACTACTTTGAGTAATTATCTGATATTAATTAATGGTACTGGACCGTTCGAACAACTACTCCTCGTGCAAATACCCCGCCAGGCATTGAATTATAGGACTAAATCCAGATTTTTTGTACTACGAGACGTTTCAGACTGCTACCCCACCTAAGGTGGCTTTGAAACAATCCTAATTTTGTCTCCATGTACGTACGTGCTTTTAAGCAGGTCTTTGTTCAAATATTGCATGTTTTGAATGTGTATGGAAAACCGCAGACCAACTGGTTTCGTCCTCCTGGGACTCATCAATACGGTGCTTTCCCCCACACACTCAAACCATGCAATTTAACTTGCTATATATGCTGCCGCGCTCTGGACAGATATCAGCAAGTGACAACTACTTTGAGTAATTATCTGGTATTAATTAATGATACTGGACCGTTCGAACAACTACTCCTCGGGCAAATACCCCGCCAGGCATTGAATTATAGGACTTAAGTCCAGATTTTTAGTACTACTAGACGTTTCAGACTGCTACCCCACCTAAGGTGGCTTTGAAACAATCCTAATTTGTCTCCATGTACGTACGTGCTTTTAAGCAGGTCTTTGTTCAAATATTGCATGTTTTGAATGCGTTTTGGCAATTTTCTTAATCCTAATTCCAGTAAAATGTGTATGCATTACAAGTTTCAAAGAGTGAGGTAATGTTTTATATTGCCTTGCTCAGTTTTCTACGAGATGGCGCACCTTCGTGAACTAAATAATTTATTATGACTAGTCAGGCTATTGATGACCTACAAAGTAGCACCGTAGTAGTAAAAGACCATAATTGTTAACTAAAAAGTGAAAAATTTCAGAAAGCAAGGCAGAAGTATTACACTGGTATGAGATCAGAGACTTGCGTATAAACGAAACATTTAGCTGTATTCTACAAGAAAAATATGATCACTGAAGGTTGAGATCTTAATGATTACATCAAACTGTCTGCATACATTGAAGTAATTTAAATTAGATCTTAACCAAAAGCGACTTCCTGCTGAGTAGATTTCATACCTCATGTCTCAAGATACTTAAAAATAGTCCTCATATGCAGACTCTTATTCATATCCTTGCATATTAACAATGCATGGGAGCTCCGTTCTTAACTGAGCAATTGAGCGATCTCAAAACGTTAGTCATAAAGGACTGTGGCATTAGACATAATAATGGGTTATCGAATTCATATATAATTACTGAAAATGTGTATCGTGCTAGTGTCGAGGTTACAATACATTCACAATTTACACATTGTTTAAAGTAATTTATTATATTGTTTGAGTGTTTAGTACAAGTACAAGGATAATGAACCAATTCTTATACCGAAATTCACGGATGCTGATTATAATGTGTGGTTGATTGCAATAAAATTCATAGTAGACTCATATAAACCAAGGTAAGAAACGCACGTATCTGAGACAATAGTTTTGATATTTTTCTAAATCATAATGACAAAATTGTATTTCGCAAAATTTAATTGTTATCATTATAAAGCTGCAAAAAGAAACAAATAAATTTTGCGATTCTCATTATTCAAATACACATAAGTACTTACATTTCTTAAATGAACCAGTTGGTCTCAAACTGACATTTATTATACATTTTGCTGTTTTTGTAGATCAGCGGAAGTTGTCGGAAGACTTGGCCTAAGCAATTCAAAGAACTGCAATTATTTTGTTTGTATGTCCAGATATCATTCAGCTCAAGATTCCTTACGGTATTATTTTATTTCATTCGTGCTGTTATAAATTTTGTGAGGTTGGGATTGCCTTTCAGAAGTACGATTTTTTATTAATATTTTTATATTATAGACCGCTATTTATCACATTCAACAATGTTTCCCTTAGTTTTATTAATAACCTAGTCTATAAATATCGCAAATCGAGGACTTGTAGATCAACCAACCAACCTTATGGAGAAAATACCTTAACTAAAGCAGTACACTAGGGTATTTATATTTTCAACTGTCACATATTTAACAGATCTGTTGTACATTTATGAAAAAGGAGCATATCCAAAACAGCTCAAAAATGTAGAACATACCAGTGTTAATAGTGCACGCATACGAAATGGTTCAAGCAAATTTTTGATTAACTTCATTTTGCTTCAATTTCGTGTTAACTGGTAATTTATCGTAACTTTTCACTCGCTTCTGTATGAATATTAATTGCTATTTTCAGTTAATATTTCATTCAAGCCGTTTTCATCATTCTTTTCATTATTTGTTACTTCTAACCTAAAATTCTGACAGCTGACTCGGAAATCAAAATACCAGGAACAGAACAAAATTATTATTTTAGCGACTGGGAAAAATAATTTGTTTCTTGAACTTTGAGAGCTTTGAAGATTTGCTACCTAGTGGCGCCACGTCACGAGCCTTGGAAAAGTGTTAAGAAAATTTACATTGGGATTGTCCGACCATATACAAGGTGAGTCAATCAAGCCACAAAGTCCATTTACTCCTTAACGGCCGGTGAGATTAAAAATGAATTGAAAATGCCCCATTATCATACCATAGCAAGATAAAAAAGGACTTGCTTACCCCGACAATTTCCATATCTCGATTTCATCTCTCAATTGTCTACTGACAACCGTCGCATCTCCGGCAAAACCAATCTCGTAGCCTATGCACTCTCTCGCACAGAAGAGATAACTGCACCCATCTATTTCGAGTCACTAGCTAACTCACAAGCGGAGGACCCCGAAATCCAAAATTTCTTCGACCCGACTCTGTACTTCGACACTTACCCTCATCTGGCATCCCGATATACTGCGACACATCCACTTCCAGCATCCGCCCTTTTGTCACGAAGCCCTTCAGAAGACAAATATTCGATGCTATCCACGGACTTTCGCATCCCGGCATTAAAGCGACGACCAAATGCATAGCACAACGCTATGTCTGACCCTCCATCCGAGCCGACTGCAGAAAATGGACCCAAGCATGCATACAATGTCAGAGATCGAAGATACACCAACACATCTCCACTCCACTTGCATCATTTCCTGTCATATCCGCAAGATTCGAACACGTCCACATCGACATAGTCGGACCGCTGCCCATCTCAAAAGGTAAACGTTACTGCCTAACCTGTATTGACAGATTTTCCAGATGGCCAGAAGCTTTTCCGACCGACAACATCGAGGCAGAAACAGTAGCTAGAACGTTCTACGAAGGTTGGATAACACGATTTGGTACACAATTCGAGTCACACCTTTTTAAGCATCTTAGTTGCTTAACAGGCACTAGCCGCCTCAGAACTACGTCATACCACTCCCAAGCGAATGGTATGATCGAACGCTTCCACCGGCAGCTCAAAGCCGCCATTAAATGCCACGAAACCTACCGATGGACATAAGGTTTACCCACCGTTTTAATGGGAATACGAGCAGCCTGGCGAGATGATTTCAAGTCGACAGCAGCAGATCTGCTCTACGGAGAACCTCTCCGACTCCCGTGTGAATTCATCGCACAGCAACAGTTCAAGCCATCCAGCGACCCCACTGAGTTCATCAAGGACCTCAGACGCCATTTAAATGCCCTGCGTTCTACACGACATACAAATAATGCAAAAACTTTCATTTTTAGAGACCTTGCAACAGCAGACCATGTGTGCCTCCGCCGAGACGCTGTACCAACACCGGCTGCAACAACCCTACGAATGTTCCTATCCTGTCGTGTAACGCCGTGACAAGACCTACATTGTCACTATCCTAGGTAAAGACGTGGTCGTTTCTATTGACTGTCTTAAACCTGTATACGTCCTAAACGACGCTAACGATCAAGAACCGTTCTACGTTCATGACCCACCGACGCCTTCAACAGCCGTGCCGCTGACGACCCGATCAGGCCGTCGAGTTCGATTTCCAGACCGATTTATCAATCACTCTAAGAGGGGTCCTCTGGCAGCTCTACGCCACTGGAATATTGTTGACCAGTTCCGTATCGGGAACGCGAAAATTCATGTCCGCGAATTCCATTCGTTTGTACAAATTGTAGATAGAAATATGTGTCACCTTTAACGTAAGATATAAATACTTAGGTGTTAGTTCGCACTATTATATTATCACACTCACTTCACTTCAGTTTTAATTTCAACACACGATATAATACTCCAGATAATAAACGCTATTCGACGCCACGCATCTTTTCTTCATTTTCTGCCATGAACACAATAATATATGAACCAAACGCCCATAAATTGATTACCTGTTTCGGGGTCTTTTTCTAGCACCACATCATCAGCCCGATCAAGAGCTTGGGGTAAGTCTCCTACACGCCCTATTAAAATGCACATTGGTGTATATGTGATGGTTCTTGAAGTATGTAGCTCTTTATATTTTCGGAACAACTTGGCCGAACGTGCCTCCTGAATAAAATTGTTAAAACACTGAGGGGCTATTTGAAAGTCCGATGATCCTCGGTACTCTCACATTTTTAATCGTTAAAAAATAAATGAACTTTGCGTTCTGACAAACTCACCCTGTCTAGACAAGGGTTATACTTTTGTATCCAGAAACGTACTATGTATTGGAGAAATCATTAATAAGCTACAACAACGGGCAGTATTGTCAAAGTATACTCTTACGTTATTGGTAGGCGTTGCACACTTGAGCGGTTGAAATAAGAACTGCATTTCCTGTATTTGGTGCAAAACATACGACTGTAAAAAATACGACGGAAGCGCATTAACTATTGGCACAAGGGATGTGGTTTTACTAAATTTTTGTACCCATGTTAGAAAGCTGTATTTGAAAATGATGCATGACGCTTATGAAACACTTACCTATTTCGTGCAATCATGACCAATATGAATATTCTCAAAGTTTAGTGAACCAGGTAGGCGAATTCCAACATTTCTACTGGTTTTGCGTGGTAAAATCCTGAAGTTATATTGAAATTATATACTTACCTAGCTAATAAGTACGAGATGTAATACGACACCTTTCAACTCATTCAACCCTTCTATTTTGCATAAAGTATTAGCGCTTTCTCTTAGACTATTTGAGATATAATTATTTTATATGAATGAAGTGTATAAAATTTTATAGTCATCCTTTGGTTTCTCCATCACAGCGTGCAACGAGTTCGATTTCACGGTCGCTCCTTGTTACACGACCAACCTTGATTTTTCTTAATAAGTGCAATTTTCACGGGACTTTTACTCTGCACTTAGTGATTAGTGTCTCACGATATACATTCCACAGAACTAATGAAGTACCTGGGTCGTTTTCAGGCCATCATTGTATTCAAAATTACGTGCCACGCCATCGCGGTTATTATATGCAATGTATGAAATTACGAGCGATGGAAATCTAGACAAGTGCTACACAATTTAAATAACACACGCTTCTCTAACAAGCTCTGCATTGTTGATTGTTTCTTCTTGGATGACATTGATTTGGAAAAGAAATTTCTTCTTTAGGTTAATAAATAAAACTGTGCCTCACACAAATACTCCTATTAATAAAAAATAAACACACAATGCAGCTCTTCAGTTTCAAGTGTGTACCTACCTACTTAGTAAAACATTTCTATCCATCATGATTGACGCATACCAGTAGTGAGGTTTTAGTCACAGAAACATATTAACAAGCATTTTTTGAATACTACCAACAATAAGTTCATGGACCGTCCACGAGTTCAGTGAAATGGTTAGAGAAACTGGGAAGGTCGTACGTACGAGCAGGAGTCTGTAAGCTAGGTCAGCTGTCCAGCACCTATAACATTTGCTAAGTAGAGAAAATCTGAGTCTGGAGTGTTATCATATTGTTGGGAATATGTAATAGAGCCACCTGTCCTCTGAAGTAATGTCCCTCTTTTTTGCTCAACCTCATGAGTTTGAATGAAGTTTCATGCTCACTGAAAAACAGCAGAAGAACGGATACGTCAATCTGGATTCAAATTTATTCTGCGTTCTTTTGTAATATGAATGAATGATGGTTGAGAGCTCGAACAACCAGTCCGGTATTAACTCGGCGACAAACGAAAAAGAACACGTGCGGAGCCTGAGAAGTTGCGCGGGCTCCGTTACGTGAGCTATAAAATTTAGGGGGAGTTGTTCTGCTGTATTATGTTGTGGTGAAACGTCACAATATGCTCTCCTAGCTGGTCGGAAAACAACACCGGCACAAGATCGTTTTATGACGTTGAATGCTCGACGTAATCCAACATGTACGGCTCGTCAACTTCAAGGTGTCTTGAATCGTACCCATGGCGTACTTATTAGTAACCAAACTGAACAAAACAGGCTGCATGAAGTTAATTTGAAGTCTAGACGACTATTGAGGGTTCCACCTTTAATGAGAAAGAATCGAAGAGAGCGACTGTTACGGGGACGAAAATTCCAATATTTTACAAATCAACAATGGTCATTTGTCCTCTTTTCTGAAGAATCACGGTACGGTATGTACTCCGATTCCAGAGGAGTGAGAGTATGGAGAGAAACGAGGCACAAGGGTGATTCAATAATGGTGTTGGTCGGAATAAGCATTGGCGAAAGAACTGACCTCGTTTGGATACAAGGCAATATGACAAGCCAAATTTATCTAAATAAGGTTATTTTACCAGTCGCACATGCAGGAGGTGTAGGACCTACACTGTAGGTGGAAATTTTCTTTTCATGCAGGATAATGCTAGTCCCCATACAGCACGGCTTGTAACGGATGCAATAGACGAGCTCAACATGTCATTGTTTCTGTGGTCCGCTCAATCGCCGGATATGAATCCGATTGGGCAAGCTTGAGATTTTTTGCAAAGAAGAATTTCAGCGGCGCACGACCACCTTAACATCCCTCGAGGCCTGTTTAGAGTTCTTAAAAGGTAATGGAGAGCGATTCCTCAGTGCGACTTGGACTATTTAATTTTTAGCATGCCTAATCGCATTAGGGTACTACTGAATGCAGGTGGAGGTCACACCAGATATTGAAAACTATACCCAGTGGCATTTTCTTAACTCTTTCTTTTTGTGCAAACGTTAAAATTGTTTGCAATGTTCTTCAATCTTCAACCCTTGATTTGTTTCTTGTTTTGTTTCTACCCTTGCCATAATTTGTTTTAAATTTGGTTATAAATTACTCGAATTTAGTTGTTTGTTATTAAATCTATATTATATAATAGCTAAAAATATTGTACATAAAAAACTTTCTGTTTCTTCAATATCCCTGTACGGTTTTGAGTAGTTAAACATTGGATCTTCTGTGTGTAACCGAGTCGAGGTTTTCCTCTTTACTCATTATCTTATTTTTCCGGGGTCTTTGGGATTTGATGTATGTTTAATTTGCAGTCATATAGTTAGTACTCATTTAGATCTGTCATTTTTGGTTTATTCTATTTTCTTACGGCTTCACCATAGATTGCTGTTTGGGTTATTAGGTCATTGCATTTTTCATAGGTTTTTCTGAAACTGTCTTCCATGAATTTTACCAGTTTTGGAATGCTTAGTTCTTCGTGAATTTGATTATTTCTAAGGTATCGTGGAGCATCAAAGATTAGTCTGAGTGATGTGTTCTGTACTCGCTGGAGTTAGAGGATTTGGGTTTTGGAAGCAATTCGGAATAGTTCATGACCATAGGTGATTTGGGGTCGGATAATTGAGGTGTAAAGCAGGGTTTTGTTTGGGATTGTGAGTTTGCTGTTTCGGCAAAGGAGGCAGAACAGGACTCCGATTGCTTGGCGGCCTTTTTTCTTCATTTCCTGGATGCGCTGTGCGAAGTTTAGCTTTGAATCTAGGGTTATTCCTAGATACCGGACATTTGGTTTCCATTCTATAAGATGATTTTTGATTTTTACGTTGGCTGTCGGTCTTCTGGTGGGCCTTTTGGTGAAAAAGATAGTTTCTGTTTTTGTTTCATTGACTTGGAGTTGCCATCGGTGAAACCAGTTTAGGGTGTTGTCTAATTCGTGTTGGAGATTACTCGCGATTAGTTTGATTGCCACGATTGGGTGTATATCGCAGTAGCATCTGCATATTGAGCTATTTCTGCGAATTTCGGTTCAGGAATATCCTTGGGGGACCCCTGAGAGTATGTCTCGGACTGTGGATTTGGTTTCTTCAATTATTATTATTTGAAATTTTCTATTTTCAAGATAGGATTGAATTAGTTGGACGAGGTCTGTTGGGATGTTTGTTTCGTGGAGTTTGACAATCAGGGCCTGATGCCAGACCTTATCAATGGCGTTGGCGACGTCTATGAGTACCATTCCTGTTGATTTATTTTTGTTGAAACCTTCGATGATTTTTTCCACTATTCTTGATACTTGGTGGATCGTGGAGTGTTCTTTTCTGAATCCTAATGATTTTACTTAGTGATGACAGGAGTGAAATCGGTCTGTATCCTGAGGGATCCTGCTTGGATTTTCCGCGTTTGGGTATTAGGACAACGCCTGCTAGTTTCCATTGCGTTGGGAAAATTTTTAGGTCTAGGATAGAGTTCGCAATGGTTGCGATGTACTTGTGCATGTGCATGTTTCTAGGACAGTTTTTTTAGGATCTGGTTTGTGATTTTGTCAGGACCAGGAGCTTTCTTTTTTGGAAGGGTTCTGATGATCGCTGTTATTTCTTCAGGGGTCACCAGGGAAGTAGTTCTTGTTGTATCACTATTTCTAATTTTTTCATATTTTCCGTTAATGAGTAGAGTTTGGTTTTGGTTTGTTGTCGAGTTTGGTTGAAATTGTTCTTCGATATGAGCTGCGAAGACTTCTGCCCTGTCCTTTTTGGAGACCGCCCAACCGTTGTCTGTTGTTTAATTCCATTTATCGTTGTAATGCTCTTTAAGCTTCCCTCTAACTTGCTCAGTTAGTCTGTTTAGTTCCTGCTTGTCTGCTGGGGAAAGAGTTTTGTAGTATTGCTTCTTTTGCTTGTTTTTTCGATTTTATTAGTTGTATTGTGTTACGAGGTAAGGTAGACGGAGGATCTCTGTGGATTTTACAAGTTGTTGGCTTTTCCATGTTAGTAATGCGGTGCTTCTCTAGTTCGTTCGTTGCTTCTTCCAGTTCTTTTTTGTTTGAAATATAGGAAACTTTGAAGTTTGCAAAGCTGCCTGAAATTTTCCCAATTTGTTTTATTTGTAACGAAAGTGTCAGTTTCATTAACGGTTTCCAAATTGCATTATCACTGGTTTATGGTCTGACGTGAGGTCGTCAGTGACGAAGATGTCGTGATTGATATCAACACCTTTAAGTAGTGCGATGTCCAGGATGTCAGTGGTCTTTGTAGCGGCATGTATGTGAGTTGATTCGTCTGGGGCGGAGATGATGATGTTGTTATTTTCTGCAGGATTTTTCCATGTCTATTTGTTGGTCTACTGTTCCAGTCGGTGTGTTTTGAATTCAGATCATCAGGATTGCTGTGCCGCCTCCTGGTTTAACCGTTCTATCGTATCTGTAGCACTTTAAATTTAGTATGTTAAAATTTCGACTAGGTTTTAGATGAGTTTCGTTAATTAACATAACATCAGTGTTATAGTCCATCAAAATTTCGACTAGTTTTTAGATGAGTTTCGTTAATTAACATAACATCAGTGTTATAGTCCATTCTTAAAAAATCGGTGCTGGCCGATATATTCGCTCTGCTATTGGTTCTTGGTCGGAGGTTATTAATATCCCAATAGTGTTTATTATTTATAATCGGTACTAAAACCTGACCTCGGGGCGTAGGCATGAAATGTCACGAACCGCGAAGCAGCGGCAAGTTCATTCGCCGGGCCTCCCAAATCTCACAACGCCTGTATTAATAATAATAATAATAATAATAATAAATCATTTATTGTTCCAACACAATTCCATCTAAAATTATCAACAGACATTGAGTAGTGACTGCAAAAAGAGAACAAAAGGACTGAATTCAGTCTCGGGACTGATCCAGAGACTGATGTTCCATTCAGCCCTGGTTAAACTAACCTAAACTTAAAACTAAACCCATGGTGCACAGAGAAAGGGCAGACAGCAAAAGAAGGAAAAGAGACAAGATGGAAGGAAAAAGAGACAGAGACAGACAGAAAATGTAGTTCCATCAATGCAGACCGTTGACATGACCACTGAAAGCATCAAGGGCTCAACTGTCGCCTGACGCAGGCTCTAAAAACCTCGAATGGCAGGGAGAAGCTGGATGCAAGTATACCGTTCACAGACTTAGCAACATTATACGACCAAGAACGCTTAAATATTTCTTTATTGTGGCGGGGAACAGTCAATAAATGCCGTCTACGAATGTTGATGTTGTGGACATCAGTTCGGTAGCTTATTTTATCATGAAGATAAGAAGGGGCTTTATACATCATAATTTTGTAATTGAAACATGCCATATGTAAACGGCGTCTGTCATACATACTCAACCAACCAGCATGTTCAAGCTTGTGCGACACGCGATGCCTTCCCCGGATACCGTATATAAGTCGCAGACACGAGTTTTGCACGACTTGAATCCTCCTCACCTCGATACTGTCCAGGCAGGGACCGTAAACGACATCTCCAAAATTAAACAACGATAGAACTAGAGAATCACATAACATTATTTTTGTAGCGGTTTGCAAAAAGTGCCTGACAGAGTATATAATCTTCAGAGATGCATATGCTCTCCGCAGCAGTCCAGTCACGTGTTCTTTAAATCGAAGTTTATTATTCATAATCAAGCCGAGATCCCTAACCGAATTACTGAACGGTATGACCTCAACACCCATCGTGATCTTTAAAAGTTCCATAGCCACCTCCCTAATGTTATCTCTACCAAAGAGAACGACAGATGATTTAGAAGGATTAATGCTTAACAAATGAATATTGGACATATTATACATTTTAGAGAGATCAGAATTTATTCGTTCATTTGCCAAGGCAAGATCATCAAAATTAAAGGAATAATATATCTGAGTATCATCCGCGTACATGTGGTAATTGCAAAATGACAAGGAATTACACTTGTACTATGACTTGTACCGTCTGGTTCAAGCCCATTTTGTGGCTACAGTGCATCCGAGCCTTCGGGTAGGCAGGCCCTGGGGAAAATACAGCACCAAACGCTTAAAATTTGCTAAAAACGTAGCTCAACTTTACACCTTTAAATATCGCCCCCGTGCATCACAGACCCCAAAAACCAACCCATACGGTGTTCTCTGGTTCATCCTCTTTCTAACTATCCCAAAATTAAATTTGGATGTTACAGAAATATGCGTTATAACAATGTTGAACGTTTATAAATTGCTGAAAACGTACCTCAGCTTTACACCCCTATAATGTCTCCCCCGTGCATCGCAGACCCCAGAAACAAACCCAGGCGACGTTGGTTGGTTCATCATCTTTCCAACTAGTCCAAAATCAAAGTTTGATGTTTCGTAAAGTACTTATGCGATGTAACAGCACCGAACTCTTCCGTGCTCAAAAAATCGGTTTAACCCCCGTATTTGCTCCCTCTCGAATCTTACATTTTCTATCCCTCTCCTCATTTTCAATGTTAAAAAACTGCCATTGACAATAAATTATAGCCTATCTTCAATAATATTGTTTTTCAAATTTAAGCTTGAAATGAGGACGAATTATAAAATATGGTCCCCAAGAACACCATCCAACCACTTTTTCAGGTCATAATCGATGACTAGAGTGGAGAACCAAATTTTGAACAGCATACCTTCCGGCAGTCTAACCTGGTACACCGACGGTTCTAAGACTGACACAGGTGTTGGGTCAGGACTGTTTGGAGACAAACCAAGAGTGAGACTTAGCTCCTCTCTGGGCAAATATGCCTCTGTCTTTCAAGCAAAGGTTTACGCTTACTACAACACATTAAGAGGGGCTACAGAAATCAGCGGATTATTATTTTATCAGACAGTCAGGCAGCTTTGAAGGTTCTTCTGAGTTCAAAAATCTCTTCCAGACTGGTGTGGGAGTGCTTAGAGCAACTTAATATTCTAGCCATGCGGAACTCAGTGAGACTGCTTTGGATTCGAGGCCACTGTGGGCTAATAGGGAACGTGAAAGCCGATAAACTAGCAAAGCGGGGCTCCAACGAACCTTTTGTTGGACCGGAACCTGCCCTAGGCATAACTAAGAGTGACATCAGACACCAAGTAAATGGATGGATTCGCGCTCAACATCTCAATCACTGGAACAGAATTCCAGGACATAGGTACAGCAAGTCATATATAAATGGGCCTTGCAGGAAGAGATGTTCAGAACTACTTTGACTAAGTAGGATGCAAATTAGTATCGTTACAGGTCTCTTGACGGGACAGATGACCGCTAAAGAACACCTTGTGGAAGATTGGCAAATATTACGGAGACCTTAACTGGCGCTTGTGTAGTGGGGAACGGGAGATGTGTGTGCAGATGTGTGTGCAGATGTGAAGCGTTAGGCCGAGAGAGACAGCGAATTTTCGGGCAATGTCTGATGGAATCGGAAGACTTTGTCACGCATCCAGTGTATGACTTGTACCGTCTGGTTCAAGCCCATTTTGTGGCTACAGTGCATCCGAGCCTTCGGGTAGGCAGGCCCTGGGGAAAATACAGCACCAAACGCTTAAAATTTGCTAAAAACGTAGCTCAACTTTACACCCTTAAATATCGCCCCCGTGCATCACAGACCCCAAAAACCAACCCCTACGATGTTCTCTGGTTCATCCTCTTTCTAACTATCCCAAAATTAAATTTGGATGTTATAGAAATATGCGTTATAACAATGTCGAACGTTTATGGTTTGCTGAAAACGTACCTCAGCTTTACACCCGTATAATCTCGCCCCCGTGCATCGCAGACCCCAGAAACCAACCCAGGCGATGTTGGTTGGTTCATCCTCTTTTCAACTAGCCCAAAATCAAAGTTGGATGTTTCGTAAAGTATGCGATGTAACAGCATCGCACGCTTCCATGTCCAAAAATATTGTTTTAGCCCCTTATTTACGCCCCCTTGAACTTTACATTTTCTATCTTAAAAAACTGCTATTGACAATTATATCCTATCTTCAATAATTTCGTTTTGCAAATTTAAGCGATTTTTATTTTGCTATTAGGTATACCTAGTTCTTATTTTGTTACTAAAGTATACTTTCTTACCAATTAAGTGTACCAGTAGAGTCTAATAAAAATGAAATTTAACGTTTCGACACTCACGTCGGTGTCTTCTTCAGAAGTTACAATATTTAATTTTAAATCAACTGCAGTGATGAATGTAAAGTAATGAGAATAATCGGGCATAGCAGTTAAGGAAAACTACACAGGAGGCCTCCCCCATGAAAAATGTGAAACGTGCGCCGAGCCAGGGTGGTTGTTCTAATCAATTGAGCTATCCGCACCTCGATACATCAAACGCGAGAGAAGGGCCATATAAGTATAGGTAGCGAAGGAAGATGAAAATAACAATTATTATTATAAATCTCATAATTACCCAACAACAACCTCACTTTAGATATATTGCAAAGACGATGACATACGAAGGATAAAGTGTCAGTGAATGAGGAAATTTAATAGTTCGGGTGGTATTGATAATAAGTTTAAAGTTCCTGATAAACCCTAGGTTAAAGTTAAAGAACGCCAGCTTCAGGTAATGCAGACTACTAGGTATCGAAAATCGAGGAACTCCTATTAAAGAGATCGCTCTATTGAACGCAGTATCCAGCACAATATCCAGAAGAATTGTAGAAGAAATATAGGCCTTACAGGCCGAAATTTATCAAGCACCTAAATTGAGCGATCATTTTATTAAGCATGTGCTTTGAAGCGACGAATCTACATTTTCTTCAAATGGAACTGCTAGTTCGCAAAGCTGGTGGACTGACGAAAATCCCCATTTTGTCATAGAAGCACGTGACCAATACTCATTTAAAACGTATATCTGGTGTGGGGCCTTTAATAATGAAATCGTTGGACCATTTTTTCCGAGAAAATTTGAGTTTTGTCCAGAATGACCTTTTTGATGTAGTGGAGAATATTCCATCAGATCCGGATCGGAAGGCATTCGGCATTCAAATTCAGATCCTTCAGAAATATTGGCCAACTTGAAAATACAAATAGAGAATGTGTTGCTAAGTGCTGTATGTTATGTTAAAACATGTTTCAAGAGAAATGTATGAACGAACCATACTGTGTATTCAAAGGGAAGGAGGGCGCGTTGATTGTCCCTAAAATTATGCAATAATATTTATTAGTTACGTTATGGAAGAAATTATTAGCATTATTTGTTGTTGCTATTTATTATTTGTTGTATGCTAGTTGAAATAACTTTATGATTAAATATTATTCTTGACAGTCATAAAAAATACGGTATAATTACTGTTATCAAATTTAGTTTTTTAATGAATTAATGTTAGAACGTACAGTCGATTGCCCTGCAAGAAGCTCTTCTGGAAGTACTCTTGTACAGGAGGTGGTAGCCTGCCAGCAGGACGTAGCCTCGCAAACGGCATAGTCCTTCAAGAAGTACGTGTTGTACTTCCAGCAGTACCTACTCGTAGAAAATGGCGGACTGCAAACCATTAGCGTACTGCTGCCAGAACTTTACAGCCTTTTTGTTTGTGTCAAGGAGTCCTGCAGGAAGTAGCTCTGGAGCGCAGATAATTAGAAAAGATGTTAGTGATTTCAATAATTTATTAAAAAAATAATAATATTAGACACAAACAATAATAACAAGCTGAATAATTAGGTATCTCCCACCAACAATAAATATTCGCATTTCTTAGAGTAACAATAAAAAGATAACGAAAGTTTAATTTTGGTTTCATCTTTAGATTTATTATATATACTAGTCCTGCTAGCAGGACGCAAAATACCCATAACAGGCGATTAGTAAAGTACCTAGATGAGCCGAATCTGTCCTGCCGGTAGGACGCTGCACTCTCTATTATTAAACAGCAGATGGCTCTACTAGTCTCCTTGTTCGATTTCGGTTTTGTAGGCTGGTCTTGTCACACTCTTACTTTTTAATATTTGTGCGTATTATTATTATTTATATCGTCAGTTATTTTTATTATGTGCGAAGGCTGTCTCGTTTCCCTTAAAATATTAAAGATGTCGTTCTTCCTTACCTATTCAGCCGAACGCTTTTGTGAGATCGATGAAGCATATACACAGGGGCGTGCTAAATGAATAAGGTTTTTCTACAAGTTGTCTCAGTATGAAGATTGCATCTATAGTGCTTCTTGGGGAATCCTTGTTCCTCTATTACCAGATCTGATGAAAGGAGTTGAGATAAGAAAACAAAACTTTATTAGAGCTAGTTTCTCAGATTTTCCGTACCGTTTCATCACTTCCTCCAGCATTGTCTCCTTTCCACCAAAGATAACCCACATGTTGCCATCCGAAAATTCTTCCTAGTATTTTGCTCTCCCACCGCTCAAGTTTTAATTGGTCTCTTCTCTTCAGTGACCATGTCTTATATACTACATGACGCTCCTTTTCTGCAGGGCCTTTACGAAGTTTCAATTTTCTCACTCGCGCCCGCTGATTGCCCCTGAGAACTAGGCGTTCGGTTTTTCATAGATTCCACATCTCATTTTCAGAGTTTTTACTTGAAATTTTGCACACATAATTCTCTTCTTATACAGAAATGCGCCATGGTCTTAGTTAATTTGTAATTTCGGACTAAAATAAAAAATATTGTTTTATTTATATAACTATATTCTTCGTATAATAAATCTATTTAACTTCAGAATTTTCTTCAATAATAAATCGTTACACCTATTTAGTTTTTGAAATAAGTTATTTGCTTAAAATATTTTCAAACTAGTTAACATAAAATATGAATTTGATTACCTCCATTTAGTTGAACTACAATAGCAAATAATATTGTACCTAGCATGCGTATCATCATACTTTGTGATTTTTTTATGTTTTAGTTATAATTTTCCTTTCTTTAGATCTTAAACGCATTTGTATTCGATAGAGATTTATTGGAGCTTGGAGTTATTGATATTGACATACTTACTTATTGTACTCTGTTTCGTTTATAATGAAAGATATATAATTCTGCGTACCCAGCCTACTCTGCGTAGGAAAAACAAGTCACGATATTGCTGGATGAAATCGAAAGCAAACCTATGAATAGATTCAGAACTTTTGATTTTCATGGACTTACGCACATGTTTTAATGAGTGCTAATAGGCAGCAAGTGCTGTTTTGATTAAAGACATAATATTACAAGCGGCAATTTAAAGTGTTCAAAGCGGCACTGTTTACACATATTAGAATTAAAGCGCGGAGAAGCATTTGCAAACTTTCTAGGCGCCTAATCTTCAGTTTCATTCATGTTTAAACATAAACTGTTGATTTAATTCGGACAGAGAGCAAAATGTCTTTCTCTAATTGTACTTAACCGACATATTAAATGATTAATTTTAATTTTGTTTAAATTTAAAAAACTTTCACATTCTTTTCGTATGGACGTACTCTTGGTTCAAAAACATCGGACTTTCATTTTTGGAGATACAACGCCGAACACCAAACTGTACGCTGAAAGTAAAAGAAAAAATATTTTTGTTTCGATTGTATTCTGAATTTAAGTCGATAGGTTCTTTTTGTAACTTGACATGTTACAGGATTATTTCCTGAATTATTTCTGGTGTGCTAGTTATGCGCGCCGATACGTTTAAGTACTTACATCCACGCGTTAATCTCAATCAGTACGTTACTTGTGACATAGAAAATTGAAATTTAAAGAAGGAATAAGTTGCTGTTCCTATTTACTAGGAGGGTCATTTCTCTTTTCTAAAGATACAATTACCTACACATTTGTTAAACCTCCGCCACCCTCAATCGATAGAATTTGAGGGAAGGACTAGAAAAGCACCTTCTGTCGCCTCAGCTGCTTCAGACAGTGGTAGTGCAAGGGGCTCGTCCAAGTCGTCTCCCTCTTCTGAATTTTGCAGCATTATGCATCTTTACTAATCAATTTTTCTCTATAATATCATTAATCATTCAATTTCTTTTTTTCAGTTGAAGAACAGCAACAACTCACTGTTCAGCCTTGACTTTCCATAGCCCCTGACCCTTTGCCTGGACCTTCCATTGCCCAAGATCCTTCACCTGGACCTTCTAGTGCCCAAAAGACATTGCCTGGGGCCCCAACAACCAAACGGGGACGACTAAAATAACTGCGCACATGACATCAGGTATTTCTTCATACATCGACAGTTCACTATACAACTTATCTGTTTTTGTAACCATGTTCTAACACTAAATGCCTTCTTTCTTTTCCAGATGAAGAACCTACTCGAAGTGATGACCCAATCCTGGGTTCGACTTTTTCTCATTTCATGATACATATACATTAATACATACAGATTTCATATTCAGCTTCATATTCAGTGTCGAATACCTAACATGTTGTAAATATAATTTGTTAATGTTTTCATCAAACATGCTTTGCCATCAATTCATTCAAAATAACCTCTTTTAAGCGTAATACATCGAAAGTTTAGCGCCGATGAGAGATAGACAGGTGGGAGGGACCGTTTCGGTTGTAGGGCGCAAAAGGCATTTTTCGTAATTTTCGCTTTGGTCCCTCCCCACTTATGAGAAAATTGAATGTTAGAGAGGTCTCTTGTAGGAAATTTAAAGTACTTTCAAGTGGCATAAGGGTTTTTGTCCCGGATTTTATTGATAACATGTTTATTTTCGAGTTGTTCTAGAAAGAGTGACCCCTTTAAGGGTACGAGTGGGCGTTTTTGACGTTTTCGCAGAAGGGCCAAAAAATCGCTGTTTTTCAGCGCGCTCTAGCGCCGATACCGGACATCAGAAAATGAAAGTTGACTATTGCATTTTGTAGGAGATTTTGTCTAGGTACTTTGATTTTGTATAGAGCGGTCATCTTCGAAAAATGCATACCTAGTCTTTTAGATATAAGCGAAAAACTGAAAAAAGTGCGAAAATTTTGACGTTTTTGCGTTTTTCGTTGTGAAGCCGACCTCCAACACGGCAGCAAACTTGAAATTCGGATTCAGCACCCCAAAAAACATATAGAACCGTCGGCGTCGAGAAAAAAACTTCCCCAATTTTGTTACGGGAAAACCACCATTTTTGACTGGGCTATTACAAATTTAACCTTTATTAAACTTTTTTTATTTTAGAGAAGGTAGGAAGATGGGCCTGACACCTGAGACATCATGATGTAGAGGAACTACTTGTGAAACTTCCAAACCAACAAGTAGTATATTTCCAGTAAACGAAAGAATATCAGACTAATAAATGTATCTAAACTCGAAAGACGCAAACATGAAATGATTCTGAATAGAATCTCGTTGAATCCTGATGCAAAAGCACTTTTCTTTAGATTCTAAAATTACAGATAGTATCTCCTAAGTATACCTAGCAAGACAGGGTGAAAAAGCATTATTTTGTTCTTGTTGGTTGTGTTGAAGAATAACTACTTGTAACGGCAACTTAAACTTTATTCTTGACAACACACTAATTTACAAATCGGAAAACTTAAATGTTTATTCCAAATGAAGGCGTGTATAATATTTACAACTTAAAACTGAATTATGTCCGCTACCGGGCCCGCAGTCTCACCCCCTGTACTCTGAAGATATGACTTGGAAATAGTGGTTTGAGTCGAATGACTGAATCGTTACGGTGGCTGCCCGACTTTTATATTAAACTGGAAATGGAAAGTCCCCAAGTCCACTTCGCTTAATCGAAGTCCTTGTTCTAATCAACTTCTTGTCATAATGTATATGTAGGCTTGCTGCTCTCTGGTGTAAATTCGGCATGGGTGCATACGACGACCTTAAGGCCAGAAAGACATGTGTACTGATGGAAACGCATAAGCAGTTGAAGGTTTTTGAACAAACGTAATCAGCAACGCGTCTGAAATTTTTATTATTCTTGTGGGTTAACTTGAATAGTGAGATCAAACAATGCAAATGAAGCACATAACTGAGAAATTTGTTGATGAGCAAAAGCTTTAGAACAGTTCTATGAAGTTACGTAAACGCGAGTAATTCAAATTATTTACGAAAATATACACTAGAATTCAAATTTTCGCTCGCTCAACAAGTGTTGATATTTTAAGACGCGAGTATAGTGAATCTTATTACGTACTATAATAGATGTACTATCCAGTATACATTTTTCACTTAGTGTTTTAAAATCAAAAATTGCGGTGTTCCACCCACCAGCGTTCAGTAATGTACAATATTATCGGAAACCCACTAATGCCTTATTTCTGTCGTTCTTAGCTTCTCAGTTCGGCGAGAATTAGAAAATCTTACGGACTTCCATACTGCAAGCGGTCGAGCCTCTCTGTTAATGATAGTACCTTACCAGTTCCTTCCATTAAATAAGTTTTTTAATACCTTTATGAAGAGTTTGATGGGGGTCGGGTTTGTTTCTTCATCCAAATTTACTGCGGCGACTACTTTTCCTAGATGTATCTTTAGTGTACTGCAATATAGTGAAGTACAGTGCAGTGCAGTACGGTACAGCACAGTATGGTACAATATAAGAAGTATAGTATATCTAGAATGCACTAACTGTTTGCCCAGTGTTCCATTGAAATAATACTAGTTCTATTTAAATAGGGGCATCAAAAATATGGCACAGGAATTGGTCTCTCCCCAATCTGGGTTCATTAATGATAAATGCATTTTACTTGGTACTTACGGTTAAATCACTGTTTCCTGATTTATAAATATGTACTCATATATTCGGATATGGTGAATTGTACTTTTATTATTTATTTATTTATTATTATCGGTTTTCTTTAAAATTATATAATTCGCAGTGAATATCACAGAACCGAGCTTGAATTATAAGTTTAATTTTGCTTACACTGCAAATATGTAACTTAGAAAACTTATCACTTCTACAATCTTTCATCTAGATCTTGTGCGTTGCATTATATCATTCAATACGGCCTTTGAATATTATTATGCAATTATTTTGAATTGCTTCATTGAGAAATAATATGCGGCTATTATAATTCTCCTCCTCCGAAATTTCTCTCTTCAAATCAAGACATGAGAACAAAAACGATAATATACTTTAATTGATGACAGCCATATTTAGAATGAATGCGTTTCGACCCGTATCTCCAGTTTTTAATCTGAACCGCACTTAATTTTTAACGTCAGCTGCTAAATGAAGTACTTAAATGTATCAATTATTTCGTAAATGAATGATAAAGTTAAATAAATCATAAAAGTGAAGATAAGTTGTTATTAATCGAATTCCCTATATTGTGTTCAGAACGTCTGTACCTAGGTAAGTATATGGATAAGGTTACAAGAACCAAAATATAACACTAATCCGGTGATATTCAAAAATGTACAGCAGGCAGTGGTTCAGTTCGTTGTGGCTGTGATTTCTTGGATATGCAGCTGAAAACTAAGAATCGGTATGTTAGTTCCAAGAAAAAGAAATATTTAAAAAATTTTCGCGGTAACCCACGGAGTCACTTTCATGAATTCCATTCATTTGCTATTACGTTCAATGATTTATATTACTTTAGCGATAAGAAACTAATTTCTTTCCGTGGCAGAGAAATCTTCGCTCACATGAGCACTTGAATGTGAGGGATATAAGCTGGTTTACTCAGATACCCCTCTCACTAAAATTAGGTGCGAGAGCTTTGGTAAGCGTTAGATCTTCGACTCGAATCGATTCACCGATTCGAGAGATTACCGAAGAAAACATCGCCATGTACTGAATCGATTCGAATCGACACCAACCGAATCGATACGCATCGAATCGATCAATCGGAAAAATCGGCTCGAAAAGGAAAATCGACCCTCGCTGACCAAGCGTCGAACCGCGCAGCCTCACTTCCAAGACTTGAACTCCACACTGAAAAAGACTGGACAAAACATCTGACGTCGCATTCGCTAATGCACACAACTCCGCCCCAGTCAGAAACATGCTCCATTGAGCTCTATTGAGGAAAGCATTCTAAAATATTACGCGACATGTCTGATTCTGCATGCATGCACTTCGAAACCAGCATGGCAAAGAGCCCCAGATACACTCCAAGTTCTGACTCCTTCGATTGAAGCAGAACGACTAACAACTCTTTAGGCGTCTTCTATCCATTATTGTAGTACAAGTCTTCCTCACACCAACACTTCTCCCAATCATCTTCATTAACACTCCACCATCACTCTCCACAGCTATGGGGGAAGGGAATTAACCCATCACGGAAGAACACCTGGTAAATATACGAACAGCAACAACTGATGACCGACCATCACAAAGGTATGCAAAATCGCTCTTGAAATCGAAACAAAACCCTTTCTCAAAAACTAGTCCAATCAGATAATGGAAATTTATTTGAGAAGAAACTAACATGAATGTGTTTTATTCCTCTCTATTACAGCTCCTAAAGGCTAATCCTATCCTTCAGTTAGCTCAAGTCGATCTCAGGCCATCTCACTACAATCCGTGACACCACTATGAACCTCCATTTTATTGCCGGTACTTCTTCGAAACAATCTCAATCCCGCCTTAGAGGCACTGCCAACAATTGCCTCAAAGGGACGAACTCCATCTCTTTCAGAAAGCAATTCCTATTGAGGCTTACCCATTACCCAGTCCCACGGAAGTTGGTAACGGATGCCGATAACGGTCACTTATAAAACGGGATAAGGAAAATCTGGCCTTCTTGTGAAGGTTAAGGTATAGGAGTAAACATTATTCTCCGTGGTGTTTACTCTTAAAACCGCTGGCGGACTACCCAATCCCACGAACGTGGGTAACGGTTGCCGATGACGATAGTGATGTCGAGTAGAGAATCGCACAAGAGACCTCACCGATCACTAATGAAACGGGGTAAGGCAAACTTTTCCGACATGAATATTGAATAAGGGGGAACCGGAGGAGACGTGAGTCTTCTAATATCTTGAAAACCAGTACCACGGGGGGTAGGCGAAGAATGCAGGTGTGGGGGGCTGTGGTTTCAGCCCCGTATTTAATATGGAACGGCTCTTGACAGTGAACTTAGCGGGTCGAGCTCGCAACTCCAAGACAACTGAAAGGAAGCCTCTTCTGAGATCTGACGTATAAGCCGGCCTTTGTAGCTCGACTACGAAATGCGCATTTAAATAAATCAGTATAATACGTATTTTTCCTTTATTACATTTTGATTTCTTTTAAACGCTTAATCAGTATTATCATCCATTCTAATCCATTTGTGGATTATACATTTATGTAATTAACAACTAAAGTAATTGTAAATGTTACTTATAAATTATATAACTGCTTAGGCACGATCACGAACCACACAGATATTGCCGCCACTCACAAGAAATAAAGTAAGGTGTTTTATGTTGTCGTTCTTGCGGTAAGATCAAATATACAGATCACAAAAACTGACTACCTACGATAGTTTATTGCACTGCAGTAATGAATGAGTTTTTTGATGTGCTTAAATTTCTCTTATTTTTTTGCAAATTAGCATAACAATATCTCAAAGTACTGAGACTTTCCGAGCCGTATCTGCAGAACCAATTTCTCCCCGAGAAGAAAGGTATTTTAATTGTATTTTAATTGTAACAAATGTTCATTTAACGTCGTCAGTTGGGCAGCAAGTGACACAGAAAAGCCTGCCAGAGATCTATTTGCCAGCAATTTGAATACTCGGTATTGTTCATGAATTTAAGGTTGAGAAGTGCCGTCATCTCAATAAGAATATTCTCCAGACATCTTTCAGATTAAATTTTCGTTATGTTTAAATAAGACAAATGCCTCATTGGTTTCAATTCAATCACTTTCCAAATTTATAGATCACGTTTACCAAACTACCTGTATATTCAGGTGTAACCATATAAAACATTTCTCTGGAGGGTACGCGTGTTGGGGTAGGTGTTCTGTGGGTAGAGAGAGCAAATGGACCTGACTTATATTCCGAATGACAATGTTATGCACGTGATCACAATGTATTAAGTGTGACGTTTATGGCCATTATCTGTGAAAGTCAGACACACACACACTAAAGGCGGGTACAGATCTGAGCACGTTCGCGTATGAGGCAAGCCGAGGCCGAACCGAATGCCTCGTGCGGCGTAATTTGAATACCCGAATGGTGGATGGACGAGGCACTGTTCGCCACTGATCCAATGAATTCGCGAGCACGCGAGAGTACGTTAAAAGTAGTTCTGTGAGGCTACGTACAATATCCCGCGTCCAGACTGAGCACGCACGACCTTTGATGTACCGCCAACAAACGGATCGAGGCGAGGTCGCACGACGCACAGAACGAGGCAGTTTGCCGCGCCTCGGGAGCACGTCCACATCTGAATGCTCATGCGTCCTCGGCTTGCCTCATACGCGTACGTGCTCAGATCTGTACCCGCCTTAAGATAGCAAAACGTTTTTTAGGGTTTTACCTATTCACCAGCATTTCTTGGCAGAATGATCTGAAATTTGGAACGGATATATAAGTATTATAATAATACACCTTAGTAGAACAATGTGGAGTTTTAATTTCCTGATTTAAATTTTAGTAATTGGTGTACTGAAGTGACCGTGTTATTTGGTATCCATATTAAAATTTAGATTAGGTATGTATAAACGGAAAAATAAAAACTTCTTGTTGTGTTACTACAGTTTATGTAGGCAAGTATTTTCAAAATTTTAGAACTTTTCAACAAAAAATAAAGTTGCTCAAATGCTTGATTTGGTTCACTGTAAAGCGTTGATTTTAAACCCTCACCTCTAAAGACAGCCCTTGCTATCGGAAATTTTTTTGCTTCCAATACTTTTCAATTACGGTAACTCCGAGAGTGTTTATTAAAATAAAAATTTAATAAATAAAATAAAATTTTGTTTTGAAGATGAAGAGTCAATCTAGGTTTTCCGTTTTTATTATTATAAATTTTTTACTTGCCACCATATTGAAAAATCGCAGTTAATACGAACAATACACCAAAAAGATATTGCACCAAAGGAAAATTGGAAAAATTGAATGTTATTGATTTTAGTTTATAGATCACAACAATTTGTGAGTGTGGTAGATTACTTATTAATCTGAAAAACTTAAATAACGTTTTGCAATATTCTTGCGAGTAAGCATTTCAAACATCTTGTGTATATCTATCACGTCATTAAAAGTTTGATTGCTTGTTGAAAATTATCGCTGCTTTTTGAGGGGTATTGTATTTAAATGGAAATTCAGATGACCAATTTATTCAATTTAATGTCTAAGTAAATAAGCAAGTATCCAAAAAAAGTGAAATATATGGTTGAACCAAAAAATAAATGATAACGTCAATAGAAAATGTATAATTTTCCTTTGATTCGTTTAAGTAGGTAGATAGTTTTCGTTTAGCTTCTGCTCAAATTATGAAGTTTTAGACGTATTATTAACATAATTTTGCTGTTTTATAACACAAACTAACTGATGATAAATTGTAATAATTTTAAGTTGCTTATGGTACAGTGAGATAAAAAAAATCTAAGGATGGGCAAGATGCAGGGGCGGGTGGGCCAACGGGGATTTCGGGAGATTTCCCGAAGGGCCGGTTGCTTCGGGGCCGGTCTGGGCCGACCGATGTGAAAAAAACATGACATTATAAAAAAAATTGCGGCCAGTGCAAAGCGGGCAGCCAAAAATGCGATGATTTTGAAACTTGAAAGCGGCCGGTCTAATCGGTAATCGCCCGCACCCCACCGCACCGCACAACGTGCGTGCTTATTGTTTTTTCGGCTTTCATCGCCCCATCTCGAGTCTCACCAGGTCGTTCGTCGTTAAATCCTCGAGATTTTAAGTTTAGTTGTACTTTTTTAAAATGTTTTGTATTAAAAACCTTAAAAATCCGATTTGTATTTTATTAAAAATAAATTTAAAAAAAACCTGTGTGTGTCAGCTCCGACGCACGACTAGAGTTTACTCATTACGAACGATTATTTTAACTTCAATCACTTGATAATAGGGTACACGCGAATGTCAGTTTTATACCCAAATGTGTATTTATCAGATGGTTTATATTCGAAAATGTCCAACTACATCAAAATTTAATTTGTTTATAAATTCAGTAATTAAGTGACAATCTGCTAAACGTCGATCCCACTGGCAATGAAATAAATACTTTTCCTGGTGTTCGAATAGGCGTTGATTCACATTTCGGCACTAAGCAATATTTGGAGTATTTAATATTAGGTTTTTCCATATTAAATCTAAAGATTCAATAAATTTAGGAACGAATAAACACTGCAAATGCTGACTTTACATTTTACAACGCCAACTGTAATATCAACTCTATGCCACTCTATTTTCACTATTTCCGTGCTCTATGCAGTCAGACATAAACAGCCGTATCCATAGATACATACATAATTTCATTGTACGTAACGCGTTACTTTTAGTTAACGCGAAATGTAACTCTTGATTTTACTACTCATAAAATTTCCGTACCGCGGGCTATAACTGAAAATCGATTCTTAAGGAGTAAACTCAAAAAATTACATGTATAAAGTATAAAAATGGGTATTTTCTGTTTCTCAAAAAAATTGGGCTGGTCGATTCCAATAATTTCCCGGGCCGGTAAAACCTTCCCCTGGCAAGATGAAAACATTTTCTTAGTTCACACATTGGTTGTTCCTCATCTGCTGAAGATAAGAATTTTGGCATTTAGTAAATGTAATATTCTTGTTCAACGTTTCTCTCTACAAGCTCATTAACGACCTAATTTAGTTAATTCGTACAATGTTTAACTGACGTACTGCTTATGAATTATTAAGAAAGTCATCTGGATGTCATTACCAGTAATCTGGATTTTTTATTTATCTGAATGTGCTCTGAAGCATGAAATTACTTGGAATATATTGTATGAATAAATAACTGTACAATTGGCGAAAAGGTAAAAAAAGTATAATTGGTGCATTTACTTTCTACTTAATACAAAATAGTTGCTCAGATAAAAGGGAAAATTAAAATAATCTAATTTGTAGTTGATAATGCATAGTAAATTAAAGTGGGAAAGCAGCTTGCCGATATAGATACCGTTTGAAAAAGTGCATCACGAACAAAGAAGCACCAACACGGCCAGCAACTACTTATCACAAGTCCAAAAAATTGTATCGGTAAAATGAGCCAAGGCAGATGAGGTGGAAAAATTGTTACCAAATCCTTAGTGTCAAACAGGAAAAGATTATTAATCTGCACATAGAGTGTTTGATTGTTATTAAGATATGTTTTCAGTCCGAAGACGCGTACCTCCATCCTTTCCTATCCTGAGCAAACCTACGCATTTCTTCAAAAGTTGAACATCCTACATCCTTAACTATTTTTTTTTTTTTTTTTTATCTTTTTTGACGTTACGTAAATATACAAAAATTATGCCAAACAAAAAAAATATATATGTAACACCAAACGGCGAAGTTCATCTCGTGCAAAAAGAGAATTGCACAGATGCTCTTCCACTTAACCGAGCATCGGAAGAAAGAAAAAGAAATGCAAAGTTAACAATAACAAGTACACATATTATAACTAAATGAACTCATGAAACAATAATAATAATAATGATGAAAATCATGAATAAAACGTGAATAGAAATAAAAGGGTTGCTCTCGAAGAATATGCACACCAAAAAGAAAATCTATTGCCGTTGTAGGAGTTGGGCGAACATCTTTGATTTAAATTCATTAATATTCAATACCTTGAGCTGTCTAGGAATATCGTTATAAAGCTTGCTGACATTAAATGTGAAAGATTTCTCATATGCCGCGGTTCTATGAAAAGGAGGAGTAATTAGTGACTTACGTCTGATATTGACATCATGAATGTCAGTTATATACCGAATCTTATTGTACAGGTAAGGTGGAGACTGAGCAGAAATAATACGATGAAAAAAACAATACGAATGCAATAGACGTCGATTGGCCATTTTCAACCAGTTTAGCTCTTTTAATTTGTACGTGATGTGTTCATATTTACGTATTCCACATATCATCCTTGCACAAGCATTTTGCACCATCTGAATTCTACGTTTTGTAATACAGTCAATACAAAAGTTATAAATTATATCACAAAAGGAGAAATGTGACAACACCAGGGAATCACACAACAACAGAATCACGCCCCTACAAAGCACATGTTTATTCACATAAATAAGCTTGAGTGCTGCAAAAGACTTTTTAATACAATTTGAAACATGTGCTTTAAAGCGCAACTCTGTATCCAGTATAACTCCCAAGTTACGTGCCTCTTGAACGCAAGCAAGATTGAATCCACCAACTTTAATATTCAATAATGACAATTGTTGAGTACGAATAGAAGGTTTGCAAAATAAAAGTAATGTAGATTTAGCTGGATTTATAATTAAATTGTGATTCAACGAAGCCGCGACCAAAGATTGTAAATCTCTATTAATAATTGAATTCGCATGAATTATATCTGCTGGTTTAAAAGAGTAATAAAGTTGTGTATCATCGGCGTAACAATGAATATTAGAATCTTGAACACAAGAATGAAGATGAGACACATACAAAGAAAACAGAAGAGGCCCAAGTATAGAACCCTGTGGTATACCTCTATCCAATTCACCTTCAAAGGACAATTTATGGTGATGTTTGACACATTGTCTCCTATCAGACAAATAGTTTTTAATTAATTTTATTGAATTATTGCCGAAACCAGAGAAAGACAGAATGGATAGTAGAATATTATGGTCAATACAGTCAAAAGCCTTTGAGTAGTCCAACAGTACCAACACAGTAGAGCAGCCATCATCACTTGCCCTCAAAATATCATCCACAATATTATTCAGTGCCGTGGTACAACTGAAATTTGCCCTAAAACCCGATTGAAACTGCGGCAACACATTATAATGATCGAGATGCTCCTGCACCTGTCTCTGTATAACTCTCTCAAGAACCTTAGACAGGGTGGACAATATACTTATTGGCCGAAGGTCTTTATACTCACTGGGTCTAGCAACCTTGGGTACAGGCACTATGTGAGATAGTTTCCAAGACGAAGGGACCGTGCAGTCAAGAATACATGAATTAATTATATTCGTTAAATAGGGCAAAATATGTGGACAACAGATCAACAACATCCTTAACGAAATCCGATCTGGCCCAACAGCACTGCTTTTAAAAGACTGTAGAATTGTATAGATAGAATCGGTAGTAACTAGAGTGAAATTTAACTTATTATAAAAATTGCATTTAAAATTATTCGCATAAAAATCTATTACGGCAGCGGCATTGCCAGCAGGGAAGTTCCTAATGGAATTTAAGAAATAATTATTAATAGCATCGGGGTTTTGAAGTTGTTTAGGAACTTCCGCGTGGGTCTTAGAAGAATAGACGTTTAACTTAGACAGCTCCTTCCACAAAGTACTAGTACCACCAACCCGAAGTTTAAAGTTTAAATACGCTTTTTTTTCGTTTTTAATGGCGTTGTTGGTAACGTTCCTAATTTGCTTATAGAACTCATAGTGAATAAGATTTTTTGTTTTTTTGTAACGAAGCAATGCTTTCTGTCTCGAACCCATCATGAACCTGATGTTGTCAGTCATGGAGCTGGCGGTTTGGTGGTCCTTACCATTTTAACAGGCGCATGCTTATTAAACAGCTCTATCAAAAAATTATGTAGAAGCGACACTTTGTCATCAACCTTGTTTAAAGTTAAAATGTCATCGAAGGGAATTCTTAACAAATCACTGTAAAATGTGCTGTAATTAAAATTTTTAAAATCTCTGAAGCGAATATATTTAGGTGTTTTTTTAAAATTTGGAACTGCTAAACTACAGATGATCAACTCATGATCCGTCAAAAGCTGTCCAATATGTTTGACACCGGAGCTAATCACTTGGGCTTCATCGGAACAAACAATTACGTCTAAAGTGACATACTGTGCAAGGAGTAACGTGTAGGTTCAGTGATTAAGAGTGATTAAGAGCAGTGATTGAGAGCAGTAGTCTAATCTGGGCGTACCCCTACCTATTTTTATTCCTATCTCTGACTATGGTATGTCGCGAACTAAGCCTTCGTGCTTCAGAAGGTGTCCTACCATCCTACTTCTCCTACAGTTTCTAATTTATTTTCTCATTTCTTTTTTCTAATTTTGTCACAAACTTTATGTCATCAAAAGTGTTCCTTATCGATGGACTAAGAATAAGTGTTATTTTAATGTTACCCCATTCTCCAATGAACAAATACCTATATACTTTTAAATATTCGTAATTTGTAGCATGCAAGAAATGCGAGCCGCTATGGTATTCCCAGCATACTTATTAAGTCCTGTTTAAACTCAGTAGTCGAACCAGTTCATAAATTACAATAAATTCCTTCAGGAAAGTATATATTTCCATTTTTCTGTAGCTCAAATCATTTCAGCGTTCAAATCTGGTAAAATAATTTATAGACCAGTTTCACTGCTATCCATCTTTTGCAAAATTATGGAATCCTGTATATGCGTGACCAGCATTTCTATAGCGTTAAATAATACAACTTGGATCCAAAGCAGCGTGGATTCTACAAAAGCAGATCATCGGTTACCAGTTTCACCCCTTTAGTGTAAAAATTAACTGAATAGTAAGGATGAAAGGGTACAGCTTTCAATAAGATAATCCGACACTAATCAAGAAACTTTGGAATTTAGGTTTACATGGCGGTATATTTAGATTGATTGCGTCCTATGTGGAAGAAATGACCCAATTTGTAATGGTCAACAATTTAAAATCAAATATCTTTAATTTAAATTTTGGAATTCCGCAAGGTTCACACTTGGGGCCTTTATTTTTTTATATCTTTATTAATGATATTATCAATCGTGGCCTGGTTGATCTGCCGACTGAATGTTTGCCTAGCGCTGTACGTGTAAACGATCTAGGCGTAAAATAAAAATAACCACAAATGTTACATTTTAATAAGAATATTAAAAGAATGAAAATTCCTCGGGCGATTTTGTTTAATTTTCTTTCAGAAATGTTTGGGAGGGCGGCGCTCTAGAACCCTTCATTATCAGCCGCCACTGACGATCCTCAAAATTGCGAAACAATTTTTTCGAGGTTATCACAGTAGTGATGGCTGTAAGTGATGTGATCACTACATTCTTGGCGATTGACATCCAATACGTGGGATCAGACTGAACTACGCAATTTAAATTTCCGCATTTGTCACTGTTTTCTGTTTCTGTTCTCTGTAGTAGACTTTTGGTGAGCTACGTGGTGTTTCAGATTACATACTCGAGATCTGATTCTACTCACTGGTTGTCAATCACCAAGTGAACACGTCACCTACTAACGTGATAAACACGTGGCTAACGTGATAAACACGAAAATATTTTTTTAGCGATTTCCAGGATTCAAGATGAGAAGTTGCAAGTGGTGCATCATAGTAAACGGAACTGAAGGAGGTAATTGAATAAGGTTCTTGCAGGAGTTACTAATAAAAATACCTTAATACTATGAAGTATCAATTATTTAACAAGTTTAAAAGAGAAGAAAATATATTTGTGCGTTTAAGCAACAAATTAAATAAATTAAATTTGCCTAATTTCGTCTGTAAGCACATGGCGCAATGACGTCCTCCTATTGGTTTGCGTTAGGTGACGTCATCCGATAGTAAATGCAACACCTGTTTACCTTTGGCAGCCGGCATTTTCATATACGATTGTGCGGTATCGTGCTGTGAATCATTCGTGTTCCGTGGCCGTTGTGTTTTGAACAATAAATTGTGTAAAACTCCAAAACATTTATTTAATCTTCGACCATGACTGACGAAGGTTTCAATAAGGCTCAATCCGATAATTTACCAAAAATGGACCCCTTAATGATTACGGAATTTTTTGCAAACAGCCCTTTGTATACGTACATCTGGAGAAATTCGTAGAATAAAAGCTGAGAGGTAGGTGACATTACTGCTACCTTCTTTTGGTATATCGTGTATCAGATTTTATACTTACTTATATCATATTTATTGGGTTGCACGATATGTAATTTTAGTTTATTTAAGTGTCAGTAAATGGATGTTATCTTTTTGCATTTGCATTTCCGAATATATATATTTCAATTTTAGTGACAGTCAAAGCATTAAGAATAGAAAAAATTCCTTATTCTCTGGTAACACTGTGGAAATTTTAACTCAAAATACCTATTATTTTTCTAAAAGTTACAGCTTGGTACACAGATTTGCGAGCAGATTTGTGAATTAAGTCCAAAATTCAAATACCACAATAAAGATATGTACCTACAGACCAGTCAAGTGACACAACCTCACTCATTTGTTTGTCTTGCAAGATCGTGTGAGTTACTAAGTTTTGCTTGCGAAGTGTGATACCTACCTAAAATTTATACTCTTAAGAAATCGATGGAATGTTTTCAAACTGGAAGTAATCTTGGTTGAATATTATTGAAATTGGCGAAGGGGAAAGAAAAACTATAAATGATTAATGAATGAATTACACTTTCTATCCTTGCGAACTATTAAAATTGTTGTTCATACACCAGAGAATATTAAAATTAATCCAATTTGTCATATTTACCTATTTTTAAACTTGAAAGCAAATGCGTTCTAATTTTTATAGTTAATAAACTTGAGAGTAAAAACTTGCCTGTTGGGTAGAGGTATACATTTAATTCTGGCCATATTGTAGTGTTCTGCATCATTTTGGTATCGTACGACGTACGTTTAAGATGGGAAATTCTAAAGCATATATTCTGTGAATAGAAGGATTATAACGAAATTATAAAACATAACTTGCAATATTGTAGTTCTAAAACCTAAAGAAAGGATTTGGCGTTGGTTTAACAGAGTAAAATAAAACAATCAAGACTTACATACAATCCAATTAAGTAAAAATAAAATGTCAACGATCATAGTGCGGAGTATTATATGAGGAGAATGTACATAACTCCAAACCTGTAGTTAAAAACAAAAATAGTAGACTTTTATTTGCAGTCAAAGTCAATGATGAATATGCTATTTTCTGATCTTCATTTAATTTAATTTCAGAGTCCGTTCAATTTAAAGATCGTGAACTTGTAAATGGTAACACCGTTAAATAGTTTTGTTTCTCTAATTCCCTTGGACTACATTTCAGATCATGATGAATCGGTTAAGTTTAGGTACGTTGCGTTTTAGAATGGAATTGTTTTTTATTCATCTGTAATGAGTTAAGTATACCTGTTCTTGTTTCAATTATTTCTTTTGTCGAGCATCAACACATTTAATGGTGATTTATATTTTTTATTTTAGCGAAAGTTAAAGAAATTGTTTTTGAAAACGTTGATGGAATTCCAGAAAAAATAGGGTGTTGGTGAATAGGGAGATGAAATAGGAACGGAGAAATATATTCATCTATAGCAAATAATATTTTTAAAAGGTATGAACGGTTAACTCTGTCGGAACATGGTAATTGAGAATTATTTATGTTAAAACGACTTCCATTCCATTCAAAGCCATTCCTAATTCTTCCTTGCTGAATGCTAACACTGCTATATCATCTACGAACCTGAGCATGTTAATAGTTTGTCCCTGTACATTAATCCCTGTTCTGTTCTTAACAATATATTAATCGCATCTTCGATATATAAGTTGAAAACTAGAGGTGACAACGCACATCCCTGTCTTTTCTTTCCGGGTATCTATTACTCTTCGCTCCTGCTCAAATTCTATAATTGCTGTTTGCTCTTTATAGAGATTACATATTATTCTTATGTCCCTATATTTCATTCCTACCTTTCTGAGCACTTCGAACGTCTTCCCCCATTTTACGTTGTCGAAGGCTTTTTCTAAATCTACAAATCTTATACAGGGTGTTACAGAATAACTATTGCTAATTTTCAGAAATGATAGAGGGCACTTAAAGAAACATTTTTTAACTCGTTTTCTAATAATAAACTAGTGTCCGGAAATTTCTCGGTGTCAAGATAAACTAGAAATCTTTAAAAACAATCTCAATTACAACAGGAAAGAGTAGGTAGTTACTTACTAAATTGAAGCAGTTAAGTTAAGGAACATTCTATTAGAAATAATATTGCATCAAACTTTATAAAAATTGTTCGAAGTTACGATTACCATTTTCAATACACAAGTAACGATCATCAAACGCTAGAATAATTCGAGCCGCTAACTCTTCTTCTGTATTAACAGATGTCTCATAAACCAGTGATTTAATATGACCCCAAATACAAAAATCAACTGGAGTCATATCTGATGAACGTGCGGGCCAAGAAATCGGCCCCCCCTCTCCATCCATTTGGAAATTGTGCATTTAGATCATTTCAGCAATTTAATCCAAAGTGTGCTGGTGCACCATCATGCTGAAAAACAATATTTCTTCGAATATTAAGTGGGACATTTTCAAGCAATTCTGATAGAGTATGTTCCAGAAAAATCCTATACACATGACCATCTAACCGCGCAAGCAGTAAATATGGTCCCAATACATAATTCTCAACAATCCCAGCCCAAACATTAACAGAAAACTTCGTAACGTGTAAATTTTAAAATAGGTTACTAAGTATGCAAAAGAAAATTATGTAATTCTTAATTTTTGTTGTTGAATTTACTCAAAATGAAATAAGAAAATTATTAGGCATTTGAAACGCACTAGGTATATGAATAAGTTAATAATTTTGTGTATTACTGGCAATTAATGAATAAATACAGTATTGTATGCCCGTTTGGGGGCTTTATCAAGATTTATTTATAAAAACAGTCATAAGAAAGTGACATAAATTATTTGTCTAATACAATTTATATTTTATATCTGTTTTTAGAAATAAATCTTGACAAAGGCCCTAAAGGGGGCCAAAACGTCCATATATATTACAGTATGTATTTATTTATTTATTAATTGCCAGTAATAATTCACAAAATTATTAATTTATGTAAAAAAAATCACAGCATTCGCAAAGATGCAACCGGGGGAGACACTGAAAATGACGAAGCAGACTGCAACCCTTGTGCGTTTGGGATATTTCAGCATACGCGATAGCGTGTTAAATAAGTATTCATACGACACCTGCGCCGTTTTAGAATAACTTCATTCCTGTTGTGGCATTCTTTCACATTTGCGATGCGGGACGGTCCCACTCTGAATGAAGCTTACTCAGACTACAGACTGAGCGAAGGGGAATTCGGTCTAGCGCGCCGCCAGGCGTTCGACTTTAAGGTACACTTTCGTTTGCGCCGGCAGACGCGGCGTGTACAGGCGGCCGACACACACGTTATACTTCTCCAATAGTATTTAAATAGAACTGTTTTTTTTTTGTTTGTGCGTTTCGCCTGCCAGCCGATGCATTCACGTTCAAATGCGACGGTGCCCGCCGCGCGTCTACCAGCGTCTACCAGCGGAAACGAAAGCGTACCTTTAACCGCCACCGCTGGGTTCTCATGCGTCACGCGTGACGTATGTGGCAAATGCAACACAATCTTTTCGGTAAATATCATACCCTATACTAAGATCCTAATAACATTTTCAATGTTAAAACTGGTACAAATTGAAAAACAAGTTTATATGAAGGTTTATGATATACGATTCCATTACATTATTTTACATCGGCGATCACACTGATTGGCTGACTCTGGTCACATTATTTCTGGATTCAATACTGTTTTGGAACTGTCCAATAAGCATATAAGAATGATCAGTCACACACAAGCGCATTTTGGTAGTTGTCATTTTATGGCGTTTTGAGTTGTCGAGTTTTAGTTTACCGCGATACATTATTAAGATTTTAATGCAGTATGAGATGGATGTTATATTTTTTTGTACTTGATATTATACATAGTACTTACCTACTAAAAGTTACAAATTCGGTAAGGCACGTTTTCCCCAGTGTCCACATTCTAAAAGTGAAGATAGGAAATTGAATTGAATCATTTCTTATTGCTTATGTTTTTTATAATTTTTAATTATCTTTACCAAAGCTTAAATTTTTTGAATTAGTACTTCTAAAGTGCCAGCTCGACCTCCTACAAATTCTGCAAATTGAACACATAGTGAAGTCTTGTGACAGCCAAGCAAAACTGAATCTGAACGATCCAGAATTCCAAGCTTTAAATAAAATTACTTTTAACAGTCAATATTACGTGTTTATGCTTAATTAACCTTCCATAATACATTACATTCAAAGTAAAACTTGTAGAATTTTTAGAAATTCACGTATCAGGTACAGAATGTTTGTAGAAAATAACCGAAAGGTATTTCAGGCGATATTAATCTACGAACTTCACTTTTATATTCATTGATAATCAAGAACGTAAAAATTAGTTACGCTAGTCACGAATTAAATGTGATGCATGGGATATATTAGGAAGATTCTCAGTAACTAGACAACTGTTTCTTATGGTCTTTATAATAAGATGTCATAAAAATATTCATATCACAGACGTGCCATTTATACAATACATGAACCTTTTGTTAGTGCTACGGTTGATTAAAAATTCGGAAAACCTGTAATGTAAGTGGCAAACCATAACCAAAATAAATCCGACAATAAATTGGTATCTCCACATTTACACTTTTGATTAACCGTGCTTTGTGTAACATTTTAATGTCAATGTTTTGTGTGCAAATTACGTACAGGTGTCTCAGAATTCGACCAGTGAATTTTAAGGACAGACTACTTGATTGAAAATGAAGAAATGCTGCTGTAATCCTATACTCGTTCACCATTGGAGAGCAACTACGATTTTTTGAAGAAGGAGGGTTGCAGAAGGTTTTTCTGCGACTTAAGGTACTGCAACTAAATAAAAATCCGTTGTGGGAAAAGTGAAAATGTACAGGCTTCGTAGATAGTGTATTCATTTTAAACAAAACATGTCCCTTCAAGGTTCTGGATATTACTTACAGTTATCGAGAAAAATGCATTCATTGATAGTACTGCAAAAGTATCAGAAAAACAAGAGTGCATATGCTAGAAAAGGGTAGGCAACCATTGTCTGTCCACAGAGCGACCAGAGTAACCCTTCCATCCCCTTCAGAGCGTTCAACGTTTGAAACCGGAAGAGTATTGTCAATAAGAAACATTTTATAGAATTTCACCATATTACTGAAAAGTTACTCAATTCCAAGCCAAACTATCAAGTACGCAAAAATCAAAATATCCTTTCAAGAGTAACTTATGCCGATTTGTACTACATTATAGAACTCTTCGCCTATCTGATCTTCCTTTTTTCACTATTAGTAATTAATTAATTTTATTCGAGAATATGGTGTAAAATAGGTATAAAAAATATTCCAGAAACATGACTTCTAATCTAATTGATCATTTGGCCATGCTAATTTTTTTCAGATTTGAATGGAATCGTACACGTGGCTTTTTCCAATTTCTTCACTTTGACACAAAAAAATATTTGAAATGCGTAGAATTAACACAATTTGAGTCATAGTCTTCAAAAGACAGTAGCTCCTTTCTGATGGGAAATAGGGTGTATACCGTAGGGTTAAAGGTGTATTAAATTTATGTTGCGTTCAAAATGATTACAGAAAACTGCAGACCACTGGTTTCGTCCTTGTGGGACTCGTCAGTGCAGTGTTTTCTGCATTTATTTTATATGCAACTAACTTGCTTATACAGGGTGATCTATAATGAATGTAACAAACTTATAGAGTAAATAGAATACTTAAAAACAAACGCTTGATTTTACTACTCATAAAATTTTCGTACCGCGGGCTATAACTGAAAATAGATTCTTAAGGAGTAAACTCCAATAATGCGAAAAGCCTTAACCAGCGTACAAAGCATAGTTTCAGAGAGAAATAATTTTGTGTAACATGGTGCATAGTTTGCGTTTTTAAGAACAAAATTATCAGCCATCTTTGTAACATGAAATGGCGTGTAAGTACTCAAGAATAGAACAAAACAGTTGAAAACAGTAACGACAGAAGCACATATTTTGAGAAATTTCAACACCCTGTATTTCATTTAGTTGCCATTTTTGGACATATGTTCATTAGAAATTTTCTCAATATTTTTAAGTTTTATATCTACCCTCCAAGTTTGTGACACTCGTTGTAGATTTCCCTGAATACTAACCTGCGTCGATCAGATATGAGCAAACGCCAATTACTTTATACATTGTTTAGATGTTGAGTGGTACTGGATCGTTCGAACAATTTACTCCTCGAGCAAATACCTCACCAGCCACCAGGCATTGAATTATAGAACGAACCCATATTTTTTGTACTATGAGATATCACAGAATGTTACTCCAGCTAGCTGGTATTGAAAAATTCATAATGTTTCTCTACGTATATTAAGGTACCTGAGCTGATTAATGCCCAGCATTAAATAAGGCCCACTTTCGAGTTTTCCGCTTCAAATTTCGCTTTCAGTTTAAAGAATGCGCGTAAAAGATGTGTGATAGAAACCCTTACCGCGTCGCGTATTGTATTTGACTAAGCGTTACAGAACCCAACTGTCTGACTTACGGCAACATGCGTATTTTCTACTTATATACTATTTTCGTAAACGTCCTTGCCACCACACCGTCGTGGCTCAGTGGTCGACGTGCCATTCCTCCAAATCGCAACGCTGGGGGTTCGCACCTCGCCGCAGTTTGTTATTGTCTGTTATGATTTCACTTTTTTCTTTTGAACAAAAAATCGGTCAGGTCCGAAAGGATAGATAGGGGACCGCAATCACGCGAGACAGACATCCATTCATTTGACATTAGGTAATTGTTGATTTATAAATGATACTCCCAAGCTGTCTGTATCCGCTAGTAATAAATCGGGTAGGTAAACGCTCGAGTTCTGTAACGCTTAGTCAAATACAATGCGCTACCGCGTCTGCTTAGTGCAACAAGAACATTGTGATGGTGTCGGCGTTTTCCCTTTTTTATTAAGCTCTCACAAAGGGCGATTTCTCAGAAATATGGAATTCCTCGTAGAAGGCAATCATGAAGTCTAGGGTATGTTCAAAGCATCTTAGGACGGAAGAATATGTTGACCATAGATCAGGAAGAAGATTTAACTAAACGTATTTTACGAATGGCAGAAATTGGCTTACCTATAACTTTGAACGGGTTAAGATATTAGGTATATTTAGAGCGCTGGGCGATACCCAGATTTCTGTATCGATATTCTATACGGAAAATATATCGATACTTATCGATATATCGATTTTTGATACGTAAGGCCATGCCAGCTTTCTATATTCGATACTTACGTATCGAACGACGATTCGTATCGATAACCGATACGTATCGATGGTCGATACGTATTGATGGCCGATATGTATAGATGGCCGATAGGTATCGGTTGCTGACACGTATCGCTCACCGATACGTATCGATCGCCGATAATAATCATTTTGAACGCAATATATTTCATATAATCTATAAAACGAACCTTATTCGTTGAAGTAATGTATAGTACGTAGTACAAAAGTGTCTGGATTTGTTCTAAAATCATCAATCGTTAAAAATTTATCGGAAAACTTGCAGTTGAAACAGGTTTATCATATTGAACAAGAGAGAAATATCGTGTTTGTACTATGCATGAATATAGGAAATTGTTGTCAGACAAGGTGCTCTTCAGTGAAGAAGCATGGTTGGATTTAAATGGTTATGTGAGCAGTCAAAACAACAGGCTACGGAACTGTGAAAATGAATGATACCAGTATTTCTGAAAAAAAGTTTTGAGAATGAAACAGTCACTTTAAAATTTAATAAAACGTGTTGCTTATGTCATGTCCATAGATCTGACTATTCAAAGAATTTCACAAATCCGGTCTGCCACCAAAACGAATATTATCCAGGATCTTTATTGTGCTATGTCTGAAAGTAGGAACCGACGAACCCGAGGGGTTTATCACTCTATGGAATGATTGGGACACCCTTTATGTAATGATCGGAAATGATCATGTAATGATCGGAAATGATCATAAATGATCATGTAATGATAGGAAGGAAGAAATTACTGTAATGATATTGTAATGTTGGGAAATGACACGGAATGACGTAGTAATGGTAAGTAATGGAGTTGGAAATGAATGCGAAATGAGTCGTAATGGTGTGAAATGACATTTGCACGCATGCGCATCAGCATACTACAGAAAGTTAGGTTAAGTCCCGAATAGTCGCACCGGCGTTTTCAGTAAAGTTGTTGTGATACCTACTCTGTTTGATATGCGAGCTGATAAGTGATGTGATGGTGATCCATGCCTATGTGCTTCAAACTCGGTTCACGCACGGTTATTGAAGGGGAGCGCTAATTACTAGGCTAATTAGGTGAGTGTCGGTAAAATTTTGCGACAAATTTTGAGCTCGATTTTGAGACGTACAATACTTAAAATCGCTTAAAATGCTATCAACATTGACCGGTAATCCATGTTAGGGGGACGTGTGTGTGCCTAGTTCTTCAATAATTTTTCAAGAGTTTCATGTTACATATTTTTTGTTATAGATAATAACCCTTGAACCCGCTAAAAGCCATTCGAGAAACTACCTACTTCGAGACCTACTCAACTTAAAATATCCCAGCTAGCATATGAGGGCTCGTCTGAGGAAATTGAATGTCTTCCGGGATGTCTTCTCAAACCAAATATTGTTCTGAATCCTCATCTGAATAGGAGTGCGAATTGCAAATGAATAAGAGTGCTGATAACTCCGAGGATAACTCTCATAACCTTCAATCTTCATCGAGACCTTCATTTGAAAATGCTACCGAAAGCGAGACCGAAAATGTCTCCATTTTGCAAACAATTTGCCAGGCAGTGAAAATGAACAAGATTTGGTCGTTTTTCGAACATCAATATGGAACAGACGTCCCAATATACTTGAAACATTTTCTTCAGTTATTTGGATTCGATTTGATTTTCGCATTGAAAAATTTCGACTCCAAATACTTCACCGAAATGGAGACATTCGCCAAATCGGAACTTTCCGAGCTGTTAGCAAAGGAAGAAGCCTCGAAAAACATCAAGTTATTGGGGATATTCCTCGGGATATTCGCTTCAACCCCCTCAAATTTTCGGATTCTTCCTGGACACAAGATTCTCATCACCGAGTTGAAGACGCTCTTAAATAACGAAGATTGTCTACCAAAGTTTTTACAGTTTGAGAGGTATTTCCGAAAGGAACGTCAAGAAAGTCGAAGTAACACGGTTTTTGACGAGGTTTTTGAAAACAGCAATCAAATGAGTAGTACTACGACTATGAGCAATTATAAAAGTCGAGAAAATGCGAAGGAAATAGTTCACAAAAATTCTTTGCTGGACGAGGAGTCGCTTCTTCATGATAAGATTAAAATTTTTTATCTAAAGCAGGATAAAGAATTCTATCCGTTATTCCAGCCGTTTCTTGAAGGTCCGAAAAATCGTTTTATTACAATTTCTGTCAAAGAGTCAGTCGAGAATAACGCAAGCCCTTTTGCACTCGCTTTTGCAGCTAAGATAAAATGTTGCGTTGTTAGATGTTGTTGGATGTTAGAACATAATAAATGTTTTTGTGGAATTTCTCCAATGATTTTAATTATATTCCTGATTCCTGGTTTTTAATGATTTTGCACAAGATCATTACACCCTTTTTCGGATCTCTGGAAATTATAGAAATGACCTTAAAAATGGGGGAAATTATAAGAAATGATCAGAAATGATATTCAATGCATGGTAATGAATGCATCGGCAAAATAATGACGAGACATACTAGAAATGAAGTTAATGTTTGGTAATGACTAGGAAATGAGAAATGATTGGGACGCCTAAATATGGAGTGATAAACCCCTCGGACGAACCACTCGAACTCTTTATAAATTGACGGATTCATTCGTTCATTCTAAAAATATATTCAAGCCTAAACTTCTCGGTAAAAATATAGACTTCCAGTTTGTTACAGTTACATAGAGTTGTTACTCCAACTCTAGCAGAGCCTATTATTTGTGTGCTCTGGTTAATGGTGACTTTATAAGGGATCAGGCCAGCGAATCGTTCGCAAGCAAACGTCTCCCGATAGTTGCATTGAAAATTCTAATTCCTGGTATTTTCGAGGTGGCTTCTCAGTCTTTTGACAGAAAGTGTTAGAATATGCTGTCTTTTTAGGATTCCTAGTTCTTGGTCCCTACTCTACGAATCCAGTTTCTCTGACTTGCAAATAGAAAATCGCACTAAACATTTAAATTTCTACTCTACTCTACTGCAGCCTCCATGACTCTGTATCAATTGATGGCCATGTTTCTTTCAGTAATATTGAACTTGCTTCTAGTGATGACTCTAACACAAAAATCATAAGAACTTAAATGTCTAAACCGTTCAATATGTAGCACTACCGGCAAGTGTAATTTTAACGAGTTAGATATTTTCTGCTAAAATGAATTCAGAAGAGAAAACCTCAATTTCCTTTCCATTCCATTGAAAGACATCAATTTTTATTGTTCAGCATGATATGCAATGTTTATATCGTCAGTTCCTTAATTTTTGAACACACTCTACTTGGTCTTACCACGTTGCACTTCAGTTTTTAGTACCTTTACCTATCATTCTGTTAAAGTTTTATTTCTACATTGATTTGATTGGGATATTGTTTCATAGTCTATAAAACCCAATACACGCATGTTGCACCACCACATACATACATTTATCATTTCTACCACGCCCGCTGTTCTAATTACCTGTTCGGGCTGTAATTTGCCACATTGCGGTGATGTAACACTGTAATAAGAGGGCACAATTTGTACTAACATTTATTTCCGTGAGCCTACACGTATCTAGGAATCCACTAATATTTTTATAGACGAACATAATACCTGCTTAATATTATGCTTTCTACGCAATTAAAACGCGTGCGGTTTGTGAGTTATGGGAACTCGTTATGGAGTTTATTATTATTATTATAGTTATTAAGTGGCAAGTGCAGTTTGTGACTACTTTGAAAGTGTCGTAACTGTAGCACAGTCGCATTTTTGTGGTATCATTTATATAGTTGTGGAGATTAAAAATATGAAGTAGCAAAAGTAACTCCTATATGTTTCGGTTGTTAAGTTTTAGTGAAATAGAAAGGGAATCTAACCTACAAGATAAATCATATTCAGGTTCAACGAACAACTGCAGTAAAATAATAAAATGTAGAATGCCAGTGAGGTCAAAGAACTTTTTAGGGCAGAGCTTTTAGTTCTTAATTTATGTGCCCAAAAAAGAATACATCAGTGGGAAAATGTTCTATTATTGATGCTTGTTACTAACCACAAGATGAATATAAGGGAAAATATTATTTGAATTAAAAGTGGGATATTTCATATTCCTTGGTAAGATGTGCAAATGATGAATGAAGTACCAATCATTTAGAATGTTAAGAGTTGTGTTAATTTGTAATATTAGATTTTATTTTTTTAACTAATATTTTCATGGGATTCTTTTGGATTGTCGGGAAATTTTGATGATTGGTTATCTGAAGTATAACGGGATAGCATTATTCAAGATTAATGGATCGCCCCAGAGACCCTATTAAGATGAAAAGACGCGGAAAACTGGCGCGAGGTGCTTTGCTGTTTCGTGATACTACAACAGGGCACAGGCCGAGACTTGTGAAATCTGCTGTTACTGGATTGAGATTCAAGAGATTCGAACCCGGGACTCCACAGTTAGAAGCTAGCTCTTTTACCACCGAGCTACCCGACCTATGTTTCATATTTTAAGGTTAAAAAGTATAAAATCTGTAGAGGTAACTAGGTATGAAGATATGGTTCGAAAGAGATGATTTCGGCGAGTGTTGCGGTGTGACGTGTAAATTTCCATGTCGAGGAAAGCGCCTCCAGTTTCTTCATCGTGTTCCCCCCTTTGCGCGCTCTTAACATTTTATAGCGACCTTCATGATAGCCGGTGCAGGCCATTATGTGACAGGCCTCCGGCAAGGTATCGCAGAAATTCAGGCCGAAATATCGTACATCTTTACGAGTATACCTACAACTTCGGTTATAAGCCACAGTTATCATGATTGACAAATTTTACATTTAAATTTTTGGCAGATTAAGGAGAACCCTCAAACTAGAGGTCAGAACTTATTTTTTTTTCTTTTTATACCTTCGTAAGTCGTTTTGTTATCTCCTACAGAGGGTTTTTCCCTTGTCTGACTTCTTGGACCGAAGCCAAACTCGTTTCCGGTTCGTAGCCCTATTGGTGATTTGCTGGTCCCGACATTACACCAGATAAGTACACTGTGAGCCTCCTTTGTGCCGGGACGTCGTGTAATAATATGTTGTAAATATAATTTGTTAATGTTTTCATCAAACATGCTTTGCCATCAATTCATTCAAAACAACCTCTTTTAAGCGTAATACATCGAAAGTATAGTGCCGATCAGATAGACAGGTGGGAGCGACCGTTTTGGCTGTAGAGCGCAGAAGGCATTTTTCGTAATTTTCGCTTTGCTCCCTCCCACCTTATGAGAAAACTGAATGTTAGAGACGCCTCTTGTAGGAAATTTAATGTACTTTCACGTGGTATAAGGGTTTTTGTTGATAACATGTATATTTTTCGAGTTGTAGGGAGTGGAATTGGACGTTTTTGACATTTTCGCAGAAGGGCCAAAAAATCGCTGTTTTTCAGTGCACTCTAGCGCCGATACCTCTCTTCAGAAAATCAAAGTTGTCCAGTGCATTTTATAGGAAATTTTGTCTACTTCAATTTTGTATAGAATGGTCATCTTCGAAAAACGTATAGCCTTCGAGATATAAGCGAAAAACTGAAATAAGTGCGAAAATTTTGAGGTTTCTTGCGTTTTTCGTTGTAAAGCCGACCTCCTACAAGGCAGCAAACTTGAAATTCGGATTGAGCATCCTAAAAAACAATTTTGTTACGAAAACGGCTGTTTTGAACACCGATTGACTGGACTATAAAAGTACTGTTAAAATGGACGTGAATCAATAATAAAATATAATTTCTATGAACGTTTGCTAAATCTCTGGAAACACTGAGAAAGAAATTTTTACTGTACAAGGTGTCCCAAACTGGACGCGTTCTTATGGGAACACCCCTTATTTGAAGAGATAGAAAAAAATTAACCAAGGTGTCCGGAGCTCAAATTTAATGAGAAAACCACTGGCGCAAACAAAACTTTGCTATCTCTTATCGTTTGGCCGCTAGAGGGCGATTCTCAAATTTCGTCGATTTCTTTTATGTTCTATAACTTGTTTATTAATAAAGGTAATTAATTTTGGTAAAAACTTTCTTAAGGCACTTTTTTCCGTAAAATCCATTGCAATAGGCAGTTTTTTTACAGGGCGTTTAGATTTTCGTGCACCACCCCAAACTCATTTTTTTTATATAGACCGCCCTATATATTATGAGATTTTTGAAAAGCTCGTAAAATTTCTTAAATTTTGATGTATCACTTGTCATGTTTATATTAATAACCATTAGCAACATTACGATTTAAAAATTAAAATATTGTGCCTACAGAAATCAAGATTGCCATGACTAATAAAATGACATAGGATGCTAACATGTTATGATTAAAACCACAGATCTAAAGTTTCATGATAAGATTACTCATAGTTATTATATTAAATTAATAATTTTTTAAATGTTGCTAATGGTTTTTACGATAAACATGACAAGTGATACATCATAATTTAGGAAATTTTACGAGCTTTTCAAAAATCTCATAATATATAGGGTGATCTATATAAAAAAAAATAGTTTGGGGTGGTGCACGAAAATCTAAACGCCCTGTAAAAATACTGCCTATTGCAATGGATTTTACGGAAAAAAGTGCCTTAAGAAAGTTTTTACCAAAATTAATTATCTTTATTAATAAACAAGTTATAGGGCATAAAAGAAATCTACGAAATTTGAGAATCGCTCTCTAGCGGCCAAACGATAACAGATAGCAAATTTTTGTTTGCGCCAGTGGTTTTCTCATTAAATTTGAGCTCCGGACACCTTGGTCAATTTTTTTCTATCTCTTCAAATAAGGGGTGTTCCCATAAGAACGCGTCCAGTTTGGGACACCTTGTACACTGTCCATTGTTTAAAATAATTCAGTTTATCCTAGGAAATACATATATTGCTTAGGACTTAGAGCAATTTAAGCGTATCCACCTTTTAAGATGATACAAGAAACTAAAATTATAAATTGAAAATAATCAGAAACTAATAATTCCCGATGGGTTTTTTAACTAGATATTAAAAATGAGCCAGTGAATCAATTTACACTTTGATGTAATCGTGTTGATTTAGCACCGTGGCTTCTGATTTCTGAAACAACTTGTCAGCTCTCGATGCTGACATAATTTCAAAGCTGTAATGTATGGGGAAGTATGATAATATTTATTTAAATTGGTATACCTACATATCAATTTCCTGATTCATTATTACAATTCGGAAGTGAAAGACTGCACCTATAATATTATACTCTCGCTAAGGCAGTGTATTTTGCGGCTGAAAGTCCATTAATACACCAATAATGATCGTGAAGTATCAATATGTGATCAAGCGATCGAGTACGCAAAACATTCTTGCACGTTTTGCGATGCGCATGCACATTCAAATGCAATGATGCTTAAAATACGTGTTTATTGACTGACAAAATGGGTTTAAGCTTTCTACATTTCGAATGGATTCCACTATTCTGATTCAAAGATCATTAAATTCTATTCTTCGCTCTTTATGAGAAGAACTAACTGTTACCATCAGTGAAAAAGATGCAAGGGGTTGTTTCTGACTCTTCTTAAACATTCTTCAGCAATTATTTGCACTAATTTATTTGGATTCAATTCAATCTAGATAAATGATTTGTGACGTGAGGAAATTTTAGATTAATTTCCTTTTTTATAAAGGGTGTTTTTTTAAGGTTTGTTTTTCGAACTGGTAACACTGTTTGTAGTGACAGTCAATTTGATAGCTGACAGCTGATTTGTGCTCAGTATGCACAGAACACCTAAATAAGAACGCGCAGCTTAATGTTAAAAGTAGGAACCGCGTTTAGCGCCATCTCTAGCTGTAAACAAGAACCAATAGTGTACAAGCGCGCGTAGATAGAATTAAAATTTAAACTTTATTTAAACTTTATTAAAGAAAACAAAGACTATGCATACTTATATGTAGGCATCAATTTTATTTGATCACCATTTTACATTGTAAGTAGAAACATAAATAACTAAACTACTACTAAACTAATACTAAAACTAATACTAAAATCAAATGAAACTTACTTGTAAACGTTAGTTACAAAATTTGCGCAATTTAATATATTAATTCAACACCGGGAGACGTTCAAGGAAGACATTTCACAGCCGCATTGCTGCTATTTCGATGTGCGGGGAAAAACTCCTCATTCGCAGAGATGTCAAAGAAGTACCTACTGACGGAAGTCAAAATATAAACGTGGCCTGCTGCTTATTGTGCATAATTATTATTTCTTTGTTATTATGCACCTATTTCTGATTCAATATTATTGTGTATCGAGAAAACGTAACCATGTTTAGATGTTCTGTGAACGTAACCAGGGAATATCAATCTGAAATAACGCACAATTTTTAAATTTTCCATTTTGTCTGACGATTCCGGTTGCGGCAGAAATAACAACAAAGCATGCCTCGGTTTAAAATTTCACGAAATCGGTAATAAAGAGTTTCGACGACAAATGTCAGAGTCGTAGTGCCATCTAAAGCGGTTTACAGAAACTAAATCTAACATAGTTCAAGGTCGTGCATAACAGTGAAATCCCCCTGTCAGTATGTTTTGCCATTTCACCATGAATAGACTTACGCCAGACCAACGCTTCCAAATTGTGCAAATTTATTTCGAAAATCGTGGTTCATTTCGCGAAATTTTCCGTGCGCTACGTCCATTTTACGGTCGACATAATCATCCATCCAAGCAACTTATTCGAATAATCATGGATCGTTTTCGCACCACGAATACTCTAAGACTCTAAGTGATAATGTGCATCCGCAGAGACGTCGTACAGTGCGCACCGAAGAAGTTGTTGTTGCTGTGGAGCGTATAGTGTTGAGGAAGACCCGAATTAGTCGATTCGCCATTGGAGTTGTGTCCATCCACATTATGGAAGATTTTGCTGAAAGATCTTGGTTTGCGACCTTATAAGGACCAGCTTGTGCAAGAAGTGAAGCCGCGCGACCATCATGTGCGTCATACGCTCGGTGAATGGGCCAAAAACAAACTTGTTCTTGATCCTCATTTTCACCAAAAAATGTTGTTCAGCGATGACGCTCATTTTTGTGAAGTCGCTAGTCTTCGCCGATAAACCACCGACGTTGGACCATTTGGAAATTGGAAGCCAACATACGCCGCATTATCGCCGATATACGGCCCCAGCTTCTCGAAAAATGGCCGACAATTGGACTTCCAGATTACGCTTCATTCGAGCCAGCCGCGGCGCCCATAAGCCCGAGATAATATTTAAGCACTAATGGCATAAAATTATCTTTCCAATAAAGCCAATACCATGGCCGTTAGCATAATTTGATGTATTTTATTTCATTTTAAAGTTCTATACCTCTAAAAATAACACCCTTTACTAACTAAACACTATTGCAATTTTTGGTGGATAGAATAACTTAAACTACTATACTTACGGTAAAAATGTTAAGCCATAAATTCTATAAAAATTCAGGCTTCATTTCCGGAAAAAAGGCCTGTTTTTAAATGTGTTCGTTTGACGCATTTTTTACCACCGCATTTGACGAAGTTATGACGTCCCCGTCAAAATTCGCAACAGAATGATGAGTTTAGAAATGAAATCATTTTCCCCTATGTAATAATTATTAGCCATGCAAGAGTGCTTTAAAACAAAATGTCGGTATCCGACAAAAATCTGCAATAAATTGAGTGGAGACCGTTGCACAAATTAAACACTACAGATAGTCAACGCGCATTATATTATTTTAGAACTGCTAACAGCGCCTCTGATGTTTGGAAGTAGAATTAGAGGCGGAAAGCGGGAATTTTGAATATTTTCCTTTTGAAGTTTACTTTTGATGTTTAAAATCGTTTTAAAAAATGTAACATATGATGTGTGACATATTTTATTGTGTGAAGGAGGCGATGTTTAAACAGAATCAGATACATCAATAATGGATATATACAAGAATTTCAAAACTTATATCATTATATTATTATTAAATAAAAAATAATTACTCACATAATATTGGTAAAATAGGGTAGTATTTACTATCCACAACACACTAACAAATTCAAAGACTCTTCCTTGATAAATTAATTCGCCACTTCTGTGAAGAATCCGATGCACAATGTAAGATAATTTTATGAAACATACACAAAACGCAAAGGGTAGTAACCAAATTACAAATCTGTCACCTTATCTGTTATGTCCATGTTAAACAACTTTTCCAAGAAAAATGTAAGAAAATAACTTATAACGCCTGATCAAACTATAATTTAAATTCAAATACGTTTGACATTAAATTGTCTGTTTGTTGTTATGTTGCCATGCTACGGCACAAATACATACCCTGCATGCTTTTTTATTTTAGAACAGTGTGCCCAATTTTCGGATCGAGTGAGCAGCTAGTGGACGATTTGACAATGACTTGACATTTTTGTGTTTTATGTGCCACCCAGCGGCGACTCGATTAAATGCAAAGAGTATACACTGGCATCTCTAGTTTGTAAGTTGAATTACTTTTCGTTTAAACGTCATTGCATTTGCGTTAAACGTCTATATAGTGTCTAGTTTATGGACCGTTGAGTCATTTGATGTACAAATATTTTTTGTGACTTGACAACTCTCGACTAGATTCGTTGCGGTGTCTTCGTGGGATCCGCAGATACATGTTGCAACTAGTCTCTCTTGTTAGAGTAGGTCTACAGCATCCATAGAAGATGTGAGAGGTTAGAAAAGATAATGTTGGAGAAGAAAATGGAGAGTTCGAAAATGAAGATAAGGATAAGGTCAATTCAGTTAAGTTCAGTTAGGAATGAAAGAAACTGGCAAGATGTATACCTACGTTTTGCTGGAAATTTTAATTGCGGTTAGAATTGCATTACCGGGGAGCCGTAAAGTTTCGATTTTCTGGACAAAATAACTATAATGATCACATTTAGCCATTCAGAATCTGGGCATTATTTATTATTTTAAATAATAACTCTCTTGTTGCCGTATACTATATGTGGTATGAAACAGAAAACAGTATAGTTACAATCTTGCAAAACAGAGTGCCACAAGGTCAAAGTTCAGCAAGCAAAGAGGCGACATAGAGAAAAACGAAGAAAAAGAAAATTCGAAAATAAAATAATAGAAACGAAAAAACCGAATGAAAGGAAAGGAAATGGTGAGATGGGTAGAGAGGTAGATGGCAGAGACCAGAGAGAAGTAACAACAGTACCGAAAATTTTGTGCATCGAACAATATTCGTGTCATCATTCTCCGAAATTTTATTACAGTCAAAGGTCTACAAGCTCATGACGATTTGTCTATTAAATATTAATATTGGAGGTGAGATTTCTCAAACTGAAAAAATCAAAATATTTATGTAATGGTTGCACCGCTACAAACCAGCACTTTTAATATCTATTGTGGGTTTTCTTAGCAGGTACCTATACCTACTAAAATATCAAACTAAAAAGTTCATTTACCTCCACACTTCACTTTTAATTATTTGCATTTCATGCATTAATGGATTTTACTGCAAGAAAATAAATTAATGTAGCAAATTTGGCAAATATAATAAAAATAGTAATTTTTGAATTAGCACCATGACGGCATATGATACTTTCTATGAGTACTTACGGAATTTAAGGAGTAAGGAAAACATTTGCAACATGTAATCTTCCAGAAGAAGAAACTTTTTACATTAATATGAAATTAGGGGATGCATTATATACTTTGCAAAGACTTGTTAAAAATGCATACTTATCTTGCATATGTTTATCTTTAAAAGTAGGGACCTAACTGAGAATTAAATTTCAAAACCTTTGACACGTCCATGTCAACTTTATCAAATACTTATACAGAAATTATAGCCGACATTAAATTTGGCCAATAGAATTATGGGGTTCATTTTTTTGGCCAAATCAATTTGGTTCGCCGCTCCATGAACATTAATTTGCTTATCTACGTCGGCCAACATTAGCTGGAGTACGCCAAAGCGCATACTTACTAATGCGATTAAATTGTAGTAAATAAAACAGATGTCTAATTATTCAAAAGGAAAAGTGTGTAAATTCATCGACTGTCTATAGATAAGTGGCACTGATTTACATAAAACTAGTCTCTCTTTTGAAGGAAATTGTTCTTCGAGTGTCCAGGTTCTCATTTTTATTGTCGTTTTATTACTAAAATAGGTGACGGCATATTTAATTATCAGCTAATAAGATAATAAAACCTATTTCTCACGATAAATCATTTTTGTTGATTTTCTATCCTATTTGATTTATTATGCTTATGCATATTTGCGCAATCAGTTTGGTTATACTTTATTGACATTGAACATTGCGATCATAAGGCGGAGAATTGGAATAATGTGTTGCACTCGGATAGAGTAAAATTTCTGGAATCACAGTTGAGAAACCGGCGCTAGGGGGATAGGAGAAGCGGAATTACCAAGTAGGTATGGGAAAATGAGGGCAACAAATCCGTTGTAATTTGCATAACTATTCTTTAGGAAAACCGTCTCATTCCAAAGTTTAACCTTCTCTTTGTAAATACAGATTGGCATCGGAGAAAGCTGGGCATCGTTGCCTAAATTTTTTTAAAAATATTTTTAAAATATAATTTCCATTTTAAAGTTGTAAATATAAGCTTAGAAAACTTCAGAAATGACATCACAAGCTTCGTATATCCTTACCAGGCAGCTATTGCTCCAAATCCAATTTCCATCGGGTGAACCACGCCGACTTGTTCATATCTTTTTTTGCTTTGTTTGTCTTTGCTTAGTAGCCTTTAATTTCTTGTTTTCCAAATGCGTTGAGATTGTCGGTGTCCTGTAGTAGCTTTGCGTCCAAGTTACTTACAATAGTATTACGGGTTTCGGTCTGTCAAGTCAGGTACGGATGGCCACCGTCGTCTCTAACACTGGGAGTACTGGTTCCAGCTGATGACCGGATGACCAAATACTGAGAATTCCTTCGTGAATCTTCTTTTTATAAGCTGAGCGAGGAGTTGCTTCTACGGTTTTCTTGGAGATTTTACAGCTGGGCGAATAGTGGCGGCAGCACAATATGTAACATTGGTCCATCGCGTCACGTGAGCGTCGTATGCAAATACTATACAAGCCCCTGTCATCTCGCCAGTCTTCTATTTCTTATGGCATATGCCTACTTCTCCCAACTGTGTATTTACGTACTTACTTGATTTCGGCGTGACGTCGAAACGTCTAAAGTATAATCACAAACCAATTTTATTGATTATCTTCGTTGATTACTTTTGAAACGTTTGTTCATCCTTTGGTGAGGAAAAACATTAAAAGGGGATATAAACTAACCACTACCATGTTAAACAAAAGGGTCAAATTTTTTCCCTACATTTTTTACCACATTATTGTTTTTCTTTAGCTCCAGAACATGTTTGTTGACACTATTGACCTCACCTTAATTACAGTTTATTTTCATGCGGAAAAAGATTTATAAATATGTAAGCTCTGTATCTTACAAGTTATTAACACGCCTGTCAGTTCTACGTTTGAAACCTACTTGAAGTTGTTGTTGATTCTAGTTTTGATAAATCACTACAAAATAAATATTTTCCAGCGATTTTCAAACTTTCGAAAAATTTGAAAACTGGTCAAATTCATTTTTAGATACATGTGTGTATCGTAATATTTTGACTTACTCGTAAAGGTTTTCACAAAGTTTCACAACTTATATCGCCACTTAAAAGCTTTTTGTGGCTTAATGCTTACCCTCACTTTCTTTTCACAAACCCATCTATTTTATTTGCACATTTATTATTTCTTCTTCCCCTAAAAGTAAAACAATACATAGGTACAGCTGCGACCAGATGAAAGTTAACGATGTAAGTATGCCTTGCAATAATTTGATATAGGACAACTTAAAAATCTGACAGTTTCTAAATTAACTATCACATGCCAAACGATGCCAAAATGACTATTTCCGTCGACAGTGAATTTATAAATATGATTAACAAACGCAAAACAGATCGTTAATGACCCCTATTAATGAACGATTTCTATTAATAAACGATTTTAGTACCCCAGGCAACCAAACATAGGTTCATATACAATGAAATATCCAAATCAAGTTGTCATGTCATCAAGATCTGTCACTGTCAAGTTTATAGTTTCTGAAATCGTAATTCGTACAAAATTTAATAAATGGATGTTGACGAAGATTTTACGTTAAAAGTCGACGGACAAATTTTGTAACGAACTCTTATATTAAAAAGCGATTAATACACTTGTTCGTTAAATAACTATTAATGCTAGTAAGAGTCGCTCTTTCAACTGCTCGCAAAGTCAATGAATACACGTATTTTCGATCTCTAATTTCAATGTGTCTTTTTAAATATCCTGGATTGGGTAATGTCAAAAGTCAAGGCATTGGCATTTCTAATACAGTGATAAGCACGTGGATAACTGAAATATACGCTAAATGGCCAAGTTGACGTATTCGGTGATTAAGTTCTTTTTATTAAATAGGTATCATTTAAAAAACCATTTTATCAAACGTCGATTTATGCACTACTTGGTTGTCATTTGTAATACAGCTTTACAGCTTTTTCCACACTAACTTTTATTCCATTTGAGTCTCCAGTATCACAAGTTTGAACAAATAATGGTTAACTATTTTTCCTATTATATAAGGAACTGTGCCCCCAACAAACCTTTAATGTAACTATTTACTCAAACATAATTGTCATAAGTACTAGTTAAGTCCAAAATGGAGAAAAATTGATAGAAAACGTTAAAAATTGTTTTTCTGCATTTAACTTAACTTTAAGTATACAAAAGAAAAGTAGGTACTGTTTTCTATTAATATGTATACAGAATCGTTAGTACCTCTCTTCTGAAGTCTTCGATGATGTGAGCTTCATTATGCAACAAAAACAAAGAACTGATAAAAAACGCGCGAATAGATGGGAGTCCCGGAGAATCACCACCACTTGTGACGTAGCATTCGAGCAGTGGGGCGATGTGCTAGGTTTTTATTGCAGTGGCTTCTTTACAGTCCAATATAGATCACTAGTCCCTAATGTTCAAGATTCGGTACGGTAATTTGTTGTCAACTGATTCCAATAAATTTTACCTATTGTATATGTATAAAAAATTACGAGTATTATAGTCTGATCACGTGTTCATGAAATGTAAAGACACTAACAAGTAAGTCAGCTCTAATAAATTATAGGAAAGAAAAAATATCGTGTTTCCGATACAACTAGACGTCTCACTAGATCATCTTTCTTTTCATTCAATTACACCCATTTCATAAAACATTATTATCCTGTTCAGGTTAATGAAATTAATTTTCTTAAATTATTTGTTTGCCGTGCCTCAGCGCTTAGGTCTATTTGTCGCTATGTTGCTTGAATCCAAAGATAAATTAGTACTTATCCAATCCATTGGAGTGCAGTTTCAAAGAAATGGCAAAACAGGAAACAGACTTATAGGTCCTTATGTAGACGGTAATGAGAGAATTTCTTTTGTATCGCGTGTTCGTTACCGACACAGCCATGTAATTAACACTAACAATTTGCAAAGTGAAATTTATTTTCCGAGAAAAGTGCAACTTGTTTACTTTTTAATTGACCGATAAGCTACTTATAAAATAGGAATAAGTGGCTGCATAAGCAAGTATAAATTTATAATAAAAGCAAATGCAGATATTATCATTATGTTTGTGCAAAAAACGTCGGCGAATAAAGAAATGACAGATCCTTATCGTTCATATTTTTATTCTGAATTCCGCGTACGGTAAACGCATTTCTAATAGGAGGTCATTCCATAATAAGGCTCCTGTTGCGGTAACTTACAAGATAAATTCTTAATAATACACAGTGATATTTTTAAGAATACATTTTAATTTGTATTGTAACGTAAAGAGTGTCAGCTTAATCATAAATGAAAATGATAATTTCCTACTTTCAACTGATATCAGAACATGTTTATGGTTCACCTGTGTTTGGGTATCCATGAAGTAATCCTTTTCCTTTAGGATTTTCACAAACCTATTGCAACCCATTTTGTTTTAATTTATAAGGTAACTGTACCAAAATATGTATGCCATAGCGCAATTTGGGCTGCAATGCAGTTTACTTTGTATAGAAGAATTTTGAAGATTTCTTGCCAATAATTTTAGTATTAGCCTCCGATAAATATGCGACAAGAGTAATATAATGGAACTTCATGGAAAAGCGGAATATTTCAGCAGGGTTTAAAATTTATTATGGCGGGAAGTTTTAATCCTATCTGAAACTAGAATTTCTAGAAAGTCTGAACTGCGTCTAATATTCTCAATACGAATGAGAGATAGAGTCTGCATTCTGTGACATGAAATCAACGCTATTAGTGTAGTTTTTCTAGCGATAATTTATCATTAGGGTATAGGGAAGAAAGATACCTCTGGATCCCAAATGACATCATACTCTTAAGTTATGAATCCCTGCAAAAAACGGTTTAATAAGGGTATTCTGTCCTAAGTTATCATCCCGAATGAGAGATAATACGGAGTGGAAAATGATGCCCCACCTTCAAAATGAATAGTAAGAAATTCTATAATTTTTAGAAAGGAGTATCAAACATATCTAGATGATATTGATTGCAATATTCAAACCAACGTTTCATTCCCGTATTATATTGATTGATGGATGAGTCACTTATAGATACTAGAAACGTCCTCAACGACATTTCGCTCATACATCTTTACCTGAAGGCACGCCGGATAATTTCCCTGCTACCAGGGAAAGTCTTCGGTGTGGATTCCTCTCAGATGATTGAAGCAAATGAAATGACACTATCTCAATTGTTTGAACCTAGACATTTCTTATATGAATTGCCTAAAACCAGGAAATCATCTAAATAAACCACTAGTTAAATTCCCATTTTTCTTAACGTACTAATGGAGAGCTTCAAAAGTTTGGCGAATTTGGTGCAGTACATAGGCCAAACGGAATACGAGAAAATTTGACTAAATTGATCATTTGCAGTCTTGCACTTTGAAATGGCTCCACATTGTCATAGATTGTCAGTGCACACAGAAAGTGCCTTGTGGCCACTTACAGATCTTCCCTTACCTAAAGGTATAATTTTTGAATAGGGTTAATATAAAAAGGAATTCTGTACCCTGAGGTCCAGGAAAGAATAACCTTGTCTGTTATGGTTTATTGCCAGGCTGAAATAAAAAAAAACGTAACCTACCGACTGTACGACTTACTTGACGGGGGTAAGTAGAACATTTCTCGTTAGACTTTCTAAGTTCATGTCTGCCCGACGTGACTGAAATCAGGACCTGATGACTTGAACGTCTCTGGTGAGACATGCTTTTCCTGTATAAAGGCTCTTTTGGTTTTGGCTTGGGCACAATTGGTTTAGATTTCTTCAAGGCAGTTGATGCTCGTTTCAAATTTTTTGTTGTCTCTACTCGTTCTTCCAAATCTTTTCCAAACAAGAAGCCGGCTATGGGCGCATCAGTTAAGGCTTCCTTTAATTAGTAGCAAAAAAATTCCGAATATTAGATTCAGAGAAATGCAAGTCGGCCAACATTTTTCCAGCATTGCTAATTTGCTCTATTATAAGCAATTCTGCCCCCTCGCGTTTCTCGACCAAGGAAGGCAATGCTGCACTTAGGCTCGGTTTTTCAAAGAATCCAACACCGGATTAAGTCTGACACCGGCTTCGTTGCTATGTTACCGGCTTTCTGATTGGTTGTAGCATAGCAACGAAGCCGGTGTCAGACTTAATCCGGTGTTGGATTCTTTGAAAAACCGGGCCTTAGTGCGGCAAGACAAGTACCAATTTGGTGTTGAAACTTCACAAAACGCTGGTCTCAGTCAACGGCACTAGGTGGCATGGCTGATTTCAATTCTAAATTAAGAACAACTGGGACTTCCATAGCAGAAAAATTTGCAAGAGAAAAGTATTGCGCAGTAATTTCGGTGTCTTAAGATCTGGCGGAAGTTCCTTCTTAAGAATTATTTTCCATCACTCTGCAATATCTTGGTGAATCTCGGGGTCTAAACTGCGGGATTCCTGTAACGTATACCTCAAGATATTCAGGATACTATCGTTTAGTTATTTATTGGCAGAAGTGGATCCAACTCTTTCTCCTGAAACCGGAAATACCCCATTTGGTGGGGTTTCTTATTACGGTTGGAAAAATATTACGTTATTTGTGTCAAAAATTGAAAAATGTAATGACGTCAGAAAGAGATAAATATTATTTTAATTTAGCAGATAGAGTAATGAAACTATCACTAATTTTCAGAAGAATGTCTGAATCATGTTTGTGTCAACTAATTTTGCTTTATAAATTCGAAATTCAAAACGACAAATGTAATGTGCCTACCTAACTTTAATAATAAATTTAACAATAAAAATTAGAAACAAATTTACAATACATGTTCAAATTGTGCTCCATTTACAGCTTGACAGTAGGGCGATGTACAAATTCTCTTGCACTCTATTTATGACTTCTGGAGGAATTTCTCTTATTTCATTAGCGATCCTTGCCTTCAAAATCTTCTAAATTATTAGGCTTAGTGTAATAAACTTTAGTTTTCAAATGACCCCTCAGGAAACAATATAATGGGGTTCAAGTCTGTTTACCGAGCTGGCCACTCAATCACTGCACGCCTCCCTATTCATCTGTTGGCAAAAGTTTCATTTAGAAATTCCCTGACCGGTGCTCATCCATAATGCGGCGGTGCGCCGTCTTGTTGGAAAAAGATTTCATCTGCTGGCAAATCTGGTTCATTAGCATTGGTGTATAATTCCACCAATGCCGGTACTAAATAAAATTGCAGAAATTCTAAATACCTTTGCGCAGTTAGCATTTCATTGAAAAAATATGGCCCGAGAATTCTGTTTTTTAAAATACAAGCTCACACATTTACTTTTTGCGGTCGCTGGCGCTGGGTATGCGCATCTTCAACCCATCTAGAGTTTTCCTGGGCCCAATATCTGCAGTTGTGACGGTTTACTATGCCATTTACATGAAAGTGGACTCGTCAGAAAATAAGATGTTTCTGGCGAATCCTTTATTTGTGTTAGGTACATCTTTCTTGCACAATTTCACAAAATTGTAAACGGCTATCGAAATCGTCTTCATATAGTTCTTGTGCTGATCTAATTTTGTAAAGACGCATCCAGTTGTGGACGACTGGGTCTTAGCAAGTCTCTGACATGACCTTTCCGCATAAACTTGCTTAGGACATTATTTACACAAGACAGCGTAATAGATGTCCTGTTCAGATATTTATTATTAAATAATTCGCACATTTCAACTTGACTTCTTTGCCTCTCTCCATATCCTACCATAGTTAATATTTCGATGCGTTCTGTTTCAATTAATCACATTTTTTTACTTATTACTTACTAATGCAAGAGAAGGGAATAAAGTATTGGTGAAGTGGTTGAGGTTTGGTAAGACTAACTAACTAACTAACTAACTAACTAACTAACTAACTAACTAACTACACGAATTTTAAAACAATGTGACATAAATATGACAATTCAAATATTTAGCCGCCGTGATGAAATCGGACACCGCCACCACATTAAGCAATACCAATAAGAGAATTTAATGAACCGATTGATGGGTAGAATAAGCTGGTATAAACATAATTCAGACATTCTTCTGAAGATTAGTGTTAGTTTTATTACCCCATCTACTAAATCTTAATAATATTTACCACTTTCCGAGCTCATCACATTTTTCAATTTTTGACACAAATAACGTGGGTAATATCTTTCGAACTGTAATAAGAAACCTCATCAAATGGGGTATTGCCGGTTTTAGGAGGAAGAGTTGTATACATTTCTGGCAATACAATATGGGCCTGCTATTGAAAAAAATATGATGACGTCATAGCGCGGTGGTGGGGGTGAAATTTGAAAAGGTGACTGAGGAACATTGTTTTTAAAAACAAAAATCGACGGCGACAAAGCGCCCGTTTCCATTCTATTCCCGATATTCCTTACTTTTTCTCCCCTCTGTACCTATATGTGTTACATTTGGCAACAATGCGTGCCTAGAACACCGAATAAGGCTGAAACCAGTAGTCTGCAGTATTCTGTATACATTTTGAACGCAATATATTTAAAACACTGTCAGGCCCAAAAATATGAAAACGTAGCGTCAAACAAACTAGACAAATCGTAAGGACATAGGTATTTATCGTCCATTTTTATCAGGTAGAAATTTGCAATGTCATTCATTATCCTCAAACTTACTTTTGCAAATGAGAATACATTTTTCTTATCTTTTACTAAAAAGTTATACAACGCTTACCCATGACTCCGCACTTGGCGAAATTACACAAACGGAATTGAACCTATAGTGCGAATTGCTTGAAAGTACGTAACAATCTTAGTTTAAGATAAGTGTATGTGATAAGAAAACTGTTTTTGTACTGGCCATTTACTGAGAATGAAACTTTCGATGTTTAGTCGAGTTAGGTAAGTTATAAAGAACGGATATTGAGTTCTTTTAGATTCTATATTTGAATTTAACTTTTTGAAATATGTAACAGGCTTCTTGATTGCACTCTAGAGTTAGATCCAGTTATATGTGCAAATTTTAACAAATAATTCAGTGCCGTTCTTTAAGGCGATAGTGGGGCCCTTACACAATTTTTAAAAATAATATTTTACCGAAGATTCTCGTAAAATATTTCACCCGTATTTTTTATTTTTCTCACAGCGAACGTTTTAGGCATCTAAGCCAGTATCAAAGTTAAGACGCCTTTAAATGCTGACGTATCCGGGGCAATGCCGAGAATTGACGATATTAGCCGGAAAGTACAACCGTTGTTTGTTTATGCTTGCTAGCGCAAACGTCATCTTGTGTCAAACGTAAACTGAATTAATAAACAATCATGGCGGTTGACAGTCTAGTCGTTTGACAGATAGTGTCCAGTGTAGTTTTTCAGTGTGTCTAGTTCCCAAATAAATGAAGCACTCACCGTTTCGTTTTGATACCTTTCATTTCAGCACTGAAATAGTCCAAATCGGATAAATAATAATTGTCAATCATTTCACTATTAACTACCGGTAAATTATCTGTACCTGCATTAACGAAACCTTGCTCTATTTTCCGTACACAAATATACTAATTGACACAATAAAAAGGAATAAAAACATATAAATAAACGACAGAGAACTATTTATACACCCAATACAAATAAAAATAATAAATTTTTAAATGTCAAATTATGATTATTTCTAACATTATTGCTCCCTACTTTACCGACTCAAACTCCACGTAACGTTAGCTTTCTGGGTATCAAAACATCAATTCATATTCACAAGCGCTTCTAAGCTAATGACGTAATGGGGGCAGCACGTGTTTCTGTTTAATTCTCCGAAGGCGCGCTTCGTGCTAAAATCGCCATTGTTTAAATTTTGGGCTATAGGTGGGCCATTAAACACCTAAAAACCGTAAAATTTGCATATTCAAATGAATGTATTTCAGGATTTTCAAAAACACTAAATAACAAAATTTTTAATAACTGTTTTGTTCTGGGTTTTGGTTTTTGTCTGCTGTAATCTATAATCTGTTTCAAATACATACTTACTCCCTTTTTTCACTTCATCTATTATTAATTGCATAAGTACTTTCAATACCTAAAAGAATGAAACTTATAACCCAAAAAATCGTCACTAGGAAAATCGTACTTAATCCATTTCTTTGGGAAGTAATTATTTGGGCGGTTGTTTTAACGTCCAGACTTATAACGCTCCGCTCGCTTCGCTCCGTTTGACCTTAACCTGATAAACTTTTATATTAAAAAGTGTCAGTCGTTAGCGTTTACATTATTCTTTTCAAATATTATTCACATGAAAATGCGCACCTTTGAAGAGAATAACATTATAAATGCTTACAACTAACACTTTTGGTACAAAAATCTGTCAGGTTAAGGTCAAGCGGGGCGAAGCGAAGCGAGCGGAGCGTTGTAAGTCTCAGTCGTTAGCATTAAATAATTTTAGTGGTGCAATACATTTAATTTTTTTCTTAATATCTATTAGTGGTACTGGACCGTTCGAACAACTACTCCTCGGGCAAATACCCCGCCAGGCATTGAATTATAGAACTAAATCCAGATTTTTTGTACTACGAGACGTTTCAGACTGCTACCCCATCTAAGATGGCTTTGAAACAATCCTAATTTGTCTCCATGTACGTCCGTGCTTTTAAGCAGGTCTTTGTTCAAATATTGCATGTTTTGAATGTGTATGGAAAATACACATTCAAAACATGCAATATTTGAACACTTAATATCTACATTATTGTTAATTGTTATTTTTTATTTCGCTGCCTAACTTAAATAAACATTATATGTATGTACCATTTAACAGGCCGATCATATTTTGTACTACGTAAGTAGGGGGGTGTACCATACTCCTGTTACACATGGTATATTTGATGAAATAAATTAGGAAAACCAAAATGTGTCCCCTATAATTATGCAACCAAATGTATACCAGTAGAGTACTCGTAGATAGCGATTATCTTCAGCGTGTAATTCCTGGTATGCAGGAAGTAACACGATACAATTTACGGATGAAGAGAAAACTATCATGTGCCCACGTTTTAAGCCATACGTAATATTGAAATCAATTATCCATTTCATAAGTAGGTAATCCTATTGATGTTGTTCAGATGCAGATGGGAAAATTATTTAACGTAAATTTAATAATGACCGAAGGCCTCTTATACTTGTCCAATACATTTAAAGATAACTAGGCACTACATTTATATCCTGGAGTTTTCTATTTGACAAAAAATGCGGAGTAATTAATGAATGAAAGGCGTACAATTTATAATTCTTTTGAAATATTTTCGAGGTGCAGTCAGAAAAACTCCGGTTCGAGTTGCTCCAGTTGCGGTCTCATTGTATAACATTACGTCGTTGCAGATTTATACCTACATATTACGCCTTTTACGGGATCGCTATCCTACATGTCTTCCTATAATGCAGTATCGATATGCGTGTGCTTGTGTTCCCAACAGACATTCACCGAGATATATTGACTTAGATGTAAATTGAAAGCGAAAGTGTATCACTTAAGGGGTTTTAATTAGTGCAGTTTGAACGTGTTTAATTTGCAGATACAAATTTGACTGTAAAATTCATTATGGATCGTGAATGAATGTGTGGGTTTCAGGTGTTAGTAAGGTTGTTGCAATAAATAACAATCGACCTACCTGATAGTAATTTGCTCATGTATGAAGTTTGTGCCTAAGGGAGGATAAATTCCCGATTTTCATTTCTGGTGGTTTGTACTAATGGCATAAAGCACAAGTGTTAATTTTTAAACCTTGAATTAGTTCAAGCTCTTAACAACCTTTGAACGCAAAAAGTTTGCAAATTACATTTTAATGGTTAGCGATTATTGTTAATGATTATAACACTTACTATGTGTGTGGTTGTTGTTATCGCAAGATTTGCGAGTTGAGAAATTTACGTTCCTTCTGAAGCAGTTTGTTCTTAACAGAACACACCTTTTCTTATCACCTTATAGTACATTAAGGTACCAGAAGTTGATTAGGTATATAAAAATTGAAAACTAATTTTCTGTTAAAGCTTGTAACGAATGCTGAATTAGCGATTACTGACTGAATATGCAAACAAATGGAATTGACTATATTTTGTTTTCTATTGGAACATAGATTCATATTCAGATTTTTGCTCCTTTTCATACTAGTTATTCATTCGTCAACTTTTTTGAAAATTATCTTTTTATAATTTTAAATACTTGCAATCATTTTTAGAAAAATCGTTGCACAAAGCTTTTCCAGGGGACAACAGTTATTTACGATACAAGTACCGTAACAGCTCATATTACGATATGAGATGGGAAAATCTTCAAACGGGGTGTAAACCGATGGAGATTTCTGGTGTATACTATGTAGAAATTACAGGATTTATAAGGAATTATGGGGATTTATAAGGCATTTATGAGGATTTATAAGGAATTATAGATAATTATTGGGATTTATAGCGAATTACAAGGGGTGTATTAGGAATTATAGGGGATTTATTGGGAATTACAAGAGAAACAATCGTTGTGCTTGCTCAGCAGTTTGTGCAGAGAGCAGTAGTATAATCTGACCCTAACCTTACCACTTTTTATTCCTGTCTCCGACTCTACTTCGTGTCTCAGAAGGTGTCCTACCATCCTATGTCTCCTATTCTTTATTGTCTTCCATACCTTTCGCTTTTCTCCAACTCTTTCTAATACCTCCCTATTGCTAACCTCTAGCACCACATTTCAAACGCTTCTACTATTTTTCGATCCGCTTCTCCTATTGTCCAAGTTTAGTACCCGTACAATGCCGTACTCCATATATATGTCTTTAAGAGTTCTTTCCGAGTATCTACATTAACCGTTCCCGAGCATAACAGTTGTTTGTTTTTGTTAAACGCAACTCGGCCCTGCGCTATTCTTTGTTTTATATCTGTATCTAGTGCTCCTATCATAGCGAGTTATATGACTTCCTATTTTCACGTCCTATTTTCACGTCCTCCACATACGAAAGTTTTGGTTTTCTTCTTATTGATCTTAATGCCGTATCCCTCTCTAGAAACTGCTTCCATTTCGTTCAGACCTTTTTCTATTTCGTCTTTGCTGGATTCTATATCGTCCGTGAATCTGAGCATGTTAATAGTTTGACCCTGTAAATTAGTCCCTGAGGTTGTTCTGTCCTTAACAATATTAATTGCATCATCGATATATAAGCTGAAAACTAGAGGTGACAACGCACATCTCTGTCTCACTCGCTTCCGGATATCTACTTGTCTTCGTTCCTGCTTAAATTCTACAAGGTGTTTCTAAATTGAGTACCATAAATTTAGGAGTTTGTAGAGAAAGTTAAAATAACACTAAAACATTTATATAGTTATGTACAAAAACGCTTCCCTTCCAAAATACAGGGTGTTATAATGCCGACTGGCGTATCAGTTATTTAGCTGTATAATATATAGCTAAATAACATATTATGTAACTAGAGCAGCCTGAGGAATCTAAATTTTTGTGGGCAAGTGCTACTCAAAACTACAGATAATCCAACAATATTTTAAGTGTAATCCGATAATTCAGTGGCGTAGGAAAAGGGGTCGTGTAATACCTTTTTGTTAATAAAAAGTTTGAGGTTAGGTTTTTTGAAAATATCGTTTTATTTTTAGATTCTCTAATCAAAATACTGCAAAAAAGATACTCTTTTTAAACATCTCTAGAGTCTTTCGTTTTGAGATATGCACGATTTTATGTGGCAGTGCTATTAAAATATTGTCTTTGTTTTGCTGTATTATCATTAGTTATGTAAAACTTGATAACAAAATCATCTAGAAGTGCTTGCAGGTATAAATTACGAAGGTACCTACAAAAACATGTAGCAATCATATGCGATTTTTTTTTCGCAAATCAACCATAAATAGGTAATACCCCAGTTCTCATGAGCACTGCTACATAAAACCACAAATATTTCAAAAACAAACGACTTTAGAGGTATTTAAAAAGAGAATCTTTTTTGTAGTATTTTGATTAGAGAATCTAAAAATAAAACGATATTTCCAAAAAACCTAACCTCAAACATTTTATTAACAAAAAGGTATTACACGACCCCTTTTCCTACGCCACTGAATTGTCGTACTACACTTAAAATATTGCTGGATTATCTCTAGTTTTGAGTAGCACTTGCCCACAAAAATTTAGATTTCTCAGGCTGCTTTAGTTACAGATATAGCTAAATAACTGATACGCCAGTCGACATTATAACACTCTGTATTTTGGAAGGGAAGCGTTTTTGTACAAAACTATATAAAGGTTTTAGTGTTATTTTAACTTTCTCGACAAACTCCTAAATTTATGGTACTCAATTTAGAAACACCTTGTAGAATACCATGTACATTATTTGCACAACTGACAGTCAGTTAACTAAGCTTTTAATTGATGTAGAGATTGCCAGGTCTACTACTGATAGTTTCGGCAGATATTACGATTGAACATCAAAATTTTTGAATTTCATTATTAGTTTATCCTCTTTTTGGCGAATTCGCCCTATTCTGTTGCTCAAAACTCACAATAATGTTTATACTTTGTATTTGCAAATTGGTATCAATATAAAGACAATAAATCTTATTGTAAAATTGTTTCTTGATGGTTATATTCTTAAATGTATAATGTCTTTTTAAAGTTGGGTATAATGTTCAAACAAGGAGTGCCATGGAAGAAAATATTATCTTTAAGAAATAATCTTGCAATGGGATTTTTTGTGTTAATGTAAACTTCATTTGCTAAATATTTTATAGAAACAAAATGCAGACCTTTTTTTGGAGTTTTGGGTGACAAAATAGGGGAGATCGTCAAAAATAATGTAAAATACACTCTACATTTTTATAATCCAATTGTACATTCTGTCGAAACTTTTACTAGTAGACTTGACAATATCCACATCAATAAAAAGCTTAGTGAAATGACCATCAATTGTACAAATAATATACATGGTGTATGGTGTTCCATTTGAAATTTCTGAGAAAAATTCTGTTTTGTATAACTTAACCACCCTGTATTATCTCAAGTATTATGATAAAATTATTTATAGATTTCAAAAATACAGCAGTGTGTGAACCTATTTCAATAAAAAAAATTAGTTGGCTTTGGTTAGTATGCGTTAGTAGCGTCATAAATTTGGGTCCATAATGGCACAAAAAAGTCAAGATCTCAACATTCCTTAGTCAAAACCACATCATGTAGTATATCAATTTAAATGGAATTTTATGGGGAATCCAAATTATGCATTGATACGTAGGGTTTCCATTTAAAGAAATAGAACTTTGGTCTGGTACTTAGAATGTGAACATCCTGTATATACCTAAATAATTTTGGGAAATGCTCCAAGTGGTTCCCCACATTCGTGCAAAATTTCAATTTGATATCTTAAATAGTTCCAGAGATATGAGCCGATTACACACTAAATCCCCACCCGGTATAAGTTGAAAACTAGAGGTGACAACGCATATCCCTGTCTCACTCGCTTCCGGATATCTACTTGTCTTCGTTCTTGCTTAAATTCTAGAACTGTCGTTTGCTCCTTGTAGAGATTATGTATTATTCTTTTGTCTCCCATTTTACGTTATCAACGCTTTTTCTAAATCTACAAATCCTATATAGGTGCTCTTTCCCTTTTCTATTGTTTTTCTATAATTACTCGTAAAGTTTCCTCTGCTTGGTCTAAATCCGAACTGATCTTCTCCTAATATTTCTTCCGCCCTTTTCTCCATCCTTCTTTACACAATTCTAGTCAGAATTTTTGACGCGTGAGAAGTTAAACTAATCGTTCTAAAATTTTCACTTACCCATTTTGGCAAAGCGATTATGATGTTCCTTTTGAAATCTTTGGAATCTAACCTGTCTCCGAATATACGGCTAACTAGTTTATATGTATATACGCTCTCTTACCTCTTGACCGGCACACTTTAAAATTTCTCCTGGTGTTTTATTGTTTTTTAAATTTTCTAATGCTAGCACAAATTCTTCGCTCATTATAGGATAGCTTAGGTCCTTAGGTTATCCCCCTCTACACCGATTTCCTTTTCTAATATATCTCCTAATTCTTGTCCCGCATATAAGATTCCCAAATATTCCTTCCACCTAGCTGCCATTTCCTCTCTTCCGATTAGGATGTCACCTGCCTTGTTTCTAATATTATTGCTACTAAATCCAATTTCTCTGAAACTTCTTTTAATTATTTTATACGGTTCCTCAGTTTTTCCTACTTCGAACTTATCTTCCACTTCTTTGCACTTATTATCAGTCCACCATTCTTTCGATTTACATAGCAGATACAATTTATGTATAGAAAATCATGGTGGTCATGTTGGAAAAGACATGTTCCATGAAAAATCTCAAAATATAAGGAATCACCCAGTATACTGACTGTGCATCTTCTTATGCGTAAATATGCGTACATATGCGTACAGTAAATAGCCTATATAAATTCTTAAAATTACAGGAATTGTTAAGGATTTATGTAAATTATTGGGGAATTGCTAAGGATTTATAGGAATTAGGGGAAATTATGAGGATTTATTAAAGAATTACAGGAATTATTGGTGAATTATAAAATAAATGTATGGCGTACATTTCTACGCCAGCGGTTTACCCTCCGTCTTTAAACCGCTTTATCTACTATCAGAGTGACCACGACTATCATTAATATCTTAAGAAATATTTAGTAAATTAAAGATAATAATGATACGGATATAAGTAGGTACTTTTTACTTCTGATTCTGCCATTAATTATTTTGACATGATTTTGCATAAGGAGCAAGTTTTTCCTCAGACATAGAGTTTTATATTAAGTATGTATTGATAGTAGATAAAATAGATATACGTACCAGTGACATTAGCGTTTTTTTCGAAAATGAAAGGGTTGCCCATTGTGTGTTTTATTGGAATATAGAGTAATTTATTGTTTATTCTAGGCTTAATTTCCATAAAAATTAAATAGGGAAAGAGAATGGTTTTAAACTCATTTATTGGCATTAATTACTCATATTAATAAAATTAATAATTCCGCTGTAGAGGAGCTTCATTTACCCCCGGAATATTGAAATACACAACGTGTATTTCAGAAAAATAAAACACAACAACGTTAAAGAGTTCGAATTGACCGCGTGCATTGCAAATAAATGATATCGAATGGAATTATACAAATTGAAAAGATTGACCGCAAGTTGAAGGATGGAAAGAAAAGGTGTTGAAATTAGCCAATGCCACGGATTGATAACCGGGAGCTACAATTTATTACCTGTCTGACAAGTGTACTATAACGGGCTATATTATTAATTCATTGCTCACAGAGTTTACCAATTATCATCGCAACAGAATAATTTTGATTTTAAAACCAATATTTGGGATAATAGTTTCACTGCGTCTTAAATCCACTAACAAAATCTAAGATATTAGATTTCCGATATTTCATGCTAACCATTGCTTGATTTATTTGCCTATAGCAAAGAAGAATGTTTAGATTGTAAGCTACAAAGTTAGTAAGTTACTTCTGCTTCAAGTAATGTCACTGATCTTTTTAATTGCAGATTTATATACCTATTATATTTACGGCTTTCAGTACACTTACTTATTAGTTACTATCCAAAAAATACTCGTAATAAATGTTTAAATGCATGGTCCATTCGAGCCAACTGCTTTTATTTTAGTACAACTTTCTAATAAGTCATTATTACTTTTTTTGTAATTAGTGCGCCCACGGTAAAGGCGGCAATGAAGATGTGTACAAATTACGTATTGGGAAAGGCAAACAGGAATTAATTGAATATAAGGCGGGCGTTCAGCTTTTTAATTTCGAGAATGCACGCAGATGATTCCTAACCGGGTTTGCATAAATGCAGCGGTAATGAATAAAATTATAGCGTAGTTAGTATGCACGTTAACAAAGTATGGTAAGTATTTTACTTTTATATTGTTTCAGGAGTACTTAATATAAGTATTTAAGAGATAGTTTGACTGAAAATGTGAAATATTGATAATTTATTGTGTGTAACAGCTAAAGAATGCCATGTAAGAACGTTTGAATTTTTGGTTGGATTAATGCTTTGAGGCGGCAGACGCAGAGAGAACAATTATGTTGAAATGGGGACCTCAGAACAGCTCAGGCTTCTGCACCAACTGCTCCTTTCTGGGACACCCTCATCTACTGAATGCTCTTGAGACCGCTAGTCTTGGAGCGTTAGCATGTGGTATATGCCCGTAGGAACTACTGAACCCAAGTTTCCCAGAGCAGTTTTCTCGCGTGCCCTGTCCATTACAAATGTTTTTGACTTTTCGGGTTATATTGGAAGTGAGAGGTTCCTCCTATTTTTTTTAAATAGAACACCCTTATGCTGACTTTCCGCTCTCTGTGGCCTTTCCATTCGGAAAATCGTGCGCTAATGACATGTTTCATCCCTTCCGCGGTACAATGCCCATAAGCTTCGGCATTATGATATAATTATCTTCACTTAATCATCGTGCTGTCTTCCGAACATAAAATAAACATTACAATCAGATGTGCTACCTCAAGCCAGGACCATCGCATCTACTTCAACGTTAAAGGCTCAAGATGATCGGACTAACTCTCGTATATGTTATATTCTTTTAAGGTAGGTCGTGTCATCTAAGATACAAAATGTAATAGCCACTAGCTCCCAAATGCTTAAATCAAACTCAAACATCCCCAAAATTTATTAGTCGGGGAGCAAGGTGCTCTAATTCGACACCCTCTATACAACTCGAACACACACAAGAAAATGAAGCCCGTTCTTATGTAAAATGACCTGCTGGGTTCGAATTTTAATGCCGGAAAATCGATTTTTCGCAAAATTTTCCTGAATCAATTTTCGATCATCCTTATATATTAACAGCGAAAGTGATTTTACATTGAAACTTTGTTAGTCGGATATCTCATCGAGGACTCCATCGATTTCAACAATTGTGGGCTCTACGGAAAGCTCTTAACTGCAGATGTGCCTTTTCGGGGTTTAAAAAGCATTTGTTACATTTTAGGTACCTAGCTATTAATTTGTAATGTCCAATATTAGGTATTTCCCGACAAAAGTAGAGTGCCATGCCTTTGACAATTAAATACCTAATTATCGAATGCGAAATTTTAACTGGAGCAAAGCGCCGAGAATGTGTACTTATACCTAAGGTTAAATGAAAACCATGTGCGATTCTGCTCTACCTTTTCAATTTGAACGTACACAATTCCCACTTCACTTAGCATTTTGCTTAACAGAAAACAAAAGTCAAGGACAAACGCTTAAGAAAGTGGTCCTTTACGTTCAAGAGCCTGTATTTTCCCATGGACAGCTTTTACGTAGCTCTTTCGCGCGATCGAAAATTTGACTCCATACAAATTTTAATCAAGGACTCTAAGATAAAAGGTTCTTTTCCAAACTATTTAGGTAAATTTACGCGTAATGTTGTTTACACTGAAGTTATAATATGTATTTCTTTATGTAGGTATAAATCAAATAATAACTTTTAAACATCTTTTATATTTGTTTCTTACAAAATTATGAAGTAATGCGAATACAAATATGTAATATTATATAACGAAAACATTTATTTACATTACTCATAAAATAAAACATCTAATATGCCATAAAAAAGAAAATAAAAAAAGTATTATAATGCTATGAAAAAAGAACTCATTCTAAGGTTTCAGTTCTCACTTAATTCTAACGTTTCATTCTCACTTTTATCCGATTTTTCTAAGTTGTCTACAAGTTGAGACAGAGCATTGTCTAAATTGTCATCTATAGATAAAAATGATTTAAGAAGTTCTTCACCTGCAGATGAAAAGGTTGGTGCAGAGATGCCTGAATCGCCATTTTGTTTAGATGAAAATGATTAATTCAATTCTTGGCGTGAAGGCAGAGGTGATGATACAGCTGATTGAATACATCATTCCATCTTTTTTCTTTTATTTATTTTTTCCAATGCAGCTCTTTTTATTCTCTGATATGTTTTCTCTTATTTGAGCTGGTCTTTTGTTTCTTATTATCTTACTTTTTTCTTCTGTGTGCCCACATATTTGGCAATATCGGTTGTATTCGCACATTCGCAGATATATTGCTGCACATGCTGAACAGCGGCATACATTTGTAGTTTTCAGTTCATGTGCCATTATGTATGGCATACAATTGCATCTTTCACATTTTCCTACAAATCAGATTTTCCTTTACGCATAAGTTTCGATTTTTGAAAATAGCTATACGTGCCAATTTACTATAGTGTCGAATTCTATGTGTTGTCTACTACCGCACACACTGCAAAACATGTCCATTTCTGCAATTCACGTAGTTCCGACCTACGTTGTCTTATATTCAGTCAGTAGCAAAATTAGATTTTCAGTTCTTCACTCGCAAGTACACATCAACCGTTCAGGTTAGGATACGAGACAGCTTGCATTGCAGAAAAAGTTAAGGTACTGATTTGAGGAAAATAGTATTGATATCCCGGCCCCCGGTTGCCAGATATTTCCCATGCAGAAAAGAATCTTTAATAATCTTAGATGTTAGTTGTTAGATGTCGCCCAAAAGCAAGTTGTACTACAGAATCACTAGATTTTCACATTAGTTGTACTTATAACTATCATTAATACTCCACAGAACATGTTCTGTGAATAACTCGCACTCGATCACCGACAAAATATTAATATTAACCAAACCATTCACTGCGCGACTGGGCCCTTGGCATCTCTTCGATAATGTGAAGTGTGCTTATCTTTTTAGTTTTTCTTTTTCGTGTAATTACAATTTTCCAAACAACAATTCTGAAAAGACGTGTGGCGTAGCCCACGGGTTCCACTTGTTTACAATACTTTTCTTGTTGCATTTCAGTAACGAAAAGAGTTACAAACCTGATTCTTTCGTGGAATATACAGTAAAGTGTGCTAATCATCACAATTTTCCAATTTTATGAAAATGCATGTTTTTTTTGCTAGATCACGAATTTATGTAATGTATTTTTCATGTACCGGGTAAGTAATATTATTTTTTGGAATTAACATACACCAAATACGGACAAAGGCTCGAAATTAATTTTGGTGAAGAAATGAAACATTAATATTGCTGCTGAAAAAAGTTAGAGCGAGTTAAACACAAACAATTTTTGCGCGCTATCCGCGCTGAGCCGTGTAGGAGTGGTTTTAAGTGCAGGCGTACAAACGCTGCATTAATATCGAGAACATTATTTGCATTTTTATTCAGACAAATTGCATTTCTCCTCACATAACCATGATATACATTGCACATTAGATTTCATGCATGCACATAGAAAAGAACAAGTAAAATTTTTAAATTTACAGAACTGTGTTATTGTAACACAATCGAGTTTATAGCTATTTGTGAATGTTATTGGCATAATAACGTCATTTTCCATGTACTATCCATATTCTAGGATGTTTGGAATATTTGGGTTTGTCAAGCCGCACACACCTAGTCGCACGTCTCCAATGGGCACAGAAACATAGGGGCTGGCTTTTACCCCAGTGGCGCAATATAATTTTTTCTGATGAGAGAAAAATTGGGTTAGTGAGTGATTATCGACGTGAAAGGGTTTGGAGGGGACCGTGGCGACAAGAAAGACTTGCTTTTGCCAGAGAATTTGTTCCTTATCGAGGCGGAACAGTAATGTTTGGGAGGAGGTATGATGTATGGTCGCCGCACTCCACTTATTCACGTGCCGCAAACCATGACGGGAAACATTTACGCCAAAAACATTATCCAACCAATCATCCTTACATTGCGAAACGAAATTGGAGAGAATTTCGTTTTTATGGACGATATCGCCACGTCCCACCGCACAGGAAGGGAATATTCAAAGAATGAATTGGCCAGCAAACTCACCTGACATCCTTGTGAGAACGTGTGGGATATGCTAAGGACCATTTTAAATAGAGATAACCCCCCTTTCACCCTTGAGGAGCTAATTGTTGCTGCTTAAGAAGAATGGAACAACATATTGCAGGAAGCCATTCATAACATTTTTATTGAAATGTAACAGACGTGTTAATGTTTTGCTCGAGAACAGAGGAGGATATACTGGTTATTGAGACCTTCGTTCCTCACATTTTGCGAAGATTTTGGTCTTTTCAAAAAAAATTAATTCAGACATTTTATTAAATTTAATTCCTGGCCGTGTACTCCTTCCATGAAAATAACCTTACATGTGATAAAGCATTTCAATAAAACGTAGAATTGAATCCACATATTTGTTAGAATTATTTTTGTTTACGTTTCAAATTAATTCAGGGGGCCAACAGTTTTGGCTATGTGTGTATTATCAAGGATAAAAGCACGCGAACCCTTATGCCGCTACCTATCATCCTATCAGCGCCAGCGCGGCTATCACGCACAAATTATTTGTGTTTAACTCGCTGTAACTTTTTTCAGAAACAATATTAGTGTTTCGTTTCTTCACCAAAAATAATTTCGAGCCTTTGTCCGTATTTGGTCTCGCATATGTATATGTTAATTCCGAAAAATAAGATTACTTACACGGTACATGAAAAATACACAAATTTGTGGTCTAGCAAGAAAACATATTTTGCATGAAATTGGAAAATTTTAGAGTCAACGTGAGTATACTGTGATGATCAGCACACTTCAATATATAATGTACTAGCGGCCCGCTCCGGCTTCGCACGGGTATAAAATATATAGCCTATGTCACTCACTGAAAAAATGATTAAAATTGATCCAGTAGTTTTGATCTGGATAAGGATTAATGCTGTATTGGTTAAAATCGCTTCGAAAATTAGCCATTATTTGTCGTAAAAAGTAAATGACAAAAAAATGTTATTGTGGGATATCCATAAGAGATAGACATATACCATCGCGGAGTTTTCTGTAGACCTTTTCAATGTGTACAATATTTAGTACATTATTTTGATAAATCTCGTAGGGTTCAGCCTGCGTTTGCAATGTAAGCGGAAAAAATGTAATTATTTACGACATCACATTAGAAACCTCAAAAATAAAAGTATTTCTCCACTATTTAATGGATGTTATTATACATATAAACCTTCCTCTTCAATCACTCTATCTATTAAAAAAAACCGCATCCAAATCCGTTGCGTAGTTTTAAAGATTTAAGCATACATAGGGATATAGGGATAGAGAAAGCGACTTTGTTTTATACGATGTAGTGATAGTGATATTCCACCAAAAAACAGATCTCTAACTCTTTTTGTTGTTGAAATACAACAAGAAAAGTATTAAAAGGGGCCGAAAATTGATTTAGGAAAATTTTACGAAAAATCGATTTTCCGGCATTTTCGCAATTCCCGATCTTTTCACGACCTCAAAATTCGAATCCGGCAGATCATTTTACATAAGAATCAGCTTTATTTTTTTCTGTGTGTTCGAGTTGTATACAGAGGATGTTTAAAACGCATCTTTCAGGCAGTCTGCTCCCAGACTATATGAACGACATACAAAACTATGAATGGGTCAATTGAATATGGAGAACAAAGATAAAACTGCACTAGTTCACAAATGCCGCATATAATTACAAGCAACAATATTATAAATTACAACAAATGAACATACCTGGTATTTACTTAGCACTACACAATAATACATAAAATAAAATATAATTTACAATTTATTATGGACGGAACGTCGACCCTCTTCGACCGTTATAACTTAAGAGTCCGGCAAACCCCTTTAAAATGAACCAGAAAACTGACTTCGTAGTGCTATGCTTTATTTTATGTTTCCATTGAAAGAAAATTTAAAAGTTTTATCTTAGAAAGGTATCAGTTCACTCATAAAATTGACCAACTTCACGCGTGCATAGCGCCAAGAGATTTACAGTTTTCGAAAAATTGTTTCAATGGCGACATAAAGTATACCTTCTTCTACCATGATCAGGCTTTCGTGTTGCTAAATTTACTAGGATGAAGGTGTAATCATGGTAGAGCGAGAGCGCTGCAAACGCAAAATATGGCTTGGTATGTGCTGCCGCCTCGTAGCGACTCAGCGTAAACTCAGAGCGCCGTTGTCTCATTTACTAGGTACCGAACGCGCGGGCTTTGAATGTGCGTTGTTCCTGTGTCCATAAACGTGTTTAGCGCGACGGTGTTGCAACACAGCTGATAGTTTGCTCCGATTTCTAACGGATTCCTCACCGACCCGATGCCCCGCAGGTGTAACTTTTGATCTGCTTTCCGGACTCTTAACCTTCGCCCCGTTAAGATTTCTTCAGCAGTTTCCTTTCGTGCGCCCCCCGCTGCAGGTTAACTTAATAGAGGGTGTATTTCAATAGTCCTGTTTATTTCATTTATTTTTTTTATTTATTTATTTTAATATTAACTGAATACAAACGGGACGAACCCAAAACAGTATTCACGTTTCTACATAATATAAATACATACACAGTAAACATATATAGGTATCTAATTATTATAACAAAAACCATCAATAATCAAACAAACAATCTTTTGTGTGGCCTGAGCAGGCACAAAGGAAAACCGGACAACCACAAATCATGGGTGAAACAGCGTAATAAGTTTACCTTTAAACTCCTGAAGCGAGTCGTTGAAGACATCAATGGCTTGGACACGATTATTATATGTAGAAGTAATAGAGTTATAAGTTTTTGAAGATCTGAGTAAGGGAGAATTTGAATATGAATTAGTTGACGCTATACTCGTAGGATTATGGAATAAGCGATGCAAACGGGTGTTATACTGAGAAGGCACAGAGTAATTTATAAAAGAAATAATGGTAGGAGAATCAAAGAAATTATTAACCAGCTTGTAGAGGAAGCGTAAGTCCCCCATTTGTCTTCTTTGTTCTAGAGGAAGCATATGAAGCATATGGAAGCAATTAAAAATGTGTCACTAATTATATTCCGATTCGTTTCAATATAATATGTGCGAGTAATTATTAGAGCCTAGGTACTTGTTCTTACCTGGACACCACGGGCACCTAATAATAATTTATTACTGAATGTGGAAATTTGATTTTTAATACGTGCGTAACTTATTAACTTCATGTAAATGCAGTTTTAAATCAATACATTCGACTTTTTTAAATTAACAATAAAAAGTATGTCATTTTTAAATTTATTGCAATATTATGCAACTTGAGTAACACATTTTACGTACAGAGTTCATAGTTCCAAGCTAAACGTGCCGTGAGACTAGTTTTTCAAAATGCAAATATGCTTACCGTGCATAATAAAATAATCATGTTTTTCAAGAAATACCTCTGTATCTTTCATCTACTTCTTTCTGCGAGCATTTGAAGCAGTTATGCGTGCAAACACTTTATTACTAAATACTGCAAGAGCAATAAATACAGCAACTAAACGACACTCTAGTTAAAAAAGTAAATATACTGTACGTAGGTACCTATTGCAAGCAATATTGCAATAGTTCAGTACGGTGTACCTTATTTACAGCCTAGCATACAATGTAAGAACTTGTTCGTCCATCACACACCTAATTGCTATTCTCCTAGTGCCACTGGAAGCATTTATTTACTGCCCAAGTTTAGGATTTATGTATGCATTCCCAAGCTGCAGAAAGACACGACAGACTAGAAACCCGAAATTTGATTTTGCCGCCTGAAAACATGCAAGTGGAGAAGCTCTGGAACATCATTTTATTATTGGTAGTTGCCGTGACAGAGCAAATTTTTCTGGTAATGTGCATGTGTTGTATATAGTTTTGACTGTACAACCTATGTATCAGAGCATGACATTAAAAGTGTACAGTAATAAGTGAACATGATTTGTTATATAATATTACAACAATGCGTTAATAGAAAGGCGTGCAGGCGGGTGGATATTACGAACGTAAGCCATAACGACGGAGTTTATTTTATTTTTGTAAAGGTGAAAAAGTTTTAAACCGATAGGTACTTATATGCAAATCGTACATTGTGCTATATGAATGTCTTAAGTTACTTTTACTAAAAGACAACTAAAATTGGTTTTTGAAAGTATGCAAGTGTCTTATAAATATTTATTTTAGACATAGCCAATTAAATATGCATTTTTTAATCGAAATTAATTAGTAATAAAATTTTGTGAAGTTTGATGCATACCATATACGTAGGTAATATAAATTGTCGAACACTTGTTGCAACTAATCTAGCTGACAATCACTTGTCACTTTTATACATTTATTGGGGAATAGTTTACAATATTAATGATAAGTCTTAGAAATCTTGGTATTACCACGTGCGGAGACTAAAAGGAGAAGTTTGACAGATATAAAAGCTATTACACCATCGATACATTCAAAGGTAATGGTGACATCAGTTTGAACACATAGTTTAGAAAATTAACTTCATCTGAAGAGGATATTAGTTAAATAGGAGTACCTAACAACTTATTCCAGAAAATGTCTGTTGGCAGCTTTTCATTCAGTCATGCAGTCAACAGTCTAGGAAGAAAATAAGAACTGAAACATTTTGGTGCTCCGAACTTTTTAGTTAAGTTAAGAATAAGTTAGGGCTATTTTCGCAGTGTGTTAAAACTTGAAGTCAGCTTCGGTTTGCGACCTGTTTAAGAGGTAGGGCTCTGCCAAGAAACCTGAACAACGTTCAGGTAAAATTTTAACTCAGAACCCACCTCGCTTTATAATGTCCGAAAAAACATTTTCTCCTAGGTTTTCATTCACTTACTCACAAGAAACTAGGTAAGAACCAAGAAACTATAATGTTTAAAAGTAGTCTAAACTTCTGTTTTTACTTTCGCCAAATCAACGCAAGAAACAAAAATTCATGTCGAGAACTAACGTTTAAACTTTTATTTTTATTAAAGATGAAACAACGTAAGAATAAAAAAATAGTGTGTCTAAAATTAAAGTCTAATATTCTACAGTTTTCAATTTTCTTCTTTCTCAAGGCCATAATTTTTTTAACTGACAAGATGGGTGGCGTTTTCGGTTTTCGTTACCCAGAAGCTTGCGGTGTGTATCGTAGTCAATTTGATTTGTACAGTGAATTTTAAGCGGAATAACTTGTTTTCGCTTCAGTAGACAGCCCATCTATTTTGTGTAAAGAAACAAAATTCTTTCAATACTTAGGTACATTATGGATCATCAGTTTCATGCCAGAAATTGAGATAATTTATCCACTTTATAAACTTATCCTATTTAAGAAATGTTTCTATCAGTATTTGAAGTTTCTTAATTTGTTAGCAATCAACATGAAATATATTGCGTCTCTCTAACGATTTCACCTCATTGCTGCAGAAATAAATATAATACTATGAAAAGCGGAAACCAACCGCTGCAAGTATAGAACTCGAATCAAATGAATTCGATAGCCTATCAATGCCGCCATGACGATGGCGGCTACCGGCTAGTGAGCATTATTGCTAACTTCGCTTATACTACTATTCTACATATAGGGTAAAACACCCAAATGTTGGCACTCGACCATCGATTTGCACACTTACTTTTAAACTGTATTAATAAAGACAATAAGTCATATATATCTAAAAAAATGTATTTTTTTTAAATTTAGCAACATGTCCCATTTTTAGTAAACCACTGCGCGTGCTCCTTAAAACTAGTGTGGCTGATGTTTTGCGTGTTTGTTGTGGTGACGTTGCCAAACAAGGTAAGATTTTAAGTTTTTCGTAAGGATAGTGCAATGTTTAAGCGCTTTGTAACCTATGGTAATTCTTGTTATATATAGCACAAATTGTTACACACTTTTAGTGACCTTATTAGTTTTGTTTTAGCATAATTTCAGTAATAAGAATTTCGATTTAGCACCAATTTATAGGGTGCCAACATTTGGAAAGCACAACTTAAGAAATCTAATTATTGGCATCGGTGCCGAAATATAGAATTGCCGTTAACTTTATTATTCCTAACATTGGCACCCTAACAGTAAAACTTAAAGTTAGGTACCTACTTAGGTACCTAGGTAGGTAGGTACCTAGGTAGGTAGGTACCTAATTTAAAGCGCATTTTTATGATTTTGTAAGTATTTTGATTCAAATAAATGCTTTTTTTAATTCTGTTTTTATATCTTAAATATAAATACCTAGGTAGGAACTTAAATCAAAACATTAATTATGGAAGTGCAGGTAATCATTTAAAGTAGGTATTAACATTCAGTTACCTACCTAGATAGGATCTTCCACAAAATATTTGGTGCCAATAATTGGAAAATATATTATGCCAATAAATAGCGTATGAGTGACAATAATTGGAAAAATGCAATGTTTAACAAATTAAATTAAATTTGGCTTTAGCAGTCAAGATATGGATACAAAAAATTCAAATAAATGGTCTTAAATTGATAGATATTCGGGAAAAATACATATAAACCTTATGGAATGCACCTTATTATTTTAGAGTTAGTTTTATTAATACGATTCCCTTAGAGTGCCAATCATTGAGTAGTTTACCCTATTCCGATCGAAGACAGGGGTCATCCCAATTATATGTTACACAATGACAATGGAACGTTGATCGTAGTAAGCAGGCGAGCCAGGATTGCGCGCTGATAGTCACTTTTATATAGGTATAACTAGCAGACCTAACAGACGAGACGTTGTCCTGCTCGAACGTTGGCTTGCCTGCTATTAGCGCCACCTACCGGGTCCAATTGTGAATGTAAATCATCCAGGAACCCACTCAAACACATACAAAAAATTTCTTCAAAATCGGTCCAGCCGTTTAGGAAGAGTTCAATGACATACCCACGTACAGAAGAATTATATACATATATAAAGACTAGCGGGCCCGGCAGACGTTGTCCTGCCCGACATTAAAAAAAAATTCGTAAAAAAAATCCTAGAACCCGATTGCAGCGCCACCTACCGGGTCCAATTGTGAATGTAAACCATCCAGTGAACCACTCCAACATACACAAAAAATTTCATACATTAAACAAATTTTCGTTAAAAAATTCCTAGCACCCGATTGCAGCGCCACCTACCGGGTCCAACTGTGAATATAAACCATCCAGGGACCCACTCCAACACACACAAAAAATTTCATCAAAATCGGTCCAGCCGTTTAGGAGGAATTCGGTGACAGACACACGTATAGACTGTCAAACGCGCGAAGTTAAAATAGTCGTTACGTTTTCTCAAATTTTCCAATTTTCTGCGCAATTTTCTTAATTTTCCGTTCGGTAAGAACCGTCTACAAAGTATTAGAAACCATAAAAAAGATGACTGAAATCGGTTGTCGTAGATTATTCATACAAAAATACTAAAATCGCGATTAAAAAATGGGGGCCGGAGGGGAGGGAGGGGTAGGAGGGGTAGGAGGGTGAAAAATACTTTACGGTCTATTCTCATACATACCAAATGTGTAAAAAAATTTCAATTATTTGGATATTGTTCATACAGAAATACTAAAATCGCGATTAAAAAACGGGGGGTGGGGGTAGGAGGGTGAAAAATACTTTACGACCTATTCATATACCTACCAAATGTACAAAAAAAATCATAAAAATCGGTCGAGCCGTTTCGGAGGAGTGCGATCACAAACACCGTGACACGAGATTTTTATATCTATATCTATAAAACAGAAAAAAATGTTTCTACCTATGTCCGTTATAGACTTCGAAACGGCTGGACATATGTTGATAAAATTTTCAGGCAATCTTCAGATTAGCCTGTGAAGTTTGGTAGCGATCGGATCAACAGAATTTTTTTATACGTGAAGCCGGAGCGGGGCGGGTCGCTATAATTTATAAAGTGACAATTGACAGCAAATGTCAAACGGCATATGTCATTCGCAGTTTATCAAATTTCAAACGATTTTACCACAATTATTTCTTCTGAGGCAGCAACGCGCCGGGTACCAGCTAGTATTAGATAAAGATAAATACACTGCCGGACAAAAAAAACGGGACACATGCTTTTATTTTTATTTTGAGGCCCTACAATATTTTTATGCAACTTAACTTACGCAAATAATTAACGATTGCCCTACTAGTGAGGAAAAAGAAACTTTTAGCTGAATATTGCACCTTTGTAAGCCTAAACAGCCAAATCAGCATTTTGACTCTTCATGCATCTTTATTGAAACATCAAAATCTTTTAACTTATTGGGCTGCTCTGTATTCTCTATTGTTTTTTTGGTGACATTTCATTTGTATATGTCAATGCGTCCGGAAATTTGTTCACAAATTGTTGCTTTAAGCCGCGATGGCCGAAGTGTGCGGTATATTTATGGTGACCATAATTTTTCAAGGAAAAAAAAGGACACAGGAAATAATAACAACACTTAGGGCCGGTTTTTCAAAGAATCCAAACCGGATTAAGTCTGACACCGGCTTTGTTGCCAATTAGAAAGCCGGTATCATAGCAACGAAGCCGGTGTCGGACTTATCGGGTGTTGGATTCTTTGAAAAACCGGGCCATAGAGTCGCGCGCTGCTGCGCCATCACAATGTGGCACGGCGAATTGCATCTAAATCTTGAGCTTCGATTCCGATCAAGGTTGTATTTATCATTTGCATATTTTTTGATACCCGACCGCCGGCGGATTAATAATAGGGCAGTTCAAGTACTTTGTTAGTTGTAAACGCCACCAGCAGCGTCCGTGGTTAGATAGGTATCGCATAGAGTTTGTGATTTGGTATTCTCGGGCTGGGTGGGGTCGACTCCCGTAGGGGTTGTTTTGTTTTTATTATGTTTCTACACTATCTTTTTTTTTAAAATGCGTGTGTCTGCTAAGGGGTCTGTTTAAAATGGGTCGTGTCAGTCTTTTTCGTTCCGAAAAAGAAGCGCGCACGAGTAAATGTAACCTAGATCTGGATAGAAACTCCGGATTTAGGTGCACCTGGCACGGTGGCACTCGTGGCGCCCACTCGTGATTGCTCTGCAAACAAACGAACGTGCAGTGGCGTGGAAGATTTGGTATTTTTATTGTTAAGGGGCATCGGAAAACAAAAAGCGATTATTTAATATGGTTGTCTGATTACTGAATTAGAAAAAGTACATTTTAACGTACTTTACCTGCCATCAAGGACTGTAGGACATAGTTCCCAAAGAAAGTACTGTCCTACTAAAATAAGTACGTATGGTCACCATAGGTATATTGCTCAAGTGCTGAATATGCCCCGTAACACAGGGCAAATGCACTCTTGCGATATCGTTAAACTCAAGGATTTGCAAGGAAGGTCGGGTCTGGTCGTCCACGGACTACGAACCATCAAGATGACCGTTTTCTCCATATTGCTGCGCTGCGTGATCGAGCATTGCCATCACCTATTCCTGCTGCACGGTTAGCCGATGTTCGATCTTCGAGAAGTGGCAGTTTCAGCAAGAACAGTTAGAAGAAGGCTAAACGAATATGGTTTGACTTCAAGAAAGCTAGCTACGGGCCCCCTGTTGACCGTAGAACATTGCAGAGCACGACTTGAGTTTGCTCGGCAATACGTAAATTGGGACGAACATCAATGGAGGAACGTGCTCTTCTCGGACGAGTCAAGATTTAGTGTCAGGTCACAAGATGGGCGTGAAAAGGTGTGGCGAAGAACAGGGGAGGGGTACAGTCAATGTTGCATATCTTCCAGGATCAGTTTCAATGGTGGTAGCATTATGGTGTGGGTCGGAATATGTCTGGGGGCTCACACAGAATTGGTTTTCATTGAGAATGGAACAACTACTGCACACCGATACATTGTTGAGTGCCTGGAACCCCACGTCACACCATATATGCCATTTATAGGGGACAATTTTGTGATTATGGATGACAACGCCCGCCCACACACAGCACGAATTGTTACCATGGCAAGCCAATAGTCCAGACCTGAATCCCATTGAACATCTGTGGGATTAGCTTGGGAAAATGATTAGACGTCGCCAACCCCTACCAGAAACATTAAATGGCTTAAGAATGGCGCTTCAAGAAGAATGGAAACCAATACCCCAAGAATCTATTGATAGCCTCATTCAGAGTATGCCACAACGTTTAAGGGAAGTAATAAGAGCTCGTGGTGGTAACACCCATTATTAATTTGGTTCTCCTAGTGTGCTTTTCCTGTTAATTTTTTTTTGTTTTTTTTAAAGTTCTTATGTTATAGTTGATTTCTAAAAAATACTTTTGTTAGGTTTTTGTTGACGAATCATTTTGTTTCTTATTTTTTATTTATTGTTAAGATGAAAAGAATATAGTTAAATATAATTTCAAACCAAGGTGCTTGAAGTTGGATTAACCTCTCTAAGCTTTTTTATTTACTAAAATAGTGATTCTGAGAGTGTCCCCTTTTTTTTGTCCGCGCGCTACGCTAGGGCTAGGTTGAACTGACGGCTGAATATTCGTCTAATAGAGCTCTTCGTCACGAGTTGCCACGTTTGAAGTTATTATTAATGCCATGAACTTGTATTTTTCATGCTCATGCTACTGAAAGTGTCAAGATTTTCGATTGTTGTTTCAGATTTTCAATATATTATGCCACAACTGGGAAAAATATTCAGAAGCAAATTAATGGCATAACAGCGATTCGAACCGCAGAGTAAGCAAGTTCAACCGACGGATTAAAATTTTGCGGGACGGTTTTCGGTATCCTGTCACCACCAGCTCGCGAGATGCATCTGCTTGTCTCTGTATTTAAAGAATGGATACGTGTTCCGTGGGATAGGCTAGTAGTCTAAGCTTCCAACAATCAGGAACTGAAACTTATAGTTTCGCTCTAAAAATCAATGTTATTCTACGTTAGGGCCGGTACGCTGAAGCACAAGTTGGAATGTTGCGATTTGAATTGCATGCAAGAAAGAGAGAACTTAAATACTGTTTCCTTAAATTGGATTGTCAACACATTCAATGACTCTGTGGATAATGCTTCGTTTCATAAATACACAAGGTCAGGGGTTCGCGGCTTGCCGCGGTTAATTTTCGCTATCGTGTTATCGTTTGTTGTAGGTTATCGTCAGACAGGATCCCGCTAGAGAGACAGATGTTCAGTCATTTCATTTCTTGTTGTTGATTTATAAGTCTCCATTGTTTACAAGTTCGCCATGCAACATTCCGACCTGTGTTTCAGCACCGTCCATCATTTTGTTAGCGATTTCGGCACTCCGTGCACTATTGGTCAGCAAAATTGAAATTGACCAATAATAGAATCACGGGCGCCGAAATATTACGCCAATACTGGAACTTGCACGTTCTTGTTTTCGTTTCTGACAGCCGATTAGACAAAAATAATATTTTTTAATGTCAATTAATAATTATTTCTTTATTAAGTTAAAATATGCAGTGTTTTAGATTTTGTCAATTTTCCTAAGAACTCTGTTGTATTTTAGCCTTTCAGTTTGATATTAGGTTGTTATTAGGTTAAGTTAACTTCAAAAAATGTTATAAGAAGCAGAGAAGAGAAAAAAGTTGCAGTAATGGAACATGCCTAATCCCGTAACCTTCCAATACACATAATATGTATAAGTTCAGGAAAGGTGGTGACAGATTTCTTTAAACCAAAACATCTTGCACCTCTTTCCTTACCAAATTTCGATTTTCTTTGTGTTTCAGTTGATGGCTTCCAATTATGAAATTCCTCCATGCTGCAGGATTCGAAAGTTTTGCAAACAATTTTAATATTATGTTGTTTGGAAATTAGCAAAGAAATATTTTTAAATGCATAAAGGGTATTTTTTACTTGTTTTAAACACCATTTTATTTATTATTTAAATTATGAGTTTTTAAGTGAGACTTCAGATTACAAGAATAATTAAAATTTTTCCCACATTAATCCCAACAAAACGCATATAATTTGTTGGCGTTTCTTTTTGGTATAGTGGCCACATCTTATAAATGTTTAAAATGAAATTTCCTTGCATGTTATAGCAAATTACTGTTGTCACTAAAAGTACTATTGCATGAGGAGCACTTAATTTTAAAAATAATTGAATAACAGTTAACGGGTAAAGTAGCAAGAAAATGGACAAAACACATAAAACACTGCATATTTTAAACTTAATAGTTAGATAATTATTAATTAACATAAAATAATATGTTTTCATAATGAACCCATTATTCAATGGACTATTATAGCCAATGAAAAGATTCTTATTGAATATAGTCTATTGAGGTTTCTGTGATGCAGAAAACGTCAAATTTATATTTATTTTTGTCAGAAAAATTCAAGAAATCATGTATGTACCTACCTATTATACGTTTCTATATGGCAATGTTCTCTCAAGAAGTAAAACTTCCTATGGACTCTTATAGATAAAGTGCAGTATCCTACTCTCGAGTTATGGCTATTATTGACTTGGATGAATTCGGCTCGTGATTCAAACCTTCACCCTCGCTTGTAAAATAATGTACTGTTCTTATGCCTGCTGTAAAACATTCGTTTTCCACAAGTTTCATTAAGTATTCTAACAATAGACTAAGCTTAATACCTAACTGTTAAAAGTTCTATTTACGACTTAGTTTTTACTGTCTTGCGTTAATGTGCACTAATTAAAAATAATTTCTAAATCAAGAGATCACTTTATGGCCTGTAATAAAGTAACCAACTTCTTCCTCAACGTACATCCTGATACATTAATAAACACAATAAAGTACTTATTAGTTTGCAGCAGAATCACGGTAAATCCATATATAGAGATGATCAATAAAGTTGAAACTATGGACATACTGTTTAAAAGGAAACCACAGTAAGCACGAAAATATCATAAAATATGTCATATTAATTGTCGGTTTTTTAAAAGCAGATAATTGAATTGTCAGAGTGTGACTAAAACTCCAAATATGGAACTTTGATAGTGTGAGAATGTGGGTTAACGTAACTTGTAAATTGTATTTACCATTAAAAGTTACTTATTCTCATAAATAAAAAAAAATCTCGGCAAACTCATAATGTTTTATGGAGGTTTCAATTCGTGAGAATAGGTGTAGTAGACGATGTGTATTTTTTAATTAATGTTCCAAAGTTTTGCACTGAATGTGTTAAATAAATTGGAAAGGAATGTAATTTATGGAACTATAATTCTGCTAACGAATTTTTAATTTTATTTTTATATCCAACAATTCCAACAACAGAATACTTGAAATTTGGTAGGTGCTTGAAGAAAATGACAACTTGTGACTAAAACTCCAAATATGGAACTTTGATAGTGTGAGAATGTGGGTTAACGTAACTTGTAAATTGTATTTACCATTAAAAGTTACTTATTCTCATAAATAAAAAAAAATCTCGGCAAACTCATAATGTTTTATGGAGGTTTCAATTCGTGAGAATAGGTGTAGTAGACGATGTGTATTTTTTAATTAATGTTCCAAAGTTTTGCACTGAATGTGTTAAATAAATTGGAAAGGAATGTAATTTATGGAACTATAATTCTGCTAACGAATTTTTAATTTTATTTTTATATCCAACAATTCCAACAACAGAATACTTGAAATTTGGTAGGTGCTTGAAGAAAATGACAAGATACAGAATGTTTCATCCACTATTTTGTTAAAACTTAAGATTACCGAAAGTGCGTCATCTCTGGATAGTGTTTCTTGTTAATGTCGACAGCTGTTACATTTATTTATTACTCCATGTATGTAGTGCAGAGTTGACTATAAATAAAATTTGTGCAAAAAAGTGAAATATGGTCATTACTACCCTAGGCCAACACAGGGTTAAACGCAGTCTCGGCGAGAATGTCTTAAATTGCTACTTTTCTCCATCGGGAAGTTGTTATAAATTGCAGTTAAGATTAACGGGTACTTATTTAAACATTTTAGATCTTTATATTAGGTTATGGGTGTTTCTGGTTTTCCTGGGGCGGAGATGCGTCAGGAATTGTCTTGGAAGCCAAGGCGTTATTCGCACCATACCAATTACCAATCTAATATGTTTTATGCATTTTTATAAGTGCTGAAAATGCATTGATTAATAAATTATCATAAAGAATGTTTAGAACCAATTTAATTGCTTTCTAACACATTTATAACCATGTTAAGTGAAATGCGGCGTGCTCGTGAAAGTATAATTATTTTGAGCTCTTCTTCCTTCTATTAAAAAATACATAGTCTGGAAAATCTTTCCATTTATGCCCATGGAAGACTTCGATTTTCATCATTTGTATGTTTTGAAGTATAGGTACACGTTAAACTGCCTTTATACTTACTAAAATAAGAGGTACTGGACCGTTCGAACAACTACTCCTCGGGCAAGTACCCCGCCAGGCATTGAATTATAGAAGTAAATTCAGAGTTTGTGTACTACGAGATCTTATACGGGATGCGACCCCAAACATATTATCGTTGGGCTTGAAAAATCCTTAAATCTCTACGTATTTTCCTGCTCTACCAGCAGTAGTCTTATGTATGTTAGAAGTTTTTCAATATTGCATGTTTCGAATGTGCATGGAAAACCGTAGACCACTGGTTTCGTCCTTTTGGGACTCATCAGTACGGTGCTTTGCCCTACACACTCGGACCATACAATATTGCTTGCTGCGTGTATACTGTGTAATACTGTGTAGGGCAAAGCACCGTACTGATGAGTCCCAAAAGGACGAAACCAGTGGTCTACGGTTTTCCACGCACATTCGAACCATGCAATATTGAAAAACTTCTAGCATACTTACTAAAATAATTTTATTTCGTATGGTACGCTTCTTCAATGGTTTAAGAAAATATGACAGGTTTGCTCAGCTATTCTGGTTGAATCTTATAAACAGAATAAAACATTATTTGGCTGTGTTTGTAAATAAATTGCTAAACGGGAACACCTGTTTGTTTGGCGGATTGCCTGACATTTTGCAGATTCGCCTCAACATCTGATATCACTATTCCCGAAGTCATTTATTTACAACTCCGTGAAACTTTTTAATGATATGCCATTTGAACTGGGAGTTTTATTGCCAAGACAGTTTAGGACAAAGTCCAAGCAAAATTTTCTCTGGCGGCAAGCTGCAGCATATAGAATGTGTAATCATAGCTTACCATGATGCATGTATACAGGGTGATCTATAACGAGTGTAACAAACTTCGAGGGTAGATAGAAAACTTAAAAATATCGAGAAAATGGAAACTTAATAAAATACATGGTGTTGAAATTTCTCAAAAAATGTAATATATGCTTTTGTCGTTACTTACTATTTTCAACTGTTTTGTTCTACTCTTAAGTATTTACACGCTATTTCGATATTAACAAGGCTCTACTGTTACAAAGATGGCTGATAAATTCGTTTTTAAAAACGCGAACTACGCACCATGTTACACAAAATTATTTCTCTCTGAAACTATACTTTGTACGGAAAAATCAAAGAAAGATTTTTTCGACTGTTTTTTATCATTTAGTAAGGTACCTACCTGATTTATTTCACAATTTTTTCAAGAAAATACAAGTATTTCAAAAACAGTGGTTTTGTACAACTTCAAAGTAAAATCGAACAAGGAATTTGAAAATGAGGCCAAGTACATGAGTTCCATTTAAAATAACGAAGTTGACCTGATTACAGCAAATATGGGACAAGTTGTATAGCTGAAAACAATTTTAGCCGGAGCGGTTTGTCGCTGGGAACAATTTTTGTATTTAACGTTTTTTAGTATTTCCAACTGTTTATGATATATCGAAAAATCCCGGACTATTGACCCATCCTATAAAAGATGGAATAGGTACAGTTCAATTTTTAAAAGAAGCATCTTTCGTCATCGACTATATTCGTATGAATTAAGATCGAGGCGTATGTCGTAGTTGTTTCTTCTCTCAATGACGGCATTCTGAGACGTAACCGTCGACGCAAATACTTGTCAAACAAACGTCAGAAACGTAAATGTCAGCAAAATGTTAGAAGTTTAAAATTACGCCATAAAGTGATGAATAATTATTTAAATTGAGGTACTAATTACTTACTAAAATCAAGAAAAATTGAGTAATAGGGAAAATGAAGAGAAAAATTCACTTAGAAGGTAAGGTAGGGAGTTAGGAACTCAACGATCTTGACAGATTAAATTATATATTTTAGCAAATGCATAATATGAAAAAGTAATGAAGTTAAACAATAAGTAAAAGTACAAATAGCAGTAAGGATGAGGCTCACGCGTCGATGGGGTCCTGTAGAACGGAAACCAAGTTCTTCGGTCTTCGGGAATACAGTAAAGAACAAAGAAAAGAACGTTATATTGTTAGCTATTATGTAGAAGCAATGATTTTAATATTATGTAGTATTACAAAATTACATACGATAGGTCTATGGATTTGCAATATTTAACCATAATAATATATCAAACACAAAAATAATATAAAACGATACAAAAAATTGGTTAAGTGGGAATCAATTCCCGCATGAAGGGTTCTGCACATACCCACATTAAAAAAGATTTTGTCTATACTTGGGCCGCCGAACAGACAGAGTGATCACCCTACAATCACGACCTTTAGGCGGGACCACTATTAATCTATGACGACCGAACTGCAGTGATGCGCCTCCTTTAGACCCAACGAAGTCGCATTACTCCAATTCGGTCGTCACAAATTAATATTGGCCCCGCTAGAGCACATTTTTGCAGAGTGATCACTCTATCTGTTCGGCGGTCCAAGTATAATCTACAATATTATAATCCCTAAATGTATGGTGTTCAGTCAATAAATTATTATTTGTCACTGTCATTCACTTCATTTGAAAATACAGCTGTCAGTGGCAATAAAAGGGCACTCTTTCCTTTTTCAGCTTTAAAATAATCGAGCAGGGATAGCACTATTTCCTGGCACTTCGAATTCAACATACGACCTCTCATGCTTATGGAAAATTCTGTAAAATGTATAAATTTTTAAAATTTTTAATATTGAACTTAACCTAAAAACTTACCGATTAAGTTTTCTTTGTAACCAATATGAAATTGATAGATGGGAGTGACTACTGAACAGTCTGCCCGTCACTTCTAAATTTTGTTGCAGGACAGTCGACACAATATCAGTAAGATGACGTTTAAGAACTTCGTTATTAAAAGACATCGTGAACAATCTCTGTGGGTGTTCGGGTATGGTACAGAGCTGCCATTTTGTTCTCCTACGGCCACACGAGTTCTGCCCCCGCACGGGTCCGCACTTTTTAGCTTGTTTCTAAATCATCTTTTTGCCAAAAAGTGCGTGTGTCTGGTGCGAAAGGGCAAGTAAGGGTCTATTTTAAAAAAGCGTTCTCTCAGCTTTAGTTTTTTTACACTTCCAAAATGCCAAATATAGGTTACATTCTGTAATGCGCATGCGGCCGGACTGTTCAGTAGTCACTCCCTTGATAGATTTCTAAACAACAAACGGAACAACAAAACAAATCAAAACTGCAGTTATATTAGAACAACTCGAATAAACTCAAAACCCCCCAAATATAACACAGTCGAGGAACAAACTAAATTCACACGGCGCCGTCGCTGTAGCCAATAATGGGTAGATGCCGACATTGACATTGACAGATTGACACTGACAGTTGGAGTTGCCACGGACCATATGCGCTACGACGGTATTTAAGCAGTTGTCTTTGTCATCATTACGCTCTTACCATTAAAGGGTGGAAAAGACATGATTATCCATACTGTTTCTTTTCAATATGTGATGCACGACAATAACGTTGGTCGTAAATCGACAACAAATTCGTTACGAAAGTTGCTTCTTTTAAAAATTGAACTGTACATTAACTTTATTAACCTATATTCCACATATAGTTATCCTCTGTATACCTTTATTCCAGCCGTATTCTAAGGCGGATCATCACCGATCCCAAAGAGCCAAGATATTTTATATCGAAAAAGATATAAAAGGTATTAGATGCGATGAAGGTTACTTACTGTCATAAATTATACGGGATAGGTTGAAGGATATAATCGTTTTTTCCCTTTTCCCTTTTCCCTTTTCCCTTTTCCCTTTTCCCTTTTCCCTTTTCCCTTTTCCCTTTTCCCTTTTCCCTTTTCCCTTTTCCCTTTTCCCTTTTCCCTTTTCCCTTTTCCCTTTTCCCTTTTCCCTTTTCCCTTTTACCTTTTCCCTTTTCTCTTGTTTGCTCTATTGTTACTAGACCTGGGACATTTAGGTAACTCTAATCATGAAAATAGGTGGCTAAGAAGGCAATAAAAGTTCCAAAAAAGGCAAGTAAAAGGCTAATTTAAAAAATTAATTACTTTCATAGACAATCCTTTCAGTTTGACTTTTAGCTTGCATGTGTAGGTTTCAACACAACGCATAAGTAGAGAGAATCATTCGGTATTTAACAATAAAATCATAGATGTTTAAATCAAAACACAAAAAGCATTTTTTCAATCTTTAACTTGTCTGTAACATATTAACATTTTTCCGGCAGGCATAGGTAGGGACATGTTATACCAATGGACGAGTAACGATGGTCCAACAGGACTTTTCAGTATTTACCAACCCCAAAATATGACGACCGGAGAAAATTTCTGGAGAACAGGTGTCGAAACTGCAATGACCTCAAGTAATGAGGGAAGATAATTGAAGGGAGAACGACAGCTGAAATTCAGCAATAGTAATTCGGATAGGACATGAAGTTAATTTTTTGTTCAAATAAACACAAAAATAGATATTTAGGTCAATAAGACACCGACTTCATCAAATTAAGAACACACACCCAAATCCACGGAAAAAACTAATGACTTAATAGTTTGGAAATAACACAAACTAAACAAATTCGTTTTATTTTATATTTCACGCCGTTAATTTAGAAATTAAGAGCCGGCCGACTTTTTTCCGATGTCTGGGAACATGACTTGAAACAATGGTGGTCTGGATATTATAAAATTTCACTCTCAGTTGACAATTGCGTAATTTACGTAACGATTGCATCGCTACTGCTAACCGGAAAATCCGCTAACATTGTGATGTATGGTGCACATATTTTATGAGTAAAACGTTTCTTTTTTTAGTACGCAATTTTTGCTAATTGGCGTCCTAAGTAGACTATTATTCGTATGAGTGACTAGGTGGCTCTTTTGTTATGTATGAGACAACGAAAGTATTTTTGCGAAACTTATTACTCTGGTTCCGGAACCGTGGAGAATTTTATAAGTTAAAAATGTATTTAATTTAGTGCAAAAATTGTAGTATTTATTTCACAAATTTTCGTTATTTTAAAAACTATTCCAAATATTATTGCCTAAAAACTGACCTGGTGCCAACCGGATTTGGTTTTACTACGACATTATTAGAATGAGATAGCAGTTCTTCACATGAATAGTCATTTACGGTGCTCAATTTAACCCAAATTTAAAAATAGAACAATTTGCTCTTACGAAGTAAGGCTGTTTTACACATGAGATCATTGCAATTTTGCAATTCTTTAAACCTTAAAATCGAGATGTATTATTTGAGACAAAAGTTAAAGCTCCAATATTTGAAGAAAAATAACAGCATTACACTAATTATGAAGAAGAATGGGGTCTTTATTTAGCCAGATTTTTTCTCTTTGCAGCCTTCTTTTTTTAATTAATACAAGGAAATATTCTTCTTTCTCCAAGTTTCTAAAGAGTACGTTGTATTTTTTTCTCTTTTCACTTTTGTCGTAAATATTTTACCATGTTTCTATTCATCTAAACAAAGCTTATAAATATTTTTCGGTTTATTCATTTCATTAAAAGAAACTATTAGAGGTAATTACTAAAACGAACCGTTAACTGTAACTACTAAATACTACAGTCAGATGCAGCTGTTGACGGATTAAAAACCATTCTGTTTACTAATGGCAGTGAACATTAAATTAAAACACGTGAAATCAGAGTTCTTAGGTACCTACTTACTAGAACTATAAAGAACAAAATATAATAAAAATAACATGGTGTGCTCATCATAGCAGACACACTACATACAGGTGTCCTAGATAAACCAGGACAACACATTATCATCGCAAAATTTCTTACAAGCTTGTAAAACGATTAAATTAATGGGGAAAAATTGGGTACTTGCATAAATTGAAACTTGCACTTTTTTTGTCTTATTTTGAAAATATGTCAAGTTTATCGTAACCGTATAAAATAAGACTATCTTATGTAGTAATAAGAATATAATTTCACTTTTAGTTTCAAATCGCGGGAGCACGTGCTAGTGGGCCATTTGGCCATGAGCAGTCGTATTGACGTCACATAATCTAGCTCTCGTCACAACCTGACGTGCTACTTTTGTCTATTGGCAACATTTCGCGTCCGTTGTCCCTACTCGCCTAACTGTATCACTTGTTATCAGCGCTTCAATTTGATGTTTATTACTTTACTGAGGAGTATCAGTCTTTTATTAATGCACAGTTAGACTAGACACTAAGAAGAAGAATAAACTAATTATTACATTATTAGCGTATTTCAGGATCATTAGTACATTTTAATTTTTCACCGTGGCTGCCCTGAGTCCTGTCATACGATGACAGTTCACAGTTATAGGTTAGGCAAGCGCAGAATTTTCGTTTCACTCATTTGTATCCACGTTATTGTTATTTCACAACTAGTACGAATATCACAAATTCATCTGTAAAATGCATGCAGAAGGTTCTTGCAAGCAGAATCCCATAATCAACCTAAATAACCGCGTTCATGATAGCAGAGTTTAGACGTGTTTTTGTTCTACCTATTTACAGTTGCGAACTATAAAATATAATGGGTCTTTAACAACACATTGCTACTGAGCTCCACCATAGTTCCTTTTTCCCAGCAAACACCATGAAAGTACACACGAAACAATTTCAAGACTCACAGGACAGCTGTCAACTACTGAACTGGAAGAGGCCATTTCGACTGAGGAATTCACAGGCTGCGTCATATTGGCGTCACCGTATAGTTTCAGTAATTCACGCATATTTAGCGGGAAATATTTTTTTCACAATAATTTGAATTTTATAGGGCTAAAGCCCTGGTTTTTGAAAACTTTCCGTCGACGAAATTCCTTTTGCCGTATTTTAAGTCTGTCGCTGTTTGAATGGCAGAAAATGTTCAGTTTTTTATTGGTGTAACTTAGCAACAAACATATAATTCAGTAAAATTGTGACAGCGCAGTGCGTCGACGGATCCCGTCGGGGTCTTAAAAACCAGGGCTTTAGAGAAAAATTACTTTGGAAATGTATTTCTGACCTCCTAAAGATTATAATTTCGCAAAATCCCAAATTCATACAATTTAATATGCCGGCACATGCATGCTCTGTTTGGTTTCCCATGTTGGTACTCGTAAGGAACAAACAATTGCGTTCGATTCTCGATAATAATTTCATTATTTGTTGTCATTTTGATGATTTGAAAAGCAGATTTTAGCGTTCCTTGTTGGGCATGGTTTGCCATCTGACATTTTATACACTTACAATCATCATCAGGTTTATTTTTTCTTTTGGACTCCATATTCGATTCTGATGTTGTTTAAGAGCTTACGCTTTTCTGAATACAATAATATAATATACAATTAAATACCTATAGCGTAAGAAAATCAGATTTCCTCTTTTTGTGCTAAAGATTGTTTTTTGTTTAGCGGTGGATAAACAATTATTTCCTTAAGGGGACAATAATTTACAAAAATCACATTATTATTCTTATATAATAAAAAATAATTTTGAACGACAGGATTATAAACAAGTAAGCATGCTTGTGTTCAAAGGACAGCTAACAGTCCATTTCCAGAACTGTCCCTATCTTTGTGTAAACTTGCCTTATTTTTTATATTGCATGTATTTCTCAACATTCTCACAGTAAGGGTGAACATAATTGTTTACTAGTGATCTAATAGAACATTGGAAAATAATTGTTGGTGGTCGACAAGAACATTCTTTCTGCTGACGAAGACGGGAAAAACTGAGGGGAGAATTGAACCACCCAATGAATAATGCAAGGCTGTCTTGCATCTAGCGCTTTATGCCAGCGCGTTAACTGGACCTACGGAATTTGCTGTATGTATAAGTATTAATAGCAAGCACTGAACGATATTGGCATTAGCGTGAAAAGAGTAAAGTTCAATATTAACGTGAGTTTAGGCGATATGTAAGTACGAGTACCAAAACTTTCTGGTACTTTTGGGCATTCAAGTAATAAGCTGTAATATTTACTATTTCTCATTATAAGAAAGGCTTAAGTTGGCATTTAAAAAGAAGATTAATGATTGAGGGGTTGCTTTTTCTTTTATTGTTGAAAGTTTTCAATATTTCTTGCCATTCATTTCTTCTTTTCATAATATGAAATTTTGACTAAAACTAAGATTTTGTTTTTGGGCTATTCTTGCCGCTACAAAAACAGATTAGTTCTAGATGATAAAATAGTTATAATTTCTTAATGAATTGTACTCATGGACGCTGCACTACCACAGCGTATCCATGGATAGCAATGTTCTAACTTTTCTGGGGCATCCTAAGCAGACTATTAAACAAGGCATCTGATAATTGCTGTTCTCTACTCTTAAATCATATCAATTCAATTATTTTTTTGCAAAAATCACGAATTACTTAAAAATTAATATTTTTTAAGAACAAATTTTCATAGTGATTAAGAAGGATTTTCGAGCTTACCAGATCATTCGATAGAGGAAAAAGTTCCCTACCTACCCATCAACGAAAAATAAATTATAAAATATTCCCCCATAGTAATTTCGAAATTCTTTGCTGCGGATGGAAACCCCACACTCCGATTTTTCTTTGCGAAAAGACACAGACTGCAAGATTAAGGAAGGCACCTGTAGAGAACATTAATATAGGAAGCTTTAGATTTTATGCGAGATCTGAAAAATATAAAAAAAACAGTTAGGTTTCCGCCCAAAATTTCAGCTTTATTGAGTTCTTTATATAGGTACTTCTAACAGGGCACGAGCTTGAGAAACCCTGTACACTAACATCATTTTACGAGGTTTTTGACGAGTGCAAGAGATATAAATTTTTTAGAATATTTTTTTTTCAGAATATTATTTATAGATCCAGTAGAGGGTACCAAAGTTTATAAGTAACATCGAGAGCTGCGGTCCCGACATAGCTCTATTACTTTCCTTTACACATAATTAAATAAAAGTAACGTAATATGTATCGTAATAAATGTCGGGTGGATCTAAGAAGATTCAAGACGAAACAGGTTGTTGATATAATTTTTAAAGTCTTGGTGAGAATACCAAAAGTGTTCAGTACGCCTACTTTTCATACCTTTCTATGTATTGTAGTGAAAGTTAGTAGGTACCTTACATACCAGAGGTGCCCCAGGAGATCATTTCGATCATTCTTTTATATGCAACAAAAAGCTTAGGCAGCCCATGTCTACGGTGCTATAATAGATAAGTTAGCAATTGTTACATAAAATAAATTAGGCACTGTCAACTTTTCGCTTATTTTGATTAACGCTTTGAATTAATTCTTATATGTCTACAATGCTTATGCAATATTAAAAATAGATTAGTAGGTACCTACGGTGCTATTTGACTTTGGTTACTAAGGCGTGAACTATTTATAGCGTGACAGAGTTGAGTTTGGTTCACTTTTATCATTGTTCAGCGTCAAGAATCTACAATCGTAACAACTGAGTATTAAGTGATAATTTAAGCGAAAATAGGGAAGTATTAGAAAGAGTTGGGGAAAAGCGAAAGGTATGGAAAACAATAAAGAGTAGGAGAGATAGGATGGTAGGACACCTTCTAAGACACGAAGGAATAGTTCGTGACATACTAGAGTCAGAGATAGGAATAAAAAGAGGTAGGGGTAGGCCTAGATTAGACTACTGCTCTCAAATAGTTAGGGATGTAGGATGTTCTACTTTTAGGGAAATGCGTAGGTTAGCTCAGGATAGAAAAGAATGGAGGTACGCGTCCAACCAGTCTTCGGACTGAGAACCTTATGATGATGATGAAGCGAAAATTACTTAGCAAATAATATCTAAAGTGCAGTTGTATATTTGGGCATCAACATACTTATTTAAAGCGCTATGAAAACTTCAAAACTGTATTATTTCCAAAAATGTCTCAGGCATGTTCGATGAAGCTCAAGTCGCGGTTTCTTGATGCTATTTTCTCTACAGGAGGAATGCTAACATCTCTAATATACTGCGTCGCGAACTGTGGGTTAGGAATTATTACGCATCAAAAGAAAAGAACAAAGTACTCTTCTAAAGTATTATTCATTGTTTCATTTCTCGATATTGAGGGAATTACCGTACATCACGAGCATACGTGCAAGGCTGTGTGGGTTGTTAAAGTAATTCTAGATCACCAAAAGGCGTCCCCATTTAATTTCATTTTCTAAAAACTCTCACACGTCTATCAGAATCATACATAACAAATCTTGAGTACTCAGTGTTCTTCACCAATTATCCCCTTCTTAAATCTGTACTTTTATTACTTCAAATATTCGGTTTTAAACTTCTCCCAAGTGACACTAACTTCATTCTTATTAAAGGAACTAAGAGATTAACATTTTTAAATCGCTACGTGGGGAATACGTAATAAGAGGACGTACAGCAAAATTTACGGGAAATTTTATTAAACCTAAAGAAAAACGGTCATTTCGGAGCTGTAGAAAAATTATTTTCGCAATTAAAATGGTATTGTTTAGTTGAGTGCTAGACGGTTAAATGACAGAGGGTTAAAATAGCCTCTGTCGGTATGCAGGAGTTAAAATACACTCACCGTCAAAATTACTCTCCAACCAAGGAAACATGCAAATATGATGTATTTTCATTACTATGGGAAACCCAGTAATAGTATCAGTCTCCAAATTAAGCTCTCTTTCACCTGAAACTACTAAGCAGGTCCGCGATTCATCTTTGATGGGAACGTTCGTCTATAGGGCTCTACCATCCAATCATTCAGGGTTTCCATCAAATAGAAAACGTGTTACTTGAAAATCTGTTGAGGGTTCGGAGTGACACAGTGAGATGCTGGAGGCTGGCCGGAACAATAGTACCCGATGCCATACCCATAATCCGCATTTTATGGACAGGGAGGTTGCCGCCATTCGCGCAGCTTTTGCTTGCAGCCCAGAATAACATCGAATTTGACGCTTTCGCTGAACTATTCGACGCCGGCCGCAGCCGCCCAGCAGATACATTGGCTTACTTCGATCACTCAATAAATAAAATCTAAGAGGTGCTTTAAGTTAACCTCTGTGAAACAGCCCCAACCGCTCATGCCGCAATTCTCAATCACGTTTCCGCCCCCGCTCACGTTCTCACACCCCAGATATGACACGCTAGTCTTGTTGCACTTTTCGATTCAAGCAATAGAAATGTACACTCCCGTACAGCAGCGACCTCCAGTGACTCGGCTACTCCAGGGTCAAGCCGCCTTTCGATTTCAACTGATACAGACTCTGAACTTTGTTTATTCCCTCGTATAAAACTTCACGGTGCTCGGCCCAAAACATATAATCCCCAAGTGGCTAATGACAGCCTCATTCGCACATATGGTTGCTTCACCATCAATCGAAACATCGGAGTGAGAAGGTATATCCCTTAAAGATTAATCATTGTCGTCGTATTCAAACTCATCAACGGTGCAGATTTTTTGATCCTCTATAACTTCTTGGTAGACGTCCTAGATCCTGTCACCCATATCTCCATTAGTGCACAAAAATGTACTGCCAGTGGTTCCTGCATCAAAACACGTTCTGGATACTATCAACTTAAAATTCTTTAGCAATTCCCACAAACCACTAGACCAATAGGACTTTTGAGACAAACTAAAAGCATTAAACCCATACCACATCCCAACAACACCAGATCAGTCTGAGCCTGTTACTAGTAAACTCCGGCGCCTGCCAAGTTAAATATCGCCAAGAAAAAATTTCAGGCGATGATACAGCTGGGAACTGTACCTACGTCTCTTAGAAAATAGTTGGTCATCATCGTTGCAAATGGTACTCAATCATGGCGACGAATGGAGACCATGTGGCGATTATCGAGTTCTACCCCGAACACTTACACAGTCCCGCGCATCGAAGATTTCACACACACTCTTTGCCACTATCGAACTGGTACGGACGTACAATCAATTATTAAAAAAATACGGAAAAATATAAAAAATATAAAAAATATAAGTGATGTGGGCGTGGTTGCTAGTTGCCAAGTTTAACATGAAAGCTATTTTCCCACCTAGAACTACTAAGCAGATCCGCGACTCATCTATGCTAGGAGCGTTATCTTCCACTGCTATTATAGGTATCATTCGATCAACACGATCAAATCGAAGCTATTTTGAACCTCGGACAGGTGGTCTGGCTTTATATTATCCTTTAGTCAGCCTTCTCTTAATCATGCATGCGCTCGCTTATATTCACGACCCTTTCGTCATAAATCAGGTGGTTACGAGTAGAGACTCTACTCATAAGCATCTTCCGATAGCACCATTCGTGCTCCCCGGTAGTGCAAATATAAGATGCTAGTAAATACTAAACACATAGGTACTTATGTATTTCAGTATACCTGCCGCAAGGGCGTCGCTTTCATCGGACGATCGTACCCCATGGTCCGTTTAGATACTATTGGGGAATCATTGCTTGTTTAGAAAATCATAGAAATAGAAATGTTCTTTTTTAGAAATGGAATAATTTTCACGTTTACTGCCAATTGAGCGGAGGTCGCCAGACCTGAGAGTTACTAAATCATTTCACATTAATAATAAAATAAATATTAAATTTTGTTGCTAGTTCTTAGGTCATGCTCCCGCAAGCGGAAGCAAGGATGGTGCCGGAAGACACTAGGGGCAAAACGATTCAAAATCGCAAGGCAATTGATGTCATTGGAAATTTAGAAATGTTGGTAAGTAGTTGGTGATTTGGGGGTAAAACTTAAATTGGAGTTAGGGTTCCCGAATTGACCTGTTTTTGTATAATTTAAATTCGCTTGTAACCGAGTATTATTGGAGATGTCTGATGGTTCTGAAATGCGCACGTACTTTATAGGCATAGCTATCATGTATCATTCTGCTCTATACTGAAAACCTAGACATATGCAAAATCTGTCCCGACATCTATCAGTGCGCATCTGTTTTGTATTCTGTCAAGACATTCGCCTGTATAAAATACATATAACATACCTACTTACGTCAAATTATATTTGCTTAGAAATTCTATCCCTTAATTACACATATTACTGTGAGAAAATTAGCAAAAATTCGTAATAAATATACGTAGGTACCTATGAAATTAAAATTTTAGCCACCGTGAATAATTTAACGCTTCATCAAACGAAATTCATAGTTCACACAAAATGAACAAACAGATGGTTAATTACGACAGTCAATGCAGCGTTGCCCAACGAAATCAGTAAACAAAATATTTCATTACCGCTTGACAAAAACCAAAAAACTGCATTTGTAACATACCTACTTTCACAAATTTTAATTGAATCAAATACATATCTTATTAGCCTCTACTACTTATTGGTTCAACGGCATATTTTACCATAAATTACTACAAAATTTGTAAGTGCTCCAAGCTACTTTTTCCAGCAGCGGCAGCGACTTATGTAATTTAAATGCAAGTGTTATAATTTCTCTTTGATAATAAAAGAGTAGTATCGACGTGGTACACTGAGCAATTAGATGACACTTATGTAGCACAAAGAAAGAGTTTATTGCAGCAGGATGTGCTCTCCGAAGACATCTAGGTATAAAATAGCACTTTATATGATAAAACGGAAGTTTCCTTTGGAGACAGGAAAAGTTTGCTTTAACTGAAATTACCGCGAAACGTGTAAACATTTAGTGAAATTGCGATTTTACGTGAATATAGGTTATTGTTAATTGCCTGTTTAAATTCTATTTATAACTTATAGCGGTATTTTGATTAGATAAATTGAATACATCTTGATTATATGCGACTTTTATTAAATAACTTCTATTCATTATTGTAATAGGTAGCTACCTACATTCTACCTTTCCATTTTTCAAAGATAGGTAATATTTTTCTGACTTCGATGATATAAAAATTGTAAGAGTGCGGGTAGGTTTTAATTCAGTTAACGTCAACGGAAACGGGGTAGATGAATTAACAGAATTATTCAGTGCATGAAACCGTGCTTCGGATAACTTAAAAGTGCATCATGTAATTGGAAATGTACACTAATGCGACAACAGTACAGTGCTAATTAGTGAAAAATGCTGACAACAGTAATCTCGAATTGCTTATACTCTCTCTGAAACGTTGCCCGAAAAATAATTTATTGAAGTACCTACATGTAAATTTAATTAAATACACAGAAGGGTTCACTGCTTGATTTACCGTTGAAGTCTCTCGTTGGATATACAAACTGTTCGAAGTTAATATGCACTTTCGTTAATACACTGCCGGACAAAAAAAATGGGACACTCTCAGAATTACTATTTTAGTGAATAAAAGAACAACGGAGGGTTTGAAATTATATTTAACTATATTATTTTCATCGTAACAATAAATAAAAAACAAGAAACGAAATGATTCGTCAACAAAAACCTAACAAAAGTATTTTTTAGAGATTAACTGTTACTTAAGAACTTAAAAAGAAAAAGAAAAACAAATTATTAACAGGAAAAGCACACGGGTAGAACCAAATTAGTAATGGGTGTTACCACTACGAACTCTAATTACTCCCCTTAAACGTTGTGGCATACTCTGAATGAGGTTATCAATAGATTGTTGGGGTATTTATTCCCATTCTTCTTGAAGCGCCATTTAATGTTTCTGGTAGGGGTTGGCGACATCTAATCCTTTTCCCAAGCTGATCCCACGGATGTTTAATGGGATTCAGGTCTGGACTATTGGCTGGCCATGGGAGGCGTCCAAAACCAACCTCTTCACGGTACTCAATAACAACTTTTGCTGTGTGTGGTCGGGCGTTGTCATCCATAAACACAAAATTGGTCCTTATAAATGGCATATATGGTGTGACATGGGGTTCCAGGCACTCGACAATGTATCGGTGTGCAGTCATTGTTCCATTTTCAATGAAAACCAATCCTGGGTGAGAGCCCCCAAAGATATTCCGGCCCACACCATAATGCTACCACCATTGAAACTGATCCTGGGAGATATGTAACATTGACTGTACCGCTCCGCTGGTCTTCGCCACACCTTTTCACACCCGTCGGGTGACCTAACACTAAATCTTGACTCGTCCGAGAATAGCACGTTCCTCCATTGATGTTCGTCCCAATTTACGTATTGCCGTGCAAACACAAGTCGTGCTCTGCGATGTTCTACGGTCAACAGGCGACCCGTAGCCGAGTATCTTGAAGTCAAACCGTATTCGTTTAGCCTTCTTCGAACTGTTCTGGCTGAAACTGCCACTCCTCGAACATCGGCTAACCGTCCAGGAAGAATAGGTGATGGCAATGCTCGATCGCGCAGTGCAGCTACATGGAGAAAACGGTCATCTTGATGGTTCGTAGTCCGTGGACGACCATATCCGACCTTCCTTGCAAACCCATGAGTTTCACGAAATCGCAAGGATGCATTTTGCAATGTGTTACGGGGTATATTCAGCACTTGAGCAATATACCGCACACTTCAGCCATCGTGACTTAAAACAACAATTTGTGAACAAATTTCGGGGCGCATTTTATGGAAAATGTTAAAAGTTAACGTTTACAAATGAAATATCACCATTGATTTGGCTGTTTAGGCTTACAAAAGGTGCAATATTCAGCTAAAAGTTTCTTTTTTCCCCACTAGTAAGGCAATCGTTAATTATTTGCGTAAGTTAATTTACATAAAAATATTGTAGGGCCTCAATATAAAAATAAAAACAAGTGTCCCGTTTTTTTTGTCCGGCAGTGTATTTTGCTATTATTTTGGGCAAATGAGCATTTTTGCAGTATTCTTTCTGTTGATTACGACGGTGAAGAAAATCGTGCAAAAATAAGTTCGTGCTTTTGTGGTTGCATGTAACTTAGTATGCAATACCTAATAATTATGCTTATTTACTTACTACTTTAGTTAATATGTAAAAGAACTATTTTTGGAAAAGCCTAAATATTTTCTCATCGGTCTGGGGGTGGGTACTGATATAAATAAAATAAATTATGTGAATTAATAATTGAAATAAAATTTCGTTTTGAACTACCTTGCTTCGATTAAAAAAATAATCTTGTTAAATACAATTCGTGGTCTGGAATTTTTAGGTAATTTTACTCAAGCTGTCGCTTTTACTAACCACTCGTGTAAATTTGACAGAAGATCACTCGCGCAAGCGCTCGTCGTCTTTTAACTGTCAAATTTACACTCGTGGCTACCAAGCAACGCAACAGCTTTCGTAAAATTTCCGACAATTCCAGACCACTTATTGTATTACTACAGACAATACATCAAGAATACTATTAATTTATCCAATACAATGGGGAGTTCTAATTTATATGAAATTAAAAATAGGTACTTATTTTAGTTAAAAGTACCCAGAGAGCAATGAACGCATCAATTTTATAAAAGCTTTTTAGTTAGGTACCTATATAAATGTTTGTATGGCAAGATATACATGACTTTTTAATTTTCACTTCCACTGTAATAACGTTGAAAATTCTGTGTTCAGCAGCGTCCAACATTATTTATCGATTATTATAATTAATTTAATTTCAAAAATATAAATCATGTTTTTATGATGTAATAAGTGCTAAAGTAACGGTAGTGCCCATAGTAGTTTTCCAATGTAATAGGTATTAAATATAAGTAGTAGTTTTTATTGAGCAATTGGAATCACACCTCCATAAATTTTTCTTCAGAAATAATTCGATAAAATGAATGGCCCGAACCTTACTGATCACGCCAACGTGCGTGTACGATTTGATAAAATTGCACGGTAAAAAGTGAGCAGCCAGCAGCAGCAACAGTTGTATATTGCACGCGAATTTCGCAGAGGGGGAAGTCATTTCATTATTAAATAATTCACTTTAAATTATTGCTTTTAAAAAGTAATATTGTGTTACTGATATTACATCACCAAGAGAAAAATAGATCAATAACACCCGGGAGCACTTTTCGATTTTCTGTGGATTATCTACTTACTTAGTGTCAACGACATTAATTTTATAAAATGAACGTAGAAACCTATAAAGGCCAAAAATGCAACACTTACTAAAGGATCAATTTCTTTTTTACTATGGTGTTAAATTATCCTATGTAACATTGAAACACCGAATGAACGAAGTTTTCGCCCGTTCATTGGCGTAAAACAGCAGCTATAGGCACCCCTCGATCTGGGAATGCCACACTTCCAGTTTACTTTCTACCTTTTTTTTCATTATTTTGCAATTTTTGCCTGGGTAACATTCCATCCACACAAAAAACATTATGTCTGGCGTTGGGTTCTTCTCTATTGCCAATTCTAACAGTCAGAAAGATTTTGTTACAACTGTTCTGTTCAATGCCTCGTTGCGGGCTACAGATGTTCCGGTATTCCTAAGGATATCTGTTTCGAAATTCATTTAACCAGTCTTTATCAGCAAATTTTGTATTATCAGAAAATTTAGACTTAATTTAATTCTTCACTAAAAGCCGATAAGCTATTCTACTCATCGAATATTTTTAATGATTGTAACCATTTATTTTCATTAAAAATTATAATGAGTAGAGCAGATTTGGCAGTTATTTTAATTTTCGCCTTGCTATTTTTATAGGTAACTTAAGCCTAGTTACAGGTATCTATTTTAATTTAAAGATAGGCTTGTTGGTAGCAATTCCAGCACCATCTTCTGTTGTAGGGTAGAAGCGCGCATAACTTCTTCTCAGGTACTTTACACGAAAGATCTGCATCTGCGTGCTTCAAATTACTCAACTGTTATGTGTAGCGTCGCGTATTTATCAGTTGGATGCTGCAAAACAAAGAAGTTAGTGGACGACAATTATTTTTCGAAGAAAATCATGAGGCGATGAAGCGCACTACAAACTGAATGGATATATTATATACACGAACAAGCAGAACTGTGGAATTTTGGGTGCATAGAATGCATCCACCACAAGGCGCTGTTTAGGGTGGATTTTGAATTGGTTTAGTGATTGGGCCGTACTTCCTCGAGAATGAGGCAGGTATTACCCTGAGAGTGAAAGGCATACGTTATCGCAAGATGATAAGGATAACGTAGTTTTTGTGGCCTGAATTAGATGGTACGGAGCTAGAAACATGTGATTCGACCAGGACGAGGCAATGTGTCACGACGCGAGTGAAATAGTGGAGCTGTTTCCTGCTTTCCTGACCGTATAATCTCACGCAATCGATGCTAGAACTGGCTACCAAGATAGTGCGATATGACGCCATACGATTTCTTCCTTTGGGGTCTTGTGAGGTCTCAGGTTTATACCAACCAAGGAGGAAATTCGACGAAATTCGACAAGTCGTTGCCGAAATTGAAACGCAAGCACTCTTGTTGGGACACCCGTTATAATATCGAACACAAATAAAATATTCGTGACAAACTACGTACAAATTTTGATTCTGTGTCGTGCTAAACGAAAAGTCTGCGACTAAAAAAGCAGTAAAACTGGGACAACTAAAACGCACGTTTCTGTGGGTATATTTGTAACACGGAATCCCGCTGTTGCATTGATTGGTTCATCCGCCAACGGGTGCTCTTTCTCTCACCCCCATCCGTTGCATCGTCCTGTCACGCGTCTCGCTGAAAAAAGCGGAAAAATGTTTTAGAATGGTACGGTACAGGGTCATTCAAATATTACGGTTCAAGCGCCCTCCAAGTTCCATATTTAATTTTGAAGAAATGAGGTAGGTAGGTCTCAAATATAAAAGTGTTTATTACTTTTTGCTCAATGTCTAGAACTTTAACTAGCACTACCCGTTTGAAAAATCAATGCACCACTTTAACGTTGGCGATCGTTTTGGGTTGTTATCCCTTTGGCCACGATGTGAAGTTGAAGACATTGCGCCAAAAAATCTTACGCCGACGTTTACAAGTGAAACCAATAAGCATCAGGTCACTCTTGGAGTTAAGTTAACCTCATTTAGCCTGCATAAAGCAAAGTACAAGAAAAGTGTTAGAACTGACGTAAAATCTACAATATTTATATCGCTGTAGTGGAGCAATTACGATTTTATCAAACAAAAGTGTTTCATAGTTTGAAAGGAAGTCACTTATAATAATCCATTATAGGTTATGACGATAAATCAAAATTTCATGCCGATGAAAGTCGTCAGCAATAAGATATTAATTATTAATTTCTGTCTTTCCTCGGCTGATAAAATCGGGGGCAGAAACTAGAGCAATACTTAGTAACGACGACATTAACTTATTTATAGGGAAACTATAGTCATTAAAACAATATGCAGAATTAGCATTCAAGCAACCTTTGGAAATGAGGTTTCTCAAAATTTATGTCTTTTAGTAGGAACAACAAATTTTAAGCTTTAATAGTTTTATTAACTTCACACGAGACAAAAAAGTGAAGGTATAAAGAGTGTTGGCCCTAATTATTATGAAACAATAATCAAACTGTAAAAGAAAATCAAGCTAACAAGTTTGAGATCTGACCGAGCGGAGTGAGTTAGTGCTACTGAGGATGGTAACTTAGTTGCCGAAATACGTATAAATAGTGTTTCAAATTTTGTGCGGTTAGAGGTCTAATCAATTTTTAATTTTTTTGAACTAAAAGTGGTCTAAACCATTTCAAATTTCAAATGATGGATTAACAGGAGACAGGCCAAGGCCCCAAGACTTAATTAAAGAATAACTTCAGGTGTTAAATACATAAAGTTATAGGAGTTAAGCGATAAAATTGCAATATGAACTAGGAAAGCAGCAATTATAATAAATTGTTTATAGCTAATAAATTAATGTTGATAACAAGTTCTTTTGCCACTGTCACCGGCACAAATAACAAAATTGTCATACTTATTATATATGTATTATATGCTTTGACATAGTTCAGTTGGAAAGGCAAAGGTAATAAAACAAACTCTAATATCTTCCGTTATTAATTTTCTAATTTTTAATTTTTAAAAAATGTTTATTCAAAAATAATCCTAAGAACTCGAGACTAAGTTTGAAAATTGCAACGTGAATCACGGCACCCTCTATACACTGTGTCACTTTCTTTTAGTCGCAATTAAATAGAAGTAAATTTAGTATCAGCACTGTCGTCGGATCTGCGAAAATCGCATAATGTGCTAAAATTAAAGAATCTAAGACTGAAGCCGTTACTAATTTCCACAGAATTAAGTAAAAGTGACCTGCTTTCAGCATTAAGTTATCGAGCGTTTTTGGGCTGATACTTTTTAAAGTCAAATTTCTGAGAGGAATGAAAATTGAATTTGCTAAACTGGAATTTATGCAGATGAGATAAAAGTCTCCAGTCTAATAATTCGACAAGATCATTTAATGAATAAAATAATACGCACATTGGAGACTCGATTTCAAAACATTTTTTCAACAAAACCATTGAGTCACTAAAGGACGAAACCAGTGGTCTACGGTTTTCCATGTACATTCGAAACATGCAATGTTGAAAAACTTCTAACATACTTACTACTACTGCTAGTTGAGAACGAAACTACGTAGAGATCTAAGGATATTCCAAGCCCAACGATATGTTTGGGGTAGCATAATTCAGTGCCTGGCGGGGTATTTGCTCGAGGAGTAGTTGTTCGAACGGTCCAGTACCATTCAACAATTTATTTTACGAACGGTTTCATAAGAGAACATTTATGAACCAAAAGAATGTTTACAGTGTGTCTCAAATGTGAAGACACAATAACTTGAATTCATGACGAGATCAAGACAAGATATATACTTTCTTCTCGTGAAACACTGTCGACAAGTAGTGTGCAGTTTTCTTTGTTGTTATTGTCCAGTGAGCTAGATTGACAAACTCCATGACTGTCAATTAAAGCTGGGCGATATATCAAATGACGGCAAAAACAGAAACTAGGTAAAATTGCTGCAAGTAGGTGCATAAAAGCCAATGCGCTTAATTTCATTAGCCCATGAACTGTAAAATTATCAATCAATTTGTTAAACACGCAAACCAATGAAGTGTTAAACGTTCCGAAACTCACTGGACACTTGATCTGACAAGAGTTATTATTCTAAGAGGCAAAGGCTCATCTATAGCGTTTCTGGTAAGCGGGACACAATAACTAAAAGCATAAAATGCAGAGAAATCTGCAACCGCATTGTTTAATGTCGATGATCTACCATAAAGCACGTATTGTATCAGATTTTACTCGATTGCTATACTTTTTAAGTGAAATCTAAAAATCCCGGTGCAGTGTTGATTCACACATACTAAACGATGAGTCTTACTTTTCTAATTTCTCCAGCACGCGATGCTCGTAAATAAGTCACGGATGGAAGCAAGTGCAGTAGTAATAGGTTTGAATATGCTAACAGGAACTACTGAAAATGACAGTTTCTGCTTTTCCACGTACCTATTTTTTTTTCTTTGTTATTTTGCATGCGACGAACGTAGCTGTGATGCAGAGACAATGTCCAGCCTTGTAAGGTATTACTGAAATTCGTAACGAAGTTTACCTCCTGCAAAAATACAGAGTGATTCAATTTAGATGCCACTTATTGTTATCCCGCATATTTCAGAAGATAGAGGGCGTGTTTAAATTTGGCACTTTTGCGATGATTAACATGCCGTTGTTAAATCTGACCTGTCTCAAACCGCAAGCGAGTTATGAGTGGAAATAACATAAAGCCCAGGAAGTTTTTCCTTTTTTTTGAGCAAGTAATAAATATTCAATCAGGAAAAATAATATGTTTTTTTCAGATGATGCTGCATTGTTAATAATGATGGAGACTACTCTGATGATCCAAACTACAGCCCTGAGGATGAACGTAGCAGTTCTGATCACTCCCACGTTTCACACGATATAGAAAATGACAGCGGCACAGTTGATGGTCAGTCTGAAGGTATCACTCAACCTGAACGTCAAAACGGAAGGCAGTTCGACGTCCAGAAACAGAAGAGAGAAAGAGCAAAAAAATTAAGAAACGAAGGACAAGAATATATAGACCGAAACAAAAATACTCACCTACCGAAGATGCTACAACTCAACCACCAGTGCAGGTATAATTACAATATTAGTATACCAAAGGAAAATAGAGAAGTACTCTTTCATGATTTTTGGAAACTCGGTAATTGGGAACTCCAAACAGCCTTCTTAAATGTAACTATTCAACTGGAACCAGTGAAAAGGAGAAAACATGCAGTCTTTTCAAATAAAGATGTGACTGCTGTTTACAAACTGAGCAGATTTAGAGTGTGTAAAAGGTTGCAGAATCTGGTCAACAAAAAGAAAAGTTTGTCTGATGGAAAACAAAAGAGGAAGAAAAGAAGAATCTAAACATCAAGCGAAAATTCAAAAGGAATTACACCTTCGTAAAGCAGAAGCTGCAAGGAAGGCTAATGAAGAATAGCACAACAATGCTGTCGAAACTCAAGTGGCCATATGCTTTGACTATTGACTTGCAAAAAACGATGCCAACACCGCATGTGACGAATTCAAAAGAATATTACTGCAGTCAGTTATGGACATACAATTTTAATGTACACAATCTTGCCACTGGAAATGCAGAAATGTACACATGGTATGAAGGACAAACTTCTCGAAGGTGTCAGGAAATGGTATCCTGTCTATTAAAATTATTTGTGAATACTCTTCCCCGTCATGGCAAGCACATAACGGCCTTCAGTGACACTTGTGTGGGCTAAAATAAGAGCCATATTACTGTCAAATTTTGTTTATACGTTGTCAGAAATCCCCATATTGAAAGTGTAAACCACCAATTTTTAATATTCGGCCATTCATTTAATGAATGTGATCAATATTTTGGTCTCAGAGAGATAAAAAAGAAGCAAAGTAAAATGGATCTGAATATTCCGGAACACTGGTCGCAACTTATTGCATCTTCTTGCAGAAAATTTATCTTGGTGCAGATGCAAAACGAAGACTTTGTTAACCTCGATTATTTTGCACTTTCACAGTAAAAAATGTAGTGTTAAAAATAAACACTAATCAACACTACCTAAAGTCTATTTGCGACCCACTAATAGTGTCACATATTAACACTAGAATAAGCACTAGAATAGTGTTACATGTAGTGTACATTGTACACTATAGTAGTGCAAGTAATCACTAGAAGAGTGCCACATGCAGTGCACATTTTACACAAAAGTAGTGACAATTTTCACTATATTAACAGTAACTTAAGGCACAGCAGTGTTAATAAACAGAGTTAATATTCACTAATAGTGTTCTTATCAGAAATATACAGTGTTATAATTATCACTAGTAGTGTTTGCAGTTCACTACGTAGTGGTTAGGCAGGATACGATATTTCTTGTTACAATGAAAACAATATTATATAGAGAAATAAGCATACATTTTATTTAAAAAGTGTGCAAAGTACATTATTTAAAATAAATGGGACATATATTTATATAATGTATATAGGTAGATGTATGGAAATATAAGTACAGTACAGTACAGTACACTGCAGTATAAGTACACTTTCCAAAACTTGCTGTTGCAAAATTTAATAGCGTCAATTTTTATTATCCGGAAGTAAGAGCATATTGGCTAGTAAATATATAACAAAAAATAAAAGCTTACACTTTTATATAAATACACAATCTTCACTTTAAACTGCAACCCGGCACCTTCCTATTCGTATTTCGATTTATACCACAAGCCACACCAACGACCGAACAAACATGCAGCAATGGCTGGCCTCAGCAGAAAACACGTGTGTTTAACGCATGCGTAACGTTCTACAGTGTTGTTTCAGTGTTAAATAACACTAAAAAAACGTTCGCGGCACTTTTTACTGTACCTGCTAGTGCAGTTGTAGAGTTTATTAGCACTAAAACCCAAAAACAGATTGAATGTGGCGCATGCGTATCATATCTTATTTACCCGCTCGCATTCATACAACACTAATAGTGTGTCGTAAAGATAGTGCACACTGCTTATACACTACTAGTGCTTTAAACTGTAGTGTAAACATAATTTCCTGTAGTGCTAAAGTACAGTGTTTGCCAACACTAAAATTTAACACTAATTTATTAACACCAAACACTACTCATTTAACACGGACCAATTTTTTACTGTGTTTCTTTAGAAAATCAGTGAAATGCAATGGTTACATTTTGAATAAAATCCTTACACCCTATTCTACAGGAACAACTCTGGCGAAGCTTTAAATTCGTTTTTGACACTTCAGATGAAATCCAACCGGGTTGGTAGAAACTTAACTGTTCTACCTGAACTCCTTGTCCAAACAGAAAAGGCCAAATTTAAGTATCCTAAGTATGCAAACCTCATGGATCTATTGCCGTTTGTGCCTCCAATTTATCATGAGGTCTATCTGCCAAAGTCTTCCTCATCTAGATCCTTCAGGGCAAAGAAGAAAAGATGTTGTCCAACCATGCGCCTCAAATAAGAATGATCAGGAACTGTACAGGGTGAGTCAGGAGGAGAGGGAAATATTTTGGCAGGTGATAGTATCCACAATTCCAAATAAAAAATTTTAAATTTCCAAATTTTGTGAAATTTCTGGCAATGTTTTTTTAATAAATAAAGCTGTAATATTTTTTCATTCGACGTTTCGCCCCCGTTTGGGGGCTTTGTCAAGGATATTTATTCAAACTTGTAAAGATATAAAGATGTAAACTTAAATTATTTGACAAAATTTTTTAAAAAGTCAAAACCTATGTTCTAAAAATATAAAATTTCCACACTTTTGGTTCTGCAAAACATTTCAAAGGTAGTGTGTTTAATTTAACAATAATATTGGTTAATAAGTAAGTACCAGAGAGTATGATTATTTTATTATATTACAGTAAATTTGACTTAAATTTTGTATATCAGTTTTTGGAACTGGCACAAATCAAAGAAAAATTTCCAAATAAAAAAGTTTGTATGAACATGGTTATTATTCTTAATAGTATCGGAGATACAGCTTTTTGAAAATAACTGATCAAGTTGCTTCTGGTCGAGCTTCTGGTGCAGTCTCAGTACATCAACGATGGATTGGTCGTGGTGGTCCGATTCATTGGCCCTCATGATCTCCTGACTTAACGCCCTTAGATTATTGTTTATGGGATTGTTGAAAATGGAAGTTTACAAAATAAAGTCAGATACACGAGCAGAAGTTGATTGCTCGCATTTTGCATGTTCCTACTCGCATAAGGGCCAGGCAAGTTGCACTTAGAAAATCAACACGCAATCTTAGGACACTGTATTGAATGACGTTGTCGAGTTTAATTACTGTGTCACTATCTTTTGGCGTGTGGTGTTAACTTATTAAGAATTCATAATGAATTTACGTCAAAGTTCTTGATCCAACTACTATGTGTGTTGCATTTTGCTTGTTATAATTTCCATTGTTTTTAAACCTTTCGCATTTGTTTAGCGGCCAAAGGGTATAAGTGCTAATGATCACTAATTACTTAATTATAATGTCTTTTAGTACCTATTTTCCAATTCGTAAAAATGTTATGTAGAATATTAGAGGAAAGTGTAAGAATCACATTTCGTTTCGATTACTGCTTTAGCTTCATTAATCTTAAAATTATCAATTTTGCACTTGTATCCCTTGGCCTCTAGGGCCCTCTAATAATTAGTGCATTCAGCAGATCACACCGCTCCGCAACAGTTGTGAAGCAGCTCACAGAAAGTCTGCCGAATCCGTACGATACCGACCGCTCCCAGAGAGCATGATTCGGTAGCGGACGCCATGTTTTGTAGCGAACAGAAACTATGCTCGAGTGCTCCCGCTCAATGCGATCGGTGGTAGTTTTGGCGCGTTTTATGTTTACTTACTAGATACTAGCTGCCAGTGACTGTTTTGTGGCTGCAGTACAGAATACAGTTTAAATAATCGTGATTTTTCAGTAATATAAAATTTGTGAATATGGAAATGTTAACTTTTGACCATGGTATGTATTATTTAAGACCGAAATTACATGGAGTACTTTAATAATAATTATTTTTTTACTTTTATGGAAGACGGTGTAGCCTATGTGGTAGTTAACCAAGATGAACCTGTTGCTTCAGGAAGCGAGAAAGGGGTTACAGGTGTGTGAAAATTATTAAACATTTACTTTAATTATGCATTATGTTTAGCTGAAGCGACCTGAGCGGCAAAATTAATATGTTCTCTTTAATATGATGTGATAAGATATATGTACCTACCTCATCAGTTTCAATAAAAACAACTTATTCTTTTTTATTTTAGGATCTTGTTAAGTCGAGGATTTTAAATGTACCTTCGTCTAATTTTACAGGTGAAAAAAGATTGTTTAGGGAATGGTCTGTGGGCTATTTAGCTTCTATTTAAATTTTATATGGGCAATATGGTGTGGCTATTAATTTCATTTTGGGCTGTTGTTTTTGGTGAAAGTTTAAAAAAAGTTGATTAATTTAAGTGAACAGCTTGTTGAAAATTTTGGTGTTGTAGTATTCTAGCACTTCCTCTAGAATAAAATACATTTCTTTGACATTACGTTGGACATATTGTTTAATTAAACATTTTGTGTTTAACTTATTGGGAAATAGATATAAACGTGTATGTTGTTTTAAGATCCATCTACAATACTACAATAATATGAAACAATAACTATTTCTTCTGCTATTATTAGAAAATAATTTTACTTTTGCTTTTCTTGCAGAACGTTTTTTTTCTAAAAAGGAACTTGTTTGTTGTTCAGGTGAATTAACATGTACTAATATATATATATGTATTTTATTGTATGTGAAGAAAATTTTGTGTGGACCCGAAATACGACGTTGCTACTAATTGCCGAATACACAAAAAGAAAGAATCGATTTCGGGATCCAAAAATTAAGAAGAAGCTGCTATGGGCCGAAATTAAAGAAGAGTTTTTCAAACAAAAGTACTGGCTTGGTGAAGAAATATTGGACAGAAAGTGGCGAAATTTAAAAAAAACCTACTCGTCCATAAAGGATAACAAAAAAAAGACAGGACGGGGACGAATTGGTTGGGAATATTTCGACTTGTTCGAGGAAATTTATGTTGATGACTGCACCATGAATACGCCTGTAACTATCCAGGCAGGCGTTACAGTAAATGAAGGTATTATTAAAAATATAATTAGTGTTGTAATGGACAAAAATTTAAGTTTTAGAGAGGCAATTGGAGGTTCCTTCCTTACCTGGACCCTCTAATGTTCAAGAACTGGAATCGTTTTCAGGCAAAGAAGGAACCACCCCAAAATTAAAGGCAAGGACAGAAAAAGCCGTTAGGAACAGGGCTTTATATACCTTCCGCAAAAGTCAATTAGCCATTGAAGATAAACGCGTGGAAGAAATACAGCTGTTGCGAAAAGCTGTAGAAAAAAATAATGCAATTCAGGAGGAAAGAAATACTTTATTAAGAGAGCTTATAAAAAAGAAATCTAGCTGTTAAATCTTCCCATGTACATTTTTATTTCAATAAATTAGATTAGAATTTTCTTTACAAATTATTCATAATTTGTATCCTTTTTGCAGCAGCTGCAGCTCTGTGTTCTTGTTCTCTTTCTCTATCATTAACTTCATCTTCAACCATTTCTGGCATATCATCATCTTCATTTTCATATTCCTCTTCATAATTATCGTTGTCAATATTAATATTATGCAACACGCAAGATGCTGCAATAATATTACTACCTACTTCGGCAGTACCAACATCTAAGTCTCTTAATCGCCTAAATTTCCCTTTTAACCTGCCAAATGCTCTTTCTACAATGGACCTGACTGAACTTAGCCTTGTATTAAAATTGATTTGTTCATCTGTAAGGTGTCCGTTGTCCCTGAATGGGGTCATTACATTCATCATTAAAGGATACGCAGAGTCTCCTAAGATATGCTGATGATTTGGTAATAATGGATCAGCCTCATCGGTAATACGCATGTAAATATTACTGTTTCGAAATACTCTCGCATCGTGCATACGTCCAGGCATACCAACAAATACATCCACGAATTTTAATTTGTGGTCCACTACGCCTAAACAAAGGACATATAACAACTTGGTATTGAGAAAAAAGAAAAACAAATACCTTGCAGAATAATTGAATGATACTTATTCCTATTATAATAGTCATGAGCATTATCGTGTGGCTGTTTAATTCGTATGTGGCATCCATCAATGGCACCTCTCACGCTCGGAAAACCTCGTTCTTGAAACACCTTTCATTATAAGATTATAGCCGTTAGTATGTAACTAATATTTCTATAATAAGTGTTTTACCTCTACAGATGCGTCACCATTATTTGGCCAAACTACATGCAACGGTAAAATGTCAATTGTCGCAGACACAATATCTTTAAAAGCATCATATGCAGTGCTTCTTGCCATGCCAAATCTATCACCGCATGCAAGGAAACTTTCCTGCTTGCTTAATATCCAGATTGTAAATAAAACTTTTTTTTCGAGTGGAATCGTCACATTCTGAAGATTCGGTCTAGCGATTGCAATAAACCCAGTAATTAACTACATAATAATCACAATTAATATAAATGTTTCAGTGGATATAGCATAATGTTCTTACCTCAAAAGTTTCCCGAGACATTCTAAAATGTTCACGAAATGATATGTCATCGTATCTTTGAATGGTTTCTTCATAATAATGTTCATTCCTGTGAATCTCACGTCTTTCTATTACATCATTATTAACAACCTCAAGTGGCTGTGCTAAAATGCCTACAACTCCCAACACCAGGTTTAAATCTATGTCACCATCATCCAAGACACCCAAATTTAACAAGAATTCATCCATTTTAAATCTATACATGTAAAGAATTTTCATTAATACATTTCACACTAGTTTTAGGAAACAAACTTATGTACCTTCGTTTTCAAATATCAAACGACAAATAAACAAATATACGTAGATCCACGCACTTGCAAACTGCACCGAAAATAATCAAGTTAAATTGTAAGGTTATACCATCGGAAACACGTGCGAAACATACCTTTTTCAATCTGACGCAGGCGTGTTTACATCTAATACAGGTTGTAACAAAAACTTGTCGCCAGCAGGACAGAGAGCGCTACTTTATATCAAACGTAGCGGTAGCGGTTTCCGCTCTTTCTGCTGAATGCACTCAATGAGTGTAGCGAGCGGTGTCGAGAACGCTTTTGACTAACGGATTCCCAGAAATTTATTTGTCTAGAATTATCCTCGGAACCATACTATTCAAAGGCGTAGCTCTGTTTTGTTACCGGTATGAGTATGAATTTGGACACCCAACATTCCAGAATGTTCCTAATTTTTGTTTGAAAGCAATTAAATACGCTCTTTGAAAAAACTAAGATTAAATACTACACCGCAACAAACAAATTAATCGGATAGTTTCTACTATGAAAGTTATACGCAATGTCTTCTTCTTTCGCAAGAATTGCGTATATTTTATAATTTTTGTGCTTGCTAAACTAATTTGTTTTATACCTCAAAGTAGACTGCTTTCTGTCAAGGATGCAACAAAAACTTATTATTAATGAATAAGTGGAAAATCATTGAATAACATTACAACAAATTGACTGAACAGTGGAAGTAATCATGAAGCAGGTGAATTTTCTATGTAGTACCTACCTAACTAGATTTTTACTTCTGTTACTGAATAGTACATCTCGAGAATGTGATTTTTTCTTCATAACAGTAATAATCCTGGGCAGTTCTCTGTTGCTTTACTCCATTTCATTCTGTTCGGTATGTAGGTACTAGTAGGTATTTAAATCGCCTTACTTAATACGAAATTACGGATGGGCTAAAAGGCCGAAATTTTCGGAATGGCTATCTGCAGCTGTGAAAAATGATAACGTGTTACCCGCAATCCCCACAGGCTGTGAAAAACTATTCTAATAATCACTGTAACGATGCAAAAGAAAATGCAAGGAATTATTCAAATAAATTAATAGGCATTTTCCCCATTCGTATGATCGAGATATCAGCTGCAAGATTTCTGCGAAGATATGTTCACGGTGCGCGCAGCAGCCTCCCCTACGTGCCCCCTTCCACTGGCTCCTCGATAAGCGATAACATCAGATCGCGCATGGAATTGGGAGTTTGGGAGCACTTTTCTCGCATTGCTCTAGCATAGCAGTACAACTCGGGGCGACTCCGAAGACGATCACGTTTACGAGATTAAACGCCGACTGTCGTACCGCCGATATAATTGTTAAATACTCGATATTTCCCAACCAAAACCGTCGCTAGTGTGTCGCGCGTTCCTCTATTTCGTCTAAATCCGAACTAATCTTCTCCTAATATTTCTTTCGCTCTCTTTTCCATCCTTCTTTGCACAATTCTAGTTAAAATTTTTGACGCGTGGGAAGTTAAACTGATCGCTCTAAAACTTTTTCACCTATTCGCGCCTTTCCTTTTTGGCAAAGCTACTATGATGTTCCGTTTGTAATCTTGAGATCTTGCCTTCTGGTACAGGCCGCTAACTAGTTGAAATAAACGATCTATTACCTCTTGACCTGCGCACTTTAAGATTTCTGCCTGCTTACATCTAGTTGAGAAAAATAAGAAATGACAAAATGTTATACTCAATGCATTCAGGTGATGAACTAGCAGTTGCTTTGGAAGACTAAGCAGTTTTACAATTTGGCGTGCAGAAAAAGCGACAAGAGAGCAAATTGGCAAAAATTCGTATCTCTGTACATTTTGGGAACTACCATACCATTCTGGTATGCTGTTTATGTAGGTTTATGTGGAAGACTATAAGTTTTCGATTAAATGTAGTAACGTTCTTTATCACTCAAGTTTTAGATTTGAAGAGACATACTTTGGGGTTGGACTGAACAACGAATGGTCCTGATTTTTCCGTTCGTAGGTTGTTGAAAAAAGGAGTTTGTTTGCACAGAAAACATGTTCGTAGGAGAGGGTTTTTGCGGAATGTTGCGGAATCCAGTTCCATTAAGTATATTAAATATTTCAGTTAATATAAGCAGAGTAATAAATAATGTTTGGTATTTACCTAACAAAACAACTGGCTGAATTACAATAAAGAGTAGAGGAGAGTAAATTGTGCTTATTTATGATTCTCATACATTTCTTCTTAAAATGTTAATGTTTCGCTGGCGAAGACATAAATAATATATTATCATAACATAAATGAGACAAATATTAGCTTCTAATTTACGCAAAATTCTGAAATTATCCTGAAGCATATCAGATTACAGTGGTAATAATATCCTTCCAAGCATGAAGCAACGTTTGTATTATGGCTTACACCAGTCTGGCTTACAGAGGAGTTAATAATGTTTGAGGCTCCGATTTGATTAACATGCACGACCGCTCCGAATGGAAACACGATAGTAATTTTATTAGTCTAGTATTTTTTTAACTGCACCCCCACATTTGAAAAGCATACGTAGACCTGATTTTCATTAGAAAGTGAAATTGCAGAAATTCGATATTTAGATGTGGTAGGCAATAATCATGTCATGTGGTATCACGTATCACTGTATAGCTATAAAAATTGCACTGTTGCTAAAAGACCGCATTAAACATGACAAAACATACTAGAACGCAGAGAATTACTAAGTCCAATTTGAAGATACTGGCGAATCTATAATTTCTTTGAGACTAATACATATTTATAAAGATTAACCATACCAATCACTTAGGGACATAATATGATGAAAATGGGTTAATTCAAAGTCGCAGACTTAAATCCAGTATAAGGTCGAGTTTTATTTTTGTCAGTACCTATTTCAAATAAATTGTTCCTTCCGTTTCTTTTTGACGACTATGGCTTCTTTAAATCATCCATTCTCATTCCTTGTATAGACTATGTAACTTAGTAAGCAGATGTAAGGTACCACTCGCATACTATGCCTACCTCTTAAATTGAAAAGTACAAACGTGAGTTAAATCCCTAAGGAAGGCACAGACGACGATTCCAAATCCAAAGATAGGTACCAATAATCGACGTCCTAAAATAGGTGACAGGAGAAAAATCCCAAACGAAGACTAGCAACAATCAAACTTTGCAAAACTCTCCGAATCCTAATGAGAAGTAAAGAATGAGCGCAAATCGAAAAAGGCGCAAGCCGAAAAGATAGTACAAGGTGGTTCTATCGATATTTCAAAGGTTCCCAAAGATTCACTCATCATCATAAAGTTTTCAGTCCGAAGACTGGTTGGACGCGTACCTCCATTCTTTCCTATCCTGAGCTAACCTACGCATTTCCCCAAAAGTCGCACATCCTACATTTCTAACTATTTGAGAGCAGTAGTCTAATCTGGGCCTACCCCTACCTCTTTTTATTCCTATCTCTGGCTCTAGTATTTCGCGAACTAAGCCTACCATCCTATCTCTTCTATTCCTTACTCTCTTCCATAAATTTCGCTTTTCTTCAACTCTTTCAAATACCTCTCTGTTGCTAACCTGATCTATCCACGGTATCTTCATCATGCGTCTATAGCACCATATTTCAAATGGTTTTAATTTTTTCCTATTCGCTTCTCCTATCGTCCAAGTTTCGCACCCATAAAATGCCGTACTCCATACATACGTTTTCAAGAGCCTCTTCCGGGTTTCTACATTTATCATTTTCCAGCATAATAGTTGTTTCTTTTTATTAAATGCAATTCGGCCCTGCGCTATTCTTGGTTTGGTTTTGGTTTTCTATTTTGGTTTTCTATTGATCTTCATACCATAGCCCTCCGTGAAAACCGCTTCCATTTCGTTCAGAGCCCTTCCCAATTCTTCTTTTCTGGATACTAAGATTCACTCGAAACTCAAAAATTCCTAGAGCGTCAAGGAACGGGAGAGAAGTATGCCGAATAAAAGAAGTTAATAATAAAAACCCTACATATGTATATCTCACGAGGATAAAGAATAAAAAATAAGGGACTAAATCAAAGACTGAACACAGAAGGAAAAATTAGACGATAAATTTCATTGAAAAAATTTGGAAGGCGCAAACTACTTTTGGTTCTACAAACATAGCTCCAAAACTTGTATGTCTAGCTGCTCCAAGAGCCGGACATTCGCATAGTATGTGGTGAGGAGTTTCCTCCTCTTCTCCACACATCCTGCAATCAGGATTGTCCCTCACTCCAATAGTGGTAAGATGTCTCATAAGTGAACAGTGTCCCGTAAATAGTCCTACTGCCCATCTCATCTGGTTCTTACCCAGTCGTATTAACTCTTCAGCTCTCTTGCTGGATGGCCCGCTAATGAACATCCGCGATTGCCTCAGACCAGGAGTCCCCACCCAGTAAGAGTATGTTTTTGTCTTAATAGGTTCTTTATCACCTCTTTGGCTATCTGATATGCCAAACGACACGTAGGTTCCGGCCCTATCAGCGGGACTTTGGCTCCCTTCTTCGCTAAGAGGTCTGCTTTCTCGTTCCCTTCACTTCCTTAATGGCCTTTCACCCATCGTTATGTACTGCTAGCCGAGCCAGCGAGTCCACACAGTCTTTAACCGTTCCGGATTGTATTTCTGTAGCTTCCAGAGCTTTCAGAGCTGCCTGGCTGTCAGTGAGAATCTGGACTCTCCTGTTTTGAAAGGACCTCCTAATCATCTCCTGCGCACATACGGAAATTGCAGTAATTTCTGCCTGGAATACGGTTGCAAGACTGCCCAGGTTTACGATAATTTCATTCCCAGTACCATGTACAGTTTTAGACCCATCTGTATACCAAATGTTTCCATCCTGTTCTCTCGCCTTTTGTGAATTGCCCTCCACTCCCTCTATCGGTATGGTAATCCGATAAGGTTTGTGAAAGTTTAAGATTGGGACGGTTCTATCCGACTGCATGCTAAGCATGCAGTTCTTGTCTATTTGTTGAAATATTTCGGTATGGTATCCCGCTCTTGCAAGCGTTAGCCCATAACCGTTTATCCTCATCCTGTATGCAGCTGTAAGGGCCTTCGCCTCCACTACGATATGTAGTGGTGGGAGTCCCAGAAGTGCCTCTATGGCCGCAGTGGGCGTTGTTTGCATCGCCCCTGTGATTCCTAGGCATGCAAGTCTGCAATTTTCCTAGCTTAATTTGAGATTCCCTTTTTTCTGGCTTTATGCCACCATATTAGGGATCCCTAAGTATGTTACTGTGGGGATTATTACCCTGGAGTAAATCCAAGAGACTATTGCTGGCCTTAGCCCCACGTTCTCCCTATCATACCCCTACAAGCCCATAGGCTTCGGGTAGCCTTTTTGGACAATTTCTCCAGATGGGCATTGTAGTTTAATTTAGATTAAGATTAACTCACGAAAAAATTCCGCCGACAGAATCCAGGTTCGAGGTGGGTGGCAAGAATAAAAGCACAGAACTTAAGCACAACAGCTGAAGTACGAAAAATAGCAACAGAAAGGTAAGTGGAGCAAATTCAACAATAAACATCAAACAAATATTTCTGGCAGAAAATCACTGAACTGGATCCGTCCAAATTCAGAGAAACCGGAAACCAGGGGCGTGCTCACGTAGGAGAAAATACAAGGGGCGAATAAACGGAGGATCAAAGCAATGGAAGTGGATTCATAAACTGAAATTTACAGAAATACAGAATGGAACTTTGAAATCGATGGAGAGCTTAATAAAAGCACACAATAATTGCGCTAAGGGAAATTTTTGACATAACACAAGTCACTCGTCACTTCATTAAGAACTAGGTTCTTCATGCTTTTTATTTTTTTCTTAAAATCGCTATAAAATCGGAACATGATTTATTATATGCTGATGTAAACTTTTTTACCCTATCAGCAGTTATAGGCAAGAATGTTGTATTTTAGATCACCATGTCAATTTCGTATGCGTATCTGCCAGTCCAAGTGAATGAATCAAGTTTGACTTCCCTGTATAAAAAGCAGTAATTTAATAAAACGGGTAAAAACCTAGAGAACGGCGTTTTTGAGTTATTTTATTGCAATAAATTTCCCAGTGTTAAATACTTTCGTAATATATGCGGTCCCTAATCGTGGGTATTCTAAGAAATCCTCATAACTCATAATTATGGAAAACCAAATGAACCCAGCAAAATTTCCAAATACTTACGCAAGACCTCTTGTCCCACATAGCCAAATTTCCATCTCGCAAATCTCTTAAATGAACCATAAACAAGATTTAAATTGTTGTATATCGGGTTTACATAACATATTATAATAAGAATTTCTCTCGCAATTACCAATCAAACCCTTGTTACTTTTCAAAACGTCTCATCATGAGAAGGCATTGTTTCGCTCCCCCGCAACAAAAGAACGTCCATGCGGCTGATGACACATAATGACAGGTTTGTGAGGCACTTATCTCGATTATAGCTTTATTAACAAAAGTTATTTAGGTGATTCGCAGCGGCCGCCTTGTTTGTTGTTCAGAAACACGTAAGACCGCCTTCTGCGTTGATGGACGACTTCTCCGGAGGGTTCTCATTAAGCTTGTAAGCAGACACCGAAACAAATGTTATAGCGTCCTCGGCTCCGGCGGTCACAATAATTCAGAGGCGCATTGCGATATTTTTTAAGCAATAGCAGAAGCCGACTCGATATTCTACTATTGCCAGTTTTGTTGTTATAATCCACAATCTGCACACCAACAATTTTTACATAGATAATGAAAAAATTGAAAAGACAGTACGTTCTCTCTTCTGGCATTTTACTAGTAAATATTGCTGCTCTTGAGTAATACTTTCCCTGTGTGTTTGGATTCCTCTGCCCCCCCCATTCAGTTTGTTCCACATGATATGACTCATCCTGTATAACCAGATGATGGTGCTTTCTGGGATCAGAACTATGCGAAATGGACTGGCTTAGTATTTTGTAGGTATCTACTAGTTAATTGTGATTAATATCAAGAACTTCCGTTAAGTTCGGGTTTCTAGATTAACGATTAAGGTTCAATAAACGTTATATTAGTGTCAGAAGCAGAAATGACTTCTGCAAGGTATGGAATCGTAACGAAGTACCTATACTGCAAAAACGCTTGGAGTTCTATGGAAGAATTCCAAGAATCAGAAAAATTCTGGTATTGGAAACAGGTTTTCCGGTGTAAACTTGGACAATGTGGAACAAATTGTATTCGACACTGATTAAAACGTATTAAATTGTTAAAATTAATATTGTTAAGGACAGAACAGCCTCAGGAATTAATGTACAGGGTCAAACCAATAACATACTCAGATTTGCGGATGATATCGCAGTGTTAACAGCCAGCAAAGAAGAATTAGGAACGGCTTTGAATGAAATGGAAGCAGTTTTGACACAGGGCTACGGCACGAAAATCAATAAAATAAAACTAAAATTTTGGTATGCAGAGGGAGCGAAAATAGAACTAAAATTTAAATACAAATAGGAAATGAGAAGATAGAGGAGGTTGCGGATTTCTGCTATTTAGGGAGTAAAATAACTCGAGATGGTAGGAGCACTAAAGATATAAAACAAAGAATAGCGCAGGGTCGAGTTGTGTTTAACAAAAAGAAACAACTGTTATGTTCGGGAACGGTTAATGTGGAAACTCGGAAGAGACTCTTAAATTCGTATGCATGGAGTACGGCATTATACGGTTGCGAAACTTGGACAATAGGAGAAGCGGATCGAAAAAGAATAGAAGCGTTTGAAATATGGTGCTACAGCATGATGAAGATATTGTGAATAGATAGGGTTAGCAATAGGGAAGTATTATAAAGAGTTGGGGAAAAGCGAAAGGTATGGAAGACAATAAAGAATAGGAGAGATAGGATGGTAGGATGGTAGGACACCTTCTAAGACACGAAGGAATAGTTCGCGACATACTAGAGTCAGAGATAGGAATAAAAAGAGGTAGGGGTAAGCCTAGATTAGATTACTGCTCTCAAATAGTTAGGGATGTATGATTTTCTACTTTTAGGGAAATGCGTAGGTTAGCTCAGGATAGAAAAGAATGGAGGTACGCGTCCAACCAGTCTTCGGACTGAGAACCTTATGATGAGTCACTGTGTTTTGCAAATGTAATTTGCTGTGCTAGTTGCTTATGTACAGATGTGAATTTCTTCAGACAAAAGTTCTGCAGTCCGTCACTTCCAGGTACTTTCCAACTACTGGCAGAGTCTAGTTATTATTATTATTATTTATAATTGAAATTGACAAGTCTTCCACTAATCAGGTTGGTTAGATACGTTCATAGAAATAATTAAATGTTTTACCAAATCAAATGTATTCTCACGATTTTACGCCCAAATTACTCTTCGCTATCGATCGCTTTTGGAAGCTGCCAATTAGAAACATTAATTCGGACAAGGTCACCACTTAAAACACGCAAGTAAAAATATGTGACAGCAGCTAACTGTAGTATGCACAGGTAATACAATGTACATATATATCGCGATTCATAATTGAGTTTTACAAGGAACCTGTCAATTGGTAGGTATTAATTATGTTGTCATTTATCGTCAGTGTGAGACCTAAGGCTGTGACGTGAGTGATAGTTCACTGCTTGGTAAATTTTTATCTATCAGCGGCACAGCCGCATTTTAAACAACTACTACTATAGTTTTCTTAAAAAATAAATGAAAATTCAATTAATAAAAATATAGTTTAATGCCCAAAAATGTGAAGTATCTGATCCTGGATCCAACCTACACGGTATACCTATTGTGAGGATTTTTCAGTAGGTAATTGAGGTCATTTGACTACGCCAAAAAAAATAATTTTGACTTTTTGTTAAAAGAGAGATGACGGTAACACGATAAAATTAGGTAGAAATAGAGGGAGAGAAAAAGGTACGCCTTTTATGTTAGAAATGAAGTACTTATATCCGAGTATATTGGATCTTGGTGTCTATTAGTATAGAATATATGCCTTTTGTAAATAGCGATGCCGAAAAAGCTGATATTTATGAGGTAAAGTCAACTATGGGAAATATATTTGCTTAAGACTCTGGGAACCGAAAAAATCTAATCCTAATAAAGCAATCATAATTGATATTCATTATTAGCTGCATTTTTATATCCCATGCATCATTCTTCTAGCGATTGCATTATTTACATTTAAATAAATACGAGCATAAGTATCCCATGAACTTCAAAGGCTGAAACAACAAGAATGAGATTCAATCTAAAATCGTTTTCATTCTTAAATATAAACAAAAGGAGTTACATCATGCAAGTCTGTTCACGTTCAAGAACATCTCGGTAGTATATTATCTGCAGTCAACGAACGCTCTTCTTCAATAGAATTAATTGTATACTTACCTCGCTCTTCGTGGTGAACTTGAACTATGCTGAACTACAAGGAAGATCATACGGAGGACGTCTGCTTTAGCTATTTGTATTACGCAATGTTAGCAAGCCTCCTACGGAATCATAGATGTGTATTACATAACAGCGTCTACAATTTTCGTTGCGTGTCAACGACTTATATAAAAACTACACCTAGGTACTGAATTTATCGAGTGTAGTTAATATCCTAATTTAAGGAATGAGTTGTTAATGTGCTTCATAATTATATTGAATTTAAAATGAAACTGTAGTCGGCCTATGACGCATTGCGGTTTTGAAGTCCTTTACGAGTAGAACTAAAATAAACTCGTCTCCGAAAGTTAAGAACTCACGATACTGTGATAGACTGCAACCTCATAAGCTCCTTATAAGTTCCTACCAGTCTAATCCGTTTAGGCGCTGGCTAATTTAGCTAATTAAGAATATTTATCTATTATCAGTACATAACATTAATTTTTATGACGTTCTAATGACATACTTTAGCGCCCTTATGTGCTAAAGAATGCCAAATTGACATACTTTAGCACACGCATTTTTTGAAGTAAATTACATGGCTAACGAATACTAAAATCAAATCAAATTAAACTTACTTGTAACCGCTAATCATAAAATTTGTGCAATTTGATATGTTAACTCAACACTGGGAGATGTTGAAGGAAGACATTTCACAGTCACATTACTGCTATCTCGATGTCCGAGGAAAAACTTCTCATTCGCAGAGATGTAAAAAGAGAACTGACGGAAGTCAAAATATACAATTTAAGATTTTTAAGGTTGCAGCGGATGGGACTGCATTGGTGAGAATTGACCGATTATTCCATAACCATCCGAATTCCGCTAGCAACGTTTCTTGCTTGATTATGAAGTATGGAATATTTGTGCAACCCGTTCCTTTAGAATTCTGCTCTGGGGTCACAGATATCGATTCATATTTCTTGTGTATGTCGAATCAAAATGTAGCAATAATTTAAATCCTCACTAGGTTGGTTATCTAATTCATAAACTGGTTATATAAAACTGCAACGCGAGAGTCAATCCGTTTCACTTTGCACAAGCTACGAAAAATGACAATTTATTTACTCTACTTAAATGGCCATTTGCTTTTTGCTCCAAGTTTTTCTAGGGCATATCGAATTGAAGAGGTTTTATTTCATAGTTGGAAGAGAAATTTGCTGTCTTAAGTATAGAGTGTTTCTGTTAACTTCAAACAATTCTGCGAGAGTTACATTGTCATATCCGTGCAAAATATCAATGACCGTGCATAATGATTCTAAATTTCAAGGACACGTTTACCACCTTGTGCAAAAACTAGTTAGTGTAAACTAATATGTTTTTAATGGTGTTCAAAATATAAAAATGCAGTTTGTTTACTACCAATATTTACAAAATGTGTAGTAAAGTTTTTATTTGAAATATTTAATGATTCTCTAATAATAATTCAAATGTTTCAACTGCTATTAGTGTTTATGTTATTGTTTGTTTTATATCACAAACGAAATGCCACAGTGCAACATAATTTAAATGTTACGTAGAACATTAAGTACGACAGCTCTTAAAAGTTGGGTAGGTATTTCTTGTATTAAATAATGTACGGAACAGGAAAATTCTAAATGGTTAGGTAGGCACTAGGCACTACAAATGCCAATCGTACAGCGACATAAGGATGTTCTCTTAAATGGGGAAAAAAGTTGGTTTTATTGCAACCTATTTCTGCATTACGTACATATTTAATGACAATAAAATACTTAAGTGAACGTCTGATGATAAAATATTCATTTTGTTTGTATGAAAAATTAAGAGTATACTGATTGGTCAGCTATTGTTCTACTCATATTGTTTTCTTAGCATTGTATCTAGGAGTCCTAGGAAGATATAAAATAGATTACATTCTTGTTAGACAAATATAAAATTAGGGGCTGGAGAAGCTATCCAGGAGAAGAGTGATCACAAATGATTCTGAAGGCTAATCTGAAATTTAAGATTTAAAAAAAAAACGAAACGATACAAGACACCTTGATCTCGAGAAACTAAAAGATTGCGATTTACGCGATAAGTTCGAGAAAAAGATGAATGAAGTACTAAAGTGCTCGGATGAAAATACTGCCATGGACAAGGCTATGGACGTAGACGCAGAATGGAATTGCATAAAAAATAGTTTATATTTTGCAGCTAGAGGTATTTTGGGTAATAAACAGAATGAAAGTAGAAAACCCTGGATAACAAAGGATATTTTGACTTTATTAGGTGAGAGGCGAAAATATAAAAATAGGCTAGATGGAGGAGGAAAAGAAAGATATAGGGCGGTCAAGGGGGAAATTATTCGGCAATGTAGGAAGCGAAAGAACAGTATATTGATAATAAATACAAAGAACTAGAAGATAAATTCGAAGTAGGTAAAACTGACTAAAATAATTGGAGAAATTTTAGAGAAATTGAATCTGTCATCAAGAACATCAGAAACGAGGCAGGAGACATCCAAATCGGAAGAGAGGAAAAGGCAGAAAGGTGGAAGTAATACTTCGGAATCTTAGATGCGGGATAGGCACTGGGAGATATATGATTAAAGGAAATTAGTGTAAGGGGGATAACCTAGACTGTCGTATAATAAGGGAAGAATTACAGCTAGCATTAGAAAGTCTAAAAAAAAGCACCAGGTGCAGACGGATTGCAGATAGTAATTTTAAAGTGTGCAGTTCAGGAGGTAAGAAAGTGTTCATTTAAATTAGTTAGTTGTATATACCAGAAAGGTAAGATTCCAGAAGATTACAAACCGAACATCATAGTCGCTTTGCCAAAAAGAAAAGGTGCCGAGAGGTGTGAAAATTTTAGAAAGATTAGTTTAACTTTCTACACGTCAACTAGAATTGTGAAAGAAGGATGGAGAAAAGCGCGGAAGAAATATAAGGAGACCGTTTCCGATTTAGGCGAAGTAGAGCCATTCTAGCTTTACGAGTAATTATAGAAAAAAAAACAATAGAAAGGAGAAAAAACCTTCGACAACGTAAAATGTTCGAAGTTCTCAGAAATGTAGGGATGGAATATAGGGACAGAAGAATAATAATTATACGATCTCTACAAAGAACAAACGGCAGTCAAAGAATTTGAGCAGGAACGAAGAGAAGTAGATATCCGGAAGGGAGTGAGACAAGGATGCACGTTATCACCTCTAGTTTTCAACTTAGGTATATATCGATTATGCTGTTAATATTGTTAAGGACAGAAGAGTTTCAGGGATTAATATAGATGGTCGAACTATTAACAAGCTCAGATTCGTGGATGATATAGCAGAGCTAGCATCCAGCAAAGAAGAATTAGGAGCGGCTCTGAACGAAATGGAAGCAGTTTCGAGAGAGGGCTACTGCATGAAGTTCAATGAAAAGAAAACCAAAATTCTGGTATGTAGAGTACGGGAAAATGGAACTAATACTGAAATACAAATAGGAAAGGAGAAGAAAGAGGAAGTCGCGAGTTTCTGCTATTTAGGAAGTCAAATAACTCGCGATGGTAGGAGCACTAGAGATATAATACAAAGAATAGCGCAGGGTCGAGTTGCGTTTAACAAAAAGAAACAAGTGTTGTGCTCGGGAATGTAGAAACTCTGAAGAGACCCTTAAAGACGTGTGTATGGAGAATGGTATTGTACGGATGCGAAACTATAATAGGACAATAGGAGAAGCTGATCGCAAAAGAGTAGAAGCGTCTGAAATGAGGTGCTACAGACAGACGCATGATGAAGATACCTTGGATAGATAAGTTACTAATAGTGAGGTATTAGAAAGAGTTGGGGAATAGCGAAAATTGTGGAAAACAATAAAGAATAGAAGAGATAGCATTGTCGGCCACCTTCTGAGGCACGAAGGAATTGTTAGGACTAGAATCGGAGATAGGAAAAAAAGAGGAAGAGGTAGGTCCAGATCAGACTACTCTCAAATAGTTGGGGATGTAGGATGTTCTACTTTTAGGGAAATTCGTAGGTTAGCGCAGCGTCCAAGCAGTCTTTGGACTGAGAACTTCATACGTAATCTCATTATCAAAATCATTATTTAATTATGTGGTATATGAATATTAGGACAAAACGAATTTTTAACTAAAACATTTCTACAGCTCTAAATGCTACTAAAGAGATAGTTACAAAAGAATGTTGTAAAACCACGTTCAGATGATGACAATGAATACTTGAATGGGGTGAATATGCAGAAATAAATGTATGTGTTAGGCTCAATATGTCGATTCAGATAATACCCGAAAAATGCTCAGCACTAGTAATGCGCAAATAAAATATTGATATGTGCGGTATTTCGGCACCTCGGTCCCCGTTGGAGTTCCCCGGCTCCTTCTGGGTCTTTATCGCCTCCTTGTCCAGTCTAGGTCAGAACCTTCCCACTGTGCATGGTATACTTCAGGCCCTCTTAGCTTCTTGCGCGCTCTCCGATAATTTGGAAATTCGTCTGATATTGGTGCACTGAAAATGACGCCTTTTTCAGAAGACGTCCAATCTTCTCCGTGCACTCCCTGGTACAAGGAAGTTAGGCAGATGCCTCTTATATCTCTGGTTCCTTCATTCCTGGCTTTCTCCTGATGGCGTTTCTGTGTTGGCCCGAGTATTGTCGTCAGGCGCATATGGTACAGCTCTTCCTTCAGATGCTCTGGTACGTTGATCTGCTTAGCTCGCCTAACCAGAGTACCGATGAAGACTTGCTTCTGGGTTGGGTGATGGTGCGATTTCGTGTTTTGGTAACGATCTGTGTCTGGGCTTCCTGTACACTTGATGTTCTAATGTCCCATCTCCTTTCCGACGAACCAGTACATCCAAATATTGTAGTGAGTGGTACTCCTCTGGATTCATGGTGATCTGTAGACTAGGATGTATGCTGTTAAGATGGTCCTTAAATCCTTTAAAGGTGCCGCTAGATAACAAAGGTGTCGTCCACGCAGCTGAGTCAACACGTCGACTTGGTGATTTGAGGACGGTCTTTTCGAAAACTTCCATGTACACGATGGCCAGGAGTGGAGATATAGAGGATTCTGTAGCTCTTCTTTCAGTTTGTTCATAAAACTCATCCTTGAAGGCGAAGAAGGTGGAATTAATGCAAAACCGTGCCAAATCCGCTATGGCTCCATCGAGATTATCCTCATTCAAACGTCTTTTTGCCGCACTTATAGCTTCCTCCGTCGTTAGCTTGGTTAATATGGATGTGGCGTTGAAATTCACTTGGATGACCTCTGTGACTGCTAATGAAATGTTTGAATCTTCTCGATGAAAGTTCTGTGAGGGATAGTGCTAGGTGGCTGACCCTAATCCAATAACTATCGGCTTCAGTTGTGTCCTAGAATCATCCCAGACTAATTGATGATGTTCTTTTGGTATCGCAGATGCTCGGATAGCTGCAGCGACTGTTCCCTCCACCTTTTTGGCCGGGTTGTTCTTGATTTTCTGTATGCTAGATCCTCTAAATGGGTTACCACTTTGAGTTTATAGTTTACATCGCGTTTTCTTTGTCCGCTGGTAGTACAGTGGGGTATTTGTTGTTTCTAAGTTCTCTAATTGTTCGCTGCTCCTTCCCACTGATGTTTGGTTTAGGTGCTTTCGCCTTTCGCAGACTATGTCCGCTCGATTAGAACTTTATCAGCTCGTAACCGCCTGAAAGTCCTTCTGAGGGAAATGAAAATGTCTTCCTTCCTTAATTTCTTCCTTCATTCTTTTCTTTCTTTGGTCCTCTTACTAAACCTTGTATGGTGGAATCGCCAACAGTCACCAAAGGCATGTGAAGACAATCACTTGTTATTCCCGGCACTTCATTAGGAAAGTCAATTGGTTCAGGAGTTTATGTTTCTTCATCCTACACTTATCCAGCTTTCTTGTAGGGCGTTCCGTTTCCTGTCCGCAAAGACTCCGAATTTTCAGTTCGGTAACTTGAGCCATTCAAAGTTGTCTGGACGCTGAGGTTACTTTATAGACGATCACATTTGGTACAAATTATACCGCCGTATTTAGGTAAGTTGGCAGATAAAGAAAAATATAGGAGTTTATAAGGGTAGTGGTAAGAATTCACTATATTATGGATACAAATACCTAATTATAATTCTTGTTTTACTTGTATCTTGCTTAATCAGTTTGAAGAATAAAAAAAATATATTATTTGAATTTTCACTTAGGTACACGATTTTCGCCCTATAGTGTTTCTGTTCCGCAAATTGAGCTTCCTGTAGTGTCACATTATATTTATATCGTCTTTCATGTTAGGGTTAGGTACTACCGTCCTTGGTATATCAAAACTTTTCGTCAATTATACATATTAGACAACTTTTGTTTATTATGCAATGTACTAACTTTAAATTTATTGTTTCCGTTTATTAAGATTACGAAATCTGTGTTGAGATTTAAACGTTAGATTATAGTGTTTCCTTTGCCCTGAAGTAATCAAATAATTTGACAAAATTGACAGCTAGTAAAATAAAGACGTAGGTAAGAGCATTTCATCGTTTAAATCACTGTTTCAACAGTAGTCCATGCGCTTAAGTAAGTATTCATAATAATTAATATGTAAATTAACTTTGAAATTAAAAACGTGCCATTATCAAGATAATTATATAGGTACTTATCACTGTATAAGTAAGTATATTATTACGCATGCCGATTACAAAGAAAATCGAAATTATAAAAACAAGAAAAGAGAACAAATATTTGATTGTGCTTTTTGTAGATTAAAATCATATTAGGAATTTCAGGTGCTTTACGAAATATGTTAGGTCATCGTAGAAAGCAATTAAAAAATCGTTATGTATATCGTGTAGTTTTTGTGTTAATTGTATTCTGTGAAATAAAATTCTTTCTAGTTTAATTGAATAGATGAATTTCAATGGTAATAGCAATTTTCTTTTTACATAATTTTCTTCTCATTAAACAATAGGTACGTATCTTATTAAAATCTACGATCGTTGCAATATGGAACTATAAAAATTTTAAGATTTGAACAGGTGTTTGGCCGACATAAATAGACAGGCCACTAGTTCTTAAATTTACCACATTTCTATTAACAAATGATTATTCAATACAGTATATTAATTAAAGCAGAGAAATGTTGTGAATCATTGATCATTAACACGTTTAAATATTGCACGTTTTGACTGTGTATGGAAAACCGCATAATAATTATTGAATTGGGTTGGTTAAGGATGGAAAAGCGCAGGAGACTTCATTTGGCTATCTTTATGCATGGCCTTTTGGTATCTGACAGCGGGGACTCAATTTGTTCAAAGTGGGCAAAACGATCCCAGATGCATAATGTTAATATTAGAGTTCGGAATTTGAGCACTAAAAACGGGACATGTAGACACATTTTTATTCCAACACCATTCTGAAATTAAAGTAGATAGGGCGTTAAATAAAAAAATATTTATCAAGAAAGGAAAAATCTGCCATAAAACCGCCATAAACTCGACCCCCTTTTTACTATTTGTACACATATTTGTGGCAATTAGAAAGTAGGGTTGTCTAAGTTAATTATTCCTTACTCATTTTCGACTAAGAACGTCTTGGTAAGTTACTTCATTAAAACGGCGTATTGGAATGAAATTTATATTGCAATCTCTCCATTTTGTGAATATTTAGGCGAGTTGCACAGTAAACTGGACGTTTGGCAGTAGTGGTAGTGTGACCGCTGCAATGCAGATGGCGGTGGCGCTTCAGCTTATTCTCATATTTCAAAATAGAAAGTAATAATTTAAAGATAGGACCCCCGACTAATTCTTCCAGGTTTATTCGGTTGCCGCTAAAGCAAAAAACCTGGAAAATTCCAAGTTGTAGTGGGTCCGTGTGAAGAATTTGCAGCTGTGATTGAAACCAATCATAATAGATTGTGACTAAAATTTTGCTTAATCCTAATTACACTTTTGGGCGACAGGTGGCAGCACTTTATAGACTAAAAGCTGATAAATCGCAGCCTTAACTATAAAGTATAGGAAATATGTGCTTGGTCCTGCAAAATTTGGTCTCTTGCCCAAGTGGTCATTTTACCTATAGATTATATTACTGTGATAATGAGTATTTGTAATTTTTTCTAGATTTTTGTAGTTATTTTTTCGTTTAATTTTTGAACATTCCTTTAGGCGTGGTTTTCTTGGAGTTACCCTGCATTCGGATACAGTTCTGTATGCGTTGGGTGACAAAATATACGTGAATAGATATAAAAATATAAATAATCAAGAAACGCTTGATCTACAGTATGTTTTTCATTTGTTGAAAATTTCAATTTTCTCCTTTTCGGTGATTTTTTGCAGATTAATATCACTAATAATTATTTTTTTTCGTTGGTCCGAAAACAATTTTTTTTCATTCGTATTTTTGTGGTGCTACTTTCTTATTACTTTATTTCTATACTCTAGAGTTTAATTACTTCATGTGTTTCTTCTTCGTTTTTTTTTGTTTAAAATAATATGTAATAGGGATAATAGGGGGTGAGGGCAAGTAACCATTTATGAGGAGTGGCCTATGGAGAAGCTCGCGCTTGGGCCCATTAAGTTCTTGCTACGCTACTGCTTTATTATTACTTAATAGCTGATCTGGAACCTAATAGAAATAACTGAACACGTGGTACAGGTTTGGAAGGCATTATTTACAAATTTTGCTTTAAATAGACGAAATTTGCATTTTTCATCTTCAACGATTGTTAAAGCATTTGCAGTCATCAGTCAAAATTTCACGAATTTTTAAATGGAACCCAGTCTTTTCGCCGTTATGTTTGGGAATGATGCCATAGATCTTGAAATGTTTCTAAAGGTTACGTTATATCAGTCCAGCGGTTTCTTCTACAAGCCTCTTATTTTACAAAATATTCAATTCAATTTTACTTCAAATATAGCCTCCTCGCTCAATTTGACCGTTATGCCTTGCGTTAACTGACGTGCTAGTTTGGTTGCAGGGATTCCCAACTTATTATTCTCACCGCAAAAGTTTTCTATATGCTTTATTTTGTCGGTTCTACAATACAATGAAAAGTGCTAGTCAACGGTTGGATAAATACAACAAAAGCATTAAAAAGTAATTGTGATTCCTACATAATTTTGACCTTAACATTTAATTTATACAGTGCGTGTATGAATAAGAAACAAAGGCGATGACTGGTCTAAAAAAGAGAGTAAAAGTTGATTTTTATATGCATGCCAGCTCCGAGGTGTTCTAATAAAATAAATAGTAGATTTGTAAGTATGCATATCATTAAAGTAGTGCATTCGCACATTTTTAGAACATATGTGAGGAATGTCAATATTTTCACTATCTGCATGCACTATCCTGCAGACCGTGTACAACAGGGAAGTGCGATTTTATCTCTGAGAGGTGAATGAAAACAGGAGTTTGATACCAAAGACATACACTGCAATGTATGTTTTTGTAAGCTTATAATTTCATTATTTAGGTAATATATAATTGTGTACATTTACGCTATTAGATAAGTTCTGTACACGAAGAAAAAAAAATTAACGGATTGTTAAGGTCGTATTTTTAATCTAACTATCAAGTAACTTTTAGTTTCGTATTTTGATAGCTGCTCCATCGTCTTTAATCTTTAATCGTTAATCTTTAATCTTCAATTTTCAATCTTCAATCTGTAATCTTTAATCTTTAATCTTTAATTTTTAATCTTTAATCTTTAATCTTTAATCTTTAATCTTTAATCTTTAATCTTTAATCTTTCATCTTTCATCTTTCATCTTTCATCTTTAATCTTTAATAAAAAGTCTTCTTTATTCCGCCCTGACGAGTTTCCCATTTAAATTGAAGTGTGTCAACTAGATTCCTCGTCTATTCTCGTATAACTTTTTGCAAAAATTAACGTTTGCTTACGGTTAGCAGTAAATTCTTATGAAAATATAAATGAGTGGGATTTATAAAACCAAGGAAATGCTCACAGCAAATCTTTATAAGAAAAGAATTTATTGATCAGGAAAAGGTTTCAATGAAGGCAAACTGTTATTCCCGTATGAATAACCAGATTCTTATTCCTAAAGGATTTGCTTCTGGTCAAAATGTATATGATTTGTAATATCAGAACTTCACATGCGCTAAAAAACAGCTACATGAAACAAATCATTTCTTGTTGCGGTTTTATGAATTTTCTGTATCGGCCATACGTAAATTTAGAAATCATATTTTGTATTTGGCAGATATTCGTCATTTGTGAATGCTTACTAAGCTGTCTGAACAGTCTGCTTGTACAATTATTTGCCACTCGTCTGCTCCCCATCGTCTGTCGAAAATTTTAAAATTTGACTAATTCAAACTTATTAAGTACCTATCTAATTATTGTTAGGCTTGGGCGAATCCTATTCTGTAGAATTGATTTCATTAATTTTATCAAAAGAATTCTGATTCCCAGATGACATTTTGTGGAGCAGGCCATGATGCTGCAACGAACTATCTCCCTTTCGGGGCTTCGTTCTGAGACGCTCTGTATGTATAGTTATCGTTATCTTATTAACGAGGTATTTTTGTTGCATTTGGGTAGGTAGAGTTCGTCGATAATACCCTCGCTCAAAATCGGAGAAGGTAGGGTTCTTTATTGCTAAACCAGTCGGGGTTTAAGCCTGGGATGTACATCTGAGCACCTAGGGAGCAAACCAGTGTAGTGCAGGTTTATTAACCGGTAGACACACTACATAACTAATTGATCCACCGCAGAACATATGCTAATTGATATATAGCCCTCCACTACACCCTGCTAGCTGTTTGGCATTCGCCAATCCGCTGCAAATATGCAAATTATATAGACCATATTCCACCGCACGTGTGTTGGTAAATGGACTGACCTGATGAAGTCAGTTATACCTCTGCTACGTGCCACTTAATGCTGGCCAGGTTAGTTTAATTATTGGTAGCTTTAATAATTAAGTACCATCGATGTAAATTCTTTATGTGCTATTCTCGTTAGAATAATACAATGGCTGAGCGTCGGCGTCGATGTACAGTAAATAACACGTCGCAGACTAAAATAATTATTATTCAAGCGGGATTTTCGGTTAGGATCGTCAGGGCAGTTGGGTAGGATGCAGGAGAAGAAGTTGTGTTCTGGATGCAGGTGAAGTTCTGGTGTATTAGTCTTTTTTCGTGTCGGCTTTTAAAAAACTCTCTCTTTCAGTTTCGGTATTCTGCGGTCGGACTCGTACTCCCTTACATCGGACTGGTCGACGCCATTCGCGTCGTTCCATCTCCACTACTTGTTTATTTGCGCTCGTGACGTCGCAATCTACTTACTCTCCTCTTTTCATATGGATGTGCCACAGCGGTCTCCGAATAGTGTTTGCTTCTAAAACAAAATTGTTCGTCTATTAGTAGGATTTGCAATGACAAACATTTTTCATGGAGACGATTTAATATTATTCCCTCCAGAATACTGAATAGCTCAACACCATAATGGCAAGAAAAGCACGATTCTCTCAAAATCATTGTCATTCACGTTCGAGCGCTACGCGTTAGGTACTAAACTGGTGCCTCGTATGAACGTTAAAAAAACAGACGATTAGACAAAAAATTATATAACTGATTCAGGATTGAATAATCAAGGCTTCATATAGGCTACGGCCAGTCAACTCCTCCCATATCACGCTTCATCATCAGTATTATCTGTTTCTGGAGCAACAAATAAGTAGGTTTTTTAAGACTTTGCGGATTGTTTTATATAGAATATAAAAACTATGTTTTAGGTAGGTAGGTAGTAACGAGAAGGTACTGTACTTGCTGACCCTACAGAACAAACCTACAATCTTAAATGAGCAACGCCCCCAGACATGCACCCTTTCTAACATGCACATTTTACAAACTCACGGCATGTTTTCAGACAACTGATGAGGCGAGTACCATATCAAGGATGGTGACAGTAAATCTGCTTATGTTAAGGATTAAGATGTAAGAGACTGTGGTTAAATAATCAATTCAAGAATCAATCGTATCTACCCCTAACCACATAAAATTTGAAATATTATATACGCATTTCGGCAGCTAAGCTGCCATCTTCAGTAGCAGGGAAGAAAGAATCGAAGTGGTGAGCAGAGAATACCTGACCTATATTATTGTTATTGTCACTATCATTGTTTCACATCATCATTATTGTTGTTATTCTTATTGTCATATATATAATTGTGTGTTTTTGTTTTTTTTCATTAATGTTGTTATTGCTATTTTTATCACTATAGGTTTTCCCTGCTACTGAAGATGGCAGCTTGGCTGCCGAAATGCGTATATAGTATTTCAAATTTTATGTGGTTAGGGGTACGATTGATTCTTGAACTGCTTATGTTATTCAAAGAAAAGAGCACATTTCTCTCCTCAACGGTGTTTATGTCTACTTGATTATTGCACTTACGGGCTATGAAGTAGTTTCTCAGGTTCTATTCTGCACGGCAGTCTTCTTTTGCTGTAACATTTTCATCATTAATTTGTGGTAATTCCTTTAATGTTTTAGATTTATTTGATTCTCAAACAGCAAATAAAAATTTCACTGAGTTTTATTTACTACAGGTTATGTAAATTAGAACTCACCGTTATAACTTAAATATTAACTTAAATATATATTAAATATATATTAACTTAAATATTAACTTGAATTCTGGGATAGGAAGGATTGGCTCCGAACATACTGGATATATAAAAAGGCGCAGACGTAGACCCAGATTAGGTTACTGTTTGCAAATAGTTAGGGGTGTAGGACTTTCGAGGAAGTGGGTTGGTTATCCAATGATAGGGAAGGACTAAACACTTTTTTGATGGCGATGCATTCTGATATTTTTTTTATTTAAAGCAAAATTCGTTATAGAGATCCTTGTGACTGGTAGCAAAACTGCATTTAGAAATGGGACAGTATTGTTGCAACTAGCTTAGATTTAGTAAAAGCTAAAAGCAGTCGGCAAATTTATAAAATTTTTGACTTATCAAAATTTTATTATATGTACTTAGTAAATGCTCGAGTGTTTCATTTCTCTAATATTCTTTCTAATAAATTTATGAATTCACGTTTTATACAACGTGTAAACAAGAAAAGAAACTTCAAAAGCCTTACATGTATAACCGTTCTTGTGTCAAACACACTACATCCTGCAGTGTAAACTAAAGAAGTGTGAATACATTAGTGCTTAATATTTGTTATGATTTTTTTTATGAAATGAAAGTGGAAAATGAACGTATGTTCAAGTTTACTGTGACACTAATAGTATTTCCGTTGTGGTTACAGTTGGACAAGTTTTTGCAGATATATTAATTAATCAGGAACGAAGCAATCAAACAACTTTTTGGTCGATAAGTCATCTAAAACTGATTAGAGTTAAAATAATCAGTTCGTCCACAATAATTATTAAAGAAAGGATTATGGTAATTACTATTTTACCGGTGACCTAGAAATTGTCTAGAGGTTACCAATATACCGATCATATCTTAATGCGCTAAATCAATTTGAAAATTTGTTCTGCCAATTTATTTCAGATTTTTATCTATGCATAAAGTGTGAACCACTTTACTTACAAATCTATCACTTGTATTCATTGTTCTCTGACGCCTGTCCATGATTTAAAATTTGCAGCAGACGTCAAAACGAAACAATACCTAGGTTTACGCAATTTTTATTAAAAAGGGTTCTGGTTCGCACACTTTTCTACAATAATAAATTTTCGTGTTGGCGTGCAAGCTATATGTATAATATAAATTCAGCGTACGCTGTCTCGGGATAAATGGCCGTATAAATTTTGCACTTTCCCTGGCTTTTTAAAATATTCAGAGTTCCATAACAATAGGAACGGTCTTGGAATAACTTGAATTGTGGAAATTGCAAGCGAATTAATAGGTTCAATAAATCGCGCTTGTGCTGGTAGTCCAATTTGTTAGTAATATATAAAGTATTATTAATGGAAAGACAGTCTGTTTGAAAGTTATAAATTGAAATAAAATAGTGGAAATGGAACACAAATTATTATAAACAAGTGAAATATTCATTTTTAGAAGGGAATTTTTTTCTAATAGGATTTATGCATAAAATGGGATATTACTTTAGGCGTCTTGGGTGGTCTCAGCATTTATTGTCAATATAAGTAAATGTTGAATAGCTGCCGTTTAATACACTAACAATTTCTGTGAACTAAAGTAGGCAACCCAAAATGCGTTCACAAAGTTTGGTTATGCAACCAAACATACACTGCTGGAGTATGGTCGATGATCGCGGTTAGAGTCGATTTGCTTCAGTAATAACGAAATCCTTAAATCGCTAAAAATTATATTATCTTTCTCTGCCAGTTTACTAATTGTATATTTCACTGAAGATATGTGAGTAGTCTTACCTACGTACGGTACAGAAGTTAGATACAATGTTTACTAATTAATAGTCTTCACATACAACATTAACTCATAATTTATGTTATTGCGAATAATAGCACCTTTTTAAACATTAACTTGCATATGTCTTGTAATTATGCAAAATGTTATTATGGAATTATATTTGAAAGCGCCAAGAGAATTGTCATTATGCAATGTCCATTTTTGTAAAAGTCTATCGTAATTTTCTATGTCAGCACTATTAGCATACATAATTCGTATCTTTGCAATTACCTGTGATATCTTTGCTGTTACAGGTCTGAAAAAATGCCACTGACTTCAATTTTGGTACAGCAGCGGGGTCGGAATGTTATAGATATATAGATTCACAAGGGAAACCGGAATCCTTATAACACAACTTCGATATCTTTCTATCAGTCTGTCCATTTGTCTCTCCGTCCGTCCGTCAGATCCTAGGCAGAGACACAAAATTTGGCATAGTCACACTAGTAAGACCCGAATGTGTTTGTATAGTTGATGAAAAATAATTTGCGTTTGTATCTAGAGAAAGGTATTGCTGAACAGTTTCCAAATGTCTATAAGTAGCGTTAAAAAATACTTACCCTGATTCAACAAAATGTGACATAGTAGTTCGCCATCTATATTACTTACTTGACTTATCTAGGGCCATAAATTCACACAGTAGATGGATCAAGAACTGACGTAAATTCACTATGAATTCAGCGAAACACGTGTCGAGTTTAATTACTGTGTCACTGTCTTTTGGCGAGCGGGGTTAACTTATTAAGAATTCATAGCCATAAATTCAGTCAATTTGCACATTAAAATACAATGATTAACTAGAAGTAAATATGGACAGTGATAGTGAGAATGAAATATTAAATTTAACATCCCTAGATATCTCAGAAATGGCGAAAAGTAGCTTTTTTAAATTTACTTCCACAAATATAAAAAAAAAATACGAAAACACGTACAGAAATTTCATCCGCATCAATTCATTTTCGGAGAATATTTTCCTAGCATATTTCGGAGAAATGTCGAGAAAATTTAAGTCCACCACCCTCTGGAGCCAATAATCAATGTGAAAATCAGAGTTGAAGATCTATTATAACGAATTAAAAGCTTTTCTGAACATGCAGTCGGCTGGGTATCAACCTAAAAAATCAAACATTTTTACTGATCAAACTTTACTTTTAATTTCCATAATAGCAATTAAATGTTCATTTTTACTTAATTTGTTAAATGTTTTCTGCAATAATTTGCTTTGAAATGTTTTTCAATTTTTTTTTAGCTTAAATAAAGTAATCGTAAAAAAGCAAAGTGTACAACTTGCTCGAACTAACTCTTTCCCACTCGTAGGCACATGAATTTTGTAGTACTCGCTTCGCCCATGCTACAGACTATTCACATGCCTATTAATTTATGATGACCGAACTGCAGTGATGCGCCTCCTTTATACCCAACGAAGTCGCATTACTCGAATTAACACGACAAAAGTGACGGTATCCAGGGTGTCCAGTAAAAAATCGGCCAAACTAAAAATCCAGTTTCCTTGGAAATAAACTGATCCCATCCAATTTATCTTAGTACATCTGCTTCCTTAAAAGTTATGGGCCTTTGAAGCATGAAGAACAATTTTTTATTTAATGTTTTCATAATTTCTGGCGCACTTTTGCAGTTATTATAGTGAAACTTGGTATGGGAAGGTTTTTTGTGTAGCTGAACAATAATATGCAGTTATTTTTGAATAAACTATAGAAGACGCCAACTTTCACCCTACATCTTCTTTCGTTTTTATCAATTTTGCTGGTGTGCACAAATTTTAAAACGATTACTACATTAGATATTAGTTTTATGGAATTGGAAAGGACACTGATTAACTTAAAAAAAGGTATACTTGTTGCGAATCACCAAAACGTGTAATTTTAGAGAAAAATGCATTATGAAGGTAATGCTACTTTGGCATATCGACGGCACTCATCATGAATTCGACCTCCGTTTTAAGCACATTAACCGTAGTAGGCACCAAACATGCAGAACTGGAGGCAGTGCGCGCCGGAAAATTATGAAAAAGTGAAATAAAGGATTGTTCTTCGAAGGCCCATAAATTTTTAAGGAAGCAGAATTGTTCTAAGATAAATTGGTTCAGATCAGTTTCTTTTGACCCGAGGAAATTAGATTTGAAGTTTGGCCCATTCTTGTCTGGACACCTGTGTGTCAGGCCCAAAAGTAATTATTTTCTTAGGTCTTAAAATTACTCAAGGATAGGTGCAATACATTAATTTATTAATATATTTCTATCTGCATTTTACTATTTATCATCATCAAAACGATTGATGACCAAAATGTTTTAGGATTTTGCCGAAATTGGAGACGTGAACAAATAGTCATAAAATCAGCAACAGCCTTGGCTGAGTATACATTAGAGATTAGACGGTCCATCCATTGGCTATTGGTGTCCCTCAAGAAAGTCTAGTTTTCACTTCCATTTGCAGATGACACATGCGGTCTACACATATTATGAAATATCCAAATCAAGTTGTTATGTCATCAAGTCAAGTTTATAGTTTCTGAAATCGTAATTCGTACAAAATTTAATAACTGGTTGTTGACGAAGATTTTTTGACGGAAAAATTTTGTAATAACTTGTATATTAAAAAGCGATTACTAATCTCGATAATGTCTCGATTATTAATCGCCTTATTAATACACTTGTTCGTTAAATAACTAATAATTTATTTAAAAAAAATATAACCATCTACATATTTTGAAAATCGGTTTTCAGTCAACATTAAAATCGACTTAAAAATCGATATATAAAATCGATTTCAAAGTCGATTTTTAAAGCCGACTTTAGAATTCAATTTTTAAAATCGATTTAAAAGTCGATTTTTAAAGTCGACTTTTGAAATCGATTGTTAAAGTCGACTGTAGAAATCGATTTTTAAGGTCGACTTTAGTAATCTATTTTTAAAGTCGACTTTTGAAACCGATTTTTAAAGTCGACTTTAAAAATCGATTAATCGATTTTCGATTTTTCCAAAAATCGCGATTAATCGAAAATCGATTAATCGATTAACCGAAAAATTTTTGCTGTCAGCACTAGTAGATACCTAATTGTGAAGCAAGCAAATTTGCTAAAATGCCTGGTAGTATAGACGATTGGAGAATTGCAACATACGCTTCAAGTTCTTTCAAAGTTTCCAGTTTCCACCAATAGTGCATAATACCTAGAAAACTTTAATATATACATATGTATAATCATAAACCCTTTTACCACACAGTGGTGTAGGGATTTTGGTTTCACTTCTTAACGAACATCTTCCAAGTCTTTCTGTCCAATGCCATGCTTGATGCCTCCATCCATGTCTTACCCCTCCTCCTCAACATCTCCCCTATCTCCTCCTCCCAAGTCTTGAATGGTCTGCCTCTTCTCTTCTACTTTTGTCCTTTTGCTAGCCATACATTTTTGACCTGTCGCTTGCTATCCATTCTGCATAGATGACCAAACCATCCTAGTTGCCTTTCTTCTACCACTTCCAGTATAGATTTCATTCCCAGTTCCTCACTTATAATCTCGTTTCTTATTTTATCTTTTTTACTGACTCCCTTGATTTTTTCTTAAATATTTCATTTGCACGGCCTGTACTTTGCTTTGCAGTTCTCGTGTCGTTATCCACGTCTCACTTCCATACAATAGGGTTGGTCTTACTATGCTTCTGTATACCTTCACCTTCGTTTGTCTTGAGACCTCTGATTTGTTAAAAAATGTTTGCATACCGTAGTATAGTTTCATCGTGCCCCCAATCCTCTGCCGGATTTCTTCATCCCATTTTCCTTTATTATTTATCACAACACCGAGGTATTTGAATTCCTGAACTTGCTCTATTCTCATCCCATCCATACGTATGTCAACCTGTTTGTCTTCTTTACCGACCACCATTATTTTTGTTTATTCGTAATTCATTTTCATGTTGTATTCTTCCATGACCTCTTTCCATATTATCAAACTGGCTTGAAGATCTTTTTCATTATTAGCCAGGATTACTAAATCATCCGCAAATATGCACTCTGAAATTTCGACAGACGTCAGGTTCCTATAACCTACACTTACTTTTTTCACCTTTGCTTTGCATTTTTTCATCATTTCATCCATAAGTATAACGAACAGCAATGGGCTAAGCACCCCACCCTGTCTTAAGCCTTCGGTTGTTGCGAATTCTTTTGATTTACTATTCCTCATTCTTACGTAAGCTCTAGAAAAATTTAATAACGCTTGTAATGTTCGCGGGTGACAAACGGTAAAATGAATGAATGCGCTGGCTCTAATTTGTTGGTTCAAAGTAAGAGACAGGCACCCAGTAATTAAAAAGCAAAAACTTTTTGGGTGGCTGAATTGATTGTCTGGCTTGGTCTTATAATGTAGTTTTGAAACGGCGCAAGCTCTAATTTATTGTGAAGGCGCAAGGTGACGTGAGGTTAGTTTGCTAATTTGTATTGCTCAGAACTAATTTGTGACGATCATTATCGTCCACTAACATAAAAATCGTCTTATACGAAAAAAGGGCAATAAAGGTAGAATGCTTCAATCAAAACTTTTCAACACAAGGGCTATTATTTACCTTGGTACCAATGGACCTTCCCGAAATTTTGCAAACAGTGTAAGTTAAATGGCGCTTGCCATACACGCATTCTTCTCCTGTCGGAGGAAATTCCAAAACACGATTCATCATTAAAGTGCACTCTAGTCAATAAAACTGATCCTGGTTCTATCTTCTCCGGTCTCCTATGCCATAGGCAATTCCCTTTGCGTGAGGCTTAATAACATGCTGTTATAATCACGTTACGTAACTATTTGGCAACAATTTAGTCTTGGTAATCCTTTAACTTTTGCAGTTGGCAAAGAGGACTTCAAAACAATCGTCTAAAATATATACCTTCAGGAAAACATATAAAAACATTGTTTGTAATTCATTCCAGCAAGCAACTGCCAGGGTAAGAATGCTGATGATAGAAACGGACACTGTTAGCAACTTACCAATTACTCTAAATACCAGTACTAGTACTACTAGTAGTTTGAGATCCATACCGAAGTTAATTTCTTGATGTCTGTGGTAGTAAATAACCCAGTTTACAAAAAAAATCAGGCTGTAGAGAACAACTTTGTCTTATAAGTATATCCGAATTGGTTTCTTGAGCAATTAGACACAACAAGACAGATTTTTCCGATTTTGTTCAGGAAATAGTAATTTATCATTTAATTCTCTTAAAATTTTCATGAGAATCCTGCGAATTGATTGACTCGATTCGCTTCGACAACTTACTAATATGCAAAATAATGTTGACTGAACGTGTCGCTGGGCCCAAGAGAATTTCTGTGGAACCTTGACGTGGAATGCATGCCCCCTATCTGTGTTCCAATATGAAAGTAATTTTACTTGCTTAATAATTGTTGTGAGTAGGTATGTAAGTGTAACGATTTGCGTGGTCGTTTTATGCAGAAACTCGAAACGTCTATTTTGTTAGACAGGGTACACGACCTTCTGAGATAAAGAATGTGCGTTGTTATTAATACACATGTTTATACTATCCAACGAGGATGATTCTACGTTAAAATAAAACCGGAAAATAATCGCATGTTAATAATAACACATTACCTACTATATTACCTTTTTAATGCGAGATGATCTAATTTAAGACAGCAGAAATGATTTATTCAGAATACGCATGATGTTCCAAGTGGATAGAAAATGTAATCCAGGAACACACAAAAACAAAGAAACAACAGCAACAACACACCACATAAACTTAATACAAATAAACCCGCCGCACAGTGGTTCAAAATCCCAAATAGTCGATCGAAAATCAAAATTTTTATTTTTTTATATGACGCTAAACATAACACACAATCGTTCTTCTAGTATCTGGTCAACTTCTGAAATAAATAATTGCAAAATGAAATTACATAGAAAGACAATATTAGTCCCGAAGCGTGCGATAAAACACATGCATTTCGAACAAAAATTGAGTTCTCTGAAATGCGACCTTTTCTAGGGGCTGTGCAGAATTTATCTTGCAAAATATTATTTGAAAAAAATGAATATGCCGAGAAAGTTTGGACCTTTAGCTATCACCTGAACGTATTATTTTTCTAAGAAATTTTACCTGCTTTTAAATTCACCAGTACTTTATGTACCCTCCATATTCCACTAATTTTCGCACTAAATGTATTCTACGAAACAGAGGACACAAGAGGACAAAATAATTTTCGGTACACAGTATTAGTTAGGGTCTTAGGTAAACAAAAACACCTAAATGGTTTGCATCGGTTTGCCCCTCTTACGACAGGGGGTTGCGTTGTCACGTTCACCCGGCATTGTATTTGCGCCTCTTGCTGTTCGCACTTTCGGTGGCTATTACTCTGTTGTTTGATATTGCGTGTTGTGGTGTAGCTTTAGTTTGTGGATATTTTGTGTATTTGTGTATATTTTAACGATGGCGGTTCGTCCAATTACGCGTTTTTCTTTACACGAAAAGTTTCTAGAAAATATCGAATTATCCATTGAAGTTCGAAAAAATTGTGTTATAGACTATTTGAAAGAAGTTTTTCATACAAACGGAAATGATGCTGCTACAAACGCACTTATAGTTTTTACTAGAACTAATTTTTTTGCTCCATATATCAGAAATTGGAAGAGTGTAAATAGAAATAATGAACGGTTTCTACAGAAATTTGATATGTGGCTTCACAAAGAAATAAAATTCCCAGATATTGTTCTCCGTTGTGTGCCTACTCCTATAAGTAGTGAACCTTCAACATCCACAGCAGGTAAGCCGAACTATATAACTTTTTATCAATTTGTATTACGGATAACAAAATTTAGGTCGCGGTCGCCCATCTAAACAATTTGAGGATTGTTCTGATGTGGTAAAGCGTAGAAAAACTGAAGAACTGCGAACTACAAAATCTTCTGAAGAATTGGCTTATGCCACAACAATGAAATTAAGAGAAAAAGGCGATGAAGCGGCTGCTAAATTGCTTAAAGAAACTGTGACAACAACTCCATCCCGTGCTAAACGCATTTTAAAAAAATGGAAAACTATAGAAACAAATCAGTCTGCATATACTCCGGAAGAGGCTTTGTCACTTGTAATTTCGTTAAGTTTAACCAAACAACAGTACCTTACTCTAAGACGATCAGCTTCGCTTCATGGGCACACTAATTTATATCCATCATATCATACTGTGCCGGACATAAAAAACAATTGTATCCAGAAGGTATTATTTTCACGGAAGAAAAATGCGAAGTTCCTCTTCAAACCCTTCTCAACAAAACATGTGAAAGTATTTTGAACATAATACCGGCAGAAAGCAATCCCGATAGGTTATTGAATTTGATTTGCAAATGGGGCTTTGATGGAAGCTCTGGATATACGACATTTAAACAAAAATCCAACACGTCAGAAGAAATACGTGCTGAAGAGAGTGTATTTGTTACATCTTTAGTACCATTAAGATTAGTGGATGAAAATAGTTTTGGAAAATGTTTTTTGGAAAAATCCAAGCCCTGCCTCGAAGAGATTTTGCCGGCCGATAAGACTTCAGTGGATTCACGAAACCCAAGAAATTTCTAAAGCTGAAGAAGAGTTCATAAACCAACAAATTAACAACTTATTGCCATTTGATTCTGAATTCGGTCGAATTAAATTTACACTGTTACTGACAATGGTTGACGGAAAGGTGTGCAGTGCATTGGCTAACACTTCGAGTATGAGGTGCTACATATGCAATACTACGATTTCGCAATTAAATGATATTGAACAAATTCGTTCTTGCCCCATCCAACCGCAAATGTTAAGATTTGGATTGTCAGTCTTACATGCTTATATTCGTTTTTTCGAATGTCTTCTTCATGTGGCCTATAGACTAGATCTGAAAGTGTGGAAAGTATCTAAAGAAAACAGGGAAGTACTACAAAACAAGAAACGCGAACTTCAAAATAAATTTCGGCAGAGAATGGGACTAGTCGTTGATGTACCTAAAGCAGGTGTAGGCACCACAAATGATGGGAATACTGCAAGACGATTTTTTGCTGATCCTAAATTATCGTCTGAAATTACTGGCTTCGATGAAGATCTAATTAAAAGATTTTCAGTAATTTTGAAGGCAATCAATAGCAACCACGAAATAAACACAGAGAAATTTGAAAATTATTGTGTGGAAACAGCCCAAAAATTTGTGAGCTTGTATGAGTGGTACTACATGCCCACTTCCGTCCATAAAATCTTACTACACGGAGCAGCAGTTATAGAAAAAGCTGTTTTGCCTATTGGAGAATTATCCGAAGAGGCACAAGAAGCGAAAAATAAAGATTTGCGACGATACAGGGAACACCACACCAGGAAAATTAGTGCCATTAAAATAAATGAAGATCTTTTCCATCGATTAATTTTAAGCTCAGATCCACAATTAAGTTCATTTGTACACGGAAAACATAAACAGAAGATCACTGATGTTGATGTCCTCCAATTAATCAATATTTCTGACGAAGACAAGAAAGATTCTGATGACGATTTTGAAGAAGAAGAAGAAGAAGAAGATGATTAGTAAAAGTAAGCCCTTCCAAATATTTCGTAACATGCAAAATCGCCTGTAATATTATTAGTATTTTATTATTATTATTATTATTATTATTGTCAATGTATTGGTGCATTTTTTAAATTTCTACATAATATTGCAACATACATTACATCTAAAGCCCTTAAATAATTTCTGTTGCAAAGTCGTAACAACTACTATTATTATTATTATTGTTACTATTATTATTAGTTATTATTATTATTATAAATGCATTAGTATGTCTTTTTAGTGTTACATCACAAACTTTTAATTGAAAATTGTAATTCATTTACCAGATATGAATTTCGATCGGGTATTTTGAAATCTGAACCACTCTGCGCCGCTTGCCTCCACTAATTCAAGCAGGCATTCATTAGGCAAGGGCGTCACAGAACAGGCAGCTGAAAAGGTTTACCATGGTGTGTTCGCGCACTTATTTGAAGATATCGGATCCGTTGTGGATCCCTCAACACATCATATTCGCTCTGTATCCATAGTGTTTCGTCAACAGGTGAAACCTAGTTTGTTTGGACACCTACTTGAAGATTCGTTCCCGTTCGACTGGTCTTACCGACGGAATGGCAAGGGAAAGCAAACCTTGCGAGGCTTTAATCTTGCAGAGCTTGCTACGAGTCCGTAATAAAAAAATAAAAAAATAGAAGCGTTTGAAATGAAGAAAATACCGTAAACATATAAGATTATAAACAGGGAAGTATTAGAAAATATTGAGGAACAGAGGCATTTATAGAAAACAAAAAGGGGTAGGAGAGATTCGAAAGTTTATTTCGCCACTCTGAGGGTGGAAACAGGAATAAATAGATGTAGAGATAGACCTAGATTAGACTACTGTCGTCATATAGTTTGGGGAAATGAGTAGGTTAGATTAGGATAGGAAGGTATGGAGTTACGCTTCTAACCAGTCTTCGGACTAAGAACTTTAAGATTATAATGATAGTCTAGGGTGAATGTAGTTATTGTCCAGGAAAATCTGCTCTGGATACAAGTTATCTTCTGGTTGGTCTCACACAAATGCAAACTCATCCGAATTAAATCTACGTATCTATTTTTTACTTTTGGTTTTATTGCCTCCTAAATGGCTTTTAAAATCGGTTACAGATGTTACACGGCTCGTACAGTTTTTACAGGGTAGTGAACCAGAACACACTTACGAAACATCCATGCCCAAACCAAATCTCTCGCATCAGGTCCCATTCGGATTCGAACCTCTCATTACTTTGGGTACTGAGTCACTCGACTGATACGAGAGTGACTTGGCTATCCACCGTGCACACCTGCGTTGCCATCAGTTACAATTATTCACTGCATTTTCAGGTGAAAATTGAAACCTATACCTGGGCCGCCCAACAGACGGAGTAATCACCCTGCAAGCATTAGCTCTAGACGGGACCACTATCAATTTAGGACGACCGAACCGCAGTGATGCGCTTTCCTTAGGCCCAACGAAGTCGCATCACTCCAATTCGGTCGTCATAAATTAATATTGGCCCCGCTAGAGCACGTTATTGCAGGGTGATCACTCCGTCTGTTGGGCGGCCCAAGTATATACATAGTGATGGGAGAACACTAATAATGGGAAGGGTTTTAATCAACCTTCCTTACAGGCAAGACAATTTAATTGTACTTTGTATTGCCGTTCTCGAATTACGATTACCACATGTAGATGTTGAGAGAGAAGTTATCTAGGCCTCCCGGAAGGAAGGCCCCTGGAATGTCAAGAGAATGGTCAAACATTTAGGAATACACATTAAAGTATACAATATAGGTATATTATAATTATATTTATAATAATCATAATAACTGTGTATATCCATATTAGGGGACACCATAATTACGAGCAAGTTCATGTTTTAAAACAAGTTAGACAATTCAATATCATACAACTAATCCTAATCGAAGTTGGAAGGACAAACTTCCGGAAAGCGTCTAGGTTTAACACTTAGAGGTTTATTATATTTATATAATATTTTGAAAACAGTGCTAGCCTCTGCGAGTCCATATTCTCCCCATCTCTAAAGACTGGTAAGATAGTAACGTGCCTCGTGCTAACTAGAAAGCAAAGAAACATGTACATAGGTATGCCACTTGGAGGCAGAACCATTTTGGTACATCTAGCAATATGAGTTCATATGATTGCACTCCGTGTAATTAACTTAAGTATGTAATATAAGAAACGAGTTTAATAGTCAGTGACATCAAGTGGATCTTGACTTGGTAGGGCAACTGTCTCAAATGCTGACTGACAAAATCTTGATTGTAAAATCCCTTCAAATATTCTTTGTAGGATTCTTGTTTGATTTGTGCCAGTTTAAATTTTTAATATTTTTATATAAATTTTGTAAATTTCTGCAATATACTGTGCAAGTATATAATATATCGACGTTTCGCCCCCCTTCGGGGGCTTTGTCAAGATTTATTGAAAAGAAACGTGTAAAAAGATATAATAAAATATTTGACAAATTTTTTCTTTCAAAAAATTTTCCAGCAACTGAAACTTGAAAACGAGAATAATGCTTACTGCAGTGAAGATCTGAATTCTATGAGCACCATTTGCGTGGTCTTATTTTATTACAAGGCCGTGTTACTCGACAGATTTTGACGATCTGTGAGAAATGTTTTAACACATTTTTAGTTACCAGCAAGAAAGTTTGATGAAGTACCGAATCTGAGACTGATGGTGAGGTATATTCGGCAATTGGAAAATATCAAAATAGAGTGATGCAGGACTATGAGATTTGCTCCCCATTTGCTGCACGCTAGGCAGTGAAGTACGTAACCGAATTTTCTCAACGGTAGACCAGTAGATTATTAATGCAATTCGTCAAAGTATCTTCTATTGTTATAAACTGGTTGCTTTGTGTGCCAACTATTAATTCATTTGCATTTATGTAAATCTCTTGATACCTGGAACTGACACTAATTGGACCAACTGCCGTAGTCAGACCGAAGCAATTAGTCATCATATTCATTTTGCCAACAGACATCGATGGTTGAAGATATTTTTAGCTGAGGATTACTATGAAAATTAAATATGTACCAGTTGCATCCTCAGTATCCGCACACTCGTTTACCGTACGAAGTGTACAATTTGCATATTCCTTTTATCATACCATGAGTCTTCCAAATCCTTGGCATCAAATTCTTGATTATATTTGCGAACCGAAGACTCCTCAGTTGGTTCTTCATTGTGTTGTTCTCCTATATTACATTAACCGTTCAGAATCATAATCTGGTGTGCAACTTGTTAACAAACAAGGAACAAAATTATTTATTACCATACATTTTCATTTCCAGGGTTGCTAGTCCTGCAATTCACACTGGTGGTTGCAAATGCCTCATGTTAATAAGACAATACTGAGAGTAAAATAACTGTTAAATAAAGTCCAATCGGCAGATAGGTAAGAAGAAAGTACGTACCTACCAACGGATACCTACCTAAACTTAAACGTCGGAAAGTATGCATGACTAGCTTCTCATTTCTGCGACTTGCTTGCCAAGTTAACATGAGAAACGTAAATATTAGGAAACTGTCAGAAAAAGAAAAGTGAATCTGTATGGAGATAAAATTTACAACTAAACAAACTTGATGAAACATACATAAATAAAACAAAAAGAATATTTGTTACCTAACACAAATTTGGCATCGCTCTATTACCTCTGCTACTGTATTAACCTTTAAGTAGCATATGTTAGTCAAAAACTAATAGAAGTAGGTACCCCAAATTAATTAGATAAATATTTGTTGCCAAAGATTCAATTTTAATTTATAAGTTGATTAAGAATTTTTTCTTACTTAAAATTTTAAACACATTGTATTGAGTCATATTTATTTAGGTGCCGGAATGTTATTGTAAGTTTATAAAATACTTACTTTAAAATATTTTGCAACAAACGACTCTGAATTTGAAACAAAAAGGACCAACATAAGGAAGTACCTACTGAACCAAACATTGTGGCGATACATTTACCATTTATGACAAAATGAAGTAAAAACGGTACTTTTGTAATTTTCATTCAACTTACGCAAATATGAATATTTATACCTTCTACTATTTAGCACACAAAAACGTTAATTTGTTTAATATATACAATTTTTCACAAAAACGATCGTAACTTTAATCGATGCCGTAAAGAAACTTATGTCGCCTTTTTAAATTATCTTCCAAAGTAGACGGCATAAAGAAACCATGGAAAATGCGTTACCCATAGTTCCTACACGTTCAGATTACGTTCAATTAAGGTTGATATGCTTGCCTTTCTCTCAAAAAACTGTACGTTATAGAGAGGCATGTAATTTGTAAATTGCGTAAAAATAGCGTGTGCTTGGTATACTTACTGATTTTGATCAATTTATGGGAAGAGAAAATGATTGGAAGAATGAAAGGAAAAAACTTTTACCTTGAATAATCTTTTGTGAAGACAGGTTTCATCTTCATTAAAGAACTCCTACATGTGAGTCATCTCATTCATATGTACCAACACACATAAAACTTTCTGAAATGAGACAATTCGTACCCGCTTCGGGCAGGTATTAGCAAGTTAATTATTTGTCGAATTATGCGGTAGACATGAGTGGTGCTTGTGACGTAACCTAAAAGACTAACGCCACAATGGAGGATCCTGCCGCAGCTATGCTCGAAGCCGAAGATGGGGTGGGCTAAAAACAGGAAAAGGGCGCCAAGGAGTTGTTGGCTGATCCTCTGTAGCCAACACACAACGACTACAACTCCTAAAAGCCGCTGGTACACAATAGGGCAAACAGTAACAAAAGAAAAAAATGTAGTTAAATAGTATATCATATAATAAAAAAAACAAAATAGGTATGTAAACCAGATATGGCGATATCTGATAATATATATATAATAGCAATACCAAAAAACACCAATGATATCAACAAATTAATTATCAATGAATATATATAATATAAATGTAAAAAAAGCAATGAACAAAGTTCATTGCTTTTTTTTCACCCAGGTTTATGTTCATTGAACAGAAACCTGGGTGAAATTTAGACACCCGGTACTAACGTTGCGCTAAAAAAAGGGAAATCAAAAATAGGCGCGGATGACGCGGTAAATACACTACACGAATGGAGCTCCGCACGCGCAGCGCACCGACGGGCCAATCGCACGCACGCTAACTACAACAATGAAGTCAGACGTAAACGGGAGTATCGACTGTTACTAAATCGTGACAAAAAAATAGATATTACTATTAATCAAAATGAAATTTAAAACTAAGCAAAATTATTGAAGTGACTATAAACAAAATGAACCAAAATTATTAAGTACTGACTAAATGAATTTTAAACAATAATAAACTACTTAACTACGTGAGCAAAAGAAACAAAGTTAATAAATGAATAAATTTTACAAAAGTCCAAAAGAACAAACAGGGTGACCACAACAAGCCGTGGCCAGGCATCTACATATGAAACTAGCCGAACGGAGACGAAAGTTCGATCGGACGGGCGACGCGAAATCACAAAAAAACGAACACAAAATTGGCACAAAAAGCTGTGCCGGGCGCAACTTGCAAGCCAGCCGCTGGACACGGTGTTCCAAACGGACTGGGGACAAAAACTATCTGACCTTACAGAGATGATCGATGGTCAGCTGGGCCGCCGGGTAACTTGCGACTCTCAACGCCCTGGTAACAATGGTCGATTTTACAGATGGACGGGCTACTCAGAAAATGTATAAAAGCACGTGGTCCAAAACGCTGTACCAAAAAAACGACGTAGGTACCAGAAAAAAGCGTTCCCCAAAAAAAACTCTAAAATGTCGCAAGGACAAAAATTAGAATAAAGGAAAAGAGAAATGAAGAAGGCAACACAATACTAATAATAAGAATTAAACAAGTGAAGGAAAGAAAAAGAAAGAAACACGTGCTCACCTCGAGAGGGTTTTTTTCCAACAAACTTCCAGCCAAAAACGAAGGCAAACTGGTCCAAAATCCCCAAATCGGGAGTAGACGACGCTTCCTACAAACCAACCAGGCTGAAACGACGTATGGAATATGTCCGGAGAAAATCCCAATTTCTTGGCTATGAAAAAATAACTTCACTACTCTCCGGAACACACTAAACCAAATACAATCGAAGTCGGACTAGAAGTGAGTATGGCTAGCGGAAATTGCAAATTTTGAAAAAAACGCGCACGTGAAGAATACGCGGCGATCAACCTATGAAAATCCAAATCCAAACTCCCTAAACCAACATCAAAAAGCATAGGCGTCGCCGGGTGCAGAATAATAAACAGATGGAAAGAAACGCTCTGAAGACTTGCAACTCCGAGCAGAAATATAAGAAGGATGATAGAAACCTTAAGGAAACCTCTCGAGTTGAAAGAAAAGAGAATAAAGGACATAAAGAAATGAAAGCATCAATTTAGAAAGTTGAAATAGATGAGTACACCACTGACCTACTGAAAAGCAATACAATCGAGGTGATCTTCACACATGACAGCTGGGGAAATAGCAAAATCAAAACATAACCCCAAAAGGTGTCCTAAAGTCTGACAGATTACCTCAATGATTTCCGTAAACTAAATGAAACACAAAAGTCCGAAAAATGAACAATAAGGTGCACAGAATTGATCAGAAAGAGGGTAAATATCAAATAATGACGAGAACAAAATAAACAACCAGCAGATTCAGGCAATATCCAGAATCCAGCTAGGTGACAAAGATACAAGAAAACAGGGTAATACAAAAGGTAAATCTCAACAAATCTCATTCAACCTGATAAACTAATAAAGGTAACTCAAACTAGAAGTGAAACAAAATCTACAGTGACCTAAGAAGATAGGGCCGAGGGCTGGGACGGAGGCATCTGCGAAAGACAACTGCGATGGCAGCTAAGGAGAGAAACTAATCATTAAATGGAATAAATAAGTTAGAGATAGCATAACAAACATTCCTAGCACGTTGTAAGTACCATAATCTTATATGAATTTAAATAAAATAAGTATTAAAATCCGAAAAATGTTTTAGTGTAAAATTTCACCGTTACATGCTGGGTCGTTCGAACAACTATTCCTCGGGCAAATACTCCACCAGGCATTGAAATATAGAACTAAATATCAAATGCAAAATAGCAATTTCGTGTTATCAATAATTAAGTACGAACCAAAAATTAAAACTGTGTTCAAACTGTTTACGCGTAAGTCACTTTGATAAAGAAAGTAAAGCAAATACAATGTGCCAATGCATATCTCACGAAGGCATTAGTACTGCAACGGTAAACGCCATACTTTATTATAATTTTTCTCACTTCACTTTGGTAATACTCATGGGGAACCTTCTGATCAACCCAAAAAACGTACAGAAAAAGACGCACCTCTCACTCGTCATTAGTTCACCAACTTGTCCAGTCTGCTGTTGTTGACGTTGTTAACTCCTCTCGAAATAGACATTCTTGTAGCATCCTTTCGGATAACGTATCCCAATCAAATCTTGTTACGGACGAATTCGGTAATCGTTTTGGTATAAGAAGAACATTTGCGAATTTTTCCATTGTTGGTATGAGGAGAAAACACGCATAACATTCGTTTGTCCGATATCACTAATTGCATCTCGTTTTAACTCGTTTTAGACATTAATTAGTGGAATGGTTGGTTACCCCAAAAATCATTGATGGGCAGGAGAGCTACAAATGCAATATTTCTGCTCTTTCAATTTCAAATCACTTAAACTAGCGAATCTAAAATTTAGCGAATCCGGACTCAACTACTTGTTGATTGATGCCGGCACATTTTGGAATTTCTTGTGCCCTGGTCAAGTAATTTAGAAAAACAACAACAAGCCCCTCGCTCAAAATACTACATTTAGTTGGATAATTTCCATTTTTGTTGATTCATCCTCATCAAATAAACTTTCTCGAAACTTTAGCAAAAAACGCAATATAGCAAATCTTTGGGAAATAGACGAGTTCTTTTCTATTCCGCCTTTTTCGAAAAAGCAAAAAGCATAGGAGAACTACTTTTTTCAAACTGCTTATCGTAGTATCAGTCCCTCTCAAAATTTCTGTAAATTCTTTAGCGGATTTAGAACAAGAAGCTTTACGTCGTTACGAGTTACACAAAAGAATTAAATTCAGCCCGTGCTGGAAAACATCCGCTATTGCCTGATCTGTCATATAACTGGCGAATGCCTTATTATCAAAGACGTTTTATTTCTATAGATATCAAGATACACTTTAGTATCGCTTAAAACATGCGTGGATGCGTGCCATATTTTGCATCTATTTTAAGGCAAAAAGTCAAATCCAGAGATAAATGATACTAGAGATTGGAAACTGCAATGCTATAAAGCAAAACATTGAAATCAGCGCACCAGGCGGTTTGGTAAAGATACTAAAGCTAATTTTACACATTTTCTTCTTTTAAATATTCTGTAGGGTTCTCAATGAAAGACGTGGAATAAATAATTCAAAATATAATGTTTTATTAATTCTATTTACAAAAGTTAAATATAAATGATTGTATATTTAAACTATACAATAATAACAAGGAATAACTATTATTTTTTAAATTTTGTGGAATTCTGGCATTTACTTAGTAAAAAAAACTATTTATCCACGTTTCGCCCCCGTTCGGAGGCTTTGTCAAAATTTATTAAAGAAAAACGTTTTAAAAGATATAAAATATTTTAATGATTAAATAAAAAATTACTTCGCGTACTACCAATAAGTATAACAAAATTATTTTATTTAACCGGTTTCAAGATCTTGAAACCGGTTAAATAAAATAATTTTGTTATACTTATTGGTAGTACGCGAAGTAATTTTTTATTTAATCATGGATTTCTACCAAATAATGAAAAGTGAAAATATTAACTACATAAAATATTTTGTCAAATATTTGTCAAATATTTTATATCTTTTAAAACGTTAATAAATCTTGACAAAGCCCCCGAGCGGGGGCGAAACGTGGATAAAAACAGTTATTTTTTACTAAGTAAATGCCAGAAATTTACAAAATTTAAAAAAGAATTAAAAGTTTGAACTGGCACAAATTAAGCAAGAATTTTCAAGGAATAATAAATAACACATACCTAAGAATAATAACATTAATAATAACATACATTTACTTTTTGGGATTTGGAAAACGGTGCTGTGTGGGTTTCCGGTTATTACACTTGTACAATACAAGTTCGGTAGCGCAACGGTGCCATAAGTCTCGCTGTAATAGAAACATGACAATAATATACATACCTACGAATTTTATATTACATTCGAATAAAAGGTGCATGTAATATGTAACCAAAAGAACAGATAAACTTTTTGAATTTATCAATTAATAGTACTTACCAGAATATAAATTCGTATACGGAAACCAAATTTACAAATTATTAGGTACTTAAATTTACGTTCGCTTCCAGAGACAAAATACCTTGAGATTGGCAACTCCTATACTAAAACTATTGGCACTATAGTGACAGCGAATCACAGCAGTTGGTAGTTATGTGAACAGACAGCAGGGGGCGCGATGACAAGCCGGTGTGTAGGGTCCCTGTATTTAGAGAGTATCGCAATCAATAGCTCCACTATGTTTCAGAACTGTGAGTAAATATGGCGGACTGCCGTGTCAGCAGCAAAATGTCATTCTGACGTTCCGCCACAATTCAAATTTGGCGGCTGTTATTGTGAGTAAATATGGCGGAGATTGCGGTACTCTCTAAATATAGGGACCCTGCCGGTGTGGCGGGAGATTTCAAATTGTATTAACGTCAGCTTCCAAATTTCAAATAAAACTATAAAATAAGAGATCAGATATAAAATTGTTTATTAGTTAATACAACAGTACATTATATTGTTACTTATACAAAAACATATTCAAAAATAATGGACGTAATCAATTTATAATTATGCATGATGGATATTAAGTGAAAAGTAAATGATGAAATAGAAAATTACTATGCGTGCTACCAATAAGTATAATAAATTATTTTATTGACCGGCTTCAAGATTCACAAACGATCTCATCATCAACCTCTGTGCGAGGGAGATGATTTTTGAATATTTTCGGTCCGATCGACTGGGCTATCGGAATCCGCCTTCAAATTTACCCGGCTAAAAAACTATCCTTATTTTGAGGGCACCGTATCTCGCTGGCGGTTCGACTCCCGCGTTCGAGATCGCCTTATGACCTACAACTTTTGTCGGCGGAAGAGCAGACGACGCCCGTTTTTTCGCATGGCTTGTTCTACTGGGTACGATGGAACATTTTCGGCCCCTTCCGGTACGCCGAGTTCGTTATCGCTTGGAAGCGGGGTGTTTTACCGGAGTTGGAAAAATCGCGATGGTCACTGCGGATCCGGGACGAATTCGCCTTTGAACTTCTCAAATTTCATCCCGATCGAAGTTGTTTTCGCCCGTGTTTTCGTTCATTAAAAAAATATTTTCGATTTTTCACGTTTTCGCCGCTATTCGGGGCGAGGTTGACGACTGTGGGACGGGTGGGAGGGTGAAATTATAGTCTAATTGTTTGTTTTTGTTGAAAAAACATAATAATGTTCAAAATACGTTTAGTATAAATATATATAAAAAATTACTTATCTACTTCTGTTATATTGACTACTCAAAATCAAATAAATCCGTTAAAACTATGTCACCTGCTGCGCGCCACTGTATTAAACAAAACTTAAGGTTTTGACCACAGACGCACAATTTTGAATGCGCAATCGTCGCGTCGTTGCACAGTTAAAATTTCAAGACAGACTTGAAATGAACGGTTCAATTGCGCAGTTCAAAAAAGTCTTAAGGCTTGCACCACACACGCACAATTTTGAATGCACGTTTTTGCCTGTTTTGCCTGTTTGCCTGTTCAAAACTTAAAGCAAGTTCGTGTGTGAGTGGGCGCCTTTTTAGGAATATTTTAAAATATGTACGTGCAGTTTCTTTAGTCAAATAGCAGTTAAAGTAAATTATTATTAAGTAACAGAAATTCTTAGGCAAAACTTGAGTAGCATAATTATTGATAAGTTTACTCGCGTACGCAAAATAAAAATTCAAATGACAAGGTGATTTGACGTAGCGCGATGGCATTTTCGGACCATGATGTTTTGTTTGCATGTGTTTATATAAATTCTTTGGTCTATACACTAATATTTTATTGCAAACGTGCCAAATCAATAGTAGTTCGGAACTAAAAATGTTTGGTACATCCAAACATTGTGCTTTTGGTGACTGCAACGGTGATAGCAGAGTGGGTAGACCAAGTTATCGCTAGGGATTATGATTTTATCCATTTCCCAAACCCTGCGTAACACTGGGGAAAATCGAAGTTAATAACTGGGTCGGGATTGAAATATGTTTGTTAACACTTCCGTATTTCAAGCAAGAGCCAGGAATCCGGGAATCGAGATTCAGCCTCACAATTTTATGAGGGATGGCACACCATCCTTATTTGGTATTCTAATATTTACTTACGAATATTCTACACGAAGTTCAATGGCCTGACAGTGACATTCGTCCGAAAAACTAAAAACAACTGATTGTCAGTGTACTTCTGCACATGCGCAATAACGAAATGAAAAGGTCCATTAGCGCGCTACGCCAAAAAACCATTTTAACTTTTTGTCAAAAGAGAGATGACGTTAACACGACAAAATTAGGTAGAAATGAAGTAACATAATGCCGAATACATGGAATCTTGGTGCCTATTAGTACAGAATGTCTTATTAGTTCAGGTTTATTAACAACTCAAAGCAACCTTGACTAATCTCTAGTTATGTTATGTACTTCATTATGTGAAAGTATTCACTCACTTAAATACTTACGCATAAAATCGTAAGCAAAAATTGTCAAACATTTTTATACTTGCATTTCCCTCTTGGTTTTAATGATCAGAATATAACTTGGTATCTGAAATGAAGATATCAATTTTATTTTATTCATGTTTTGGTACGGCTTGGTGAACACAAGTGCAGTAGGTATAAAACGATAATTCAGTATATACAAATTATATTTAAATATGTATTTTAACAGGCATTTACTATATGCCGACCTTTTTAAAACTTCTCGACTTACATCTGAAATTACACAGTAATTACAAGATCTCTAACCAGTCATTTGTATTTTATTTATCGACTTCGCATTTTATTATCTTTGCACCTTTATTACTTGCATTTTTATTGTTTTACAGGTGCTCTATTATATTATTTCAAAATCGAAATTATGAATGTTTTGTATCTGATATGGGATACAAACTTGTAATATAGATTAACGATCATGCAAAGCTTGACCTTCTAAGACATTACCTAACAATCGAGTGAAAGAATATCTGCGGCATGTTTACGACTGTAAAATTTTGCTTTGTATAAACAACTTTAAAAATATTGTAAATTGTATAGTTTTTCGATATGGACTGTGACATTAACCTTCTTAAATCAGAGTCGAGTCTAGAGATGGACAGTTGACTGCGCAACCAAAATTAAGAGAAATTTGTTTACTTAAAGAACTAAAACGTACAAAGAATGGTACATTTGTGTAGTCATCTTCTAACGCTTATTAAGAAACTCGTCAGGGAAGCATGTATTATGTATATTCGAGAATATGTTTGAAGTGACTATTTTTAGAGACAAAACCATTTATGTGAAAGATCTAAAAGATGCCAACACCCTTTTAAAATATATGTTGTAGTCACATTTCGTGGCTGAAATCTTGTGAGGCAACAGTTTCCGTTGCGACACAAAATTGGAGGATCCGGCCGCGACTAAGCTCAATGCTGAAGACGGGAGTGGGATAAACAACAAAAGGGGCACCAAGGAGTTGTTGCCTAATCTTTCTGGAAAAATACGCAAAAATCCAGTGGCCACAGCTCCTAAAAAAGAATGGTGGCCAAACAACAATGGGGGAGATAATAAAAAAATACTATGGTCCATAATAGCATGTAATAGGAAAACAAATGTAAGTTGGTGCAAAAATGGATTTAACTCCCAAAATAAATTTAAATGGAGAAATAAATTTTGAAACAATAATCAATAAATTTACAATGCCTAAATAGGACTGCGTTCACCTGTCGGCATCGAACGGATCGCACTTCGGTATTTCCGGTAGGGATTCCGTAGACGAAATCAAAATCCGTTGCGTACCGATACTGCCGTTGCTGATGATGCGAATACCGACAAGTGCACGGAGGCATCGGTATTTTTGTTTCAAGATTTTATTAGAAGATTAGGTATATAATAACTGATTTCTGTTGGTTTTTGGCGTTCGTCCGGGCAGCATAAAATAATTCATGGATGTAAGAAGGCTTATCACGATCGTACAGGAATTTGAAGAAATTTATAATTTGAGGCATCCGGCATATTCCAATATTCTTCGTATTTGGGACGAGATTGGAAGAAGAATGAACCAACCCAGTAAGTAGATATATTCTCAATTGTGCCTTTGGATTAAGAAATTTCAATATTTGATCATTAAAAATGGGAAGAAACACAGTCATTTTTAATACAGACAGCCAATCTTTCTATAAACGGAGTATTTTGTTTTAACAAACGTTGTCTCAAAATATCTAATAGTACTTCAAATCTATCTTGCGACATTCGAAAATATTGCATATAATCTTCAATTAAATCGCGAAATAAACTGCGATGTTTACCGAATTTTGGTATTTTTATATTTATATTATGCACCTAGCATTTTTTCTTTTTCTTTTTGTTTTCTTGTTTCTCTGATAATAAGCAAATTATAATAACATCTTCTCCTGCTCCTCTCAACAACTGCTAGTTAACTACGGAGAGAAAATTGAAAAATTCCCATTCCGATGATCCGTAGCAGTAAATAAAATAAAATAAGTAAAAAACACTTTTAAGTGAAACAGTTTTATTTTAAAGAAACATAATAATGATGCAGATGATGTACTAAAAGATAAAAAATAATTAGGTAGGTACCAGGTACCAGTCATCACACCACTCTCCTCATCAATCTAAAGTATTGATCAGACTAAAATAAAATCGTGGGGCGAGTCGAATTTCTATTATCTACAGTCAACCGCTCATATCATTATAGGTATGCTTTGGATGCATCTTCTCAATAGACAATATCGCAGAACGCGAGGCAGAACGATCATTTACATATTTACTCAGGTTACGCTACGCCCCACGATTTTATTTTAGTCTGATCAATGCTTTAGATTGATGAGGAGAGTGGTGTGATGACTGGTACCTGGTACCTACCTAATTATTTTTTAGCTTTTACTACATTATCTGCATCATTATTATGTTTCTTTACAATAAAACCGTTTAACTTAAAAATGTTTTTTTACTTATTTTATTTTCAAGTTTTTAGTTTTTTTGTTTATTTTTGTTTTGTTGTTATTTTTTACCATTTTGTTCCCACGAGTAATGGACATTATAACGATCGACCCCCCAGAGGTCCAATAGAGAAGCAAGGCTTTTATACAACAAGATTTGCCCAAGTCTTGAGGGGAAAACGCTAACGACACGATACGAAATCTTCACTTGGGTGGGGGATTCATGCTTGAATCACGATTCTAAGTTGACAAAGTCCTTTGTTTTTATTAGATACCTAGATTTCAGTTTTAATATATTGACTGTCTAAACTCTAAACTCTATGATCCGCCATTTTGTTTCGGACGCCATTTTGGATTAGGAATTTTTGTCTAAAGTGTACTGTGTTCTACTTGTCAAGCCCTTTCATTTGATACCCATATTGAGGGGTTCGAAAAATGTAATCCGCCGTTTTGTGGCGGCGGCCATCTTGGATTTACAATGATAATGAATATGAATAATTGTATTGTCATCACAACTAAAGGTATGTACGAAATTTCAGGTCAATCGGTCAACAGGAAGGGGGTAAAATTTCAGTTACTATATTTGACCCACACAAACAAACAAACAAACAAACAAACAAGGCAAGCTAAATAAAACCGTTTAAAAATCAGATTCGTGTGTTGCGTACCGTCCGTGCGATGCCGGTAAGTGGACGCGTACCCTTAATTCAAGAATGACTAAACTCATAAATTCAAACGATAGCCACCCGATACCAATGTTCCGCACAAAAAGTGAATAAGCCCAGAAAAATCAAAATCATAAAATGCAACAATTGCAAATTAGAAAAATAGAAAGAAAAAGGTAAAAAGACAACGATAACAAAGGCAGATTGAAACAAATAAAAGAAGAATAACTCGCTTACCTCGTCAGGGTATTTTTTCGGCTACTTCCAAAGTGAACTTTAAATTCTTTGGGACACAAATCCCAAAAAGGAAACAGACCACGTTTTTCTCGGTTAACCAAGCACGCGTCAAAACGATGTCTTCAAATATATACTTTGGAGAAAAAATTAATTCACAAAACTCTAGTAAGCAAATACCAAATCGTCCATGTTCGAAGAATAGCATGAAAGTTCTGTGAAAATAAAAAAGGGAGGAAGAAAATAGCAAAGGAAACCTCAAACTGCATTTCAAGTTAAACAAATAGAAAAGTAAGACCCCCAGCACATCTGGGCTATAACTTTTTGACAAGCGGCTTTAAATAATAAGTGTAAAACCGAATTACAATATAAAACTAGAGAAAATTTATATGAAGATAAGAATCAAGTGTTTGGCAACCAGGAATTTTGAAATAACCAAAACAAACTACGCTAAACTAAAAAAATTTGGTAAGAAAACATAAAGTAAATGTTGTCAGTCCATCAGTCAAAAGTAAACAAACCTAAGGTAAGTCATAATATACCTAGCGTTTTAGTATTACTAAAGAATTTATGTTAAAAATTTCAGAACAGAAAGGAGCAAACCCCATCTCACACCGATAAAAGACAACAGAGCGTTTAAAAGTTAGTGTGAACAAGGGTTAAACGAAAATGGAGGAAGATTGTGAATACTGCTCATGACATTATTTAACGTTGCTTCAACTATGTCATGATTTGTAAGTGTTAGAATCAGTAATTTCATAATGAAACTGTTAACGTAACAATTTAAACTTTTATATTTTTATATTGAAAAGACAATTTCCCACATCTGTAATAATAGCTTTCCTACTACATAAAACTTGATAGATCATAATTCCGTATCAACATCTGGTCACAGTTAGGAATAAGAACAATATTTTTTTTTATTTCTTCGCGGATTATGAAATCTTTGTTACCATGGCATTTATAGTTTTCACTAACTAACTATAACTATATAAGTTTTTATTTTTTTTATTTTGTGAATTTCCGGCATTTATATAAGCAAAATGAACTGTATAACATCGACGTTTCGCCCCCGTCCGGGGGATTTGTCAAGATTTATTAAAGAAAAACGTTTTGAAAGATATTAAATATTGCGGTAACTTCCTAGGTACTTCATAAAAGAACAAAACTGATCGGTGCAGTCTACGAGTATTTGGTACTTTTCACTAATCTTCCCCCTTTTATTCTACCCACGTGCTTATTCCAGAATATTTCACGAGGGTATCTCGTGAAATATTGAATACCGTTTTCTCTTTTTCTCATATCGAGTATCCGATATGGGTAAAAAAGTTCCAAAACAAGCAGAGTACGCTTGTGAATATCAAGAGAATTTTAGAGAATGCCGCATGGGGTAGGAACCCCATGCGGCATTTAATGTTTCGTATAAATGGATCGTATTCTGCCTACCATGCATATTTCAAGCCACAAAAATGTCCCTAAGCAATGTCGTTTTAATGTGCACGTGCATTAGATTCCATACCTAATTTAAAATGAATTGCTCTGTGCCGCAATTACGCGCACTCGTGTGCTATTGGGACACACGAAAATTTTCGTGCAACCTTGATCTACCGTTCAATTTTGAATGTTCAACTGCAGGTAGCCCTCAACTGGCAGCTGTCTTGATCATTAATCATGTGTTAACTCTTGCAAATAATGGAAAAAGGAGCCGGTTTCGTAAAGCAACAATTCCTATTAAGTAAATATGTATATTATTAAAAATAGATATCTCAGTGAAAAGAGCTTTAGGCAATTGCCTAATTAAATGCTATGGACACTGCAATAGCAGACACACGGGTACACTTTGCATCATGTATGAACTGTAATTGGGGTATTCGTAAATTGAATTTATTACATGCCTATCGCTGTTAAAAATGTATTGGAGCTTATTTTTCGAAATTAAAATTGAAAGTTCATTAAATAAAATTTTACCAGAAATACATGCACCCCTAAAACAACTGAAAATTATGTGGTTTCATCTAAAAAGAATTAGTTATGGAGTTTTGAAATATTTTAATTTGGCCGTAACTGCTCACCCAATGTATAATATTTTTGACCTTTTATTACTGGAACAGTTACTCGGAGACGTTACTTTTGTCTCCTATGTAAGACCTAAATTAAGAATTAACAAGCTATTGAACAACACACAAAGCCAGAAAAAAATTGAAACTATTAAATCTGTCAAAATCTTTATAAAACTGCCGGTAACATCAAAAATATTCATTTTCGGCAAAAAGTATTTAAAAAACAAAACAAACTCAGGAAGAATAGAAATGGGCTTGTTCGCAAACAGCAACCTCATATCATGATTTTACTCTTTTTAGAGTTCATCAGTATGGCGCAGCGAACAAGCCAAATAATTTATATTCTTTCTTAGTTTGTTTTTTGCCATAGCAGGGCTTTTCTGCTTATGTGTACGCTAGGGGCACGTTGGAAACTCGTTACCTTGTAGGTTACTTTTCTGACGTTTTGGAACCATTTATACTACACGCTCTGTACTTTAATGCATGTCGGCGTGATTGCCAGAGGAGTAGTTGTTTGAGAAAATTCGGATCGATTATTCTCAAAAAGTATCCAATACAACGCTAGTTAGGTACTGTCCAGGAGAAATGGGCTAGCCTATATAAGTGAAAATAATTTTGTGTAAACAGAGCTTCGAAACTTCTTAATCCTGAAACCTGTTTCACGCCGATGTCGCACACCAGTAGTTTTCCACATGTGCGGTTACGAATTATTTTGAGGGGGATATTCTGTAGTAATACAATAAGTGGTCTGGAATTGTCGGAAATTTTACGAAAGCTGTTGCGTTGCTTGGTAGCCACGAGTGTAAATTTGACAGTTAAAAGATCACGAGCGCATGCGCGAGTGATCTGTCAAATTTACACGAGTGGCTAGTAAAAGCAACAGCTTGAGTAAAATTACCTAAAAATTCCAGACCACGAATTGTATTTGACAAGATTATTTTTTGAATCGAAGCAAGGTAGTTCAAAAGGAAATTTTATTTCAATTAATTCACATACAAAAAATGTGTTGGGAATATTTGACGTTTGGCAGGTTCTAAAGTAACTAGATTATACATTATAAATGCACCTACAAATTCGCAACTATGGCAACTTATCAACAAGCAAAATTATGGAAAAAAATTACCGTACGTAATATCAGAAGAGAGTGAGAATAACTTGAAAATAATTCGACAGATTTTCGAAAACTTGTCGCCAGGCAATAGACACGAGAGCCCGTAGGGCTCGAGCGGCTATTGCCGAATGGCGACAAGTTTGAGTAAAATGTGGAGAATTATTTTCCAAGTTATTCTTACTGTCGTATGGTATTCGAAAGGTTATTTTTTGACGTTCAAAAGTGAAACTCTTCAATATTATTCTTTCAGTGTCACAATTTGCGATTAAAACATATGGCATATGTCAAAACCAGAAAACAAGTCGTTTTATCAACAAAAACAAAATACTAAAAAAAATTCCCGCTGGGACAAGTTAGGTAAAAAATTCTCACTATAATAATGATTTAATTGGTCAGAATTAAACGCGTTATCAAAAATACTGTTCATTTATTGGAAAATAGAAACGTCAAAAAATAACCGAAATAATAGGTACACGCTTCTAGACCCAAATGCAATGTTCCTATTGGTCAATTTGACGATGAAACAAATAATCACTTATAATACCACAAGAGCTTCAAAATTATCGGGTATTTCCCGATAGGTTCGTTGCAAACAAATGAAGGAGTCAAGTTTTTCAGGTTAAAAAATCACGAGCGCGAAGCGCGAGTGATTTTTCTTGAAAAACTTGACGACTTTATTTGTTTGCAGGGAACCTTGAGGGAAATGCCAGATAATTTTGAAGCTCGTGTGGTATTCGGGGGATTATTTTTCCGTCCCAAATGTCGGCCAATAGAATTGCACCATGAGATGAAATGAACAGTTAACAAATAAGAATTTCATAATGAATAAAACAACATTTAATTAAGATTCAGGCTAGTGCAATTAAAAATACAATTGTTGTAAACATTGGTGCATGTTTTCTTCAAGTCAGAGTTATCGGTAATGGTCCCAGAAGAGGTAGATGGCATGAGGTTTATGCTGTTGATGGCATTTTCTGCAGTAGGCTCACTCCTTCGCAGTTTCTTGACAATTAATTCGTGGTGTTCCTGGTCGAGTTGGAGATACGGCTTGATGGAGTTACTGTTGGCATGTCCAGTTATTTTGATTATCTGCTGCTCTCCCAGGCCCGATTTCGCTAGATTGGAGACGGCTGTTGCACGACTGGAGTGATTGGTGATTTTTTTGTTACCAAGGTCAAGCCCAGCTTTTTGTGCTGACTCCTTAACCCACTTTGAAATCGTGTTTTGGCCTACTGGGGAATCCTTGTACCACCTAGCGCCTGGAACTTTATTCCAGAATGGATTTTGGGTCAGGAATAGTCTGTCGCTCTTGATATTGGCATCTCTCTTCTCTCTCAATTTCTGGAACAGTCTCACTGGGCACTTGTCAGGGATTTCCCGATTCTCCACCAGCCACTTGCTGTCTGATAATTTTTTATCACCACCTTGTGTGGTCTTGCTGAAAATTGGATTGTATTCAATTCTCCCAGTTGTTTCCCCGTCATTTCGCTGTTCTGCCTTGAAGTGATGTATTGACGCCATGCTGCCCTCACCACCTCTCCAAGCCAATTCCACTGATATTATCATGAATAATTTTTTCTGGAGGCCATCAGGAGTTTCCTCGTCCCAAACAGTGGTCATTGCATCCCAATCTTTTTCCTCCAACGCTGCTGCACTTGCCCTCCGTTTTTCAGGAATAGATTGTAAAGCCTTACGCTTGGCATCACGAGCTCCTCGAGCGGTCTTGAATGCAGCATCCGAAAATGGGTTGATTTTGATGTCGAAATCGTTCAAATACTTTTCTTGAAGTGATTTGGCAGTCTGATTCCACATTGTTTTTATTGTACCTTCCTTATAGTCTTCTCCATCCATTTTCTTCATATTGTAAGCGTAATCTTTCATAATGTTTGCCAATTGCGCTTCACTCGTTTCAGCACTCAATGTGTATTCCCTCTCAGTACAAAAAGTAGTAAATTGGTTCCAAACTGTTTTTTTTGCCTTCTCCGTATTAATGGGAACATTTCCTTTGACTTTTTTATCGATGGTGGACAGAGAACAAACTCCAAATCGACTCATTTTCATGCAAAATCTCCGATTTTCACAATTGAATTCAACCTGTCAGTTTGACGTGTGGTTAATTTGACTGGATTATGTTATGTTTTTTATATATAGCAACTACCAGAGAAAATAATCAAAAAATTATCAGTATAATACCATGTAGGTTGTACCACGTGACGTCGAATGGTGCAATTCTATTGGTCGATATTTGGGTCGGAAAAATAATCAGCATAATGACTCCATGAAACGTATTATCCGATAATTTTCGCACGCACATGGATATTCCTATTTAGGCATTATAACAAAGGTAGATATATCCCCAAATCCCCATCCTTTGGGTATAGCACTATTACTGTAGATCTTATAAAAGTTTCTAAAGTATTAATGGTGCTATTCGTATTAATTCCCTCAGCGGCTCTCTGGCGTTCTCACTACTACTTTCTAAGTATTCTCCCCCCCCCCTTCTTCCGGATTTTTAAAACTGCTATTGCTGGCCTCTGTTTTTGCTTTTTCAGTCTCTTAAGCTGAATCTTAATGGTGAAGACAGTAGGATTGTGGTCCCAGTTGATAATTGCACCAAGGTAGGTATATTTTACGGCATTCCGTTATCTTTCTTTGAAGAAAAGTCTGTCTGATTTATGGTTGTTGGGTTTGCGGAATCACGGGGTGACTCCTAGGTGTAAAGTCTTAATTTAGGTAACTTACAGAAGGTGTTCGCTGTAATGAAATCTTCAATCGGACAAACCTTTCTCGTTTCTCTGCGCAATCCACAGTTGTTTACTTGACTTGACGCCCTGCCTTCACAGACTTTCCTGTTGAAACAAAGTTATTATATGGGAAGTTGCCTAATGCGAGGTTCGTTCTTAGTCGGCTGCGATCGGAAATTGACGTCACCCAAAGACCGTAATTTCCTGCCGCACATTAGCGGATAAGCGGAGCGCATAGAACGGGGGAATAAAATAATCACCGTTAGGTATAAAATAAGAATTAAAATAATTAAAACTAAATTTCCGTGAACATCTGTTTCTGTAGAAATGTACACTTTCTTCGTCATTATAAGCGATGAATCAATAAATGCACAAAAATCAGTACTTATGTACCATGGCTGAGTATACTCGACCATGCTTATGTACATACCATATTATTACAGACACTTCCAGATTAGTTTCGGGAATGATACTAGGCAAGTAGGTACGTATTTATTGGGGTAGGTAGTAGGTATGAAGGTAAGTAGGTATTAGGTAGGTATACAACTTACGTTTTGCTTTCAAAACACATCGCCGAGTAAAAAATGTTTATAAGTAGGTATTTTTCGAGGTATTTTTTTATTCAAATAACTAGGTACAAATTGTTATTTCTATATTGCTTACTTATGTGCATAATTTTTCAACTTTTTACTTTGTTTAGAATTAGTCGGAGTATGGGTGTATGCATTTATTTCTGTAAATAAAACACTGGATGTGGGTTTTCAGTATAATAGGTACTGTTAAAAATGAACGGCATCGAGGGCGATTTCGTTTTCAATCTAGGTTTAACTTCATTAGGTTAACATATAGCTAATTCAAAAATCTAAATTACTCTATTCTCCAATATTAGAATACGATCATTTTTGCTTTAAATTTTTACAAATTACCTAGGTATCCATATATAATCTATTCGCGGAGTTCTGAGAGCGCCTCAAAACAAATACACGTGAAATGAGCGTGAACAGCGATATGCTTAATTCACAAGAGCTCACTTAGGCGGCGCGTAACAGTAACATGGAAAAAGAATCAGTTTGCCTGAGATAGTAAAAATATACTTCCATTACAATGTAAAAGTATTCAGAACAAGAAGGTTCACTATATTCGATTGCGTCGTCTGCAATAAGCAATACCCGATTGATTGGTAACGCCGTAACACTGAAAGCATGTGAAGTCGCCACCACGCCTGGCCGTTACCATGTTATACGAACCAATCAGAACCGCGCTACGTCCTAGACACGTGCTGATCACGCGGTTAAGTTTGTTTTGACGCGCTCTCAGAACTCCGCGAATATAGTTTAGGTAGTTCACTTTCAGTAATAAACTTAGGTATACCAGAAATAGTCAGGCCCACGTCCAGAAGAAACTGTAGAATCCGTGGACTGAAATTCCAATTTGAACCTGACGATTTTTACAATAATTACCTACCTACGTAAGTGATAAGTGTGGGAAATTTAGTGCAGGAATTTGAGGTAGGTAAGTGCCTATCTTTAGGACCTTTACTTACACCTTTTTGCTTTAAATATAGGAACAAAAGAAATCTACCTTGACTTTTTCATTAACTGCAGAACGATCAAACTTCATAACATTAAATTCATGCTATCAAAGGCATGCATAAAACGCGGGTATCGGGAAACACATGCAGACGTCTCTACACGTATGTGTGCGGAGCGCGGCCGAGGTCCATCGCTGACGTCACTTGCTTCCCCCACTCGTACTTCACGCGGTGCTACAGCGCTTTACGGGCATTAGGCAACTTCCCATATAATAACTTTGCTGTTGAAATACCTATAACTAGATATTAAGTAAACTTTTCCAGAATTTAAGAATTCGTTCTATGTGCTATTCATTGGAATCTCAATATTTGCCCCCAACACCACATTTCGAAGCCATCGATCGTACTGTTGTCTCAGAAGCATGCTAGGAAACGGGTGAAATCAACAACCACGCCGAAAGTGTTTTAAGGTTATTGATAATCACCTATCCTGCAAGATTTTGGACCATCTTCGTTCTTCTTGAGATTCCCTATCCGTATGCTTCGTTGTTGCTTATTTCAATTCCAGAACTATGTATTTCTAGGGTGATTTAGTTTCAGTTGGTTAAACCGGTCCACACGTCAATTATTTCTTTTCATGCGTAAGCGTGAAAAAAATCAAAATTTCTCGATTTTATTTAAACTGAAAACGACAATTACACGCACGGCACAAAAATGACACCAGATTTAAATCGGAGCAGATAAAATCTAAGTACATACTTTAAAATGAAAGTCATGGCAAAACCTTCTTCGGTTCAGTAGAATATACTTGTTTGACTTATATAGTTAAGGTATTGGTTTTAAATCTGAAAAATTTTAATCAGAAAATAAATTTAAAAGTTATTCCATGAAAAACAAGAGATAGCGAATAGGGAGGTTCGGAGAAAAATAAGATATCTATTTTTGGCATGAAAATGACAGAAAATTGTTATTGTAATTGATTTAGGTACGGCGAAATTTTTTTTCTACAAAATTTTTTTGCGGCGTAATAAGCGAAAGAAATTAGCTTATCACGCCCACATGCTAGTTCGCTTTGTTATTGGTTTGACGTCAGAGATTCGTAAGGCGCTCCTCCAACTTCTCTTGAAGTGCCGGTGAAGCGGTACCTATCTCATATCTCTTATTGGGACTATTTCGAGCGTGAATTTTTAAAGTAAGGTGCCAAGGAAACATAAAACAAAGACAACATAATCGATATAATGATGCAACAAGGGTATCAAAAGTCCGATTCACATAATTTGCCATATTTATGTAGTAGGTAGGTAAATGTCCCGGTAAATGTCGAAATGGTGTGTAATTCTTGCATCTAACCCCAATTTCATTCAACCTCAAAACAGTAGTGTAAAGGCAGACCGGTATAAGTAAAACAAAGTCAACAATTTATTAACTGTACATGCCTTTTATAATTCAGTATAAGTAGGTATGTAGATTGTAGATACCTGCTTAGTTCTGTTTGTAAAATAGGTACGTACCTATATTCTCTAATACAATACATACCTACTCATGTATGTAGGTATGTATACCTAAGTGATTGAGAAGTTATCAAGTTAACAGTTTTATAATGGATTGGATTTTTTTTAAAAACGGAAACAAATAAAACTCACGCGAATGAAAAAACTACGCTACATAGGTACTAGGTACTTGTTTAACAAAAAGAAACATCTGCTATATTCTGGAACGGTTAATGTAGAAACTCGGAAGAGACTCTTAAAGACGCATGTATGGAGTACGAAATTATACCTATGGGTGCGAAACTTGGACATTGGGAGAAGCGGATTGAAAAGGAGTAGAGGCGTTTGAAATGTGATGCTACAGACGGGTGTTGAAGATACCATGGATAGACAAGTTAGCAATAAGGAGGAATTAGAAAGAGTTGGGGAAAAGAGAAAAGTATGGAAGACAATAAAGAATAGGGGATAGGATCGTAGGATGGCAGGACACCTTCTGAGACACAAAGGAATAGTTCGCGACATACTAGAGTCAGAGATAGGAATAAAGAGGTAGAGGTTGGAGCAGATTAGACTACTGCTCTCAAATAGTTGGGGATGTAGAATGTTCTACTTTTACGGAAATGCGTAGGCTAGCTCAGGGAAAGGATGGAGGTACGCGTCCTACCAGTCTTCAAAAGAGAACTTTATGATGACGTACTATTTAATTATTATTGTAAAATAGTTAATAAAATTTCCTTTTTTAGTTCAGGGAGGGAACGCTACGGCGATTCACTATTTGCCTCCGTCATGCTCCTAGCATCCTGTTTAAAATTATGCTAACCGTAACACGTTACCAAGTACCAAGGGGTCCCAGAAAACTGTCGATAAATTACATTATGTTCGATTTTATTTAGAGTGGCTGCAATGGGGCAGCCGATAATTCTATAAACTTTTGCAATGATAAACTAACTCGCGAAAATATCGATAATGCTGACCGATTTTCCTTCTGGCTCGAACGAACCACTTTTTCCGTTTTATTGGTGTATTGTACGATGTATTAGTCTGGGTACAAAACAGAAAACACCAGTTAGAACCAGTTAATAATATTTAACAATTTAACTACACATGCATATGCATAATACTTATGGGACTACTGCGCGCTGAAGCTGGGACTTGTATGTTATACTAAGTTCTGACGTCACGCGGCCTACTCTCGCTGCAAGGTACGATTTCTAGCCTCGCAAGGGCTTCACAGGCGAAGGAATTTTTTTTAACAAAAATTAACAACATAACTGCCTTCAGTATAATAAACTATATCAATTTTAATGAAATTTGAAAATTACCGAACCTGCCTATTAATAAGATTCTGGACTTGTAGATAATGTAGATATATCCAATTTCCTCTTCTAATGAGGGGAATGTTGAAATTTATCCCATATATATTATTTGATGATTGAGACAACAATGTTCAAAAAATCATGTTAATTACAAAATTAACTCGTCTATTTGATCCCAAATTTGACATATGGTGTGTGATTATAGTGTTCGAACCAATCTCCATTATCTTGTCTGCTGATCGGCAACTGAGATATAAATTTCCTGTTTCACACCATAATATAGGTATTAGATGTTTTCATAGAACACACAATACAAAATACGCACCTAATTAAAGAGCTATGACTTCCGAAAACATCAGAAATCATCGACTTCTTCTCACGTCTCGCTTCCAATTTATATTTTAGGTTTAGCCTAACGCATACCAAAATTTTGGTTTCATTAATTTTCATATTATAGCCCTCTTGTCTATTTCCTGTTCACTTTATGGAAGCAATATTTATTCCGCCCATTTATGCATTCTTGAAATGTATAATAAAGTTATAATCGAAGAAATAATAAGTTCACGTTAGCATAAACGCATAATTTCAGGCAAAATCTTTTAAATATGTTTTCAAATATTATCCTAAGCATACCAGACTTTGTCTTCCGCCAAACCCAAAAAGCATAAAACCATTTTCGATTGTCTTATTCTGAACTGCTTTCTAATACTTCCGCCAATAACCTTGATACAATTAACGCAAAGTTCCAGAAGAATGTGAATACGTGTACACGAGTAAGTGGGCATGAATGTGAAAAGCTCTCGATAAATATAATTTTAATCTGCTGGCAATTTTCGCAATACGCAACATAATAAGGTTCATGTCGTATGTCGTGCAATGAATACGATAAATAATTCACAGTTGGATATGTTTTACTATGTCACTGGAACAATATTAATGGACACTTTGTATACGGTTAGAGTTTGAAATGATTTTGACCGTCTACTGTTTTATGAGGCTGTGTAATTTTATGGTTTGTCGGGCTTGCTTTTCTGTATTTTGTAAGCTACTGAATTAACTCGACCCCAAAAGGTAAGACTTCGCACATTAATTTTAATTTATGTTCAAAGTAAATAACTAACAAAAAAATCTATAAAAATACTGACACTAGGTATTAACTTATTAAATAGCTGACTATCGGAAACTGCAGTACGTTATTATAATTAACTTACGAGCAACTTTTGATGACTATTAATAAATGATATGCGTGACGTAGAAAAGTAGGCGGATGTTTCAATTCATCCGCGTTTAAAATAACCATAACTTCAGAGTAGAACACTACACTTTTCAAAGTTGTAGGAAGTTGTACTTTTAGAGCTAAAAAGTTACCCTTGAATGAACGTTACCATAGTAATGTAATAAAGATGAAGGTAGACAGGACTGTCTAGTTGGTAATTTAAATTAAAAGCAAGCGGGAATGAAATTCCCTTTATCACTTATTCAAGTATTCGTATAAATTTGAATTCATCTTCAGGCAATAGTGATCTAGAAATCTTTCTTACACATGCGTCGCAAGAAATACCGAACTCCTCGGAAAAGGACACGAAACACGGACAATTACAAAAATGATCGCAAAACTCAAGACCGCTGAAAACTATTTTAAGACTACGAATAGTATATCATCATAAAGTATTCAGTCCGAACACTGGTTGGAAGCGTGCCTCCATCCTTTCCTATCCTGAGCTAATCTACGCATTTACCCAAAAGTTGCACATCCTACATCCCTAACTATTTTAGATCAGTAGTCTAATTTGGGCCTACCCCTACCTCTTCTTATTCCTATCCCTGACTCTAATATGTTGGGAACTAAGCCTTCGTGCCTCAGAAGGTGTCCTACCATCCTATCTCTCCTATTCCTTACTGTCTTTCATAAATTTCGCTTTTCTCAAACTCTTTCTAATACCTCTCTGTTGCTAACCTTATCTATCCACGGTATCTTTATCATGCGTCTGTAGCACCACATTTCAAATGCTTCTAATTTTTTCCTTTCCACTTCTCCTATCGGCCAAGTTTCGCACCCGTACAATGCCGTACTCCATACATACGTTTTTAAGAGCCTTTTCCGAGTTTCTACATTTATCATTCCCGAGCATAATAGTTGTTTCTTTTTATTAAATGCAATTCGGCCCTGCGCTATTCTTTGTTTTATATCTCTAGAGCTCCTACCATCGCGAGTCATTTGGCTTCGTATATAGCAGAAATCTGAGACTTCTTCTATCTTCTCGTTTCCAATTATTTGTATGTTCGTCTTAGTCCTATTTTCACTCCCCCTACACACAAAATTTTGGTTTTCTTTTTATTGATCTTCAAACCATAGCCCTCCGTCAAAACCTCTTCCATTTCGTTCAGAGCCCTTTCTAATTCTTCTTTGCTGGATATCTTGCTATATCTTGCGCGAATTTGAGCCTGTTAATTGTTTTCCCTGAATATTAATTCCAGCAGCTATTCTGTCCTTAACAATATCAATCGCATCTTCGATATATAAATTGAAGACTAGAGGCGATAACGCACATCCCCGCCTCACTCCCTTTCAGATATCTACTTCTCTATGTTCCTGCTCTAATTCTATAACTGCCGTTTGCTCTTTGTATAGATTATGAATTATTCTTCATTAAAATTTTTAAGTCAAAAACAAAATAAACACATTGTATCAACAAAATTGAATGACTTATAGGTTAGAACGCACGTTCGTCAGAATTCGAAAATTCTGATGAAAGTGTGTTCTAACTTATAAGTAGGTTATCCAATTTAATTTAAAATCTTCCTCCACCATTTTCAGCCATCTTCCTCTTGGTCTTCCCCATTTTCTTGTTCCAAAAAATCCACTCAATCACTTGGTAGTCTCTGTACATGTCCCAACCATACCAGTTGCTGCCTCTTAACACATGCATTATGCCCGGTTCTCTATACAACTCACTAATTTCAGATTTTGTCTTTCTCACCCGCATACCACCCATCTTCAACCGTAATCTTCCTCAAAACCTTTCTCTCCCACCTTTCTAGTTCCTGTTTGTCCTTTTAGTCACTGTTCATGCTTTTATCGCATATTATGTTACCACAGGTGTTATAACTGTCTTGTAAAGTCTTTTTGCATTTTCAGATAAGTAATTTAGCAGAGGCCACGTCCCCCCCATTGATTTATTTCCCTTTGTCATTCCACAGCCTCTATTCCATTTCCGTTGTTATCGTTCGCTATACGCACCCCAAGATTAGGGCTGCGAATAAAATTCGATATATCGAATAACGATATCAATTTCGAAAATTATCGATATACAGGGTGTCCAAAATTAAGGTGTCCATCATTGCTAACTTCGTTATTATTGGAGGTACGAGGTCGTTTAAATGGGCAAAGTATTAGTGTTTTTCATGACGAATAAGACGATGAAAACAAAAAACCCTTAAACATCGCTTTTTCGAGATATTCATGTTCATAGCCGACTGTTGTTATTTTTCAAATATAAATAAATCTTAAATATTCGTTGTGCTGAAGCGATTTTTTTCACTTGTCTCCATTAACAATAAGCGTATTTTTTTTCCTTGTTTTTAATGGAGACAAAAGTATTTTCCGGCTCAGAGCCCGGAGTGTCTTGTAGGTTAAGTTGGTAGTTTCAATTCGGCGTTTCGGCGATAGCAGGTATCTCTCTTTTTTATAGTTGCCAATGTTGGGTGTGGTTGCTTGTAATTATGTGACATCCAATTGCTTACATAGCTAGTGCTGGGAGTCACATCCATCATGGAAAAACACCAAACACCGAGTGCCTTTAACGCGAATCAGACTGCTACCGCTGAGACACGGTGCATAGTCTTCTAACTTTAACTGATTAGATCAGGCATCGCGGTCACAACACCTTCACCGATTCTATTTGTTTCTAGAGTACGTTTTTTAGGTTTCAGACAAAGTGAATAAGAGAAGTGTCTCCACTTGATAGCTGTTGCAGCAGAAGAGCGGGCTACGCAACTGTAATACTGGCATTGGTGCCGTGTGCAGCAAACTGGGCCATTCGTTCGGGCGTACCGCTTGGCCATATATGCAATAATACATTGTTTTAGCGTTCAGGAAGTACTCTGGTTAAAGTGAATAAAGGGGCGTAAATGCTGTATCCCAAAATATAATTTCGTACGGAAAAACAGCATTTTTCTCCATTTCAAAACAAGCAAAATTAGCAGCTAAATGGCCTCGGGCAATTGCTCGATAGGGCTCCGTTTTTGAAAAACTTTTTGATTCGAAGGAAATAAATAGAAACAAAATTTAATTAAAGCGGGTACTGCAAAACAAAATTGGTGCTATAATTACTCAAGAGGAAGTAATAATTGATTATGTTATTTATTTTACCTGGCTGGATTATTTGTAAAATCTGTCATCCATTACCAATTGTATTACATGCTTATCTTAGCTTGAAAACAACCAGTTGGACCCCGAAAATATTTCAGACGAAGTCACTCTAACAAGGGGAACACTAACTTGTGCATCCCAGTTCTTACATATTGTTTATTAAGAAAACTAGAACGTTTTTTTTTTCAAGCATATTGATACCAGAGATGCTTACGACCTAACTATATGATTTCTTAAGTAACTTTAGTAGGTACTTTAAAATATGAATGTAAATCTCACGAATCAGTATGTGTTGGCGTCATTGCGTCATAATTACATATTGTTAAGAATGCAATTTTATTCTAAGCAGCAAAATGCAGGCCTCAAAAAACAGAACCGAGAAAATAAGAAATTGTCAAGATTATATTCAAAATAAATATGACTTTTTAACAGCTGCTGAATTTACTTTACGGCCCGACTTTAAATAATTGAAATACAGTGAATCCTATGTGAATATTGACGTATAATTTGACCGCTTTTTGTTGAAACCGAGGAATTCCTATAATTTTACATAAGTGGTTAACCTGTCTATGTTGACCACCGTCAAACGAGTATCTTTTTCACTATAAATCCATTTTTTGGTAATGTAATGAAATCAATGCATCATACACAATACATTCGAGATTCGACATCGGTATAATCGCGCGGACGCTCGGCCCAGTTCCCCCACTCCAGTCGCCTAGAAACATTACATTTGCGTAGCTCAGTATCCACACGGAGTGGAGGCACTTCTCTTATTCACTTTGGTTTCAGATCACGAAGTTTTCTTATAGCAGTCTCATTCTCTCCGAAACAGCTATAACAACATTCAAACATATCGCAACCAAAACTGTTTAAGGAACTGATACTGTCTTAGAAGGTTACGGGTCAAGTATAGGTATTTCAGTAGTTTCCCCGGCAGCTTTTCTTTCTGGCATTGGGATTTCGTCATTAAACTGATGATAAATGTATTGCAACGAATACGCAATGGGCGGTAACAGCCAGAATAGGCAATTTAGTTCACGTCAGTAATTGTACCTAACGGCCATTTAGGTACTAACCTTGCCCGTCATTTTATTCATACTATGGACATTCACTAACGTTGTAATTCTATATCTTGATTGTGGGTGTGAAATCATTTAGTACAAGAGCGTACGTTATTGTAGTTTGGAAGGGATACGGATTCATTAACGATAATGATCGTGAAACAGTAATAATGGTTCACCCAAACATTACATAATAACATCGATAATAAACTTTTGTACCAGCTTATGCATAAAAGAAAAGCACGTTCAGGTCAAGATCATAAAATTATACATCTGTTGAAGTAGTCACGTTTTGCCTTACTAATATACTTTTAGACACAATACTCACATAAGCATATACCTGGTGAAGCTGATAAAAGATCAAAAGAAAATTACACAAGCTGTGTCGGAATGTGAACAGAAGATGGCTACAACCCCTATACCCGATTTCCCATCAGAAAAGAAACACGGTCTTTTGAGTTTCAAATGTTGCATAACAAGGCAATTCACGGTGAGGATACCTTTCGTGATAAATATGATTAGCATTACCATTGGCCAATTCATACACAAAATGCATACTTGCCACTGTAAAAGATTAACTTATTATTTTCAGAGGCTGTAAATCGTATTTAACGGCAAAAAATTTCTATGTACTTATAACAGATTTAGTAAACTGTTAAGCAGCTGGTTTTTCTTATTTTTTTTTGTTTCCAATGATATCTTATTGTAGTCATTGTCTTGTGTGTTGAGAATCGCGAGAATGGACATATTGATAAGAGTACGTTCGCAACAAAGTCCCAAGGACGTACCGAGACGGTGTTTTTGGGAATTATTCTTCGAACTTTCGAGAAGACATTACAAACACCAGGTCGGCTGCAGTGACCCTCACTCCGCCGGCACGAGTGTAAAAAGGTGGGTAGGTATTCATCTTTCAGATCGAAGCTTGTATATTTCCGTACTTCCCAATTAAAATTTCGGTAACTAAAATTTTTTTGAAAAAGTAAAGCTACCTCTTTTGTGTTATTGTATTGTGTATTCTTTTGTGTTATTGTGTTATGTCATTTTTTGTGGTTGTGCTGCGCGGTTTCTGAAAATTGTATTAATATTGATACTGATAGATATTTATTGCAATTCTGAAACTGTCAATATCAGATGAATCTGTTTTGCTGCAATGCAAATCTTTTATCTGGGACTGTGCCAATACGCATTTTGCGAAATCTTATCAGTACCTAGGTATTTAACAATATTTTATCAATATTTGGATATTTCAGTATTGACCGCTGATATCAGATAGAGATATAAGAAATATTATTATTTTTATTATTATTAATGTTGTTGTTATTATTATTGTTTGACTTAATCCGCAGATCTTACTATGCTTGTCTTTAATAACGATATCCCATTTATTTGTTGGAATGTTCCTATCGGTGTGCACCTGGATGTTTCACAACAGGACACTGGGCAACATTTTCGTTATCTTTTACCGGGGTTGAAATTTCATAATTTTTACAGATGCTATAGTGCACTCTAGAGCAAATTTTGCCATGCCTGTTAATATAGATACTCGCTTCTTGCCAGAACTGGACACCCGGAAATGGTACGGTGGTTGGTATCTTTATATTCCTTACATAATCTACAATTTGCATCAATATTTTGTTTTAGGATACGGCGTTGGTAACATCTTGTTGCCACCAATTGGTGTTGTATGGCAACAATGGTCGATTCTGTTCTCCTTCAAGTTTCCTCTTCTTTCATCTTTTATATGTCTACCCAATTAAGGTTTCTTCAAGTTATGATAATGTTGCCCATGCATTTCTCTTTGCTTCCAGCATTCTTCAATTTGCTCTCTGACATTATTTACCACATGGCTTTTTATGTTCATGGCATCGCTATCCTCCATTGATAATTTTTAACACATCTGCTCTGCTTTTTTGTGATTGATCTCAGTGTTGGTTTCTTCATGTCTTCTTTCTTTATTTGGCTCTTCAATGTGTCACGTTCTTCATTCTTCATATATTCACTCAGTCCTGCGATACTAGTTTTATACATCTTTTAAATCTGTACGAGTCCTCTTCCGCCATTACTTAAAGTGTGTGTACGTCTGCTCTAGGATGATGTTGGCCTGCCATCGTTAATATTTTCCTAGTCTTGCGGTCTATCTTTTTGACTTCTGAGTCCTTCCAACTCAGAATACCAAAACTGTGAGCAATCACAGTTCATGTTTTCCACTTCTATTTCGCTAGATTCGTCAATTCCTAAGTATTCATATGTCTCTTCAACTTCTAATTCCTTGATTATTGCATTTCCGTTCAGCCTGACATCTGTTGTAGTTCGTTGTATTATTATTATTACAATTTACTTCTTCAATTATCTTGCCGTATTTTGTTTGTTTACGAAAATAACTGCCCGAAAACTTTCTTATGCCAATTACACCCCCCGCCTTCCTCGGAAGGTGCAGGAAGGGTACATCTGCAAACTTTTCCATATTCGTTTCGAAGTACATTAATTTATTACCGGAATCCAAAAATTCAGCTTATTTGCAATTTTTTCCGGATTCTGGCTCAAATTCGTCTGCAGCGGCTGGACTATTAATGGTCTGGTCGGAATTAAAAGTCGTAGCGGCCTCGATACAACGTTGGTGATATGCATTGCAGCAAGACAATTTTGGTCTGACGTTTGGACAGGGTTAATGTTTATGACTCTACATCTTTTCAATCTACATCTGGCTGACGTCGACTTAACGTTGACGTTTGCGACGTTAAATTCTTTCCATTTCCATTCAACGTTGGTGCAAGACTTTAAATGAGAGCCCTCTCACTGAAGCAGGCAAGATTGAAATGGACGGGTAACACTCTCGACCACTGGAAATCTATAAACGCTGTTCCAGGCAGAAGGATTGTGATTTCTCATTATAAAGTTCTCATGTAGTAACAGGTGGTTGAAGCACAAAAATATTCGACCTGGAGAGATTGACAATGGAAATTCCCGAGAGGTGCATTCCCGATGGCAGGTACCCGACCTGCCCCGTAAGACTATCAAACTATCAGCCTTAAACTCGAAAACTTTTTTGAAATCAATATAAATTTAAAAACAAAAATAGAAAATTGCATTTTAAGTTAGTTTATCTTGGAAAATGAAGGTATTAGACTTGTTTTATACTGGGTAGGGGAACACGGGGCAGAAAACTGCATTTTAAGTTAGTCATTGATTTATCTTGGAAAATGTAGGTATTAGACTTGTTTTATACTGGGTAGGGGAACACGGGGCAGAATGGGGTACTTAACGAACATAACTTATTTATATCAACAATTGTTAATAGATATAGTTAATTTCAGCATTAGATATTAATTTGAACCTTATTTTACATTTCCTGTACTTATTGTGCCTTCATATTAACGCACAAATTAGCAGATATTTTTTTGTGAAAGAATGTAATTGCCCCATTCTGCCCCACATGTGGGGCAGGATGGGGTACAGTTGGCATAGATTGGGGTTATACTCAAAAGAAATTGTAAATAAAACGGAAATCAATCTTTATTGGTACAAAACGAGCAAAACTAAAAATACATTAACATTACACGATAATTAACTCGATCGGACTTATATAAAAAGGAACGAGACAATCTACCGAGCTACCGACAGTGTTCGTATTTAAAAAGGGTTTCATCATCGTCGCTGTCGATCCCTACGCAGGAATTATGTGCCCATTTGTAACATGTTCCACAGGCAACCCATCCTTCAGAAGCTTTTCAATAAAAGTAACTGCAATAAAGACACGCGATGTCATCATCATCGCTTGAGGATGGCGACTCAAAATCCATTGATCGCGACTTGGTTTTCGGAGCCTTTTCTTTTTTTCGTTTCTTTAAATCCGCGTTATTAGAAACAGAAATATTCTTTTTCACTCTTTCTTTGGAACGTTTGACAGATTGCGATTTTGTCAGTGATTTTTCCAGTTCGTTTTTATACGGGGTTGATGTTAGAACGGCCGTCTTTCCCCTCTTACGAGACACCCTTTTGGAACTACAAGACACTTTCGGAATTGGCATTACACTTTCAGGCGTTGCATGGAGAAAAGTTGATTGCTCAGCGGGTGTTGTTCCCGTAGAAATTTTATCTGGCATCCAGGAACATTGCGGCTGCTGATCGTCATGGTTATCTATGCTGGCTTCATTACTTTGCATTGTGGGTGTTCGGTTAGCTGCTCGTTGTATCTCATGTGTCCTAAGAGTTCCCGCATTATCGGAAGATGCGTCATTGACTGGAATGTCGGTTGTTGCTGCTGGCAGAAAATCAACTTCGGTAAAAACATTTGGATCCGGGGGCCAGATGCCTGTTTTTCTAAAGCCGTTCACTGCAATTTTCATGGATGGAGCGTTTATAAAAGCTGCACCGAAAAGTGTGGATATTTGCAACAGGGTTACCACCTTGCCCGGATTACAGCGTAACCACTTTCTCACATCCATTTCGTAATAATTGCTTAATGGCTTCATAAAAGCAACATCGAGTGGCTGCAGTTTGTGAGAACAATGGGGTGGAAAACAAATTAAAATTACTCCATTCTCTCTGGCGTAGTTCATTAGTTCAATATTTTTTGTGTGGGTCGAATGTCCGTCCAACAGAAGCAGGATTTTAGATTCATTTGTTGCCCCTGAAAACTTAAGGAACCCCTTGAACCACGCCAAGAAAATTTCGGAGATCATCCAACCAGATTAATTGTTTTTTACAAGGGATCCTGGACGTAATCCCATTTCAAAGCCCTGTTGTTTCCTTATTTTTGGGAATATTAACAACGGCGGCATGTAGTTCTCCGCAGCAGAAACGCAAATTTCTGCTGTTACAGTCTCTCCTCTTTCGGCTGAATTGAGCACTCCAACTTGACGTTTACCTTCCTTAGCCAAAATTCTACTCTGACCTTTCGGATTTACGGTAACTCCTGTTTCGTCACAGTTATATATTTTGTCACCAGTTAGTTTATTTTTATCTATTGACTCGTTAAGTAATTGGAAAAACTGATTTACAGCGACTTCATTGAACCCCATGGCTCTAGCACCAGAAGTTGCTTCAGGTTTTCTTAATGCCACTGTTGGATGTCTTTTCAGGAACCTTGCCATCCAAGATTCTCCAGCCATTTCAGTCTGCTGATTAAACCTGTCACCACAGTTGTTTTTAACAGCTAGCTGGTATGCAAGTCGTCGAAAGTCTAGCATTGTTAAACCAAAAAGCCGAGCTTCCATATCTGTTAAATATTTGACAAGTTCTAACTCCTGTTCATTTGTGAAAATGCAACGGAATTTCCCAGCTGCTTTGTCAATTTTAAATTGTCGCGAGGCTTTCTTGTAACCCATCTCTCCATTTACAACAGCTAAGACAGCTTGCTCCATGGACTCTACGGACCATCTTTGCCTTTCGGTTTTTCTTATATACGTGCGCACCATCTGAAATAAATTTTATTTTGATAGAAAATTCGTGGGGCGGAACGGGGCGAACAGAATAAATGCCACCAATTGATATCGTGCGGTTAGAAAGACAAAACAAACACACGTCCAACGATTCTGCGCCGTTCTGATTACCCAGAAAAATTTTAAATGGGGTATCCCGTTCTACCCTGGTACCCCGTCCTACCCCAGCTTCCCCTACCTTAGTATATGCATAGGCATTTTATAATGGCACTTAAAATCGTATATGAATAAGTTGTTAACATTTATTAATAAACTTCATCTTTTCATAGGAAAGAAAATAAAGAAAAACAACTTTGACTAATTCGCCAAACAAGTTGCACGACCCTGTCAGATCATTAAACAAGTATTATCGAAATAACAATTCAAGTTCAAGATGAACTACATACCTACTTGTCTCAGATGAGATTTAAGTGCTATAAAAATTAGAGCGATATTAATGAATACACTAGTAAGAATGCTTTAAACGGTAATTTAGTACTTTCTATTTCATTAATGTACGCCATTCACGATTTATTGTTGCATATGTACACCAAAACAAAACTTTAGTGTTAACAGAAAAAAACTCTTTCCATATTAATACCAGTATTAACAATACAATCTGTCATTTCTATATAATTTTTATCATTGTAGGCATATAAGGGGTAAAGGGATGTGAAATGCTATTATTGCTCGTATCATATTGGTCTTTTTAGTGTAACAATGACTATGCCTATTTTTCATTATTTTTTTTACTAATTGATCCCTAAAACAGCACGTCAATGTGTTTAAGGAATTATAATTTAACAAACAACGCTACCCGCGACCCATTGGCCTACGACTGTGCAGGCTTCACATTCACAACAAAATCAGCTGTTGCATAAGATCGCAGAGTCTATTCTTCAAGTCTTTGGAGATAGCCTACTACTTCTACAAACTCCAGATATTAATTTGATACTAACAGCTTCTAACTGTCGGAAAAAGCGAATCAGGAATATAAGTTTCAATCTACGTGCGCACAATTTAGGTATTTACCTCCAGGCGTGGGCGGCTGTTACATATACCTAACCGACATCGAAGATATTTCCTAGCGATAATTTTCAACCGTAATAGCCAAATTAAAACAATAAGGTCACTGTCATTATCCTTATTCGTTTCAAAATCACGAAAGAATTTCCTCGCTTGCTTACCGAACTTTCGAACTGTGAGTCAATGCCAAATTTGATATTGAAATTCATTTGCGCTATTTAGTTATACGACGTCTACCTGTGCAATAACAACACAACGTATAATTACAATTGTAACACCTCCGTGCATAAATCTGATTTCGACGGTGATAAAATGAGACAACAACAGTCACGATCTTTGCCGCAAAGTGATTGATGGCGCGGGGGGTTCATAAAGAACGTTTACAACAAATAGGAGAGACTCAGGGAGGTATTTGTTACAAATATAGTGCAGCCGGATGTAAAGCAATATCAACTTTGATTCTATTAATAACTTACATTGTTAAGGTGCATTGGGTTTTAGTCATAATGAATAAATTATATTATGTGAAACAGCTCATTCATATGATTGTGAACAAATGCTATGTGGGAGTACGGACGCAAATGTAGGAAACAAATTATTATGTAGGTTATTGCATAAAACATATTGACCTCGTATGCACTAGAGATGAAACGGTCTATATAAAAAAAAATTACAGAAGTTGCAATTTAGCAACCTTCGTTAAGGCATTGAAAATGAACCTGGCTAACTTTCAAGTACCTATACTCGGTATAAATCAACTTAGCAATTTGTAAAAAATGAGAATGATAACATTTTCTCGAAATCGAAACAATGACAGACGTCAGCGCACTTCAACAAATAAAACAGTGGGTCCCGTGGTGTTTACATTTCTTTTAAATTTCTAGTGGTGTTAACAAATTCTTTATTATTAATGTTGTTGTTGTTGTTGTTATTTAGTTGTTTTCCCCACCCGGATATGATACATTTATCCATTCCAAATGGAAATTTTAAATTTTGACATTTACTAATAAATAACAACTCATTAAACAAAGTTATTGTTTTATAAATATTTTACTTTCTTATAGGGTCATGAGAAAAGTAGTGTACATAACTCTATGGAATGTGTATTTCATACACTCGTGTGATTTCTGCACTCGATTGCACCTCATGCATAAATTTATTAATTATTATTATTTGCAAACGTATGGGTATGTAGCAACACCAAACGCTTAAAATTTTCTAAAAATGTAACTCAAATTTACACCCCTATAATCTCGCCCTCGTGAATCGCAAACCCCAAAAACCAACACATACGATGTTGGCCGGTTCATCGTCTTTCCAATTAGCCCATTATCAAAGCTGGATGTTTCATAAATTATGCGATGGTACAGCACCGAATGCTTCAGTGTTCAAGAATTCGTTTTAACACCCGTATTTTCGCCCCCTCGAATCTTACATTTTCTACCTCCCCCCCACACCACAAAGTTCGCATTTGACAATATCTTCAAAATTACACCAAAAACATTGACCTGGCATACGTAGAACTTGCAAAAGTTCACAAAAACTGCGAATTTTCCAGGCGTCACAGAAATCGCTACTAGGACCCCCGTATACTGTCACACTTCCAGTTCGTTAAACAATTTCATTGTTAAAATAGTCCGTAGATTACAAACAGGCAATACTAAAGAATTCCGATTCTAACACATTTAGTTCAACACATTCCCGGTGCGCTCTCAAGACGTGGTTCATGGGAACTACTTACTAAACGGAGCACAAAATTTTAAAAAAATCCTAATATTGCCATTATAGTGTCTGAACTATATGCGCTGAATTTGAAACAAATTAATTTTAAAATTTAATATTTATGGTTAATACGTATTTTGCGTAGATTGTTTTTTCTTGGAATCAAATGATAATCACAAGCGATTGAAGGTTGTCAGTTTGATCCAAGAAAACAATAACCTGCAAAAACATTAACACTGAGAGAAAATGGAAAGTTGGAAACATTTTTGTGTTATGTTAGACAAACTACATTTATTTTTTATAAACTTTCGGCTGGTGAAATTCTGATGATATAAAATGGGCTACCCTGCATGTATAGATCTACAACTGGATTAAAAACTGCTGTATTCAAAAAGTTTTAATAAAAAAATTACACACAAAAATGACAAAATCTTTAACTTACTTGCCCAGTATCTACCAAGAGAAAAATAGTATGCTGCAAACACCGTACTAATTTAAGGCTATCGGAACGCTTGGAATATTTGAGGGATGTAACGTTCCCGCTGCCAATGGATTATTCCAACATGGTTTAAGATATTCGCATGATTATTTTTTTCTTGTTTCAATTAAACATAGATCTAGGACTGTTCGCTAATAATTTTAATTAAAAACCAGAAATTCAACTTTAAAATCTACTTCACAATCTATGAAAATCGGACATATTGTAGTTAGAATATTTATCACATTTTTCGTATTTTTTAGAAATTACGAGTATAATCGTAGAGTCATAGATTAGACTTTTCATTTTGACGGTATCAAAAAAAATATAATAAATTTTTGATAATAATGAAGTAATCAATTGGCTCCTGCACCTCTGCATTCGCCTTTTCAAGGGCCTAGAGGTGGCGGTGTCTAGCGGCGATATGTTTAAACTTCCCAGATTTAAGAAACAGGCGTGGTTAGTTTTTGTATGTATTCAGGTATTATTCTTGGGGCCTATTTTTCGTATCGACGACCTTCCAAAGTAATTTCCGATTCTTCCTAAAATTTATTATTGTTACACATATGAGTTGAATATGCAGGTGCACAGGTATCCCATTTATCAGAAAAAGCGATTTATGTGTATTGTGTAATTTAGAGAAAAATGCCAAATAGATACTCTCTTTGTTTTTAAATTTCTATAATTCAAATTACTTTACTTATACATGGCGTCTCATTTCTTCTGTACAGCAGATACTAATCTACGCAACTTGGATTTCTTAAATAGAACTCCTGTAATATCATCTCACTTTTTATTTCCCTGTTCGATTTTACTATATGATTGTGTAAGAGTTGCATTCTAGGCTGAACTTATTGTTCATCATTCTCAAAATGTAATTTTTGAAACATCCCTACGTGTGACAAAAATTTTAAAAGAAAACTGAAACACAAAAATATGGGGTTTAGTCTAGAAACAACTTACTTCGTATGCATACTTAGTAAAATCGATCGAAGAATTAAAAAACGCAATTTGTATAGAGTGTCCCATTTAAATAATTCACCGAGTATCAACTCCCTTTGTACATAAAGTGTTCCATACTGGCTAGCAAAGTTTCTGAAGCACTTATATCAGAAACCGCATCCTGAACCGATTTTGATAAAATTTATTTATTGCATAATTAGTTGCAATCGTGAAGACTACGAAAGCACCAAAATTCACGATTCTACTTTAAATAGTTCCCAATTGCGACAGGGGGACACAATTGACACTCCCCGCATGTGGTCGTACTGAACTCTAAAAAGATAAAAACAAAAAAAAAATTCACATGCTCTAGTGTTGCAAACAAAAAATATCTTTTGACCCTTTTTCGATGTTTGGATGTATGAAAACCGCCCTAAATATGTGCACACAACAAACCATTTAGATTTGTCTGAGTTTGGGCCATTACATATGCTTCAATTTTATTGTTGTATAGCACTTATAGTTCAGGAAAAAGAACACTGTGCGAGAGACAAACAGACATACAGACTGAGAGACAGACGGACGAACAGACAGAATGGTAAAACAAAGAGGGGTCTCTCATATAACTTCGCATAAATGGATAAATCGATCAACCTGTATAACAGATTCCCGAGGAGTGAATCACTGGTGGATTTCTTGTACACTGCCTTTGGATTTCCGTCGCCAACCGGAGATTTCCAATGCATTAATACTGCATGTTATTGGCCAAATGAGAACACATCCTATGAGCACCGGACTGGACTAATTTCGTATAAAACGTTTTTAGACAAATAATATACGTCAACTTCCAACTACGTCTTCCGTTGTTTCTGTTCTCTGCATCATATCAAGTAAAATCGTCACGGAATTACGATGGACAAGAAATTAGCCGGGAAAGGGAAAGTTTAAAATTTGTGTTGTCACAGAAGGATTGGAATTTGAACATTTAATGAACTGATTATTAAGAGTGGCGTATACCACGGATTTTCTGTTGCAGTCAGATGCACACTCAACATGACAAAACATTTTTTACCGTTTAGGAATTTGGAACACAGGTTCATGGAAGTCTATTCCAAATGTTAGAATGTTATGGAAAAAAATCAGTTACAATAATACGTAAAGCGCTAAAAGAGGCTTTACTGAGCGTGTCTGACTGCGACAGATGATAACGGTACAAGTCATTATTAAGGAAATTTAGACTCAGCAAACCATTTTTCGTTTATTATTTTTTCCACCGTGCGGCTAGATCTGGGGTACTGCGGCAGTACCCCAGACGTAGCTAGTTCGATGCTCTCAGAAAAGAAAATGTGATTTGACATGATGACAGAACCCAGAAAAAGCCACCGGAAGTGGCCAGTCAAAAAATTGAGTTTTCCGTTTTTTGCAGTCTATTTTTGATTTAAGAATTATTGCAAAATTTTGTTAGAGAAATGCTATTAAAATAACTCTAACCACACGAACTTTTCGGTCAATCGCAAAACATACTTGCCTAGTTTTTCTTTTTTACTTATAAGTAACCCACTGCGTTTTCTTGGGGAAACCAGCATCCCGAGACGAGTTTTGTTTCCCCGCCTATAATTTGGTTCAACGTTCCTTGTTTTCTATCAGGTACTCATCGGAATATAAATACTATACTATGATATTCAATAAACCCCGCGTTTCGTCTGTAGCTTCGGTGTTGTGTTTGTTCTAGCTGAAAGTGAATGGAAAGCTCCGGTCCTACTCTGTACGCTGCGTAATGCTCCCCCTAATCTATCGCGCCCAGCAATTTTTGCATTCAGTGTCCGCCTACTTTGCACTTTTGGAATGCTACGTCCCTTCCGATACCCCTCCGCAGTAACTATTCGTCGGCGTTCCGACAGCCTTAAGTAGAAATAAATACAATCGGTAGATGGAGCTGCACACAGCGTTCTTGCCGGATAGAGTGGCCAGGTGCTGGTGTGTAGGTATTTTTGGAGTATTTTTTAATCATGAAGTAATTTTTTAATTCATAATGAATTTCTACCAAATAGTAAATACAGAAAATATTAACTACATATTTTTTAATCGTTTTCATCTGTTCAGTTTAATACACATTGTTATTCCACCGTATGCATATTGCTGTTTGGATAGTCACAAAAAATATTTGTATTTCAATTGACGAAAACATTTGAATTTTTTTGTTTAAAAAATAAATAGAAAAAACATGATATACCGCTGAGATCAGCGATCCCGAGCCCAGCGAATTTCTAGCCCAATGCATTCTCTTCAACCGGCGCGGTCAGTCATTTGGAGACTAAGTCTAAGAAAATGAAACATAGCAACCATACAACCACTCTGTATCTATTGATTTTTCGTCGACTAAATACAGAAGAGGCCCCTAATGGTTTCTACGTGATTTAAGAAGGCTTCAATTTGGAAATACGTGATATTAAAGACAACTCCTCGAATTATAATTTTATTAATGACAATTCGTATGAAGTGCGTATTTTGCATATAGTTATCTATTGTAATTTTTCGTGACTCGATACCTTAATTATACTATGTTTTACCACTAATTCAAATCATTCTATGCTTAATTTACAAATAGATTGTCACAAACATCCGCTATTAGGAACGTGATCCAAAATTGTCACGTAACTTCTTCGGGTAGTGTCACTATAAATTGATTTGCAAAATTGTTAAAATTATTATTATAAGTTTACTTCTTGTACAAAGCAGACACTCTGCTCTTTTATTGATCAAGTATTGTAATATTCATGTAAATTTTAAATAATAAAACTGAGTAAAATCAACTACTGCATTTCTACTATCAAGAGTAGAACGAGAAGAATTTGGCGCTGCGGACAGGATCTCTTCACGCAGAAGACAACCTCTTCTTCAGCGAGTTTCTACTCCTTAGAAGTGAAATACCTTCATGTAAGTCCTTACTCTTTACCTTTGTTATACTGGAGATAAAGTTCTACATTTTTACATTTATACCTTTCCTTAGTTTTTTATTATTTTTATTGGTGTTTTGTTTTGAAAATGAGTATTCCCCGTGTACAATCAACTGAATCAATTATGTCTACTACTTCACATCATAGTGAGCCTGCTGATGTACCTATTTCATTTTTATGCTCGTTAATACCGAAATCATTTACTGGAAATCGTCATGAAATATATGAATTTCTGAGTAACTGCGATAATGCCTATTCATTCGCGAGTAACGCCCTAAAACCTTCATTATCAGCATTAATTATTTCACGATTAACTGGTACAACGAAAGCCCAGCTACGAGATAAAAAAAATAGAATCATGGCCTCAACTACGTATTACTTTAAGCCAATTATATACAGACAAAACCCACTATGTTACCCTTATGGAACATTTTTTTGTATACAATAAAACACCGTCCAACTGAAACTGTCATACAATATTCCAATAATCTTGATCAGATTTATACTAAAATTCTCAACTCCTTACAATGTTCTCGGGACGAGTTGGTAGGAAGAACCGAAAGAATTCGTGAACTCATTCTGTAACGTTTTATTTACCACTCTTTACCCCATATATCTACATTTTTACGAAGTCGTTCATTCAATTCTATTTCCGATGCCTTAAATGCAGCATTAGAGGAAGAACGTGCCGTAAATATCACAAAAGTTAGACCTACATCTTCTACCCCTCATAAATTTTGCACATTTTGTCAATCTAATACACCTATTTATGACGTCTGATTGACGACGTTAAAACGCACAATCTTCAGCACCAAGACGCATTAACCAATCATCTTCATCTACTTTAAATTCTCGTAAATTTAAGCAATGTACTTATTGCAATAATATTGGTCATTTGTATCATGAATGCCAAAAGAAAGAAATATGTGCATATTGCAACATAAAGGGTCACATTGAAAGATCTTGTCGTAAGAAATTACGAGAAGATTTAATAAACACTGGTAAACTTCTACCTTCTGGGCGTCTTATAGGTCCCAATGGTATTAGAGACACTAATAAAATAAATCCCACCAATTACACTACTAATTTGCAAAATACTCTAAATCTCGCTACACAAAAAAACGATCAACTCTCGAGAACAACATCGTTTCCGTAGAGTGGAAATAATTTCAAATCGACGTGTTTTATCTCCACTTGCTTCATCTCTAAAATCACACTTCTGAAGTCGAAAGTTGTTATTGTCAATTAATTATACAATATAAAACATTTTATTTTCTGATTGATACTGGAGCTATGGAAAAAAATGTTCAGTTTTAACTATTTGTCATGAATATCATGACATTTTATTTTCCCAACACTCCATTATCATGTACTGATGTGTTACGTCATAATATTATTACTAAACCTTACTCCCATTTCATACAAAATCTATCGATTTCTGAAATACATAAACAGGAAGTAGAAAAACAAATCTCAAAAATGCTGAAAGAAAAGATTATTAAACCATCTGTATTCACATATAACAGCACTTTAAATTTTGCTTTGCAGTTTCAGCTCAGTTTCGCATAGAGGACGTTCTTTAACAAGATGAACTGGGAAATGCTTGCAGATGAAATCATCAGGTGGTATTTCTTGACATGTGGAGACCTTTGAGTTGTCCATAATAAATTCGATTGAAGCTTAGCGGAAGGTAAGGGTAGGATGGATCAATATAAGAGTAAACAGTGGAATTGTTGTGATCAAAGGGTAAATGGATTAAATTATACATTTCATAAAGTTCTTTTGTAACTAATGGTATACCAATGACAAATATTAATAACTTATTTATATAAATGACAGACAAGCTTTTAATAGTGAGATATTTATGAATATTTTCATAGTTGTCGAGACTAAAAGGGACTTCCACATTGGTATTTATTTTGATTGTTAATAATTCATCATATAAATGTTTAGGAGTAATTATTGAAAAATGTAAAATATTTTGATGAGAAAATAAAATTGAACTTATCATAGTATCAATTTTTTCTTCTAAATCAGTTATCATTTGATCTGAAATTAATAATAAGTGTAAATGAAGTGTTTGATAATACATTAAAGAATCAATTGCATCGCTAGTATTAATCGCAAAAGAATTGAATTTTTTAATGTTGTCATTCAATTTTTGTTCATTTAGTTGAAGAGTAGTAGCAGAAATATTATAATTAGTGATGGCAGATGAAATGATGTTAACTTGTTGTTTCATAAGTAATTGCATATCAAGATTTTGTTGAGTTATTGTGTGAATTTCATCAGTGTAGTATTGAGCATCGTCAGAATCTGGTGTACCAATTAACCATTATAATGCATTATAATGCAGATGATGCGTTTTTGTATATTATGTAAGTCTGTAAAAGAATGTCCAGTTAAATGTTTCATAGTTTCAAATTTACTGAGTAAAGATGATATTTTAGTTTCTAAAGAGAGAATATTTTGCTTACAATTAAAGACACGTTGTTGTGTTTCAAATAAGTTAGAATTCGGGTGTAGACACAACGTAGATGATTTAGTGTACATAGTTTTAATAATTTTCAAAGATTTTTCATAAACAGTAAAATCTCGAAAGGATAATAAAATATACTTATCATTGGTAATTCTTGATTGTCATAATTGATGGAAAAAGATACCGGCTTTACTGGTAATAGGTTTTATAGAATAGGGCAAGTTACAAGAGATGACTGAAATAAAAAGAAGGATTAGTAGAATGATACTACTAAACTTCATCATTACCTGTAACAAATAGCTTCAGTAAATTATGATGGTATGTTTGTGTTTTAGTTTTAGTGAGTTGTAAAACATACATTTGGTTATCATTAATCTTAATGATTCTAAAAAGACTTTTATAAGAGGGTTGTAATTTCTTGAAGGATCCGAGTTTATGAGATTTGTCAATTAAGAGAACTAGATCATTAATTTTATAATTAATTTTCTTAATTTTTGAATCATAGTATGTTTTAGAATATTCTTTTGATTTAATTAGATTCTCTAGCTTTTTGCAAAGAATTATTTAGTCTTAATTTCTTAGTATGTGTGTAATCATCATAAGTATAGCGTAGTTCTGGTTTTTGTGCTATTGAGTTTGGAATAATAGCTTTTCTTCCATAGACTAATTGATATGGGGTAAACATGGCTAGATTAACATATTCGTCCCAGTTATTGTGAGTATCATTAACGTAGTGTTTTAAATATTCCTTGAGAGTCATGTGGCTTTTCTCCAAAGCACCATTCGTTTGGGGATGATAGGGACTACTCAGAATATGCTTGATTTTAAAAATTTTGTGTAACTCTTTGATAATATCAGAAGTAAAATCAGTTCCGTTGTCACTAAGAACAGATTCAGGGATACCAAAGATTGTTATGAAATCTAATAATTTGTTTGCTACAGTTTTAGCTTCATGTAATGGGTAATAGACCTACAATATCTAGAGCTATACGTTGAAAACGTCTTTCGCTTATAGTAGTTATTTCTATTGGGGCTTTTCCTTGTCTTTGTGTTTTATTTATTTGACAGGAAGGACATGCTTTAATTAATTGTTTTATATCATTTTTCATGTGTTTCCACTTGTAGTTTTCTTTTATACGTCGGTATGTTCTCAAGAAACCTGAGTGACCGGATAAAGAGGATTCATGAATTTCTTGGAAAATTCTTTTAATTTCTTCCTTATTTTTAGGTTCAAGTAAGAGTTTATTAACTAAAATAACCTTGATTTTAGTATTGAATATAAAGCATATCATTTCTTCTATGATATCTTGTTTTAAAGTAGGGAATTTTTAAGATAAACACTTGAGATATTCATTCAAGTTGTTGTTTTAGACTTTGTAGAATATAGAAGAGATCAACATAAGTAAGTTTATCGAAATGATGAACTTTTGATAATAAAAGGAATGTAGTTTCTTATTTATTATTTTGCAGTGTAACTATCTCATACTGGGTTAAATCATCAAATATGGAAGTAAAGTCATGGATTTTCATCAGTGTGTCGTAATAAGGATTATTTTCATCGAGATCTTTAGAAAATATGAAAGTATCTGGAAACTTAGTAAAAATATTATCTTTGATTAGCTCGATGTTAGGGAGTTCAGTATTTTCATAATGGAATTTGATGCACTCTTGATATGTATGGGTATAAGCTTTTGACACGTGGAAAGTAGTAGTATTATATATGTTTTCATTAGAACTTCTTGATGTACAAGGATTTCTCGATAGAGCTTCGGCGTTTGCATTAATTCTGCAGGGTTTATATTTAATTTCATATCCATGTTCTTCCAGTTGAAGTCGCCAACGAACTAGTCGACTATTGGGTTTTTTACAATTAAGGAGCCATACCAAAGGGCGATGATCTGATAGAATTTGAAATTTTCTACCATATAAGTAAGGTCGGAAATGTCCTGTGCCCAGACAATAGCCGACAGTTCTTTTTCAGTAGTAGAATAATTAACCTCAGCTTTATTTAAAGTACGTGAAGCATAGGCAATAGGAAAATCTTTGTTCATTTCTCCTTGAGAAAGTACTGCTCCGATAGCTACATTAGAAGCATCAGTAGCAAGCAGAAAAGATTTTCTAAAATCAGGGAATCCTAAAAGTGGGCTAGTTGTGAAAATAGTATTTTCAAACGCTTTTTCTTGAGCTTCTTCCCATTCAATTGTAATATCTTTACGTAATAGTAATGTTAAGGGTTTAGTGATAGTGGAAAAGTTTTTGATAAAACGACGATAGAATCCAACAAGTTCTAAGAACTGTTTTATTTGTTTTATTATTTGTTGGATAATTTGAAACAGCATTAAGTTTATTAGGATTTGGTGATACCCCTTGTTCATTAATAATGTGACCTAAATATAAAACTTCTTTTCTCATAAATTCACATTTATCAGTCTCTAATTTCAAATTATTAATTCTCAGTCGATCGAAGTTTAATTGAATGTTTTGAAACTGAATCTCCGAAAATGACGATGTCGTCTAAGTAAATGAAACATTGCAACCATACAACCGCTCTGACCTATCTATTGATTTTCCTCCGACTAAATACAGAAGGGGCCCCTAATGGTTTCTATGTGATTTAAGAAGGCTTCAATTTGGAAATACGTGATATTAAAGACAACTCCTCGAATTATAATTTTATTAATGACAATTCGTATGAAGTACGTATTTTTGCATATAGTTATCTTTTGTAATTTTTTGTGACTCGATACCTTAATTATACTATGTTTTACCACTGATTCAAATCATCCTATGCTTAATTTACAAATAGATTGTCACAGACATTCGCTATTAGGAACGTGATCCAAAATTGTCACGTAACTTCTTCGGGTAGCGTCACTATAAATTGGTTTGCAAAATTGTTAAAATTATTATTATAAGTTTACTTCTTGTATAAAGCAGATACTCTGCTCTTTTATTGATCAAGTATTGTAATATTCATGTGAATTGTAAATAATAAAACTGAGTAAAATCAACTACTGCATTTCTACTATCAAGAGTACAACGAAAAGACAAGACTTACAACATGAATATTGCGGTGCTCACGACTGTAAAAGCGTTCAGCAGCCAGGTAATAACAAATTTGGTTAAGAATTTACGTGAAGTGCAACTGATTAAAAAATATCTGAAAACGTACTTGAAAATTAGACTTAATAGTTATGCAAAGAAGGTTACTGAGAAAACACAAGGTGAAAACGCCACTTTGCTCTAGGAATTAACGAAAACTATTTTTTCTGTTGTATTTATTGCTTCTATTATACTTACAACTCGCTTACCCAGTATAGAAACTTTAGATATGTTCTCATAAAAATAAGGAATAAATAATTAAAGGATAGGAGATAGGATGGTAGGACACCTTCTGAGACAGGAAGGAGTAGTTCGCGACATACTAGAGATAGGCCCAGATTAGACTGCTGCTCTCAAATAGTTGGGGATGTAGGATGTTCTACTTTTAGGGAAATGCGTATGTTAGTTCAGGATAGGAGGGAATGAAGGTGCGCGTCCAACTAGTCTCTGGACTCAGAACTTTAGTAAGAAAGTACTAAGTGCATAGTTTAATAATGGTTCTAAGCTCCATATTTTGCTATTTGCCCTTCGTTGTTTTTGGATTTTTGTTGGTCCCCTCTTAAGAGTCCGACAAACAACTTTAAAATGAACCCGAAAACTGACTTCGTAGTGCTATGCTCATTTCTAACCGGTGAAAATTGAAGTGTTGAATTTTTGACAGTTTATAAACGAAACTTTATTTTATGTTTCCATTGAAAGAAAATTTAAAAATTTTATCTTAGAAAGTGTCAGTTCACTCATGAAATTGACCAACTTCACGCGCGCATAGCGCCAAGAGATTTACAGTTTTCGAAAAATTGTTTCAATGGCGACATAAAGTATACCTTCTTCTACCATAATCAGGCTTTCGTGTTGCTAAATTTACTAGGATGAAGGTGTAATCATGGTAGAGCGAGAGCGCTGCAAACGCAAAATATGGCTTGGTATGTGCTGCCGCCCGGTGTCGACTGAGCGTAAACTCAGAGCGCCGTTGTCTCATTTACTAGGTACCGAATGCGCTGGCTTTGAATATGCGTTGTTCCTGTGTCCATAAACGTGTTTAGCGCGACGGTGTTGCAACACAGCTCCGATTTCTAACGGATTCTTCACCGACCCGATGCCCCGCAGGTGTAACTTTTGATCTGCTTTGCCGGACTCTTAAATTCAAACGGCTGCAGGCCTGTATACTTATTTACTTCCATGATACAATGGATGCTCATGAGTTGTAAATCAACGTGTAAAATAACATCATCATAATATTAAAAGCGAACTGGCACAACACTTGAAATACGGGTGGGGATATCGGTCGCTCGGTATCTTTTCAACTTGCGGAGATCGTATGGGTGAGGAAGTGCACTCGATCAGGTGTTTCTTTAACGCAAGTAAGAAAATTGCATCGGAATCATTCCGATGGACGCTTGGATCTGCTGAGCGCTGTTCGCAGTCGTAGTTCAACGTCGCACCCGTAGGTAGAATGGTTTTTTGCCGTATTAAATTTAATGCAATTAATTATTTAAGAATATTTTATGGGAATATTCTGTGGTGCACCTGGGATGCACCTACGTTTTAAGTATAATTTATTACTACACCGATTCACCCCTGAACCAAGTCAAACGGCTGTTTGTATGAGAGAGCAAAGAATAGACTGACTTAAAAAGAGAAGGAGATACATAAGCACTATGGGTTGTCTAATTCTTGAGAGGCTTCACTTTCGATTCCATTTGGCCCCCTGTTGGCATGTCTATTTCCCGAATTTATTAAAATATACTACTTTGTTACTATTCCTATTTTCGATCTCTCAACCATTACCACAAAACTTTCTGTTCAATGGCGGTTATGAACGACTCCAAGGCGACACCATTCCAAGAATTTTTAAGAGAAAAAATAAGAAACTCTCGCCATATTTTTATGCTTTTTATTATACTTTGAGTACCTATAATAAAATATTTTTCATAGTTATCTATTATCTATCTTACGTCTCTGATATTACCCTCCTAACCGAATATTCGTTCTGCAACTTAGCGTCACGCATAACGCCAACTCTCGAATGAACGGACTGGTGGATCGGTAGTTCGATGAGTCCTGTTGCCTGGTGAATCTTTAGCTCTGCCATACTTTATTGATACGTGTCCGTCTCCCCATTTCTGTTTCTTAACCTCCCGTTGCCCTACTTCCTACATACAGACATACAGAGAAGGGTCTGTTAATCCCAAAACGACAACACGCGAACACGTTCGTCATGCCTACGTACGGGTGTTAGACACTAGAGAGTATTAGAGTGAAAGAGTGTTAGCCTGTCAACAAAGTTGGCTGTAGATCCGCAATTTCGTATGGTTACGCTGTTTTTACCGCTTATTGTTCCCCATAAATTTCTGTTCCATATGAACTTTTACTGTTGATGAAATTATCCCCATCCTATCACAATGTTGTAACAGTAATTGTAATAAAAATAAGTTAAATTCTTTAATGAGGAGAATGTACTAGGTAAAAATAAGGATTGTGAAGGATAAACCAATAATTACTCTTAATAGATTTTAATAAAATTTACCAAACAGCCATTCCGAAACAAAAAGTATATTAAATCTTAAATGGTATGGAAATTAAACAATAATCAATCATAATGACATTTTTCCTTGGACCAAGCACCGAAAGGACACCAAATACAAAAAAAGTTAAGTTCGTTGGAGTGCCTTGAATTGCTATGTTAAAATTTGCAAAGCATGCATCAAAGAGTAATAATTTAGCTAAATTTGATTTCCTTATAAGACATTAAAATTTATTATGTACATTGTACGTAATTATCTAAATGCTATATTACACAGGCTGAAGCAATATCGTGGGATTTCTGAATATCTTTTCCAAATAATAACTTTTACGTACCTATCAAAATTTAAAGTGCGTATCGATAGTTAAGTCAGACAACACGTTTGCATTTCCCAGTCGATTTGGTTTCGAGATGATTTTTGACTAAAATAAATTTGTCTCCAATTGCCCACATTTATTTTGTGCACTGACAGATGGAGAGGAATTTTGAAAATTAAATATGGCAATGATATTTTGGTACACTGTTCCGACTTTTCGCCGATGCTGTGTATGCATGTTATTTTGCAAAACACTGAAACACGTCATAATATTTGTTGATCATCGCAGGAGTCGTATAATTCTTGGGAGTTGAAAAGAATAAATGGAGTAAATTCAGAGCTAATGTAGGGTAAGCTATACAGTCATCGGCCACCTAATGGTGATTGGCACATGCCCAGTTTTTTTTCTTTTTTAAGGTTCTGGTTGTATTGCGGTAAATTTGCTTTTCACCAATTCGTAGTGGCTGCACCTCAGAATCTATATCCCGACTTTCATGCGCGTAGTGCATAACCCCAAAACATTATCTCGGCTCGAGTCAGACTGTGCCTGCAGCTTGAGATTTTTTAGACAGAAACGTTAAGCATTGGAATCCGAGTGTTGTTCAAGTTTGATTAAATTAAAAGGTATGTGTATTATCGCTTCAATTTCAAATTTATTACATCTATCTGCATTGAAAGCAAATAAATTTATGGCGGGAAACACATTTTTGTGTAGAAATTACACATAAATGCCTATGCCAATAACTGTCTTAAAGGATTACGCTTAAAACAATGATTGGCCATATGTCCAATAACTGAAGTGAGGATTTTTTTTCAGTTTTCCTTTTAAATGCTTTTACGTAGGTACATTTTTACATTATTTATTACTTACTAAAATAAAATCGAATACCTAAATATTGCTTTAATGAACCGACCTACCTATACTTATGGGTCGCCCAACAGACGGAGTGATCACCCTGCAAGAACGTGCTCTAGCGAGGCCAATATTAATTTATGACGACCGAATTGGAGTGATGCGACTTCGTTGGGTCTAAAGAAAGCGCATCACTGCGGTTCTGTCGTCCTAAATTGATAGTGGTCCCGTCTAGAGCTCGTGATTGCAGGGTGATCACTCCGTCTGTTGGGCGGCCCAAGTATAGACACATTCAACTGGACATGCCAATAACTGGTACTCGAATGACCAATAACTGTAACGTGGCTGCCAATGACTGTAAATTCCAATGTGGCTAAAAAAACATTATTTTATGTTTCAAAAACACGTTCGTGGTTATTTTTTATACGTCAATTTCCTTTTATATACCATTAAGCAAACATTTACCAATATTTGGTAGAAATAAAGTTTATATTTATTCACTGAGCCAATATAAACTATGAACTCGCTCTTAAGTGGCCAATAACTGTATACTTTACCCTATAACGAAACAAAGAAATTCAGAATACGCGAAAGTTTCTTCAACAGCATAATTTGCCATTCCGTACCTACGTATCTTTTTTCTGCTGAAGTACTGTATCAAATCATAAACTAAATCACCACGTGGTAAGAACCCGGACATGGAGCAGTTTATACAATTAGTTCAGCTCCTCTAGTTCAAAAATTTCAAGATAATTAGCGGTATTAGCTTACAAACATATGTCGTATGTATCATATTTACTAAAAAAACTGTGCAGACGTGGTGACCCCTAAATAATAATTGCTTTTTCGTCTATTCCTTTCACAAATATTTAGCGTGTCTTTTTATGTATATCAGTGACTAACGTATATGAAACGGCTAAAGCTTTGTAATATGTTTTCTTCCTTGTGTTGTGTTTTTCTTGTGCCTGCAGGCAGTTCGTATTTCTCTGCGTTCTATAGAGAAGACGGACATAAAAACGTTTAATTCAATACCTACCAAAAATATCGGTATGAAAATTCTTGCAAAATGAAAGGTTACCCTAGAGAAGAATTAAAATTTATCTGAGACAGAATATGTCATAGGTACTCTTAACGAAGAAGGCTGTGCTTCAAATGGTTTTATGTCAACCAATCGTGGCTTTCCAGGGTTCTGAGGTGATTTGCGGAAACACGAGGAGCACGGCAGACTATAAACAGTGAGGTAAAGGTTTGTGACTTCTCTTCAGAACGAACATGTGGAGCGTTTGAACTTCAGAATTAACGAGAAGGTTCCTAGTGAGGGGAAGACTTTCAGGACACAAGAGTCGGTCTGGAAGAGCAACCACTGGTTCTTTGCTCACAACCGAATATAAAAGACAAAGATTACAGTTCGTTCATGTACAAAAGTTGGTTGGGAAAATTAATGTCTATAAAAAGAAAGGACAAAGAAGAAATGGGAAACTATATTACGTTACATTTCGGAAAGTTATAAAAAAACCGTTCGGCGAACTTCATTGGCAGTAAAGAAGAAATCAATGAACAGATGTCTTCCTTTCGCGATGAAGGTAGGTTCGAGGTTGCCTCAGACAGGTGGCTGCTTGTCAACTCCATTTGGGTATGCAACAGCGTCAGAATTCTGAATGAGCAGGAACCCAGGAACGAAACGAAGTCATGTTGAGACAACATATAATAGCTTTGGGCACAAGCCACATTCAAATTTCAAAAGTATGTACCTACGTGTTTTATTTCTTGGCTCATTCAATTTTTCCTAACGGTTGCCCAATTCTGAAAGGAAATTAAATTTTCGCATTCTTTTGTTCAATAAGGAATTAATTTACCTACTGTCCAGTCAGCGATGTTAGTTCTAAGGTCTGTTTTAATTTTAGCGTGCTTACCTTATTAAACATTTCGTATTGTAATAACTCCAAACTGCTTGCGTATTTTGTTTTAAGGAGACCCGAAAATTGCAAATAAAATTGCAAACAGGTAATTCGTTTTTTTTTTCCAACGTCAGAAAAACATTTCGTGACTGTATACACAAACAACGTTTAACTTTTTCAGTCTCGATAATAAAAGTACATACATTTTTAGTGCCACTGAATATGTGCAGAGAGGGCAAAATGCAACAGCTAGTCTCTTGAGTCTTGACCCTTACATAAATTTTCCAGATTATAGTGACTATCTATATGCAACCAGCTCTACACAGAGGTGTGCAGGACTTCAGCAAGTGCAACTATTAGTTTCTAGAATGCGCTACTTATATTTCAGGAAATAATTTCCTGAAATAAAAGCAGTGCATTTATAATAATTATTATTCGAAAGAGTCTAAGGAAAGCCCTCTATCTTTATTGTTGAAGAGCAACAGAGTGTATATAGAATCCGAGAATCTTAATTTCGATCTTTGTTCTTCATTTAGTAACAGTCCTTTATACCGAATGTGTAAAGGTTCGTTGTTAAATAGCTTTTTGTTCAATTAAAAACAATAAAAATTATTGTTTTATTTCTAACGCCTACATCTAAGTATTGTAATTATATAAAGTAAACAGGAACAGTCTTAAAAGTTTATGTGCTTTAAATAGAATAATTTGGCACAGTATCAAAATAATTTAATCGTCCTCTTGGCTCTTGTAAACAATAATTAAATAGATATTCTCATTAACCTATCATCATGGCCTTGAATTCTGGAAACAAAAAGCATCAATTAAACTTGAGCATTAGATCATGGATATTTCATACCTTCCCAATCCACAGTTCCAGATCCATCCGTATCTATTTCCTTAATCATCTCATCTAGATCAGCGGGGGACATTTTCTCATCTAATTCTTTTAAAATTTCTCTAAGTAAATCTGTTGTGATGAAACCCACGCCTAGAAATGAAATTATATTACGATTTCCGGCATTATCAGCAATTCAGCAATTCGGAGAAGCTAAGAGTGCAATAAATTAAAATGCTCGTCGAAACTGAATAAGAAGAATTAAAAAAACAAAAACAAATTATTGTGATTAAATACAATAGAGTAAGATAACTGCAGTTGCTGAATGGCTTATCTGATTGATACTATTAGATCTTATCGTCATTCCTGTGGAGCCTGGTGGTGGACGGTCTTCAGGAACTGGAAGGAATACACGGTCAGGGATATGAGGATGACATAACTATTGCAATCTTAGGGAAATTCGGAGGGGTGATTTAGAACCTCATGCAACGAGTCCTAGAAATAGTAGAAAGATGGTCCACAGCAGAGGGACTAACTCTGAACTTTGCATAGACCACAATGATGGCCTTCATGAGAAAAAGTAATCTTCAAGATCTGAAGGGGCTTTGGTTGTGTCGCCAGTAGGCCTGCGCGATATTGAAAATTTGATATCGAATATCGATATCAAAAAGATATCGATATATATCGATATATCGAAATATCGATATATGTCGATATATCGAAATATCGATATATCGATATATCGAAATATCGATATATCGAAATATCGATATATCGAAATATCGATATATCGAAATATCGATATATCGAAATATACAGTGTGTCCAAAAAAGTGTGTAACAGGAGGAAAACTCATATTGATTTCTTAGAAAACTTTGTCCTACGTAAAAGTTGGTGCTTGTTACTAAACGTAAGACGAATAATATCAAAAATTAGGCAGAGTTGCTAGGTTCCCACACGACCGCATGCATTATGGAAGAAGCTATTCATTTCTGTTTTAGAATATGTATTTACCTCTACCCAGTAGGGAGACCAATATGTCCGCCACTGCCTCTATCAATCAGAAAGAAATATTCCGTGCTCATTATGAAACGTCTTACTCCTGCCTGTAATTGTCACACTTTCCATTTTGATGTAAGTAGTCCATTAATTCTTCTCCAAAATAAGACAAATTTTAGGGTGGGAGTAATTTATTGTCACCTGAATGCTTGGCTGCATGTTGAAGGATAATAAGGCAAAGCTAAAACTCCAGGTCACAAACAATATTGAATTCAGTGGCGTGATTAGAATTTGGGGCCTCCCCACTCCGCCAGCAATACTTGAAAGGAGGCCCCTTAGTTTGAAAAATGGCTACGATTTTTTATTGTAGTCATATAACCAAAAATAAGACCAAACATTGTTTCGTTCTGAATGACCAGGGTAACCAAAGACAACTGGTTTCGTCCTTTTTAGGACTCGTCAGTGCGGTACAGCTCTATATATTAAGAACGAAACATACTTATATACCGACTTCATTAATTATTTATGAGATTCTAATGATATTGGATAGTTCCAACAATGTTCGGGCAAGTTCGAGTACCATACCAGGTGGCTGTCCTGTACATTTACAGCAAAATAATGTGATCTGATCTATTTATTCTAAGCAAACCTTGTTCGCTATTCGTATGTACTAATATCACTTATAATAGCCCAAGGGTCTTGATAATTAGAAATAACTTGATATATTTTCGAAAGCGGGTTGCTCGGCAACATCCCGACGCTGAAGGCGGAGGTATGTTGCCACAGAGAAACCCGCTTGAGGAAATTTATCAAGTTATTTCGAATTATCAAGACTCGAGGGCTATTCGGTAAGAAAATTTTTTGCCCAAAAAGAACAATTTGTTAAAAAGAAATTAAAATTGAAAAGAACAATCTTGGAAATGACATTTTGTGCAAAATATTCGACAGCAGTGCAAAATAGACATTTTTCCGTTGCTACAGTAATCCAGATGACATAAGTGAAAATAGCCCATAAGCACTCTTCAGTTAAATGTTCTTCTGATTGGCTGTCTTTGAACACGTGACTGTAGATACACAAATTCTATTGGATTATTGTATAGGTAAAAAATTTTCAGCAAAAGTGGTGTTAGTTCCAGTTTGCGATGTGAATCGTTTGTGCCGGACGTTGTTATGTTTTCGTCAGCCCCGCTCCCCATAGACGATGTGATTTTTCGTTATCCGATCTCGATACTTTGATGAATGCCCTTTGTTTACTAGTGCAAGGCTAACACATTTGTTGTCATTCAAATAAAATTGTTTAGATCCGCCTTCAAAACTTTAATTGGCGGACAGTTGCTAAGGTTTTTTTACCTCAGAACGTAATTGGTTATGGCATTTTAAGCGGAATTGAACCGTAAAGTGGAAGACCACTTTTGCTGTTAATAGTACATAGACACAATGAACTGATACTGATACTGGAGGTTATACGTCTTGAATTTAGTTTCAAAACAACGCTTCTAATCTAAAGAATTATTCAGCTATTCTTCAAGTATGCTTCAAGTTAGGGCATAGTTAAAGGATTGAAATAATTGTATCCTACATGCGGCATAAAATTAATGTAATTTCAGTTACTTTCACATTGCAACTATGTTTTAGGTTTTACTGTTGCAAACTTTACTTGGAAAAACTCGACGTAGGCTCAACGGTTTCCGGTACCAGAAGTTATTAAAATCATTGTAAAACGTCGACACCGCGCTAAATCGATATATCGATATATCGAAATATCGACATATCGAAATATCGATATATCGAAATATCGATATATCTAAATATCGATATATCGAAATATCGATATATCGAAATATCGAAATATCGATATATCGACATAAAAATATCGATATATCGAAATATCGATATTTCGATATATCGACATTCCGGTATCGTTATTCGATATATCGATATATCGATATCAATATCGATATATCGAAAAAAGTCGCAGGCCTAGTCGCCAGGAGATTTAACTTAGCAAATGGCAATAAAGTAATGTATTTAAAACTAATCTTAGACACCAAATTAAATTATAATGTCCATCTGGAGAAACTGTTTGGCATATCAGCCAACGGGGTGATATAGGACCTAGTAAAACAAAAACGTACCTCTTACTGGATGGGGACTGGCGGATGTTCATTAGCGGACCATCCAACATCCAACAAGAGAGCTGCAGAATTATTACGATTGGGTAAAAACCAGCTGAGATGGGCAGTAGGACTATTTACAGGACGCTGTTCACTTATGAGACATCTCACTACTATTAGAGTGAATAGAAGGGCAATCCTGATGTGTGGAAAAGAGGAGGACACTCCTCGCATCACATACTAAACAACTACCCGGCTCTTTTAGCAGCTAGATGTACAAACTTTGGAACTGTTTGTAGCACCAAAAGTAATAGCAGATGTCAAGGACGTTATGTATCATCAATGCTTCTTAAGGTATATGGGAGTGGGGAAGGCTGTTTTGAAATGGGTATGGAAATGCCGAGCAATGGGAATACACACCGATGACACCTTTCTATACAGCTTCAATTTCCTGATGATCAGATTGTCTTTGCAAATGATAAAGATGATATAGAACACATCACCTGAAAATTCCAACAAGAATATGAGATTTAGGACCTCGAACGTGACACAGGAAAAACCCTTGATATTTAACTCCAAGCTAAATTAGACCAGAGACATAAGCAAAAGGGTGAGTCAGGCAAGAAAAAAATCGGGTGCTTGAACAGCATATCGTGAAAACTCGGAAGAAATAAAAATACAACAACTAGGTACAACTCGATGATAAAGAGTACCTTATTACGTGACCCAAAACAGAAGAGAACAAAAATGACTTCGAAGGAGTAGAGATGGATGTATTCAGAAGTGGGGAAAGCGAGAAAAGCAGTTACTGTGGTACAGAATCGTATCGGAAGGAACGAAAATGCAGGTCGCGAAAAAACTGGAGAGAAGGCGTTATGGGGGCTACGAGTATGAAATGGCGTAGGCAAAATTGAAGAAATTATATGAAATAATGCAACAGGCAACTTCGGAATACGTTTTAAAGTTGATAAATATATACGGGGAGGCTAACCCCCTTTTTCTGAATCATGCAATATAATTCTGCGGAGCTAATATGTTGTTAACACTGTAATTTTCTAGCATTTATATGGCACTCTATTTATGCTTGGAATTTTTGAATTCCTTGTAAAATGCTCTTTTCAACGAAGCATCACAACCTGCTATTTTCATCCATTCAAATGTGAAATCATTGAAAAAAGTAGAGGGCCAGCCAACTTACCTTGTTTTTCCACATAATTAAGTAAGTCCTTGCAAAATCATTAACATGGTACAAGATAATTAGAGTTGTCTGTGGATGTAAGAGTTCCAGCACTCTCATTCTTGATGTTTTTAACAGTATGTATTACAAATATGCAATTATTTAATTACAAGTACCTTCTTTGTCGTATAACCGGAAGGCATCCTTAAGTTCTTTAAGTATAGCCTCTGTGTCTTCCTCTTCCTCTACAAGAAATCTGGAAGCCAAATGAGCAAATTCTTCAAAACTCATTTCACCATTACCATCTGCGTCAATTTCTGCTACTATTTGCTACAAAAAAGACAAAATACATCAAATATCCATTTTGCTAACATAGGAAAGGATACTTACAGCTAGTTCGTCGGGGGCTAGTTGATGTCCTAACATATCGAGAATTTGTCCTATCATGTCTATTCCAATATTTCCTTTCTTTTCCAGATCAAAAGAATCAAAAATTTGCGTCAGCACTAAAGATAAATATTTATGTTAATATAGAATTATAAAAATTATTTCCAAGATTACTTAAAAACTGGTCTTTGGATATGTCCAATTCCTCTGAAAAACGAAACGTATTTTTTGCCAATCATTAAGAAAGATGTATAAGAAAACTTACGCGATAAAGCTTCCCTTAAAGCTTCCCTTAATGCTTCTTTTTCGTCCTACAAGCATGCAAAAGAATTAATAGCATTTTTCACTAAAGAAGTGCTATTCTTACTTTCTGATCCGCTGCCATTTCTGATGAGCTTGCACCTACTTGATCGGCAAAGGAAAACAAACTACAGATTTTTTAATTAAGGACCTCAGATTATTTATAGACTTGTCAATCTCTGTGAATACTTGCGGAGAGGTGGATGATAGTGGGGGTAAGTGCTAAGTTCTTTTGCGTCAGGTGTTTTTGAACTTGGACCAAGACAATAGAAAGGTGAAGGAATAATTATTCTTAGCGTTCATGGTTACTGGGCCCATTACTTCACTTGTAATGAAATCATATATTTTTCTGCAGTAGCATTTAGTTAATTTTTCGTTAAATTGCTTACCACTTTCTCTCTCTTTTACTTATTATCAATTTAACTTTCAAAAATTGCTAAGGAATTCTTCGACTGCGTATTGAAATCAATTATGATAATATTAGTTTTACTGAGGTCAATAAATAACAAACTTACTTTTGAAGTGAGAAACAAAGATTTAAAAGATTAAATCTTATTACATAATTTATAATAAAGATATCAATAACACACATTTTCGTTGCAATTTCAAATTGTATTTTAAAAGGTTACAAGCAGGTATTTATAGTAAATATGGGTAAATAATAGATATAAAATACAGGAATGCAGGTGATTACGGTGAACAAAATGGCGGACTACATCTCGGTTTATTTCTCTTCTAAAGTTATCCAATCATGACAGCCTTAAATTCTGAAAAAGAAAACTGTTGTAAGAAAACTTCCAGGCGATATACAGAGTGCGCTATTGTGCAAGTCGATTTATATCCACCAGGCATCTTGCAAACGTAGTTCAGTATTATTATGCAAGGTGTTGCCTACGTGCTAGGTTCAGATCAAAGTCATATTTTTTTTAACGGAACTCCACCACATTGTCCTATACAGAATGTTTTTTATGTGCCGGTAACATTGCTATCTTTTTAATCTTAATAGATACAGTTTTGATTAAATTGCGAAAAAGTTGCGTCTATTCAAGCAGAAAGAAACAAACGCCCGTCTGAGAGGGGTCTTACATTTATAGGTAACCGACATAGGTTGTACTTTTTTATTTGGACACTCGGTACAATATACAGTGCTGTGATGAAAATGCTGGCAGGCCTTGCATTGTCTTTCAATCTTAGTACGATAAAGAATTTAAAGACTCAAAAGTGCGAGATCCACATTAGTTTTCATTTTTTATTTCCAAATATACAGGGTTTTTTATTTGCCGTTAACATTGCTATCTTTTTATCTTAATAGATACAGGTTCGGTTATTCAAGCATAAAGAAGTGCAGTTTGCAGAAGTTTCTATATCTTTTCGTTTTTGAGATAACCGAAAAAAATTAAAATTTTGACTTTTACATTTGTGTTCATATTTTCCTTATTTGGCATTCAATCTTCAATCTGCAAAAACTTTCTTTGGACGACTTTTCATCCTCTTTCCATTTGTGGTAGCAGAAAGTACCTACCACGTTTCGTTTCTTCAGAATCATCATCAGGTTCATATTTTCTTATGGCGCCATCTCAGATTTTTTCACCATGAAATATGTAGCCAATTTTTTGTTAATACAACGGTATAACATATTTGAATGTTTATATCGCATTTAGGCCCAGAATTTTAATAAAACATGATAAAAATTGTTTTTCCATCTAATCACAATTGCCGTGAAAACAAAAGTTTATCTACTTTGTTAACTCAAACGTCAAGAAACGATTCGCGATACATTGCAGCCGCGTTTTCAGCATTTCTTCTGGCAGTAGCATAAACAAATAACATGTCAACCTTTTCGTCGTTAGAGTAATCCATTGTAAGCCAATAAAACACAATCGTATTAAACAAGTTTCTTGACGTTTGAATTGACAAAGTAGATAAACTTTTCTTTTCACGGCAATTATTGTGATTAGATTCAATTTTTTTTATCATGTTTTATTAAAATTCTGGGCCTAAATGCGATTTAAACACACAAATATGTCGTATCATTTTATTCAGAAAAAATGGGCTATTTCATGATGAAAAAATTTAAGTTGGCGCCATAAGAAAAAATGAACCTGACGATGATTCTGAGGAAATGAAACGTAGTAGGTACTTTCTGCTACGACAAATGGAAAGAGGATGAAAAGTCGCCCCAAGAAAGTTTTTGCAGATTTAAGATTGAATGCCAAATAAGGAAAATATGAACACAAATGTAAAAGTCAAAATTTTAGAGAGATTATCAACTTCTGCAAACGGCACTTCTATCACATGGGCGACTATCGTGTAGTGGAAGTCGACTACAATGTTAACTGCAAATGGGCGACAGAAAGGGTCTAAGAAATCGTTCATAGTAGGGGAGGTGGGCCTAAGACGGGATACTTTTCATTTCAAATTTTCTGAAGCACAAGTATACAGACAAATAGGACTCAATTATGGTGATTGTCATTCTCTAAGGAATTGTGCATCACATGGTTACCATGGTTTTGATTAAATTTGAAAAATATAGTCTGAAAAAATTAATATTTAGATATACTTGGGCCGCCCAACAGACGGAGTGATCACGCTGCAAACATGAGTTCTAGACGGGACCACTATCAATTTAGGACGACAGAACCGCAGTGATGCGCTTTCTTTAGACCCAACGAAGCCGCATCACTCCAATTAGGTCGTCATAAATTAATATTGGCCCCGCTAGAGCACGTTCTTGCAGGGTGATCACTCCGTCTGTTGGGCGGCCCAAGTATAGATGATCAGTTTCCCGTTTTACCTACTAGTGTTGGTAAAACGGGAAATAACATTAAGGTAAAACGGGATACGAATTTTGCACAGTAGATGTATCCTTAAAGTTTATTTTTATGAAAAATGCCCCGAAACAATAGAAGATTATTATTATTAAACATATTTGCACACATCACAAACAAATGTGTCCTCATCGTCTTCCGCACCGGCGCAAGCATCACGGCAACTAAAGCACCTTATCCAACCCTCGCCTGGGATATCCCGTTTTACCTTTACGTAGAAATCCCGTTTTACCTACACTCTACAGCCATAGATTTAAATTTAGCGCTTAAAGACTGTGTCAAACTGGCAGCAATGGTTCATGCATAAAATCCAACCTAACCTAATCGTGTTCGCGTAAACACAGCCCCGACTGAATACCACGAGTTTTGCACATACTAGGAATTTGGTAGGTAGGTAATCACAAATATTAGCTCGACACTTTATAGTTTATATCAATCTTAAAAATGAGAATATTTCCGTTTTACTTGCAAAATTGCCTCAACAACAACACTCGCCAAGAGTAATGGTACACGGTGATATGTTAATCGTAGTAGAACTAAACAGCGAGGTTGCCGTGTTGTTAAAAAAGCTTTTCCCGTTTTACCTACATATCCCGTTTTAAGCCCACTTCCCCTACAGGTTTGGGAAAGAGAAACTAATTATTGCAAGAATGGTTTTCAGAAATCCCTGAAAATAATTGTTAAGTCTCTAAGTTTACTGCTAGAGGGCGTTCTAGTCAGAGTCAACAAAAGACAGGGTTTTCTCAAAAATACACGCAGGTAAAAGTTAGATTAAAAATACGATAACGGCAATCTGGAATAAATTTTGCATAAATTTGGTTCACCACTTTATGCTCTACATAATCAAATAAGAGTTTGGGAAGTGGAACTTCTGGTTGTGGAGATGTATGTAACTTCGGTTTGGTTTAAGAAAACCGCACATCGATATCTATTTAAAATTTTCAAGAAAATAAAAAAGTCGGTCTTTCAAATAGTGCCCCCTAGCAATCACAACAGAAACCAGAAAGACTTAATTTATAAAACATAATATGATTATACAGAGTACCTACTTTTCAACGATACTAAGTTTGCCAAATTCAGGTAAACCAAATCTAAGTTAGAAGAATCTCCACAACCAGAGGTTACCCTCTCTCCTCAGCTTCCATGTAAAGTTTAACCAAAATTCCAATACCTCGGCATATTTTAGAGAAAATCCTGTTTTTTGTTCACCTTGACTATTGCGCCCTCTAGCAGCCACTATCAATATTACTTTTTCTTTCTCGACGCCGGATCATGAACGGTTCCTTTCTTATTTGAACACTCGATACAATGTACTTACTATAAACGCCAAAACTGCTGTTCGACTTTACGGTTTAATTCCGCTTAAAATGCCATAACCAATAATTACATTCTGAGGCAAAAAAAACCTTAGCAACTGTCCGCCAATTAAAGTTTTAAAAGTGGATGTAAACTATTTTATTTTAATGACAACAAACGTGTCAGCCTTGCACTAGTAAACAAAGGGCATCAAAAAGATAGATAAATAATCACGTTCTTTTAACGAAAAATCACATCGTCTGTGGGGGGCGGGGCTGACGAAAACAGCAACGTCCGGCATAAACGATTCGCATCGCAAACTGGAACGTCACTTTTGGAATTTATAGTACATAGTGATTAACTTAAGTAAAATGAAATTTTCTCCGAAAATTGAGAATTTCCTTGTTACGTTTTTCTAAACCACTTTTCTAAACCGATTTTCTAGTTAGTCACTCAAAAGACAAAATATTGTTCAACTTTTGTTTTCGAAAATAGGTTTCAATATTTAGACGGCGTGTAATACGATCAAAATCAAGTAAAAAAGTCTATATAAATATGGACCCGCAGACCAACAGTTTTCGCGATATGAGCGATTTTCTTTTTCTATAGCTTAAACGAGTTAATTTGAATGTTTTGTTTATTTTTCAATATTCAATGTGTACTACATAACAATCATCAAAGAATATGTTCGAAATGTCCTCCTTCAACATCGACACAGGATCTACATCTCCTTAGAAGGGATCTGCGTATCTACTTTGTCAAAAAAACCGGTTTTGTTCGAATTGTTTGACAACTTTGTTCAATTCGTATTTTGCCCTTGCTGTTAGGGAGCACCTGGACGAAACATTTCACGGTAGATGGATAGGAGGTGGGGATCCATTCCATCGCCCCCTAGGCCTCCCGATTTAACGCCTTTGAATTTTTGAATAAAAAGTTTACTATACACAACCTTGCCGAGTTGCAGCTGTGAATTGAACAAAGTTTGGCTTTCCTTTCTAAGAAGATGTAGGTCCTGTGTCGATGTTGAAGGAGGACATTTCTAACATCTTTATTGATAATAATAAATTGTTATGTAGTGCTGAATATTGAATAATGAACAAAATATTCAAATTAACTCGTTTAAGCTATCGAAAAAGAAACTCGCTCATACCTCGAAAACGGTTGCCCTGCGGATCCATATTTATTTAGACTTTTTAACTTGCTTTTGATAGTATTACATGCCCTCTAAATATTGAATTTTTTTTTTCAACGCCCTGTATATTAAGCCAAACGATTCAATTTTCAAATAGTTTATTTCGGGTCATATCATTAAATACGAATACCCTAATAACATTAGTCATATGTATATACCGGGTGGGGATTTAGTGTATAATCGGCTCTTATCTCTGGAACTATTTAAGATATCAAAATGAAATTTTGCACGAATGTGGGGAACCACATGGAGCATTTCCCAAAATTTCAGTATCTACAAACCTTCCCAGTCAACGGTGCCCGATCCATCAGCATCAATTTCCTCAATCATGTCATCCAATTCGTCTTCACTCAGTTTCTCATCCAGTTCACTTAGAATTTCCCTTAAAACGTCAGTAGTTATAAATCCATTGCCTGCAATGTTAAGCAATTTTAATTCAAAATTAATTTATTCAGCCAATAATTTTTTGCATTTCGCAATTTCAATTTTCACCTTTTTTATAAGGTACCGAAGATCTAAAACAAAAATCTAAATCTAACACTGTCAATCAATTGGTTCGTGTTTACACTTTTTCACACATTGCGAGTACTAACCTAACACTCGAATCGTTTAGGGAATTCCAAAAATTCAATACAGGTTGTTTCTTTAAAAGAAATAAAGTGTAGCGCCGTACAGAAGACAATCTGTAAAACTAATAGGGCTTCATTATGTTCCTAGAAAAACGTTCGTTGTTGTGTATTTGTAAGAACTACGAGACCAAAATCTTAGCAGATTTACGCACAAGTGAATCTTGTAAATGCCAAAAGATAAAGAAAGCATGTGTTATGTTAGAGTCTCTGATGTTAGAGTGGTGTTGCAGAAGAATTAAGAACTACTCACCCTCTTTGTCATACAGCCTAAACGCTCCTTTAAGTTCCAGTTGAATTGCGTCTGTATCTTCATCTTCTTCAACTATGAAGCGAGCGGCCATATTTGCAAATTCTTCGAAACTCACCTCTCCATTACCATCTTCATCAATTTCAGTTATTATGGTCTGAAATTTAAAAAAGAAACGAACGCACAGTAATTTTTAATAATTTGTCTGTCTAACCTGGAGTTCCTCGCCTACTAATTGCGTTCCTAACATGTCTAAAATTGTGCCGATCATGTCTGTTCCAATATACCCTTTCTTGTCAACATCAAATGCATCGAATGTAGATTGGAGCACTGCAACATATAATGCACGTTTTAAAATTTTAATATATTATTTGTTTCGGATACTTACTTAATACTTGTTCCTTATCTAAGTCATCCTACGGACAAAACCAAGTAATTATAATTAGTATTGAGTAATAATTTGTTACTTATTTTTTATTACCATTTTGCAAAAGAATTATACAGCTTAACGCACGCTCTCTCAAGTTAATCTTCAGCTCAATAGTTTATATGCAAGGAAGGCAAGTTACTGGAGGGGATGTTGCAGCAGGATAAAATAGAACACTTCTTTTTATTAGCTAATTAGAGATCACTGCAGTCCTTAAATAGGTCAAGAATTAAAGTCTTTTTGTTCTGAGTAACAGACGTCCAGGCGATTCAGTTAAAACCCTCATTGATGTTATTAAATTCAGTTATTTGATAGATAAATAATTCGTTTTAAATTTTGCAACAGAAAATTAGTGGTTCTGTAAAGTTCATAACGTTCAGTTATTGTACAAGGTGTTTTATTTCAAGCCATAAGTACCTTGTTGGAAAACTTTTAAAAAGTTTGCAAGTAGGTTATTCCTAACTTCTACTTCCCGACCGGGTCGGGAAATTTTCCACCCGGGTGGAAAATTCAGTTCCTATCTGATTTCACACTTAAGTAGGTATTTATTATGTAGTAAACTTGGAATAAAATTTCCTACCGTTTTGCTTGAGTGTATTTTGTACTCCAACTGACTACCAGACATATTTTACCACCAGAAATACTCTTTCATATTCAGTTATTTTATTGTCAAAAAACGATGCTTGTCAGTTTAATAATTAATAAAAATATAAATGTCAATTTCAAGAATTATCGAAAATGCCTTATTTAAAATATAAAACGAATTATTTATTCCTTTATTGTTCATTAAAATGATTGTGAAAAAATAGTAGAAGTACGTACCTCGCTGGAAAATTTCGTTACAGCCTCGCGCTATAGATGACAGCGGCGCTTCGGGCCTTGGTCATCTATCTAGCCCTCGGCTGTAATGAAATGTTTTCCACCCCGGCGCATAATATACTACGCATCTTTAATTTTAATTTTATACCCTTTGAGTTTGAAAACGCCTGAAACTCACTCTTTCTTAACAGCCTCGGCTCAATTGAACATAGTCGGACTGTTTTTTTTTAACTAAAACGGAACTGAATGTATCAAAAATTACCCTCAGCGAGGTACAAATATACTGATATATTAAATGACTGCAACTAATAATAATAATAATATTTTTGTCCTACAAAATAGAAAACCGACTTCAATATACAATGAGAACATCATCAATGTAGTCGAATTCAATTACGCATTATTAAGGATAACTCAAAAACTACTGCGGTCAGATCTTGATCAATTCTATATGGGACCACATGAGAACCACCAGCTTTCAAATAGAAAAAGAATCATCAAAATCGGTTCACATAGAAAAAAGTTCTGAAGTAACACACATAAAAAAATACAGTCGAATTGAGAACCACCTCCTTTTTTGAAGTCGGTTATATACTACTTTGTTTAAAAATGCAAACGGGATCAACCAACGCCTGTCCCAGACCAAGACGTACTGCAGCTGGCGTGACGTCACAGTAAGGGATAGAGCACCTAGAGACCGCCATTTTGTGTCCTACTGACAGCTTTTACTCGAGTAAACTGGGTTAATTGACTTGGCTTTTTGGTTTCCTGTATCTTAAAAAAAAACAAAACTTGCAATTTCGCTCTTTGCTAATAATTTCGTTATTTGCCAACATTTCTATGAAAACAAGTTTGCTACTGACGTTTCATGCACTTTCAAATACAGTCAGATTTATTTTTCATTATTGGCGCAATATTGGATTCTAATATCGTTAAATACCTTATTTTTTCTAGAAACAATAACTTCTTCTTCATCTTCTTTGTAGGCTTGTAGTCTGTCCATATCAACTTGCCTTTCCATCCTATCTACCATCTTATCTACTGTTACGAAACGCCCATTTCGTTCCACCCTGTAACAATATCTTGGACCCAACAAATAGATTTCCTATACCATATGGTAGGTACTGCTGAGGCTTGTCGATATTTTTCTTGCTTTGTGTGCTTGTTCTATGATTTCTCTAGTGAGGGCACCATTACTCCGAGATATGTGAACACCATAACTTGCTCTATTATGGCGTTCTTCAGTTCCAGTGATCACCTTAGTGGGTCCTTGCTGATTGTCATTGTTTTTTGAATGCGATCTATGTATTTTGCTGCAATAAATTCAGATTATTTTACTGGTCTTTGGCACAGGGAACAAAATTATTTAAATTCTTCTTAAAGTAACTTCCAGATTAGTGATGTTGTTTCACGACTCGTTGATGGAAGTCCATTTTTAGAATTTTGTACTTCGAAAAATATCCGTTTATTGTAGGTTGCCGATTTCAGACAAAAATGTAATTTAATTTAATATGTCAACCCAAAGAACACAGTACAAAATCTATATTTAAGCAAGTTCGATAGTACATATTAAATAACAAATAACGCCACTAAATTATTGTTTATTCTTTTACAGCCCAATGCACATAATAATAGGTATTAGTTGGTAATTGGCAGATTTGAATAAGATTTCATATATTATGTTTAATCATCACCGCCCGTCATAACTTCCATAAATTCTGAAAGAAAGCGGAAAATATTTATGTTTTTGCTGTTCTTAATAAGTGTTTCCTTTACCATCAAAATCCACAGTTCCTGATCCATCAGAATCAATTTCTTGAATCATCATATCCAGTTCTTCATTGGTGATATTGCTGTCAAGCTCTTTTAGAATTTCTCTGAGAACTTCTGTGGTGATATATCCATTGCCTGTGGGAGTTTTAAGATATAGTTTAATAACTTTCACTTTAATTTAGATGACAATACTAAACGATCGTAAGTACCTTCTTTATCGTACAATCGGAAAGCTTCTTTAAGTTCTGCCTGCATCGCTTCAGCATCCTCTTCCACCATAAACCGTGCAGCGAGGATAACGAACTCCGCAAATTCAAGTTCCCCCGAACCTTTTAAAAAATGGCTTAATCCACGCATTTATACAGTTTTTAAAAAAATCCTACCATCTTCATCTACTTCTGCAATGATGTCAGCGAGTTGTTTTTCTGTTGTTTGTATTCCAAGCATCCCTAGGATTGTTCCTATCATTACCACTCCGATACTGCCTTTTTTCTCTACGTCAAAGGTATCGAAAGCGTTCTTTAGCACTAACGTACGACAAAAAAAAACTTTTGTTAACTCCCTGTGTAGACCACATACTTAGATATCGTGGTGGCAAAAGCAAAAATGTGGTAACCTTTATTGCCCGAAATAAACAACGTTTCGCATTGTCAATTAAGAACTGTAAATTTTGGTCTATCGCAGCGCGAAAATTAGAGATAATCTTGTTTAATCGTTTCGTGATTAACTTTGAGTTTTCTAACTTTTGATATGGAGTTTTATATTGGGCAGGAAAGTTAGTAGTAAGGTTACTATAAAGCAGGAATGTAGACAATACAAGGAAAATGAAAATGTGATATCAGATTATAGCGTTATAAAATATAAATATTTTTCACTTACGTGCTATTTGGTCTTTATTTAGATCATCCGCCTGTAATCAAACATCATTATTATTACTATTTTTAAGCATATTCCTGCTTGTTACCATCTTGCTTAAGAAATGATGAAAGTTTGGCGCAAATTACGACAAGAACCACGGATACCTGGAGATTTTACCGTATGTTTCATCTTTCTTATAACTTTATGCATTCTCGAAATAGAAATGCAACTGTCGAGCATTTTTTTAAAATATCGCTCGGCTTTAATTATCAGTGTAATAGGCGTACATCCAGTGCTGTACCTAAATATTTTGGCGTTATAGATTTTGGAGTAAGATATTCGGCAGCTCAGGTTATCAAACTAACACCTGAAAATGATTCTGCGATTTGTTAATCAATAAATCACTGGATTAACCGGACCTCAGGTCTACATTGAGAAAAAAAAATTTTTTGATTGGTAGGTTGAGACGCCTTCTGCTGATTTTTTGTATTTATCGTTCACCATTAAATCGATTTTGAGAAGTGATCAAGGTCTCCCAGGATTCACCTGAAAGTCAGTTATCCTTTTCATTAACTCACATACTTTTGCCTGGTCGGCAATGGTCTGAAGCAGGGAGACCCACTGTCGGCGGTGCTCTTTAATCTGTTAATAGAGCAAATTATAAGAAACAGTGATGTAAACAGGGATGGTACAGTGCTTAAGAACTCACACCAGTGTATAGCGTATGCTGATGATGTAACATTGATAGCAAGAACAAAGGAAGAATTGAAAGATCTTGTAAAGCTGCTAGGAGATGAAGCAAGAATGTATGGAATAAAGATAAACGAGCTAAAGACAAAGTACATGACGACAAGGAAAGCAAAAGAAGAGGAAGCACATCTGAGCGTGAGAAGTGGAAAAGATGGAAAGAGTATATTTGAAAAAGTGGCAAGTTTAAATTTTTTGGGAACGGAAATTACAAGAAACAACGACCAACTAAAAGAAATTGAAAAAAATAATAATGATACCTAGGTAGCAGAAGTGCTGGGGCTATGAGGACAGTGCTGAGGGGCAAGAATATTTGAGGAATATTACTTATTTCAACATTAATTTAAAGGCGTCAGGGACGTGTATATAAGTAGGTAATCGTAAGGAAGTTCGACAAAGAAAACAATTCTGAAACAAAAATCTAAAAAATTAAAATATGGAATTTTACTTTTTTTAACTTGGTCACGAAGTTGCTAACACCACGCATAATATTCTCGGCTTTTTAATAGTTCAGCAGTTATTCGTATACCAGTGTATTTCAACCAAGTGGTTCCTTAAAAGTTCTTGAACTTCCCATGACTATTTTATGTCGAAAATTTGGAACGGAAACTTGGTGCTTCCGAAATGTTTCAATAAAATGTTTTCATTCATGAGCTACTTCCGGTTACACGGAAGTTGACTCCAATTTTGTTGTTGAATGGAATGGAATATAATAATTTTCGCTAGATTCTTGAATTCTATGTATTTTCTAAAATGGCGTCGATAGTGGGTGCATCAATATTTCTACAGTTAACTCTTTTTGAGATGGTTATATTTTTTCAGAAATTGGACACTGGCATAGCTGTATTTAAAATTGCAAGTCTCGGCCAATTTTCAAGCTTCGGCCAGGTACAAAATTTTGTTCAGTTATAGTCCAGATTATACAATCTTTTTCAGTAAAATATTGGAATAGGGCTTAGTGTCCGAATTAGAGCACTTTCCAATATGTTACCAGAAATGCATAATAATAGTAATGGTCCCGCCTTCAAATCGTCTGACGACAGTGTCTGCGATGGCTCGTTGTATCCTGTGAGCATTTTAAAAACTACATTATGTCCCGGAACACGGCGAAATTTATTTCTCGCTCTCATTCACTCATTGTGTATACGTTATCATTTCGTTTAAGTACTTTGTGTGTCGGCGATGGCGTCAGCGGCGTCAATGGGTAGGTACGTATTGCACAGAGTTGGTAGACTGTCGTCCTTAGGTTGGGTGGGGTCGACTCCCAAAGAGGTTAGGTTTTCTTGCGTTTTTACATTATCTTTTCTTAAAAAAATTCGTGTATCAGGTCTATGTCAGTTAAGTGATCTGTTTCAAAATGGGGCATTTTCTTTCAGCACTGACTAACTGGTAAATGCAAGCAATCGCGGACATACATAAGTAATGGTAAATATGCAAACCGTTCACTTTAAGACTATTGATGTATTAATGCAATTCTTTTAAAAAAATACGTATAATTCGGAAATATAATGAACGTATAGCATTTCATTTAAAATAATTAAGTTGTGTACAGCTCCCCGAGGAAACTCACGAAAAGAACACTATTCAGAAGCGTTAACCGTTTGTTCCAAATTCATCATCATAAAGTTTTCAGTCCGAAGACTGGTTGGACGCGTACCTCCATCCTTTCCTATCCTGAGCTGACCTACGCATTTCCCCAAAAGTTGAACATCTTACATACCTAACTATTTGAGAGCAGTAGTCTAATCTGGGCCTACCCCTACTTCTTTTTATTCCTATTTCTGACTCTAGCATGTGGCGAACTAAGCCTTCGTGCCTCAGGAGGTATCCTACCATCCCATCTCTCCTATTTCTTACTTTCATCCATAAATTTCGCTTTTCTCCAACTCTTTCTAATACCTCTCTGTTGCTAACCTTATCTATTCACGGTATTTTCATCATGCGTCTATAGCACCACATTTCAAATGCTTCTAATATTTTCCTATCCGCTTCTCCTATCATCCAAGTTTCGCACCCGCACACTGCCGAACTCCATACAAGCGTTTTTAAGAGTCTCTTCCAAGTTTCTACATTTATCTACATTTATCATTTATTCTTTGTTTTATATCCTACCATCGCGAATTATTTGACTTCCTAAATTGCAGAAATCTGAGACTCCCTCTACCTTCTCGTTTCCAATTTGTATTTTCGTTTTAGTCCTATTTTCACACCCCCTACACACCAAAATTTTGGTTTTCTTTTTTTTTGAACTTCATACCATAGCCCTCCGTCAAAACCGCTTCCATTTCGTTCAGAGCACTTCCTAGTTCTTCTTTGCTAGATCCTAATAATGCTACATCATCCGCGAATCTAAGCATATTAATAGTTTGGCCCTGTATATTAATTCCAGCAGATATTCTGTCTTTAACAATATTAATTGCCTCTTCGATATATAAATTGAAAACTAGAGGCGATAACGCACATCCTTTCCTCACTCCCTTTCGGATATCTACTTCTCTATGTTCCTGCTCAAATTCTATAACTGCCGTTTGCTCTTTGTGTATATCATGAATTACCCTCCTATCCCTATACTTCATCCCTACATTTTTGAGCATTTCGAACATCTTCCATTTTACATTGTGGAAGGCTTTTTCCAAATCTACAAATCCTATATATAAGAATCAAATTAGGTACTACAGGAAGTTCTAAAAATTAAAGAAAAAACACAGTAGCTTGAAATACCCCCTATACTTGGGCCGCCGAACAGACGGAGTGATCATCATGCAAGAACGTGCTCTAGGCGGGACCACTATCAATTTAGGACAACCGAACCGCAGTGATGCGCTTTCTTTAGACCCAACGAAGTCGCATCACTTCAATTCGGTCGTCATAAATTACTATTGGCCCCGCTAGAGCACGTTTTTGCAGGGTGATCACTCCGTCTGTTGGGCGGCCCAAGTATAGATATTGTTTTCACATTGCTCCTGCAAATATATTAAGTCTGAAGATTTTTAGTTTCAAGAAACTACTTGCGCAAAACTTAAACAATAGATAGACCAGAAATATCTCATACAATCTCATAATAAAAAATCGATTAAGAAATCCAAAACTGGAGTAACTTAGCTATGTAAAAATGCAGAGTATATTGTACAGATGAATCGGGTGACGCGACGGTCTATGTAAGTTCAGTTTTCATTATAATAGAGAATTAGAAATAAAAGATCATCTGTAAAATGTATAATTAAAACGCAATAGACGAAGTACACACTAGTATGCCCATTATTAATTTCAAATGAATGTACAAAGAGCAAGTTAGTTGCCCTGGTGGTAGCCAACGTTCTCATCAGGATATAAACAAGAAAGAGAATGGACAAAATATAGGATAGATTCATTAATTTGTAAGTACGCCTCTGTTCAGCTTTAATTACAATTATACAATGTAAGCATACTGAGACTTAGTACTCTCATTGAGCGCAAGACGCGTCACGTGTGTTACTATACATTTTTATTTTATACCCGCTTTCTGTCTCTGGCAGTCTATCAAATACCTATTCGATCAGACTGGAAGTATATTTACAATTTTAAACAACTATAACATACTTAATTGCCGAAGTTAGTGCAACAGACAGTTATTATTGTCTTCGATGCAATCATTCTTGATTTATTTCTAACAGAACGCAAGGAAGTGCTAATTTATTGCACATGGGAATGCGTACTGTCTGATTTCAAATGGCTTGGTATTTAATCCTCATAGCCTGCCAAATGCCAAAGAATATCTGCGATAATTAAATTTTAAATTCCTATAACTTTTCGTTTACGGACATATAATACGAAAATATAATACGGGAAATAATATGTTAGACTATGTCGGTTGTCTTTAAAACACGCGCATTAACGAAAACAATATTATAATCTGTGGAAGAATAAAATATTTATTCCCTAGAAAAGGAAATCACTATTTCTTTGCTTTTACAGTCTGTCAATGGGAACTCTAATTAGGCTTTTCAGGGAAAAACTTAAGCATAATTTAAGCATTTAAGCTGTCACCTAAAATTGTGATTTTTTAAATGGTACGTTTTATATTTTAGAATCCTCGTCATATAGGGTGGTCCTCCACCTTTGTCGTTGACGGATATAATTGATGTTCCTCACGGTTCCATAGTCTTTGACATACACGTGCGCATACTATGGCCTCGTAGTTCCTTGAAATCCCGCGCAGCGCGACTTCGCGGATTTGGTCCCAAGGGTACTTTTGATTTCACGATCGGTGACTTGGTGCTCCTTCGTGCTAACCCAATTTTTTCTCTCTCCTTTCCGGGACGCTTATATTTCTGGTAATAATTTTTTTCAAGGTACGGGGACAGATGAAGCGAAATATATTTTGATTAAATTGGACTCAACGATTTTCTGCATGTACCCACCTGGTTGTTAGGCAATTAAGCTTGCATTTTGAAATTCCCCTTCTATGTCTAATTTTCGAGGACATTCACTCATGTCAAGCACTTTCCAAGAATTTGAAGAATAACTTTACTCAAAGAAAATTGCTGTGCCAGAAAAGTTGACAAGATGTAAGTGCGTTTTTTCAGGCGCCTAATAGTATATCACATAAGAAGCATGGAAGGTGGCATCAGTGTATGATTGACACTTTCTATTGAAGCATGTATGTATACTAACCATCCCTAATGCTAAGGTTTCCTAGAAAAGCGATGCTGTAACGGCCGTAATATAACGGTGAGTGACGTCATGAGGAGCGCTTCCATATATGTATAAGAATTACAGTGATTTCCCAGGAAGCACTATACTATAAAAGTGGTGCAGTTATATCTTAGACGGTGGCAGTACGGAAACGTTTCCTGACGGTGAAGTTTGACAGAACGGTGGTTATATAATATAATTTGCATTTCAGATTCAATTTTTCTCACAGAGCACAGAGGGCTCGGTCACATGATGTTTGTAAACCTACAGAGTAAATTAATTCATTGTAAATAGTTTTTTATGATATAGTGCAGCAAAATGTGTCTGGCAGTAATGAATAGGTTGCCGGCTTTAAATCAAAAGGCTATCAGAAAACTCAGTTCAAATAGAAATAAGAATGCGACTAAGATCGCCCATTGAACAATATTAATGCCTCACCATAGTCATAGTCGTACATGTAAAATGAATTTTCCAGCTTTACATTCTTTAGTCACCGCTATGATTTCCATATTTTTCTTTTTCCGTATTTTTTTAGTTTCTGGTTTCCTAGGAAAGCAGCCGTAATATAGCTTAGCGGTAGCAGACGTCAAGAAAAGCATTTCCAAATGTAACAGTCATAGTAGTTTCCTAGGAAGCGATACTGAACACTGCAGCGTAGTAATACGATGTCGTCATAAAAAGACGGTGGCAGTGCGGCGGATAAGAGTAAACCAGTCGTCAAAGTTGGAGGGTGCAGTTTGACGTAACGGTGGTTTATTTTAGTTTTAATTGGTCACATGACATTTGTTAGCTGTCGTGCACTGAAACACGGCCACAGAGTATAATAATTTATTAAAGTTACTTAAAATTTATTGCGATAAGAGATGTTCTGGTAGTAATAAACAACATGCGATGAGTTTGTTTACAGAAGATGACGAAATATTAATCGATTTTTACAGAAACAATTTGGACGCATCAGCCTACACAAACGAAGATCTAAACTGAATAACCGCGCCGTTAAATTTTCTAACTTTACATCTAAAGCCACCACGATGACGGCCGCCTTATTCCGGTCGCTCTACGGCGGTATGTTATACAGGGTGATTGGGGAGGATCCCCCAATATTTGGAGAAGGTATTTAGGAGATCAAAACGATCAAAGAAAGTCTATTGAACACATGGTCAAACATCAACCGTTAGTGAGATATTATTGAAACTAGTCTTTACTTAAGTGAATTAATTACAATGTATTAGTGGAACAAATGTTTATATTGTATTGCAAATTACAACATCGATTACAGAAGAATACAAAAACCGAAATTATTTAATTAAATTCTCAAAAATACCCCCATTCACCTCCATCATCGATCAGCCCCTTCGTGGATTGCATGATTAGCTCGTTGGAGGGCGCGGTGATTTCCTCATATGACTCTTACGCAATTGATAATTTGACCGATTTAAAGTTTTAAAGCATCCCGAAAAGCCTGAATCGGCATCAATGGTGATATGACTAATTCACTTAGGTAAAGACTATTTTCAATAATATCTCAGTAATGGGTGATATTTGACCATGTGTATATTAGCCTTTTATGTTCGTTTTGGTCTCCTACACACCTTCTCCAAATATTGGGGATCCTCTCCAATTACCCTGTATATGACGCTATATGATATACTAGGGCCGCCGAACAGATAGAGTGATCACCCAGCAAGAATGTTCTCTAGCGGGGTCAATATTAATTTTTGACGACCGAAAAAGAGTAATTCGACTTCGTTGGGTCTAAAGCAGGCACATCACTGTAGTTCGGTCGTCATAAATTAATAGTGGCCCCCCCCTAGAGCTCGTGATTGCAGGGTGATCACTCTATCTGTTCGGCGACCCAAGTATAGTACCACTTTTCTAGGAAACCGTAGCCTTAGAAACCTGAAAGTAACATTTTATTTAATGACTTCTTATTTATTTTAGTAAATTTTAAAATTTAAAAGCAGCCTACCATGACTATATTCGTTTAGCACATGAAAGGTGTGTTACTAATTTTCAGGGAACAAAATATTTACTTTCTGGGACACTTCAGCAACTTCTGATTGAGAGCAATCTATAGAAGCATCGCTGTTTTCTTCCATTTCCGTCTTGCACGCTAGCACCAAGTGATTTTCTCAAACATAAGTAAATTTGTGAATGTGAAACGTGAAACGTGACGTGGTAATTATTGCAGCAAACATTAAAATTTCCAAGCTGCCTACAATATTTGAATATACCTACGTGCCCGATTAGCTGCTTTCATCCTGCACGTGCGTTATTATAACGCGCATCCTTAACACATGGGATAGACGAAATTTTCAACTTTTGGGTCATAGATTAATCTATTTAACAGTATTATTCTACGAGCGAGTTATTAAAGAGTATGAAAGTTTCAAGCACGAGTTACAGGCGACTGTTTTAATTCATTGGAGTAACAATTAATCAAAAAATTTCTTGAAAATTTGGATACTAACTGACACTGACAGGGTTATATGTAAGGGATGATAAAATATTGCCATTTTAGGATAAATCTTGTTGCAAACTTGTACAGCAGCCGACGTCTAACGGCTAACGCTATTAAGACTTTTTTTATTGAACATGATAAACAGACTGGGTATTATGTTTGCTGTTTCCGAAAGTTTGAAATGACTGTACACAATACTCATAATATTCTGAATACGCGTATATTTAAAGATATGAAATGGACAAATTGTAAAATTATTGAGATCTCCTAAATATGCTACCACAAAAATTGTTTCTACTCAATAGACTTTTGAAATATTTCAGAAAAACAAAGAACGCAGCTTCGTTTTTGGCTAGTAACTTCCTTTATGTAAACACGTTTGAATGGTTGTCTATTTTTTCTTATGAGCTCATGCTGTATTATCACTTATAATAGCCCAAGGGCAGAGTTGTCAGTACTTAGTAATTGAAATTACTTTGAAGTATTTGAATTACTTTAAATATTTTAAATACTAGTATTTAAATACTTTTTTTCTCATGAACAAAGTAATTGGTATTTCAATTAGCAATTACTCTACTAAAGTAATTGGTATTTTGTAATTGAAAAAAGTATTTTAATTACTTGAAAGTATTTTAATTACTTAAAAGTATTTGTAAATACTTTCAAAAGTAATTCAATTCTTTTTTTATTGATGGATGCAAGTTACAACCCGCAGTTTGCAGTTGCAGAGTTGAATCGCGTTTCCATATTAGGTATTTATTCTATGTAGGAATAAAGTGCTGGGAGGTGCTCAGTAGCCGCCACAAGTGCAATACCTAGTTTTCAAAGGTAGGTTTAATATACAATAATTACGCCGAATGTACGGCTAACACCTTTTTACATTTGTGGAGAATTTTTGTTGTTGAGTTTAAAAACTAAACGTTTGATTGCATAAAATTTAAATTTATATGTTTAGTTTCTTTGTTTCCGCAAACCTGAATTAGTAGACTGTAGATTATGTAAAGTCGGGGATTATGGACGGTTACTTCCAGTAGGAATCAGATCAGGTCGGTAAGTGAAGTTTGTTACTGGTGTTGATAAAGGAAAATTGATACTAATTGCCTTACTGCGCACAAGCATTTTACTTTTTTATTTTTTATTATTTCGGTTAGAATATTTTTAAATAATAACTTCTTAAAGTAATTAGTATTTGAGTAATTAAAATACTTAAGTAATTGGTAATTGAATTACTTTCTAGTCAAAGTATTTAAATACTTTAGTAATTGAAATTACTTTGTAGGAAAAGGAATTGAAAAGTATTTAATTACTTTTTGAAAGTAATTTTGACAACTCTGCCCAAGGGTCTTGATAATTCGAAATAACTTGATACATTTTCGAAAGCGGGTTGCTCGGCAACATCCCGACGCCGAAGGCGGAGGTATGTTGCCACAGAGAAACCCGCTTGAGGAAATTTATCAAGTTATTTCGAATTATCAAGACTCGAGGGCTATTCGGTAAGAAAATTTTTTGCCCAAAAAGAACAGTTTGTTAAAAAGAAATTAAAATTGAAAAGAACAATCTTGGAAATGACATATTGTGCAAAAAATTCGACAGCAGTGCAAAATAGACATTTTTCCGTTGGTACAGTAATCCAGATGACATAAGTGAAAATAGCCCATAAGCACTCTTCAGTTAAATGTTCTCCTGATTGGCTGTCTTTGAACACGTGACTGTAGATACACAAATTCTATTGGATTATTGTATAGGTAAAAAATTTTCACTGAAATAAATAGATCATCTCTACTTAAAACAGTAACATATAAAATTACATAGCGTTAAAAATGTGGTTCCCAATTTTCTGAAAAAAAATATAGGTACTTAACAAAATTTAATGAAAACTTCTATTAAGTAATGAAAGACGACCACTCTCATTCAAAAGTTTCTTTCTAACGCCGATACAAGTTCTTCTTGCAAGGAGAAACAGCAAGAAAATGTAAGCAGATATTTTTGGTCAATATTGAAAAAGTTGCAAACGAGGGTGTAAATATGTAAAATGTTGCGAAAAGTCTATATAACGGTTTTGTATTAATCCTTTATTAATACTACTGTTCATTAGAAAAAAAATCCGTTAACTTTTTAAAATATCTATTTCATTTTTATACTTAACATCTATACGTAAGTATAATAAAAAAAAAATCTCCTTGCATTTATTTAAATTCATTAGTTTTTGATTCTGACACCACAACATTAATTTTTTTGACTAGATTATTAATTTGTAATTTGTAGCAAATACGTACTAACAAGAACAATAAATACTCTTATTCTAGCAGTTTATTTTCGTATTTGCAGTATTGCGGCGTTGGTAAACTTTCATAAATATGTTCCTGAATTTGCTCGTTTTCCAAAGTAACTTTTTCCTCCAAACTAGATCGGCTTTTTCTTGAAGAAAGTTCAGCACCTATGTAACTAATTCCGCTCAATCCGCTGCTCTCTGAAGGAGTCCTTATTTTGACTACCTTCCTGCCGAATGGTCTTTCTGGTGTTGGAGTAAGATAATCAGGAAAACAGTTGTTTAATTTAGTCTTCTTCTGATCACGATTGTATCCTTTAGGCATAACTAACGCTTGGGTGGTTTTGCTTCCTACTATTATGATTCTTTTGTTGCCTGCTATTAATTTTGGATTTTTTCTGATGTAAAAGAAAACTATGATTCCTGTTAGAACTGATGTTAATAAGACAACACCACAAGCGATTCCTATTACCAGTCTTACTTCATCATCATCATTTTGTGGGGGATTGCATGTTTCGGGTTCCTCTTTTCTTTCCATGCATTCAAGAGCACTGACTGGCTTATCAGTCGCATACACCAAACACATAGAGTACATTGTCTGCGGTTTCATGCCTTCCATTACAATTGTTCCTGATATGTCGCTCACAGTTACGGAATCGGTCAAGTTGTTACTATTATACCACACTAATTTGAAATTTTTGGCATCACCACTGATATCTAGAACATACACCCCTGTATCTGAATAAAGACCAAAGAATGTGAATACAATCTCTTGATAAGGACTTGGTGTAATGTGGAAGGATGAAGACCACTCGCTATTCGGTAGTAGTATCCTCGTCAGGTCAGTATATTTTATAGTAATATGCAAGGTTCTTTCAACTGGCGGAGGTATTGTTGTTTCTATAGTCGATTGGGTAGTGGTTTTACAATTAAGATTTACCTCCTCCAGTGGTTGATAATCAAAGTTATTACACCTTATAAGATTGCTGTTATTTACTGCTAAATAATAGAGAACAAATTCTTGGAACCAAAGCAAGGCACAATCGCAATACCAAGCATTTTCACTCAACAGTAAGCACGCATTGCATTTTTTCAAACTGTTGAAAATTCCTTCTTCCAGTGTCGACAGTTCATTTGAAGACAGATCCAAAAATTCGAGAGTTTCTAGAAACTGGAATGTGTTAACGTCAAGTTTATTCAGGGCATTGCCTTTTAATGCCAAGGATTTTAAATTTGGCGCGTTTTGAAAGGAATTATTTGTAAGAAACTGCAGTTTGTTTGCTGATAGGTCGAGTGTCTCTAATTTTGGTAGGAAACTTGATTTTGTGCCTGAAATTCAAAAACAAGAATTAATTATTATTGTGCAGTAAGTTAATTGAATTTTTGTTTAAATGATTTTTGTGAACGATTTTCAACATTTCCCCTTTAATCAGACATTGATGCGCATAATTTACCAAGCAGTGCGTCATTTCATTTTAAATATACTTTCATTCCAAAATGTGTACAGAAACCACTCGTTTCGTCTTATAGGACCCATCAATGCGGAGTTTCCGTTATGCCCTTCCAATAAGGAGAAAGTGAAAATTTCGTGCTAATGAACGACAACGCCTGTTCTTATACAGCGAGAGTGGTTGCGGCTTGCGTGCTCAAGAACAATATGGAGCTTATGGTCGCAGTCCGGTCCTAAGCCCCATAGAGAACCTGTCGGACCAGCTCAAAAGAGGAGACCTTAATAGTAGCTCCCGGTTGCATACAATACGCACGCTGCGTGACCATTACACTATATCAGTAAAATGACGTTTAAGTAATCCCTTATTGGAAAACATCGCCAACGATCTCCGTGGGTGTTCGGGTATCGTACAGATCTACCATTTTGTTCTCCTACGGCTGACGAGTTCTGATCCCGTAGGGGTTTGATATATGTAGTTTGCTAGTTTTTTAAATCATCATTTTTCCAAAAAATGCGTGTGTCTGGTGCGAGGGCAAGTAAATGGTCTGTTTCAAAAATGCGTTCTCTCAGCTTTAGTTTTTTACACTTCCAAAATGCGTGCGTATTGTATGCAACCGGGAGCTACTATTAAGGTCTCGCCTCAAAAGAAGGGTTAAGAGGCGGCTGCCAGTTTCTAACACCTTGGCGGAGTTCCGAATTGCGATGTCTGAATAATTGAATGGTACCTATACATCAAGCATTCGTATACGAAATCTTATCTAATCCATGCCAAATTGACTTGATGCAATAATTATAGCTAGAGGTTGAAATACTCAATATTAAATGTGAATTATTATTTAATTTTAATTTTTTGTTTTTGATGAAATTTTTTATAATGCTTTTTTATTGTTTTGCCCTAATTTTCTTTTGTTGTTAAAGGAATTAAATACACCTTCCACAAAATTGTTCTTCCCTATTACATTTTCTAAAAAATAAGATATGATTGAAGAAAAAACACCTGAAACAAATTTACACTGATATATACGAGTGTTAACTTTCAAAGCCGCTCATAGGAAATTAACATTGTAAGTAACGTTTTTGTGAATTCCTGCTCCCTATTTTAACTTACAAGAAAGCTAATGGTATCAAATAAAAGACAAAATTATTCCGCATCCGACAATAAATAAAAGGGCAAGAATACGTTGTAATTTGCATATATTGTAACCATTTCTTTTTTTACTTTTTAAACTGTGATTAACAAATTTGTCTCTGTTGCTAAGCAACATGTTTGCTTGTGCGAATATTTCTGACAGTTTGTCAGCGGGTTTTGCAAAAGCGTAGAGAATAAAAATTAAAATGGATAATAATTACTCAAATGTAGAAAGGGTATTTATGGTGAAAACCTTCTATGGGGGGTCTAGTTTAAGGGTAGTTAGAGATTTGTTTTCTGTTCAGTTTAATAACAGACCGGAGACCGCGATACCTTCCACATCAACAATTCGAAGTTATATCAGAAAATTTTAAGAAACTGCCAATATTTCTACAGAATCAGAAGCTATGGGTGGTAAATATTAATAATTTTTGTTAACAATGTTCAAATTACATTAGGGTTCTGTAGGAAATCGAAGACATGGAGCTTATAATGTATTGGAAGAGCGTGTTTTGGGAATGATCAATGCAGATCCAAAACTGAGTACAAGAGTCATTGCCCGTCACTTAAATGTTTCAAATATCGCGGTATTCAAGATACTAAAGAAACATAGGTACCACCCTTTTAAGCCCCAGTGCCATCAAGAGAACTTCGAAAGGGATGAAGAAGCCAGGCGCATATTTTCTGAAGACATGCAGGAGCGTGCGAATCAAGTCGCGACTTCTTGTCTTCTATCTGTTTCACAGACGAATGTACGTTTACCCTGAATAACGAACCAAATGTGCAAGACACTCGACACTGGGCTCAAGAAAACCCTAGGCTAAACCTTAGTATAAGGACCCAGTACCCTAAAAAAATTAATATTTGGTGTGGAATTTTTAATAATAGAATTATTGGCCCATTTGAAATTATTGGTAATTTAAATACAAATACTTATTTGGAACTCTTAATAAATGAGGTAGGCCCTGCTTTGAATGAAGCTGCAAGAGACAATCGGGAGATCTGGTTCCAACAAGATGGCTGCCCTGTACATTTTGGTGTTCCTGTTACAGATTTCTTGGACGGAGCTTTTCCAAATCATTGGATAGGTCGCGGAGGCACTATAAATTGGCCAGCTAGATCTCCCGACTTGGCACCTTGTGACTTCTTTCTTTGGGGTCACCTGAAAAGCAAAATTTACAGAATTCGCCATCCAGATATGATTTAACAAATAAATACTTCGCGAACTACCAATATATAACGTTTTATTTAAATATTTACCGGTTTCAGGATTCACAAAGATCCCATCATCAGAAATGTACGAAAAATTGTAAACAAATTATTATGACAGTTGACAAGGAAACTAAAATTGACAAAACAATACAAAGAATAATGATATCCATGAAAAAAGATAACTAGATAACTGAATTTCAGTATTTACCTACGGGGTATAAGAAAAACACAAAGGAAAATCGAATACCTCGTAGCTTGAAGGGAAAAAACAATGAATTTAAAGAAAACCATATTGGAAAAAACAATAAATTCAATTGAAAAAACCTTCAAGTGAAATATCAGAACAGAAAAAACTAAATAAACAAAATATCCATGGAATCTTGACAACTGCCAACTGCTAATCTTGAAATAAACTCTGTGGTCAAGTCTATGTGTTCTGTCTTGACAACTGCCAACTGCTAGAATTGTAATAAACTAAAAAAGAGAGAAATAAGTCAAAAAAACGGCATAATGGCAAAAAAGAAATAAGTCAAGGATTAAGATGGAGAGACTGTTGTTGAATAATTAATTCAAGAATCAATCCTAATAATACCAATAATAAAACAAAAAGAAGAAAAAGAATCCCATATTGCCAAATAACCTCGAAGGTCCATGGTTTATATGGGCTAGCAAATAAACTGTAATTGATTATTGAACTAATGTCATAATGGCAATAAGAGAACCTGTCCTACCGAGATATGAGAATCATTTTGATCAAAAGACATTTACAAAAGTTTAAATAAACTAGATTGTATTAAATCTACTTGGTCATTAAGTAAGTTACAATTTTTATCATTTTTATGTTTATAAATTTCCATAGACTCTAATATATCTAACTGATAACTTTTTACAAAATTAAACAATAATTTAGTATTTTCTAAAGGAGGGAATCGATGATTGTTATCAAAGAAATGATTAGCAAAACTTGAATGATCGTTTTTTAAACGAAACGATCGTAAATGTTCATTATATCTAATACGTATAGATCTGCCAGTTTGTCCTATATAAATGCTGTTACAGTCTAAGCAATTTAGTTGATAAACACCTGTGTGGTCAAGTTTATGTGTTCTGTCTTTACTGTTAAATAGAATATGTGATAATATATTTGAAGGTTTAAATGTGACCTGTATGTTGTTTTTTCTTAAAATACTGGCAATCTTTTCAGAAATATTTCCAAAATAAGTAATTCTGCAAAATTTGGTAACTTTATCATTACATAATTTAGGATATATGTTGTTACAAGCAATTTTAAATTTTTTATTGTTAATGATTCTATTGATGATTTCAATTTTAAAACCATTATTTATAGCAATTGTTCTAATTACATTTAGTTCTTTATTCAATTTATCCAAAGATAGTGGTACTGTAAAGGCCCTGTGTATCATAGAATTGTAAGCAGAAATTTTTTGACAAAATGGGTGAAATGAATTTGATGAAAGAGTAATATCTGTATACGTTGGCTTCCTAAAAATATCGAAAGTTATTTTATTATATTCATTTATTAAAGTTAAATCTAAGAAATTAATTTTGTGTTCAGTTTCTATTTCTTTTGTAAATTTTATTTTTGGGTGAATACTGTTCAAAAAATTTTGAAAATTGTCTAATTGTCTTGTTGTTCCTTTAAAGCAAGCAATTATATCATCTACATATCTATACCAAAATAGAATATGTTGTTTGCCTAATTCTGAATTCATAATTTTTTCTTCAATATCTGACATGAAAATATCTGCTAATAAAGGACTAATTGGAGAACCCATAGCAAGACCTAAATTTTGAGTATAATATTTATTATTAAACTGGAGATAATTTTGTTCAATACAAAGTTGGAAAGCAGTAATAATATCATTTTTTATAACAATATTAGTATGAGTTTTATCTAAAATATTTTCAATTAATTTCAAGCATTCATTAGGAGGAATATTAGGGAACATATTTGTAACATCAAAAGAAACCAAAAAAGACCCTGTAGGAATATTTTTATTTTTGATATTGTTAATTAATTCTAAATAATTTTTTAAACTAAATTTGGATTTAAAATTTGTTGTAGTTTTAAATATATTATTAATGTTTTTAGCTAAATTTCTTGTGGGAGCATTAATATATGATACTACTGGTCTTATAGGTGTATTAATTTTATGGTTTTTGATTAGTCCATATAATTTAGGGGCACGTGCATTCATATTAATTAATCTTAATTTTTCAAAATTGTTATCAAAAATACTGTTGCAATTTTTTAACCAATCCTTTAATTTAGTTTGAAAATGTTTTGTTGGATCTTTTTTTAGTTCAGTTAAGTTTTCATTTCTAATAAAATTTTGCATCTTTGTTATATATTCATCTTTAGGTAAAATTACTATAGCATTGGATTTGTCCGCTTTGGAAACTATCAAATTATCTTTATTAATTTTTTCTTTAATAGAATTAATGGTACTTTTATCAATTTTATCAATTTTATTAATGATTAAGTTTTTGTACTGAAAAGTATTATGAATTTTATTTCTAATGTTCTGAGAATCATCATCCTTTTTTAAAGCTACCTCAATTTCTGAAATTAAAATTTCGGTTCTATTAATATTGTTTATATTAGGGGCAAATTTTGGACCTTTTGATAGTAATTCTGTTTCATTTTTGTCAAAAACTGTATTACTGTAATTGATAAATTTGGAACTAAACATTGATTTATTAGAATTGTTGTTATAGACGTCAGTTTTGTTACAATTTTGAATATAGTTTAAATTTTCTAACTTCTTTCGTTGTGTAAGGTATTTTTTATGTATGACTTTACTAATACTGTCTCTAATTATGTCATCTAAACTGTCAAACTCTATAGCGTGTAATTTGTATGAAAGTTCAGAGTGTAAAACTTTAATGTAGTGATTTAATACGTATCTGTTTATATTGGGTTCTACATTCTTCTTTCAGCCAAGTTCTCTGGGCAGCTTTAAGTGCCTTATCTGCTGCAATAGTGTTACTTCTCGTTGTGATATGTACATATTTGGGAACAATCTTCATTCTTAAACATTCTTGATTAAACCAAATGTTTTGACTTATTTTTCTCTGTTTAAGTTTAAGCTTCTTGTATAGTCTTTCTTGAACTGCCGTGCTGGCATTTTTTATGTAGTTAATATCTTCTTGTTTTACTTTTTGGTAGAAGTTCATGATTTAACAAATAAATACTTCGCGAACTACCAATATATAACGTTTTATTTAAATATTTACCGGTTTCAGGATTCACAAAGATCCCATCATCAGAAATGTACGAAAAATTGTAAACAAATTATTATGACAGTTGACAAGGAAACTAAAATTGACAAAACAATACAAAGAATAATGATATCCATGAAAAAAGATAACTAGATAACTGAATTTCAGTATTTACCTACGGGGTATAAGAAAAACACAAAGGAAAATCGAATACCTCGTAGCTTGAAGGGAAAAAACAATGAATTTAAAGAAAACCATATTGGAAAAAACAATAAATTCAATTGAAAAAACCTTCAAGTGAAATATCAGAACAGAAAAAACTAAATAAACAAAATATCCATGGAATCTTGACAACTGCCAACTGCTAATCTTGAAATAAACTCTGTGGTCAAGTCTATGTGTTCTGTCTTGACAACTGCCAACTGCTAGAATTGTAATAAACTAAAAAAGAGAGAAATAACAGTAAAGACAGAACACATAAACTTGACCACACAGGTGTTTATCAACTAAATTGCTTAGACTGTAACAGCATTTATATAGGACAAACTGGCAGATCTATACGTATTAGATATAATGAACATTTACGATCGTTTCGTTTAAAAAACGATCATTCAAGTTTTGCTAATCATTTCTTTGATAACAATCATCGATTCCCTCCTTTAGAAAATACTAAATTATTGTTTAATTTTGTAAAAAGTTATCAGTTAGATATATTAGAGTCTATGGAAATTTATAAACATAAAAATGATAAAAATTGTAACTTACTTAATGACCAAGTAGATTTAATACAATCTAGTTTATTTAAACTTTTGTAAATGCCTTTTGATCAAAATGATTCTCATGTCTCGGTAGGACAGGTTCTCTTATTGCCATTATGACATTAGTTCAATAATCAATTACAGTTTATTTGCTAGCCCATATAAACCATGGACCTTCGAGGTTATTTGGCAATATGGGATTCTTTTTCTTCTTTTTGTTTTATTATTGGTATTATTAGGATTGATTCTTGAATTAATTATTCAACAACAGTCTCTCCATCTTAATCCTTGACTTATTTCTTTTTTGCCATTATGCCGTTTTTTTTGACTTATTTCTCTCTTTTTTAGTTTATTACAATTCTAGCAGTTGGCAGTTGTCAAGACAGAACACATAGACTTGACCACAGAGTTTATTTCAAGATTAGCAGTTGGCAGTTGTCAAGATTCCATGGATATTTTGTTTATTTAGTTTTTTCTGTTCTGATATTTCACTTGAAGGTTTTTTCAATTGAATTTATTGTTTTTTCCAATATGGTTTTCTTTAAATTCATTGTTTTTTCCCTTCAAGCTACGAGGTATTCGATTTTCCTTTGTGTTTTTCTTATACCCCGTAGGTAAATACTGAAATTCAGTTATCTAGTTATCTTTTTTCATGGATATCATTATTCTTTGTATTGTTTTGTCAATTTTAGTTTCCTTGTCAACTGTCATAATAATTTGTTTACAATTTTTCGTACATTTCTGATGATGGGATCTTTGTGAATCCTGAAACCGGTAAATATTTAAATAAAACGTTATATATTGGTAGTTCGCGAAGTATTTATTTGTTAAATCATGAACTTCTACCAAAAAGTAAAACAAGAAGATATTAACTACATCCAGATATGAATTCTTTGAGGGAAATAATCGAATGTGCTTTAATTAATGAAAGGCAACTAGCCAATGTTACAACAGGCTTGGGTATTGCTTAGTCCAAAATGGTGGATTATTTGAATACTTACTGTAATTGATGTAACTTATGTTAAAATTTATTATTAGGTATTATTACAGTCTTAATCTTACTGACATTTTTGTTTTGTTCATTTCGACGATGTTATTAGATTAAACCGAAAATAATCTATAACTCTTTAAACCATCAATATTTATAAAAGCAACATTTACAAATTTAGTAATTTCCTATGAGCGGCTTTGAAAGTTAACACTCGGTATTAGCGGTCCGGTGTAGATAATGGGGAACACCAGCTCAGTCGAACTTACAACTTTTAGTACTATACCATCAAGCGCAAATGTAATATGTATCGTGTGCCACAAAAGAAATTTGATAAAGAGTTGAGCTAAGCGAGAAATCTGTATCTGAAGAGTTAATAAAATCTGCCCGCCTTCCCCTTCAACCGCTGCGCCAATAGCAATAATGGTCGCTACGCCGAATGAATAAAGTGGGGACAGAATCAACGCTCGTTTAAATTATGCGTTTCAAAGAGATACAAGGTTTGGCATTTAATTTTTGCTAAATTAAGTCTGAAATAAAAAACTGAAAGTTACGGGATTTGCTTGAACTAGTAAACTACTGATTAAAAGCATTTTTAAAATTTGGGTGTTCTCCGCATTGTTGTTAATGTATACTTTTGCTGATATTTGACCCGGAACTTGACTTAAAAGCAACCTAGTTTCCTTCCAAAACTAGGTATATGGATATACAACGCCTAGAAATTTCAGATAGCACGAAACCAATGGTATTTATGTATATTTTAGAAAGGAAAGGCGAGTTGTATGATGAAAAATGGCGCTATATACGATCGCGGAATCGAAACGCTGTGAACACCATAATAGAACATGAAATACTTTTAATCAAAAAGTTTTAGAGAACCAAATTTCATATAAAAAACAAAGATGAATAAATATAGCCTACCTTGTTGCATGACGACGAGAGGCGACCGAAATTAAACTATACAGAACTCATTTCATAAAATTAAACTGCATAAGTAATTAATATGCAAGAGACAAAAAATATATTTAGTTCTCCATTTGAAACTACTACGCCACAAAAATCTGATGGGACAGACAGCATATAGAGTGTGAGTAAAAAGTCTGGAACTAATTCGATACAAAATTCAGGATTTCGCACTCTGACGTAATCGTTCATTTCTTTAAATGGCTTCCCATACATTTGAAGTCGTAGTTGGATAGTGGCTAAAATTACGAATTCACTGATATGCCGCAGTATGACATTGACATTGAGAGTTTTCGAAATAATCAAGTTTAAAGAAAAACCAAAAACTCGCAAGGAAAATGAGTTGGCCATGGAATATTGACAGTTTAATTGATTGGACACGAAAACAATTGAAGTTTCCAATTAAATTCTAACAGTTCAGCATTGTTTTGCGGGTTTCTGTTTGTTATTTCATAATTTTGTTAATTATTTTGTAAAATTAATAGTGGAAATTTGTGCGATATTGTTTAAGCCAAAGCCAAAGAATTGAAATTTTGATGATGACTGGTTATGGCGACCAAAGTAGAACACAAGCAGAGGTGTCATTCATTGAAAGGTCATTAACGGCTGAAACTTATAGAAATTTTTAAGAGATGATTTAATTCCCGCCCTTGCTGTTCTCTACCCAAATCATGAAGATCCGGATTTATCAAACAATACTTTATGGTACCAACATGACGGCGCTCCTGCACACTTTGCAGTGATGGTTCAGATTATTTAGACAAAATTTTTCCCAACAGATGGATTGGTAGGAAGGATGCCATTGAGTGGCCTGCATGATCCCCCGATCTTACCCCACTAGATTTTTTTGTGGGGTTATCTTAAAAGCAAAATTTATTTTAACCGGCCAAATACAATTTCTGAATTATAGCAGAGAATCCGATTAGAGCAATTCGACCAGGCACCCTCCGCAATGTTCCACAGGAATTTCGATTAGGTTCTGTGTTGCCAACAAGTGCATAGATGGTAATTTGAACACAAATTTTAAATGTTGTTTCTAGTAAATTAATGTTATTTTATCAAATTTACATCGTTTTCAATCAATTAAACTGTCAATATTCCAGGGCTAACTCATTTTCCTTGGGAGTTTTTCTTTTTTCTTTAAAATTGATCGTTTCGAAAAATATCAATGTCAGTATCATACTGTGGCAAATCATTGAATTCGTAATTTCAGCCACTGCAGCTTGAAAAGTATGGGGAGCCATTTAAAAAACCGACGATGACATCACAGCCCGAAATCAAGACTATCGGAAAACGACAATTATCAAAAAAGATGCACTTTAAAAAAATAGGTTGACATGTTCGAGCGTTTTTTAAGAAATGATTCTTGCATTTTTTATCGAATTACACTGTATAGTTCCTTATTCTCTACTTATACAGGGTGATCTATAATGAGTGTAACAAACTTCGAGAGTAGATAGAATACTTAAAAATAATGCGAAAAGTTCTAACCAACGTATGTCCGAAAATGTTGACTAAGCGAGACACAGGTTGTTGAAATTTCTTAAAAAATGTGTTATTTTTTAATATCTGGAAAACTAACAAATTTGGGGTATATTACTTTATTGAAGTTTTATATTAACTTATAAATTTTTAATTTTGTACTCTCACCATTGGCGTCACTACGAGGTGGGAAGGCCACACTTATTACTGAAACTATGTGACGCTACTGGCTTACACAGATATGTGTACGTGTATATGTGTATTTCAATCTTCGTTTTATTTAAATCTCTCTTTGACTTTTTCCGTACAAAGCATAGTTTCAGAGATAAATAATTTTGTACAACATGGTGCGTAGTTCGCGTTTTTAAAAACGAAATTATCAGCCATCTTTGTGACAGTAAAGCCTTGTTAATATCGAACTGGCGTGTAAATACTCAAGAATAGAAGAAAACAGTTGAACATAGTAAATAACAACACAAGCAGATATTAATTTTTTTCAACACTCTGTTTAGTTTCCATTTTTGGACAAATGTTCATTAGGGATTTTCTCAATATTTTGAAATTTTCTATCTGCCCTCGAAGTTTGTTACACTCATTATAGGTCATCCTGTATAATATGTACTTTCATACTTGAAATGAAAGGTGCAGAAGCAAAATTAATTTCTTACCGGTAAGGTGGTGTAAGAAAATTCCATTCTCCAAACAATTATGGATCTGAAGAGATTCCAAACTTCCATCAATACCTTCTAAGAAAAATTCTTCCACAGTGATAGTTTTACTCTTCGTGGAACATCCGAAGATAAATGATCGTAGTTTCATATCTCTAAACGAATTCCTCTTAAGTGTGGTAATTTCAGAATCATCGATTTGTAGTACAGAAAGATTTTCAAAAGTGGGAGATATGAAGGCATGATTCTCAATGTTGAAAAGATTGGTATCTATTATGGCAAGTGATGTTATTTTAAATGGTATTCCATCTAACCATCCCTTTTGTATTGTGCCGTCGATGAAATCGCAACTTAGCAAAGTTAGGCCAATTTCCACGCAGGCTGTCTAAAACATTTTTTTTATAATTAATTATACGTAAAATTAAATCAGTAGGCATTTTATATCTGATAGAAAAGAACTTCAGGTAAGTAACCCCTTTTGGGGGTATATTCACTCCCTAGAGTATTTCATTCCTTAGTACGACCGCAGACAACACAGACAACATTGTTGTTTGTGGTACAACAAAACATTGGATAAGTAAGGGGGGGGGGGGGGGCTGTAGTAAGGTGGCGAACGGGATAACTTGACGAACGTTTTTACTTTAAAACTAGAAATAAAATATTCATAATTCTATCACGGCGCCGCGCCGCCATCTATCGGTTGGTGAACGACCGAAATTCTGTCTGTTACAGAGCGGTACAGTAACCATTAGGTATCTACGTTTGTGTAGCACGTGTTGAAATTGTATTATTCATACATATTTAATTAGTGATTTGTGGACCAAGGGAAGAAAATAATCAATTGGACGACTAATTAAATTAAAATATTTTAGATTTTAATAATCTGAAAAGTTTTTAATAGCTGCCGGGGCAGTATAATACTTGGGGATGCCAAGAACCAAAGAAATACAGATGGTGGACATTGTTCCGCAATATATTATTAGCGACGACGCATAAGAAGTTCAAGGTGAATTACGAGCTATATTAAAGCTGTTTCACGCTATGAAATACTCGAAGCAACACTTTGGTGTTACTTAAGAAAATGAGGGAAAATCAAGATTTGTCAGAATGTTGTGGTACCCCAGCAGCTCAACTATCGAAGAAGATAATTGTTTTTATCTAACTTGTCAGAGAACCACCAAAAAGCGAAAATTGGATACACTGCTCCAAATGCCAAGAATTGTGTCACGAAGCTTTAAATGTTTATGAGGGTCAAGCAGAGTTTGTTTGCGATATATGTGGCTGTAGTGTCTCACTGTCCCGCAGTCCCTCGATAAAATTTTTCACAGGCAGGCTTTCTAAGAACCCCTCCGGGGCTGTTGGATATCTCAACTGGACCAAATGGGCGATGTCGGCTTCGAACTCGTTCAGAGTCTTGTTGGAATGTTGAGACCTACCCTTAAGTTGAACCTGGTGGGCCTACTGGAGGTGTTGATGGCCGCTTAACGCTTAATCACTCTGTTGTTCCGTTGTCACGGTGTCCAGGATATTCAAGGCGCCTCGCCTACTTGAACTGCAATCACTGAATTGGCTACCTTCTCGGTACTGGCCCGTTGGTTCGCCGTTGCCGCTGTCTCCAACTGCTTAATGTAAGTGTGTCACGAGGACTTCCCATCAAATGTACGGGGCTTCACCTTAACCACAGGAGCTCTTCCTTTTTCTCCCAATCCAGTATCTTCTATATTCAAGGTCTTCTTCTTCTTTATTTCTGCCATTCTCCCATTTGTCTTTGATATCTCTTCATATACCACTTTTCTTATTTCTTGCGTTTCCTTTTCGAGTCGGGTCTCTAGTTTGGTTTCTATTGCAGCAATTTTCTAAGCTACCTACTTGTTCTTGACTCTTTCTATAGCTGATTTCATCTCTTCTTGATTGCTCTTCATTGCCTCTTCTAGGTTATTCGTCATCACTTATTGCTTATCCGTAGCGCGGTATAAAATGTTTTAAGCAGTTTTTGGGCAGTTTGATAAAGATGTGGTTTCTGTTTTCTGGACAAAACAATGTTATGCGGTCAGAAATTATGAGGTCACTTAAATTTAGCTTTGCATTAATTGCGTTAAATATAGAAAGTAAGTGATGGTTCATAAAGTATAAAATATTGCGTAGGTATGTGTTGGTCACCGCTCATGTAATTACAAATTATACCATTGTCTTGTTGCTCCATCGCTGCAGCACTTCTTGTTACCGACACAAGTCTTAAATCACTACCAGTCACTGCATGGCCAAAAACGTCCAAATTTTCACTCAATTCGGCAAACTTCCGCAAAATTCTTCAATCTTTCACAGACTTCCACAACTTTCTTCACTCTTCTTGGTTCCCAAATAGCACTTCTGACAACAGATATAACGTATTTCGAATGAACGCGATTTTATTTAACAGTGACTATTTTACAAATATTTGCAATTAACACGGTACATAAAATTTATAATCAACAATAAGCAGCGAACTAACAAGCAACAAGCAATTATACAAGAAGCAATAACAATTAACTAGCAGTAAACAATTAAACAATAGCAAATAATTAACTAACCCTAATCAATCCAACAAGACACAAATTAATAGTTCGAGCTTCTCTAAAAACACTTCTATAAATTCTCTAAAAACACTTCTATAAACAACGTTTAATTTCTTACGAGGAGTCTGGCTCTTTGCTCCAAACGACAATAAAAATGACCGAATGCAGTTTCTTAAAGGCAACATGCTTAAATGCAGAATTGTATGGTAACGTCTTGATGCACGTATGCAATTCAGCAGATAATTTATTCATATGCTTGAATGATTAACCGTAAACTTTTTCTCGGTCTCGAATGTTGTTTGGAAATTATCCCTCGTCTTCGATTCGGGATAATTTTCACAACATTCGAGACTCGAAAACATTTTCGGAAATAATTCAAGCACCATACTTGGGCCGCCGAACAGACGGAGTGATCACCCTGCAAGAACGTGCTCTAGCGGGGCCAATATTAATTCATGACGACCGAATTGGAGTGATGCGACTTCGTTGGGTCTAAAGAAAGCGCATCACTGCGGTTCGGTCGTCCTAAATTGATAGTGGTCCTCCCTAGAGCTCATGATTGCAGGGTGATCACTCCGTCTGTTGGGCGGCCCAAGTATAGGGAGATTACTTTCGGAAAAATGTTAGAAGTCGAGTCTCCTATAATATGCGTATTCTCATATTCATTAAATTATCTAGTCGAATTTGACTCGAACTTTTTATGTTGCCTGGATAATTTCCTGTTTTTCAAACTCAATTTTGTTGCCAGGCGGCAATTCGACTCATAAAACTGACTGAGCCTGAGCGCTCTTACTGACTGTCAATTTTATTCGTCAAATTGCTTGGCAACAAAATTTCGTTCAAAACAGAAATTTATCCCGTAAAATAAAAAGTACTCGTCAAATTACTGTTGAATATTTCCCGAGTAATAAAGATAAAGTGATGGCTCAAATTGGGTTTTAACGTTTCGTTTAATAAAAATAGTCATTGCGGGTAAAAATTTTTGATAAAAAGCTCGAGTCTAATTCGGCTGGATAATTGAATGAATATGAGAATCCGCATATTATGGAAGACTCGATTTTTAAACATTTTACAATCAACAAATACGAAATTGCAACCTCGTCATGGGAGCAAAAGGTAAGTAACATAATTATCGCTGTAATAGTTAGGGCTAACTTTTTTCGCTGTCATTCTGACAAAAACATCACGGCTTATGAGATTTTATACATATGAATTCAATTATCGCTGTAATTCGTTGATAATTGCATGGACTTTTTGTACAGGAGGGAAGTATTCAATTCAATAATTTTCAGACGCACCAAAACTTTATAGTAGTAGGTGTCATGATAATAATATTCGCATTACTTACTTCATTTGCCTGCAGCATCAGGATTATTTCTTCAGCACTATCGGCATTTGAACAAGTAACTGAACAGCCATCGAAAGTACATGTTCCTAATGTCAGTTTTGTTCTTGGCAAGTTGTAGAATTCATTAGGGTCATCGTCATCATCATATATAATGACTCGCTGATTGTTGAACGAGTCGTATATGACATAACTTAATAAAAGTACGAATGTCAATAGAGCAACTATAGACGCTGCCACGCGGTTACATTTATCGCAATGGCTTTTGCTGAAACAAATTTTAGGAACCAAATTAACCAGTAGAAGTGGAGTATATAAATATGTAATCAACAAGTGTTGAACTAACGCTTTCAAGAACAACAGTCTTGTGACGTATCAAACTAATACTTAATATATCTCTCTTGCAATAGAAAAGCGTCATATTATCATTCTTTTTAGATTAAGTTCAATTTATTTTAATATTTTGATTTGGGAAGTGGGTGCCCAATTTAACAATGAAGGATATTTTGACAGAATTCTAATATTTACAAAAAATTCATCGGACAAAAAAGAAATTTGCAGAATACCAGTTTTTCAGATTTTTTTCTAGATTGTTATTGGGCACAAAATTGCACAATATTGCTGCAATTAACTGAATAAGTTAAATAAGTGAGTTGGAAATGTACAGTGGAACTCCCTGTGTACGTAAATTGGAGAAGAATTTAGTTTAATCAAAAGGCAGAGTAAAAAACAGATGTATGAGAATCTGCTTTAGGCCTGCCGTTTACCACTTGTTAGAAGATGTACTACAGTATGCAGGTGTCCAAAACTAAGTGTGCACCATTGCTAATGTCACTATTATTGGACGCAAGTCAAGGTCTGTAAAAAGGTTGAAATAATAGCAGTCGAAAGTTTAAATGATGCTTATCCAGAATCTCGTGTTTAGATATTTTCAAATTATTCAAATAAGTAATTCATAAAAGACTAGTAATTTCTTGGACTTACGAAGGCTCTTTGGGCTTTTCTTCGCATATATCTAATTTCTTCTTAAACACCATAATCAGTCACATCGAGCACTTAGGTACTTAACAAGAGAGAACGACATTCTGTCCAATAATTTTCGAATATTTTCCCTATGCTGTGAAATGATACCCCACTTGATTCCGATAATTAGGTGTTCGATTTGCATACATATTTGTCACTTCTATCTATAACATTTGTATTGTCAATAAAACGCCAGAGTATCAATATGATTAGAGATAGTCAATAAACTATTGTGTCGTAGTTGGGATGCACACTGAATGAATTTTTCGTGCTGATCAAATTTACAGTGCTTCACAAATATTTTTATTTGTGTTATCACAAGTTCAAACAAAAGCTTTTCTGAATGTTTTGATTATAAAATTTAAATTTAGAAAACATAATTATTTCGGGCTTTCATTCTCAATATAAAATTGTCTCTTTCAAGTATTCCTTATCATACTGCCAAACGTTTTCTGTAGTTCGTAAATATAAAAGCCTTCTATTCAATGAACTCAACGTATAGACCATTTCTGGAGAAAAGAATGCTAGTTTCAGTGATACTCAAGACACTTCGAAATAACAATGGTATGTTACGGAGAGCAATTAGATCTCTCTTAAAAAGAGCCAGACTATGTGTCGAGAGGAACGGAGGCCATTTTGAGCAATTTTTATAGCAATTTTACAATGAAATTGTAATTATTTGAAAAATAACAATTAAACACTGTATTTTGAAAAAGGTTTATTTTAACGCCTAAATTCATTAGAATTTTTACTTTACTTGGTCTAAAGATTACGTACACGAAGTAATGACCCTAGTTTTATTTCGTGTGTCATAATCGTGAATTTCTGAGTAATGAACAAAATATGTTTCTGTTATTGAACACATACTGGCAGAGACTACAAAAGTACAAAGTAGTCAACGTACCTAAGTATTTTGTGTTCTTGAAATAATCGTCTCGTGGATATTCTGAACATACCTAGTTCTCCAGTTCCAGTTGCCCTTTTCTGAACCTTGAAGTCAGAGTTAGGGTCAGCCCCCAAAGTCCAAAATTCTATATCATACGTTATAATGCTTTCAAATTGTAAAATTTTAGCGTATTATAAAAATAATTTTATTTATAAAACGTTTTAGTACAAAATCTTTTAAAGGTATGCATGTAGGTATACACTGTAAACAAAAGTGTTTTCTCAGAATACATGCTTGATCATATCATTCTCAGCATTAAATCTGATGCTGCGGTTTCTTTGTATACATGGTAATAATGAAACCATATGCCACGCATCTATGTATTTATATAGGCTAAATCCGATAGAAATTACAGTTTTTGTTATTTGCACAAAGATAAAACTCATTCAGATACTCCATCTCGTTATTATCTCATATTACACCACATAATACCCAAAACATTTTCACGGTCAATTTTGGTGCCAATTGTGTTTTATCAGTAATTTTAGAAGTGCCATTTAGATGACAGCTCAATCTGCAAATATTGACCAGCTTTAGTAACAGCATTACTATTATATATTTTCTGCCAAGCGCAGAAAGTGGAAACGATTAAATTAACGGTGTATTTGTTAATAGTATGACCAAGTATACAGGGTGTTTCATTAACATTGGGAAATCTGTTAACTGGAGATTCTGCAGGTCAAATAATTACCATTGACCCGAAAATGCCTCATTCGAATGTTGATGGTTTAGGAAATACAGGGTGTTGAAAGTTACAATTTTATTTCCATTTTTTGCGTAACTACGAAATTTCTTAGGTTGTCGACTTTAAAATTTGCAATCCTATAGTTTTTCTTACGAGAAAAAAGATTCCAATAACATTTTTGACGCTGCCCTTAGAGTGCGCTACTTATAACCTATTGTTTTGATAAATTGACCCATAACTTTTTACCATGTACATCTAACGTCAAATCGGATCCTAAATCTGAACGAACAACCTTTTTTAAATAATAAATGTATTCTTGTCTCATTTTGATATTCCAGCCCATTTTCAAGAAAAAAACGACTTAATGCAGATAGTGTTTAAATTCCTAATTTGTTCTAATAGGTCGTTCCGCATTAAACAAAATATTATCCAGATAGCTGCGTTTTACAAACAGACAGTCGATAGTAATTTGACATTAGTTTTAAAGTGTTCAGTGTTAACCCAGCTTTTTCATTAACTTTATCCATAAATTTATCAAAAGTATTAAAAAATGCCGCGTCATAATGACTTTTCGAATAGTGATATGAGAGATATGATTTGTGTTTTTGCTCAAACCAATTTTAATTTGCTCGCTGCAGCCCGAAGGTATTTAGAGTTATACCCCAACGAAGTCAACCAAATCATAAATTATTTAGAAATCTGCACAATCGCTTAGGCGAAAGACGATCTTTCCGTCCAAAAGTTGAAAAATAGCGCTCCGAAGATTATTTCGCCTGAGCAGGAAGATGAGGTTTTGGTTAGATTGCACGAAAATCCAGGCGTAAGTAAACGTCGTTTAAGTGCGGCAACAGGCGTAAGAAGCTCTTCGATTCGGAGAATTTTGCACAAAGAGAAGCTTCACCCATACCACATTACTCCAGTGCAAAATTTGTTACTGAAAGATCCTCCTGCTCGTCTACGTTTCGCTGTTTTCTTACAAGAGCAGCAAGCCGTGGATCCTAATTTTTCGAACAAAATCCTCTTCACAGATGAGGCAACGTTTACTCGACGTGGAGTTTTCAACTGGCGAAACAATTATTTGTGGGATTCTGAAAACCCCCATGCCGTTAAAGAAAGACACTTCTCCAACATGAATTTAAGATCAATGTTTGGTGCTGCGTAATTTCAAATTTCTTTATTGGACCTTTTCAACTTCCATCCAATCTGAACGGTCCACTTTATTTAAATTTTCTTTAGTAAAATTTGTACGAACTGCTTGAAGAAGTACCACTTAATGTAAGGGAAAATATGTGGTTCATGCAGGACGGGGCGCCCGCACTTTTTTCCCGGCCGGTGCGGGAGTACTTGACAACGTCTTTCCACATCGGTGGATTGGCCGTGGAAGTGAATTTGCTTGGCCGCTTAGAAGCCCCGACTTAAATCCTCTGGATTTTTCGATGTGGTCTAGAATGAAAGATATGGTTTATAAAGAAGCTGTTGATTCATCCGATGAGCTCTGGCGAAGAATACAAGCGGCTGCCAATGAAATCAAAGGCAATCCAGGGAGCATTGTTTAGAACTCGGGGGGCCTCTCAGGAAAAGCATTGAAAAATGTATCCAAGTGAATTGTGGACACTTCCAGCAATTACTTTAAAATTTGACGTTTCCTAATTTTATTTTTCTTGTACCTAAGCGTTTGTAGTGAAATAAAATTTATTTTGTTAGCAGTACTTAATAAACGTTTCATTTCTAAGATTTAAACACTATCTGCATTATACTTGGGCCGCCGAACAGACGGAGTGATCACCCTGCAAGAACGTGCTCTAGGCGGGACCACTATCAATTTAGGACAACCGAACCGCAATGATGCGCTTTCTTTAGACCCAACGAAGTCGCATCACTCCAATTCGGTCGTCATAAATTACTATTGGCCCCGCTAGAGCACGTTCTTGCAGGGTGATCACTCCGTCTGTTGGGCGGCCCAAGTATAGGTCGTTTTTTCTTGAAAATGGGCTGGAATATCAAAATGAGACAAGAATATATTTATTATTTAAAAAAGGTTGGCCTTTCAGATTTTGGAGTCGATTTGACGTTAGATGTACATGGTACAAAGGTATGGGTCAATTTATCAAAGCAATAGGTTATAAGTAGCGCACTCTATGGGCAACGTCAAAAATGTTATTGTAATCTTTTTTTCCGCAAGAAAAACCATGGGATTGCAAATTTTCAAGTCGACAATCTAAGAAATGTCGCAGTTATGGCAAAAAATGGAAATAAAATTGTAACTTTCAACACCCTGTATTTCTTAAACCATTAACATTCGGATAAGGCATGTTCGGGTTAATGGTCATTAGTTGACCTGTAGAATCTCCAGTTAACGGATTTCCCATTAAAAAAATACATGTCATGGGAGATGACAGAATAAAAAATAGTGATGGAATAATTTTGCAATTGAGCAGATGTTGGAGCTCTTTTCATTCAAAATTTGTACCAAGTCATTTCACTATTTTGATCTAAAAGTAAACGTGGAGTATTATCATATACAATACAAGATAAATTTGTTTAACAGTAATTTCACTATGACCGTAAGTGTCACTGCTTTACGTTTGTGTGCCTATAGTTTCTCAACAGCTGCCACAACTTCAGGGGTTCAGGGTCAGGTTCTATCCCATTTTCTGAAAATATCAACCTCAGAAGCGTAGCTAATGTCAGATTTAAATTGAATTTTGTCCTCATTAAATTTAGCATATCTCTTTGTTTTCTATTTCTAAATCAAAATAAACAATAATGTTTTCCATATCTTCAAAATTCTATATCCTACCGACTGCGTTATGTTATAATTGTTTGTCATTTAATAAAAACTTCAAGTCACGAAGACATAATGTATTATTTAAAACTACAAATCAAGCACAATGCACATTCCCCCGGCTGTCTCCTTATTTTCGCAACACTTCTTTTCCATCCATTCTGATCCCTTCTTCTTTTTCGCGACTTGTCCGCCTTTGCAGGCATTTCTTCCATACCCTGTAATTCGGTGTTATTCCTTAAAATATCTGAGTATATTACAGCAACGTCATTATCAAAAGATTCACTTCATGAACTATGATTGTATTCTGAATGATCAGGGGAAAAAGGCTCGACATTGGACTCCAAATCATCATCAGAAGAACCTTCATTTGAAGTGCTTGGACCAGCCTCAGACTCCATAAGTGAAGTACCCTTCTTCAAGCTTCCATTTTCACCTATATAAAAAGAAGAAAAATATAAAGTTTATCATTAATTAAAGTACTTAAAGGCATTAGAAAGGTTACCTTTAACTACATCTATCTCCAGTACAGACTGCCGTACTCTTAATTGGGTGTCCATCTAGGCAATTGACTGCAGGTTTTCATATATGTAAGTTTAACTTATTCTACTATCTATTTCTATATAATTCTGTACCGGTAACTAAGGGGTACCTCAAAGTAAAGGGTTATTTATTGTTAACAGTTTTTCAGTGTTTATTGCTAAAGTTGAAGGACTCTCAAAGTCACACTTACTCGCAGTACCATCAGAACTGGTGTAGACAGAGTTGTTAGTTAATGATCTAAATGCGATCTATAAGTTACTCTGTATTAATGATGATCTAAATAAAATAAATATTACTTACCTCCTAATTTTTTACATTCATCATGAATCATTATAAAAACTAAAAAGGAACATGTTAATATATCGTGCCCACGTAGCTAGTAATTGCGGTTTATGCAAGGGGAATCTGAATACACTGCAATATTCCCGACTTGTAATTTGTTTTACAATTCGCGGTAACCGGTACGTAGCATTTTCGTATCATTTTATGTGAAGTTACCAGCGAGAACTCATGTAAATCACTTATAAACTACAGCTGATCCATCCCTAAATTAGGTAAAAATAAAAACGCGCAGGATATTCACCTATTCAGTAAACGCCAGATAGTCTCTGGCGGCAGCCTCCTATTTTGACGTCACACGCTAAGCTCCGCCTTACATTCCGGTCTGATAACTGTAGTAGGCCATGGTCTGACAGTGGTTAAATAGGGGCAAATAAAACACACATAGCCCAATCACATGATCGAATAGTTTAGGGACTTCGCTGATTAGGAAAGCAGGTTACACAATTCGCTGGTCGCAAGTAGGATAAGATTTTAAGCTTTCTTGTCATATTTACATTTTTGTTTTTTTTAGTTTTAAAAACATATGATGCCAAAATTAAAACTTCAAAAATGATATGCCTTATCCTATATATGTATAAAGACATAGTTTTAGAACCTATTGTTTAATATGTGAATTACAACTTTTACACGTTTTCTAAAAATATAAAATTCAATTAATTAGCTTAGTGTTATAAAAATGATACCAATTAATTAACATTTATGTACACTTAAATTTATGTACTGTATCGTGTACGTTGTCAGTAAAGTACAAAATATTAAAGGAATAACATTAATTTGCCTAATGATATTACTCGACGAGATATCATAGACTTTAGGAGCACAACCCATCTTATCCAGTGGTAAATTTTGAAGTCGGTATTCTCGATGTTCCTGTTCCATGTAACACGTTAGAGGTTTTCGCTGGTAGATATCTTCATCTCTGTTCTTCAAACGCCGTGTCCAGTCATTGTACCACTGGAGGTCACAGTCGCAGCGCAGCGGATTACCTGCCAAAAATACGTTGAGAAAAAAATGGCAGGAATAATACAAAATCTTAAGCTGACCGCACACGATCAATATTATTGACAATAATATTGACAATATCGTTATTTGACCAATCAAAACACGGTATTACTGGTCAAATCACGATATTGTCAATATTATTGTCAATAATATTGATCGTGTGCGGTCAGCTTAACATTTTGCAAGGGCAAGTCATTCAGTAAACGACTAAGTTATTCGTCAAATTTGTAACCTTAAATTACATCACCTGCCCTTGATCTGATCAGACATGGGCAGATCTAACCCATCGTCACCAGAAAGAGTCTGCCCTATCGAATTTATAATATCACCTGACCTTGATCTGACCCAACACGACCAGATTTTATCTATAAAGTTCCGGATTTTGTGGGTTGCCTAATAGAAACAGCCGTAATATACATGAAACTAACTGAAATATAGTCAACTATTTAAGGCTGCCATTTAAGATGCGTCTAGCACTTAAAAACATAGATTGAAAATTACTGAACCGATTTTAAGGAATCCAATGGTAAAGTAAAGAGAAAACTGTGGCGGTGGACAAGATACAAAATTCGTAATGAATTTCTAATTATCTTACTGTGGGTATGGTTAAGTCACATAATACCTTGCTGGAAAATTTCATTACAACCTCGCGCTATAGACGACTCGGCACGTAATATACTATTTGTTGACATTAATACGTTCATCCTCCATTCATGGTAATTTATTCTGAGATTACTTATTTCATTCTATTGTTAGTTTTGAACTTCCGCCGCATCTTAGTTTCTTAACAACAGCAAAGAAAGAAGATTCTTACCCATAATATCAAGACTCGTTAGAGTATCCATTACAAAATCCATGATGTCTTCTGAAATAACCGTCAATTTATTATTTTCTAAATTCAAAGTCTCCAACGAATTTAAATTTTCGAAAATGAGCGGTGGTAGTGTTTGAATACTGGAAGGAAGAGTTATAAATTTTCAAGAACATATATTTTCAGGCTTATACTTACTTGTTCTTTTTTAGGTTAAGAAAAGTTATGGAATCTCCATAGCCAAAGAAAGCTTCTTCACTAATCGTACTGATATCATTTGATCTCAAATCTAAATGGCGCAGTCTACGAAGGGGTCGTAAGGCTTCTGATGGTATCGTTTGAATTTTGTTGTCTCCCAAACGTAAGTATTGAAGATTTTCTGGACAAAGGGGTAAATTAGAAATCAAACACCTACGCATGAATTAATAGAAAACTTTGATTTAAAATTCGAAATAAGCGTGTTAATAATGGTAGGTATACCAAGTACTCTTTCCGTTAGAGCGATGAAAGAAGCGAACACATGACCGCGGAATGAATAGGACTCTGATGCCGAATTTGCTCAATTGCCGAATTAATTTGATCAATTGCAGAAATGCAGTAAGTGATCCGACTGACTAACCTGACGGAAACCTGACAGGCTTCGACGATTGAGCAAATTCGGCATCTGAGTCTAGCAATCAATGCCTATAAATAATTGTAGTTTCGTACACCTATACGCGAACTGGGAGGGAACCGAATAACATGGAACGTTTCGCAAGCGCTCGAGATTTTATTTAGTGAATTATCTTGGGGTTTCATATTTCCAATCACAGAATAAAAGTTTCAGCGTTTTCGTCGCTGGCGGTTTCTTCAAGAGAATTTCGATTTGTTGAAAATTAAAACTGCTTACGCAAATCTAGCGCATTTGTCTTTTAATCTTTTATATTTGTTACTGAATTTGTTTATACCTACTTTGATTCTTCGTTTAATTCCTCTGAATGTTACATACTTTTTTGTAAGCAATGTTACTGTTATTACGATTTTTATTTTACTTCTTTGCTGTTATTTGTCGATTATTTTCTTTTTGTGTTAATAAGGAAAAAATATTTAATATTTTCCCTTATTTAATCTGGCACTTCCTCCAGGATCCCAATCAACTGCCATTCTTCATTACTCACCATCCGCCATGGAACGCATTCAGCACACAGCAAGCATCACCGTCTCAATAGTAATCTTCGTCGGAAGACACTTTAGAGACCACCACGTTTATTTTGGACTCTAGTAAGCTTTCTAGAATTTCACCAGGCTGATTTCGAAGCCGTTTCGGTTAAGTCCCCAACTGCATAATATCCAAATTGACGTCGAAATGGGAACAATGCACCACAAGGCCGAACGCGCCCTCTTCTTACATAAACATGGATACATCATCCAGCAATTTACATAATCCCCGGGAACAAATCAAATATATTTCTCGGCATTTCGACACATTCAACCAACCTTCTTCCCTCGCAACACAACATATCCAGCAACCGTGGATGGTAAGGATCGCGCTAGCAGACCGTTCTACTCCAATTCGCTTCTTGATCCAGTCTCATAGATTAGTAAAAGTGGCATCCCATCTGGGCATCCCATATACCAGTATCAACCTAATGCAGCTTACGAATTTCATTATCATTAATTTGTTGTTTAAATGTGTTTCCTCACTTGCATTTTTCTAGTGGCACACAACATCTTTTATCCATATCAGTTGATACGGTGCAAATGGGCCGATCGTATAATTGTCTAATTCTGCTTCAAAATTGCGATTTTTATTGTACTTTGCCGCCGGGTTGGTAGGCAACTTTGTTTTTCATCCTGCTTTGCTCCCCTTGACTTCGCATAAATATATTAAATCCAACATTACTTATTTTGGGTTCATTAGCGTAGAATTAGAGAGTTATGCTTTGTATTACTGTAAATTGCTTAGCTGTCTTTGAAATAAGCTTATACTTAATGTTTTAGCAATGTTTGTTTATAATCTATATAATCTATTTTGGTCTAGAAATATAAGTAAAATTTAGTGTTTAGTTTTCTTCTGATTTTCTTCGCCTGTAAAACAGGAGTTAAATATTTTGTTCTGGAGTGGTCGGCATCGAACCCTATATATAGGGAAAATTCTGCCTTGCAGAATAATCATCAACGAAGAGTAGCTTTGAATAGTGGTGTTGAATTGTTGGTACCTGGTAGTATCACAGGATAATTTCGAAGAATAGTTGGGATTTGTATCGGGGCCAAGTAGTTCAAGCTGGTTTCATAATGGAAGCATAGATATACGTATTGTTTAGTAGTGAAACTCAGTCAAGCCAGTTAGATATTGAAATTGTATCCGACAGCCCTCGCTGTGATAGTCTTCAGGACATCACAGGGGTAAGCTTGTCAAACTTTAGCAGCATATTTGATGTATGTTTTATTGGTAGCTTTTCTTTTCATTTCGGGTTTTAGGATCAAGTTTTAGTATCTGGTTGTTTAGATCAAGTTTTAGGATCAAGTTTAGGGTGACGTTGTTTTATAGCCTAATAGTTTATTCCCAGCTGGGACACAAAACAGTTAGTTATTTTAGATTTGGAATCTCCTCACTAAAATTTTGATTTATGAGTTCATTAGTTAAATAGTTTTCAAAGAAGATCTTGATGTGCTTTATCTATAAAGAATTTCAATAGATTTTGTAAGAAAACTCTGAGCTAACGTAGATATCTACAGCCGCCGATACGTACTTTGGTGCGTAACGGATTTTGTTCATTAAAAGTATAGTTGTTTCATATTTTTACTACCAATTTAAAAATAATTCTGATACTATAATCTGATACAGACTTTAACAGTAAATTATTTCACGTTGCAAAATATATTCAAGATTGCAATATTCGTATTTTTAATCTACTTTATCTGTGTATATTTTAGAGAAAACCATGTTTTTTTGTTGGCTATTACTATTACGCCCTATAGCAGCAAACTTAGAAACTTGAAAATAATTTCCAGCGATTTCTTTTGGCCACTTTTATTATTGTTTTTCTTTCCCATAGCTGTACCATAAACGGTTCCTTAGATATGGCCGGCATCCTTTTTTATTTGGACACCCGGTACATATTTCTATACAGGGTGTCCCATTTATGCTTCAAAAAACCGTGGGCAAGTTAATCATGCCAAAAAATAGGGTTTATCTTACAATGTTATTAACTTAGACACAGGGCGCTAAAAGTTCTATAAAAGAAATAAATGACTGCAATAACTTAAGAACAAAAAAATATTTTTATTTCAAATTGTATTTACCTGTTTCAGTTTTTATTGCCCTCTTTTTGATAATAAAATCAATAAAAAAATAGTCAGTGACGTACTTAACAGATGAAATTGAAATTATTTTTTGGAGAAAAAGTGTTACATTAATGCTCTTTTTAAATTTTTTGTTTCATTTTAAAATTTACGTGCTATCCACTAAAAAGCTATAGGTACTTGTTAAATGTTTGTAGATCTCAAAATTTTCGAGATAATTACTGTTGAAATTTTTGATAATCCAAGTGTTGAAATGCATAGGTATTTATTAGAAAATAATAATATATCTCGGAAACGAATGCGTTTTAGCAATAACTGTAAAAAGCAGAGTATTACTATTTTTACAATAAAAATGGAATATGATATATTCGATATATTCCATATATCGTTATATCGATATATCGGAAACTGAGTGAAAAATAAGTGTTCAAAAACGAAAATAAAATAAAATGAAAGAGTTTATGTAGTTGACATGCATTTATTTGAAATATCGCGAGAGTTACCTTCTAAATTGAAGAACGCCTCGGGATCGATATCTACAATGTTGTTTCCCTCCAATTCTAAGGAATTAAGCTGATTTAAATGAGAGAAAACCCTAGCGGGAAGTTCTTTCAATCTGTTATGTGCCAAGCCGAGCGAATCTAAATTTCCCAAACCTGCAAAGACATTTTAAAGTTTCAACATAATACGCAAGTTGACCCAAACGCACCTTGAAAATCTCCCTCGTGTATTTCCTTAATCCTGTTCTCCTGTAACTCCAGCTTTTTGAGTGTTTCCAGGCTATACAGCGCCTTCTGCGGAATTTCAGTTAATTTGTTTCCCCCTAAATTCAATCTTCGTAATTTCCTGCGAAAGAGAAAAGTGTCTCAATGACTTATAAGTGAAATAATAAAATTTCCAGTTCCTTCCAAACTCTTTGTCCAAATTCATTTCGTATACTTACTTCCCCAGGCCATAAAAGGCTTCATCGTCTATGGAACCAATGCTGTTCTCATATAGAGATAATATTTCAAGTGTGTCTAAACCTTGAAATGCCTTTGCATGGATGTGGGTTATTTTATTGTGATTCATATTCAACACAAATAGGTGGTGTAAATTCTCATAGGCTTGTGAGGGTATTGTACTGAGAAGATTCTGAGAAACGTCCAACTGTGTCAGCATCTTTCCTAAAACAAAATTGAATTAAATGTGGTTAAATAGTTGAACTTCCTTTGCTACCAATTTATTAAACCACGCACTTTCAGTTATTGAATCTAATTTCATCATCAGGTTGAATTTTCTAATAGGTACCTAACTCAAGAAACTGGACTAAATTTAAATACAGCGTGTGATTTAATTAGCAATTATCAAAATAATTCGATATTACAATGAATTAAATATGATAAGTACGTTCATGTGATTTTATCACGTGATATCAGCCTATATTTGAGTACCATCGATAGAGAAAAAAGAGCGATGAAATAAATAAAAATATGATAGAGAGGAGCGAATAGAGGGTATGTAGTTAGAATTGAAACCAAAGAAAAGGAACAATTATTCAAGTCCAACTTTCCAGACCATTCACGCAAACAAAAAATAGAAATCATTCTAAGAGGGTCAAGAAATAGAACATGTGAATTTTGTTTTAAAAACAAAGATCAAACGGGAGGAGAGCCATTAAAAAGGCAATGAATGCCATGACACAAGTCTGGGAAATTGGGGTTAGTAAATTTAGACACGATTATAAAAATCGAAGTACCTCTAATCATATTTGACATATTAGTTAGAAGAATTATTTCCAAAGACGTCCTATTTCTATAGATACAAAGTTACACTTGAATATCACCAAAGACGTTCTATTTGTACAGATACCAAGATACACTTTAATATCGCTGAAAACATGCGTGCGACAAGAAAATATTTTCCGTCCTGGTTTGAAGCACGCAGATAGTTATTTTTGATGATAGATTGCGAAATGATATTTTTGCATTCGAGAATGCAGAAGAATTTCGCAATCAAGTATCAAACAACATTTTTTTGAACACTGTATCCCACAGTTCAAAAATTATTATTAATTACTAAAAATGTGAAGAGAAAATTTTGGCATTTACAATTTATTAATTTCTTTGGCATGTATGTCATCTACAATTTATTGCACAACTTTTAATATCAAATTAATACTCTTTGGTGCGTCTGTAACGATAGCAACGTAAGAATCAAGCTTTAGTAAACAATTAACGAATCTATTAAGAAAACACGAGCTTTTTTAAATCTTGAGTTAGTGGCAGTTTATTAAATAAATTTATCATTGGAATTGAATAAAAACATAAAACATGTTATCAGATTTTTTTAGGTGGATGTAAAAATCTTTTACAGCCTGGATGACTGTTACGTTCTGTAGACAAAAAACTGTTGTTTTGACTCTTAGAGCCGATGCAGACGAGGCTACTTTTAGCGGCGAACGCGTGCGATTGCTACTGGCTTCTTGTTGAAATCTATAGAATTAAATCAGTGCATGCATACGTGGCCACTGCAGTCACGATAGTAGGCGATAGTGGCGGTCGGTGGCTCACTCGTGTCACCGGTGGATATCGCACGCGACAGGCCACCGATATAAATGCACAGGTTGTTATTCGGGTATACACACGACGCCACAGCGACTGACCACTTTTGTAAGCTACTATTATTATATTATACAGAAAACCATCAGTATCCATGAGATAGTCATTCAAAATGCCACGAAAAAGTGTGAACGAGATCCCTGAATCATCTTTGTATCTATTTTAACAATTTCACTTCTAACATTTTCTGAAAGTTCATCGAATGATGTTTTCGACGTACGAAAATATTTAAATAAACATTTTGTCGTACTGTCGCAGTTCTTCGAAGAACTGTATCATATATTATATGATCATATAATATATGATACAGTTCTCTTGACGCCCTATCGAGTAACACGGGCTACACATGCATACGTCGAATACATCGACGTTCTTTCTTTTTCAAAAGCAGAAGCAATAGCAATGTCACATCACTTGTTGGCATCTTGAGCAACTAAACTCGTATCAGTCAATCGGCCACTGGCCACCACTGTAGCCCTGTAGTCGCTCTCAGGCGCTGCACTAGAAGCCAGTGGCTATCGCGCGCGTTCGCTTCTTGTGGACCCAAGTGAATCGGCTCTTAATAACTATCATGTAAAAGTCAACTTTTAATGACAGTTTTTTAAAAAATTGATTTTATATCTATTTTAAGATAAAAAGCCAAATTTTACATTAACTGGGTAACCTTGATTTCACAAGTTTCCGAGGTGTCAGTGTTAGTTGTCAAATTAGATACGAGAAGATTAAATATTTTAGGAGAGTGAGCATCGAGTAGGCAAGTTAAAATATTCTTAGGAATATTTTAAAATATGTACGTGTAGTTTCTTCAGTCAAGTAGCTGTTAAAGTAAATTATTATTAAGTATCAGCAATTCCTAGGCAAAACTTGAAAAGGGACAGTTGATAAGTTTACTCGCGTACTCAAAATAAAAATTCAAATGACAATGTGATTTGACGTTTAAATTTCATGCAATTTTATTAGCGCGCTACGCTAAAAAATAATTTTGACTTTTTGGTAAAAGAGAGATGACGTTTTTTATATTAGAAATAAAGTACATAATATGCCGAATACATGGGATTAGTATGGAATGTCTTTGAACATCACTGACCCTTTTTTGACCTTTCAAGAACCAATGAAATGTCTCATATTCAATATTATGGTGCGAATAGGGTCTTGGGATTATTCCCGATATAATAGTGCCTAAAGTTTTTTCTTCCTTGACAAATGTCAATAATTAAATATTGTGTCAAATATAACGATTTGTTGTAAACTGATAAAATGTATGAAAATCAACGATTTTTACTTCTCAGAAATGCAGTTTTTGTGGTTATATTAAAAGTTTGGGTCAAGAAATAATCCTCTCAGATATCACTCAAGAATACGATAAATAGAAAATAATTATCCAGCTTTGTTTCTCAATCACGTTGCCATTCGGCAAAATCCGCTCCAGCCCTCGGGGCTGTCGTGACTATTGCCTGGCAACGAGTTTTCGAAAAGCTGTCGAATTATTTTCAATTTATTCTCACTCTCTTGTAGTGTTTTAAAATTACGTGTAACATTGTTTTTCCGTAATACTGACATCCAGTGTTACAAGTAATAGTATTCCCTGTAATATTACATACTGAAATGTAAGATTCAATTTTATGTGTAACATTGCATGTAAAATTTCAGTTTTCAGTAATGACATCAGGATAATTTGATTTAAAAACAACCGATAATTTAATCATTTCTTAAAATAATCTGTATCACTAATCGCATGGATTACATAATCGGAATACTCCAACTAACGTTATAGTGAGGTGAGGTGAGGTGAGGGAATGACCATTATACCGATTGATAGATAATTCAAAATATCATCTGATTATTAGAATAATTTATTCGTAACATAAGAAATAATCAACTTGAATAATTCGATTATGCGAATTACTGAAATAAAGCGGCGAGATTTTGCAGGCGTACCAACCGTCGACGTAGAAATACCTAACGAAATTGAAACTGCATGTAATATTCCGACATGTAATATGGAAAGTAATATAATATTATAAGCAAATTACATTACATTACACTAGATGTAATATACACGTAATATTACTGAAATGACTGTAATGTTGCAATTGTAATATTACAGTTTAAAACACTACTCTCTTCTGATATTACGAGTACTACTGAAAATATTCATGACATCTATATTTCATATTATGGTAGTGGTATACTGATAATAACCAATTTCGTCTCGGAAGTATGATGTAAAATTATGTCATATCATCGAAATAAATTCAAACATTCTGAAGTAAAATATTTTTTAACAAGTACTTTGAAGGGGAAAAATGCATGGACATTATTTTAACTATAGATTGCTGAGGAAACATGATGCGATTTAACTAAATTTACCTGTATTCAAATGAGATTCGTTCACCCAGTACGAATCGCATTTGAATACATTTAAATTTAGTTAAATCGCATCATGTTTTCTCAGCAATATATAGTTAAAATATGTCCATGCATTTTAAAGACACTCTGAATACGTCAATACAGATAGTAATAACTTGTAAGCCATAAGATAAAGATAATAAAAACTGGGTACGTGGTCGCCATACGCGATAGAACTGACACTTCAACATTATTAGAGGAATGAAAAATTTGTTTTGTCCGTATCAAAATAATAATAATGAAAGAATAAATCGAATTTTAATGCTTCTAACCAAGCGCTTTGTGGAGTCACGAGAACTGAAACGCTGTGTCTTTGCTTTACTGACGCTTGCCTGATAGAAACAGCGCGAAGCATGAAACAGAGCGTGGCTAAAGAGTGGGGCGGCGTTACGAGAAATGAAACGCTGTGGTCTCGCTTTACTGACGCTTGCCTGAGAGAAAGAGCACGAAGCATGAGAGAGAGCGCGTGGCTACAGACTGGGGCATTCGATATTCCCTTTCTCCTCTGCCCGTCTTCTCAGACTGCTCCCCTCCATTCGTTTCACTTTTTGTGACGCTCGCATTTGCCAACACAGGAACTTACTCTACCGAGACCAAAGAAGTCTCACTTCAATAAACTAAAACGTAATAAATTGTCATGAAAAACAAAAATCTACCTACCTACTTCTAATAAAACGCAGAGCAAAACAGAAGTACTTAATTTACCTAAACCATGATTGGCGAGGTTTGGATGTTATACGCCGAATATTCGGTTGGATAGTTCAGTATCCGACCAAACCGAATATCCGACGAAAGTAACCGAATATTCGAATCCGGCCGAACAGACCGAATATCCGCGATATCCCTAGTCAAAAGGTATCTTATAAATAATAAATTTATATCAATATCGGTCCACAATATTTTCAAAATATTACTAACGACATTCTCGTAGCAACTGCTTAAAGAACGACAATGACAAAAACTCAAACGGCACTGGCAACAGAAAGACAGACACGTGCGTGTTGCAATTGAAGCCTACACAGCGAAATTTGGGTAGAACGAAGAAATACTAAGATGTTGAAAAATTACTCGATTGACGCCTCGTAATTTTTATGCAATGTCATTTGTAAAATTGCTATAACATATGCCTATATTTGGGCCGCCGAACAGACGGAGTGATCACCCTGCAAGAACGTGCTCTAGGCGGGACCACTACCAATTTAGGACAACCGAACCGCACTGATGCGCTTTCTTTAGACCCAACGAAGTCGCATCACTCCAATTCAGTCGTCATAAATTACTAGTGACCCCGCTAGAGCACGTTCTTGCAGGATGATCACTCCGTCTGTTGGGCGGCCCAAGTATATAGGTAACCTCTCGTTCTAATCGAAAAATTTTGCCGGGAAAATTTAAAGTCTTATGATATTACATAAATGAAAAACTCATCTGCCCGTTACCCATATTAGATGAGAGCAAGTCAGTTTACCGAAATTGATTCTAAGTTCACTGTGTGATATTTCAAATTGAACCTGCGCAAGACAGATGTCGAGGAAAATTAGTTACTTGTCCTACAACAGAAAATTGTGAACGTAAGAAAATTTATAAGAAGAGAGATAAAGTCAACAAGTTGGTAATACTCACACAAGTTAAAAGGAATAAAAAACAACGGACAAAATAAGCGAATAATAAGAAAAGTTTTTATTTGATTTAGACGAAATTCATGCGCTGTTAACCCACCTAAGCAAATAAGGAAGCAATAATTCAAAATCTGACAATTTTATTATAACACTAAATCAAAATAATATAATTAATATCTTACCCACAGAACTGAGCGCCTCCTCATGCATCACAGACAAGCTGCAATTGTAAATGATAAGGTGGCTGATGTCCAACCCGAGGAAGATAAACCCAGGCAGCTTCGGTAGGTTATTATGGCGTAACTTCAAATAGAAAATTATCAAATTTTTTCCTTTGAGAACACTCATTGCGTTAATTATCGGTAATTGTTTTGTGTTCTCACACAAGATATCCAAACCATTCTTTTTTGTCGAACAAAGGCACGGTGTTATTTCTTTGAAAGACGGACAGTGGTGATTTTGAATTTGCTACAAATAAAAATGAAGTTTATAGTTGTGATTTCAATTTTACTAACCCAGAATGAGTGATACCTCAAAAACGGCCAGATCTATTAGACCTGCCATTATAAGCCACTTTATAACATGCACTACGGCCATGTTCAGTGCTATAACGTCATTATTGGATTTGAAGAAATGGAAAAGACGCAGAACTCTGCAAAAAGTTTAGGCACTTAGCGCACGTAAATGTAAAATAAGTATATCGTCAACTTAGTGATCGAAAATAGTCAGTTGCATAGTTTTCTACTTTTTAATGGGGTATTGACTCTCACTTTTATTAGCCCATTAGTAGAAATTAGTAGTAGAAAAAATTAGAAAGAGAGCAGACAAAAAACTAGTTAGAGGTAGGACGGACGGGAAAACGGATCTAGACTTGGCAAATAAAAGGAGTACGACTAATGAACATAAGAGAAAGTTAGACAGACAGACAGAAATTCTAAAAATAGGCACATGGAACATTCGAAGCATAAATGGCAAAGAACACGAACTCATCCAGGAATTCGAGAGAACAAAAATTGATATACTGGCGATAAGTGAAACCAAGAAAAAAGATCAGGGATTATTAAGAATGCAGGGGGGGGGCATGTATTGCTGTACAGTGGGGTTAAACTAGAAAGAAGAGCAGCGGAGGGAGTTGGTTGCATAATTAATGAGAAACACGTAGAAAATATAAAGAACTGGGAATTCATATCGGAAAGGATCTTGAAACTTGAAATACAATTAGACAAGAAAAACAACACAACTTTTATAATGGTATATGGCCCAAGTGAGGATGAAACGGCAGTAAAGAAAGATGAATTCTGGGAAGAGTTAACCGATGTCACAGAAAGAGTGGAAGGGAGGCTGATCATAATGGGTGATATGAATAGTCGTGTTGGAAGAAGGACCAATGACGCAATTGATGTAATAGGCACACATGGAGAAAGCCATAGAAATAATAACGGAAATAGATTAATTAATTACTGTGTAGAGAATAACATGATTATATCAAATACATTCTTTGAGCACAAGGATGTACACAAGTATACAAGAGAAGCCAGAAATAGAAATGAAAAATCCATAATAGATTATATCATCATTAACAGAACATTTAGAAAAGAAATACTGGATGTTAGAGTTAAGAGAGAACCTGAACTATATAGTGACCATTATTTAGTAGAGGCTAAAATTAAACTACAGACAGAAAAACAAGAAAAGCCAATAACGGATAATAGAGCAAAAGAAATCATCAAGATATATAAATTACAGGAATTAGATACGGCAAGAAAGTTTAGAGAAAGAATAGAATCTAAAATTGAACAAAACAGATATGAGTGGGCAAACCTAAACTTAGAGCAAATGTGGAGCAAATTCAAAGGGGTCGTTTTGAACACAGCGAAGGAAGTATGTGGATCAGCTTTAATAAACAAGAATAAGAAATTAACTAGATGGTGGAACCAAGAAATAAGGGATCACATAAAAATTAAAAAAGAAAAATGGAAGAAATGGTTGAGAGCAAAAACAGAAGAAAATTACAAGGAGTATAAAGAACAACGGACAAAAGTAAAAGAGCTGGTATTGCAGGCTAAAGCACAATCTTGGGAAGAGTTCGGGGAAAAAATGGAAAATGATAGTAAAGCTAATCAAAAACTGTTTTACAAAGTATTGAAAACACTTAGGCAAAGAAAAGAATATACCTTAAGACAGGTGAAGGGGAAAGACGGCAAGGTTATTACAGAAGGAAATGAAATTATGGACAGATGGAAAGAATATTTTAAGGATCTCTTAAATATGGACAACAGTAACAGTACAGGCACAGAAGAGAAAACATGCCTACCACCAGAAGAGGGAGATAGTAGTATAAAAACCGAAGATGTCATGGAGTCTGTGAGGTCTATAAAAAAGGAAAGTCTGCTGGGCACGACGGGATGACCCCAGAAATGTTCAAGAATCTGGGAATTCAGGGCAATGAGATGCTAACAAGAATTTTCAACATAGCATATGAAACTGGCGAGGTTCCTGATAACTGGAAGATTGGAATAATAGTACCTATATTCAAGAAAGGGGACATACAACAATGTGAAAATTACCGGGGTATCACACTGCTAAGTATCGCATCCAAATTATATGAAAATATATTAGAAAAAAGACTAAGGAGCGTAGTGGAAAATCAACTAGCCGAACAGCAAAGCGGGTTTAGAAAAGGAAGGAGCATACAGGACCATATTTTCACTATAAAACAGATGATTGAAAAATCCAGAATCAAAAACAAAGAAATGTATTTAGCATTTCTAGATTTGGAAAAGGCCTTCGATAGAGTCCCACAGAGAGAGATATGGCAAATTCTGAGAAATAAGGGAGTCGAGACTCCACTACAAAGTGCAATCCGAAGCCTATACACAAATAATAGAAGCTACGTTAGGAAAGATAACATGCAATCTGGTATGTTTGAAATAAATGATGGATTAAGACAAGGAGGAGTTATGAGTCCAACATTGTTTATTTTGTTCATGGACGAAATAATAAAAACTACCGAGGGGAAGACTCATAAAGTCTATATAGGATACAATAAACTGAAACCTATCAAGATCTCAGTATGTGCATTTGCCGATGACCTAATGATTTGTACCGCTACCGAGGACGAACTGAAAGAAAACTTGGAAATATGGGAACGAGAACTTACAGAGAGGAATATGAAGATAAACACAAGTAAAACAAAAGTGATGGTAATGGGAAATAAAGAAAAAACTGTTAATATATTTATAAACCATGAAAAGATAGAACAGGTTGAAAGTTTCAAGTACTTGGGAGTACTAATAAATAGAGATGATAACATGGAACCCGAGGTGAACGACAGAATAAGTAGTGCTGCAAAACTATATCACAGCCTAAGCAAACCGTTTATAAGTAAAAAGGAAGTAAGCACAAAAACTAAGATGACTGTATATAAGACGATTTTTAGACCGGTGCTGACATTTGGCAGCCAAAGTTGGGTATTAACTAATGCGCTGAAGAGTAAAATACAGGCTGTAGATATGAAATACCTAAGAAGAGTCAGAGGAGTGACAAGAAGAGACAGAATTAGAAATGAAACAATAAGAGAAGAGCTAGGAGTTGACCCGATTCTACATATCATAGGAGGACAACAATTGAAGTGGTTTGGTCACCTTAACAGAATGAATGATAACCGACCAGTGAAGCTTATATGGGAAGCAAGAGGACAGGGTGCCAAGCCGAGAGGAAGACCCAGGAAGATCTGGAATGACGAAGTGGCAGCAACTTTAGAGCAGAGAGGAGTAACATGGGTAACAGCAAAGAAGATGTCAAAGAATAAAAAGGAGTGGACCAAGTTTGTGTACAAAAGTGAAAAGTGATCATTAAATTTTTTGGAGCTTTGCATGTTCAGAGTATTAATTTTGTTTTGCGAGTTAAATGTTGAATTTGCTTTTGTTGTTGAAATTTTACTGTGTTAGAGTCATTACAGTTAAGTTTAAATTAGGATGGAATTGTAAGCTTATTTATTTTTGTAAATAACTGCCTCACACCTTAGGGTAAAAGAGGTTTTTTGATTATATATATATATAGTAGAACCACACAATATACTGATAATATGTGTATTCAGTGATCCTAAAAAAGCAAGTGATTTACCTATCCAAGAAGTGGATGTTTCCAAAAATTTGATAGGCCACACTTTAGATTTTATAATTCGTAAACAATTTGGTGTCAGTGACACAATCGAATTTTTCTCCAGCAAAAAGCCTAGACCAGAAATTTTAGATTTCAAGCTCCAGCAAATTTTAATATGATTGAAAATAATTGGCAAAATTGGAGTGCTTAACAACATATTCAAAGTCCCATAAGTTACCGTGCGGCTTTTTAGAATTTCAGGTGCTTGAACTTCTGAACACTGGAATTAACATTACGAGCAAACAGATTTTACGGAAAATTTTCAAATATATTTTTTGTCAAGTGTGAGTACAGATCGGAAATTCTTGAACGGGTAGACGGCCCGCTATGTTCATGTTACGGTTATTGTAAAAGTGTGCCTCAGATGTTGCAAAACGCCTTTGAAAACTACGCACTTTAGAGGTCGTCCATTTTCTTAAGACCGTCTTCCTTTCGAACCGACGACTTTACTTATTTAGTGATAAGAATAAGTTCCTCAGAAACTCGCTCCTTCAATTTCCATAGGAAAAATTGAAATCGGTCTACATTTCATAAAGCTATTAACGAGATAAATAGAAAATAAATCTAAAGGTTTGCTGCTCAAACTCGTTGCCATTCGGCGATATCCCCTTCAACCCTCCGTTTGTTCGTAATGTAAACCAACGTTCCAGGAGTTCAAGCGCCTGGAATTCCAGCCATACTAAAATTATTATCTCAAGGATTTTGCTGTTTTAGATCTAAAATAATGGATGACTGCAAGTATTATGAATAATATGCAGTCATACCGGACTTTCAGTTTAAAACAAAGACATAAGATGGCAGTACGGAAAATCGGACAACCTGTTTTAAGAAAACAATAAATTACTTATATGAACAGTGTTAGGTGGATTTCAATATTTCACCATTTTTACCCAGTTTGTGTCACTTATGATAATAATGTGTTACACATACTAGGGACTAGAAAAATTATCTGCCTAGCCATGATAGAAACAACTTTCAATTGTTCCTTTAAATAGTGATAACCTTTTTTGTAATCACCTGTAAAATTTCGTTTAAATCCTATATTATTTTGTCTTTTATAAAGTATTACTACACTAAAAAATAATCTTGTGAAATTTGGAACATCCCGGCGTTACGTTCTTGACAAATGGATGACATAGTCCAAAAGAAATCCGTGAAAGAATAGTTGTTGTAGGAGATGATGCTCCGCCGTATTCTAAAATAAAATAAAATACTATCTAAGAAGTGGATGACACTTAGATGATACCAGTTCTGAAGTTTGTGAACAAGTGCAAACCTTGGTTCTCGATGATCGTCGGTTAAAAGTGTCTTCTATAATTGCTAAAGCACTGGATATAACATCTGAGATACGTGTTTTTCAACAAATTTCTCAAGAATATTTGGCGTCTTTAGATATTCTACCTCTACTACTTCTTCTCTACAGTAGTGACTGGATGTGAGATTTGATGCAGAGATCAAACTAGAGTTCCTGCAATGGATCACTAAAGCCTCTCCTCCTCCAAAAGAGGAATGAACTCAATCTTCAGCTGGGAAGCTCAAGACAACCGACTTTTTGAACCAAAGAGAAGTTATTCTGATTGAATTCATATTCAAGGGCACTACAATAACAACTTGTTGAAAAGCTTACGTCCTGGCATGCGAAACAAGTTCATAAAGCCACTAGAGTTCAGCCCATTCTTCGAGAATGCAAGTTCTCAAAGCTAAAACATCAGCCGAATAATATTCGGTTCTGGATTTGGCATAGGTAATTGAAGTCTTTTATTAAGAAATTTTGAAGAGACGCCTTAGTGGGCGGTCGGCAATTGAGAGGATGAAGGGCTGTGTTGATTCTCTGATTGAGCCGTTGAATTTCTTATACAATCTGAGTATAAAGAATAGCGTATTTACCAGTAAATGGAAACTAGGTAAAGTTTGTCCAATCTACAAGGCTGGTGAGAAGTGTAAAGTGGAAAAATACAGACCAATTACCATTATTTCTGTATTTGCTAAAATTATTGAATGTATCCTCTATAACAAAATGTTGCCATTTGTATTACCTCTCATTACCGAGCGCCAGCAGGGTCGATCATAGAATTCTTTTACGTAAATTAGATAATTTCGGCTTTAGTAAGAATCTTGTTCGTTTTTCCAATCCTACCTTTCCGACCATGAGTTTTATGTAGTATATGGTAACGACAGATCAGAACGGTTCGAAGTGTTTTCTGGGATTCCCCAAGGATCTAACTTGGGACCTCTGTTCTTCATAATATTTGTAAATGATATTTTGAATGGAATTCCAAAGTTTACAAAGGTTAAATATCTGATGTTTGCGGACGATTTAAAGATCTATAGAGAAGTTAATATGGCCGCTAATAGCGAAGAACTTCAGTATGTTTTGGATGAATTGTTTGCTTGTTGTTTAAAAAATAACTTGGTTCTAAATATTTCTAAATTCTCGGCTACGTCGTACACAAGAAGATATAATCCTCTGTTTATCGAATATATCTTAGATGGTGTAAAATTCGATTAAAAATTTACTTTTAGTCCGCGTATAGTGAAAACAGTAAATAACTCTTTTAAACAGTATGGATTCGTTGTGCGAAATGCGAAGGATTTCAACGATATTAATGTTTTAATTAGACTTTATGCTTCTTTGGTATTGTCGAGGCTCGAATATGCATCTGTAATATGGGCTCCATCGTGCGCAATTTACAGAAAGATGGAAGAAAGAGTTCAGAACAAGTTCGTTAGATTTCTGCACTTCAAGGTGACGGGAGTGTATCCTGGATTTGGTTCGTATTTTGACCTAATTAAAAGATACAATTTGTTGTCGCTTGAGAGGCGCAGACGTGTTTGGGGAGTAATTTTTGTCTATAAGCTGCTTCATGGATTGGTTGACAGTTCATCTCTGCTAGCAGGTTACCTCTGCATGTTCCAACTGCGGCTACAAGATCTGAAAGACTGTTTTATCTGAAAGCGCCAAAAACCTATCATATATCGAACTCTCCTCGAATAGGTAATTTTTTCTTATGCTATAAAGGCTTACACTTTGCAGGACAGATGTCGTGAGTGCGTTGATTTTAGGGGGGATTATGTTGAAAAATAAAAATTCCTATGTTATATGCACAGATAGATAGCTTTTCTAGTGTCCCCAGCAATATTTCGGTGAAGCACTTCAGAAGTCCATGTTCAGAATATCAAGTGTAAGCAAGGTTAAATTATAGTAACATTACAACCACAACTGACGTGAAGCTTTTGAGGAGTATATGATACATTCTCTGATTTATTTATTCAAAAGTTACTCAAAATATAGAACACATAGTTTTGCAACTTCTAATCTGCAGGTAATTCGCTGTATTGCATTGTACAAGAAGGCATTCATTTTCCCAATTTAAGAACCAAGTATTCATACATTCTAGCAGGATAATTGAATGAAAAATTTTAAAGATGATGTTCTACAGACCTTAATTCAGTATCCTATACAGTACTAACATTTATACAATCGGAATTGCTTAGTGGTTAGTAAAGAAATTACCATTAAATATGTTTTGTTGTTTGCTTGCAAGAAGCTGCAAGAAATTTATCACCAACAAATTTTTATAGCGTCTTTAATTCTCACAACACATTCGTAGTAATCGAATTTTTATCACTGTGACGGTTGCACCAAAAACTGGATGATCAATCAAATTTCAAATTTGCAGGAATTTTAGTCAATTTCTTAAAATTTCTTAACACGCACACGCAGCAAACGTAACAAAATAACCTTGATGAACGAACAAACTATATGAATTATTTCAGTCCTCAGGATCAGTCATGAGCTATGATTGTAATGGATTATTTCCTGTCGGAGATATTTAAAATAAGTGAACCGCATTCGCTGTAATGCCATTTGACCTTTTGTTAGGTTGCTGTAACCCTTTATGCCTTCAGAAATTTCACTTGGATTGCGAAATATTGTAAATGTACAAATCTGTTTCAAAGATCGCCAAAAATTCTTATTTTATGTTCGATTCAGTTTTATTGCTTGACTTTTCTCACAATTTTCAATAAATAAGAGTTAGCAACTTTCTAGTTGTGATTCATATACAGGGCAAAATTAGCATGCCAAACTTTACCAGCAGAATTTATGTTCAGAAATAATGCAAAATATAGATTTAAAACTGCTTCATAAGGGAGCTGCATTCCCTTCAACGTGCGCCCCTGAGGATGGTTTTTATTCAAGATCTGAGAAACTAATGTAGATAATACAGTAAAATTTTTGGAATTTATTAATCTTATTGTGCTCAACAAAACTAACTGATAAAGCTCTAAATTTCATTTAGGGGTGCGTCAAATAGGGATGCCGTGGCGTAAAAACTACCAATACACAAACCGAGACATGCATTTTGTATAAAGGTTTTGTAATGGTACCTACCTAGTGCACATGCGGCTGAGCGGGAAAATCGGAAACGATTCCTAACAGAAGAACGTTTGACCGCCAAATATTTGCAGATATACGTAGAAATTTTAGTAATCATGGTAATTTTCTACGCATTCCTGGACAATGAAGACTTTAAGGAAATATAACTTGGAAAATGGTTTAAATCTAATAGAACATAGGAGAAAAATAATGATATAACATATTTTTACTATAGCACCATAAATTAGATTATATTCTGGCAACTCGAAATTCGACGATTCCATTTTGGAAATAGGATTTTGCGACACACAAAGGCATGCACTTTTAGAGCAGCTATAGAAAACCCCCAGTCTCCTCTTCCGTTTATACGAAAAATAATGTTATAACATAATTTAACATAGCGCCTTAAATTAGATGCTAGACATTTTACATTTTGGGAACTCGCAATTCGACGATTCCATTTTGGAAATAAGATTTTCCAACACACAAAGGTTTGCACTTTTAGGGCAGCTATAGAAATCCCCCAGTCTCCTCTTCCGTTTATACGAAAAATAATAATATAATTTAATATGGCACCTTAAATTAGATGCTCGACATTTTACATTCTGGGGACACGAAATTTGACGATCTCATTTTGGAAAAGCATGCACTTTTAGGGTAACCATAGAAAACCCCCAGTCTCCTCTTCCATATACAAGAAAAATAATAATATAATATATTTCTAATATAGCACCCTAAATTGGATCCTAGACATTTTACACTCTGGGAACTCGAAATTAGATGATCCCATTTTGGAAATAGGATTTTCCAAAATTTTTTACAAAGGCATGCACTTTCAGGGTAGCTACAGAAATCCCCAGTCTCTTCTTCCGTATATATGAAAAATAATGATAAATATGTTTTTAATGCAGCACCATAACTTAGATGCTAAATATTTTAAATTCTGGGAACTCCAAATTGGACGATCCCATTTTGGAAATGAGTTTTCCGGGACAGAAAGGCATGCACTTTTAGGGTAACCATAGAAAACCCTCAGTCTTCTCTTCCGTATACAAGAAAAATAATGATATATTATATTTATAATATAGCACCCTAAATTTGATCCTAGACAATTTACATACTGGGAACTCGAAATTCGACGGTCCCATTTTGGAAATAGCATTTTCTGACCCAAATAGGCATGCTCTTTCAGGGTAGCTGCAAAAAATCCCCAGTCTCATCTTCCGCATTATATGAAAAATAATGATTGTTATGTTTTTAATGCGACATCATAAATTAGATGCTAAATATTTTAAATTCTGGAAACTCCAAATTGGACGATCCCATTTAGGAAATGGGTTTTTCCGAGACAGAAAGGCATGAACCTTTATTGTAACCATAGAGAACTATCATTCTACTCTTCCGCATCCAAAAAAATAATATAATATATTTTTAATATAGCGCCATAAATTAGATACTATACTTGGGCCGAGTGATAAACCTGCAATCATGGGCTCTAGGCAGGACCACTATCAATTTAGGACGACCTAACCGCAGTGATGCGCTTTCTTTGGACCCAACGAAGTCGCATCACTCCAATTCGGTCGTCATAAATTAATATTGGCCCCGCTAGAGCACGTTCTTGCAGGGTGATCACTCCGTCTGTTCGGCGGCCCAAGTATAGACATTTTATATTCTGGCAACTCGAAATTCGACAATCCCATTTTGGGAATAGGATTTTCCGACACACAAAGGCATGCACTTTCAGGGTAGCTATAGAAACCCCCAGTACCCTCTTCCGTTTATACGGAAAATAATGACTTAATATATTTTAATATAGCACCCTAAATTAGATCTTACATTTTGGGAACTCTAAATTCCACGATTCCATTTTGGAAATAGGATTTTCCGACACACAAAGGCCTGGACTTTCAAAACCCCCAGTCTCCTCTTCCGACCCATCTCTAACTAAAAAGTCGATGTCCGGAGTGCGAAATTCCCCGGAATAACAAAATATAATTTTCGTTGTAAAGGTGGGTGCGTTAAGTAAATACACTGCCGGAAAAAATCTAGGGATATTTTTAAAATGCGCAATAAAATGTAAATTAAATAAAATCTGTCATAGCCAATGTGTTTATAAGAAATATTTGAGTGCGTCGCAGTGCGCAATGACAAGAAAAGATAGGCAATTGTTTTAAAAATTGACAAATATGGAGAATAGCGAAATTGTCGCATTTAAAAAAGTTGAATAAGTGGTTAATTAGTAGGTGTACGTAGTGAAGAATAGTGAAGAGTGTATGTTAAAGTAATGGAAAGGCATCATTTACCTCGAGAAGGTATGTTAAGGGCTGTGGGGATGCTTGAAGCTGGTAGGCGTCAAATCGATGTTGCGGAGGCCATTGGGACAACGCAAAGCGTAATTTCAAGATTGTGGTCGCGTTATCGTGAAACAGGAGATGTGGCAGAAAGGCATAGTGGTCGACATCGAGGAACCACCGCAGTACAGGATCGTTTTTTGCAACTGAATGCAAGAAGAGATGCGACGACAACTGCCGCAGTTTTGCGTAGGGAGCTGCAGCAAGCGCACGGTGTTGTTGTTTCATCCAGAACCGTGATAAATCGATTGCACGAAGCCAATTTAAGGTCTCGTAGACCCCTAAGATGTCCACCCCTCACGAGAGGCAATCGCGCTGTGCGCCTTCGTTGGAGTCAAGAACATGTTAATTGGCAAAATGAACAATGGAGTCCTGTGCTCTTCACTGATGAATCGCGATTTGGTCTTCACTCAGATTCAAGAAGACTTCGTGTTTGGAGGCAATCTGGCTTAAACAACCGACTCCAGCATGTACAAGAAGTGCATAGTTTTAGAGGTGGCACGATTATGGTCTGGGGCGGAATAAGCATCGGCGGGAGAACTGACCTCGTTTTGCTGGATGCGTCATTAACTGCAATTCGTTACCGTGATATCATTCTTCAACCTTTTGTCATTCCATATGCAGCAGCAGTTGGAGAAAATTTTATTCTGCAACAAGACAATGCGCGGCCACATTCAGCAAGATTAGTTGAAGAGTTCCTTGATGCTAGCGCCATCGAGGTGATACCATGGCCTGCACAGTCTCCGGATCTTAATCCAATTGAGCATGCTTGGGACATGCTCCAAAGAAGGGTTATGGAAAATGGAGTCGCGATTGAGAACCGAAGACATTTGTTTGCAGCTCTTGAAAATGCATGGAGGGAAATACCACAAGAAGATTTAGATAATTTGATTTTAAGTATGAACAGGAGATGTAGGGCGGTCATTAACAATAGAGGAGGCCATACAACTTATTGAAACACTAAAAAAATCGTTTTGACTCGTTATTTTTTGTTGCTGTTTGAATTTGTTCTAAACATTTTCACGTTTGAATTTTGTGTAATTTTTGATTTTTAATTAAAAAATTAGATATTCTTTTCTTTTTTGCACTCTTTATGACAGATTATCAAAAGAATTATAGGAATTTCTTGATAAATGTATTATAATAATTTTCCAGTCGAAACCATGCATTTAGCTTGCATTCTTACCAATATCCCTAGATTTTTTCCAGCAGTGTAGTACTCAAAATGAGTAAATTTAAAAGGGATATTAAAGACCTAGCTGATTATTTTAATAATAATTATTCAGGGTTAGCATTCTCTGACGTACAGAAACTAGGTATTGGCCATTCTATTATAAGAGATGCGTGTAGCCATTTGTTTCATTCCGATTCAACAGTCAAACAGAGATAGGGTCTGCAAAATCTTTAAACGAGATAGTGGGGACATTCAGACTCTCTTTCAAAATTACGACTGCATTAAATTAATCAAGTCCTTTGTGCTATTCAAGAATTATATTATCAGAACTTGAAAATACTTAATTATAGAGGTTAAAACTATTTATTCCACATCTAATATGACAAAAATTCTGCTTTATCCGACTTATGCAAAGGAATGAATCTAGGCAATAATTTTAAAAACCAATTTAAATTAAAACGGTAAATTGATAAAAGTAAGACAAAATTTGATGGCATGATTCTGCCTGTAAATTTCTGTCTATTTAAAAAACTGCTTATGGAAGAGACGTACTTATAACATAAGTGTTCTAGGGTTTTCGAAGGGTCCTTTTATTTGACAGACGTTGAGTTTAGTGGTAATTTTACTGGAAAAACTTTATATGCAAAGCGATATCAGTACATTATTAAAGAATAAATCAGAACTGTAAATAATACTTGTGTTATAAACTTCAAACATTCCAGATTTGTCTCTTCTACAAATGCCATTAAAATTTACGCCTAAGGTGCACATAACTGCAAGTTATTTTTATTAAATATAAACGATGTTACAATTCATGCAGCTACTGATAAAGTAGATGTTTTTAGTTCTTCTTTGAACTTAAATCATTGCAAACAACTAACGCGGTACGTCAAAGGCGAAGAAGAATTTAAAACCTTCTAGATTGCGAAGAATACACGTATTAGATGCCTCTCCGAGTAGAATTTTCAGGGGAAACCTTCAGGATGTCAAATCAGACGCTGACCACTGCTTTTCATATAAATGATTTTTCTACTTTTAATGCTGGTTCAAGAATTTAGCTATCCTAATCGCTACGAAAACCCAAAACAGAAATATTAAAAAAGCTCTAGAAGCACTATTGGAACTCTGCTGTCACGAACTTCCTGACGAACTGGAAGTTAATGAAGATTTAAAGGACTATGAATATGAAACTTCATATAACGATCCGATCCTTTGTATAAAAGTAGCCCAATTTATTGGCATTTGTTAAAAATTTATGAAAATTTACCTAAACATTCTGAGTTTCCGCTCAAAACGATTACTGTAAAAAATACTTTTCCATTCTTCCGTTGTGGTCCTGTTTGTTGTTGTATAAAGAGAATGAGTGGCGAAGCGACTAAGCAATGCCGATGTTGAAAATGGGTTCAATTATACGAAAAACACAATTTTCGAAGGCAAAACTAACCAAAAATGCAGTAGGGTCGTGAGAAAGCTATGGAACGAAATCATTGGGCTTTGTAAGGAACCCGAATTAAATATACCATCTCGTAAATGGACGAGCAGAAAGAATGTGTGTATTAGAAAAATCGATGGCGAGGAATCAATAACGAAAACGGAACAATGGAATCGACGGGCAACAAAAAAAGCACGAACTTCTGGAAGTGTAATTTAAAGAAGGTATTAAAGAAAAACCAACTTTCTTTAAGTTTTAAGATGAAACAAGAAGAGAAGAAAAATGAAGTCCTAACTTGTGATTATTGTGGTGAAGGGCCATTAAAAATAACAGCGGACTGGGTACAGTGCGACATATGCGAAGCGTGGATTCATGAGAACTGTGACCTTGGCATCGATAAAAGCTATTCAGGTAGTTTTTATTGTAAACATTGTGATTTATCGAAAACTGTATCTACCCCGCAAATCCACGATGACAAAGAAATATTTGATGAGTTCCTCTCTAAATTGACATTAACTCAAGGGGTACGACGAACGAAGAATTCGTCTAACTGCTTCAAATTTTGGTAGAATACGTAAGAGTACGAAAAAAGAGTCGTGTGAAAAGTTGGCAAAGAGACTTCTAAACACTAACTAACAAACCCTTAGTTCCAGTCACCTTATATGGAATAAATAATGAGGAAAGAGCACTCGGCGAATATGAAATTCTTACAGGCTACAAAGTCATTCGCACAGGTCTTGTTATTCACCCCGAAATTCCCCATCTAGCAGGATCACCTGACGGTCTTGTTCTGGATGAAGGAATAGTTGAAATTAAGTGTCCCTATTCTATAAAAAAAATTCGGTTCCACGGGATGCTATAAATATAAATGAATCCAAACTTCCATGAATATGGAAGATATTTCTAAAATCAATGAAAAACATGAATACTACTATCAGATTCAAGGTTGGCTGCAAGTTACGGGCAGGAAATGGTGTGATTTTGTTATTTTTACCGACAAGGGAATATGTAACACGAAAGTTTTAAAGACGATAGGTACGTTTTGGAATATAAAAATGAATGCTACATTAAGTCATTTTTATAAAAGCTTTTTCTTTCCAGAACTTCGACTTACCAATCTAATAAAAAATATCTCGAAGTAGAACATTCTATACCAAATTAAGTTACACAAAAATGGTTTAGCCAATGGTGTTACTTATTATTATAAAAATAGAACAAACAACAAGAATGTCAGGGAATACAAAAACATAGATTGTCCAATAAATGTGGCATATATGTATATTCGATTATTTGACTTCAGCTGGGTGCCAGTGGCTAAGTAATTTTATTATTGACATATTGCTTAACGTATTGATAGATCAATACCATGCAACACACATGTACACAGTAATTGATTGCAATTCGCCTACGACAGCTTTTACACGCACCGAGGAACTAAAAGTAAATATAGATATATTGTCTTCCTTATTTTCATATTAACAATAATCACCGGTTTATTGCATTTTCCGATACCAAAAAAAGGAATTTATGTTTTTAAATCCTAATAACTTTGAACGTGATGAGTAGAATAAGTATTTTTCAATTTTTTTTTGGATAATTAATAAATGTAATGCCACCAATGGGCAACTTGATTGCATGAATTGGAAACCTGTATTAATTGAACATATAATACAAAATGACACTTTCAATTGCGGTGCATATAATAATACTTATACTTTTTTCACCAGTTGCTAGCAAATAAACCTTTAACACAACATATGGATATGAGAAATTATAGGCTGAAATTACAGAAAATTTTGCTTGAGGCATCAAAAAATATGTCTGAAAAGTGTGTAACTTGTGCAAAAGACATAAGCAGTCATGCATACATAAAATTTTCTACACGTATCAAATGCAACAGAACAGAACATGAAAAATGTAGCATGCCACTACATCAAGGAGTTTGTGAATTATGTTTATTATATTAACAGTTTTGCCATAATTATTGTGAAGACGTAGGAAGTAGCTAGGGGATGTGATTTTAAGTTCCATTTCTAACAAAATGTTTCAGAATTGATTGTTAATTTTATTTCTTGCTTCCCTATTCTGAAGGGAATATTTCAAAAAGAATTGCTATTTTAGTTTTGTAACGTTGCAAAAGTAAGCACTTCGAGTAATTAAGAATTTATTAGTGTTTACTTTGGACGTTCTGACGTCCCGCCATATCCCAGAAGGCAATCACATCATCTGTGCTCGTAGACACAGGTGGGAAAAGCAAGGGCGCGCCATGCGAGGCGGCAGACAAGCGAGATGGAAGGTATCTCAAATGGTAGTTACGCCCGTCACCAATGTGACGTCATGTATTTTCATCCTGCACTACTCCTCCCGCTAGAAATCTGGAAGTGAATCGCCAAAGCTAGCCCCCATTCACCGCTTATAAAAGTTGAAGATCCGGAGAAGAAAGGACGTATCTGGTCGTCCGGCCATCAGTTAGGACCAGTGCTACCAGCATCCGAGATGATGCTGGCCACCGACATCCGAACTAGTAGTACCTGATTGACCGTTCCGACTTCACCGTGTGAACTGATAGTAACCGTCCTGTAAATTTTGAGTAAGTGCCCGGTGCTTAATTGCTGTTATCGCTGAGATATCAACAATTAAACATTACTCAGTCACAACCTGGCTGACCTATCTTGTTCGTAACAAATAAGTAGTAAATATGTTCCAGCTGGGGAATTGAAAGCGTTGTCAGTGAAGATTAGGTCGATTTGGCATTCCCGTGTGACTTTTCTGTAACGGGACGATATACCGGCAGAAATCTGTCGCATAATTGTCGTCCGAATAAATCAGGAAGAGTAACGTCGTTGTAGTTTGTATCTGAAGTTACTGTATGTTTCCTTTAAAGTTTACATTTTATTGAATTTGCAGATTTTGTTCAGAAGATGGTCTTTCTTATCACTAAAAGGGGTAATTAATGTGGTCTGACTGCAGTGAATTAAGCAGATTGAATTTTTGTTTATTAAGAGTTTACTATTTTTGTTTGCTGTTAGAAGATCATTTTTGTTTACACTAAATAGGATATTTGGTACAGAATTATGTATTTTGAGTATAATTGACGGTTATTTTGTTTTAGTTTATATAAAAAAATATTTTCTAATTGAGTTTATGACTAATATGCTTACGACCAATTACAAATTATGTACATAGACTACCAAGGAGTAAAAAGTGATTGTGTTAACAACGTAAAATGTTTCCTGTTTTGGTTATATTATCTGACTGCAGTCTGTAAGAAACGTAGAACATTAGACTTTGGTTACCATTATTAGAGGAGACTGACGGTGTTCTATAGCTACCTGGAAAGTGCATGCCTTTGTGGGTCGGAAAATTCCAATTCCAAAATTTCTTTACTCTTTCTTTTCTTAGATCAGCATCAGCATGTACTACACCGCCCAGATTGTTATATCTTAGTTTACATTTCTGTCGAGTACCTTTTTTATAAATTTTTATTTTATTGCCAGTTTTTGGTTTCTTAACTATAAAAGATTCTTCATCACTGCTGCTTCAATCGCTACTATAATCATCGGCAGGTATTTCAGCATTGGGAAAATCTGTTTCCACAGGCTGATTAGTAGGTAATATATCGCAGTGGTAAAAGGTTAAAAAAATATTCAGGTACATCATGTAGCAAGAAGTTATTTCCAAATCATTTTCATCCAGTCTTTCTTTGCCCGTCAGCACATCAGGATCTGGAGGAAGCACTATGATGTCTGCATCACCTTCAAAATCGTTGATAGAATTTACCGCATCTGTAGCATCCGGAAGAACGTTAAACTTTTTTCTTCCGTAAAATGTTTTCACCCCTATAGCACACATGGCTGTAACAATAACAATTTCTATTTATACCCTTTTGTGTCCGAAGTACCCAATCGAGTATAGCTTGCTGTTTTGAATGTTTGACATAAACGTTGCTACACATGCCAGAGAAAACTTCCACATGCAGTATTTAATCAATTTATTGTACATATTGATACAAGAACAAGCGCAAATAATTTAAATTTCACAGACTGACCTTTGGTGTTCGGTTTAAGAATGTAAAAAAATGCTAGGCCAATGAAAGAATTCATAAAAATAATAATAACCAATAAACATTAGTGCTTCTAAGAACTTTTGATACTACTCACGAGATGGCAAAGTTTATTAAAAAGTATGTGTACTCGTCTGAGTACCCTGGGCGCTAATGGATTTAAAAAGAACGCATGTCGAGGCGGTCTCTGCGACACACATTGGGCGGAATAAAATCGGTAACTTCGCTGAAATTTTAAGTTGGGTATTTCAACAACGAAGATTTAGCGAATTACTACGAGTGCGTTACGCAAATAATACGCTTGCTGTAGCTCTGGGTGTCGTCTAGCAAGGACAAACTATTATAAAAAATGATAGTCTTCACATTCTTCTTTCACTTGAATCCAGTTTTGCTCGTAATATAAATTTCAGTTTTGATAGGCACTTATCCAGTGTTCCAGGAATTATTAGCTCAACAACATTAAGCAGGTAAGTGTTAGTTTAAATATCTTTCTACTTTAAGAAGTCTGGACCTCTGGACTATTAGAAAGTAGATAATGAAAGGGTAAACTCAATTTATGTAAGTCAGAAAGAGAAGTAAGCAGCAGAGATCAGAGCAACAACAAGGGAAGTAACGCCTAGACTTACAACAGGAAGAGGGCAATAGAAGGTTGTGCTGAGAAAGATGACTTGACAATGCACCACAAGATTAATAGTCCAGTCAATCGGTGTTCAAAACTGCCGTTTTCGTAACAAAATTGCCGAAGTTTTTTTCTCCATGGTTTTATATGTTTTTTGGGGTTCTGAGTCCGAATTTCAAGTTTGCTGCCGTGTAGGAGGTCAGCTTCTCAACGAAGAATGCAAAAAACCTCAAAATTTTCGCACTTTTTTCAGTTTTTCACTTATATCTCGAAAATTATGCGTTTTTCGAAGATGACCACTCTATAGAAAATTAAAGTAGACAAAATTTTCTACAAAATGCACTAGTCAACTTTGATTTTCTGACGAGCGGTATCGGCGCTAGAGCGCGCTGAAAAACTGCGACTTTTTGCCCTTCTGCGAAAACGTCAGAAACGTCCACTTCCGCCACCTACAACTGCAGGTATTAAGGATCCGACGTGCTTCAAGCGTACACAAAAAGCAGTACAAGGCCCCACTACGGCCATATAAATTAGCAAGAAAAGAAGAAGTTTTGGTTTGCTCGCACAAAAAAAACGCATATCATGATTTCGCTCTATTGGAGCTGATCAGCACGGTTTCCGTTCTTTTACATTACGGATTTAGGTTAAACGAAAGAGATATACGGAAGTAGGTTATGCATGGAGCTAAGGGTTAGTTCAAATACTGATCACCAATTCGCTGTTCAGTCTGGACTTTCCACAGCCCCTGACCCTTTGCCTGGACCTTCCATTGCCCAAGATCCTTCACCTGGACCTTCTAGTGCCCAAGAAACATTGCCTGGACCACCAATAACAAAACAGAGACGACTAAAATAACTACGCACATGACATCAGGTATTTCTTCATACATCAATAGTTCACCATACAACTTATCTGTCTTTTGTAATCATGTTCTAACACTAAATGCCTTCTTTCTTTTTCAGATGGAGAACCTACTCGAAGTGATGACCCAATCCTGGGCTCGATGATACATGTACATGTACATTACTACATTACATTACTACATACAGATTTCATATTCAGCATTATATTCAGGGTCATGTACCTATATGTATATCGTAAACATAATTTGTTCATGTTTTCATCTAACATGCTTTGCCATCAATTCATTCAAAACAACCTTTTTTAAGCGATGAGAGTTATACAGGTGGGAGTGATCGTTTTGGGTGTAGGGCGCACAAGGCATTTTTCGTAATTTTCGTTTTGCTACCTCCCCCCTTATGAGAAAATTGAATGTTAGAGACGTCTCTTGTAGGAAATTTAATGTACTTTCAAGTGGTATAACGGTTTTTGTTGATAACGTATATTTTTCGAGTTCTAGGTGGCGGAAGTGGACGTTTTTGACGTTTTCGCAGAAGGGCCAAAAAGTCGCCGTTTTTCAGCGCGCTCTAGCGCCGATACCGCTCATCAGAAAATCAAAGTTGACTAATGCATTTTGTAGGAAATTTTGTCTACTTTAATTTTCTATAGAATGGTCATCTTCGAAAAACGCATAATTTTCGAGATGTAAGTGAAAAACTGAAAAAGTGCGAACATTTTGAGGTTTTTTTCATTTTTCGTTGAGAAGCCGACCTACTAAACGGCAGCAAACCTGAAATTCGGATTCAGCACCCCAGGAAACATATAGAACAGCTGAGAAAAATACTTGCGCAATTTTGTTACGGAAAAATCACCATTTGACTGGGTTATAAAAGGTTTGGATTAAAATAAGAAACGGAATAATTCTACTAAATACCTACTTGATAGAAGAGAATCTAAGACGCTTCCAACTGGGGGCCAAATGCAATCGAAAGTGAAGCATCGCAAAAGTTAGACAACCCACAATACTTACGTATCTCCTTCTCTTTTTAAGTCAGTCTATTCTTTGCCCTCTCATACAAACAGCCGTTTGACTTGATTAAGCGGGTAACAGGGGAGTTGATGTTTCTAAATTTTAATATTTAACTCTTAACTTGCTTTTTCTGACTCTTCAGTTAGGAACCAATAAATATAAATAAAACTAGTATCATGTAAATGTATTTTCAAGTACCTAGATATTTATTTGCCATGCTATTTTACAAGTTGATTTACAACTTATGTACTTACGATCATACTATTGTATCTTGGAAGTAAATATACAGTCCTGCAGCCACTTGAATTTGAGAAGGGACAACAAAAAATCAAGAAATATAGTGCAATGAAAGGCAAATACCAAAATACTGAACTTAGACTTATTTACTATGCATTTAGTATTTTCTTACTGTGTGTAAATTGTTAAAGATAGAAGTTCTCAGTCTGAAGACTGGTTGGACACGCACCTCCATCCCCTCCTATCCTGAGCTAACTACGCATTTCCCCAAAAATAGAACAGCCTACATCCCCATTTATTTGAGAGCAATAGTCTAATCTGGGCCTATCACTAGTATTTCGCAAACTATTCTTTCGTGTCTCAGAAGGTGTTCTGTCATCCTGTCTCTCCCATTCTTTCTTTCTTTCTTTATTTGTATGAGCATACTTTTCTAGACTAGGTAAACGAGTTGTAAGTATAACAGAAACATAATATTCAATTTGTTGTAGCTGAATAGTTGTGTCAAAGAAGGGTCATCTTTAGAGATAGAGATCTTTATTGAATTTGACATTTACATAGAATATTACATTTTATAAACACTTGATATAGGTATAACGGTGAGAATATAATATTATGACACAAGAGACAACAGCCATATCAGTAATGATGACAAGTATTCCAGTATAAGTAGTGCGTTTATAATAGGTAGGTATATAATAATCCATAAATATATGAAGGTATACGATCAGACACGTTTAAAAACGCCAACAAAAACGATTGACCGTTGTTCGGCCCTCCGCGTTTCTATGTGATAACGACCTGACTCTAAAAATTTTTTAGAAAAATATTGCGCGATTTCTTTGAGCGACATAGCAACGCGAAGATTGGCAGCGAACCTCTACGGTGGATATGTATCGAACTGGTCTTTTGATCGCCCAACGAGCGACTCTACAAAACTTGACTCCTCCTTTGTACAGTTAATGAGTACACGAATTTACAAAAATTACTACGTTACATTAAGTAATATATCGCAGTGAATAGATATGTCGATTTTCGTGGTAAAAGGTTAAAAAAATATTCAGACTAAGAAAATCCTCTTGGTTTAGGATTACGTTTTACTTTTTTACCTCAGAAACTTTGAGAGAATTGCTTTCAGACTAAGCAGGTGGTCCGTAATTTTTGTTCTCATAAACTCTTACAACTTCGTCACTCTGTTCGACAGGGTACACAGTACCTTCCGACTGATTAGATTAGTTTGTAATTTGCTCGTATACTTTTATTTTCTTTCAAAATTGGCTTGATTGTACAAATGGCAAAATTCTTTTGTGGACTGTACAGGAACAAGATTTTTTCGGTGTGCTCCCTGTTTTTGAAGTAATGAAGTTGCAGTTCTATGTGCAGCTACTAATAAATGCCCACAATATCCTCAAATTGTGCATTACTCCTTGGGTAACACATAACTTAGCTGTTATATTGACAATTATCCTAAATGTGTTAGGTACTTCTATAGCAAGTTAAACTTCAATTGCTTTTAACAGGGTGATCCCTCTAATTGTAACAGTTATACTCTAATCAAATGATAGGTAAGTGCAGTTCACAATCTGAAATTTTAAGCAAATATCTATTTTCAACAAGAAATATCTATTGTATATGTAATAACAAATTCCTACACTTACAGTATATGTATATTTTAAAATATTGATATGACATGTCAAGCTCACAAATTTCGAAATTTTAGTCTATGTGTTTTGGTTAAATATATTTTTCTTACTCTAACATGCAAATTCTTGACTCCCCTTTGCTTATAAAAATTTCAAGTCCTTTTACCTTTCTGGGAAGCTTCGCAAAAATCTACCTATTGGGTAGATTCCCTGTCTCCACGAAACATCACAGATGGTTAAGTTAAAATTTTTATTCGAATTACTTAAATTTACTGCGGCACATTTGATATGATTTAAGTGGATCCGCCTTGATATGTATGTAGGCCCACAGTTGTCCCAAAACGATAATTAGAGACATCCTACGTCCGGTATACGTCAACGAAATCTTAAGTTAATAAAATGATATTCAATTAATGAATCGGCTTAATATCTCTAACTTTAACGAATACGATTAACATGTACATCTTATAATCACATTTAGATATAATATGGAGAAGAAGACACTCACAATAATTGGGACACTGAAAATTTGGTGGCGGATGATTTTATCTAAAGGTAAGTACGATATGTATAAGTCATGGAATTTAAGATACGCGTCTGGTTTATTTGGTCTCACCAGAAAGAGACACAATCACTTAATTTTTGGCTGGTAAAATTGTTTCAGGCTGACCAAGAATAATGCAAACGCGTTCAGCACTAAAACTATATTAGCTGCCGCCCCAAAAACACAATTCCAATTGCTAATTAGAGCAATTCCAATAAAGCACAATAATTTTTTAGAATTTGACCTTATTTTTGCAAATTTGTATAACACCGACTTATAAACCTAACAGATCCCCGTCAGCCAGTCAATTAAAGGTAGAGAGCTTGGAATGGCCTAACGAGACAAACTCAGTAGTCTGAGTTTGCTGTGTATAATTAGACCATGTAATTTCTTATTTATCCAGATAATTTTTAAGATATAAAAAAAATCACATACTTCTTTTGGAAATTTTGATAAAAACCTCCAAACTACAATGCGAATTCTGTGTTACTGGGCCAGCAGTAAACATGATATGTTAATGATATGCATTATTTCAAACATGAAATTGAATAACACGACTATCAAATACTTCCAATTATTGATAACTTCAATAAAAAGCAACGAGATTTACAAGATATTGCAAACAAACGAATACAAAATTTTTACTACCATAATAAACACCTATTTTCTAGCTAAATCGTAACTACTCAACAAATTTGAACGATAGCAAAACAAACATCCACCTGCTAAATGACTGCAAAAGCCATAGTGCATGCCCAAACAGTCGTCATAGCAAATGTTAATGACGGCGCGTTGTTTGCTTCAGCTTTCGGCACGCATCCTAGTTTTTCTGCTGGTAGATTTTGTAGAGAGTATTCCCTATGTTCTTGCTGCATATAGCATTTCATCATTTTGCGTTGGTGGAATTCCTCATCCTTGGTCTGCAGATTTTTCAGCCAGTTTTTGTACCACATTAACGTGCACTCACATACCAGTGGATTATCTGAAACAAATTCGTTTAATCGTGCCCAAAGAAAATGGTGGTCTAAATAACGAAACTGTTCAAATTTGTCTTTCTATAGTTAATTATTAATCCTACCACAAGGGGAACAAGGAAAGAAGTTGATACTTGACCCTTTTTAGTCACATGATAATACTTTGGTTTTTAGTACCTATATAGCCTCCCACAATTAGCAATAACCATCCCTTGGGGAGTATCTTTGAAGTTGGATTATGAAGTTGTTATAGTAAGTGCAATAAATTGCACACTCATCTAGTGTGAAAAATTTTGAACCAGCATGAAAGCCTTGAGCCAATAACTGTCGTTCATAAATTCAATGAACACCAGTTCATCAACAGAATGAAAACATTCATCACGACAAAGAACGTTTTGCATCAATATGATGACCAGATTTCATTATGCCAATGAACACGCGTTCGTTATGTTAAAGAATGAAGTCATTAGAATAATGGTTTCCGGGCTGGTTGCCATGTCGTCGTTGGTAATCTGTAACACTAAAATTAAAATTAACATTAACACTAACTTAACGTTTCGACTCGCATATCGGAGTCTTCTTTAGAAGCTACTCTGAAACTGGAAATCTATCGCAGGTGGCTCTATGTATACTCGTCGGTAATCACTGAAGCGCGACGTTTTCACGAGCAGTCATTCAGGAACTGAAGGAAAACAAGGATTTGATGATACTCCCAGCTGACAAGGGCAATGCTACTGTAATCATGGATACCACAGAGTACAAGGATAAAGTGAAGGCTCTTCTAGCGGGCCCCATTTACCGGAGGATTAAATCCAATCCTGTGAAGTGGAACAGTCTGTGAACGCCGCCATCAGGACATCGTCAATACCAGAAGAAATCCACAAACATCTAGTGCAGTCGGACTCGAGAGTGCCTCAGCTTTACTGTCTGCCGAAGATCCACAAGACCGGGAACCCTATTTGCCCTATTGTGAGTGCCAGAGGATCAGCGCCTCACCCTCTAGCCAAGTACATCGCAGGAGTTTTTCGGAGTCTAGTAGGGGAGACGGAGCACCACATCAAGAACTCTGGACATTTGATCGAGAAGATACGAGGGATACAACTAGACCCAGGAGATAGTTTGGTGAGTTTCGATGTCACTTCGCTCTTCACGAAGCTACCCATCGAGGTCGCTTTGGAGGAGACCCGTTCCAGACTGAGGCAACGAGGAATGGAAGACCTCGCGGATTTGGCTCGACTCTGCACGAAATCTACGTTCTTCGCCTTCGACAGGGAGTTCTATGAACAGACCGATGGAGCAGCGATGGGATCACCTCTATCACCAGCATTAGCCAACATCTACATGGAAAGCTTCGAGACCACGGCCCTGGACACAGCGACTCTCAAGCCGAAGTGTTGGTTCAGGTATGTGGATGATACCTTCATCGTATTGCCCCATGGATCGGATGCCCTCGGAAATTTCAAGGACCATCTGAACGGACTGCACCCAAACATACAGTTCACGATGGAAATGGAGAAAGATGGCGCCCTCCCATTCCTGGACATCCTCGTCAACCGCAAAACTGATGGAAGCAAGGGACACAGAGTATATAGGAAGCCGACGCACACGGATCGCTATTTAAATGCCGCTTCCCATCATCACCCGGCACAGAAGCAGCGAATCATCAACACCTTGGTGCACAGAGCCCGCCAAATCAGCGAACCGGAACACTTGGAGGAAGAACTAGCGCATCTGAAGACAGCCCCAAGGAAGAATGTATATTGTCTACGAGCCGTAGAGTGTGCTATCAGGAAGAGCGACCAACGGCGAGAGGAATCAGAAACCTACATTTCGACGGCCTACCTTCCTTACATAGATGGATGCACGGACAAAATCGGACGCCTTCTCAACAGACACAAGATCAACGTAGTGTGCAGATTGCTGCAAGTTTCCCTAGGACAATAGGAGAGCAGAAGGAGCATCCAGGACCGGGAGTATACAGCATCCCATGTATCTGCGGTAAGGAATACATCGGAGAAACGAAGAGACACATCAGCACGAGGCTACAAGAGCGCAGGAGGGACGTCAGGAACCAACGGACGGACAAGTCAGCAGTTGCGGAACACTCCTCTTTGCCAGGACACGACATTCGATTCGAGGATGCTAAGGCGCTAGCAAGGATTCCCAATTTCTGGCCCAGACGGATCAGGGAGGCTATAGAGATCTTCAAGAGACCCAACTTCAACAGAGATGGAGGAATGGATCTACCGGGGTTACTTGGAAATCACTGTTCCGTGAAAACGCCGCGCTTCAGTGATTACCGACGGGTATAAATAGTCACCTGCGATAGATTTTCAGTTTCAGAGTAGCTTCTGAAGAGGACTCCGATATGCGAGTCGAAACGTCAAGTGTTAATGTTAATTTTAATTTTAGTGTTACAGATTACCAACGACGACGTGGCAACCAGCCCGGAAACCATTATTCCATGGACAACGGCCACGAAAGCCTTAAGAAGAAAATAAGTCATTAGTCTACGAGCAGTAATTCCTTGGTTTAATGAATAATTTCATTGATTCAATAAAAAAATCAATGATCGTCTTTCATTTATTCTGAACAATATTCTTTTCAGTGTATCTACTTCAAGAGTAACTTTAGAACTTGTAATTGATATTTTGTTTTCAACTCAATTTATCGTCTGCGGGAAAGTTGAGAAGTTTCAAGGTTGTTAATTCTATGAAGTTCTATGTTTCAGAAGCTTGCTTGTTCATTATTATTTTCGACTTCAGTCTATTTAAGCAGGGTCACTTTACGTATACGTTATGCCAGGGTTCTGCTGTATAATCAGAGTATTATTCCCCTAGCGCTCAACAGATGTCTGGATGAGCCACAAGGAAAGATTACATGTGATCCCACAAGTTGCATTAAAATTACAAAAAAAGCTATGTATGTAATCTCATGACCAACAATCCGATGCCCGACCTTTACAGAAAAATTATTTCTTACTACTGATTTAGAATTTCATTGTTTTGGAACCTCTAAATAATATCCAATGCAAAAAATCATGGCGTAATAAAAATATATAAACGTAACGAATACTAGACACCCCTAATTTTATGTAATGGAAAAGTAATGATGAAAATATATGTTCCTTTTGGATGCCTGCTTTCCATCTGGTCTCTAGACACCATACATAAATCAAACATAGTCGACTATTCGCTTTCATTTAGTGCTGGAGAATGGAAGGCAACATCATAATATATTATACTTCCAATTTCAAAGGTAATTGATGTATAACTAGGTGCCCTTTGTGTAGGTGCATTTAGGCTCGAAAAAAGTAGATAGGTATTAACCAATTAATACTAAAATATAGTACCTGTTAGGTCGATGCTGATAAGAGTATCTAGAATCAGATCCATAGCATCCTCTGATATGTAGGTTAACTTGTTATTTCGTAGATTCAAAGTTTCCAGGGAATTCAGACTCTCGAATGCTGTAGGAGGTAATGTCTTTATACTGAAATAAAAGTAAAGATACTTAAGTTCGGAATATAAATTAGTATACAGAATTGATATTTTTTCAATGCGCATAGTGCTACTATTTTCATTTATGCAATCTTCCAATTGTAATGTAATAAGTTCGAAAATATTAGATTCACCTTAGGTCGAGTTTTTACAAAAAATAAGGATTTGTGTACGCGAAGGATGCATGAGAGTCACATAATTACAAAAAAGTCCATCTTTTCAATATAATTTAGCTCTCTAACTCACTTGTTCTTTTGCAGATTGAGAAATGTAATGGAGTCACCGTAACCAGAGAAGGCGTCCTCTTTGATTTCTTCGATTCCGTTTGATTTCAAATCTAGCTGCCGCAACCTGTGAAGTGGCCTCAGTGCTTCAGAGGGTATCGTTTGGATGTAATTATCTCCCAGGCGCAGGTACTGCAGGTTTTCTGTAAAGAGACAATTAAATCAATATTACAAAGTAAACTCTGGAATATGGATAGCTAGAAAACGAGACAAGTAATTTTAAACACCTATGTTAAGGAAGATATTTTGAATGATGAGTATATTTTTTATTTAATCTAAGTTTGGGTACACATATATACTCCAACCATAAAAGTACAATCGAAAAGGAAAACTCGAGGGAAAACTGGATTGCAATAGTGATAAAAAGTACTCGTTTATTGAACCCCAAGCTATAAAGTATTTTATCTGAAGAATGCTACACAACAAAAAAGTTTTAATTCTACATCTTTTCATTCGTCATTGTTGCACAGTAAAGAATTCGGTCGATTTATCTATAAATTGTGTCGTGTAGAATTTTCAGTGTCAATTTCTGGTATTATCACTTGAAAATTTAGGCTTAGTTTCCTTAGAATTTATTTCCAATGAATTTGCTAACACTAAAATAACATACAAAAATATGGGTGGTACTGGATCGTTCGAACAACTACTCCTCGAGCAAATACCCTACCCGGCATGGAATTACACAGGGTGGTCCAGTTTTAATCGACAAACTTTGGGTGTTTAGTCTAACTCGTCTTTTACCTTTTACCACCATAACGTGCAGGTTATTTCGCGTTTCATTGTTTCACTCAAGAACAGCAAGCAAATAATTTGCCTGAATTCGATGTCGTTTCTATAAAACTTATATTCCTTTGATGTTGAACGATTTGTTGAAGTTTGTTGAAGTAGATACAATAGTATCAAAATCGATTTTGCGAACGTATCATACCCACGCAATATTTATTCAAATTCTAAAATATTTTAAGGTGGAGTAGAATTGCGATCTTTTGTTGCTAAAATACAACATACATCTTACATAAATATAGATTTTCATAAGAGCGGTGTTCTTGGATTGGAATTGAAGACTCATGCAACATACTCGTACATGTTAAGATCAATTCTTAGGGTTTATTATAGTTAACTGATGGTGAGTTCGAGGTTCTTCTTGTTGTGACATATCCATTTCGGATCTTGGCACTTCCCTCCTACGATGTCGTTGGGTGTCATTACAGTAGTTTATACAAGCATAGGGGACCTACAGTTTAAGATTTATACATGGGAGTTACTTGTGATGACCCAGTGTCTTCCGGGTGGAAATGGTAGTAAAAATGTCAGTAGCATCAGTCGGGAATTGAACCCGGACCGAGTCTTGTTGCGAGGCACATTAACGATCGAAGTATTGTACAACGATAATATTATTGGCGCGACTAGCCTCCCGGTTCTGGGATTGATACAAATCCCGGTTACCCCGACGCTGATTAATACCGCTAGCATATTAATCAATTATTTATATATCAAATGACCCAGCCTCCGCTCAATTGACGAAAACTTGAAAGATTAAATTGTTAACATAATCAATTTCTACTCTTTGGTAGTCTATATGTACGTAATTGAGTTTATCACTACTATGCGCACCACCAATAATATAATATAATATAATATAATATAATGTAATATAATATATGTAATATAATATAATAACATAAAGTCACTAAATTTAATGCATTTTTGGAAATTTATTTCCATCGTTAGACATTTTTCTATTATTTCCGAAAATGCATTGAGGACAGTGACTTTACGTTATATTTTAATAATTGGTAGTGCCCATAATAGGGATAACCCGAGAGATTATTTATTTGTTCAAAAAAGAATTAATATGGAATCAACAGAATAAAAATAAACGGGGCATAAGCAGAACACGACGGCATGGATCCGGAGCGCAGCGTATTCAACGCCGAGCCGCAGATAATCGCCTTGCCGGTTATTCAGTTTCGAGTTAATAAAACAAATCGAGTTTTGACTTTTCAGCGCCAAAATATTTTTCAAAAATTTTGCTAGGGAAAAACCTCCATCCCCAACTAAATCCCCGGCTAAATATGGTACAAGTGACTCTAGGTTCGAAGCTGCGGGCTGCGCAACCTGTATTTATATAATTCTACAAAGAAAAGCAGGCACACATCCACAAAAACTGTTCGTCCTATATTACGCCATATTTTCAGCTCTGAATAACTAGTTGTTTAATGTCTCCTGTCTCTTCTATTTAGATATATAGCAGCAAAACTAACGAAAACACGATCTTTCTCCGTGTAGGGTAAGTCCGGGATAGTTGGCCATAGGGAAGAGATGGCCATAGCTAATAGTTTCTCGACCCACGTTTAGATGGCAATAGGAGTGCAATTAGTTTGTTATACTTAAGTTGTAGGTTACGTTAGAAAGTGGCTTCGTGTGTCGAAACATTAAGAAATGTAAGAAAATAGCTTTAATTGTTAGTTGCGTAGGGAAAACTTTTAGCATGAGCTTGCTTATCTAACTGGTTCATATTTCGTGTAGCGTTTTTTTCAATAATCTTGTTATTAATGATGTTTGGGACATCTTACGGACGCTCTAACCTCAAATTGCGATTGCACAGCTTACTTTGTGCGTCGTACTTGGGTGGGCCATCTCTCCCGTAAAAACGGGATAGATGGCCCATTATTTTCAGGGAGAGATGGCAATGCACCAAAATGTGTTTTTAGAACCTACTTTACTATTTTAGGTGAAAATAGAGCAGAAAGACTTTTAAAACCATTTTTTCCTCTTGTAGAGCTAATACAGCAAATTGGAGGTTAGAATAAAAAACACACGTGGGTGAATTATTCTATTTCGAAATTTTGAATTTAGTCGACGTTTCGACGAGGATATTCGTAATTTTCAAGACAGTATGATTAATAATAATTAACCGTGCTTCCGAAGAAGTAAAAGATTGATTTACTTCAAAAATTAAGGGCTGGAGCCCAGGCTTTTAAGAAATTACATTTAAAAATTCAAAAATGGAGTAACTCAAGCCATGATTCTCGATTGGTAACTTCTGCGGAAGCATGGTTGATTATTATTAATCATACTGCCTTGAAAATGACGAATATCCTCGTCGAAACGTGGATTAAGTTCAAAATTTCGAAATAGAATAATTCACCCACGTGTGTTTTTTATTCTAACCTCCAATTTGCTGTATCGGCTCTACAAGAGGAAAAAATGGTTTTAAACTTAAAAAACATGCTGATGGAACCTGTACGACTTATAATAATTTCTGTCGAAAGTGTGGAAGGCTTGCTGACAAAAAGAAAGGAAATAAAAAGTAAGAAAATGAATTGTAAGCCTATGGCCATCTCTCCCAGCCTGCTCGGGAGAGATTGCCATAGGTGCACTTTTGGATATATGTCTTTTTTAGTTAAATGTTACATTTTAATTGAAGTTTATAGGCAGTTTATGTTCAGTAAAAAATTATAAAGAGACTTAGCTTTAATATGGTTAGTTTTAAGTATCTTTCTAGAAACTATGGCCAACTATCCCGGACTTACCCTATAAGTTGCTGACATACATATGATTTCAAGTGGGAAATCTCAGAATGTTTTGCAAGTTTGAAGTAGTTTAAATGATTATGAGAAGAAAGTGTCGAGTTTGGCTCCCACATAAAGGACCACGATTTCAGAATCCCATTTGAAAATTAGTGAAATACCATCTTGTCATTTCCTCTCATCCCTTACCATTCCCTCAGTTAAGCACGTTGTTAAGCTGTAGATTACTATCCCCTTATATTTCAACCTAGTATTTTTCTTTCCCAAATGAATAGGGACGAAACACTGAAGCTCTTTTATCTCTCTGGCTGAATGCGGAAAACGAAATGCTATCAGGCAGGAGTACCCCAATTGTTATACGCCGCAAAATTTGCCTTGCTCCAACCCACTGAGCTAATCGGCGGCTTACACGCCCTCTTTATACTCGTCCATATATACTTATGACTGTAACAGTTCGGCCCGTCCTGACAAGCTAGGGCGTCCTCGGCTACCCCAGCCACTGGCTACTTTCAGCGCACGCGACACGAACCTGCTACACACAACGCACCTCTTGTGCACTTCACCAGCCTGCTCTCCTCTAGCACGCGGGTTGCCTATCCCACTTCTGAAATGTTATACGCCGCAAAGTTTGCCGCCGCCGACCTGGAGTCGAACCCGGGTCCTCGCGCTCCCCGATTGAGCTATCGGCAACCTACACGCTTTCTTTCTACTCGTCCATATATAACTACTTGACCGTAACAAAATTATACATAAACTGACAGGTTTTTGCACAAAATTCAGTTTACAGTTAAGTTTGGAAATTTTTGAAATGAAAGCACTGTATATCATACACTATTAGCAAATTATATTACGCCCTTTTATGACGCCTCTTTTTAAAGCAACGGAATGTCCCCTGTACACCTAGCTACAGCCAAATGCATGGGCACAAATCGTAGTAGTAGGCCTGAATTTTACGCCGTTTTATATATATATTTCATGAAGGCACGCTTTCATAAACCTCAATCGCTCCATTGCGATAGAAGTGATCTATGCCCTTAATAAATTGTTAGTAAATAGTTCGTAATACACTCCAAAAGCATTTACATTTTACAAAATCGTCGACGCACCCGAAAATATTGCAACCTCTGGAACCTTTACAATTTAAACTGATGCAACGTCCATGAAATAGCAGTTTTATGTTCATCCTGCTTATCACTAAACTGCTATACAAGCGCCACTATAATAAACGAAGTTTATGGATGCGTCATGAGAAAATGCAATTTATCAGAAATGTTTTAACGGCACCTGTATCCCAGGGGCGCATGCTGCCTCTAACTAAAAGAACTTCTGACCTCTCCAATCGACCGCCCTCAGAAACTTTCATCACGTGCATCAGGAATTGCATGATATGTCAAAAAATATGTCAAGAAAATAATGGAAAGGGCTTCTGCAAGACAAATAGCAGCATAATGCATGTCATGTCGTTTTTGTTCTACTAGTGATACATGCGATAACACACATTCATTCTTGGTCTGATGAATTAGCATAATGCCAGAGGGGGTTGAATCATAAAACACGATACATCATCCATTCCTTGCTTTTTGTTCTAGCGGAGGGCGACACAGAAGAAATTCTTTTGTTCCATTAATAAAACAGGTGGTTGCTTTAGGATTATAACGATTAGGTACTAAAGCCATGGTAAATTAATACGTGGTAATTAATCAATAAATTATTCATTAATAAATGAATGCCAAATTTTTGATGTGTATTTTTTTTTTCGTTTTTAATACATAGGTATTGATATGGCGTTACTGGTAGCCTTTTCTACGTAAATAATCTTAGGTACAGAGTCAAATATTCTGTGGTCATTTAAGTTAAATCTAATTAGTAAGAACTAAATAAGAATCTCTAGATCAGAAAGCAGTGTTTAAGTGTTTGTACCCACATACAGCTTCTAGAACTTCTTATTCCTTAGTACAACATTAAGTGTTAGCTTTGCAACATGCTTTTTCACGGTGCAGCTAATGTTTGTCTCTAAAACTTAAAACTTGTGGTTTTCAGTGGAGACAGATTCTTATAAGTGAAGGGAATATACAAAACTGGCATTTACTATTTCTTATAACAGACTGCATCACAATTTTGTAAACTGAAATGTAAAAAGAAATACCAGGCAGTTCCCGGCGCCTAGACCTTAACTAAACTAAAACTGTAAACTAAAAACTAAACTCCATCGACTGTATTTCACAACCACCGAGGTTTTCAACTAAGATGAAACAAGCGCCACATGTCCTATGCACTTTCAACAGATTTTATATTTCTATTTGCTTAACAAAAGTTACATTCCTCCTACTTGGCTTTCCAAAGAAGATACCGCATTCATTATTTATTTCGGAATTGAAAATCACAAAGTCCCGTTTCTGAGGTTATTGCCATGAATAATAGTCAACCCATTATAGTTTAAAATTTCGTAATATTTTGCCGATATTTAAGAGGTGCCACTGATAACAAAAAGCAAGACGTACACATCTACATTATTATCCTGTTTGAGGTCTCAATTCATAAGTAATTACTGATGCCATGTAACGAAGCATAATTAGAACGCCATATGGATTGGTGTTAATTATTTTGTTCCGTGCATCACGCGAGAAAAAAGAAACATACGAAAAGTACGTCATACGCGTCAATGAATCGAAGAAAGCTGAGATAGGGCACACAGGACGCGCGATGCCTTGTCTGAGTTGATAAATAGGAGGAACCGAGAATGCGAACGGAAGTTTCCGAAGAATGTCGGAAAAAGTAACAAAATCCCTTGTCGATCGGAGATCAAGAAGCCTCTCCACCAGACATTCTCCGATTAACTTTCTGAACTATTGAGAGTACTTGACTTGTATTTAGTTGCGTGGTGTGAGGCTATCAATAATTAAACATACCTTAAATAATCCGTTGTAGAGGTATAACAGCCTGATTAAGGCTTGTTCTGAAATTATACGGGTGCCGTGGATGTTCAAACCATAAATTCGCACAGGCTGAATGTATTCGGTGCCGTGAAAATAGCACGCCTACATTCAACTAATGCAGTGAGCGATTGAACATCCCGTCCGGTTGAGTTGCAGAACGATTATACAGCTGCGTACTTGCTAATTAAAGGCTATACTATTAAGGGATCGCCGTGAGTGGATGTAACGTACATCCCCGATATACATTCTGTCCGGATTGCATAATCGTGCGGCAACGTAAATCCAGACGAGTACACAGTTTAAACCATCATACGGGACGACCGGCGGTTACCAGAATAACGCCACGGAGAAAATTGCTTGCGAAACATGGTTCAAGACCCAGTGCTCGTTTGCTATTCGTTCGCGTGAATAATTACCAACTAGATAATACCGCAAGAAGCTCAATTTCAATTTCCTGTAAATGTTTTGTACAATACCGTTTTACCCGTTGATTGATTGTACATAGTTAAATGAATAGAATCATATTTATTTGTTTTCCCTGATTATTATTTTCTCGTGACAAAGAAATGGCGCCCGAGCTCTCTTTTATAACTTTATTCGTATAATAATAGAGAACCCAGCCTTTCTTCGACTTGAAGCGAAGGGCATACTTATATGCATATCGATAAATAAGTGTTCCGTCCGACCGACCTAGATGCAACAACTTCATCGTTAATAAGCTAACGACTCGAAGTAAATATGTATACAGTGTGTTGCAGGTCGCACGAGGGGACGTTCGTTGCACCATATGGAGAAATTAATCAAGAAGTCTATCCGGGCTTTATAGGCCTGCAGGGGTTTGGCAGGGAAAACTTGGGGCTGAGGTCAGCAACAGTCTCATGGATATACTCCATGGTAATAGTGGTGGCATAAAATCAGAGAAAAGGAGAACCTTTAATCAAGCTAGGAAAACTGCAGACTTGCATGCGTAAGGATCACAGCGGCGATGAAAGAAACGTTCACTACGGTCATGAAGGTACTGTCACAACTCCCACCCCTACATATCGTGGTGATGCGGAGGCTCTGCGGCGGCATACACGCTAAGGATAAATGGTTATGGGCAAACTCTTTCAAGAGAGGGATACCATACCGAAATATTTCAACAAATAGGCAAAAGTTGCACAAGTACTTGGCATGCAGTCGTATAGAACCGACTCAATCCTAAACTCTTCCAAGCCTTATGGTGTAACCATGCCGATAGAGGAAGTAAAGTGTAATGGACAGAAGTCGGGAGAAGAGTATGGAACCATTTGATATACAGATAGGTCCAAAAGTGCACAAAGCGCTTGGATGGGCATTGCTGGCAAAGGTCCAGAAAATGAAATTAGCATATAATTGGGAAAAAATTCCATGCAGAAATAACTGCAATTTCCATTATGTGCGCAGGGGATGATGAAGAGTTCCTTTTAAAATAATAGGAAGATCAAGATTGTCACTGAAAGCCAAGCAGCAATTAGAGCTCTGGAAGCTGTGTGGACTCACTGGTCCGGCTAGCAGTACATAAAAGGTTTATCTCACGATGGGTGACAGGCCATCAAGGAAGTGAAGGGAACGAGAAAGCTGGCATCTTAGTGAAGAAGGGAACCAAAGGCCCTGATAGTGCCGGATCCCACGTGCTGTTTGATATATCAGACAGCCAAAGAGGTGATAAAGGACCTAGTGAGACAATAACCTCTAAATAGATGGGAACTCCTGGACTGGGGCAATCGCGAATACTCATTAGCTGACCATTTAGAAAGAGAGTTGGAGAATTATTACGACTTAGTAAAAATCAGCAACATGACTATTTACGGTGCACTGTTCACTTATGAGATATCTCACCATTACTGAAGGACAATCCCGACTGCAGAATTTATGGATATGAGGAGGAAACTCTCCATCACATACTTGAGAATGCCCGACTCTTGTAGCTGTAGATGTACAAGTTGTGGAGCGATATTTGTAGAACCAAAAGTAATAGCATATGTGCCCGTAAATCTTGTCCCCAAATTGTTTGAAGGGACGGCGTTAATGACACAAACATATCGGGACATAATAAACTTGAGCTTCAGGGCTACGTGTCAGAAACCTACCCCGCAACAAGTAATAATATGCTACACTGTCTCGTGACTAGCATCTTGCTAACCAGAAAGCTCGATATGGATGTGTATCCGTCTAGCTATGCCCACATTTTTTCGTCGCTTTCGCGTTCAATTTATTTCTTTCATACACGCAGGATTTCGTAGGTTGACAAACTTCCCTTGTAAGACTATGTATTGAAGAGAATCGAAATAAATTTCGAAGGGGCATGTTTGGTTGCCTAACCAAGTAGCAGAATACGAAGACTGCAGGAAGCATCTAAGTTCAGAGACTGTCGAAGAGGTGTAACGAATTCTCCGTCATGAAGGTTTAAATTATATTTTATTTATTTTATTATTCTGTAATATAACACTTCATTACTAATCGTATTTATATGTTATAATAATATATAATTATCTATGAAATAGCGGTAGTAACATCCAGCAAATTAGAAGTATATGCGTTTGAACGAAATGGAAGATATTTTGGGAGAGATCTACGACAAAAATTAATAAATATGAAAACCAAATTCTTGGTATGTAGCAGACGCGAAAATAGAGCTTTTGTAACACCAGGGCATCCTGTAAATTTCACTGAATCCGTTACTCGGTTAGTCGAGCTTTGGCTTTAAATAAGTGTTAAAACCAAGCTGAAACAGAAAAATGTAAATAATGTAAACAAGTAACTGTTTGATATCTGCTTATTTCACTGAAACTTTAAGTAGTCACCAGTGGTGACGCTAGCCGTAAATTCACCTCGGTATATAAAATGTTCTGGATACATGGTAATTCTAGTTTGCTAGGTCACTCGTAAATTGCAGATTTGCGGGTGTAGGAAGTGCATAAAATATGACCTGAATTATCACAATATCACCGTAAAACTTTAGTACCTACATTTACAGTATTGTTAGCTTTACTTTCTGGGATTGCACTTCGTGATAGAAAGCAATCATTCAAATACGAAAATATTAGCTATAAACCGCAAACTTATTTAGGAGAGGAAGCAAAAGCGATAAACTATAATCTTACTGTGCATCACGGCATCACGCCCAAAGGAAAATATTGCTCTCCTGCGAGTTAGAAATAAGAAAAACTGGAAGTACATACTCATAAATTCATAATTGAAGAATATGTATCCTCAGCAAGAGCAAAAATCTAAAAATGGTGCCTTCCGTGATAGGCATGTATGTAGTTACGAAAATAACTTTTTTTAATATTTTAAAATATTTGCTTGTTCACTTATGTTCATTAACCTGCTGTTGACATTGTGGCAGGTAAAAATTTCATGTGCGTGTAATAGATAGATATCTTACCCAGTTCTACTGAACAAAATACTTGTATTTAACCGATAGAAAGCAGACATAGCAGGAAAATATAAATTAAATTTACATTCAGGTAAATGGGAGAGCTTCTCAAGATGTGTCTGCTGTCTAGAGCTGGAGAATAATTGAAACAAATTTCTATCATAAGAATTTCAATATCTAAAATCAATAATTTTCGAGATAGTTGCAATTTTGTTTGACAAACTACATTTTCCCTACTGCCAATAATTTCTCTTGCCGCGTTGCTCACTTCAACTAGAAAGGATAATCTTTCCGTGGGACTGCTAGGGGATATCTACTCTTAAGACCCAATAGGACAAAAGTTTAGTATTTTTGTAAATGTAGCTTTAGACTCGAACTTTCTATTTTGTCTGGATAAATTCCTGTTTTGCAAACTCAATTTTGTTGGCTGGCATACCTTACCTTACCATACCTTTGCGAATTTTAAGAGTTTAATATTGAAGTGAGATATCCATACCAGACATTCTTTCAATTCATTTATTTTATCAGGCGATTTTCTACAGGCGTTATTTTAAACCGCAAGAACTTCATTGTCCGCAGACTGCACGTAATATTGTAATAATGGGAAGCAGAAAGATTTTCCATTGTACGAGTAGTTTAACAGACAATAGTTATTTACAATATAAGTGTCGTAATATGAAGTTACAGTAAGAGTATCGTACAACGTTTTAACTACCATCAACGTGACCACGACTATTATCTTATCTTAAGCAATAATTAGTAAACGAGAAATAGTAACGATACCCTCCATGATACACAAAAAAGTATTAGGCCGGACGCATTTTTTTGTCAAGCACTGTTGACATCAGTTCCAGAAATCTGCACATGAACTAGGTAAGTTTGTGCTTTAAAATGTGGCGTTTCAATGGCACAAGTGGGGTAAAGATTGTCATTATAACGTTCGATTGCCTGTCACGAAGTTTGACATTTGACATCTACTGATAGTAGATAAAATAAATCACACATTTTAATATTTTATGTAGGTCTTTATCAGGACTTTCTCTAGAGTGGTAACTTCAGCAAAAGAGAAATCAGCGGTAAATGCTACAGCGAATATGAGAAAATGTTCTTTGTCCGGATGCCGCTGGAATAAACCAGAAACTGAAAGATCGTGTTTTTGAATGTTGGTAGCAACTGACCTAAATCCCCGGAAATATTTTAAGTTTATAAACAATCGTTAAATTTAAAGAATGGTGCACTTTTTATCGTGCGTAATCATAAATCCATTTTAAAACTGATTATTTTTGAATCATATAAAATTATGTACGGATAAGGCACATCCAATCTTACTTTCGTGCCGTGAAATGCTGCAATTTAAATCAAATTAAATATAGACACACAGGCAAATGAACGGAGGTAAATTCGAAAATTTTCTTTCTGTTTGTTTGTTGTTTATTTAGTTCCAATGGGGTCTATTAAAACATAATTTAACTAATTAATTTTAATTTATTTTGTAAAGGTTGGTGCCATTTGGAAGCCTGATAGAAAAAAGTAACCAACAAGAGGGTTTTGTACAATAAAAGAGTTTTACAATTTAATGGGTTTTAAACAATAATTAATGAATAAAAATGTGCACAGATTATTTTTTCAATAAGCACGAGGCCTTATGACTACAGTCATCCATTTTCACATACTTCTGATGGGACCATCCATCATTTCTTGAAGCAAATTCGCTCACTGTTCAAATAAAGCAACTCTCACTTGCTTTTGGACGGCAGGAATTCTTGATCTCAGTCATCTGCCTAGCATGTCCCAGACTTGTTCAATCAGTTTAAGGTCTGAAAACATGCAGGGCAATTCATTATAGTGCTTACACCCACTTGGTTTAAAAAGTCCCATAAACAGTGAGCGGCGCGCGGGCGAGCATTATCTTGCATGAAGACGTAGTTTTCCCCGATATATGGAGTGAAAGGTACCACATGGTCTTGCAGAATATGCCTTATGTACCTATCTGCAGTTAAAGCGCCCCCATCGTCCACGACCAATTCTGTGCGTGCCCCTAAACATATTCCACCCCACACAACAACTGAGCCTCCACCAAAAGAGACAGTAGGAGTAAAATTAAACTGTATTTTGTTCTCCTTGACGTCGATATAATCTTCGCTACCGTCAATTGAATTTACATACAAACGGCTCTCACCCTTGAACAAAACATGGCCCTATTGGTAATCATTCCAATTCTGCTGGTCTCGAGCAAAATCAGACCGCGCTACTCGATGATGTATCTGAAGTTGTTGGACTGTTATTGGTACAAATGACTTTAAACCAAATTCTTTCGGTCTTCTTCCTACTGAACGCTCACTTATGTTTATTCCACGAACTTTTTCCAGTGCGTTTCTTGCCTGAATTGCCGTTTGACGCTTGTTTCTTGTGTTTGCAACACAAGAAAAAGATCGTCTACGGCCATGGTTGAACGTTTTCTGCCTTGGCCACGTATTCTCAAAAACAGTCCCGTCTGTCTCCAACGACTAACGCAATGGTGGATCGCCGATTTTGATTTACCAAATGTTTAGGCAATCTCACTGGAAGTTCGACCATGTCTGACCATTTCTACAACCCTAGCGATATCAGTTGGTACCAAATCACATATTATGAACTGATTTATAATGAAAAAGACGATAGCAAACAAAAATAACCACATTGAAATGAGAACTAACAAAAAAGTACAAATCTTTGTCTAGAGGAAATACGCGTTGTAAATGTACAAAAACACTTTAATGCAACACAACACAATTTAAAAATATACCAACAATTTGAAAGTGTTGTTAAGGATCAAAAACTAACAGTTCTTAGCGGGTAATATTATGCTGCCTAGGTCTGGCCATTTAAAACATAAATTAATGAAATTAACTTAATTTTCTAACCGTTCCTTTAAATTTTCCTGTGTTGTACACAATAAATTACTGTCTGTAACTCTATTTCAGCAAAAATGGATCCTTGACCAAGCAGAGGCTGTTCAAATCAAATTTGCCAACACTCTACCACATCTTCTGGAACTCTACGATTTTTTGTATTTTTTTGATTCATGCCAAGTATGGTAATAATAATACTCAGAAAAAGTAAAATTTTCTGGTGATGAGATTGTATAAAAAATCTTGAAACCGGTCAAATATTCAAATAAAACGTTATATAATGGTAGTTCGCAGAGTAATATTATTTGTTTCATACAGTGTATTGAATCTAAAATAGTGCAAATAGCAATTTTTTGAACTAATTTTTTTGATGTACTCGCTGTATTGTTGTTTTGTTCTTATTTGTGCCTAGGAAGAAGACGAATTAATAATAGTACTTGACAATCACAACCGTGACTCGAGATTTGGATGCGCAGTAGCCAATGTCGAGACTACCGGCAGAAGGCAGAAGCTCAGCGAGTCACATTGAGCTTCTGCGTTCCATGTTTGCGTACCGATAGTCAAATTTATTGTACTTGGTTCATTTCTCACGACGGTCAATACCACAAGATCCCATTGCAAACTATTTTTTTGTTGATTACTTATTAGAAGCTGGCACTGGGAATACAAAAGCAGTGGTAGGTTCAGATTAGACTACTGTCCCCAAATAGTTGGGGATGTAAAATGTTCTACTTTTAGGGGAATGCGTACGTTGCGTTGGTCTAAGATAGGAAATGATGGTGGTGCGGGTAGCCGGTCCAAGCAGTCTTTGCACAGAAAACTCATTGATGATGGCTTTTAAGAAGAGTTTGTGATTTTAATTTTTGTATTTTATATAATGTAAATTATTTAATTATTATATTAATTATATGACCTATCCTATCGAATTGCAGGCTACATATGTTTCATGGTCAAAACAGCTTTCTTTGAAACCTACGCTTCCATGAGAACCCTTTGCGTTATATAAAATTTATAGCACAGCAAAAAGGACTGCAATTCTTCTGCTGCTCCCTCAGAGGCAAGGCAGGAACATATTGTTCAGTCAAACGTATTTAATAAGAGATGTGTTTAAATACCGACCGGTTGAGCCTGCCTTGATAGGATAGTGATATTGTTTTGAGGGGGCAGCTCGCAGTGAGTAATTAGTAACGTTCATAATAAGGTAATTAATTACTATAATGCAAGTAATGCGCGTAATAAAATTAAATTAAGAAACGAAGGGCCTTTAATATTTTCGCATCTCTAGTTACATTACTGATCCATTCAGCAGTTAATATTCAAAAGTTTCACCCAGTAATTGACGCCGAGACTTCTTGTCACCTCGCAGCAAAATTAATTTTAAAATGAAAATTTTCCTTCCATGGGTCGAAATTTAATTAAAGATGAGACTAATAAAACTGAATTTACAATAATTAGCGTGGACGAGAATGGACGTCAAATGAGTAACAACATTCTCCGCAAATTAGCACGGGTTCCTGCATCCATTTTTCGTCTCGTTTCGTTTGCTGGGGTTTGTTTTTCAATTTCAAAATGGAAATTGCTGTAAGCCGTCTACCAGTAGGCATGCAATTTGTTTGAATGAAATATTAATTCGTCGAAGCAGTATAATTGAATGTTCTCAATTAGACTTATTTTGTGTACCTAAGTTAAATATTTTGTTTGGACGTTACGTTAAATATCAATGAAGTATAAATAACATAAACACTCATACACATGGTAGGGTCAATAGCGCATTGCTGGTTTATAAAAATATAATAAAATTTTAGAAGTACGTAGGCAATCCTACCATATTCCCTGAGTGCCAAACCACAGTTCTCCCAGTGGCGGCTCCTGACTTTAGAACTTAGCAGTGCTCTAGAATGAAATCACTGCTCAGGGTTTAGGGGGGTCTGGCGGTTTCTCCCCCGTAGTTTTTTAAATGAAGTGCTTTAGAAGCCATTTTAAAATATTTTCAAACAAGAAATTTCACTCGCCGCAATATTTAACGAAAATCCCAAATCCAAAAGGTTAAACTTTCGCATACAACTTTTACAGTGACCTTTCGAAAAGCACTTGATACTTCGCACAGGCTTAGGACGTCCATTTCATTTTATTTCAAGTTTTTCGTCAAAAGTCTATTTAGATAAAATATTCATTTTTAACTGAATGGAGTATTACAACCCAATAATTATTTTGAAAAATGCAAAAATCAGGCGACCACTTTGTTAAAGTTCGCTCCACAATGTTTAAGGGTTGACTTGAACCAAACCACTACTTTTAGCCATGCTAAGTATTGGAAATTTTAATATTTAAAAATAAACACGATAATGCAGCTAATTACTCACGTTATCAGCAAAGCAATGAGCCAGACCTAAATATGGAAAACAAAAACAATAAACACTGCCGCAGAAGTACTAACTCCCGCGTCCCGTGCTTCGCCCAATAGTAAGTGTGTGCTCAAACAGCGCTCCCAAGCGAGCTTTATTCTTCCACCTAAAAGCGCATACGACGAAATTTTCCCGAGTCGCGACGATCTCGCTCCCATATCGAATGTGCATTTGCCTTAAGGCGGGTACAGATCTGAGCACGTACGCGTATGAGGCAAGCCGAGTACGCATGAGCATTCAGATGTGGACGTGCTCCCGAGGCGCGGCAAACTGCCTCGTTCTGTGCGTCGTGCGGCCTCGCCCCGATCCGTTTGTTGGCGGTACATCAAAGGCCGTGCGTGCTCAGTCTGGACGCGGGATATTGTACGTAGCCGCACCGAACTACTTTCAACGTACGCTCGCGTGCTCGTGAATTCATTGGATCAGTGGCGAACAGTCTCGTGCGTCCACCATTCGGGTATTCAAATTACGCCGCACGAGGCATTCGGTTCGGCCTCGGCTTGCCTCATACGCGAACGTGCTCAGATCTGTACCCGCCTTTAGAGTGCCACACTTCAGTACTCTGACGGCTGGTTGCGTGTGTGGTAGGCATTTTGAAAGACGACGTGGAATGCTTAGAGCGTGTACTATTTATTATCTCGCATAATAATTAATATAATAAATTGCGGCAGAGATTCAAAAAGTTTTAAACTTATAAGTTTATAATTATAACTATAAGGTTTGAACCTTTTATTAGAAAAGGTTAAAACCATATTTTTGTAGGCAGTGTGCGCGCACGAGTGCACTTATTAAGGAGCCGCCGCTGTAAAAGTTCTCTCCTTATCGGTTGGAGTGGAGTTCTTCAACATTTTCGCATATTTAAATTCCCACAAAAAATTTAGAAAGAATATTGTACCCGGTATGTACAGTGAGTTTAGTACAAATGTTTACTCGACTCTGTGACTCTCTCCCACCGTAAAGTGGGGCGAAATTGATCCTCGGGTGCGACATTGGTAACCATAAGAAAATTTTAGACTCTCAAATGTGGCACCAAACTTCCATGTTTTTTTGTTGGCAAACGCTTGACGTTAGTTCATAAAAGTTTTCCGCAGTGATCAGTCGTGTTATAATTGGGTACCACTACTTTCTATTCAAAAATTTATATTTTAACACTGCTATACAGGGTGATCTATAACGAGTGTAACTATGTTACGCTACTGGCTTACGCAAATATGTTGTCAAATATTCGAATCTTTGTTCTACGAGGCGAGGGGGCAGTCTGAAATATACTGGTCAAGGCACCTGTTGCGATTGAGGCCATATTAATTTAACGAGTGTATTAAGTAGTTATTGTTTGTTTTGTTTACCGGACAATAAATTGATGTCAAACATAAACATTTTGAACGTGGGTGCGTAGTTCGCGTTTTTAAAAACGAAATTGTCAGCCATCTTTGTAACAGTAAAGCCTTATTAATATCGAAATGGCGTGTAAATACTCACGAATAGAACAAAACAGTTGAAAATAGTAAGTAACGATAGAAGCAGATGTCACATTTTTTAAAGAAATTTCAATACCCTGTATTTCATTTAATTGACATTTTTGGACATATGTGCATTAGGGATTTTCTCAATATTCTCTAACTCTCGAAGTTTGTTACACTCGTTATAGATCACCCTGTAAATTCTCTAGTTTTCTTGTTATACCCTAAAGTTCGGTGAATATTAGATATTATAATTGCATGCATGATCTTGTTATAGCCGAAGTGTGGCAGTTTGGTCGTTGAATATTTGAGCGCCAAATTCAAAATAAGCAGCTGGGGTGAAATTGATCACTGGTATGGGGTGAATTTTATAACTGACGCGGGGCTTAATTGATCACTCTCCTTACGTTTACACTCGTCTAAATTTATTGTTTTACATGTTTTTCATTTCCATGTAGTAGAATCATTGTTGGACATTATAAAAAAAAAGTTGGGACTTGTGCCTACATAAACTACTCCAATGAAAATATCGAATAAGCGTTGCAGATAATTGTTGAAGTCAACTGGAGCATTAAAAGGTCCTCCAAACACTACAGGATTCCATACGGAACTTTTAATAATAAATTTCATGGTCGTTTTATTAAGAAACATGGAGTTCAAAGCGTGTTATCCGAAATTTAAGAAATTGCCTCACGCGAAGCGTTTGATTGGCTCAAAATTTTAACTGGCGATAACTTATCGTCACGCTTCACTGAAATTGTTCTAAACATGTGCTAAGAGAACAACAACTCAATCCTTGAACGTTGGATTTTTCGTCCATTTAAAATGGCATGGCGTTATGTGTTAACTGCCAGGAAAAAACTCATCCTTCTCTGGTTGCAATTGTTAAACGAGATTTCGGCAATTGTTGTCTCTGTGTTTGATTGAAATAGACAACAAAACACAAGAGAACAACGCAATTTTGTGCAATATAATAGCTTCATTTGAAGCAACTGGCATTGTTCCCGTAAATTCAGAAAATATATTAAGGAAACTGCCACAAGAAATTCCAGAAAATGTGGAAGGGCAAGTAAACGGTATTCGTATAAACAATTTAAAAGAGAAAAGATATTGTAACTTGGCAACAAGGAAAAATATTAAGAGAAGTAGATTGAACGTTGAGCACGGTGAGAGTGTGGATGGAAGGTGTGACGAAGAAAGTTTTGGAAGCGATGGAGGAACATGGAGGAACTAGTTTTGGAGATTTGTATCAGAAGCAAGAGGAAGAAATCGACTTGGGGATAGAAAAAGGCAATCTAAAAAGTGGAAAATTTGTATTGGTGAAAGTCTTAGGTGGACGAAGGAAGACATTAATTTACAGGTAAACACTTTTTACTCATTTAGATTGGGTTTTCATAGAAATGTTGCTATATTGAAAATATCGAAGAAGACGGGGACATTAATGTGATGAGATGATGAATTTATAATGAATAAAAACGACCAATTTTGTGTCAATTTTGACGACTTAATTGCCCTATTGCCAGATCAAAACATCAAGTGTGCGGATGATGAGATTAGATACGAATTCTCTAAGGCTGTTGACATTAAAGAAATGTGAATTCACATTATTTTCATTTCAATGAAGAATGTTACTATTTTCACATATAAAATATTTCATATTTTGAAGGGTGCGTAAGATTTATTTTTGGTGTTGCGGACAAGTTAGTGTTAAATAAAATTTTTAAATAAATTTTCTTTGATTTGAAAATTGAGATGGATAGGTTAGCATTAACAAAAAGAAAGAACTGTTATGCTCGAGAACGGTTAATATAGAGACTAGGAAGAGACTCTTAACGTCGTATGTATGGAGTACGGCATTATACGGGTGCGAAACTTGGACAATAGGAGAAGCGGATAGAAAAAGAGTAGAAGCGTTTGAAATGTGGTGCTACAGACGCATGATGAAGATACCGTGGATAGATAAGGTTAGCAATAGGGAAGTATTAGAAAGAGTTGGGGAAAAGCGAAAGGTATGGAAAACAATAAAGAGTAGGAGAGATAGGATGGTAGGACACCTTCTAAGACACGAAGGAATAGTTCGTGACATACTAGAGTCAGAGATAGGAATAAAAAGAGGTAGGGGTAGGCCTAGATTAGACTACTGCTCTCAAATAGTTAGGGATGTAGGATGTTCTACTTTTAGGGAAATGCGTAGGTTAGCTCAGGATAGAAAAGAATGGAGGTACGCGTCCAACCAGTCTTCGGACTGAGAACCTCATGATGATGATTTGTTGGTGTTGTTTTTCTACATTAACTAACAAACATTTACGAATAAACAATTAGTTTCATTTTAGGTCGTGGAATTGCTGATCAATTTCAGCTGGCAACAAAAAGTTCAAATTCAGTGGGGGGTGAAATTGACCATTTTGGTCAATTTCGCCCCAGTTTACGGCACTGTGTCCTACTGACCAAAACTAGAAGAGACTTATTTACTTGGCCAGTTACCGCAACATTTAGCATCGGACAGGATGATCAATTTAGGCAAACAACAAAAGAATTCCAAATGGAATAGTCGGTATACCTATACATCAATTTATTTTTGAATACAGAGCATTTTATTAAACTCTAATTCGAACATCCAGGTTCCCATTAAAGAAAACAACGCCCACAATAATTTAATTTCTTGTGTCTAAATATTTATTTGTATTTCGAGTAGTAAAATGAAGGAAATCTCCTAACAAAAAAAGGAAATCAATCTTAATTTCTGTCCGAATTATAGCATTTTTGGCAATGTCTACATCATTAGTCTACTATTAATCTAAACGTAACTTATTTCAGTGTTGGTTTCGAGAAACCACAGCTACGTCGGCGTTGTCAGCGTAGACTGACCTGATGGTGACTTTTATACATTCTACGTTTAGTTGCTCTTATCCGACAGTTTTCTCAAGGACCAGGTTGATAGCGGATCCCCTCTCCCTTCTCCCATGCCCAAGTTCTTTTCTAGCTTCGAAATCTGTTTTGTTTCACCCCGAATTCTTACATTGTTGCTTTCGTTAAGGTCATTTTAGTCACTTTATGAATATTAATAAGAGTAAAGCCAATTTCTTGAAAATAGAACTAAAGTTAATGTACAAATCGGAAGCGAGAAATTAGAAGAAATCGCAGATTTCTGCAATTTGTCCAGTTAAATAATTCGCGATGGTTTACATTTAACAAAAATAAACAATAAGAAATGTAGGTAGGTATGAAAAAAAATTAGACGCGTATGAAAAAAAGAAGTAGAGGTTCGCAAATACGAGTAGTTAGGGATGTAGGACGTTCTACTTTGGAAGAAATGTGAGGAGTAGCTTAGGATAGGAAACTATGAAGGTACGCGTCCAAAAGTCTTCGGATTGAACACTTCGTGCTGTATCTACTGTCAGTACCAGGAACTTATATATTATCAAATATTAGCAGATTTTGGTATATTTTACCTGAAATGTAAAATATTTACAAAAAAATATGCGATTTCGTGCAGGCAAGTGCCTCTATGTTAACATGGATAGGAAATGTTATCTAGAATACAATGGCGCAATAAAAAAAACTAGGTGCGTGGTTGCATGAAACTTCAACATTATTAGAGGAATAAAAGATTTGTAGGGTATACAGATGATTGGAGTGTATGCATTTGTGAGTTTCAAATATATCTTTATTCATCAACTTCAATATCTTCACTCAAATCTAAAACTCTATTAATTTATAAACTACCAATCGCACTTCAAATACACAAAAAACGATAATAAATATTGTCCGTAACAAAATAATAATAATGAAAGAATAAATCGAATTTTAATGCTTCTAACCAAGCGCTTTGTGGCGTGACGAGACTTGAAACGCTGTGTCCAAGATTTACTGACGCTTGCCTGAGAGAAACAGCTCGATGCATGAGACTGAGCGTGGCTAAAGAGTGGGGCATTCGATATTCCGTTTCTCCTCTGCCCATCTTCTCAGACTGCTCCCCTCCATTCGTTTCACTTTTCGTGACGCTCGCATTATTTGCCAACACAAGAACTTTTTCTACCGAGACAAAAGAAGTTTCACTTCAAAAATTTCGTCATTTTCCATTCAAAATAAGGCACCGACACTATCATAAGCTAACTGTGACAAAATTCCTGTAACGAATTTCAAATAGTTCTCGACTATAACCATAAGTGCAGCATTGAATCTGTAGGCATTTACAAGTTACACATTTTTCCTCTTCGGCGATCGAAATTTTCAAAAAAATGCCAAAAACTATTAAGTTTGGACAAAATGCGATTGATTAATTTGATATAGAACTAAGAGCAGGAATTGAAGAATGCAAAAATATATATACAGTGTTATTTAAAACGAGTGTATAAAAAATAATCGGCGATATTTTTAAGTTAAAAAGTGGAAAATCCTGGCGGTTTAGCCTCTACAGACTGATTCGTTCATAGCTAACCATTGGTTCACCCTGCCATATGTTTCTCAGCCTCACTTTATCTATTGTATTTTTCATAAATCCAAGTACAAGAAGTAATACCTATACACTACAAAGGACGATTAAACAGAAATCCATAACTCTCGAAAATTACTTTTAGTTTTATTGCGTTGTTCAGAAAATAAAGACTATAATAAGTTTTGGTATAAAAGTATCATATATCCCTCTATATTTCTCACCAAAATGAAATTTCAGATAACGAAGAAACGGGAATAAATACCACTAGAGATCCATAATTAAATTACCTTCAAGTCCAAAGAAAGCTTGTGGGTCAATATAATCAATATTATTTCCTTCCAGTTCAAGAGAATTCAGCTGTGTAAGGTGGGAGAAAACTTTGCCAGGAATCTTTTTCAGCTTGTTATGTGCGAGACACAGTGAATCCAAATCTTTCAAGCCTGCAACAGAATCAAACACAAAACCTTTATTTTATGTAGCCATATTTTTGTTTATAAAACTTTTTCAGTAAATCAGACAGTTCTTAAAATTCGCCTATTCGCTATCTACAATCTAACATTTAATTCCGGGCATTCATAGTCTACTCTACGGTATAATAAACACGTGAAAGGATTATTCTGAGCGACGACTTTTAAATTTTATGATATAAAATTCGTGACTTTCCAATCTTTTTTCATTATTTTTGTTGTACCTTCTTCATTTTGGATGTTAATGATCGCCTTCTCCTTAGAAGCGTAAGTTTTTGTGCTGGTCTCATTATAGTCCACACAAGCATGGGAGACCCTCACTTTAAAATGGGTTCTGAGCCACTAGAAAAATTCCTGTTTAAGAGGTGTCACTTGGATGCGATAGTATAAATATATGAACAGGCGGTATGGGTACTGCATACTGGAACAGCAGATGATGGAAAGACCAGAAAAGCGATTTGATTCAGTGGTATGTTCCTGCGCAATTACCTTGTAATATGTACAATTTTTTAAAAAGGAAATTTATTTAGTAAAAATAAAATTGTTTAATGCATGGAATTCAGACTACTAACCAACTACTAACCAACAATAATTCCACTTTTCAAAACAAAGTTTCTCTTGGTAAAAGGGTTACAAGACATGAAACGTACCTACATTCCGTTAGCATTGCCGTATGTGCAGACGTTTAACTTTGGAGACGATCTCCCAGTCTTTCTATTTTTATCCTCTATGTACTGAAGAGTTTCATCTACTACGGAAAACTGCTTACCTTCAAAATCGCCCTCATTTATATCCGTTATCTGATTTTCTTGCATCTCCAATTTCTTCAGCATTTCCAATCCAGACAATGCTTTCTGTGGAAATTCAGTAAAGTTGTTACCTCCTAAGTTTAGTCGTCTCAGTTTTCTGTAACAAAATTATTTATAAAGTAACGAATTGTATTACTTCATCTCGTGTTGAATCTTAAAAGTTATAAAGTGACATAATTTGCTTTGTCAGATAGGTACCTATCCACCAAGAGTATGCGAATAACTATAAAAAAATTGATTAATTGTGAAGTAGGTGATCTGGAATAATACGTAACAGCTTCTCTAGATCTAGACAACGCGCAGTTCTGTCTATAATATATAATATAATATAATGTAAAGTAATGTAATATAATGTAATGTAATGTAATGTAATGTAATGTAATATATAATAATTAATGAAAACGACTAAATGCGGTTGCTTTAAACCTAACTAATTTCAAGATTTCTCTATTTTGTAGATGTTTTATTCGTCACACCATTTTCACAGAAACACTTAGATACTCCATTTTGCTGCATTGTTCTTCACCTGTACAGCTTTAAAGTGTAGCCCACTTAAAATTAATGGGAGTAGCCGTTTGTTGCGCTGGAGTTGTTTGAGTTAAAGGATCACTGCAAGTTTTTTATTTTCATTTGAAGTTGAAGATTGTTAAAGGATCCAATTAAAGAGAACATTTTTCATACTTCATACGCAGTATTGAAGTCCGAATATACAGTATGTCTCCGGATGAGGTTACAGAGAAAGAAAAAGTATTTTCAATTTCTCAGAAATTTTTTATCCAACTGAATTTTTAACCGCGTTCCGACTTATAAAATTTTAATTAAAGTTGACGCTATACTAAAATTTTATTGCATTCAGTGCTGTAATGGTACTGATCCAGTAATTACAAAATTTTCTGGAAAGATTAAGAGAAAAGTTTTTCATGGTATGGAAATTTATCAAAAACTTTTTTGGAACTGGAACTTTGTTTAAATTCAAAAAACAAACAAAAAGATGCTTAACGAAGATGATACTTACTGTTTCTATTTGATGTAAATGACGCACTATTTGAATACTAAATTATTCAGGAAAATGTTTTTTTAATTGAACACTATTGGAACAAAAGTCCAAAAATCCAAAAAAATAATAACAAATTTCCTGTGGCAGTTGAATCAAAAATTGTATGTGCTATGGTAGTTTGGGAACAAGCATCAGGGTTTTTATAAAGGGTGATCCAACGGATGGCGTGAATTTTGTTGTCAAATAAAACATACATTTTATGAGCTAACTTCGAAAATCGTTATTGTAATAGATAGTTTGAAACTTGCCAATTATACAGGGTGTTACAAATTTTAGGCCCTTAAATTTAAGTGGTGATTGTACATAAGATTTTATGAAAAAACATCCTATAAACATGGGTCCGAAAATCCATAATAACGGAGATAACTGTCATAGAAAGTTATGAATTAAAAAAAAAAAAAATCAAATTTTTATCATTCAATCAATTTCGAACAAATTTGGATAGGCGTTTTTGAATTAAGCAGCTACGAAATGACAATAACTAGTTTGTTACTTATTTATTATTAGATATTATTTTGTGCCCGCAAATGTAATGTATTTTTAAATCTTGAATATCTCAAAAATGAGGCCACAAATCAAAATCTTGCAAGAGTATGGTACTTTTAAAAATTAATTTTCAGATCGAAATTCCCTGAATTTTAAAAAAATCTTCAGTGGCGTAGAAAATAGGGGGCAAAAATCGGCCAACTCCCCCATTATCTACGTCACTGTACTGTTTAAAACAAACTACTTATTGCAATTTCGTAGCTGCTTAATTCAAAAACGCCTATCCCTGACCATTGGCCCATAAACCGCACCAAACCGTCAATTTGGGTGGATACATTGGTTGCTCAAAAATCACCTGAGGGTTCTCTGAAACAAAAATTCTATAATTTTGTTTATTAACATATCCACCAAGTTGAAAATGGGCTTCGTCGCTGAACATGATTTTCGATGAAAACTCAGTACGAGCACCTCTTTTCAGAACCCAATTAACGAATCTGCTTAAGTTGTTGTTGAGTTAATTGGGTTTTGTAGGCTTGCAAATGAAGATCCTTCGTTAAAATTCAGTGCCATACGTCATGCCCAATTGCTGTGCTCGATCACGAAATGAAGTGCTTTTCATCTTCACTCACGGCAACAATATTTTGATTTCAACAAGTTGGACGAGAATGCTGATACTTTTTACGGCCTTCCACCGTTCCAGTTGCCTCAAATCGTCGCACTATTATACGGATTTCCGCGAGATTTCCGACTCACTAGGACGATTATGTTGTCCGAAATGTCCTAAATTTTACGAAATGTTTTTTTATGGAACGACCATTTTCGTAGTAAGTTGAACAACTTTTGTACTTTGCGCGGTTGAAAAAATCTCCATGACTAAAATTGCCAAAGTCTATAACTGGCATTTGTGAAGCAATACTTCCATGGCCAATGCGATGTAAGTCAGGTAATGACAACTAAATCCACGCCCTCCGTTGGATCAGCCTTTATCAAGAGTGATTTTTTTAGAAGTTTAAAATAATTATTTTTTGTTCCTTTGCAACCCAATCCGTGGACATGCTGTATAAATGTTTATCTTTTTTTTCTGTCTGAGTTACCCAGTGACATTTGTGCATTTTTAAAATATCTACCAATGATATCTCCTCAATTATTTAGGGAATTGGACCTGAAAGCGAATAATTGCTACTCGCGGCGACATTTAGTAAGAAACAAGAGAATCTATGACTTTCTTTTCGTACAGTTTATTCGCAATTTGTGAGTGAATCAAAGTAAAAATGGTACATAATGTAATAAATGAAACCGGATGCCTAGGACTTTCTTTTCGTACAGTTTATTCGCATCTTGTAAGTGAGTTAAAGTAAAAATTGTACATTAATTTGTAATAAATGAAACCAGATATATAAAATAATCAACGCCAAATCAATTAGTAACACAATTAGTAACACCTCCAGCATTAAGAGATTCTGCCGGTAGTCGATATATTATTGTTCTGATTTCTGCCGATCTATTGTTCATTTTTATCCCCGATTAGTTCACATATTGACCATCGAACCACTGTTAATAATTCAAAAGAAAATTCATACTTATTATAGAATGATACACTAAACACTAAAGCATAAAGCATAAATGTAGGCACCTCAATTCATCAAGAGATCAGCATGAGGAGAAAATCCTATGTTTATAACAAATTTTCGCCTCGTTCGTTGAAGAAACAAAGATTTATTATGCCAGCATGTTCTGTTCCCTTTCTCATTAGTAAAAAGGCTTTACAGCAAAATTCTAAGCATACATCTGTATTTTCTGGAACATTTTACGTTAAATAGCTGTCATCTTAGTAAAAGACGGGCATTTTTTCTTGTGAACCTTTTCCCATTTAGATCTCTTTCGTATTTAAATTTAAGAGTATTGTTGCAGACTCGATGAGTCAATGCTAAAAGAACCTTACTTTTATTTAATAAGGTGCAAAAGTAAGTGATAGAGTTCTGTGGGGGTATAGGTTCTAGCTGAAATTTATAATCTTTGGTCAAATATTTGACAAAAAGAATTAATAGAAAAATGAGCATAACAGAGTGACAAATTCTATTTTTGATTTCACAGCTTTCATTTTCACATTAATTATTACGGAAATCTAAACTCGAACATAAAGAAATCTAGCCCTATCAATCAGTTTGTTTAAAATTCAGGTACCTATATCCTGAAAATTTCAAAGTCGTCGAATTACGTAGTAATAACTTGTATCTTAGGGTCTCAAGTTTTAACACATTGCGAATATCCTCTTAACTCTTAAGGCAGCGCTTCTCAATGTTTTAATATTTGGGACACGCTTTTCTGAATTAATTTTAACCGCGCACCCCTTCCAACCGTTCTATTAGAGTACTAATAAATAGAGACCGGATTCTAGGTAAAATGCCTTTTGGCCTAGAATTAAGGCACATCAACGAAAGTTGTATACATGCACGATTCGCGTAAAAATAAGTGTTTTTACAAAAATTTTTTAGGTCCTAAAGTCCTAAATTGACTGTTGGTGACCTAAATTGACTAGATGTGTCCTAAACATAAATATTTTCCTACTTAGTGTCTTATTTTTCCACTTTACCGCGTTTGGAAAAAAATAATTAAATTAATGTTCAATTTTCTTTATATGTCCGTGGCTATTCTGACAGTTCAGTAACGTATTTAGTTGGCTGGTGCCTACATGGAGTTTTTTCTTATAAGTTTGCAGCAGTAATATGCAGTAAAACGTAAATGTGACTGAAATTGTGTTAATTTTGTGCATTGTAAATATTTTTCTCTTGATATCACAGTGAGAAAATTAAAAAAATCCGTATGTAGGATTCAATTCCAACCTTTTAACTATGCACTAGAAAGATTTCACATTTATAACTTCAAGAATGGCTTAATAATCTAGGGTAAATCCGGGAGAGTTGCCGTTTTTTTTAATTAATCAAATAAAAATTTCCGTTGATAAAAATAACATTATTCGATATACAACATAAAATATATTCATTTAGCAATATCATAACAAGATTTTAAACTTCTTAGTGCAAAATTAAACATCTTTTTTAAATTTAACAAAAACTGCTCTTCATTTGGCATCTCTCCCAATGTGGAAGTAGGTAAAACAAAAAATTTTCCGCATGGTTGACACTATACCTATATTAACATATTTTGTGCAACCTTTGTGCAACCAACAGCTGCATTGTACGCACTGTATCCAGTCTTCTTTTAGTGGTATTGTACTCTTGCAATTTGTTCCAACAAATTCTTCAAAATTAATGTCCGAACTGTTGTCATGATTTGAAGGATCATCTGCAGAAGAACCTGAGGAGCTACTGTGTTTGCGCTTCTTATATTTCCCTACAAGTTCTCCCTTTTTGCCTTTCAACTTTTTAATATTAATTCCTTTGTTTAAACCAGACCCTCCAGGTTTTGGTGCGACAGCATTTTGCTTTTCTAGTTTTAATTTTCTCTTTTCTTCCATTACCTACGTTTTTCGAAGTTACTTGCAGCTGTTAGTAATTCACCAGTGTTTACTTTTCTACCTTTCGCATTATTGGCTAGTTGAGGGAAAAGGGGCGATTTTTCTAAGTAGTTTGCCCAGCGTCTCAATTTCTTCATCGCCCCCTGACCAGGCACCGCGCGAGTTACTTTTTCTTTTATAAAACGTTGGTATTAGCGCAAAAAACACATAAAACGTTGTTGGCATCTCACCCCCTTTAAATCGGCATATCTCCCAAACTTATGGGAGAGATGCCGAACGTTACAACTTAGAATCACTGTAGTTTAAACTAACCGGACTTCGTCTAAAAATAACCTTACAAATTGAATTTCAGCGCAACATTACATTTATTCGCAAATTTTGATCATTTAATTAAAAATTATAATTGTAGTGATAGTCTACGAAAATTTTAGCGTACGTTAAATTAATTGTTAGTTTTTATCTTACCGAAAACAGTATTTTCAGGGCACAAACACAAACCGCAACACAGAGTACATGTATCTCAACGACTGATGTAGTAGCTAACTCCATCTAATTTTTTAAAGTTTAGATAAGAACAATCGGCATCTCACCCATACCGGCATTTTTCCAGGATCTACCCTATTAGATTAGAAGGGCTGTTTTTCACGTAAAACCGAGCGGTATAGCCTCCTCTTAAATAAAGTTGCAATAAATTAAAACTTTTAATTTTTTACCCATGTGAATTTTTTCAGTTTCTTACTCTGTGCAATTACAAAAATGCCAAAGAATTGTCTTTTTATTTTGCAGCTATATTGTTGATTACTTTTTATTTTAGTTTCCAGCTGTTTAAATTTTACGTTGTTGAAGTTTGTCATTTTCTTATTTGTTTGTTGCAAATAATAATAAAACAATTCATTAAAATATTTTTTTTTTGCGTCCTAACTTAGGATGTGTCCTATTTTTGTGACCTATTTTTCATGTTTCAGGACCTATTTTACGATCTTATTTTGCAACTTTTAAGGTCCTAAAAATCCGGTCTCTACTAATAAAATACGAATACCTATTCAAGCCTATTTTAGTCTGCCGCTGCTGCGTCGCTAAAAGTCCAAGATTCATCCATGAATTATTGCAAAATTTAAATAAAAAGTTTTTTATGACTTTTGCTTCATTCTTCTCACGTCTTCGCGTCCCCCTTTCCGTTATGTCGTGCCCCCCCAAGGGGGCGCGCTCCACAGGTTGAGAACAGCTGTCTTAAGGTATTAATCTCTGTATTAATATAAACTGCTATCAATTTAATACGAAATTTAATACAGCACACTCTGAGATCATGTGACTTCTTTCTTTGGGGCTTCCTTAAAAGTAAAGTCTGCGATTATAACCCTATAACAGATTCTGACCTCAAACATAATGTCCGGCGATTCAGTGACGAAAAAGGCAAAAACATGGCCGAGGCGACAATTTAAACGATGTTATTTTTCATACATAAATTCCGTGTATCCCCGTTTCATAATAAATAAGTAAAATCAAAAATATTCCCCGTATTTTCTCTTTTATACAAAAAACAAAACAGTCGGTTCTTATTGAAACATCCTTTACAAACTTTGGCATACAATTTATTAGGTACCTTTAGATATAAAGAGAACTATAAATGGGCGAAGCAGTCAATTATGCCCCTTCCCCGTGAAAAATTTAAAGAAACGCTAACTAGGGGTCGAACCCAGACCATTCGCATGACGGACAGCTGTTATACCTACTAGACTATTGGTACTGATATATTCGGTATAACAGCTGCCCGGAAAGCGAAGGACCTAGCGCGCTTCGTTACATTTTCAGCTGTGTCTAGGTGCACGTTAATCGGCACGCAAAACTAAAAATTGGAGTACGCGAAACGTCATCATTGTATATACGTTATTCGTTAGTTGTGAACACTGGAATCTGGTTTCGGTATATAGGCAAGTATCGCATAGGGTTGGCAATTTGATGCCCTTAGGCTGAGTGCTGTAGAAGTTAGTTTTCTTTTCATTCGTTTTTACATGCTTTCCGTCAGTCGAGCAGTCTATTTCAAAAATGCATTCTGCCAGATTTCGGCCAGTCTGTTTAGTTTGATAAATTTCTTTGTTATACGTTTCAACACAATATTGCGTGCCAGCAATTTTTAATTTTACATGCACGTTAGCGTGTAAGTAGATTCAGCCTACATTTTCAGCGCCTGCCTCTTGCGTTGTTTAGCTGAGTGCTTTGTCTATCTATAGGTAGGTACATACATGTTGACACAATAATATTATAAAAAATGTACCTACTGACACGAACTTGAACTAAGAAGCGATATATGTAGATAGAGGAACTTACACCCTTACTTACATACGGAATTTGCAGGTAAACTCTTGCAGTTTTTGTTTTAATAACATTATATAACCAAAAATAACACTGACCTTAACTTGCACAAATTTTACATAAAGTTTGTTACTTATACGTTTCTGCGATATTATCAGAGCTCGCAGCAGGAGAGTTCATATTTAATTAAATTTTATCGCGGGCACGCTGGCCTCTGAAAATTTCGCTAATTGAGTAGTTCATAAAATGAAAATATCTAAGTCTACGTGGAATATAACGAAAATAACAAAGGGGTGAAAATAACGTTGCCCCTCAAAAATAATTAACAAGAACGGTCTGCTAAAAATATTCACATTAAGTCAATAATGAGGGCGGGTACCCTGTAACCTTATTAAAAGTGTATGTATCTAATATAATAAAATAATATCAGCCAAGTACAATAAAACACACTCCCTGCGTGCCACAAAATTATAGGTAGAAACTGTGTTCTCCATGACGTTTTCTATTTCTTCCATAACTGAAGAAGTTCCATACTTTCTTAATTTTACTATTTCATGTCGCGTGTTGAGAAACAAACTGTTTCAAATCATAAAAAAACCAGCACGAAACTAAGGAAGGCAACTGCTAAAATAGGCAAAAAAATGTAAAACACATGTTTCAGGATAGGAGAAATATCGAGAAATATCTAGATGAAGACAGTGAATATGGTGCACCTGCATGCGAAGAATATGTAGAAGTTGTTGAGTATTTGAAACTAAACAGGGCTTCTAATTCAAATCCAAATTCCAATCTATTTGAGGGGTTGTGGTTGTTGAGGCAAAAAAGCTGAAGTCGAACGCTGGCGCTTGCATCGACGTCGGAGTTGCGCGTGCCAAAACGCATTGCGCAGGAACAGATGGGGGTGCCATCTTGGCTTCGGCGGCTGTTGCGTCACCTTGTGACCAAGATAGCGCCCTCCACCAAAGGCTGCTGCTTCGCCTACTTCCGTACTTCAGTAATGAACTTGAAAGACACCAGGAGCTGCTGGCGTCAGTTGAAGAAGTCGTTCGTACTGTAACGTTGCAAAAGTAATCACTTGAAGTAATCAAGACTTGATTAGTGTTTACTTTGGATAGGTACGTCATTTGTGTTCGTAGACACAGGTGGAAGAAGCAAGCGCGCGTCATGTGAGACAGCGGTCAAGCGAGATGGAATGTATCGCAAATAGTAGTTGCGCCCGGTACCCATGTGACGTCACGTATTTTGCAACCGGCACTACTGCTACCTGCTAGAAATCTCCAAATCAATCGCCGACGCTAGCCCCCACTCACAACTTATAAAAGTGGATGATCCAGAGGGAGGAATTCAGTACCTGGTCGTCTGGCCATCAGTCGGAAGCAGTACTAACTCCCAGCATCCGAGATGCTGTAAGTGTCCGGTGTACGATAGTGTATTATTGTTAAAATAATATTAACAATCAAACACTACCTAGTCACGAGTGGCTGGGTCCATCTTATGCGTAGCGAGGGAGTAGATGCAGCAGGAATTAAAGGTGTCTGCTGGTGTGGGTTAAATCGATTTGGCAATTCCGTGTGACTTTAGTCTATAACGGGACGATTTCGGCAGAAATCTATCGCACCTGGTTGAACCGGCGGCCTTTAGTGAAATCCAGCGGCAATACTGTTTATTTGCTCGAGACGTATAAGCCTGTGGCGTATAAAATGAGATTGTACTCTAGAGCTACTACGAAAATCACCTACCGAAACCCAGCTAAGGAGTGCATCTCGGTGTTGCCACGTAAACTCCAGGAAACCGATAATAATTCAGTTTGATCATACGACGAGCCCGTGGCGTGTACAATCAGGATAACCCGCGAGAACCAATTTTAATTTCATGTAAATACTGATTTTCTTGTAAATAGTTTAGTTAATAGAATCCCGTTATAATTTAGTTTATTTGTTGTTATTTTAACCGTCGTTTAGCAATAGTGAAAGAACCCACCCCTCTTCGACTTAAGGCTAAGGGTTTATCGACGAATATGTAAGTCTCCCACTGACCAAAGTATCCAGATAGAGCGAAAGAATTCGTTCATAAGCGAACGACCAGATCCCCGTAAATATACAGTATGTCCCAATACGTGATACCGAGGGCTACAGTTGTATATTTAGGGGTCAGAATCCAGAGGCACCGCCGAGGATTGTAAATTGGCGTCTGAGAGAATAAAGAGACGTTGTAGTATCTGGAAAACTGTAACTGAGCCGCAGGGCTTGATTAAATGAATATGAATTCATTAAGAACGGAGTGGAGAACTGGGCTTCTAATCTCAATCTCCAAAAAGGGAGACCTATACAATATCGTAACTTTAGAGGAATCATACTACAAGTTGTTAGCCCAAATCATCAAATTAATAACTACTTACAAAATACATGTAAGTCAAACAAAAATTCAGTAAAGGCAGATCCAACATAGAGAAAATTCACATATAATGGTTCAAACAGTTGAAAAGTGCAATGAACGCGATATTAAGGTTTATATACACATACTTTTCACCATGAATTCTTAATAAGTTAACCCCACACGCCAAAAGAGAGTGACACAGTAATTAAACTCGACAGGTGTTTCGCTGACAATGTCAGCATCCTCAGGCGATAAAGATTAATCTAAATGTAATCTCACATTACATTGCTATAAATTCTCAACCCCCACTCCTAAAGTGAAAGGGATCGATAAACCTATATGGTTTCTTAGAAATATTTTGAACATAAGAGCAATAAAATTGGTTTCTTAGAACTGGAGGGTAAGTATTTATGGCTAGTTTTAATTCTATAGAACTAAGACTAGAATTAAGATTAAAAAATAGACTCTGCAAAGGTTGGCACTAGCGTTAACAAAAGAATATAAAAGTATGCAAGGTTTGTAAACGAATCAAGAAATATGGTAGCTCTTAGCATAATCATAAATACTCAATGTGGATAATGCTCATCAGTTTTGAAGAATTGAATCTGACGCATGAAACGTGCGATATTGTCGAAAAGCAACGTCAATTTATTTTCCTTGCCGCGTACACGAATAACAATAGAAAGCACCCGCATAACCTCTTTGTAATATTTAATGTATTCAGCACTCTCTTCTAACTTTTCGTGATATTCCTTTGTTGAATTACTGACGCCTAAAATCCTCTGTAATTATGTATATTTGATGCAATACGTGGAAAGGAACAATGTACGTAGAACTGGGTCAAACCTAGTACCTACCTAATGGCAACTGAATTCCAATGAGCGTCCACAGTTGAATCAGGTCAGGTTGTGTCGTAGGCGATCAGAAATAGCACAAAAAGCATTTGTTCAGGTTTTAAACAATTATCAACTTTATTATTCCTATGGGCTCCATTTTTCAATTAAGTACACTTTTTGGAATACAGCATATTTTTTTGATTTCGTTGAGACACAACTTGCACATCTTGCCCATATTATATCCAATATTGCGATAGAAACAGAGTTTTAGCAAAAAATTCCGTCAACCTTGCAAGGAAATAAAATGGAAACTGTCAACACATTGTTGTAATTTCAGCAAATATGCGTGAAATATTCTTAGCACTGCGACGAAATTTTTTGGAGAAAACAAAGTTCACACAAACGCCATTTTCCTTCAAGTAATATTAGACTAAGACTTTTGATTTACTGTTTTTAGTTCACAACCGTTCCAGGAAAGTGTGGACTTTTTTAATTCTCTTTACTGTAATATTCGATCAAATTTAGACAAACTTGCACTTCCTTATTATGGTTTCCTGTTTCACTTATAAAGTGACTGAACCATTGCTACCATTATGCTTTTATAAATATGTATAATAATATCCACCTCCTTCATTGTGTCCCTCACTTCATTGCTCATCAGTTTTCTGTTTTCTCTTCCTTTTGTGCTTTCAGGCCATAAGATTCGCTTTACTATCTTCCTTTCGAGCACCTTCAATTTATCTTCGTCTCTCTTTGTGTGGAACATTGTTTCTGTGACAGAGGTCATTACCGGTCTGATTGCTGACGGACGTATATCTTTCATCAAGCTTTTTTTATCTTTTATGCTCTATTTCCTGCTTAAATACACTCTGTGATTTACATACTTATCTCATTGCTCCCATCAATTTACTCCTAAGAATTCACTTTTATTATAACTATTTATAATCCCATTTTAATTAGCTTTATGATGGATGTTTTTCACCACATAATTCAGTTTTATCTAGGTTTATTATTAGAACCCTACTTTTCGCTTCTGCTACTAATAGATGTAACACTTCTTTTAGACTTCTTCTGCCTCTTGATATTAATGCTTTGTCACCTGCATACATTATATAAGTTCTGCCGAAAGTTGCGCGACAGATTCCCAATTTTAAAAAATGTTGGAAGAGCTTCCGCGTGCCTCACTTCAGTTTGTATGTTTATGCTAGATCGCAAGATCGGTCCACAGTGGTGTAGCCCCTTGAAGAACGAGCGTAAAAGCACTTTATTGCCTTAAGGCATTTTGGTTACAAAATTAAATGTTTCATATTGTTTCAAAGGCATTACATTCTTCTTCTACTGTCATTTTGAATACAGCATTTTTTTAATTTGACAGTTAAATTTATTTTTATATTTTGAATATAATACATGTACCACTGACTTAATGAGCTTCTACGTACCACGGTTTGTTCTATTCCTCGACATTGTTTAAAATTGAAGTATAATTATTATTCTGCCTAGTGAGTTTATCAAAAAGTTAATATTTTTCCTGAATTTGTATACCACATTCATGAGGTCATTTTGCAAAAGCCGTAGATTCAAATTCTGTATTAGATAAAGTTTCTACGAGTCCTTTTTAGGGTTCCGTACACCAGCTTGAGGTAAAACGGTACCTTATTGTTCTAAAAATTCTGTCTTTCTGGCCGTACGTTTCCTTGCCACTTCATCGTACCTCCCAGATTATAACTGCAACACTAATAAAATTGAAAAGTCAATAGACAAATAATAGAAGCGTCTGAAATGTGGTGCTACAGGCGCATGATGAAGATACTATGGATGGATAGATACTTAGGAAGACAATAAAGAATAGGGGAAGTAGGATGGGAGGACGCATTCTGAGGCATGAAGAATTAGTCCGCGACATACTAGAGTCGGAGATGGAATAAAAACGCATGGTAGTAGACCCAGATTAGACTACTGCTCTCAAGTAGTTGGGGATGTAGAATGTTCTACTTTTCACGAAATTCGAACAACCAGTCTTCGGACTGAAAACTTTATGATGAACGCATTTAGAATCCATTTGACGTGGAAGCGTAAAGTTTGGTACCTATTTAGATAGTCAACACCATTGTAATTAATGTAATTTTTTTTATAAAAATAAGTTCAGCGATTTCTGAGATACGCACCTCAGCAACTCGTATGGTTGATGCTCGTACGAGACCCTTTACGTATATAAACTTCTAACATACATAAGACTACTGCTGGTAGAGCGGGAAAGTACGTAGAGATCTAAGGATGTTCCAAGCCAACGATATGTTTGGGGTAGCAACCCGTATAAGATCTCGTAGTACACAACATCCGGATTTAGTTCTACAATTCAATGCCTGACGGGGTATTTGCTCGAGGAGTAGTTGTTCGAATGGTCTAGGACCACTTATATAAACGTAGTTGCTACTTGGTCGTTTATTATAATTTTTTACCAGTATTCCAAATGAATATTTCAGTTTATTCCTTTTGGCAACTGCAGCCTTTGATTTATAATCCACCTTTTCTCATTCCTAGTAAGAAATGAATAAGCTGGTAAACAGTAAAGTGTTAGAAGCAGTCGAGTATTGCAGAATACACGAGTAGGTATAAGAGTAGGGTAATTCCAGATCAATTTATTTGTGGATTATAATCAAATTTGAGTCACCCACAAAACTTTAGGCGAGAATCCTCGAATATTAGGGAACGTTCCCTGCCAAACTGAAAAGTTTAAGGGGCAACCTCGAAATTGGTAGGTACATAATTATACACCTGTCCTAGAACCTGCTAGTGCATAGTTTATTCACTGAAATAAACATCAAATTTATCTCTGAAAGAGTTGATTTTTATACACAGTGGTTAAAATTTTCTTTGGTTGTTTTGATTAGAACTATAAGGCGGTAAAATATAGGTACCTAATGCAATAATAAGAAAATAGCATAATAATCTGAAAACCATTACTAACCCGAGCAATTCATTATCCAGGGTACGTATTTCTATAGTTTTAATCTTTCCCGCCCTGAATTCCCTTTTGCATTTGTTCGTGCATTTCTAAAGTTTCACAACCCTGGAAAGTACGATTATGCACCGCCATTCCGACCCACTTCTCGTTATACTTAAAAACCACTTACTTGCTCAAGCCAAAGAATGCTTCGTCCTCCACCGATGTAATTTTGTTCTCGTATAATGTAAGTATTTCTAGAGTGTCTAGACCCAAGAAGGCTTTATTGTGAATTACGTTTATCTTATTGTGGTTCATGTTTAAGAGGAAAAGATGGTGGAGGTCCTTTAACGCTGCTGAAGGTACAAATGTTAGGCTGTTTTGAGATACGTCCAGTTGAGTCAGCATTTTGCCTGTAAAAACAGAAATTAATGCAGTTGCACATTTGTTTGTAAAGCTGAGTCAAGAATAAATTGGTATAAATGATGCATTGAATGCTCAAGTATGCATTAGCAATAAGATTATGAAGAAAATTTAATTTTGGTTAAAACATGACCGTTAAAGAACAGTTTTTATAAAATGGTTATATTCGGTAAATGCGATGGTATGTATCTCAATAAATAGTGAGAGTGGAGCTACCGTTTCTGTTATTATCCGAGTTATAATATAGATCATTTATTGGCATTTATCGGCAAGCAAAAGTTTATTACACAATTCAAGTATTTAACAAATCATACTGGCTGAATAATTTTTTTATGGTATTATACAATGAAACAGAACTAACCTATGGAACTGAGTGCCTTTTCTTGAAATACCGACAGACTGCAGTTGTGGATAGTGAGGTGGTTAATATCCAAAGCAAGAAAAATGAAACCTGGCAACTTCGGCAGATTATTGTGACGCAACTTTAAATAATAAATAGTCAGTGTCTTTCCCTTTAAGACAGTCATTGCGTTGGTGATATGCTGTTGGTTTGTGTTCTCGCAGAGGATGTCCAAGCCCATTGATTTTACTGAGCAAACGCACGGTTCTATTTCTTCGCGTTTTGGACACTGATGCTGTTGCTGTTGCTGAAATAGAAAATGAAAGTTAACTGTGAATATTAAGCTACTTACTTATTAAAAAGTTTTCTGCGATGTAAGTATCAATTTCAACATTAGCATTGTAGCATTAACATTGTAGCACTTAAAGTTTAGGAAATAGAAGACGGAGAGACTGATGGTCTTAACTCATGTTGATGTATGAAATCCTAAAAACTGACCAGGTGTCAACTACGTTTCTGATTAAGTGGTCCCATACCCATACTATAGGAACCAGTCTCACGAGTTTACACATTTAATTGACTTACTCTAAGCTTTACACGTCTACAAGTTTAGAAATACTGTTACCTGAACGGAATTGGAAGCCAAACCGAGTAGAGATATTTCATTATGACAAACTACACCAGGCATCTATATAAAGTTCTGGAACAAATGAGTCGTTTTCTAAACTTTGCGATAAACGCTCTCGTTAACTGGTTCGCCTGTATTCCCAAGCGATCTTGTTACGCCTTTTAGTTCCACGAGAATGAAGTCTATAAACCCTATTAAGTATCCTTAAAATTACATTTTGCATGTCAAAATATCCGTGAAAGAGTTGTTTACAAACTAACCTTTGATAAGTTTTCGCTGCACAAGAAATTACAAATTACGATAGTACTTCATAAGAAAATCATTTTATTAAATTTAGAGTTTAAACGTTCGCTTTAATTTGGTATCCTTGTCTACTGTTTATGTTTGAAGATGTCTCTGGCAATAGCTAGTAAACATGAGTAATATTGTTAAACTACGTTTTCCTAGCAACGCACATTTCGCGCAACGCAGAACGTAATACGCCTGGCGTAACGTAACATCCAACGAGCTGCGTAAAAGTGTCTCTCTAGGATTTTCAATTGTGTGGGTTTACGAGCCGAATAATGAGTGTTTTGAGAAATTAAAAAAAGCTTTAGCTTTAGTGATGTTACAAGAAAATGAAATTTTAATAGAAGAGATTGAAATATTATCTATGATTTATATTAAAACTAGGAATTCCGTTAGTCAATTATTTCAGAAGAGAAGCAGCGAAGAAGCATTTAAATTAGTTACCCATAGACATCTACTAGACGACGAAGTAAAATTCAAAGAATATTTTAGATTTACAACTCAGCAATTCTCGTTTCTTCTCGATCTTGTCAAAAAAGATTTAAGTCTTGCAATCGTGTGCGAAATCCTATTTCGCCAGTTGAAAAACTGGGACTAACGTTAAGTATATTACATAAATAAATTTCATTTTTGGGGACCATTTTCAAAAAAAAATACGAAGCACGGCCACTTTTGCACAAAAAGCCTGGAACATTCGACTTTAACACGCAGCGCATAACTTAACAGACTGCTCTCGAAGCAGTTGCCCTATTGCGTCGCTCGTATTAAGCTGGCGTACAAAGTTTTGCGCTGTTTAGGAAAACGCTTCCATTTGATTTTTATTGAACAAGTTTACAGCTTTTACGCGGAGCGTATTACGTTGTGTGTCGCACGAAATGTGCGTCGATAGGAAAATCCGGCTTAGACACGCTATTAACTTTGGAATAATGAATCATCATACGGCCTTCCGTCCAACGACTGGTTGGACGCACTTCTACATAAGTTATGTACGTGCTTTAACTGGATGCGTTGCTATCTGCATATTTCATTATCTTTTCTGTTTAATTGAATGTAGCGACATGAGAACAAATGTAGCTAAGAATAAACAGTTGTACATTAAGATTCAACCTGTTCGTTTCATTTAATAAATTTGTTATTTTTTAAAAAAGTTATTCGTTCATTGAATCACTTATTTCATAGAGAGTTTGTAACGATGCAAAATAAAATGAAGCAGTTATTAAAACAAATGAATAATCATTTTCTCCAGTCGTTTGAAGCGAGGATGCCCGCTGCTAGATTTTGGGAAAATATGGTCGCGCTGCGCGCCGAAGCCTCCTTCCAAAATCTCCTGCCGCTGGCTGGCCTCTCGATATAGTCCGACCGCGCCGAGGCCTCGACCTGTTCTGTGGCCTCGACAGCATTGCTCTGCCAGCTTTGACACGCGGCAGAAACTGTTCAGGGTACACTCCGAGGACGTAAACGTTTATGAGATTAAATGTTTATTGTCGTACCGCCGATAGAACTGTTAAATACTTGATAGTTGCTAACCGAAACCGTCGATAGTGTGTCGTCGTAATACCTAAAGTCTTATAAACCCGATTACTAATTTGGAGGTGGGCCCGAACATACGTGGAGGCACATTTTCCAATAATCCGTAAACGCAGGTAATCGATTAGAGCTAGTCGAAAGGCTTGCCTAATTTATTACAGACCTAAGTTGCAGGCGGTGAAATACCAGCCGCTCTTAGGGGGTCAATACTGTGCAGAGTTCTTTAGCACAGTGTATACCTTGCTATTACATAACGCAACACAGCCATCATTTACACTGAAGGGAATCGTTCCAATCGAAAGACGGAATAATTCTCTTCTCCGCACATTCATTAGGGAAAAGCTGCGAGAGTCCCTATCCGTTACATCACATTGAAACAAAATTTACTCCCCGTGAATAACCGCAAGGTAGCACGATTTACATAGTTGATTTTGGTTTGTGATTTTCCGAATGTGGGTGCCCGATCGGTAACCTACATCGAGAAGGGCGAAATAAGTTATATATCCGTCGCACGCTTCGTGTATACAGTGATACCGACTTTGACCGCCAGATACCGCTGGTTGTCATTATTTTGATTAAATTTGTAAATAACTTTTTATTGTACATTCGTTCTGATTTTATTTCAATTTTCTGTATATAGTTAAATTAAGAGAGTGTGTTTAAGTTTCATCGTGAGTATTATTTTTGTTTTTGAAATAGTTCCAGAGAACCTTGTCTCTGACTAGAGTTCAGGGTATATTTATCGACGACCAGAAGTCCACTGACCGACCGACTAAAGCAACCCCCTGTAGGGTCACAAAAGGTGACGCAACGGGAAAGGTCGTTGCAAGTTAAAATACCAATATCTCTCCAAGTAGAACATGCTACATTCTAAACTATTTGCGAACAGATTTCTCGGCCTACCGCTACTTTTTTTAGTCCTATTTAGATTTTATAAAATCTGATTTTAAAATAATTGTTATTAGAATATTTGTAATTTTGGAAGTTTTGTAATTGCAAGGACTTCACGGGAGCTATTGAGAATAATAACAACAATTAAGAGAGTAGGGCAAGATGTGGGCCTCAGAATGAACGAAATGAAGACATAGAAAATGAGAATCAGCAGAACAAAAGATAGCACTAGTAGAACTTACAACAACCTATCCCGTTGCGTCACCTTTTGTGACCATACAGGGTGTTGCTTCAGTCGGCCGGTCAGTGGAATTCTGGTCGTCGATAAATACCTTAAACTCTAGTCAGAGATAGGGTTCTCTAGAACGATTGGAAAAACAGAAATAATACTCTCGGTGCAAATTAAACAAACTCTATTACTTTAACTACATACAGAAAAATTAGAATAAAATCAAAACGAATGTACAGTAAAACGATATATACAAATTTAATCAAAATCGTGACAACTAGCGGTATCTGGCGGTCAAATTCGGTACGGCTGTATATGCGGAACATGTGTCTTATAGATAACGTATTTCGCGCTTGGCGATTTAAGTTATCAATCGAAAACAGTTTGGAAAATCACAAACCAAAATCAACGGATGCATGTAAATCGTAACACCTGATGGCTATTCGTTGGGAGTGAATTTTGTTTCTGTGTAATGTAACTGTGAGGGACTCTCGCAGCCTTTCGACGCGAGCTTTCCCTATGAGTGGGTTGAGAAGAGAATTATTCCGTCTTTCGATTGGCACAGTCCCCTTCAATGTAAATGATGGCTGTATTTCATCGTGTAATAGCAATTAAAATACTATACCAAAGACCTCTGCACTGTATTTAACCCCAAGAGCGGCGGTATTTCACCTCCTATCAACTTAGGATTGTAATGGATTATGCTTGCCTTCCGACTAGACCTAATCCATTACCTGCTTTTAAGTATTATTGAACAATGTCTCCTCACGTGTATGTTCAGGTCCACATTCAAATTAGTACTCGTATCTGTAAAACCTCAGGTATTACAACGACACACTAACGGCGGTTTCGGTTAATAACTATCAAAAACTTAACAGTTACATTGGCGGTACGACAATAAAAATTTAATCTCATAAATGTTTTCGTCTTCGGAGTTACCAGTCAAAGTTCCGCTGTATGCGAGCGGTGTATGATTTCTGCTGCTGAGCCTCCTCGCTGTCGGCGTATATCGAGAGGCCAGAGGGGTTGGAGATATTGGAAGGAGACTTCGGCGCGCGGCACGAACATATTTTCGCTAAATCTGGCAGCTGGCATCTCGCTTCATTCGAAAGGGGAAAATGATTATTCATTTATTTATTTATTTATTTATTTATCAAAAAACAACTATAAGGAAAAAGGTGAGAGTATTAATGAGAAAGTGCAAAATGGACATTGGGCATTCCTTGCAAACAGAGAGGCATTAATAAACAAGAACATTAGCAAAAGAGCAAAGTTGAAAATGTATATACATGTCTGATAAGACCAGTGGTAACATATACGGCAGAAGTAATGGACGTGACGAAACTGGAAGAGGCTGCGAATTGTTGAACGAAAAGTAATCCGAAAAATATTAAGTCCTATGCGCATTTGTGAAAGTGCGTAAAGAATGAGAACGAAAAGTGAATTGATGAAAAAGATAGAAGACCATGATAGTAAGATTTGTTAAAGCGCAAAAAGTAAGGTGTATCTGACATGTGATGAGTTGCAAAGAAGACCGTGACATTTTGGAGACCGGACTGAAATCGGGGAAGAGGAAGACCGAGGGCGAGATGGGCAGACGAAGTGACAAATGATTTGAGAGTTATGGAAAGAAGGGGCAAATAACAGAGCTGAATGGAGAGAAGAAGTGGGGCAGGCGATGAAACATGAAAAACTGTAGACCAATGAAAGGGTCTTCCCGTAAACAGAAACTAAGGTGGTTAGTCCTCCCCAAAAAGGGCGGCGAAGCTCCTTTTTATACATGCAAACCTGATCTACACTAACAAATTCGAGTTGATCAAATTCTCAAAATTACTTGATCTGCAACATGCGGACGTTTCACAGAAGTCCTTTTACAAAATGCATGTTTGGATTTGTCTGCGGCAGATACCTATACCGATTCATAAAAATACAAACTTCTTGCTCCCCATAACACTGAAAATTATATCCCATTCTCCTGAATCGTATAATGATTATAAAGTAAGGATGTTGATATGAAAATCTTTTGTTACTCAGAAACGGTGTATCTCATCTGTACAAAAACGATCGTTAACGAGGAGCGCTGTTAACTTGATTTATATCCTGTAGCAAACTTGGAAAACCATTATAATTTCGAACCATCCAATTAGCCGGCAGAATTTCTTAAACGGAATATCTTATAACCGCATCCTCCGTACTTGCAGCTCGCTTCAGTAATTATTTGTCTCAGTAATGGAATTGCTTAGAGATCAAAGCGATAGAACTTACTACAGTAATTACATAACAAGTTTCTAAGAAACATTCAAAACTTTTGCGTGGCAAGTTTTGATGTTGAAATATGTTTTGTACAGCAACAGGCTAGTTTTAGTAGCATAAGTATCTCTCTTCTATATTAATTTTTCTTAACAACCTGTTATTTTGAAAGCCAGTTCAGGGAGAAGAGAATATTTCAATCTTTGATACAATCAGAATAAGATTTTCACTACAACCTACAGGAGATTATATGAGTTCATCATGAATGCTATGCTCATATTAGTTTTTCTGTTCCTGCCGATAAGTTTCTTAATCGTAGAGGGAAATTTATGCTGCAATCCATCATCGTGGAACACCCACCTCCGGTATTAGAAGATGTGTGATCAGCAGACCAGCACGCCCTTCTAATTGCAACCCATTAGATTTCTTCTTACGGAGTCACCTAAAAAATCTTATTACACTAAACCGATTCCTATTGTAAAAGTTCTCCGCAGCCGTATAAATGGCACATTTTATTTAATTAGAAATACTAGAATCCTAGCGTGTTCAGTAGTCGCATGTTCGACGTTGCAAGGTCTGTACTGTCGCTACAGTAAACTGTGCAGAAACACCATCCATTTCACCATCCATTTCACTGATCGCCGTCTCAGCGTACTGAGAATCGTGGAGCAGAAAGTACTGCCTGTGGCATATTCAGCTAAAATAAGTTATGGATTCCAATGTTAATATCGAGGTACGTACAGATAGATAAAAGTTCGTGATCCAAAACACTTGTGAGAGGGGATCATTGGTACTAGAGTTACCATCACTCCTGATTATGCTCTTGCAAGGAGTGGTGTTCATATTTAAACATGCTAACTTTGTTCCTATTTAATTGTGCTATCGTTTAGTCATAAAACGCCGCATACTATATTTCTTGATCTCATATTACTAGGACACGCATTTCCAATTTTCGAAACTTCGTGTTACGCAGACCACATTCTATGCGTAAATGCCAACGTAACCCGCACAAGGTAATTTCGTTATATATCATGTTCCGTTCGGAACCGCAAGGGAAATAAACAAACAAGTTCGGGCGTACGTTTTTGGCACCAGGTTACTTTGTCATCAATTCTAACAGTTTTGTAGGGGCACGTTATGTTTGTAAACAGAATTCTGCACGCAATTTTAAAATCATTCAAGCTTTTACCAAGCATCGACAGGGCAATTTATGTATTATGACCAAGTTTCGATCAATTTAGGGTTCTGTGCGTAGGAGAATTTATTAGGGTTTCGTGAGTTAAAACAATCCCCCGGGTTGCATTATTTTAGTTTGGGTCGCTGAGATTTCTTCGGAGTAGTTTGTCGCTTAGGAGCTTTTAACAACTCGGTGAGAGTGGGAAGAATAATACCTACTATTGATTTTTATGCCGGTATCTCAAAGAAGACTTATCTACGTAAATTAAACTATTCATTTATATTTGTTGAACATGGCTCCGAAATGGATATTATAGAGTTCCGGAACATTTTCCAAAAGAATGAAGGAAATTTCTAAGAAATCAGGATTTAGAAGATTGTTGTTGGACATATACTACAGTTACCATTAAGCTCCAAATTTCCGCGGAATCCACTTCTGTCAGATATCTGCATTCCATTAATCTTTTACGTATTTCGCAAACTCTGCAGCATATTCGAAAGGGAATGCGATTTTAGATTGAATCTTGTTTCAAGATCACTAGCTATGTGTTGGGCCCAAAGTTCTTTGATCCGACGGATCTTTCGACACCATAAACTCTGAAGCTGACACTCACGTAGTTTTGGATCGGCCAATCCGGGAACCAGTACTAGTTATGGATCCTACTCGACTCTATAAAACTGAATCACTCTAACCTAGGAACTGAGTGAAACACTAAGTGCGAACGCAAGCAACGCTTCACACCAATACTATTCTAATATGTTAAGTCGTCGGTCGTCCATTCAGGGTGTTAACTTGACACCTGTGCTGCCAATTGAAGCGTTACGCGAACCGTATACTCGGCGGCCCAGTGTCTTAAAGTTAAGAAGTAATTTGCGATTTGTCTCTTTGAACTGATGTATCTACGCTGCTAACCAGTGGTTTCCAAAAGCTCGTATTTTTTATTCAAAAGGCATTTATTTAAAACGCTAAGCTAATTTCCACAATGACATATGCTTAGATTTTCAATTTATATTTATTATTTTCGATCATTAAACAACAACTTTATTTCATGAACCTAGTTATATTATCATGTATGAGATGTTAGTTCGTCATTTTGAAATGGTAGAGATTAAAGCTACTATATATATGTATATATTATGTATATATGTGTACAAAACGTATGTCAGTTTGGAATAAGTCATAAGTGTGATTGATGAAAGGTAAACGAAGTTGAAATGCTAAAGTTTACTGAATGAAATATAATGGTGTTTAGCGGTACCCCGTTTCCTATGTTCCAACAGTTAATATAACGATAACGTATATCAGTATATCTACAGTCCCTTAATAGTTAGAATCTTGCAACAAATAAATTATTCTGTCGCAATAAAAAAATTAAGCGTCGGTCAGTATTTAAATGTGTTAGAACACTTAGACAGTCTTGGAAGAAACGACCAATTCACAGATTGGAGAACGCAGTTACTAACTTAAAACTGAAAAAACATCCTGATACACGAAAACACTTATTTAACTGTAGGTAAGTCAAGAATTTTAACAAGGATTTTTTGTGAACTATCGGGAGAAAACCAATTTGAGTTTGGAGAAATACTCTATAGCTTTACGGATATAATAATAGAGAAAACAACAGAAAGGGTCCGGGATTTGTGGATTTAGAAGAGCGGAGAAAGATGTTCGAAATGATAAAAATTGAATTGATGATATATGAGCAGAAAAGTAATATATAAGTTTTATGTTACAATCATAAGTATATGGACGAGTAAAAAGAGGGGGTGTAGGTCGCCGATTAGCTCAGTGGGTTGGAGCGAGGGTTTCGGAGCGCAGGGACCCGGGTTCGACTCCCGGTCGCCGGCGGCAAATTTTGAGGAGTAGAAAAGTAGATATTCGAAAGGGAGTAAGACACGGAAAAGAAGTAAGACAGGAAAAGATGCTCGGAACTACTTTGCCTTAGTAGGATTCAAATTAGAAACGTAACAGGCTTCCTAACGGGACACACGACCGTTAAAGAATACCTGAGGAAAATTGTCAAATAAATAGACCTTAATTGCCACTTGTGTAATAAGGAACGGGAGACAGCTATGCACATCTTGTGCAGATGTGAAGCTCTAGACCAAAAGAGGCAGCGAATTTTCGGGCGATGTATGATGGAACCGGAAGAATTTTCCACGCATTCAATGTTTGACTTGTGGTCCAAGGCACCAAGAACATGGAATGGGTGTGACTTAGAATTAGGGCGAGCACAATAAGCCCATTTTGTGGCTGCAGTGCATCTGAACCTACGAGCAGGCAGGTCCTAAGGGGAAAAAAGACACGGAGAAAGAGCGTTGTTATCGTTCGTTTTCAACATGGAAGAGCTGGTTGGTATTATTGTAGGTTACCTTCCAGAATTTATACGTATGCAAGGTGAAAAGATTAATATGCTCAGATTCACGGATAATACATCGGTATGAACATCCAGGAAAGAAGAATTTGAATTAACTTCGAATGAGATGGATGCATTTTTGTCACAAGACTGTAGCACGAAAATTAACAAAAATTAAACCAAAATCTTGGTATGTGGGAAGCGCGAAAATATGCATAAAAATAATTCAGAAGCGAGAAATTAGAATTATTGCAACATAGGATGACGATTTTATGAAATCAAGTGACATAGGTACGCAATGCAAAGATAAATCAAAATAAAGAAACTGTTTTATAAACAAGCCTCAGCTACCACCATGAGTTTTCCCTTGTCCCCTGTGGTCTCTAACATCTTCATTGAGTCTTTCAAAGAACAGGCTCTTGAATCTGATAGTCTTAAACACAAATACGGGTTCAGATTATGTCGATGATACTTTAGAAATTTGCACACATTCATGGTCGTACAATTCGAATTTTCAGTTCACCGTGTAAGTTGAAGTTGATGGAAAGTTGCCGTCCATAGATGTCTTACTCAGTTGTAATCTTGGCCATTCGGTCTAGAGGAAACCCAATCACACTAATCGTTACTTCAATCCGTTATCTCATCATAATCAATTTCAAAAAATATCAGTCTTCACTCTCTTGTTCGCCGTGCGGTCGTCATATGCCAAGCCTCTTCGCAAACATGTCGACACTTCTCGTAACAGAATATCAGATCCTCGGCCAATGATCCCTTACTTTAGCAAATTTTTTGTTTTATGGTGAGACTAGGTAGGTGGTTTATCGGCACTCGTGAGGCTAACGAACGATGCACTAGCTTGCCCAATTCATCTGGTTCAGCATTCAATTTCTATAACAGGAAGCTTAGGGGGTCGATCTAAATCATAGTGAAAACCGCTTCTATTTAAAAACACATGGAAGCACATCATCAATCACACTCTACGGTAACCACTTATCCAAATTATTCAGGGTTGACTGACTATTCTCCTGGTATAAATTAGTCCTCAGATGCTAGTCCTAGCAATCCAGTACCAGCCGAAAGTTAATGTTACAAAAATAGAGAGTTGTTTATTTAACCAAGTATTCTTAAATTGCCAGGGGCTCATGACTGTACCTGACTTAAAATTTGAACTAACTCACAAAAATGCAGCGAAAGCGTAAATAAGCATTTCATTTTTGTAAAATTATATTTAGTTAATGCATTATTATTACTAAGTGTGTTCCAAGATAACACTGTACATGCCGTTAATTACCAAGTAACAAAACACATATGCCGAAGGCCAAAGGGAAAACGAAGCCATTTAGCTGACCCCTTTGGTTATGTGGGTAATATTGCGTAAATTTCAGCAGTTTAATTAATATAAACGAGGGTGAGATCTGTGTTCTGGAATCCGGTCAAAATGAAAACAAATAGAAAATGGAAATGACTATGCTTTTATATTGAGGATATACGAGTAGCAATGTTTTATTGTTTTGCTTCCTTCAGAAAATACATTCATTACTTGTAATGCAATATATGGTAAAATGAAATTCAATGTATGCAATTGATATACAAAAAATAGACGTTGTTGAATGTACGCAATGTATGATATTTACGGCATTTGAGAAATATATCGTTACACGATCTACTGTCTCCAAGTCTCCATCCCGACCGGGAGTTAATTGTTCCAGTTTACCCCCTAATTAGATCTAATTACGGAGGGCTCGCGTTTGTTCCATTTGTAGATTTACATTTCCAGTGGAGCTGAACTAAGCACTGTAGGTGCAACCTTAAATCCCAGAAGTTCACGGTCATAACACTTAATCCTACTTCGCACTCCTGTCAAATGTCCGCATGCTATCTTAAATTATTATTAAAGATTATTAAATTAATATGAAAATAGGCTTAAAAACGTATTTACTATACATATTTAGTTGCTATTTTTAGTAGTTTTTAGAATTTGTAGTATTGTAAGCAAGAACTGCGTATAAAAATATCAAGTAGGTAGGGGCTACTCTATAATTTTTGACTCTATTTCATGGAGCAGTTCTCGTCTAGTAAATAACTAATAGGTATATTGTGACAACTTCTTGGTGATCTTGGTAAATATAATGTTGTTTTAAACCCATTCCAACTTCCGCTTGATTAATTGTGGTAAGTACTTACTCCTATCCTGTGGCGTTTGGCATTTAAGCCCATCGCAATCGCATCCAATCCAACTAGTAAGTCGTCTATCATGCAAACGACAAAGGTACAGTATACCGGCAACGTATTTGCACAAATTTCCAAGCTGAAGATAGAACCTGCTTGCTATCGAGTTATGGTTTATTGATAGACTGTCGGTAAGGCACATAATTATTTTCAGAAATAATCAACGTCAAACGTAGCTCACCTTCTCGTTTCTAGCAACTTCCTTAATAAACCCCTTTTCTAACTATTATAATTTAATAATAACTTTGCTACATGTTCTGCAGGGATAGGTACAGCATCCTCAAGACACAAATGCAACGCCATCGTTATGAAACCTATATTTCAAATCTGTCACGTTAACCCCAATTTAACGTGAATTTACTTCCCAGCAATTTAGGATCTCATTATTCTGACTATCGTAAATTTATAAGTAAGTAAGTCTCTTCATATCCTTCCGCCGGACATACCTACAAACCGACAATAGGGTTCTTGCATATATTTTAAAAAGTTTATAAAATGACCTTAGAAAATAAATAAATAGTTATGCCAAAACGTTTTACTTGAAACTTGATCAGAAAGGATTTATTCCCAGTTAAAATTAAAACTAAATTAGGCCCGCTAGAAACGGCCGTCTGCAGAGCGGTGCGAGTGTGACGTCACAACATCGCACCCAGATACCGCGGAGCCGATACAGCCCGTAAGTGAGACGGGAGCGGGCACCCGAGATTATGTACATTTTCTCCTTAAAAATGGTTTTCCCACGACCCCCTGGGAAAGCGGCGTAAGCCGGAAACTTGACAATTGCGTTGCCTGGCGCTAAACTCGCAACAGTGCTGTAATATTAATTTGAAAGTCGCGCAGGTTCATTCAAATTTTGTAGGCAGCTTTGAGATTTTACGTTTAAATAAATATCCTGCCGCGTCTATTTTTAAAGTCAATAATTATCAGAAAAATCTCTTAAAAGGTACAGCAGTTGAACATTTTAATGGCTACTCTGTGGAAGCCCTAAATATTTTAGGTACGAACTGGTCATTTATGAATCAGCGGGCAAGAGAACAAATCAACGTGTCATTCATGAGCCGGTCGGAATGATTAGAATACTAGCTGGTACCCGGCGCGTTGCTGCCTCAGAAGAAATAATTGTGGTAAAATCGTTTGAAATTTGATAAACTGCGAATGACTATGGCGTTTGACGTTTGCTGTCAATTTTCACTTTATAAATTATAGCGACCCGCCCCGGCTTCTCATAAACGTATAAAAAAATTCTGTTCATCCGATCGCTACCAAACTTCACAGGAACACCCGCTGGGCTAATCTGAAGATTGTCTGAAAATTTCATCAACATCGGTCTAGCCGTTTCGGCGAGGGGTTTACCACTAGTAAAATTCGTGTCCCAAGTATTGCACTATTACAAGAGTATTGCACATAATGACATAAGTATTACAATAATTACATAAGTATTACACATAATTACATAAGTATTGCACAAAATGCATAAATATTACATGGTATTACATTAGTATTACATGAGTATTACAACAAAAAACATAACTATTACATTAGAATTACACTAGTATTACATTAGTATTACATGAATTACATAACTATTACACAACTATTACAAAATTTTTACAGGTAATTCATGCATGCAGGTACTTGTAATACTTACTGGCTTTATTTATTTAAGCAGGTAATGCAGATTGTTACCTAATATAAATGATTTAAGAAAAATAAAATAAATAGATAAATAAGCATTGCTTTGGAAATAATATAATAAACTAGTTGTCAACGCATTGACAGAACAGCTTCCTAGCTACAGCCACAACTGAACTGGAGGGCGCGCGCGCGCGCGCTCCTTCTTTTCGTAATTTTTTTCTCAATTTTTTCCTTATACAACCTATTACGATTTTCGCACATCGTGTAGAGAAAAATACCCTCTATCCGATGCAATACAAAAATATATACGGTCTCATGGAAAAAAATGTTCGATGACGTCATATCTCGGCTCAAAAGTGTTTTAAAAAACACCACTCCATCAGTTTCCTATGAACCATCTCTGATATACGTATGCAAAAATTCAGCAAAATCCGTGGAGCCGTTTTCTCGTAAAAGTGCCAACAGACATACACACATACATACGGACGGAAATGTGCCACCTTTCCAAAAAGTCTTAGAATGACCTGAAACGTCCACATTTGATGAAAAAACACCATGGTCAAAAAACGACTATCACAATAGCTACCTAGCTTAGGCTACGGAGCTAATAAATGTCTAAACATTATCGCGTTAAAACTGTAGTGGGAGCCCGAGTTTAGAGTCCTATTCATAACAGACTACTTAGCTGTTATAAATTAATAATTAAAAACAAGTATTTTTAGGGACATCAAATCGCTCAAATATTATACAGGTGTCCCAAGCAAAATTAGACACCCTAAATAAGTCTCGAGTTAAAAATATTTTGAAGAATTGGGAAAACGCGTCGACCATGATTCGAAGGGGGACATATTTTGAAGTAAAACTGGCACGCTCATCTTCATCCCCTTACCAGACATGGTCAGCCCCTCTGAAATTTTATACAGCAAGGGGGTCAAGTGATAACATCCTTTGAAAAGTACTTAAATTTTTTGCATTGTTATTCAGATAATTTCAATACCTTTCAAACGGTGCATCATTTGACACCCCACTGCTATATAAAATCTCGGGGGCAGTGACCATGTCAGGTAAGGGGATGAAGATAGGTGTACCCGTTTTACTCTAAACTGTGTCCCCTTTCGAATAATCGTTGACGTGTTTTCCTGATTCTTCAAAATATTGTTGACTCAGACTCATTTGGGGTGTCTACTTTTGCTTGAAACACCCTGTAATAAAATAGATCAGTTGTTTTAGAAACAGTAATGGCAGAGCAATAAATATAATTGATATCTATCATGTTGTACTAGAGAAAATCAACTAAATGGGTAGTGAGGGATACGACACCAAAGATAACTTGGTTTCAAAAATTGAATCTTGTTCAATTAAAAAAATTCACAGCCTTCGCAATGATGCAACATTGGAAATGACAAAGCAGACTGTAATCCTTGTGCGTTTGGGATATTTCCGCATACGCGATAGCGTGTTAAATAATTATTCATAAAACACCTGCACCGATTTATAATAACTGCATTCCTGTTGTGGCATTTGCGACGCTAGACGGTCCCACACTTAATGAAGCTTACTCAGACTGAGCAGTCTAGAGCCTGGCTACCGCTCGGGGTCTCACGCATGACGTATGTGGCATATGCAACACAATCTTTTCGGTGAATATCATATCCATTCTAAGATACTAATAACATTTTCAATGTTAAAAATACTAAAGTTTTAGTGTGAGGTCAGGTTAGGTCGTATCTACCTCTATATTTATTATTTGCGTTTTAGATGTGGGTACTTATCTATTATGTTAGCCAGATTATCAAAAATCCGTCAAATCATAAAATTATAAGTTTTTTCTTCTGATTATCAAGATATGGCGGTGGGTATGGTTAAGAGTTTTTAAATAGTAGCACCTTATCCACGAACATAATATGAACCTAATCAAAAGTGTTAACCTAGTGTGTGTTAAAACAGTCGTTTGAGAACGGAACGGTTTAGAATTCACCTAGGCTTTTTATAAAACAACGGAATTTACAATATGGCTGCGATATACAATATACAGGGTTGTTAATTTGAAAACTTCTCGTTCCAAATATCTCGGTGTAAAAAACGCAAGAAAATTGCCGAGACACGTGAACAGTACTAGTGTGGGGGTATATTTTACATAAAAATTACACAGCACCTTTTATCTCCCATCAAAAATTTTAAATGTTCTGTGATATCTCATTTCAAAGGTCTTTGTATACATTGCCTGGTTTTAGCTTTCAAATTCGATTTTCTCGTTTCCTAGATATCAATAATACCATATTATGTTCGTGTTTATTAAAAAACTACTCGATACTTTAATTAAAACGAGTTTTGAATCACGTCCCACGTGGTATACTCAAAATTAATATTTAAAGGCATGTACGCATATGAGCGCACATATGCTGAGTATGGCGAGAATACATGCATGTTTGTCAATGTGTACCGCAAATTCTCTCCGCGCTCGGGAAAGCCCTCACCACGCATGAAGTAAGCCATCGTTGTCGGTTTTTGGTCACCGCTCAAAAGAATCATGCGTCTGAATCTTTCTTAGTGTGGACATTGAAACTGTTGCTTTAAAACTATTTACACGCTTGCGGCGTGCCGGCTAGGAGACTGCATTTATGCCAGTTTAGTTTATATACCAACACGAGGTGAAGTGATCTAAAGAAAAATCTTTTAGATTTCATTGCTGCCTATGAACAGCACCCCGTTTTGTAGGAGACCGTTTTCTTTTTTGTCACACTTGGCAAGAAATAAAAATGCCGCTGTTGTTGCAATGAAAGCAAATGTGTCTTGTTCGGAGGCCATCATGACATTAAATAATTTTTGTGCGTTGTTTAAACGGAGCGCCGTGAGAACGCACGCATGTGGGAAATTGTATTTGGACAACGCTCGAGAACGAACGTACAGTAGTGGCCATAAATATAGCAACTTTTAACAAATCAATGTAATATTAAACAACATTATTTTTAAGATTAGAAATGCATTCCAGCATTCACATTGCTTCTATGGTAAGTGTTTCCTGCAATAAAAATTAGAGCTCTGTGAATAACAAATTAATCCTAGCATTTGTTCAAATTTTTGTTGGACAGAAATATAGCAACAACTGTCATAAATAAGTTTAAAGTAATTAAAACGCCAGTTAAGTTGTACTTATCCCGAGTATTTATTGCATTGGCACTATTTCTGGTTAGTAACTAAAAAATGGGTCGGGCTAAAACAGTTTCAATTGAAATTAGGAATCTTATTACACAAAAGTATGAAAACGGTGTCAAACAGGCTGAAATTTCAAGAAGTTTTAATTTAAATAAATCCGTTGTGTCTAGAATTTTGAAGCTATTTATGTTGAACCCATTCCAAATCCAGGAAGACCAAGAAAAACTTCTGAAAGATTTGATCGACACGTGTTAAGAATATCGAAAGAAAATCCATTCCTGTCCTCTTCCAAAATTCTTGGAAAATTGGAGGAAATTGGATCAAAAGATGTTAGTGCTCGTACAATAAGAAGGAGATTAGTCGACGGCGGGTTATTTGGTCGCCGACCAGCGAAGAAACCGCTGTTGTCAAAGAAAAATGTGAAGGCCTGTCTCCAGTTCGCAATAGATCATATTAACTGGACCCCAGAAAATTGGAAGAATGTAGTTTTTAGCGATGAATTAAAATTTAATTTGATTAAAAGTGATGGGCTACTCTATGTTAGACGACCAACGGGCAAGAGATTTGACAAGAAGTGCACATGTCCAACTGTTAAGCACAGTGGTGGTTCAGTTATGGTTTGGGGATGTTTCTCTAAGTTTGGGATGGGCCCAATCTGTCGAATCCATGGTAAAATGGATCGATTCATGTATTAAAATATTTTGCAATACCATCTGGTCCCATACATCGACGAAACAATGCCTTTAAGTTGTGTGTTTCAGCAAGATAATGACCCGAAACACTCGTCGAAACTTGTGCAGGATTGGTTAGCGGAGCAACACTTCGAAATTAAGCGATTGCCATCACAGTCACCCGACTTAAATCCAATAGAAAATTTGTGGGATTACTTGGATGGCAAAATTAGAGGAAATAATTATACTAATTTGGAAAACCTTTATACTGCACTGGAAAATGCTTGGGAAATAATTGATGATGGATACATTACTAAATTAATAGAATCGATGCCCAAGCGATGTGCCCAGGTTATTAAAAATAAAGGTTATTATACAAAATATTAAACGCTTTTGTTATTTTTAATTAATACTTGTCAAAAAAAAATTTTTTCCGTAGTTGCTATAATTATGTCCAACACAAAAATTAAAAAATATTAAAAATAATACTTGTTTTAATTACACATAAATACGCATTATGTACTAGAAATGTGTATGTATTTTAAGAACAAAAAGTAAATAAAAAGAATATTTTTGCCTAGAAAAAAAAAATTAAATTCGAAATTTCAGGAAGTTGCTATATTTATGGCCACTACTGTATGTGCATGCGTTCATTCTCATCGCATGTGCGCTCATATGTGTACGCGCCTTAACTTTTAAATAGTAACTGAACTTTATTGGCAAAACTTTATTTCTGTGTGAAAGCTTTCGCGTATTTTGCATTTCTGTCACTATCTGAAATTTATATTCATTTAACCAACAAGAATTAGAAAGAAGAAGCCTATCGAATGGTAATGGCATGCGAAAATAATCCACGACTCCCGTGAGCTTTATATTTTGTCGAGTATTTTGTAATTGCTTTTAACAATGCAATACGATGCAGACACACACCATTATAATTTGCGCGAGATCATACTTGCAAAAGTTTTGAAGGTTATGCTGCGCGCGCAACTTTTACACGATTATTGCAAGAGTATTACATGACTATTGCATAAGTATTACACAAGTATTACATAACTATTGCATGACAATTACATAGGTATTACATGAGTATTACAACTATTACAGAACTATTACATGAATATTTCAACTATTACATTAGTATTACATAACATTACGAATATACTACATGGCATTACACAGTATTACACGGTATTACAAAATCATTACATATGAGGTTGTCCCAACTATTACATGAGTGGTAAACCCCTCGCGTTTCGGAGTCTATAACGGACATAGGTAGATAGGTAGAAATATTTTTTGTGTTTTATAGATATAGATTATGCTCATAGTAAGTTAGTAGGCTACTTGGAAATTTTGGCATCTGTTAACATAGACAACAAAACATCAAAAATAAGGTTACTGTTTTATGAATAAACTAGCTGGTACCCAGCGCGTTGCTGCCTCAGAAGAAATAATTGTGTTAAAATCGTTTGAAATTTGATAAACTGCGAATGACGTTTGCTGTCAATTGTCACTTTATAAATTATAGCGACCCGCCCCGGCTTCACATAAACGTATAAAAAATTATGTTGGTCCGATCGCTACCAAACTTCACAGGAACACCCGCTGGGATAATTTGAAGATTGCCTGAAAATTTCATCAACATCGGTCCAGCCGTTTCGGAGTCTATAACGGACATAGGTAGGTAGAAACTTTTTTGTGTTTTATATATATAGATTTGTCTTCTTAAGGGGTCATGGGAAAATAGTGTACATAACTCGATGGAAAGTGTTTTTCCTATAAACTCGCGTGATTTCTGCACTCGACTACGCCTCATGCATAAAATTTCACGCTCGTATGAAATTTGTAACTCCCATGCTCGTTACGTAATATACTATTACCGGCGCGGCGGCGTATAGTACCCTAGTGTAAATTTTACACAATGGTAAGCTAATACATATGTATTTTAAACGTGGTGCTGCGATTGTTGTGGTTTTGCAACAATCGCGAGACACCTTAAAATACATATTTATTAGCGTGCTATCTTGATGTGAAGATGAGAAAATGAATCCCAGGTCATTTTCTAACATTTGTTTGTCAGTATCAACCTATTAAGTAAGTATTGAAGAACATTACATATTAAATACCTTACATTTCATAAAATTGCTAAATGGGTATTAATTTGAAGTTATTATGCGCGCCTAGCTATTTTATTGTTTTTTTGCTCACAATTATTTTCGTATTTATAAATACATAAAAAATTAATGAGTATCTACCTACAGATAAAGGAAAATGAAAGAATAGAATCATAGATCATTTTTTTATAAGATAAATACATTTCAAATTGTATTCAAATTTTATTGCCATTCGGCAAAAAATCTCAAATCAAGGGAAGTAGAAAAAATCGCTCGAGCAAGCTCTCGCGATTTTTTCACTACCTTGATTCTCGATTATTTGTCATGACAATAAAACTTTCATACAATTAAACATGTATTTATCGATAAAAAAATGATCTCTTATGTATTTACCTACGGTAATTTTTTCGATAATTTTGCTTGTTGATAAGTTGCCATAGTTGCGAATTTGTAGGTGCATTTATAATGTATAATCTAGTTACTTTAGTACCTGCCAAACGTCAAATATTCCCAGCACATTTCTTTGTATGTGAATTAATAATTGAAATAAAATTTCGTTTTGAACTACCTTGCTTCGATTCAAAAAATAATTTTGTTAAATACAATTCGTGGTCTGCATTTTTAGGTAATTTTACTCAAGCTGTTGCTTTTACTAACCACTCATGTAAATTTGACAGAAGAACACTCGCGCTACGCGCTCGTGATCTTTTAACTGTCAAATTTACACTCGTGGCTACCAAGCAACGCAACAGCTTTCCTAAAATTTCCGACAATTCCAGACCACTTTACTACAGATAAAATTTTGTTATCTATCATCTTGTCTATAAGATATGACACTGTAACCAATTATCTATCATCTTATCTTATATGAAAAAACAGGTTATCTGGAGGTATTAGATAACAGATAATATTTCGAATATATTTTCAAAGGAAAAAATCCCTAGCTTCCTAAAATGCCCAAAATCCCTCTTTTTCAGTAAATTTGTTTTATTTAAGTCGGCAACAATGCAACAGTTGATGCTGGTGTGATAACGCACGTGTTTGTTCAGTGGTGTCAGTGAGCAGTGACGGACTAAAATCTAGCAACAGCTCCCCTCACAGATGATCCTAAACCAAAGTGGATAAGACAAGTGCAGCGACTCTCATGCATACAGTAGAGGAAAAGGTGAGTATTATTTGTCCGAGCTTATAGGCAAGAGAAGGGAAGTGCGAGAGGGGAATCGGGCCGATTTTACCGACGTGGGTATGCCCGACATGAGTGAATCTGCAGTTCCGTGGAACCAGTCAATTATTAATTATTGAAGATACCCGGCATTCCGTTCGGCATCAATGATCACAGCAAATGAACTGAAGAAACTTCACATTTCATGTCATCGCCCACATCGCATTCAACAAATCAAAGACCTGACCTGACCTGATAACCAGAAGTGCAATGCTGGACGGAATCATGACTAGGTATGTCCTTAATAAGTTTCCAATTTATGTTAAGCATTCATCGACGGTGCACTCCAGCCCCATCTTCAGCAGCACAGTAGAAACTCTTAATCCGCAACACTGCAGGTAAGTACTGCTTATCAATCACACGCTGCATTACAATCAAATCAAACTTCCGCAAAGTAGCAACAATAGCAATTTTGTTAAACTATCGTCATATCTTTAACGTTAACGTTGAATGTCCTCATGTCCTCAATTTAATTTTTTTGCTTCATAAAATGTTCACATACAAATACTTTTACACTAACTCGCGAAGCAAAATACCTTATTAAATTGGAAAGAATAAAAAATATCTTCGTTAATAATAAATCATTCCAAGGAAGGTAATTCAAATAAAAACTTGTCAACATTTAAAGAGAGCTTCTATTCCGTTGAAGTTATAATTAACTTACATTTCAAGAAAATGAATTTACTGCCAATTAAAAAGTAATAAATTACTTATTCCACAATGGGAATTTATCGATCGCAATTATTTTCTGAAGTAATTAATTACAGAGTTACTCCTTTCTTTACGGTACGACGAAGCAATTAAATAAACTTCTAAAATGACTTGTTGCTGCTGTATTTTCTCAATAATTATTGCTGATCATTAAAACAAAAGTACATATTGAATATTTCGCCAGTTGAGAAATAATGATCAATTTAACTGGTGCATAACTTTTTATAAAATCATAGAAACCGTGGCTCATTTTGGAAAATGTGTCCATAATAAAGCAATATTTTGTGAGTTACCTCGCAAGTGGCCAGAGCGCACAGACCAACCAATATCATCCACGCCCATCTGACCATCCGCACTCTGGCCATGCTCTCTTCAAGACGGGGCCGTGGTGGCTATGGCATTACCACCACCGTTACATGCAATCTGAAACAAAATAAATGCAACTTAAATGGACAGATACATAACTACATATCGTATTTTACATTGTAGTTTATTTGCTAATAATTCGTTTATTACTCGTTATGAATTCATCCTCGTTAATAATAGACATATCTCGAGAAAGTAATACTGTACTTTGTCTGCAATAAACATTATGAAGTTGCACTTTTGAGACCAGATTAAACCCCTTAGCCTAGATGACTGTACACAGGAAGTAGCCCTTGAACGAGCGTTGCTATAGAAACTTGTAACAAATAGATCCAAGATTGCTTGACAAGTAAATATAAATTTGCCTACAGCCCATTGAATAATTGTTTATTATTGAATAATGAACCCTATTATGCGTTCGGAAACGCAAAGCAATTAACGTATAATTTTACGGATGCAGATAAATGTACTTTACTTAATAAATTATAACAGATAATATATGTCAATTCCAAAGCAAGATTTGTACGGTGGTTTTTTAACCAAGTATTTTTAAAAACAATCAAGAATGGAAATAAAATATAAATAATACGAGTACAACAGTTGTTCTTTGAATTTAATTCAAATTAATACACATTAATGTGAAACTGCAAGCAAAATATGACGAAACGGAACGGGGACAAGAATCAAGGTCTACTACTTTTCGAATGAGGATAGATCACACAAGCAGTGACGTACTTCTGCTTTCAAACAATCCACCGCTATCTGTCAACTAATCCGTGACTGGATACCCTCCATTCCTTTAGATTTATACGGCAATAAAAGACGACGTATATATCTGAGTAATGCTACTGCGCAATGTGTGGCTAAAGGTTCTTGCACATTAAGGCGAAGAGAAACGAAGCTAAGCGCGGCGAAGTGAAGCGTCGTTTTAGCACAGTCTGCGCAATAGGGGGAAGCGAAGCGAAAGGAAATAATCACGCATGCGCTTGAGCCAGTTTCACAATGCTAATACCGATTTACCCTAGTTTGGTTTGCATTTCGGAAATGTATGCATGAAGAGATTGTTGAATATCAAATAAAATGAGTAGTTCCTCATCGGATGAATATCTGTTTACTATTAACTCTTCGTCGTTCACTCTCTTGTTTCTTAAAACATAATTATTTGAAGTGACACATTTCTCTTACTGAAATTGCCGAGTATACATATTAATTATCAGCTATGTACTGACGTTAATGTCAACAGCTACCTACACGCTCATATATAAGACACGAGTAGCTGTATTCACGTAAAATAGCCTGACAGCTTCACCCGAAAGTGTCCGAAAAGTGACCACGAGCGTACGGCACAATATTTGATTCTTGGCTTCTTCTACCTACCGCACACTGGCTCGGCGCGAAGAGAAACGGGGCGAGTTAACTTCGCCTGGTTGCTCTGAAGAGTTCTCCCGCGACGACTCTTCGCTTCGTGTCAGTGTGTGATGTCCCATTTGATAACATGTACTTTTCTGTGGCGGAAGAAATTCGCTTCTATTCCCTTCGCTTCCCTTCGCTTCGCTTTGCCACGCCCCATTGAGCGACAACCTTAAAAATGAGCGCCATTATGGAACTGTGGAGTGTGAGGGAGAGCGATTTGGTATGCCCATATTTGTTATATTTACATATTTGTGTAAAAATGATCCCATATGTTTAATTTGCAATGCCTGGGACGTAAAACTGAATGAACAGGTTTCCCGTGCGATTGTGATTACCCGTGATGCTAATGGTTTTGTCTGTACTTCCATATTGTATTATATTCTCAACTGAACAACGAATTCGTATTATTAGTATTATTATATTTGAAGATACATATTACTTCTGTCTGTGCAGTAAATCTGTTTAGTCTACTCGACATCACAAAGTGTTTTATTTCAACACCGCTCTATCCGCTGCTGGGGTCTTGTCGAATTTATCCCGTTTGATGATGATGATGATTGTGTAATTTAGATAGATGTTTTACACTGTTTTACGTTTACTTTAACTATTTACACATTTATAAAGAAAACCGTTGTTACGTATATCTATGTTACGGACAAAACGCGAAACACAGACAAAATCCGAAATTGACGATAGCCGAATAACATTAATGTACCTATTTAATATTCAAGTTTTGCCTAGACAGATTGCGTTTTGTCTAAGTCTAAGGAATATTAGACAAAAGACGTACTGCCGTTACCAAGCATTGGTCAGTAGCTCGTGTAACCGTACGGCCTCCTCCCATCTTCTATGATCACGTTTGACATTTTTTTACACAAAAATTTATGAGGTAAAGGTCAAGCGGAGCGAAGTGAAGTGAGCGGAGCGTTGTAAGTCTCAGTCGTTAGCGTTTATAATATTATTCTCTTCAAAGGTTAATCGATTAAAATACACACGGTTATTATTGAGCATGCGCGATTAGAGGGTCGCGCTGCTATAAAGAGGGTCTCACGTATAACCCAAATATTTGTATTTTGTCTAACTCAGCGTAGACAAAACGCAGTTTGTTTGGTCAAAGTGCGAATTGATTAATTATTTTGGACTTTGCCTACTAGTTACACAATTCTCATTTTGTCCTGACAAAACACGATTTGTCTGATTTCGTGTCTCTTCTATAACATATATAATTTATTATCAGACACATTAAATATCGTATTTTTATTGTTATCATCATAAGGTTCTCAGTCCGAAGACTGGTTGGACGCGTACCTCCATTCTTTTCTATCCTGAGCTAACCTACGCATTTCCCTAAAAGTAGAACATCCTACATCCCTAACTATTTGAGAGCAGTAGTCTAATCTAGGCCTACCCCTACCTCTTTTTATTCCTATCTCTGACTCTAGTATGTCGCGAACTATTCCTTCGTGTCTTAGAAGGTGTCCTACCATCCTATCTCTCCTACTCTTTATTGTTTTCCATACCTTTCGCCTTTCCCCAACTCTTTCTAATACTTCCCTATTGCTAACCTTATCTATCCACGGTATCTTCATCATGCGTCTGTAACACCACAGTTCAAACGCTTCCACTCTTTTTCTATCCGCTTCTCCTATTGTCCAAGTTTCGCACCCGTATAATGCCGTACTCCATACATACGACTTTAAGAGTCTCTTCCTAGTCTCTATATTAACCGTTCTCGAACATAACAGTTGTTTCTTTTTGTTAAACGCAACTCGTCCCTGCGCCATTCTTTGTTTTATATCTTTAGTGCTCCTACCGTCTTGGGTTATTTTACTTCCTAAGTAGCAGAAATCCGCGACCTCCTCTATCTTCTCATTTCCTATTTGTATTTCAATTTTAGTTCTATTTTCACTCCATCTACATACCAAAATTTTAGTTTTCTTTTTATTGATTTTCATGCCGTAGCCCTGTGTCAAAACTGCTTCCATTTCATTCAAAGCCGCTCCTAATTCTTCTTTGCTAGATGCTAACACTGCTATATCATCCGCAAATCTGAGCATGTTAATAGTTTGGCCCTGTACATTGATCCCTGAGGCTGTTCTTTCCTTAACAATATTAATCGCATCTTCGATATATAAGTTGAAAACTAGAGGTGACAATGCACATCCCTGTCTCACTCCCTTCCGGATATCTACTTCCCTTCGTTCCTGCTCACATTCTATAACTGCCTTTTGCTCTTTGTAGAGATTATGTATTATTCTTCTGTCCCTGTATTTCATCCCTCCCTTTCTCAGCACTTCGAACATCTTCCCCCATTTTACGTTGTCGAAGGCTTTTTCTAAATCTACAAATCCTATATATACGCTCTTTCTCTTTTCTATCGTTTTTTCTATAATTACTCGTAAAGCTAGAATGGCCTCGCGCGTTCCTCTATTTCGTCTAAATCCGAACTGATCTTCTCCTAATATCTCTTCCGCCTTTTTCTCCATCCTTCTTTGCACAATTCTAGTTAAAATTTTTGACGCATGGGAAGTTAAACTGATAGTTCTAAAATTTTCGCATCTATCCGCGCCTTTCCTTTTTGGCAAAGCTACCATGATGTTCAGTTTGTAATCCTCTGGAATCTCGCCTGTCAGGTATATGCGACTAACTAATTTAAATAAACGATCTATTACCTCTTGACCTGCGCACTTTAAGATTTCTGCCTGCAAGCCATCTATACCTGGTGCTTTATTATTCCTTAAACTTTTTAGTGCTAGCTCAAACTCTTCTCTCATTATAGGACTCCCTAGGTTATCCCCTTCTACACTGCTTTCACTTTCTAATATATCTTGCACTTCCTGTCCCGCATATAAGTTTCCTAAATATTCTTTCCACCTATCTGCCTTCTCCCCGCTTTCGATTAGGATATCTCCTGCCTCATTCCTAATGCTTTTGGTACTAGATCCAATTTCTCTAAAATTTCTCCTAATTATTTTATATGCTTCATCAGTCTTTCCTATTTCGAACTTATTTTCCACTTCTTTGCACTTATCATCGATCCATTGCTCTTTCGCTTTCCTACATTTCCGAATAATTTCCCACTTGATCGCCTTATATCTTTGTTTCCCTATTTCATCTAACCTATTTTTATATTTGCGCCTTTCCTCTATTAGACTCACAATATGTTTTGTTATCCAGGGTTTCCTACTTTCATTCTGTTTATGACCCAAAATATCCCTAGCTGAGGAAACTAAACTATTTTTAATGCAATTCCATTCTTCCTCTATGTCCCTAACAATATTTTCGCCCGCGCCCTTTAGTACTTCGTTTGTCTTTTTCTCGAACTTATCGCGCGTATCATCATCTTTTAGTTTCTCTGGGTCAAGATACCTTCTTCCGCTTCGTTTTTTCAAAATCTTAAATTTAAGATTGGCCTTCATAACGACTATATTGTGATCACTATCTATATCTGCTCCTGGATAACTTCTACAATCCCTAACTTGATTTCTAAATCTTTGCCTAACAAGAATGTAATCTATTTGATATCTCCCTAGGTCTCCTGGCATCTTCCACGTGTAGCGTCTCCTAACATGATGGTGAAATAGAGTGTTCGCGACCGTTAAGTTATGTTTATCGCAGAACTCTATCAGTGTCACTCCCCTATCGTTCCTATTGCCTAATCCAAAGGGACCAACTATTCCGCCCTCTCGCCCTGTGCCTACGACTGCATTGAAATCTCCTATAATTATTAAATTTTCGTGTCCTCTCACAAAATCTAGCACATGTTCAATATCACTATAAACTGCCTCTACGGCCTCATCACTGTAGTTAGAAGTGGGCATATATACCTGTATTATTACTGTTTTTACAGGTTTCGAATCTAACCTAACCATAACTACCCTGTCACTTTGCTGTAAGAAATTTTCTACACTCTGCCCTACTTCTTTCCGCATAACAATTCCTACTCCCGAATTTCCTCCTACAGATCCTGTGTGTATTACTCTAAAATCTCCGCTCCAGAAGTCTCCGGCTTCTGGCCATCGCACTTCACTAATACCTACTACGTCTAATGCTAACCTATCCATCTCAATTTTCAAATTCTCTAACTTTCCTACTTGTTTCATGCTTCTAACATTCCACGCTCCGACTCGTGAGATGTTACACTTATCATTTCTGATGACTCCCCCCGAAGCAGTCCCCGCCCGGAGATCCGAATGTGGGACTATTTATATTATTGTTATATTAATATTTATTTCATTATTTTCAAAATTATGTTACCAGAATTATCTCCCTAAATTATCGCTCACTTTCTAATTTTCCTTGGGCTGTTGGGAGTAAAGAGGAAATAATTCTTAGAACCTGGAAGAATCTTGAGTAAAAGCAAAAGTCCAAATTTAGTTTATCGAAAAGTCTTCTTAACGACTCTTGCAAATGGAAGCAGTAATCAGTCAACCTCATTTTACAGTTTCTCCATTAGAATATGGTGCACTTGCCAACAACTATTATTTTTATTTGGCGTGATACAGACACAGCACATACTAAATTAAATTATTGTTCTATACCACTTGATATTTTGCAAATCTGTTCACCGTTTGTTTTTCTAAGGGAACATCTAAGAGATCATCAGTTTCCTGTAACGAGAATGCCTTTTCAATTCAGAAGACGTGACTCTGTAAATTCTTCTAGAACCGTGGTAAAATCCTCATGTACCTCCTTGAGCTTCTACAGTAAATAATGGAATAATTGACCTTCAGTTTTGAGAAATTAAATTTTCACAAATGTCATCCTTGTAAGGTTAAATCGGAAAACGTACTGAATGAAGATGATCCTGATTTGTGAAAAAATTATGAATCGTGGCAATACTGATGGGGAACTTGCTGACCGAATATTGTTTAGCAATAAATCGATAAATTATTATAGGATTATAGACGCCGTATTCACTGACGTGTAACTTAACAAAACATTTTAAGGTATTAGGAGATTACCTTATTCCGTCATCAGCAGTTCTTTACGCAATTCGGATGAGACCTGGTGGTGAAGGATGAAGGATGAAGATCCATCTCATTATTTATGCTCAAATAGTTGGATTGGTAGAAGGGGATTTCTTGAGAGATCAGGGCGATCTCCCGAGCTCATCCCCCGCCAAATTAAATTACTTTTTATGAGGTTATATCAAAAGCAAGATTTATTTCAATCCTAAATATTGGCTGAAGTAATTCTCTCTTACCTATATCTGGCTGGACCAGAACGTTTCAGTATGCGCAAGTTATGCTAAGTTTTTCAAGTGTGTATGAAAATAGGCACACGATTATTAATTACTTCGACGCAACCAGCTACTAACCAAGTAAATAATTGTAAGTAGTAAATAAGTAGAGTTGCATGTTTCGGTGCCTGCTTAACTTTCAATATTTCTGAACAAGTTAGATGGTACCTATATTTCATATACATATTTTACGTAATTCTAATTCGTTCTATATGTTATTGAAAGATATTCAAATTTGTACTTTATATGCATAAGGATGAATAAAAGAGAGGTGGGTTATGATAAAACGCGCTCGCATCAATAAAGTTGATTAAACGCAAAACATCGAAATTACGGTGCATGTCACTTTGAAATATAATACAGCTGGAACGAAATGCTTGGATAATATTCTATGACACACCTAAATAAAATCCACACAGATTAGTCTAGCTGAATTTTTACAGCATCTGCTTTATTTTAGGTACAACCACAAATTAAACCCCGTATTGAAGCAACATAGATTTTGCATCTCAAGAGGAAAACAAAGAACATGCTTGTAAATTTCTCCGAAACAAACAGGCATGCCATCTGGGAATGCTGCTATTTGGACCCTTTTGTTAAACTGATCACGTATTTATAGCTTTCCCATCAAAATTCCCTCTGCTATTACGGCATTCACGAACTGGTTTAAATAAAGTGAAGTGAAGCCCGCACACGGTACCAAGTTTTGTCGCATTGCGCAATTTGTTATTTTCTTTTTTGTTCCGCATGATAGTGCATTAAAAATATGTATCTATTATTTTTAAAACAATAATGTACCAACGTTTTACACTCAATCAACAACGTGAATTAAATTTATTTGTTCTTTAAAACGGCCAAAGTTCCGTAATATAGCGGAGTAAAATTCGCTGGAGATAATTATTGTCCACATATTTTGTGGCGTAATCAGCCATACACATTCTTGTACATTATTAGCCCTCATGCGAAATAACTATTTTTGAACTCGCCGCTCTCAAAATGATATTTCGCGAACCCGACAGACAAACTCAAACATAGTGTTCGCGCACTAGTGCGCAAAATCTAGCAAAAAGCACTGGCCCTTTCAGGCTTTCTAGAAATAATTTGACTTGATAGTAATAAAGTTTGGTTAACAAAACGCCATTTCTCCAATTTGAATGTTGAAAATGGTAAAAGAATAAAGATAAATCGCTATTGATTAGATTTACACTTTGACAACTCAATTCAATAAATTAAACCAAATGTCATTTTCTACAATAATTGTCAAATGGAAATCTGTCAATATAACCACTTGATTTTTTGAAATTTTAAATTGGAAACTTATTAGATAATAATTAAAAAATTATAATGTTCGTTTCAAAAAATATTGTACGAACCTCGATACGCGAAGACGTCTTCGGCGCATTCGCGCAAATGAAGCACTCACTTCTTCGTCGCTCGTGCTTCAAACATTGCGCTCATGCGCGAAAAATGTCTTCTCGCACTCGTTTCGTAAATAACTATTAAGAAATTTCTGACTCGGAATGACCGTAATATAAGAAGAAAATCGGCCACAACTTGCTCAAATAACTACTTCCCGGGCAAATACCACGACAGGCATTGAACTAAGCGAATCCTTGACGAAAGTATGGGCAAACAAAATAAATAGATACTTTTTTGTAAACAGAACGTCATATATCTGGCAAACTTATATACTTGTGGTATTGACCTAAGTCTTTTTTTGAAAGTATGTACGATTTGCTTTTTGTCTTGCGATATTTGTACAAACCTTTTATCTTATTTATTTAGAAAATTATGCCATACATACATATACGTATCGAGTTACATGCTAAAATAAGATATGAAATTATTTTGCGGCAAGCAGAAAAAATGTAACTTGAGCTATGTTTTTCATAATATGAATTTTTACTAAATCACGCCAGTCGACATTACCCTAAAGACTACCTTTAAAAACTTTGAGTTTAAAGAGAAAAATACTAAACTTTTGGCATTAATAGTGTGTTTACATATACTACTTATATTAAAATAATGTAAAACTAAAGAATACAGCCGGTAACGGATGGAGGACGATAATATAATATTCAGAGTGTCCCAAAAGTATGGAATAGATTCGATATTTCCTAAAATTGAAGTTTCCAACTGAAATCCTGGAATTTTAATTTTTATTATGCATATTTTGAAGTAACGCATGTGTAGGTGGCGCTGTGCACTTCCTTGATATAATGTAATCGATTTTTCTCTCTTTCATAATTAAGGAGAAGAAGAAATTAAAACAAAAATTCGGAACATTTAATTTTTAAAGCAGTGATGGATCAAGAAGTAAAATTTGAACAAAAACGCAAAACAAGTAACAAAATTAATTAAGCAAAAATGTTAGAAATTTTGTCCACTTTCCGTTAGGCACAACTCTGACAGTTTTAGAAAAATCAATGTAACTTCCCACACGTGAAATAGTCTAAATAACGCAAAGAAGAATAGAGAAAAGGGCGGAAGAAATATTAGGAGAAGATCAGTTCGAATTTAGAAGAAGCAGAGGAACGCGGGCTTTAGGACTATAATTATAGAAAAAATAATAGAAAAGGGAAAGAGCGCCTCTGTAGAATTTGCAGATTTAGAAAGAGCCTTCGACAACGTAAAATGTGGGAAGAAGTTCGAAGTGCTCAGAAAGGTAGGAATTAAATATTAGGGACAGAAGAATAATATACACGGTGTCCCAACGAAAACTCGCACCCCCGTAAAACTCGGTAAAATAAACGTTTCGACAAAAATCCAAAAACACGTCGATTTTTATATCAAAGGGGACCAATTTTTAACCGACTTCAAAAAAGGAGGTGGTTCTCAATTCGACTGTATTTTTTTATGTGTGTTACCTCAGAACTTTTTTCTAGGTGAACTTATTTTGGAAGCTGGTGCTTCTCATGTGGTCCCATATAAATTTGATCAAGATCTGACCAGTAGTTTTTGAGCTATCCTTAATAATGCGTATTTAATTGACTTCGACTACATTGATAATGTTCTCATTGTATATTGAAGTCGGTTTTCTATTTTGTAGAACAAAAATATTATATTCATCCATATGTACCCCCGTAAAACTCGGCAAAATAAACGTTTTGACAAAAATCCAAAAACACGTCGATTTTTATATCAAAGGGGACCAATTTTTATGCAATAATCATTCTTGCAACTAGCCCTGTGCGGGGGGTAGCGACCCCCCGAAATCTTTAAATGGGACGGGGTGTCAAATGATCCCTACTTTGGAAGGGTTTTTCATTACTTACACAACCGTATTTGTTTTATTCAATTCGATCAATTTGTTACCGAGAAATTGCTTCTTGAAGTTTCCAAGTTGAAAAATTAATAAAAGCACAAAAAGGTTTAAGCTATCGAATGTATTGCTTGAAATGACCTCCACCACTTGTCATACAATAATACATTCTGGATTCAAATCCAGATCTTACATTTCTCAAGACCTCAGGAGTTATTAGTCGGTATTCTTCTTTGGAATAAACCATTTTGATTTAGTAAATAAACACGATTTTATACTGTGGCGAATAAGTTTATTTTGACATTTGTTCTGATGTTCTTCTGTTCTTACTTTTTATTCTTATTAGTTTACTTGATTTTGTTACTTTTCCATTCTAATACATTGGATAGTTTAAACCTTTTTGTGCTTTATTAATTTTTTAACTTGGAAACTTCAAGAAGCAATTTCTCGGTAACAAATTGATCGAATTGAATAAAACAAATACGGTTGTGTAAGTAATGAAAAACCCATTCAAAATAGGGATCCTTTGACCCCCCGTCCCATTTAAAAATTTTGGGGGGTCGCTACCCCCCGCACAGTGCTAGAGTTACAAGAATGATTATTGCATAAAAATTGGTCCCCTTTGATATAAAAATCGACATGTTTTTGTATTTTTGTCAAAACGTTTATTTTGCCGAGTTTTACGGGGGTACAAGTTTTCGTTGGGACACCTTGTATAATAATCTAGATGTAGGAGGCAATATTGTTCCTCTAAATTGAAGAGTGCTATCAACGGTCTCAGGTCACATTTCCTATGTTACGGCAGAATACATTCCAGCTCTTTCTTTCTGTAATTTATATTCTTCTTATACTAAAAGAGAGCATGACATGCCATCTCTCTCTAAAGTACCATTATGCACTGCTCGTGTAGAAGCGACTTCAGGTAAAGTGAAGAGTCCGGAACGTTGCAATAATTCAAAATTAGCCCTACTCAAAGCGAGGAGATCTTGAATTCTTTTGGTGTAGTTTATATCATGAATAATTTTCTACGTCTACCTTCTGAGAAAGCTTGGCTGTTTATCGATCTAGTCTTCGTCGCAATGCTGATAATAATTGTTGATAGCGTTTGCCAGTACGGACTCGTTTCTGTTTTACGTAATTACTTAATTGGTCAACATTCCTTTGGTATATTAACAAGAATAACTTAATCTTGTTATGTTCTATTAAGATTCGGCGCTCTTGTATGTACTTCTGCTCTGTTGATTTTCATTTTGATTCAGAAACGCTCATAACAAATCTAAGAAAGCTTATTATTCGTGTATATCAATTTGTTTTGAAAAGGGCAAGAGGAGACCGAAAATTTGATTTTGGAAATATTTTACGAACATGTGTGCTGCCTAGACCCTAAAACATAGAGCTTTTGCTATCACAGCACAAACCGTGGGAGCTGTTTTAAACCATCAAGTCAGTGGTTCAATTCTAGGAATTGATAAACAGCAGATTAAGAGGGTACCTAACATCATTTACGTTGAAACCACAAGCAGCAAGGTGTCCATACTTATCTATGTAATACTAAGTAATTGTTGAAGAATCCGAGATTCACTTGTCATAAAATATGAAGAAGAGGAAAAGGGCCAGATGAAGAGGGGAAGCTGGTTTTGTAAGTGGAGGAATCTCATCCAGAAAAGTCTGGAATCTTAACTCCCTGTTTCATAGATGATAAAAAGTCGTTTGACAGGATAAACTGAAATCAATAACTCTTATTAATTTTGGATTTCCTATCACCAATACTACTGCTCAAAGTCTGCTTGAAAATAACATCAGGATACATTTGCAGCAAATAACAAAGTTCGCGATTAAAAGATGAACTCGCCAAACGTGTCTTCTATCCTAATGTTTATTTAATATTATTATTTTGGGAGCAGCATTTACTAAAATTCCTACTGGGAGGAATAAATTATAATATTTTTCAGAAATGCGGTTCTATACAATCCATCTGCTTCCGGTTCGTTATACGTTTTCATCGATTGCATTTATATGTAGGCATACCTTCTGGCAGCGTAGTTCTGTCTACAGTACTTTTACAACGCATAATATTCATCTTATGGTAATGTAGCGGTAGTATTTTGTATCCTAAAATGCAAACGCTACCCGAGGTAGGTAATGTTATTTTAAATTAAAATTTCAGAGACACTTTATATGAATTCACGTTAAATATTTATGAATTGTCAATTTATTTTAATTTTCGTTAACTTGAAAAGTATGTTTTAAGTAGCCCCTCCTTATTTAGGATTTTAATATTAATTAACCTGAGCGTGAAAAACGAGTGCCCTGGGAAATTTCCAGCAAAGTAAGGGTTAAACTCTTCGGACGAAAGCAATTTATTTGTAATCGTCGCCTCTTTTTGCTTCAATAGTAAACTCTTATTACAGCCGCAAAGAATAGTTCTCTTTTTGTACCTACATAAAATTTAATTAGGTTTTTAAGTATATCTTTTCCGAGAATCTTAGTTTCAGCGTATTACACTATAAATAAACTTTAGGTGAGTAATCCAGAAAGAACTTACAGGGTATCTGGAATTCTAAACGATCTTCAAGTTTTTGTGTAAAATACTTGTTAAAGTTCATGATAAAGTACAGAGTAGACAGAGAGTGTTTATTCGATTCTAAAGTGCTCCTTGAAGTTGAACATTATGCTGTTTGGATTTTGCATTATCTTAAGGGTGCGGAATTTGAGCACTAAAAACGGGACATGTAGACACATTTTTATTTATACACCATTCTGAAATTAAAGTAGGTAAGGCGTTAAATAAAAAAACTGGTGCGTGTACTTATGTACGCGCGTTAGAAGCTATACTTCTTTGGCATAATACAAAAATAACTTTGTCCATGACTATCTTACAACATACTCTTTATACTTGTGTTTCTTCAATCATAATTAGATACATTAATCACTGCAGTGATTAATGAATATTATTCACTACACCAATAGGAACATCGCTTTGACCCTCTTTTACATTTATTTAGTAGACCGCGATCGCGATGTGTCAGTTCAAATTGAAACGTCAAATCAGCATGGTTTGCTTTTAATTTGAAATGCATATTCTCAAAAAGAAGATATAATGAATAGTGAGAGTGAAAACGAGGTTTCTGTAACAGCACCAGCAATAAAAGAAGCTGCAGAACTTGCCTCATTAGATTCCTTGCCCAAAAAAACAAGAAAATTATACCTGAGAGCGTATGTATGAATCTTTCTTACATTGGAGAAGGGAAATGAAGGTAAATTCTTTCTGGGAATCTGTTTTGATAGTCGTGGACAAAGTATAGTATACAACTCGTTATAATGATTCATTATAAACCCGTGTATATAATATACTATTAAGAAACTAATACGCACTATTTTTATCATGCATATTCACAATAAATATTATCAATCTCTACACGCATGTAAATATATGCAGTAGACATCTCCACCACTATTTTGTTCGTAGCCTTTTTTCTTAAACTGTAAGTAGGTTTAGCGAGCAACTTTATCCTGTCGATTGTTGTTGCATCGTGCGCGTTCATCGTAAAATTTCACTCTCATCATTCGTTCATAACGCGCCTAAAGAAGTATAACTTCAAAAAAGATTTATCAATAAAGGATCAACTTAGAGACTCGCACTACTTTTATAGTAATATTTTTCGTTCGTCTTAAACCTTTTTTACTATTTGTACAGGGTGACCCAAATTGGGTGCAAGTATGGTGTATCTTGGTAAATATTAGTGATACAGAAAAACTGATAAAGCACTTGCGATCTCTTTTTTTATGTTCAAGTCAACGGTGCAGAGAAACTTTCGAAATTGTTTTTCATTTCCAAGCTATGGACGAAAATTGAGTTTTTTGACATTTCGGGGAATGCTTGTATCTCGCTTATTGTAAGAGATGGTGGGATGCAATATAGACATTCTTAATGCACTTTTTTGAGTAAAATTCAGTGGCGTAGTCAGACTTTTAATGTCATGAAGGGTTTATGAACTGCGTGCCAAACTTGTGTAATTTTCAACGGCGGCCATATTTGATTTTCACACAGTTGAATGGAGGTTTTTTTTCTGATTTCATTAATATATAGTTTGATATATCTAACTTCAATATTAACGCAGCTATATCGAATTTTCTGTTTCATTAATTAATGCGGATAATTACTATGTCTGTCGAAAACATAAGGTGGCTATGATGAAACAAACTAACACACTTTTATGTATTATTTGACATTTCAACAATAATTATTGTTAGTGCTATTGTTGTGGATCATTAACACAAAATGGAATTTTATAATTTGGAGAAATATAATATGATGAGTGTTTATATTCTAAGCAATAAACATGCCAACGCAGCTGCCGATTTATATTTTGCACGCTATCCCGAGCTTCATCAACCTCATCCGTCCATATTCAGAAGACTCTGCTGCTTGAAGGTCTAAAATTAATGAAAATGTTCTCAAATCTTAATATTTGTGGATGAGATAGGCGACGCTCAAGATACCATTCAAAATATAAATCGCCAGATGAATTGGCGTGTTTATTGCTTAGAATATAATAATAGTATCATTCTGTATGTCTATTTGTGATAAATGCATAATTTAATTCGATTGTTATAAATAAATATTTATACCAATTTAAAAAATAGTGACGATGTGGAGAATTATTATATCTGTCGAAAACATAAGATGGCTATGACTGTGAAACAAGCCTATTATAATATTATGTTTTATGTTTAAAACAGAAAATTCGTCATAACTCCGTCATTATTGAAGTCAGATATGTCAAACTATATATTGTTAAAATCAGAAAAAAATCCTCTATTCAACGAACTGAAAATCAAATATGGCCGCCATTTGAAATTACAAAGCTTGGCCCGCAGTTCCGAAACCCTCCATAACATAAAAATGTTGACAAGGTACGCCACTGTAATTTACTCAAAAAAGTGCATTAAGAATGTCTACATTGCATCCCACCATCTCTTACAATAAGCGAGGTACAAGCATTCCTCTAAATGTCAAAAATCTCAATTTTCGTCCATAGCTCGGAAATGAAAAATAATTTCGAAAGTTTCTCTGCACCATTGACTTGAACGTAAAAAAAGAGATCGCAAGTGCTTTATCAGTTTTTCTCTATCACAAATATTTACCAAGATACACCATACTTGCACCCAATTTGGGTAGTTAGAAAGTAGGGTTGTCTAAGTTAATTATTCGTTATTCATTCTCGACCAAGAAAATCTTGTTACGTTACTGAGCCTGAGCCGTGGGATCTTGCTGGCATGCGCGACTGAGTAGTCGTTAATGCTCAGCAACAGTGCCCGCGGTTTGGCTATGGATGGGTGACTCATTTCTGCGCTGTGGCTAGGGCGCGCCTTGGATCGCCTATCCAGCTTTACCTAATGAGGTTTTCCAGGTTTTCCTCATTCTCGCACTAAATGGTGGGTAAAGTACTACCAACTGTATGTCGTTCCTGTGACGCACCTGCGGCCAATAGCAATATGCCGCCTCCTCCGTCCCGCACAAGCTATATAGTTAGCTTCTGGGGCTAACCTTAAGGTTAGTAAGAGTGAGTAGAGATATTATTATTATTATTATTATTACTTGGTTCAGCCGGCGTGTTGGAATGAAAATTATTTTGCAATCTCTCCATTTTGTGAATATTTGGGCGAGTTGCACAGTAAACTGGACATTTGACAATAGTAGTAGTGTGGTGCATTGCAATGCAGATGGCGGTGGCGCTTCGGTTTATGCTCTTATTTCTAAATAGAAAATAATAATTTAAAGATAGGACCGCCGACTAATCCTCCCAGATTTATTCGGTTGCCGCTGAAAACCTTGAAAATTTCAAGCTGTAGAGGTTCCGTCAGAAGAGTTTGCAGCTGTGATAGAAACCAATCATAACAGATTGTGAGTATATTTTGCATAATCCTAATCACACTTTTCGGCGATAAGTGGCAGCACTTTATAGACTAACAGCTGATATATCGCAGCCTTAAACGGGATTAAGGATACCTACACGTTATATTTTCCAAATTCTCTGGCCTACATGTGTGTCGACTTCAAAACAGAGATGTCTTCACAGAAAGGATTTATAGGTACCCCGTATCGAAATCATTTTTAAGATGGGTTCATTTGAAAAACTTTCTTATGTTTTCTAGGAAGTAATATTTTATGATGATCGCTCAAAATTTATTACAGGCATACTGTTCCTTTGATACTCACTTAAAATTATATTAAAGTCATTATCATGTAGGTATGTATATCAACATTAACATGCTAAAATGCTGACAGTGAAGGCGCTAACGACTAAGCGACTCGGGAAATATCTTTCTCCTATACAAGATGTAAAATTGTATTGGCCTACTGTCACTGTAAAAGATAGAGGAACGTTTAAGAGAGGGAAAATATTACCTCCTTAATACTCGTCAACATGATTTTTCCTTATTCTATCGTTTCCTATCGCGATTCATTGGTTTTTCTCCGTAGAATACTCTTATTGATCGCAATGGATGGAGTATCAGCCATACAGCTAGAAACATTTAAAAAGGAAGCTTCAAAGTAAATCGTCATTGCTGAACAACTTGGCAGGTCCAGCGTTCTTCGCTTTACAGATACAGCAGCTAAGATTTTGACGGCGAGTTGGTATAGCTCCAAAAAGTGCAACCATGAAGAGGAAAGGATGCGAATAGTCGAGACTGCAGCCAATATAATTCGACAGGACATCAGATCACGTGTATACGACTGCTCCGTGTATCCTACCTCTGAAGATATTGCATCCGGAAGGGAAGATTTGGTACCAGGCACTTTGCAAACCATGATACGGACTATTGTAAAGACAAGAAAACCATTCCACGACGACACATTCACTAAGAGGAAGGCAATCAATATCGCTCATGCAATAATTATCGCCACCACCCGACCAAGATCGTTCGTCTCGCCGTTGCAGCTCGGCCTAGGAGTCCATCTGCACAGGAGGTTTGGCCCAAAGCTACTTTTGGATGTCTTGTCAAGATGCGGAGTGTGTACTACGTACAAGGAGACGATCAAATTTGAGACATCGGTGGCTGAAAATTCACCCCTGGTTGTAGATGACGACGCGTACGTGCAGTTCGTATTCGACAACGCTCACCGCAATGTGAATACGTTTGACGGACACAGCAATTTTCACGCCATGGGTGGAATGAAGTACATCACCACAGGAAAGAGCGTCAATGCGAATGCTCCTGTACCTCGGTCATCACGATTACCAGAAGATGGTGACTTGCCACCTCGACGACTGCTGCCAGTAATACCGTTTCAGCTATCTTTAAAACATCTCTCGTAGTGGAAGACGTCAGAACCTGAAAGTGCTCATCAACTACCTACCACGTCAATGAAAAGCCAGGCCCAGGTTGAAGTGGATTTATGGATGCGGCAACCACTGGACACATCAATCAGGGTTTTGCTAAGAAGTCTTCGGTTATTCCATTACCATTTGTCAACTCAACGCCTCCAAATCCATTGACCATGTACACCTGTCTCCTTCATGCAGCAGAGCAGAGCGAAGCGAAGAACCAGTACTGTGTAGTCACCTTTGACCAACCTCTCTATGCAAAAGTGTTAAACGTCGTCCTGTCGGCGGAAGAAAATAGTCTCTTATCGAAAATCATTTTACGGCTGGGAGGTTTCCACTTCTTGATGTCCTGTATGAGAGCCGTAGGATCGATAATGGCATAGAATATCTATGGAAGGCAATTTATGCGAAGAATTCAGTAGTTCACATGATGTCTGGACACCCCTATTCCCGAGCAATCAGAGCACATTTATTGACCCAAGTTGCTCCGGTCATTTTTCTCGTCGATGAAGTAAATGAAGACAGGACTTTGACTGAAGAAATGCAAACAGCTCACGAGAAGCTATTTCTTGGAGAAATATCTCTTGAAAGCAACTGCAACAATAAATGCCTCGAAGACGCCACCAGACGGATTTCTGCGAAATTGGAGGAAGTAGCGACATTAGGCCGAACAGCGAATTTGTGGACTGAATACTTCAAAATGGTCACCACCATGCGTCTTTTCATAAGAGCTGAACGTTCCGGGGACTGGAACCTTCACCTGTATTGCGTGCAGAGCATGATTCCTTACCTGCACGCGGGAGGACATTACAATTACGCCAAGTACGCGCATGTGTACCTGCAGCAAATGGTAAAGATAGAAGAAACCATGACTCTTTCGGAATTTGAAAAATTTATAAATAAATGTTATTTTCAGTTAAAATCATAATTCACCTTTTTTGAGATAATATGTAACGAAGTTTCTCAAGATCGCAATTTAATCTCTTTTTTCCATATTCGCGTTAATAAATTAAATAAAAGTGCTCTAGAAACGTCCATAACTCAGAATCAGAATGGATTTATTGTTTCCCATTTATTGTTTCCTCGCTAAGACGATTAGTTCAAATGATATAGCCAAAACTCGAAAAATTCAAGATGGCGGCGGTTTTTTCACGTTTGCTGCTTTTCCCCAACTCGGACATTTTGGGAACTTTCGGATATCAATAAGGGCATTGTTCTGAACATTTTCAGAAATTTTCAGCTTGTTAAAAATTTTGTCGGGGCAAAACCTAATTGCACTGAACTATGGGTACTTTCATGACGCACAAATCTGAAAACTTATTCTTGCAATAATCATTAGATAACTTTAATAACGTAATAATAACTTGGTAGATAGTGTTTGCATACGCATTCGACTTCCTATGAGCAACCGCCATGCTCCGGGTGAAACCCGTTTTTATCGGTTAGGGCTGTAAAAATTATTAATAGGCTCCATATACTGCCGATCTATAAAACATTCATTATGTCACGAAAGAACGAACTTGTGGATATCAAGTCATCAAACATATGCTTTTACTTACCCTAGAGTTTTCTAATTACTTACTCGTATCAAATAATTTCATTATTTTCTGTCTATAAAATTGTATTGTTATAATCAATTGATGAGCCTCTGGGTTATAAGGTTATAATATTCTGGATTCTGGGATTTTAATGTTTTTGTTTGTTTATATGTCTGTTAAAAGTAGATAATATTGCTTCGACGAAGGGTATATAAAATCATCTAAAATACCACGTTTATATCGCGTCGGATTAAGGTAAATCCGATCCAGATCAATCCAGTTAAACACTTTTGGATATAGATGTTGGGATCGAGTAGTTCTTGCTACCTTCACCCCCGTTAATTTTAGCTTAGGTATCTATTATTTCATTACACATGTAACTTTAAATGAAAACACCAAATGAACAATAAATATTTCAAACGATTCTAATAAATCTCTTTATAAGGATTGCGATATAAACAGTGCAACTCAGTGAATCTCAACTAGATCGACATAAACATGGTGGAAGAGACAGTAGGTTCAAGTCAGTTCTTTAGGAAGTGAATCGAAAAAGAAAGCAAAAGAATTAGTAAGCGGTACATCCGACTAAACTGTTTGATTTAACCTGCGGTAGGTAATAGCGCGATTCTAGCGGTGCGTGAAGAGACTTGTTGCGCGTAATAGTATATACCAGGGTGTTTCGGTAAGATATTGCTAGATATTTAGAGAAGTTCATTTAGAGAAGTGTGAACTGTGTATTTTTGGATTGTTCAATGTTTGTTAATTTATTATTTGATGTAAGTAACAATTGGTTCGCAGATTTAGCGGCTTCTTCAGATCCGTACAAAATAAGCAACAAAATCGACAAAATTATTTTTTGGCATAACACAAATAAAATGGTTACTAGATATGTGAAATTTGAATAGAAAAACTAAAATCTTATGGTAATAGCTATCCTGCTAACTGAGCAGAGATCCGCCATCCAAAATTATCTACCGAAAGACTCCGTTCCCCCGAACTCCCATCACTCCCCCAACTTCACACCACTATCCCTTCCAAAGCTGCAGCTAAAGTACAAAATAATCAGGTCTTTGAAAAAGCTTCTGCGTCTTCTGGGTACGCGATTTAAGAAACGAAGCTTGCTATCTGCTGTTATATTGTTCAGTGGCACATCGACCAACTAACCTTCCCGGCGTTGAACCGTCAAATCATTAATCATTTTGAGAGACAGACACTTATCACATCAGATGATGTATATGCCGACCTGGCTACCCCGGGTAGACAGTAATTAATTGAATTACTAAGCTGTTAAATTAATTATTTGAAAGGATAAATATGGGAATCCAGATATAACCATGCGTGCTACAAGGCTTTTAGCCTTTTTGATATATCCGCGCGCAACTGTAAGTGTCTGAAGATAATTATACACACTTGATTTATACATAGTTTCTACCTAAGCATTACGTGTACATGAGTGTGTGTGTTGCACAGGATTTTAAACGAAGATCTAACACTTTGGACATAATATTTAGTAAATTACATTAGAATGTAATGGAAACGAACCTTACTTTCTAGTAACTTTTCTAGTTTAATTCAATTTATATCCAACTGGATTGTTAACTGAAAATTCGGAGAGATCCATGGTACGGTTTTTATTATTCATTTAAGCGAAAATATAAAGTACTTTCTTAATGAAACTTTTGTATGATCTTTCACCTGAAAACCATAGGTCTTCTGCGAGGCAAAACTAGACTTTCCGCACCTACTACCTACAAACCAAACCAATCAGTCAACCGACGAAATATGTCTCGCTTTAACGTTGTGGGAATTGAAAAATTACTCTTTTAATAACAAACGAACGAATCTACTCTAGTCTGTCACACCTGTAAGCGAGGATGTGGGATATTAAAACATGCCGGAATAAATTGAAGGAACGGTCTGCACTTGTATATTCCACGGTAAAAGCAACGAATGAGTTTTATTATTTTGTCTACGAGTCCTATGTGCTTTGCCCCGGACATTGCTTGCCTAAGTGCCTGAGTACACATTTACTTTCCCTATAAATTACAGTTTCAGTTTCGAATCCTTGTAACTTTATTCTGCAAGTTCGTTCTATGTTCAAATCTAAATTTATGTGTTCTCGATAGTTTCTGTTAGTTAAAATTAATGTCTTTATGGTCTTATTTGGCTTATATTTTTAGTTGATTTGTTCATGTTCATGATGTGTACCCAGCTTTCACATAGGTTGAACTTGTGCACAATCAGTTTGCTTTAAGTTTCAGTCGTACATCGTTTCTGTTCAGTTTTATTCATTAAAGATACTGCGAATAGCAGTTTTTCACTATCCGGCCAAACCGCCGTATAGAACTTGACATTTTAAAAGGGAGGATTTAAAATTTTAAGGGTCAGTCTTTTCATTTAAGTTATAAGTATGAGATAAATAAAATTATCGGAACGATTAATATTCCGGGTAAAGTTTATTCCTCTTTTCACTTGAAATTCTGTTCCGGTTTGTTATCGAAGGGTTATTTCTAACTTCACTATGAACACATCTCTAGGTTTGAATAGGCGAAGTGAAAAATATATAGGCAAAAGCGTGTGGGAAAGAGACGTTATTGTTGTAGCTAAAACAGTATAACCTAACTTTTTAAGTGTTGGACGTGAGTTATTAAAGTGTGGGTTTTTATCTTCTTATAAATAATCGGAAAAAGTAAAGAACCAACTAATGAGATGGAACCCACGGCTAAGAGAAAAAGGGCCCCCAATTTTACAGCTGGTGAAATACAACAACTTATAAAGCTGCATCATCATAAGGTTCTCAGTCCGAAGACTGGTTGGACGCGTACCTCCATTCTTTTCTCACCTGAGCTAACCTACGCATTTCCCTAAAAGTAGAACATCGTACATCCCTAACTATTTGAGAGCAGTAGTCTAATCTAGGCCTACCCCTACCTCTTTTTATTCCTATATACTATTCCTCTAGTATGTCACGAACTATTCCTTCGTGTCTTAGAAGGTGTCCTACCATCCTATCTCTCCTACTCTTTATTGTTTTCCATACCTTTCGCTTTTCCCCAACTCTTTCTAATACTTCCCTATTGCTAATCTTATCTATCCACGGTATCTTCATCATGCGTCTGTAGCACCACATTTCAAACGCTTCTACTCTTTTTCTATCCGCTTCTCCTATTGTCCAAGTTTCGCACCCGTATAATGCCGTACTCCATACATACGACGTTAAGAGTCTCTTCCTAGTCTCTATATTAACCGTTCTCGAGCATAACAGTTGTTTCTTTTTGTTAAACGCAACTCAGCCCTGCGCCATTCTTTGTTTTATATCTTTAGTGCTCCTACCGTCTTGAGTTATTTTACTTCCTAAGTAGCAGAAATCCGCGACCTCCTCTATCTTCTCATTTCCAATTTGTATTTCCATTTTAGTTCTATTTTCACATCCCCTACATACCAAAATTTTAGTTTTCTTTTTATTGATTTTCATGCCGAAGCCCTGTGTCAAAACTGCTTCCATTTCATTCAAAGCCGCACCTAATTCTTTGCTAGATGCTAACACTGCTATATCATCCGCAAATCTGAGCATGTTAATAGTTTGGCCCTGTACATTGATCCCTGAGGCTGTTCTTTCCTTAACAATATTAATCGCATCTTCGATATATAAGTTGAAAACTAGAGGTGACAATGCACATCCCTGTCTCACTCCCTTCCGGATCTCTACTTCCCTTTGTTCCTGCTCACATTCTATAACTGCCTTTTGCTCTTTGTAGAGATTATGTATTATTCTTCTGACCCTGTATTTCATCCCTACCTTTCTCAGCACTTCGAACATCTTCCCCCATTTTACGTTGTCGAAGGCTTTTTCTAAATCTACAAATCCTATATAGACGCTCTTTCTCTTTTCTATCGTTTTTTCTATAATTACTCGTAAAGCTAGAATGGCCTCGCGCGTTCCTCTATTTCGTCTAAATCCGAACTGATCTTCTCCTAATATTTCTTCCGCCTTTTTCTCCATCCTTCTTTGCACAATTCTAGTTAAAATTTTTGACGCATGGGAAGTTAAACTGATAGTTCTAAAATTTTCGCATCTATCCGCGCCTTTTCTTTTTGGCAAAGCTACTATGATGTTCCGTTTGTAATCTTCTGGAATCTCGCCTGTCAGGTATATGCGACTAACTAATTTAAATAAACGATCTATTACCTCTTGACCTGCGCACTTTAAGATTTCTGCCTGCAAGCCATCTATACCTGGTGCTTTATTATTCCTTAAACTTTTTAGTGCTATCTCAAACTCTTCTCTCATTATAGGACTCCCTAGGTTATCCCCCTCTACACTGCTTTCGCTTTCTAATATATCTTGCATTTCCTGTCCCGCATATAAGTTTCCTAAATATTCTTTCCACCTATCTGCCTTCTCCCCGCTTCCGAATAGGATATCTCCTGCCTCATTTCTAATGTTTTTGGTACTAGATCCAATTTCTCTAAAATTTCTCCTAATTATTTTATATGCTTCATCAGTCTTTCCTACTTCGAACTTATCTTCCACTTCTTTGCATTTATTATCGATCCATTGCTCTTTCGCTTTCCTACATTTCCGAATAATTTCCCACTTGATCACCTTATATCTTTGTTTGCCTATTTCATCTAACCTATTTTTATATTTTCGCCTTTCCTCTATTAGACTCACAATATGTTTTGTTATCCAGGGTTTCCTACTTTCATTCTGTTTATGACCCAAAATATCCCTAGCTGAGGAAACTAAACTATTTTTAATGCAATTCCATTCTGCCTCTATGTCCGTAACAATATTTCCACCCGTGCCCTTTAGTACTTCGTTTGTCTTTTTCTCGAACTTATTGCGCATATCATCATCTTTTAGTTTCTCTGGGTCAAGATACCTTCTTCCGCTTCTTTTTTTCAAAATCTTAAATTTAAGATTGGCTTTCATAACGACTATGTTGTGATCACTATCTATATAATAATAATAATAATAATAATAAACGGCTTTATTCAGCACACAATAAAAACAGCATATAAAGAAAAAAAACAAGATAATTATTATTGTGTTACCGAAACGGCGAAGTTCAGCCTTAATGGCTGTTCTACCACTTAACCGTTCGGATACTAAATAATTAAATAACTAAAAAATCTACCAGAACAAATGGCATGAGCGGCGGCAGCTAAAGATTAGAGAAAGAAAAGAGACTATAGGATAGAAAAAATGAGAAATAAAAAAAGGAAGAAGGATGAGAAGGCCGGGAACACAGATATTACACTAAGTACTTTACATCTATTGGAGGAGCAATTTACGCTTTAACATTTTCCGAAATCCATCAACATCGCATTTTTTTAAAGAACGGGGTAAACTATTATAAATTTTACTTATATTATATGTAAAGGAACGTTCAAAGATTGCTGTATTATGTGCAGGTGGTGTAATTAGAGACTTTCTCCTGATATTTATGTTATGGACATCTGTTCTGAATCGTATTTTATTGTATAAATATGGTGGGCATGCAAATAAAATTATTCTATGATAAAAAACGCATACATGAAGATATCGTCTACCACTCATATTCAACCAATTCAGCTCTTTAATTTTATGTGAAACATGTTCATATTTACGAATGCCACAAATTAGTCTTGCACATGAGTTTTGAACCAACTGAATTCTGCGTGCAGTCTGCGCATCTATGCAATGACCATAAACAACATCCCCATACGAAAAATGAGACAGCACCAAAGCATCACACAACAGTCTAAGAGTATTTTTATTTAAGATTTCCTTGTTCGAATAAATCTGCCTCAGGTTCGAGAAGGATCTTTTGATGCAATTACAAATGTGAGTTTTAAATCTGAGTTCTTCATCGATAACCATCCCCAGACTTTTCGCTTCATTCACACATTTCAGTTTTACTCCACCTATTTCAATATTTAAAGAATTTGCGACCTCGTCTGGGTTGTCCCTTCCGCTAAACACCATAAGAACAGATTTACTTGGGTTAATCATCAGATTACGATCTAAAGACGTTTTTACTAGTTTATTGAGATCTGAATTGATGAGCAAACCCGCCTCCGCCACCTCATCTATCCGAAAAGATTTGTAGACCTGAGTATCATCTGCGTAACAATGCACGACAGAGTGGGTTACACAAGAGTGAAGATTTGAAGTGTATATTAAGAACAGGAGGGGGCCGAGAATGGAGCCCTGAGGAACTCCACAGTCCAAGGTGCCTTCCAGTGAGCACTTCCCATCCAGTCTGACCATTTGTTTACGGCATTTTAAATAACTTTTACAAAAAAATATAGCACTTTCAGAAAAACCAACATAAGAAAGAATTGACAATAAAACATCATGGCTGATAGAATCGAAAGCCTTTGAATAATCCAATAATACTAAAGCAGTATGCTGGTTATTCTCTCTGGCACGAACTACATCATCCACAATCTGCTCCTGGATAACTTCTACAATCCCTAACTTGATTTCTAAATCTTTGCCTAACGAGAATGTAATCTATTTGATATCTCTCTAAGTCTCCTGGCATCTTCCACGTATAGCATCTCCTAACATGATGGTGAAATAGAGTGTTCGCGACCGTTAAGTTATGTTTATCGCAGAACTCTATCAGTCTAACTCCCCTATCGTTCCTATTGCCTAATACAAAGGGGCCAACTATTCCGCCCTCTCGCCCTGTGCCTACGATTGCATTGAAATCTCCTATAATTATTAAATTTTCGTGTCCTATCACAAAATCTAGCACATATTCAATATCACTATAAACTGCCTCTACGGCCTCATCACTGTAGTTAGAAGTGGGCATATATACCTGTATTATTACTGTTTTTACAGGTTTCGAATCTAACCTAACCATAACTACCCTGTCACTTTGCTGTAAGAAATTTTCTACACTCTGTCCTACTTTTTTCCGCATAACAATTCCTACTCCCGAATTTCCTCCTACAGATAAAGCTGATTTTGTTTAAAATAAAAATCATTGAAAATAAAACGACAGATGCCAATACGTGGAAATCAAAAGAATCAGCAAGTACTCTATTCAAGATTTTTTGCACTATGAAGCGTCACAGAATACTACTCTAACTAAGCTGCCATATACAAGGTGTACCGGTGAAGGTGTGAAATCTCTCGGGTGCGTATAGATTACACGAAAATAACACCCCAAGTTCATATAAAGTTTTCTCCTACGACCTTTCCCTGCCGAGATATTCTCCCTTAAATTGGAGAAATAAAAGTAATTTTTTTACATAAAATTTTTATATTTGATTGTATTTTGATAATTATCTTGGTGACGTACGTAGTGATTGAATGTTGATTAAATAACGCGCCCCGTTTTTTGATAGTGTATCAGGGAAGCAAGGGGTCAACTACCCCTTACCTTCTTAAATTCATATTTTTAAGGAGCTGGATATTTTTAATTTTTAACCGCATTTTTTGTTTCCCCGGTCATTTTGATAATAAAAAGTTACTCTTGTTAGGTTTCGATAAAATGAAGGGTTTTCGAAAAATTGAAACTCAACGAGCAAGAGGTACAGTGCTTCTACGATTTTCGTCTTTATTTTTTCTGGCATTATTTTCAAAGATCTCAAAAAATCGAAAGCTCTTTCAATAAATTATTTCTTAGGTTTTTTTAAATTATGATTTGACCCTACATTAGCTATTTCTTTTGAAATTCATTAAAAATTGTCCAGGTCCGTATCAAGAAAAAGTAAAAATTGACGATGTAGACAACAGACGAAACGTCGTACAAAAATAACCTTAACAGTTTACGAAAGGCAGTGAAAACATACATTTAAAAATTGCTTTCGGTTTTTCGAATGCCAGAAAAAACGAAAACGAAAATCGTAGAAACACGGTACCTCTTGCTCCTTCAGTTTTATTTTCTCGAAAACGCTTCATTTTATTGAAACCTAACAAGAGTAACTTTTTATTAGCAAAATGTCCGGGGGAAACAAAAAATGCGGTTAAAAGTTAAAAATATCCAGCCCCTTAAAAAATATGAAGTTAAGAAGGTAAGGGGTAGTTCACCCCTTGCTCCCCTGATGCACTATCAAAAAACGGGTCGCATTATTTTATCGAAATTCAATCACTAGGTACGTCACCAAGAAAATTATCTAAATACGTTTAAAAATAAAAATTTTATGTAAAAAAAACTATTTTTATTTCTCCAATTTAAGGGAGAATATCTCGGCAGGGGAAGGTCGTGGGAGAAAACTTTATATGAACTTGGGGTGTTATTTTCGTATTTTCCAAGAGGGGTACCGCATTGCTGAAATCCACAAAAATAAAACCACTTGTCTGCTGTGAATACTTATAGAACACGCAATAATATTTAGTTTGACGTTGCAACGTTTGCACTCAACGCAAATTTTGAGTGTTTGAAAATACGAACTAATTAAGTGCTTGCGAATTGCAATACAGGTAATAATTGCCACTTTTAATCAATTACGAAATCCTGTTGATCAGACATAATTGGATGGTAACACATCATGAGTGCAGTTAAGTATTTACTTTATCAGTACTTACTCTATATTTTCATCAATATCAAATAATGAGCTTAAACAAGATAAACAGCAAATTCTACAATGACTATTTTAGTATTCTGAAAGGGTGTCTTGCTAGTGGCGATTCTTGGTAGCAAGAGCTCCACTGCTGTAACAGGTGACCTACTTTTGTGGCAGACCGGAAATAATTTCTTCGTCTTGACGTGCAGCTAAAACCTTTATTCACTACGGCTAGACATTCACGGTTTCCTTTACGTTTATTATCCCTCTTACGGCATTCCTTTATTATGTTGCACCTATTATATGCGGTATAAAGTATTTTTATGCTTTTTCTCAATACTTATTTACTTTATGAGGTATTTAAGTATTAACTTAATTTTTCATTCGAATATTATACATGCATTTTGTCGCTTTAGTGCCGCGATTGCTATTTTAAGCAACTTCTCTCCCAACAACCAAAAAAAGCGCCCTCGACATTCATTACGTTCCACTAGAGCGAATAATTGGCGGATGCGCCGGACGAATTCTTCGCACCAGTGTCGCATGCAAAGAATTCTTCCGTAAATTTGTCCGATTAATCTTATGAAACTTTTACCAGAAATGAATGCAGATGGTGAAAACATAAAGTCAGAATTATTTATAAATTACAAGTTTGCAGTTCAAAAAAGTTTTGTATGTAATAAAGTAGAAAAAATAGAACACTTACTGCTAATATAAGATAAACTGACCGCGATGTGTAAAAATCGCGTGATGGAGAACTTCGACAATTTTGGAATTTGTTGCTCGATATGTAAATGTAAACTGTAATGTAATAATTGTCATATGTTTCAAAACGCCAATATTATAATCTAAGTAATAGTTATTTATGATGTTAGTGTTAAAAGTGTTATTTTATTTTGTGAAAAGGGAAATTAAATTAAATTAGGAGCGTAGCAGATGATCTAACCCTTCGAACAAAATAAAAAACACTTTTAACACGTAGGTACATCATACAATTTTTTTTCTACAAACTATTAAACAATGCACTAAAGAGATCAAATATTTTATTATTTGATTTGTGCTCAATTCTTTGTCGTTAGTTACATAGCAACCAATGCTAAGAGTACTCACTTTTAACACTATTGTTAAAAGCAAATGACTTTTAAAACTGGTGCCTTAAGTTTACATTTTTGACGCTGACAATAAATGTACAAAATTGTATTTTTAATAGTGTTTGTAGAAAATAGTTATTTATGGTACTAGTATTAAAAGTAACAATTTAATTTATGAATGGGGAATATCCCCTGTAGCACAATTATATTGGACAAATATTGGTAGGGTAATATTGGGCCCATATGGAAACGTCAGATTTCTTTAGGAGGGTCCTATATTGTAAACTACGATTGGGACCATATGACTACACAATATTGGGATTATATGGGCTTAGTAATATTGGGCCCACATCTACATGTATTGTAAACTACAATTGGGCCCATATGACTAATTGGGATTATATGGGCCCACATAGAAACGTCAGATTTTTGTAGGCAGGTCCTATATTGCAAATGTGCAATGTGCATTCCATTTAAAAGAACGGAGTTAGGTACCTAATACTGTACAGCAGAAATGGGACAGATTGCATAAGTGAAAATAATTTTATATGATTCAGAATCAAAATTAGATGAGCTCCCCACTCCTATAACCAACTATTTTCTTTAAATGAATAATAAAATTGCTATGGAAGAATGAACCTTAGAACTTGGATGAGATGGGACTTGAAACTTTTTAACTGCTAAAAATTGTATTCCATTTTGGTAAAAATCAATAAAACCCAATAAAGCAGGTAGGAATTATGCAGATATAATTAAAATGCTCCTGCATAAAAAATTTTCATACTTAGGTACCTACATACTCAGCTTTATCGGTTGACAAATAGTCAACAGTAGGTACCAAAATTAATTACTTATTGGAAGTGTTTATGCAATAACGGGTGCAATAATTATAATTATATTATTACATACTAAACTCTTACCAGGGACGTTTGAGGCACTTTTCAAATTATAAAAGGACGAAATCAATACCCAATTAGCACAGCACAGACAACAGTAAAAAACCGGGAAAGCCGTTTTTAGGTTATGTCGTCCTCGCGTCACCGTTAGCACGAGGCGCGAATCCACGAACGCCAGCAACAGACAAATTGACAAAAATTTAAGACGGTTATCAAAGTTGCCTTGACAAACATTTTTTCACTTATAATAGCCCAAGGGTCTTGATAATTCGAAATAACTTGATACATTTTCGAAAGCGGGTTGCTCGGCAACATCCCGACGCCGAAGGCGTAGGTATTTTGCCTCAGAGAAACCCGCTTGAGGAAATTTATCAAGTTATTTCGAATTATCAAGACTCGAGGGCTATTCGGTAAGAAAATTTTTTGCCCAAAAAGAACAATTTGTTAAAAAGAAATTAAAATTGAAAAGAACAATCTTGGAAATGACATTTTGTGCAAAAAATTCGACAGCAGTGCAAAATAGACATTTTTCCGTTGCTACAGTAATCCAGATGACATAAGTGAAAATAGCCCATAAGCACTCTTCAGTTAAATGTTCTCCTGATTGGCTGTCTTTGAACACGTGACTGTAGATACACAAATTCTATTGGATTATTGTATAGGTAAAAAATTTTCCTTAAAACAGTTAGATACAATAATTATTTGGAATTTCAGCTCATTTATTTGACTTTCAAAGTAAATGTACTTATTTCGAAACCTTACAATAATACCTATCTGGTTAAATATATATGGGTTAAATATTCTTCCTATGCTGACAAATACGTATTGGCAGAACATGTTGTATAAATAATGGGCTGAATCTTTCTAATATTGTATCTTGGTAAGTAATATTGGTTTCTTATAGGATAAATTAATATGGTATAGATATATCGCAAATGTATTAAAAAACCAATATAGGTCCTATATTGGCCAAAACTGGCCTATATTGGCACAATATTCAATATTGGGACGACAATGGCCCATCAGTTATTCAATATATTGTGCTAAAGGGGATTGGGAAACGAGCGCAGCGAACAAATTTAACACACGTATGTGTTAAAAGTTATTTTAATTTTAATTTTAATTCACTATTTTCTTCTACAAATACTCTGAATATTTAGGTAGAAGAATGCACCAAATCTGACGAAAGAATAAGCAGGTATGGAAATTAAAAAAATATTTCAAATAATCGATTTCCGATTTCTATGAATTTTATATTTGCTTAGTTACCAGAGTTATTGTTGATAGTTACAGAATACAAAAAGCTGTCAAGAAAGTGCTATAATCTTGCGTTATCTGTACCTAAAATATCTTTAATAAATTATGCTCTAAAAGCCTACTTTTAGTAGTATTTGCAGAAAAAATATTTTTCGTCTAATATCCTTATTTGCTTAATTATCTTTTTCTTTTATTAAGAAGACTTTCGGGAGACGAAATTTTATTGTGTTATAAAAGCAGTCAACAAAAATGTGCATCATCATAAGGTTCTCAGTCCGAAGACTGGTTGGACGCGTACCTACATCATTTTCTATCCTGAGCTAACCTACGCATTTCCCTAAAAGTAGTACATCCTACATCCCTAACTATTTGATAGCAGTAGTCTAATCTTGGCCTACCCCTACATCTTTTTATTCCTATCTCTGACTCTAGTAAGTCGCGAACTATTCCTTCGTGTCTTATAAGATGTCCCACCATACTATCTCTCCTATTCTTTATTGTCTTCCATACCTCTCGCTTTTCCCCAACTCTTTCTAATGCCTCCCTCTTTCTAACCTTATCTAACCACGATATCTTCATCATGCGTCTGTAGCACCACACTTAAATCGCTACTACTATTTTTCGATCCGCTTCTATTGTCCAAGTTTCGCACCCGTATGATAAAGGAACTCTAATGAAGTTAGCACATATTTCAGCTTTCTTAATGTATGGGGAATCAACACTGCTATTGCAACGACCGATTTTTTTACTGAAGTTGAAATATATCTATCATAAAATGTCAACAATATAAAACGATCAAAATAGGAAATAAAGAGCGCGTAAATTCTGAAAAATTTGCTTCATACAAATAATTGGTAAGTAACTATTACGCAAGGTGCGGTTGGTTATGCTATTCCAGGAAGGTAATTGTCGGGTCTCGTGTACTCGGGAGTAAGTCAAGAAGTTTAATAATAATAATAATAATAGTCCTTTATTGTAACGAAATTAGAAATATAGTTTACAAGCGTAGCAGTTTAGGGGATCGTTCCAAAAGGGCAAAGTTCAGTCCGAGTGTACAAAAGTTAGCTGCATATAGTGTTGAAACTAACAGAACTGATGCATAAGAATTATTAATAGCAATGAACTATTCTATTGCAGTCTTAAGATCGACGTAGAATTTGCAACCAGTTACATGTACCTATCGATCGGCCCATCACATTGTTACACAAGAGATTTTATTTGATAGAAGAACTAGAATTGTTTGAGGTTAGTTGCTGTCTACCTCAGGATGCACGAAGCGAAACAGTTTTTCACACTGCCGACACTTACAAGACGAATTGCAGACGACCTACCGCGCACGATTCGGTCTGCCACCTGCAGATATCATTTTTTATGGAAGCTTTATTTGCGTTTCTTTGCCAACTTTTGCTTTCCAGTTTTTTCTTGCTTTGCAGTGGGTAGAAGGCAGCAGATATTACAGGATGGCCGAGTGTTATTGTAGCCACTACGTCAGCAACTATGTTGATTTGAAAGGTAAAGATAACTGAAATGAATTTCAAATCGCCCTTCCGCCTATAATCTATACTATTTTTCTCAAAAATCTTGTATTGCTTAGATCCCAAAGTTTTTCTCTATCTGTTTTACGCTATATACAAACACTAGCATCATAAAGCTGAAACACCCTACAAAATCATGAATAAATATACCTTCTTGCTGTATGGCCACAGAAACTACACTAACAGACATCATTTCATAAATTAGCGGGTTTAATATCTCAAACGGTAAGGTCGCTATATAAGGTCCTTAAATGGGATAGCTTGAACTTAACGCTTTTCAGCAGACTAACAGTTATTGTTGCGCCCATACGCTTTGATATCCATGTAATCAGAATTAAAATGACTTTCCAAAAATAGGACATTCTATTCAAAAAGAAAAATGTTTAGTGCAATATACTCTGTAGAGCCTGTATGAACCAAGATAAATTTAGTAGGTACAATTACAAATAACGTTTCTTACGTCCTATGAAAATAGCATAGGGCGAGGAGATATCTTCCACTGCAGCGCCATGGGGACATATTAATGTATAAAGATTGTATAAAATTGCTCCAAACCTCTACCAACTCTCACGCAATTAACTTCAGCCCGATATCCGCATTATGACATAAGTGTTCACTACTTGGACATTTCATATAATATGAGTATAAATAATGTAAGCAGGTGTAGCTGTCTAATGTTGAAATGAGCAGGGTATTTGAAATGATGGGTATCTGAAACGACCCCACATAGAAGGCAATCATTAACCCAAAGTTGACATTATGTTATCAGCATCATTTACAAAAGTGAATTTCAATATATTCGGAAAAAGACAGCATAAAACATATACTGGAGTAAACTAGAAAAGTACGGAATATTAAGTCAAAACAGACATGCACGTTGTATTATATGTAGCAGCTTAATCGGATATTTAATTAAAATTTTTCATTTTGTGCCATACGTGGATATCAAGGAACTGCGAACGAGCACGAATGAACGCGAACAACCATTGACGGACATTTCGAGCGTAGTGCAACAACTGCAATGCGACGAAGCCGCGTACAGTGATGTAGGGTTCTTCCTTGCAAACCATTTATATACAAAATATGAAAAGAGAGACCAGAACATCTCGCGGAAGATTTTTCAACAATTTTGTTTTATTAGACGATTCAAAGTACGAAGCGGGGTATGAAGCATGTAGGCACTATGTGATGATATTTGGAAAGATGCATACTCGAATACTTTTCTTCTCAAAGCGTTGCCGTCATATTTAATTTATGATTCTATGATAATTTTAGAATCTCAAATATCTAGGATATGTATGCACACTGACGATAAAGGCGAGGATAACATCGAATCCATTCTATCAATTTGCATCACGCGACTGCCGAAATGGAACAAAGGATGGTCCAAACTACCCAGTCATAAACGTACATGAACGAACTACAGATCGAGTCCTGCTAAAACAGTCGTTGCTATTTCCTTAAAGTCGTCGTACCAGCGAATGGGTAGTCGTCCTGTTTCTCGCTTATGTTCTTACGATCTCCATTCGATCACAAAAAAAGATAGAACCAAGAAATTATCGAATGATCCAATTTAGCTATTGCAAATTAGTAATTAAAAACTCGTTAAAACACATATTTTAGAGACATGAAGTCGATCGAATATTGGTAACAGTAATGACTGTTACTTGAATGAAATTTTATCTGAACTCTCAAATTCGGTCAATACAAGAACGGTGCATTCCTAACGCAAATGAAGTTTATACGTATCCACCGTAACCCTGGATGCTCACTAACCTATTTACAAATTCGAGATAAGCCACAAACTTACATAAAGCAAAGAGCAGATTCAAGAATTTCGACCGACAATAAGTAATCGCGTAAGTAATCGTAATCACCTTGTTATTATTCTTATACCCTATTTAACCCTATTCTACCAACGATAGATTTTTGAATATTTTTCATATTTATTATACCAACGAATCAAATGCAGTAGTGTGTTAACAATTCCATATTTTGAGCACAATTGGAAGGTTTAAATTTTCTGGCCAAAATAATAATTCATTCTAAATGAATACTTGCTAAGTATCCAGCTTTTTATTGTTATTGTAGTATATTTCATTTTATTGTCAGATGTTCAGAAATTCCACAACAGCAATACGTAAAGCACCCTCACCTTTTTACAAATAGCAGTCATTTCATACAAGAATGAAACGCGTAACCTTAACAATTGGAACACATAAACGAGCCCATTTTTGGAACTGCTATATCGATAAAGAATTTTATTTTTATTAGACGAAACGTAGTTTTACTGGTGTTAAAATGAAATGACTCACATATAAACCCCACAGAAATAATTTTCGCTTGGGCGTATAGAATGGAATTACGTAGGACGAAATGACATGTAAAAGCATATAAAACAGCTGTATGTATGTGTAGCAATCTTTTATTGCATAGTGTATTAGGGAAATATACCCCGTCCGACTTTAAAGACTTATGAATTTATGAATTTGATGAAATAAGAGTTCTTTAGAAAAGCCACAGAGGTGCATTTAATATAACGTATTATCGATAAAAAACCTTTAATATGAGCTAATAGACGGTAAGCAAAAACGATTTAACCCATATTTGGCTTTTTTCGCCATCTATGAGTGAAGTTCCCAAGCCACAATTATTTCAGAACGTCACCGTATAAAAATTTGTAACAATGGTCTATTCCACAAATCTGCCGAATCTGTGGGATGGATCATTAGTAGTAGTGGTCACACTACTGCCAGACATTTCTAGTGACTTTTGGTGAAAAGATCTAGTGACTTTTTGTGTGTTGGCAATGCTTACAATATATTTCTTATGGGAAATAGAGACCGTCATGTGGGTCGGTAAGTACGCAACCTGTAATCCCACAGCATTCAACACACTGTGCAAATTTATTGCACATGTTCTTAATAAGTTCAACAAGAATGAGGAAGATGCTGGTCGGATGTGTAAGTTGCTGTGGAATGCTGTGGGATGCTGTGGGATTACAGGTTGTGTACTTAGCGACCCACATTACGTTCTCTATTCCCCATAAGAAATACATTGTAAGTATTGCAAACACACAAAAAGTCACTAAATCTTTTCACCAAAAGTCACTAGAAATGTCTGACAGTATTGTAACCACTACTACTATCATTGTAGAAGATTTCTCAGTGAGCATACTTGCTTGTTTGTATTGTTGGTTATGCTAATAATTAATTTATAAAGTTAGAAAAACCTTTGTTGGTGTTTATTGTGTTTAAGGGAGTAAAGGTAAGCTAATAAAACAATATAGATAAAAAACTACCCATAAATAAAGAAAAAAGTAAATAGTGAAACCTAACCTAAAAGTTTGTTTTGTAAAATTTGTTATTACTTTTTAAAATCAAATTAAAATACATGACCATAACAGAATGTAGGTACTGTTTTTAGTTAAAATAAGGGATTTATAAAACGTAAATCGTAAATAATAGAAATAACAGCTATGTCACTTAAACCTTTGTTGAAAAATAGCGATTTTATTATTAATCGCAGGCCACCTCTGGACATGGTATCAGTGGACAACCTCGAAAAATCTATTACAAACCGCAGATTAATATTAATAAGGGAAACATAAACTGGCTCAAGTTACATGAAATCACTTTGAAGAAAGAAAATCCTACTCTGTTTATGAAAACCTATACAATGGATTCAGTATACACCACAAGTTAATATTGAAAGGGCAGGAAAAGGCCGAAAACCAGTTTTGAAAGAAATAGATCTACCTCCTCTATGGCCGAAAGGTCATTGTCTGTGGAAAAAATTAAAGATCTAAAGGAAATTATTAAACTGGTTCCACAAGATGCAAAAGCTTGTTTTCAAATCCGTAGAAGGGCGAGATTTCATGCAATATTTTAAGGAACAGTTGCTGATTCTCAACCTTTCTACTCTGGCATCGCCAGCAACGAAAAAACCTTAGAGTAATTCAAAGGGCCATAGAGACAAACACCCTTCGTGAACTTTACTGATATGACGTTTTTTGTTTGACGTTGATGTTTGATAGCCTCTATATTGATATAACGACAAAAATGTCCTAGTAAGTCAACACCATTCTATGTGGAATTTTATTCAACACAAACTGAACATACAAGCAACTCTTTAAATGATGTTTTCTTTTGCCCACAAAGTTTCTTATTTACAGAACAAACTGAGCTTAGAAACGACATTTTCTAAGAAAATGGAATTACTTATTATACAAAGACAAAAGTTTCCTGTGGTAGTTGTACCAATTGAGTTACTTTATTCCATTGTTATTTGAGTTTTCCACCACCACAACAGAATTTATGTCTACAATTCCTGCTTTTCTGGCGCACGTTTCCTGCGGATCAAGAAAATTAAAGTGCAAGCCCTCGGGATATTGAACTTTTACCCTTTGCAGTCTTTTATATTTATTTGGACTAGAATGATAATTAGCTTTTGTTCTTAATTTAATTCTGTGAGAGTTCTGCTAACAAGACACCGGAAATGTTGAAAACATAAATGAGCGCTGATGTTTCTTTTAACTTGATAAGGGTAGACTTTCCAGCGGCATAACCCTATTTTTGAAGCCAGTAATATCGAAGCTTTGGAGGCTTTGCTGAGTTCAGTTCGGTTCGTGTATTTTTAATGAAGGCTATAAATGGTTAGCATAGCTTGCTAAAGTAAAATTTTCATATTCCATGGGTACATTTTACTTATTTAAATACAAGAAACTATCCAATCCAATGAACAATCAATATTATGGAACGCAGTCGAAATACTGCGAACAATTTTTGCAGACACGGAGTTTCCAATCGACCTTTAAAAGTTTTTAACAATGCAGTCTTCCAGTATCGACATACGGTAGCGTTAAGAAAACTAACTTACATCTGTCAGAAAGTTAAGAAGAGCACGAAAAGCGATAGAACGATTTGTAGTTGAAATAATCCTCAGAGAGCACAGGTGTACGAAACGAAGAATTAAGTCTAAGATCGGAAATAGAAGACGTCCTGAAGAGAATGCTTACTTTGTAACTTTGTAATGGGGTAGGGTGGGCCATGGTGCATGACGAGACAAAAAGAGATATACGAAATGGGCAATGGAATGCAGAACTAAAGAGCACAAAATACTCTTTCGATGCGGCCACAAATAAGGTGCATTGACGACGTGAAGGGACTTTACCGGGTGGGGATTTAGTGTGTAATCGGCTTATATCTCTGGAACTATTTAAGATATAAAAATGAAATTTTGCACGAATGTGGGGAACCACATAGAGCATTTCCCAAAATTATTTAGGTATATATAGGATGCTCACATTCTAAGTACCTGTCCAAAGTTCTATTTCTTTAATTGAGAGGGGTGAGAGAGGGTCGCTCCAAGGGGATCATTGTACGTCTCATGTCTTATAAAGTGAAAAACTAATAATTGGCTGCCGAAAATTATTGAAGGGAAGTGGTATAGTCGTTAAAGAAGATTTGACGAGGACACGCCATGAATTACTGAAAACGGCTTCGCAGCGGTACGGTAAGAATAATGTTTGGTCAGCAGATGGAAAAATTTTCTGGAAAAGCGACAATAAGAAGAGAATTTTAACTTCTTTGAAGGATATTTAAAGTGTATTTTTACCTGCGGTACTTCTGTTCCTTGGATAGGAATTTCTTTTTTGGGACCCAGTGTTTATCATGTTTTTTTTGCACCTTCTGCTAAAATAGTTTCTCAGTTAAAATATATATTTTCTCTTGTTTTTGTATAGTCATAGTAAAGATTTATGTTGTTTTCATTTCCATAAATATTTTTATACTCTGTACACTACATAATCTGAATTTTATTGCACTATATTGTAATGTAAAATCGTTTTGTAAAATTTATATACCTATGAGGGTGTGGGCGCGGTTTGTGATTGTGATTTTTTTTGTGACTTTTTTGTGATTCTTGTTTTGAGCTTATTCTGAGTGTAATATACGTAATTCTTACTTTCACCTCTTCCGCTTAAGCATTCCTAACTACATTTCTTCTTATCGCTATTTCGACCTTTCTTTTTACTTTCTCGTTCAGCACTTTCTTTCGAATTTCCCGCTGATATTATTGTGAACCTTTAAAATTAAAGCTTCTTTCTATGATTTTCTTTTCTTGATCATTATTCTTTTTTCCCAGTTTCATTAATGAAGATCGGTCATATTAATATAATATTGTTATTAACTAATTTTGAACAGTTTAGGGACTTTATTTTGACGGAAGATGTTGATGTGATTGGGGTTTCGGAGAGCTGGCTGCGGGAGGCTGTCTCTGACGATGCTGTCTGTGTGCCTGGTTATAGTATTGTTCGACGTGACAGAGTATCGGGCAGAGGTGGTGGAATAGTCATTTACATTAAAACTTGCGTGAAATTCCAATATGTCGGGGAAAACAGGGATAATTCTGATGATTACTGTTGAACTCTTAACACCAGATAATCCCCTGATTGTTGGCTTCTCTGACAGACCTCCTAGTTCAAATTTATCTCAATTTCTGAACGAATTTGAGGATGTTCTGAGTGAGAAGGTTATTTCTTATCAAAATATCCTCTGCCTGGGAGATTTTAACGTGGATGTATCAAAATTCAGCAGTAAAAATGTGGAAAATTTAATATCAGTGACTAACTCTTTTAATTTAACTCAAATTATAGATACACCCACAAGGATTACATTGACATCTAGTACTTTAATCGATTTGATTTTTGCGGATACTTCCCATATAGTGTCTTCGGGTGTTGTGGACTGTGGCGTTTCGGATCACTGATTTATATATTGTATAGTGAAAACGGATACCGGTCGTATCCCTCCTAAACCATATTCTTATAGACGCCTTGCAGATGTTGACCTGCGCATGTTCTAGAACGATCTTGAACATATAAACCTTGATTTGATTTATGATATGGACAACATAGACGAAATGATACTGTATCTTAATCATAGTATATTGTCTTTGTTTGACTCTCATGCCCACAATGGGTTGACCAAACCGCACCAGCCTTGGATAACTGACAATGTCAGACTAATGCAAAAACTTTGTGATAAGGCTCTCCGAAGGTTTCGAATTACTAAACTTGCTGTCCATTGGAATTATTATAAACAGCTTAGAAACCTCACGACATCTACGATTCGATGGGAAAAACGCTTATTTAAACTATAAATTGTCTAATTCAAATTGTGAAGAAAAATGGAAAGAACTTCGAAAACTTAATTTGTGTAAAAATAAGAAAAATAGTAAACATCCCTCTTCTTTGTCTAATGTCAACTTAATTAATGAATTGTAAATGCTCCAAAATCAAATGTAAGCCCCAGTAGGGAATTATTGAAGTTTTATTACACTAATATTAAACCTGGGCTCCAAGGTCTCTTTACATTTGACTTGGTACCTGAGACCACGGTGCTGAACAGTATTTTGAATATCAAATCTAAGTCTTTCAGTTCCGACAAATTAAACATTACTTTGCTTCGTATGTGTTGTCCATTTATTGTCCCTTATATAACTTTCATAGTGAACAGATGTATTTTGTTTTCTTATTTTCCCTCTGTGTGGAAGCGAGCATTTGTAACTGCCCTACCTAAAGTGAATCAGCCAACTGAAATGAAGCATCTTAGATTTATAAGTATTTTACCTGTACTGTCAAAGGTGCTCGAAAAAATTATCCATTTTCAGTTGTGGTCTCATATTCAGTTGAACGGTATACTTCCTTCTCGGCAATCGGGCTTTAGACCGAATCACAGTTGTACTACTGCTTTGGCGGATGTGACGGATGATATTCTTAGGACTCGTGATAGGGATCAACTGACGGCACTTGTATTGCTTGATTACTCCAAAGCCTTCGATAGTTTAAATCATGAAATCCTCCAGGCAATTATGCATTATTCTGGACTTAATATTACTGCCGTTAATTTGATTTCTTCCTTTCTTTGCGGTCGTACGCAACAAGTTGTGATTGATGGTGTGACCTCGACACCTCTACCTCTTACCACGGGCGTGCCCCAGGGCAGCATCTTGGGACCACTTCTCTATACTCTCTATACTTCCTGCTTCTGCAATTACCACATGTACGCGGATGATACTCAGATATATTATTCCTTTAATTTTGATGATCTTGCCTTGGCAAATGAACGAATAAATTCTGATCTCTCTAAAATTTATAATATGTCCAATATTCATTTGTTAAGCATTAATCCTTCTAAATCATCTGTCATTCTCTTTGGTAGAGATAACATTAGGGAGGTGGTTATGGAACTTTTAAAGATCACGATGGGTGTTGAGGTCATACCGTTCTCTGATTCGGTTAGGAATCTCGGCTTGATTATGGATAATAAATTTCGATTTAAAGAACACGTGACTGGACTGCTGCGGAGAGCATATGCATCTCTAAAGATTATATACTCTGTCAGGCACTTTTTGCAGACCGCTACAAAAATAATGTTATGCGATTCTCTAGTTCTATCGTTGTTTAATTTTGGAGATGTCGTTTACGGTCCTTGCCTGGACAGTATCGAGGTGAGGAGGATTCAAGTCGTGCAAAACTCGTGTCTGCGACTTATATACGGTATCCGGAGAAGGCATCGCGTGTCGCACAAGCTTGAACATGCTGGTTGGTTGAGTATGTATGACAGACGCCGTTTACATATATATAATAATAATAATAATAATAGACTTTATTGGCACAATTCAACAAAAAAAAATACACTTTCAAATAATACATTTATGCCAAACGGCGAAGTTCAGTTCGCGCTTTGTTGCCAAAACGCGATCTGCTCTTCCACTTAACCGCAGAAAAAAAAAACAGAAAGAAAAAATTAAAAAAATAGAAAAACAACAAAACAGAGAACAACTAAATTATTGTCATTACAGTAATAAATTACAATTATAATAAGCTCAACAAGACAAAAGTTTTGGAGAAAAACGAAGATAAACGAGAATGAAAGAAAATAAAAGAAAAATGCGACGAAACGACCCAGGCGCGCAACACACCGACGACCCCCCCCCCCCCCCCCCCAATCCAACCGGTCTACAAACCAAAACTATTGCCGAGCCAACAGATCGCGTCTAACAGACAGCCTGAATTGAAACGCATTCATACTTCTAACAGTTTTTGGAATTGTGTTGTAAATTCTGGAAATATTAAAAACAAATGATCTCTCAAACAAAGCTGTCCTATGATATGGCGGTGTGATTAAAGATTTTCTCCGTATATTAATATTATGTACGTCTGACCTATATTTTATCTTGTTATATAAATATGCAGGTTTCTGTGAGCCAATGATGTTATGAAAGAATATACTTGCATGCAAAAGACGTCGGTTGGCCATGTTCAACCAATTTAATTCTTTTAATTTGTGCGAAATATGATGCGTCCCCCGCACACCGCATATCATCCTCGCACACGAATTCTGGACATATTGCACCCTGCGCGCGGACCGCGAGTCCATACAAAAACCATATAAAACATCACAGAATGTGAAGTGAGACAGAACCAAGGAATCACACAATAACTTTATTAAGTGTCTATCTAAGATGTGCCTATTAAGAAAAATTTGCTTTAACATTCCAAAAGATTTCCCTATGCAATTTTTAATGTGTGTTCTAAATCTCAACTCATCATCAATGATGACACCCAGATTCCTAGCCTCCCTGACACAGTTCAATCTCTCGTTATTAAGGCGCACGTCCAATTGATCCGTTAAACTGTCTCGCAACGATGATTTACAAAATAACATCAAAATCGATTTTTTTGGATTCAGAACTAAGCAATGTTTTAATGATTCAAGATTTAAAAAATGCAAATCATCATTTATACGAGAGCAAGCCCAACCTATATCCTCCGGCCTGAAAGAACAATAAATCTGAGTGTCATCAGCGTAACAATGCACCTTGCAGCGTGAAACGCAGGAGTGCAAATTAGAGGTGTAAATAGAGAACAGAAGAGGGCCGAGGATGGAGCCCTGCGGCACACCACTCTCCAGAATGCCTTCGCGGGAGCACTTATTGTTAATTCTGACAATTTGCCTCCTATCAGTCAAATAACTTTCAAAAAATTTAACAGCACCCTCACCAAAACCGACATATTGCATAATTGACAGTAAAATTCGATGATTTAAGCAATCAAAGGCCTTACTGTAATCCAAAAGTATTAAAAGAGTGGCAAGACCCTTATCGCTCGCTTCGAGAACATCATCAACTATGTGTGTTAGTGCCGTGGAGCAGCTGTAATGCTTCCTAAATCCCGATTGGTATGCAGGAAGAATATCATATTTGTTTAAATGCTGAATAATCTGAACACAAATTACCCTCTCCAGCACCTTGGAGAGAACCGGCAGTATACTGATTGGACGCAAGTCCTTAAAGTCCGTAGGTCTGGAGACCTTAGGCAGTGGAATAACGTAAGACATCTTCCACGCATCAGGCACAAAATTCTCTAATATACAGGAGTTAATTATATTTGTTATATATGGCGATAAAATGTTATAGGAAAGTAGCAGCATTTTAAGTGAAACATCATCTACGCCCACCGCATTACTTTTAAGCGATTTTAAAATTTGCCTGATTTGCTCCGGAGCAGCCAAATTAAACGCGAGTTTGTTAAAAAATTGAGTTTTTTGGTTATTGCTATAAAACTGGACAGTGCTGTCCACGTTCACCGCATGACAATTCGGCACACAATTTATAAAATAATTATTCAGCAATTCCGGATCATTTAAGTGGTTTGGAATTTCAGAAATATTTCTTACTGGGGCGATTTTGAAATTTGACAATTCCTTCCATAATGACTTGTATCCACAATTCTTAAGTGTGTGCCTGAGATACGCCCTCTTCTCGAGGTGAACAGCCTTAGTGACGAAATTTCTCAGTTGTTTATAATACTGAAAATGTGCTGGACTTCTCGATGACTTGAACCTGCGCAGCGCCCCATCACGCAGTCCCATCATAAACCTGAGATTATCAGTTAGCCAAGGATTGTGTTTTTTCTTGACGCTAGCAATTTTTATTGGTGCATGCTTGTCAAATACATTCGTGATTAAAATATTAAATAACGTTATTTTAGAATTTACATCATTCAAACGAAGTATATCATCAAAAGGGGCATTCTCAAGATCCATGACGAAACCATCATAATGAAAGTCTCTGAAACTTCTAAATGTTCTAAGTTCTGCTTTAGTTTTAATCCTAGCAACGGGCAATATACAAAAGATCAACTCATGGTCAGTTATTAACCGTCCCACGTTCATCACCCCACAATCTATAACATTTAGGTCTCGAGAACAAATCATAACATCAAGCAAGGACATCCTAGAAAGAGAATATCTAGTGGGATCACGAATTACCTGCGTCAGGTCCAACTCCTCCAGTAAGGAACAAAACTTTATAGTATTCGTATTGTTAATATCCAGCAGATCAACATTCATGTCACCGGTACAAACTAAGCGTTCACACTCGAGAAGAATAGCAGATAAGGCATGTTTCAATTACAAAATTATGATGTATAAAGCCCCTGCTTATCTTCATGATAAAATAAGCTACCGAACTGATGTCCACAACATCAACATTCGTAGACGGCATTTATTGACTGTTCCCCGCCACAATAAAGAAATATTTAAGCGTTCTTGGTCGTACAATGTTGCTAAGTCTGTGAACGGTATACTTGCATCCAGCTTCTCCCTGCCATTCAAGGTTTTCAGAGCCTGCGTCAGGCGACAGTTGAGCCTTGATGCTTTCAGTGGTCATGTCAACGGTCTGCATTGATGGAACTACATTTTCTGTCTGTCTCTGTCTCTTTTTCCTTCCATCTTGTCTCTTTTCCTTCTTTTGCTGTCTACCCTTTCTCTGTGCACCATGGGTTTAGTTTAAGTTTAGGTTAGTTTAACCAGGGCTGAATGGAGCATCAGTCTCTGGATCAGTCCCGAGACTGAATTCAGTCCTTTTGTTCTTTTTTTGCAGTCACTCAATGTATTGATAATTTTAGATGGAATTGTGTTGGAACAATAAATGATTTATTATTATTATTAAAACCCTACGTGTCCTTGCCTAATATGGATTCCCTATAAAATTCCATGAAAACTGATATACTACATGATGTGGTGTTGACCAAGCAATGTTGAGATATTGATATTTTTGTGCCATTATGGACCCAAATTTATGACGCTACTGACGCATACTGACCAAAGCCACCTAAAATTTATTTCTTGAAATAGGCTCACACACTGCTGTATTTTTGAAATCTATAAATAATTTTATCATAATACTTGAGATAGGTAAGTTATGCAAAACATAATTTTTCTCATAAATTTCAAATGGAACACCATGTATAGGTATTATTTGTACAATTGATGGTCATTTTACTAAGCTTTTTATTGATGTGGATATTGTGAAGTCGACCAGAAAAGTTTCGACAGAATGTACAATAAATGAATTATAAAATGTAGAGTTTCGTTAGTATTTTACATTATTTTTGACGATCTCCCCTATTTTGTCACCCAAAACTCCAAAAAAGGTCTGCATTTTGTTTCTATAAAATATTTAGCAAATGAAGTTTTCATTAACACAAGAAATCCCATTGCAAGATTATTTCTTAAAGATAATATTTTCTTCCATGGCACTCCATGTTTGAACATTATGCCAGACTTTAAAAATACATTATACATTTAAGAATATAACCAACAAGAAACAATTATACAATAAAATTTGTTGTCTTTATATTGATACCAATTTGCAAATACAAAATATAAACATTATTGTGTTTTGAGCAACAGAATAGGGGGAATTCGCCAAAATAATGAAATTCAAAAATTTTGATGTTCAATCGTAATATCTGCCGAAACTATCAGTAGTAGACCTGGCAATATCTACATCAATTAAAAGCTTAGTTAACTGACTGTCAGTTGTGCAAACAATATGCATAGTATTCTATTTGAAATTTTTGAGAAAAAATCCCTTTTGCATAACTTAACCACCTTGTATAATCCTAAGTATTATGGTGAAAGTATTTACAGATTTCACAAATACAGCAGTGTGTAAACCCCTTTCAATAAAAAATAATTAGGTGGCTTGGGTCAGTGGACACCGGTAGAGTCATAAATTTGGGACCATAATGACACAAAAATGTCAATATCTTAACAGTCCCTATTCGAACCACATCATGTAGTATATCAATTTTTATGAAATTTTATGGGGAATCGAAATCACGCAAATACTTGTGGGGTTTCCATTTAAAGAAATAGAACTTTGGTCTGGTACTCAGTATATGAACATCCTGTATATCATAAATGATTTTACGATATGCTCCATGTCGTTCCCCACATATATGTATAAAATTTCATGTTGATATCTTAAGCAGTACCTACCAGAGATATGAACCGATTATACACTAAATCCCCACCCGGTATATAGGGGACGATGGCAGCTCGCCGCGTTGAACAGAGCAGAATAGGGAAGCAAGAGGCGGTTACGTTCAAAACTGAACAGAGAAGAGTTGCTAAAGAAAAAGGATAGTAGATTTTAGAACGATGAAAGGCCGGCGCTGCCCAAATGAACAAAGTTGATCGAAGGAAAGCATGTAAACCTGTCGCGGCGAAAGAAGAACCTGTCACGTGGTCGCTCGTGCGCACTTTAGAGAACTATTTATTTGCACATTTACACACACAACAGCATAAACATGTAAACAATAAAGGCCGACACGACACTGCAGCTGACAGCAACATCGGACACCCCCTTCCTACGTAAATTGTTTTTTCGCACAGAACACGTGACAGGTTCTTCTTTCGCCGCGACAGGTATACCCATATACTACCAACCACAGGCAATGAATAGGAGACTATTTTTTTACTGTAGTACAAAATGCCTGCATAAAATTTGCATAGCACTTCACACGCTATTTTGTTGCATATAATTATTGTTACAGCAGTAGACAAAGTCTGGAATAATTCATTAAATTCGCGCTTTGCCCAGAAAAACTGTGTTTTGTCCAAGTCAAGTAAGACAAAATGCAAATACGTATTTGAACTTATGCATGGTACCCTCTATATAGCAGGGCGACCCTCTAAACGCGCATGCCCAGTAATAACCATGTGTTTTTCAAGCAAATAATCTTTGAAGAGAATAATGATATATATAATAATAAACGCTAATAGCACTTATAACGCTCCGGGATCAACAGAAAAAGTGCCGAAGCCGTATGGTTGCACAAGCTGCTGACAAATGCCTGGTAACTATGGTAGGTCTTCTGCCTAATATGCCTCAGACAGAACGCAATTTGTCTAGACAGAGCTCGAAATATTAAATACATGAATGTTATTCGGCTATTGTCTAAGAACCTTATAAATTTCGGGTTTTGGCTAACCGAAACGTATGGGACGCCGTTTGGGTCTTTAATCGTCCATTTAAGGATATCCTACAGATGTTTTTAAATCGGGAATTATCCCACAGATATTTTTAAATATTTAAAAATATCTCACAGATATTTTTAACTCTATAATTACGGATATCTACTAAGCATTTTGATATCCAAAATTGTGGCGCCACCTATAAGGCGAAAGATTCAATAATTCAATTACACCATCCTTTACATGTTGTAATTGTTATCCAATTTAGAGTAGCAAGTGGAAGGCTACATTTTTTTATATCAAACCATGCAAGTAATATCCATAAATAATTATTTCTATCTACCAGATATTGTTAAATCGACATAAATATCTCGGAGATATCCATAATTCATTATTTAAAAATATCAGCGAGATATAAATATTTATTAATGCATATCTCACTCATAGTTTTAAATATTTGAAAATATCTATAGCATATTTTTAAATCAAATCAATTTTTGCTTAGCTTTGACTTTAGCACGTATTGCTTAAAGAATTACATACGAATCCAAAGTGAGCAAAAATAGTATTGGTTTCAGGATATCCCACAGATATTTTCAAATATTTAATGCTATCAGTGAGATATCCACAAACAATTATTTTTATCCGACAGATATTTTTAAATCAACAATTTTAGATATGGGGCGGTAATTTTTAAATATTTAGAATTATCTGTAAGATAGAATTAATTATTTATGAATATCACTTGCCAGTTTTGATATCCAAAATTGCAGCGCCCTCTAATTTCCAGGAAGTAAGCTTAGTTGTATTTATGGTCTAGTGTAAATCTGACTTACGCGCTCTCCCGCTTTAAATCTCCAGCCTGCGCGCGGTCGAGTTTTCTGTTTCCCCAGGACTTGTGCCTCGGTAGCACTCTGATTGGTGAAACTTTTGTGTTCGTGTTCGGCAATAACTGACGTTTCTTACCGAGGATAGAGAGGACGGCTAAATTATCAGTGATTTTATAATATTATAAAATCAGTGCTAAATATCGTAGGAAAAACCAACGTTGTCAAGCTTCTCCAATTCCAATGTGCAACGTTGCATTACGTCGTTTTCATTTGTAGGGCAAGGGAAAAAATACCTTTCCCTTGCCCTAAGAAACTATAAGCTTGAAAATTACAGACGGCAAGCATTTTGCCTGGAGGGCAAGGAAAAAATATGACTAAAAAAGTCATCCCCAGCGGGTTTGCACCCCAAGCTACCTGAACCGCTAACTTCATGTGTAATCCCACCATTAACCAAGGCTCTTGTATGAGCTACTTGATGGATATTTACACATTGGAAACGCTTGGCAACGTTGGTACTTCCTGGGATATTTATCCCCGGAAGTGCCTGCGTTGTCGCCGCCGGCAGTCAGCAAATTTACTTTTCGTTGCCGGCGCTGGTTTTGCCGTTGACCGTTATTAATATTTCAATCAGGGATCCCTGATTTCAATATTATTCGCACCACTTATTGGCAATAACCTGAACGCTGAGGGCAAGGAAAAACATGATTTAAAAAACTGGATGCGTGGTCGCCACTCGCGATAGAAGTGAATCTTCAGCGTTTTAGAGGAATGCAAATTTTGTAGGGTAAACAGATGATCGGAGTATAATGCAATACAGGGTGATCTATAATGAGTGTAACAAACTTCTAGGGTAGATAGAATACTTAAAAATAATGCGAAAAACCTTAATCAACGTATGTCCAAAAATGCCGGCTAAGCGAGATACAAGGTGTTGAAATTTCTTTCAAAAATGTAATTTTTTTAATATCTGGAAAACTACCGGACCTATTCATTTGGAATTTTGGGCATAATAATTCCTTGAAGTTATTTACTAATTTATAAATTTTGAGTTTTGTACTCTCACCAGTGGCGCCACTACAAGGTGGGGAGACCACATTTATTACCGAAACTATGTTTCGCTACTGACTTACATAGATATGTTGCAAAATATTAGAACCTTTGTTTTATTTACAAGAAAAAATCTCTCTTTTGTTTTTTGCGTTCGAGGCATAGTTTCAGAGAGAAATAATTTTGTGTAACACGGTGCATTAGTCCGAGATTTTAAAAACGAAATTGTCAATCCATTCTTTCTAATAGTAAAGTGTTGTACATATCGAATTGGCGTGTAAATACTCGAGAATAGCACAAAACAGCTGAAAATAGTAGGTAACGATACAAGCAGATATTACATTTTTGTAAGAAATTTCAACATCCTGTATCTATTTTTGTAGCCATTTTTGGACACATATTCATTAGGGATTTTCACAATATTTTCACAGTATTTACACGCCACTTCAATATTAACAACGGTTTACTGTTCACAGGGATTCTGCAAGTGACAAATCGACTGCTCTTTCCAGCTGTTACATTTTCAAAAACAACTTAAAATACAACTTAATTTCAGAAATATTTTAAAACGGATGAGTACAGTACATATAATAACAGAACTTATGTCTTGTTTAGACCAGATCATTATTATTTTGACGTTTGAGGTTAAGTTGTTTATTTCTCCGGCTAATTTATTGTTTAATCTTTATTTAATAGGGGGTTTAAGAATTTATTTATATTTAAAAAGTGTAAAATGGAAAAGAAAGTGTTAAAAATTAGTGTTATTAAGGACTTCTATGGACGATTTAAACCATCTATTGCGCCGGTTCTAGCGCCGTAAATTACAGTAGTTTGTTGCATTTTGGTTTTAAACAAAATGACTGCATAAATAAATGCTTTTACAAGACAAACACCGAAAAAGCTTCATAGTAATTAGTGCTGTACGGATCCATAAATTTTGACGGATCCGGATCCGTTTAGAAAAAACCCGGATCCGGATATATCCGGATCCGGATTTTATTATAAAATCCGGATCCGGATATCGGATCTCTGGATTAGGATCTTGAATCCGGATCTTGGATTCGGATCGTGGTGTCAGATCCGGATCTCGCTATCTGGTTCTGAAAATTACGTTGTTTTGTGAAGACAGTATAGTTATTACTTAATAAAAATGAAAAAAAATAGAAAGTGCATTGGGAAATAGGTGTAATAGAGAGATATAAAATTTGCAACAAAATATTTAATTTCATTCTAAAAACAAATATGCCCTTATATCCTGCTAATATTGTCTTAAAAAATATATGTACCTTAAATATATTAAAGGGGCCTACACACGATCAATAATATGCCGGGTGACCAAGAAATCAAGCTCACCCCTATATCATTTTTGTTCCTTAAGGTACCTATTAATTTAAAATTTGGTGTCCTTCAGACAAAAAATTTAACTTAAATAATTTTTTACTGAAAATTAGATTTTGTATCTAGATACAACAAAAAACGTCAATTTGGGATTCAAATCATCAACTAAATTTAAAATTTCGAAAGTTTGGGAATAAGAATTTTTTAATGGAACCAGAGTGTCTCATGGTAGTACATATTGCAATGAAGCATTTTTTTACATTTTGATACAAAACGCGACGTTATTATTTCATAAATAACTCCCAAAACATTTGCCAAACAACAATAAAAAACGCACTCAAAATTTCACCGCTATTATTTATGTGATTGATAGAAAAAGCCGCCACAAAGCTGATACAGCCACCGACCAAAAAGTCGGCTTTCCATTGTTCTTTGATGCAGCTTCTAATGCCGACGCTACCCGCTGGAACTCAAATAAGGAAATAACAGCACCAACCCAGCGAAAAAGATTCCAAATCCGAGATCCGGCTCCAAGATCCGGATCCGAGATCCGGCTCAAAGAACCGGATCCGAGATCCGGATATCACTTACCTAAATCCGGATCGATCCGGATACGGATTTCGCTGTCTGATAAATCCGGATCAGATCCGGATCTAATCCGGATTTTAAAACGATCCGGATCTGACGTACAGCACTAATAGTAATCGCCACATATTGATTTAATGTTAAGAAATCAGGATGAAAGGTAAAAATAGAATGTGAAATGCAAGGTCATCTAAGCTCCATTTAAAATGCATTGAAAAATTTTATCCCACTTTTCTCTTAGGACAGCCGATAGCGTTTTAAATTTCGCGCTCTGATTTTACCGTTACACTAATGGACTCTATTGCATAATTAAAAAATGAAATTTCGGTAGAATTATGTATCATTTCGGTAGATCGGTAGATAACATATAAAATCGGTAGATCTACCGAAATTTCGGTAGGGTTGGCAACACTGTGGAGCCGCGCGACCGATTTACACCAGCCCAAAAGAAAATAATAATTATATCTTTAGCCTTATAGGTGGCGCCACAATTTTGGATATCAAAATGCTTAGTAGATATCCGTAATTATAGAATTAAAAATATCTGTGAGATATTTTTAAATATTTAAAGATATCTCGCAGATAAAAATAATCATTGTTCACTGTTTGATATCCAAAATGATTTAAAAATATCCGTGAGATATTTTTAAATATTTAAAAATATCTGTGGGAAATCCCCATAATTCCAGATTTACAGACATCTGTAACATATCCTTAAATAGACGATTAAAGACCCAAACGGCGTCCCATAGAAACGTGTTTCGTTCGTAGTAACTACTCATCATAAATAATAATGTTTCAACAACTTCAAAGTTGGAAAAGCTTTCGTACTGGAAAAACAACGACTAATAATCCACCTAAATAGTTTTGCTGATGCTCGTTTGATTCAGAACAGACGTTCCCTCTGCAGGAAAGCACTTTCTCTTATGTTTATTTCAGTCATGTAATGTAAACTCCCAGAGCATAAGCGTACTAATAATAAATTTATTGGAGCTTAATAAACTTTGCAGCGAAGGACTTCGGTATTGCTAAACAAGGCATTTTAAGATAACAGTGGAAACCATGTTTTTCTATTATTACTGGGTTTTCCAATTTGTAGAGTGACGTATTGAAGCTAACAGTGTGGTTCAATGCCTAATAAATTTATGGGGTAATTGAAGCAACATCAAAGTGAGCGCTGATACCCAAATAAAATTAGTCAAATCAAATTCCTTATAAATTTATTAGGAATTGGTGTTTGGACACATCAAACACATGCTAACTAAAATGTATCGTTCTAACGAACTTTAAATTTCGATTTTAATTAATACAAATCCACCTGGTTAAATTTGGTAAACAATTGGGCAAAGTTGGCGATTGTTTAATACCATTTTTATTTCGGATAGGAAATAATATAGAAGTATTAAATTTCTTATATTATGTAAATATTCGCCAAAAGATTGTTAGCATAATAGTCATACACTTAATTATTAAGCAAAATCAAACAAAATTTGAAACGCAAATTTAGAACCTATTCCTAATCAGCCGAATTTGAAATTTTCAGAATATATAGTTTAACAATAAACAAATCAAATAGGAGGGCGAAATTTTTGATTCATGTTTTAGATTTTCACTGACAATAAGATGTGGAAACTGAAGTCGCGAAATTCAAAATTCACCTAATTGACCTAATTTTTCTATTATGTAATTTTGAACGTATTTTTTGAAAATATTCAAAAACAAACCCAGGAACTTGCAGAAAAGTGAAAATATTTGTTCATTTTGTTTCTACGTGAACGTAAGTACCACTTCATAAACTGAATCAACGAATCTGGAAATATTCTCTTAACTAATCTGTTTTCGTCTGGCCTGCGTCCTGGGACTCCCTATTTTTTATTTATTTATCGGATAGTTAGCTTATTAACGACAGATTTCTTTTGTTACTTCTAGACAGGGCCGTTCTTCTGTCTCCATTTAATCGAGTGATTAGCCCGTTAGGGCCATATAATAATCTGGAACGAGCGAAGCTTTTGCTCAATTCTAGGAGCCGTGTTTCAGGCTCGTCCGGCGTGCATTCTGAGGTAGATTAGGTCGTATTTCCTGAAGGCAGGAACATCAAGTAACATCAAGATTCACTTTTGTCGGGTTAGGTATGGAATCTACGAAGCAACACCCTTCAGAACCACCGCGTTACAGATAAGTACGTAGTATAAACCAAAGACCGCTGATTACAATAGGGTGAGGACCGGTAAACATAATCTGAAAAACCCAAGACGCTAGGAGCATGGATGGGGCTAAATACTAAGCTGACTGGTCTACTTCCATTTTCACGCGCTTTAATAGACTGTTAAACTTCATGGAAAATAAGCAACAGGCGTAGCTCAGGGCCAAAATAGGCAAGGAGTGTTTCTCGAATTCTTTTCTTTTTTCTTCTAAAGTTTATTGTAATTTACAGAATTTTGCATTCGATGTGTTGTGTTCGGTGTCCTGTCATGAAAGGATTTTTTTAAATCCTCGATTACTAATGAACTAATGAAAACAAGGGAGTAATAGCACGCTAAAACGTTGAATATCTCTGCACTGGGATATAAATTAACTCCATGCTCCTAGCGTCCTCTGTTTCAAAATATGCGAGCGGTAACCGCAGGAGGACACAGATGGCCAACGGCGAATACGTAATTATGTCGCTTTACCCTCACCGGCAGACATATTTGATTGCACAAGAATTGAAGAATCAGTCAGCTTCAACCACCAGGTGGTTGGACAATGTTGAATATATTATTGGTAGCAATGGCACTTGCGTGAAAACGGTAGCGGTGGGTATATCAGAAGATCGCACGGCGGAACGAAAAATTTTACTCAGGAGCGGTTAGAAAAGTCAGTCTGTCCAGTTTACACGAATATATCGAATATATACAGCGGTGTTACGGGTTTCGGTCGGTCGGTAGGTCGGTTGGTTGGGTCGGGCCGAATCGGGTACGGACGGCCAGCATAATCTTAGACGCTGGAAGTACTGGTTCCAGCTGATGGCTGGGCGGCCGAACACAGAAGATCTTCCTTTATAACGTTAGCGGGTGGCTGTTTCTGCGGTGTTCTTAGAGATTTCCCGGGGAGGAAGATGTGCCTGCTGCACCGTAAGTGATGTTAGTCCATCGCGTCACGTGGATGTTGTGTGCAAATAATATCATCCGAGTCCCTTCCAGCTCGCTTGTCTTCTGTTTTACCTATATGGCTAGCGCTTACCTACTTCTCTCACAGAAATTCTTCCGGCAAAATAAAAAGTACTCGTCAAACTACTGTTGATAATTTAATTCATATGTATAAAATCTTATAAACCGTGATGTTTTTGACAGAATGACAGAGAGAAAAGTTAGCCCTAACTATTAGAGCTATAATAAATTATGTTATTTACCTTTTACTACCATGACAAACGTTGCAAATTTCGTATTTTTGATTGTAAAATGGTTAAAAATCGAGTTTCCCATGTGCGTATTCTCATATTCGTTCAATTATCTAGCAGAATTAGACCCGTGTCTTTTATTTTGTCTCGATAAATTCATGTTTTGCAAACCCATTTTTGTTGCCTAACGGCAATTTGACTCAAAAAACTGTCAGTCAACAGTTTTATTCCTCAAATTGCATGGCAACAAAATTTCGTTAAAAGCAGAAATTTATCCGGAAAAATAAAAAGCACTCGCCTTGTTATATTTGATTATTTTTCGAACCGATATCAGCCAATCAGATCTCTGGGTTTAGTAAAGTAAAGTAAAGCTTGTATTATTTCGAATATACAAAATCGATATTACTACCAGTAACTTCACTAGGCATCCGTATAAATAATTTATTGTTCTGTCTTTAATTATTTATCTGGCTCTTTTCCATTGGCAGTACAAACAGATCGCGCTGACAATATTGTTTAAATTAATAAAATGATTATTATAGGTACTTATATTAGTTTCTACTTTTTTACTCAAAAATAATCAAATCAGATACAATACAGCAATCGTCAGACGTGATGGCGAGCAACAGAGATGCGCAGTTGAGTAATCCCCACTATTCATCCACTACGCTCTCGACCGGGATTGGTCTTCGGTGGACGCACGCAACTGTCAGTGGCGCACGATTAACTTTATAATAAATTAATCTATAGTCCAGGGAACCTCGCGCCACTGCCTGAAACTAGGGCGTGGCCTTGCCTGCGCGGGCTTTCGCCATCACGTTTCACGATTGCTGTACGCACTTCGAAAATTTTCGGGTTATACGTCGCGGTCGGATTATTTAAACTGTCAAATTGGCACTCTTTGTTACTATGCAACAAGTTATCGACATAAAACCCGACAATAACTACTGGTTGTGTTCGGTAATTACTTTATTTGAAACGTTACAATGTTTCCAAATTGGTAAGATAATGTGGAATATCCATTGAGAAAACGATTTGTTTCCCTGATATAAAATTTATTTGTGAGAATTAAATTCATTATTTGGATTTGAGCATTTAAATGTTTAATGGGGCGAAATAAGTGGTTTATTTGTTTAATTCAAATATGTGCATATTCATAAGTATATATTATATTACACATTATAACTGAATTTACAAATAATATGTTCAGAAACGGGCTTTAGTCTAAAGCCACGGTTTAGCCACGGTTCGTTAGGACAGTCCGCTAGCGAAAAGTCGACGAAATTCCGCTGCAATAAAATCTACTCAATGAATTTCAAAGCACCCGGTTTCTTAGACAGCTGAATTCCTCGCGCGGTACTTCATTTTAGTTTGCGCACGCCGAATTCATCTGTTGCTGCTAGATATTTTCGCAATTGTCAAACGCAATTCGGTTCAACCTTGCAATAACATGAAGTTTACAAATGAGCAAGACGAAGTTGAAACATCTCAGTTGAAACTCTGAAGTATTCTCGAAATTTTACGTCGTTTCCGAAGTGTTCTTTCTACCGATAGCTTATACTCCACTTTCGTTGCCCTACTAACAAACAATTGGCTTACTTCCATGTTCCTTTTCTTATCAGTCAAGACAAAGTGCGAGTAGTTCCTCCTCCGCTTCTTCGTCTAAAAGTACAAATGCACAAAAAGTGTGATGCTGATGCCACACATCTTGTTAGTGCCGCGTATACATATTATGAAACTGAACGATTTTCGACTCGCAACAGTACCTATTCTAACAATCCATGTCCGCACCGAAAACAATAAAATCTCGAGCGGATTTTCGTCTGCTGATAGTCGCGGACTGTCCTAACAAACCAAGCCTTAATGCCTGTAACAATATAACAACACTTAACCCTGGAAAGGAAATCTATACCATTCACATAAGGCGAACAAGAAGTCTCGAACACATGAAAAATCTCCCAAAATAGTTTTTCCTACACAATTGTTAATTATTTAATAAAGCGTTGCTAAAACTGACCATTTCCAAGCGCGTTGAACATGATGATCAATACCATCAGCGATGCGTAACACGCAGAATCATGGAAAGTTTTTTGGTAATCAATTGAATAAATTCACTTCAAAAGTCATTATTTGTTGATTAAACTTGAACTCTTGAATTCTTAACTTCGTCATCTGCAATCACTTTTGCACATCACAACTCACAAATTTAAGAAACCACAGAACATCAAGCAGATATTGCCACAAATAGATACATAATGAATATAATGGCAGCCACCCAGGGTAGGTGAGGTGGGAGAAGTTATGCATTCCTATTAAATGAGATTTGATTAAATAACATTAGTTGACTTTGTTTGCAAAATAAAAAGTGCATAAAAAATTAAGTACCATTCTATGTTTTATTTTTATGCAGAAGTTATAAAAGCAACCCTTTGAGAGTAATACGGCTTGCGACTTCGTAATAATTTCTCCAGCATTTTCACGTGCGGCACAGCAATGAAACTGCAGTAACACTGCTAAATAAAACAAACGCGAAAAAAATGACCGATAAACTGGAATACCCAACAAATTCTATGTCTATACATAAATAATGTAACATTATTCTCATTCCTTACAAATTACTTCACACAACAAATTATTTTTCTAAATCCAGCAGAAAGAAGAAGTAAGAAAAGGGTAAGATTAAATCAAAAAATGAAATTCTTAATTCATCGAGGCTACGTAACCTAACGAACTCGATAAGATGCCAATTTTGAAAAATGACAAAAGTGCAAACAAAGAATGAAGATAACGAATCAGCCGCACAGAAAAATATTCTTAAAAAAAACTAACAAACAAATATTTCGTTATTTCTCATTTAATCCTTTGATGTTACAAACCGCCCCGATTGATATTCACAAGAAGATACTGTGTATTGTGTAACCTCTTTCTTTCCTTAGAAAACAAAATAACGAGCAAGGTGCTCCAGTAGCACAAAACAAATGCACAAGTACCCATTACCGATAATGCTCAAAATATTTAAAATTATGTGCACTTAAATCGTACCCAAAAATAATGTACTCATATGTGCGTTGTATATTAGTAGTGTGTAATTTATGGCCGTAACTGAAACACTAATCAGAATCAGTATCTAACAGCAACAAAACGCAACACGAAAAAGCAGTAGTACCTAATCCAAGCAATTTCTATGTCAAATTGAACTTTTTTGAGCAGTCCTAAAATAAACATAACTGGTAGATACGTATTTTTATATTTTATGAGCAGTTTTCAATTTAAATTTCCGCTTCCTCTTTATCGATTAAAATTCCAAGCTTCATTAAAGTACCTTTTATAGGAAACGTGCTTTCCTTATTCCAGACGATTTATCGTGCTTTTGAGCTTTGATGCAATACGGCAACAGGAAATGAAAGCAGGATCTACGTGAGTTAACCTGATTCGAGTAAAAATACTACCCGAGCTCAACTCATCAAGGGTGCATTTTCATTAGGCGTCCCAGGAGGGTTCTATGATGCATGCGTTCTAAAAGCTCGGCTCTTAGCTGCATCTATAAGAATTTCATAATTAACGCCAGTCTTAAAATATAAATTTCATCATTTCAGAGATAGGTACATACTTCATTATTTTTTAAACCTTGCTTGCTTTCCTTTACGTACTTTTTGACACCTTTTTAGTTTATAACATGTATTTTGCCTCGAATCACAACCGTGCGGTATATAACATAGTAACATAGAGTCGTGACGAACCACCCCAGACAAAATAGCCTACCGACCCTACCCACATAATAACTCAATACAAAATAGCCCCGATAAAATTAATAGCTCGCTGGTAAAAAAGGATCATGACGCCATTGTAAGAAAAGAAAAATTTGATATATTTTGTAAAATTAATAAATAAACCGACAGGTTAAGAATAATATTATTTTTTCGCTACTAACACAAACAGATTATGTTTGTATACCTACTATGCGACACAACTTGATTCACACAATATTATATTTTTGCCTCTGGCATACAAGTAGTGGGAAATGGACTATTTCAATTTCAATTTCAATTTCAATTCAATTTGATGTCGTGGCGCGGCTAATATGAAAATAGCGATCACACTAAGGTACAACTGAGATATAGTGTTCTTACTTGTCGTATGTAATTAGACGAGAGCTTTCTATTTTGTCGATTATTTTTTTCATCGCCAAATTGACCAATAGAACTATTTCATTTGGGTCTAGAAGCGTGTATTATTTCGGTAATTTTTTCGATAATTTTGCTTGTTGCGAATTTGTAGGTGCATTTATAATGTATAATCTAGTTACTTTAGTACCTGCCAAACGTCAAATGAAGGGTATGGGGAAAGAACAAGATATGTCACATATTTCTTATTTTTTAGGGTCCCTATATTTAGAGAGTACCGCAATCTCCGCCATATTTACTCACAATAACAGCCGCCAAATTTGAATTGTGGCGGAACGTCAGAATGACATTTTGCTGCTGACACGGCAATCCGCCATATTTACTCACAGTTCTGAAACATAGTGGAGCTATTGATTGCGGTACTCTCTAAATACAGGGACCCTATTATTTTTGAGTTTATAGTGACATCTGGTATACTGCAGCGGTATTCAGCACTGGGTAAATTTGTTGGGGGAAAGAAGTGGGTAGGTGCAGATTTATTTTACAATTTCCAATCACTGGAAGGGAAAATAACAAGGAAAGTCCGCGCCCATTATGGAAAGAACAAGGAATGTCCACTTTGCATGCAGTGTTTTTTTTTTTATTTTTAGTTAGGTCACGGTGTGCTTGTCATTAAATTTATGTTTAGCAACTGTTAAAAGTTCAAACTGTCATTGAAGTATTAAGTTGACTGTTTGAATTGACCATGCCATCATTTAGGCACGTTGAATTTGGTACAAGTGAAGTGAGTGAACAAGGCAATCGTGAGAGCAATTTGTGCAAAAAAAGGAAGTCGGCGGGAAGAATGTCCGCTGTTATGAAGAAGCTGAGGCTTCAGATACATGAAGAAGGTGATCCTTGCCAATGTAAACGCCTTAAATGCTATGAAAATACCACATATGATGAAAGAAAATATATACTTAAAAATTTCAATAATCTACAAACACAAAATGCTCAGAACTCCTATTTGTGTGGCTTAATAAACATTATTCCTGTGCAACGTCATCGCAGTAGAAAACCAGAAGACGCAAATTTTCACCAAGCTTCGTTTTCTTACAAATTAAGGGTGCATAGAAAGGATTCTTCTGAGGATGTTTCCGTGTGTGCTCAAGCCTTCCGAGCAGTCTATGGTATAACCAAAGGAAAACTAAAGTATCTTCAGAAATCACTAAAAGACAGTGGTGTTGCACCGCAGGATCAACGGGGAAAACATAGCGGCAAACATCGAAAATTAAAACATGAATATTTTGAGGCTGTTTGGGGACACACAAATTCATTTAGAGCAAGACTATCTCACTATAGTTTGCACGATTCCGAGAAAAAATATCTCTCCGAAGAATTAAATATTATGAAGATGCTTGGAATGTTTCGAGAAAAGAATCATAATATAAAAATTTCATACGATACCTATAAACACATATTCAATACAAAATTCAACTTGTCATTCGGGTATCCAAGAACAGATACCTGTTGTTCATGTGATAAGTTTAATGCGATGTTAAGAACATTGTCAGCTGATGGAGATGCTGGGGAAATTAAGCAGCTCACCTCAGCCAATGACTTGCATAAAAGAAAGGCCCAAACGTTTTACGATAGGAAAAAGAATGCCCGCCTGAATGCAAAACGGCAACCTGATTTTCTTGCAATTGCTATGGACTTTCAGAAGAACATAGTACTGCCCAAAGTTTCTACGAATGATGTGTACTATCGAAGACAACTGTCAATGTTCTCTTTCAATATCCACGTTCTGCAATCAGCAGAATCAATCTTCTACACGTATCCAGAGACCATTGCTAAGAAAAGCCCAAATTATTACATTTTTTGTATAACTACGTTCCTGGTGAAGTGAAACATTTGCACATTTTCTGTGACGGTGCCGGCGGGCAAAACAAAAATTTTATTGTATTTAGGTTCATGCATTATGTAGTCCATGAAATGAAAAAGCTACACACCATTAAAATAACTTTTCCAGAAAGGGGCCATTCATATTTAGAATGCGACAAAAACATGGGAAACATTAATTTAAAAACTAAAATTGAAACTCCAGATGATTGGTATGAACTTCTGAAGGTGTCACGCATGAAACCATCATTTGCTGTAGAGGAAGTCACCCAAAATATGGTAATGGACTGGACTTCGTTTTTACAGAACTTGTATGTGAAAAAATGTACGTTTCCTGTACAAAAAACCAAGGAAGTTTTATGTGCGGTCGATCATTGTCGATTTATACTACACAGAGATACGTACAATGGTTCTTGGAGTCAAAGTGTAATCAAGGTAAAAATTCAGAAGGAAACAAAGTTACTGCCCAACGAATTCAAACTACCAGATAAATTATACAATGGTGAGTATAAAAACTGGCCTGTATGGTCGTTAAATACATGTTCGTGTTATTAATATTGCAGTTCTAATACCAATAAACAAAGAAAAGTTTAATTGCTGAAGCAATTTTGTGGTCCAGTTGCTGCTAAGTTTTTCACTGACTTGCCCCACGAATAACGGACATTCCTTGTTTTTTGCGCATTTCACATACCTTATGGTTAGTTTAGCTTCATTATCCGGTAGAGGGGAAGGATATTGTTTAATGTAAAAGTTCATTTAGAAAATAAACATATAGTATCATTTCTGTACTTAATTTGAGTTTGATACATAACCAAATTTTGATATTTTTGCGTAATTAACTTTAAAATTTGGTTTACTCAGCTGTCTGTCTGAAGGACATACCCTGTTCTTTCCCCGTGTCCTTCAAATATTCCCAACACATTTCTTTGTATGTGAATTAATTGAAATCAAATTTCGTTTTGAACTACCTTGCTTCGATTCAAAAAATAATCTTGTCAAATACAATTCGTGGTCTGGAATGTTTAGGTAATTTTACTCAAGCTGTTGCTTTTACTAACCACTCGTGTAAATTTGACAGAAGATCACTCGCGCAAGCGCTCGTGATCTTTTAACTGTCAAATTTACACTCGTGGCTACCAAGCAACGCAACAGCTTTCGTAAAATTTCCGACAATTTCAGACCACTTATTGTATTACTACAGAATAAATTTCTGTTTTGAACGAAATTTTGTTGTCAGGTAACGTCGTCATGGTAGCAAAAGGTAAGTAACATAATTATCGCTGTAATAGTTAGGGCTAACTTTTTCCGCCGTAATTTTGACAAAAACATCATCATAACCTTAGACAGTGGCGGCTCCTCAATAAGTGTGCTCGTGCGCGCGCACTGCCTACAAAAAACTGCTTTTAACCTTTTTTTGATAAGGTTCAAATTAAAGTTTAAAACTTTTTGAATCTCCAGCGTTTAGATAATAAATAGTACAAGCGCCAACCATCCCGCGTCGTCAGTTTCAAAATACCTAGCAGAGAATTACGTGCAAATGTGCAAATACATCCAACCGTCTGGCGTTCGAGTGTACCGTCTGGCGTATTGAAACTGTGAGCTTTTGGGTGTGGTACTCGTACATTCGATATGGGAGCGAGATCGGCAAAACTCGGCAAGACGTGGAAAAATTCGTCATATATGCTTTTAGTTTAGCTCGTATCCGTGTGCCTTTTCAGTACACACTTGGAAGTTGAAACTTGCGGTTGTGCTAAGCATATGCATAATATAATACGTGAATAGATACTTCTGCGGCGTTGTTTTTTGTTTACCATATTTAAGTTTGAGATAGCTCCTGGCTTTGCTTATAACTTGAGTAATTAGCAGTATTATCGTGTTTATTATGAAATAGAAATAGTAATTTTCTATTTCATCATGGATTTCTACCAAATAGTCAAGACAGAAAATATTAACTACATCGTGTTTATTATTTTTAAATATTGAAATTTCCAGTGGTTTAGTTTGTGGTGGTGGCGGTGGCGCGTAGTGATAGCGGCATAAATTCCGTTGACAATATTATTAAAATTAACTTTTTATTATTAATTGGACTTGAGCACAAAAATTGAAATAAAACGGTTAAGTAGGCCGACACCGGTTTTAAAAGTTAAAACTAAATCAAACTTGTGCGAAGAAAAAGGAAGGTCGGTCTTTCACCAGGCATTTCACCAGCAACATTTACAAACGAAACAAATGGATATGTGGATGTACGGTTAGGAATTCTCTTTTTTGTTTTCAATGCCTGTTATTTTTTACTCCAAATATGGATAAGAATTGGAGTAGTATAGGCGTTACTGACTTGAACCATTTGCATGAAAAAATAAGAAAGCACGAAGTGTCCAAAGCTCACTTGCAAGCTAATACAGAATTTGCATTCCAGATTCAAGTGAACACTTAAATATTGTGGAGTGAACTTTAACAAAGTGGTCGCCTGATTTTTGCATTTTTCAATATTATTATTGTGTTGTAATACTTACTTCATTCAGTTAAAAGTGAATATTGTTTCTAAATATATAATACAGACTTTTGACGAAAAACTTGAAATAAAACGAAATTGACGTCCTAAGCCTGAGCGAATTATCAAATACTTTTCGAAAGGTCGCGGTAAAAGTTGTGTGCGAAAGTTTAACCTTTTGGATTTGGGATTTTCGTCAAACATTGCGGTGAGTGAAATTTCTTGTTTTAAAATGTTTTAAAATGGCTTCTAAAGCACGTCATAAAAAATACGGGGAGAAACCGCCAGACCCCCACCCCCCCACCCCTTAACGGTGATTTCATCCAGAGCACTGCCAAGTTCTAAAGTCACGAGCCGCCACTGGCCTTAGATATTTTATACTTAGGAATTCAATTATGATTGATAAATGTACTACATATCAAAAGAAAATGCAATTAAATGAAATAAATAAAATTTGCGATCAAAAGTAAGAATTATCAACAAACACCAAAAATATCACAAAATGATGCCACCAAATCAAGTACTCGATCGAGTAAAAGGCCCTTTCAACCAGAAATTTTTTAACCAACATATAGAATTTTGTAGCGGTTCCGTTCCTACTGATGCCTGGAAGCTTGTCATAAAATTTTATGCATGTTCATTCGACTTGCCGCTGAATCCTACTATAGTAGGATGGAACGGTATGAATGTGTTTTGTCGCTCACTTGCCCGTCACAGCACGGCACAGCCAGTCCTGTCAAAATTCGGGTAGAATGAAAACAATGCAAATGAAGGGACAACCGCCCACTAGTACAGCACGGTATGGTCCAGAGCAAACGACGACGGAACGGTTTGCCCCGGTCTGCGACCCTTCCCGGCCGTCGCCGGGCGGTGCCGGTCAGCATCAACTTCTCCAGTCATGTCGGGCGCATGTCTGTTTTGCAATATTTCGGCACTCAGGGGTCAGAGACAGAGCACACAAAAAATTCTTCTCGTTTTCTTTTAGATCGTTAAATATGTAGCTTATGGAACACTCCAAGGTTTGCCCTCTTGATTAATGGAATGGATCCACATCATGCTCAGTTTTTTCTTCTTATTTTCTTGTTCTTCTGCTAGTAATGCGGTCACTACTATGACTTCTCCATCATCAGAACTGCTGCTGACACACATGGTGAATCTGTCTTGTGTTTACTTGGTGGAAAGTGCTGCTTTGCTGCGGCTCATTTCCAAACCGAATTTTTGATAAGGAATAATAATTATCAAAACGGTAATATATAACGTCGAAACTACATGCAATAGAAAAAACATATTTTTATGTAAATCAAGAAAGCAATATAAATATTCTTTTCCCAGGCTACCTGTTCGTGGAAACCTTGAAAACCTTGTTGGTCAACGGTTTTATGAAACCTGAAAATTTGTGTACTCTGAAGGGGAAGATTTTTGATGCCTGTCACTGTTTTTGGCGTGTAGTATAAGTTACATCAAAACGGTAACAAATCTATGATATGGCGCCGAGGAGATGTTCTGAAGTTTATAGCAGAAATCCCTGATTTCTTCTAGTTTCTCCTTTTTGATTTACATTTTAGTGTTATACCAAGACTTACTTTAAATAAATTGAATTTGAACAAAGAATAATGCATGTTAACAATGGGGAGGTGTTGGAAAGAGTTGGGGAAAAGCGAAGGGTATGGAAACCAATAAAGAATATGAGATACAGGATGCTAGGATGGTAGGACACCTTTTGAGACACGAAGGAATAGTTCCCGATAGGAGATAGTAATAAAGAGAGGTATGAGGTCCATATCAGACTACTGCACCCAAATAGTTAGGGAAATGCGTAGACTAGCTCAGAATAGGAGAGGATGGAGGTACTCGTTAAACCAGTCTTCTAATTGAGAAATTTATGATGATGATGAACAAAAAAGCCCTTAGTATAAAATAATTCTTATCCTTGACATTAGGCCCTGACTATGAAAGCTACTGAACAAGTTCTCTCGTATATAACTCGCTGTAATGAACTGTACCTAATGCTATATTAATCTCCAATAATTATTCTTACAAAAAAGCACACGTACCACCCTACTTTGGGCATTCCGGTCACCTTCACCTTCCAAAATTACCCTAGATCCTGCACCATACACTTAGACGCAGAAGAAAAACCTTGTTTTAAAAATTATAAGTGCCTAGTATCAAAAGTGTCTGAATTTCTAGTGTTTATACCTATCAGTAAATTAATATAAACATCAAATTCACTTGTCATTCATCATATTCAATTAAGTATTTGACATTAAATAAATAAATAAATAAATAAATAAATAAATAAAATAAAATGTACCTACCAACCTGTTGTTATACAATGTGCCTATTAAATACGACCATACAATATCATTATTAAAGTTATACACACCCTTCTATGAAATGAAAGCTGCATTATGGAATTGGGTTATAATCACTCTAATCAAACTAAAAGGACAATAAAATTTAATACAGTTTTTTTATGTTTTCCCAGACCAATTTCCAAATAGTAGAACACTTTGTCCAATGAAATATGGCAGACAGGATAACAATTCGGACGTTTTTTTGCCATAGTACTTTCTGGAATACAAATGGAAATTATTATTCTAGAAAATTCATTGCACTAGCAACGTTTGATTGATTACAGTCATGGTTTCACACTATTGACGTTTTAACAGTTTGATTTTCCATGCGTCATGCTTATTGATGTTTCCAATAAATTATGCGGGCTGCCTCCGAATGCTCGGACAAACTTCAAAAGCATAAAATACGCTTCAGGTGGTTGCCTTAAAAATAATCCGAACACTCCAATAAGGAAATATTATCATTAACTAGAAGAGGATCGTTCTGTATCACCTATTTTACGTACAGAAGTAAAGTTAAAAAATGTAACATTTTTTGATGAAATATTTGATGAAATATTCGTAAAACTCAAACGAATAAAATGCCAATGGTTGCAGCTACATTCTCTAGGTTAGCACAGAAAATGAACAGCTTATTGTTTGTCAAAGGAATGGTAATTTTAAAAGACGAGAGAATATTTGCAGACATAATAGTTGGTTCTTCAAAGGAAGGATAGAACTGTTAGCGCAAAAAATCTATATGGATATACGCATGAACGTTTTAGAAGCTGCTGATGAAGCGCCGGACTAAACTTGAAAAAAACGAATTCAAGAATTGAAAATTGAAATTGAGTCCATCAGAAAATGACACCGAACTAATAAAACGATTTAGGAAACACTTTTTTCAAATTAATTGAAGAACGGAACAGAATGACAGTGACAATCTTAAGCTCATCGCTATTTCTTGTCTTGTCCTAGGCGTTGAAAATGAACTTGGCTAAGTTTCAAGCGTACTCAATATAAATCAACGTAACCTTTTGTAAAAAATGAGAATGATTTTTTCGAAATCGAAACAATGTCAGACGTCCGCATACTGCAACAAACAAAGCAGTTAGGAAGGTGTTTATAAATTTTTTAAATTTGTATTGGTATTATCATAACCATTATTATTATTATTATTATTAATGTTATTATCATTATTAATATTTTGTTGTTCTCCTCATCCGTAGATGATACATTTATCCATTCCAAATGGAAATTTTGACATTTCCTAACATAAATAACAAATCGTTAAATTAATAAAGTTACTGTTTTATAAATATTTTACTTTCTTAAGGATCCACTTGAAAAATAGCGTACATAACTCTATGGAACGTGAAATTCATACATTCGTGTGATTTATTATTATTATTTACAAACGATGCGATGCAACTACAGCACCAAGCACTCAAAATTTTCTAAAAACGTAGCTCAACTTTACACCCCTATAATCTCATCCTCGTGCATCGCAAGCCCCAAGGATCAACCCATACGATGTTGGTTGGTTCATCCTCTTTCAAACGCTTAAAGTTTCCTGAAAACGTAGCTTTCCACCCCAAAATATCGCCCCCATGCATTAAGGACCTCAAAAACCAACCCATACGATGTGCTCTGGTTCGTCCCCTTTCGAACCAGCCCAAAATTAAATCTAGATGTTACAGGAATATGCGATATAACAATGTCCCAACTTTACACCCCTATAGTCTCGCCCTTGTGCATCGCAAACCCCAAAAACCATCCCACGCGATGTTGGACGTTTCATTCTCTTTCCAACTAGCCCAAAATCAAAGCTGGATGTTTCATGAAGTATGCAATGTAACAGCACCGAACGCTTCCGTGTCTAAAAATCGTTTTAACCCCCGTATTTTCGCCCCATCGAATCTTACATTTTCTATCCCTCCCCCAAAGTTCGCACTTGATGAGATCTTCAAAATGACCCCAAAAACATTGACCTGGCATACGTAGAACTTACAAAAATTCGCAAAAACTTCGAAATTTCCTGGCGTCACAGAAATCGATACTGTGACCCCCGTATACCGTCACACTTCCAATTTGTTAAACATTTTCAATGTTAGATAAGGATAAATTCGTAAAGTAGTGTCGCTACTTTCATTTGCTACATATTTAAAGCAGCGAGGCAACAGCATGCCATGGCTGGTACTTAAAGTTTAAAATACCCGGGGTTCCGGGGAATATGCGGGTGCCTGGTCGCCCACAAGGAGGACACAATTCGTAATTCATAGACTTCGTAAATCTGGCTTATGTTAAAAAGAGAAATTGTGGATAGTCTTATTTTTCATTCAATTTTAGAAGAAAAAAATATGAAATTTGTAATTTAGCAATTTTATTCGTTATAGCATTGAAAATGAACTTGGCTAAGTTTCAAGTATACTCAGTATAAATCAATGCAACAATTTGTAAACAATGAAAATGCTACAATTCTCACGAAATCAAAACAATGACAGACGCTTGCATAATACAAGAAACAAAACTGGAATGAAACAGCGAGGATTACGTGAAACTTAACTGACTGCACGTCGCCAATGGCTGTCTGCCTACAAGTGCCGCACGGTGATGACCTCATTTCCAAGAAATATCATTTACTTGCTTTTATTAAGTCTGGCATGTTTGTCTGTTTGATACGGTAAAGTGTTACACTTCCTCATTTTAATCGGAATTAGAATATACCAAAAAATTACTTCAACTTTACACTTCTGTAATATCGCCCCCATTCATCGCAGACTTAAAAAACCAGCGCATTCGAGAGAATATAATAGGGATCAATATTTGGCATGATAAAATATATTTTCTACGGTCCTTTACGTGGCATATCTAAATGAAAAAATAAAAGAAATCATCGACCAAGAGTTAAAAGAAAGAACAAATTACAGCAATCTCAAGGACTGGATTAAGAATTAACTTTTTTCTTCTCCGTAAACTTTATCATTCCCGAGTGAAATTCAGAGATCCTTAAATAGAAAATAAAGCCCGATGGTAAATTATCGCGTGCATTTGCCGCAAGAGTTTTAATTTTCCCCAATAATAACGTTCATTAATCTTCAGGAATATTCGTGCCAAAGTTGGAGAGTTTTAATTTCGAGAAAAGTATGTCTGGGGAGAACGTACCGACGAAAATTACTTTTATAATTTATGTATTCGTGATTATCTACCCGTTTTAAATGTAGGCGTAAGTAAGTAGTCAAGCAGTTATCAAATTGTCCCGCAAGTGTTAGTGTCGGCGTTAAACACTTTCAGCACAGAGCTAAACTTTACATAAATTTGGAACTCTGGTATCAGTAATAAGTAAATTAAAATCGTTTAGTTTCTTCTTTAATATTTGTTTATTGGTGCAAAAATTAAACGATCAAACGAACTTACCTTATGTGAAATTCGATCGTAGTTATATGAAGCGTCCAGTTCGAACATATTATCTTGCTGTGCAGTGCATAGTCGGGGAGCAAGGTGCTCTAATTCGACACCCTCTATACAACTCGAACACACAACAAGAAAATGAAGCTGATTCTTAAGTAAAATGATCTGCCGGATTCTAATTTTGAGGTCGCGAAAAGATCGGGAATTGCGAAAATGCCGGAAAATCGATTTTTCCTAAAATTTTCATAAATAAATTTGCGACCATTTTTAAAACTTTTCTCGTTGTATTTCAGCAACGAAAAGAGTTAGAGATCTGTTTTTTCGTGGAATATACAGTGAAGTGTGCTGACCATCACAGTATACTCACGTTGCCTCTACAATTTTCCAATTTTATGAAAAAAATGGTTCTTTGCTAGACAGCAAATTTGTGTAATGTATTTTTCATGCACCGGGTACGTAATCTTTTAACATCAAAGTTAAATGCGTTTTCCGTAGGAGGAGCAAAATATCATATCATTTTTCTGATGAGACAAAAATTGGGTTAGTGACTGATTATCGTAGTGAAAGAGTCTCTAGGGGACCGGGACGACAAGAAAGACTTACTTTTGCCAGAGAAGTTGTTCCTTATCAAGGCGGAACAGTAATGTTTTGAGGGGGCTAAAATGTATGGTCGTCGAACTTCACTTATTCACGTGCCGCAAACCATGGCGGGAAACATTAACTTCCAAAACATTATCCAACCAATCATCCTTCCATTGGAGAAATTTTCGTTTTTATGGACGATAACGCCACGCCTCACCGCACAAGAAGGGTTGCCAATTTGCTATAGAAAGGGAATATTCCAAGAATTAATTGGCCAACAAACTCACCTGACTTGAATCCTTGTGAGAACGTGCGGGATATGCTAAAAAAGGCCATTTTAAATAGAGATAACCCCCCTTTCATCCTTCAGGAGCTAATTGTTGCTGCTCAATAAGAATGGAACAACATACCGCAGGAAGCCATTAATAACCTTTTTATTGGAATGTACAGACGTGTTAATGTTTTGCTTGAGAACAGAGGAGGACATACTTGTTATTGACATCTTCGTTTCTCACATTTGGGAAGACTTTGGTCTTTTCAAAAAAAATTAATTCGCACATTTTCTTAAATTTAATTCCTGGCCATGTACTCCTTCCATGAAAATAACCTTACATGTGATAAATCATTTCAATAAAATGTAGAATTGATTCCACATATTTCTTAGAATTATTTTTGCTTACGTTTCAAATTAATTCAGGGGGTCAAGAGTTTCGGCTATGTGTGTATTATCAAGGATAAAAGCGCGCGAACCCTTATGTCGCTACCTATCAACCTATCAGCGCGGCTAGCGCACACGAATTATTTATGTTTTAACTCGCTGTAACTTTTTTCAGCAACAACATTAATGTTTCGTTTCTTCACCAAAAATAATTTCGAGCCTTTGTCCGTGTATGGTCCGGCATATGTATATGTAAATTGCGAAAAATAAGATTACTTACCCGGTGCATGAAAAATATACATTACACAAATTTGTGGTCTAGCAAGAAACCATTTTTTCCATAAAATTGGAAAATTGTAGAGGCAACGTGAGTACACTGTGATGATCAGCACACTTCAGTGTATATTCCACAAAAAGCAGATCTCTAATTCTTTTCGTTGCTGAAATACAACGAGAAAAGTTTTAAAAATGGTCGAAAATAGATTTGGGAAAATTTTACGAAAAACCGATTTTCCAGCATTTTCGCAATTCCCGATCTTTTCGCGACCTCAAAATTCGAATCCGGCAGATCATTTTACATTTCTTCATTTTCTTGTGTGTATTCGAGTTGTATAGAGAGTGTTTAAAACGCATCTTTCAGGCGGTCTGCTCCCCGACTAGCAACAAATTAAAGATACCGAAGGAAGAACATCTGGTCTCTCCCTCCTACTGAAGCGAATTTCATAGTTACGAGGCGAACTTACTGGTCCGCAATCCGAAGGGTCTTCAATGGGAGGGAGGGAAAATAATATATTTGGACTGCACCCTTCATATATTTATTATCGAACTTCACACAAGGTAAGTTCGTTTGATCGTATAATTATATCCGCGTCCAGTCCGAATATATTATCTTGCCTATTCACATTGCAGTTCTCCAAGGAAAACAGTTGTGGATTAATGAATGATTAATTAAATAAAAAGAATAAAATTGTTAGTTAATGAAATTCTATTTAGAAAACGAAACTTAACAAGAAAGCAACAACTGGAGCTGAATACGTTCCCAACTGTGAAATAAAGTAATAAAAACATAAAGGAATAAATTTATAACTAAACATAAATGTGAAGTTACTCTGCGGTCCTGGGCATACCTAGAACCGCTCTGGCAAATGCCGTTTTATCGGTAAGGGGGCGCTTGTAAAATTTCGTGAACGTAGAAGTGCGTGCAGACCACACAGATTGTCTCTAGAAGTAGCTTCTGTCTGCAGGAAGCAGATGTCGAAGAATGCCGTGTGGAATGTGGCTTGAATTTTGCGGTGTCAGATCCTGCTGAAGATAGCATCTGCACCCATTTGGTTAAGGTCTGTTTATTCTCGACAGCATAAAGTTCTCCAGCTGTAAGAAAACTTAAATCTTGATCCGGTGTTCTGAATGGCTTTGTCATCTCAATGTATTTCTTTAAAGTCGTCGCGACGCAAAGTATTGTTTTTTCCCTCAAAAATGGAATATGCAAAGTAGGCTTTTCTTTGTTCGGCCCTCAAGTTTTAATTTATTGTGTCCGTTATGTTAATATGGATTTCATGCTGACTTTCCCTTGTGTTAGATAGCGTACACACAGTAGTTGGATCAAGAACTTTGACATAAATTCACTATGAATTCTTAATAAGTTAACCCCACACACCAAAAGACAGTGACAGAGTAATTAAACTCTACACGTGTTTCGCTGACAACCCCAGCATCCTCAGGAGTTGAAGATTAGTCTTTAACTCCTGAGGATGCTGACGTCACTGTCTTTTGACGTGTGGGGAAGTTTTCCAGGTGCGAGAGCAATAACGGGGGGTCCTACGTATTAGCATACCTCGCGATTACTATATGTTTATAGAGAGCGGAAGGATACCACGAATGCCGAGTGAAGCCGAAGTCGTAAGCAAGGAACGGCAAAACGGTGGTTCTCTAGACGTAAGTCAGTACCAGACCCCATCCGAATAGCTTTGTGAACAGTTGCGTGTGTGATTTACTGTTGTAACAAATATGCCGACGGTAGATTACCAGAAGCAAGTGATAGTATTTGATTATTGTTGCTGTGAGGCTACCAATAATTAAACATACGTTGATTGATCCGTTGTAGAGGTATAACAGGTTGATTAAGACTTATTCTGAAACCTTACGGGATGCTCAAACCATGGTGAAAGTATTTAGCGCCGTTGCCATTGTGTTTCAGGCAAAAATCACTGAACTTTATATGTGTGAGCAGGAGGTACTTTCAAAATAGAAGGATTCACAAGCCTAGTAGAATCGGAAGCTATGGAAGCTATAGCGATACAATCTAGAATGGCAAGACTCTGTTGAAGAATTAGTACGAGTATGACTGCGTAAGAATCATATGAGATGGGCATTTTTCATTGTTCACGATTTGTGGAGGAAACTCTGGAGCTATGCTTGTAGAGCCACACATAATAGCGAATGGGCCCATAAGTCTTGTCCTCAAATTTTTCGTGTAATCAGAACTTATGAGATGAACACGTAAACAGTACCTACCTATAAGGGCATTTTTAATGTTTTTTATTGCACTCAATGGTGCCCTAATTATTAACAGTCTAGTCCTTGATGTGCGGTACAGCACAAAAAGTTTTCGATCACTGGTTTGATAATCATCCGTTGTTGTCTATTTCATTAAATCGAAATCCATGAATATCTGGACAATTCATCAATAATAAATTATTTTCAATTATACATTCCTTCCATAATTAATGACATCAAAAGATGATTTCATGTTTCAGAACTAATAACAGCCTTCTTCCTGTATACATAACATACCGTATTTCCCATTATCCGTCGCTTACTACCCAAATGTGCGTCTATTTAAGCTGAGGAAGGTCCTTCTAGTTTCGCCTGACGTAAACCGTTAGAATGCGTTAACGCTTTATGAATTTTGTATGAAGTCGATTTCACTACCTAATGGTTAGTGCTTCTCAACGAAATACACGTATCGAATTTAGTCGGAAATTTGACTTTATGTTTCCTTGCGCCATGCGCTAGTGTCTTTGTTGAGTTAGACATTTCTAATAAATTTCGTTAAATAGGTACTGAATTTGTAGAAAAGTGAAACTGTGTTTCTAAAGGAAAATGAAGTTTAAAAATTGAGTGTTGCCATAATTTTATACCATTTTTGGGGAATTTCTTCTATTTTGCCGCTCAAGACAAATTGTTTTTGCAGAAAATTTAGCGTACAGAGTTTACACTGGCACAAGATATCCCATTGCAATATTATTTCCTGAAAGGACTGTATATGCGGCTTTCTATATTTTTGTGCATCGTTGTTGTTTCTCATTTACCAATTATTTCTTAAGCTAATCTGATAATCGTGGTCACATTGATAGTAGATTAAACGTTGTACGATACACCTATCGTAACCTCATACTACGATACACGATTTGTTATCAAACTCGGCCTTCGGTCTTGTTTGAAAATTTTCTCATCTTAGGTATATCGTAATATGAACTATTACGATACTTGCGTCGTAAATAACTATTATCTAACCCCGCTATGAAATGTCACATTTTAAATGCATTTTTTACATTACGAAACGTCATATTTTTCATAACTGTCAGTTCATTACGTAACTAGTTATGTAATGAACTTTTACGTAACTGAATATTTAAAAGCAAAAACAAACGTAAGAATTTATTACAGGGTATTATTGAATCTATTGCCAAATTCGCTGATTCTTCTATATCAGAAGGCATATCTACATCAGAATCATCCATTTTTGGCGTTATTTGAAATAAAAAAACTCATCACTGGCAATAGTTATTTATAGTATCCATAGCAACGCCAAGGTAAAGCGATGAAGTTGAATTTATTTGCACGGCTACAAGAGATGTTACATTATTTGGAGTAGCCCAATTCTTTTTTATTTTAAAGCGGGGTTAGATAAAAAAACGATGCGGTGTCGTGGGACACCAGGTAGGAACGAAGTTCCTTCGGCTAATGTAGAATCGACACAATTTGCAAAAAAAATCGTGAATAAAAGAATAAAACAGTTGGATAAAAGTTAATACGTGCGATGGGAATTTATGAACATGTAGAGTTTTTCCCACTTTGTAACCCCATCCGAGACATACTGTATAATACGTAAAAATTATCTTCATTTCCTTACGGCTTTTTCCAAAAATTTGTTGAATTTACTTAATTTTGAAAACAAAATTTATGTTGCATGGGGTATATTCTATTCATCAAGTCATTAATATTCTAGAATAAAGAACGCTGCTCAACAACATCTGCGCGAGTAGGAATTTGTAAGTGCATGATTATTATAATGGGGATGTAACTCCAAAGAATTAATTTTACTATGCCTAAATAACTACTGGAAAAATCATGCTGCGTGTTTTCAGAAAATTGTAACCTACTACCAGTGATTATAATATTAAGTGATTTTAAAGAATTTCATACATTTATTTCTAGTAGACACTTCCTGACATCCTACATGCGCCAGTTAATTTTTTATACGAGCAGCACATGTACATAGATCAAGCGCAAGATGCGATTAAACACCAAAAGAACAAATCAAATCTACATTTACATACGACTGGTTAGTTCCACTGCAATTTCAATGTAGAGGGCAGCACATCATGACAACGTGATAAGTCCACACAAATGTAGTTGTCATGTAACACAAGTTTCTTACTAATCTTGTGGTAGGGATGGTACAACCTGCTCCTTTAGCGGATCAGGTGCACCGATTCCGACTCCGCTTACAAACTAGGTGCAAGAAAGTAGGTCCGCGCACCTACTTGTTAACCTGTTATTCATAAACGTCCGGACCTTGAATACATCACTATCTGGGGAGCAACGAGACGGAGTGCCGAACACAGGACGCGCTTTTGCCTACGATTGCGCGTGCACTTCCCATAACTTACTTTTTATATACCTACCTATTGCATTAAACACTTAAATCAAAATAAACGAGATAGGTTAATGGCTTTACATGTTTAGGTAATTTTTGCACTTCTTGGAACAAATCCGCAAAACTAATACAGTTTTTAAAATATGCAATAATTGTATTCTTTATGGACATACATAATATAATATAATATACAACACACTTTTGTTTATTCCATCGAAGCGGAAGGCACTCCGCTCCGAAATCCGAGAACATAATATCTGTCATCTGTTCTGTGGTCCGAGACTCCGAGCTCCGGGATTATTTCGTCATTCGTCTAAACAGATCCGCTGCTCCGCATCCGACGGTTCATTCAGATCAGTTATCACTCTCATTTACCGCGACTCCGTATTCTGCTGTATCAGGTCCAGCGACCTACTCTTTTACAAAATTCGAACTAGGTGCACCTGCTCCGAACAGCGAACTAGGTTCAAATAAACAGGTCTAGTCCGGAGCAACCATCCCTATCTTGTGGGGACATTTCATAAAAAGTTGCTGACGCAGTAACGAAGTACCCACAAAACGCCTTAAAAACGGATTTAAATAGGTTGTTTAAAGAAAAGCCAATAGGGTTGAAACAACACTAGGTATATTATTTGCATGTACACAGGATGCCGTCTCACATAAGAATGTCCTATATCATCATGGCACAGTTTACAGATTTGCCATCGGTTTTGTTTTGGCACTAACCATAAACTTTTACCATCATTAAGTTTTCTGTAAACGTATGCCCCACGTATCTATAATGTGAGTATTCGCCACGTGCTTGTCCATGAATGCATGAGTATATACTATGCATTGGCGGGGTGTAGTGGTAATAGAGAGAGAAGGGATGAGAGAACGAAAAGAAAGAGGGAGAAAGAGAAAGGTATTATACACTACTCGCTTGTGTATACGACTGTCGCGCCCGCGCACGTCTCATTTAACGGGTTTATTCCACGGACTTTTTCTTACGGTTTTACTATCACATTTATTTCAGTTCGGTCGCGCAGCAAAATCCCTATCTCCTCCAAGCCTGGCGTAAGGAACTTCGTTCCAAAATTTTGTACTTAACACGTTATGAAAAGGCTAATTTTATTTGACTCACATAATTTGCAAAACTCGCTCACTTCGTTCGCTCGTTTTGGCAAATATTATATTCGTCAAATAAAATTAGTCTTTTCATAACTGGTTACGTAAATAACTATTATTTTATTGTGCAACCAAAAATATAGGTCAGTCAAAAAATATTAAGGTTTTACAAAATAACAACCAAATTTATCAATAGGTGCTTGTCGTCGATTATTGGCTTGCACCACAATATAAAAGTAATTATAGTCGAAGATTTTTATGACTTTTAAATGAAGACTTTCAGGTAGAACAAACTGGACACTTTACGCTGAAGAATTACAGAATTCCTGAAACTCTACCAACTAAATGTAAAGGCTTCAAAAATTGGCTTCAAAAAACATAATATTGCTTTGTAAACATAGCAATAGTGTGTAAAGGAATTTCGTGTGCAAGAGGTGCTCTGGAAACGTCTTTGTGAGTGGAAAATTTTCTTTTTCCTGCACTTATTTAACCTAATGTCCAAATAGTTAAGAAACAAAATCCAATCGCATCGGGTAACGTTAGACAGTTACTTCCTAGTATTACAAAAAACACTATCTGATAGGAGACTATCTATTGCAGTAGAAAACTTCGGAAAGTTTTAGGGGGTTCGAAACTTTTATAAAAACAGCAAGTATACTTTATCCTCGAGCTCCTAAAAACTCCCGCATACCCACTAAGCCGAAATTCAGAATTCTCATTGTCTTGAGTGTACAAGTTGCGAATTCTTAACTTTGTTCCCTTCTTTTTATTTGTAGCTTATTGATAGATGTATGTTTTGTGACAAGTTTACAAAACATATCTTTTTCTGACAGTTTCTAAATTTTGTGTCTCTTTTGTATTTTATAATTTATGAGTACATAAATGGTTTGTTATTGAAAAGACCGATTCTCGTCCCCAGGTATAAAAATTAATTTCGCTTTGTATTTTCTAATTCAGCTAGTTGGTAAAGCATAATTGAAAAATTGCTAACAAAGAAATTTCAGTGACAGTACATAATATATACTTTAAAGAGATACATTCTTCTGGTATGCGCACAAGAGAAGGCGATGAGATAGTTCGTGTTGAATGTTAAAAACCTTTTTGGGTAATTAAAATTTACTTTTTACTGAGGCATTATCGAAAATAGTAATTTTAACACTTCAGGCTACCACGACTGCTTTTATCCCAAATAACAAAAAAGTTCGTTCAAGTCGTTCGTACCATATTTCGAGTACTATTATGGGCGATCCGGGCACAAAACTTTATACAACGTTTTGACTATAGGGTTTATAATTTTATTATTAAAAACAGGAGTTCCGAATATAGGTACGCGTACGCCGTAAAAATATATGTAGTAGTTTAGGTTTAAACGGGGCTATTCGAAACGTGTTACAACATGAGAACCTGTTACTAATCCGATGGCCCTGAAATTTTCAGAACCTAAAGTTTAAACGCACACAAATCAATTAAAAGGCTATATTTAAAATTTTTGTTTTAGATTTTCGGGAATAAAATTGGGAAAATTGAAATTGCAAAATTCAAAATTCAGTTTCTGTCGGTCTGTTCAGTTGATTTTTCATAAGCAATATCTCGGACAATATCACAAGTTTAGATTTTTCCAGCAAACTGCGTAGCAATTTATGAGTGGCATTGCTTACGAGACTTAAGTCGAGTAATTTTTCAATAATATGAGGAGCAAAATTGGGCACTTCGAGTCTATAATCGACAAATTTTGCCAGGTAAAATCTAAGCTCGAATGATATTCGTCATAACTATTTCCCGAAAGAGTCCACATAAACTTATTATACTTGGGCCGCCGAACAGACGGAGTGATCACCCTGCAAGAACGTGCTCTAGGGTTGATTACTATCAATTTAGGACAACCGAACCGCAGTGATGCGCTTTCTTTAGACCCAACGAAGTCGCATCACTCCAATTCGGTCGTCATAAATTACTATTGGCCCCGCTAGAGCACGTTCTTGCAGGGTGATCACTCCGTCTGTTCGGCGGCCCAAGTATAGGTACCTAACTGAGAAAAATGCAATTGATTTTTTGTTACGAATATCAGATGTTTTATATATGAAATTAGTTGCTAAGCAGCAGCCCGGTAACCCAGATAACCTAAAAACTTTTCGCTGTAAAACCATGTAGCTTACTGAATCCTAACAACCCATTTGGGTTTAGTACCCCAAAAGTCCTCAAGTCTTCGAAAATTCCCTTAAATTAAAATTATTCTAAATCAAAAGCAAGCTAGTAGAACTCTATAATATCAGTTCACAGCGCAGTCTACTGTAACTGTGTTACAATATAAAATAATATTACCTACTTATCTGATATTTCATTATGATATTGTGTATTATTGACAAATAAAAATAAAGTTAAGTTTCATAAGTTGGAGATAAAATTGTGAAACTACATGCATTGACTGGAGACCAGAATCTGAATAAGTCAAAGGCCTGAGTCATACTACCAAACTTGCATCTAGAAATGACTTACAAAAATTTTGAATACAAAAGTAGTTTACTAATGTTTTAAAATAACTACTGGTGTTGTGAAAAAACATACAAAATTAATAAATAAAAAATTATTATTATATATAACATATATGGCAAAAGACTCGATGTATACCATTCGATTCTACTTGTTGGCTTCCGTTTCGACTGTTTCAGATTTTATTTTACATAATGCAAAATACAATAGACAAAAATTGGCATTAAGACAAGCCAAAAAGACTCAAAAAGCATGTTCATTGAAAGAACGTAATATAAAAATATTGACATGGAAACAAGTGTACAAACAAATAATTCTTCAAAATAATAAATTTAGTTTAATTTTCGAGTATGGCAAGCGAGTATAGCATTACAAAAAATTGTTAACTATCTACCGATAAACAAATTTTAGGAAATATGCACATTGTACAAGGTGTCCCAAACTGGACGCGTTCTTATGGAAACACCCCTTATTTGAAGAGATAGAAGAAAATTAACCAAGGTGTCCGGAGCTCAAATTTAATGAGAAAACCACTGGCGCAAACAGAACTTTGCTATCTCTTATCGTTTGGCCGCTAGAGGGCGATTCTCAAATTTCGTCGATTTCTTTTATGTCCTATAACTTGTTTATTAATAAAGATAATTAATTTTGGTAAAAACTTTCTTAAGGCACTTTTTTCCGTAAAATCCATTGCAATAGGCAGTTTTTTTACAGGACGCTTAGATTTTCGTGCACCACCCCAAACTCATTTTTTTTATATAGACCACCCTATATATTATGAGATTTTTGAAAAGCTCGTAAAATTTCCTAAATTTTGATGTATCACTTGTCATGTTTATCTTAAAAACCATTAGCAACATTTAAAGAAGTATTAATTTAATATAATAACTATGAGTAATCTTATCATGAAACTTTAGATCTGTGGTTTTAATCATAACATGTTAGCATCCTATGTCATTTTATTAGTCATGGCAATCTTGATTTCTGTAGGCACAATATTTTAATTTTTAAATCGTAATGTTGCTAATGGTTTTGAATATAAACATGACAAATGATACATCAAAATTTAGGAAATTTTACGAGCTTTTCAAAAATCTCATAATATATAGGGTGGTCCATATAAAAAAAATGAGTTTGGGGTGGTGCACGAAAATCTAAACGCCCTGTAAAAAAATTGCCTATTGCAATGGATTTTACGGAAAAAAGTGCCTTAAGAAAGTTTTTACCAAAATTAATTATCTTTATTAATAAACAAGTTATAGGACATAAAAGAAATCGACGAAATTTGAGAATCGCCCTCTAGCGGCCAAACGACAAGAGATAGCAAAGCTTTGTTTGCGCCAGTGGTTTTCTCATTAAATTTGATCTCCGGACACCTTGGTTAATTTTTTTCTATCTCTTCAAATAAGGGGTGTTCCCATAAGAACGCGTCCAGTTTGGGACACCTTGTACATATATAAATATTTCATCTTATTTATGTTTTGCTTACCACTAGTAATCGTACAGAATATTGCAAAATAGAACCAAAGCCGATAATAAATTGCTGGCAGATTAGCATTTGTCATTTGGATTTTCTAATTTCAATAAATAAAAACAAACGTTATTTGTTTCCAAGCGACGTGCACACGAATGATTCAATCCATCTATAATTTTCATTGATCGGTCGCGTATTGGATTTCAAGCCTTGGTACATACCCTTCGAGATGATAATCTTTTCATTTTCGCGCCGTGGGATCGATGCTCGTGGTTTTTGTTGTATTTTTACATTTTCTTTTTCCACAAAAACTGTGTTGCATCCGATGGTCCCCGTAAATGGGAAGGTACCAGTAATTTGATAAATTATAAATTATTGTAATTTCAAACACAATATTTAACACGTGTTCGCTAGCGTGTTCGTAGTCCGGAGGGAAATTCAATACGCCGCGCGCCGGTCGCGTGTGCAACAAACATGAATAGAGATTCTCCGTTATTACTAGCTATGTTGCCCACTGCAAACATCTAGGTACCTCTTACTCTCTGCATACAGTGTGTCCATGGATGGACTTAACTATACTTGTAAAAACTTTTGTTTTCAGTTTGAGAAAAAGTCATTCTTTATAATTTCTTTTGCTTGTTATATAAATACGATTCACTTTGATTTTGTTGTACAGGGTGCGCAGAAAATACAAAAATATATATTTGTAAAATTAAACATTTTTGAATCAAGCTTTTTGAAGTCTCAAAATGAAACAGCTTAGAAGGAGAAATCGAAAAGCCAAATAAAGTTTTTCCATAGAAGTTATTCTTAGTTGCTAAGAAATACCGGGTGTCCGGTTAAGGTTGGCGACCGGCTATATCTTAGGAACTATTCATCCTACAGTTTTCAGAAAAAAAAATTCCTATAATAGTGGCCATGAAAACTTCATCAAAAATATTTTTAGCTTTCAGTTTTCCCCGATAGGGGCACAATTTTAAAAGAAAATAGACAATCCGCATTTTCTTCGAAAATTCAAATGGAAATTTAGGAATCCTTTAGCTTTCTCAAAATCTCCTCATAATACACTGCAAATTAGTTTAATAACTTTTTGATCTAGCTTATGAAATAAGGAGTGGGGGAAGGAAAAAATTCCCTTACGCCAAAAATGCCATGTCTCCGGATTGCTTGAACCAATTTTAATGAATATGGTATTGTTGGAAAGGGAATCTATAGCGTAATAGAAATCTGCATTTACATTTGAATGTAATTTTACGAGGGAGCCGCCAGATGGTGTTATTTCGAAACTTACGAAATTGTCAAATTTTCTCAAAAATTATAAATGGAATGGTATATTTTTTATTATATGTTGTCATTACGCATAGAATTAAGAACAAGATGCCGCAAACCGGAAGTTTTTGTCTTTATCAAATGGAAGTTATCATCAAGAATATCATTTAATCAAATCCCAGTGGACAGGTACCAAATTTTCTCACATTTTTTTGATTTGTTGCGCGCACTCCCTATTTCGGGATCGATTGACAGCTGAGCGATTTTGATCAGTAGTCGAAAGACAGGCGAGAGTACGAGCTACGACGGAAAACGCCGAATGCAACGGTACCGCTGTTTACTAATATCTTTTTTGTTTTTCGGTCGAAATTGAAAATTTTATGTGTTCTTACAAGCCGGAGGTTCAGTCTACTATTGCCATTAACCAGATTCTGAGATTTTCTTTTCAGGAAAGTTTTATGAGGTTCTATAAAAAGCACCTCTTTTTATTCCTATCTTTGACTCTGTATGTCGCGAACTAATCCTTCGTACCTCAGAAGGTGTCCTTATTATCGAGTCTTAGAAAGTGTCCTACCGTCCTATCTCTCCTATTCTTTACTGTCTTCCATAAATTTCGCTTTTCTACGACAAAATGAGGTAGAAAAAGTGGGAGAGAAAAAGGCACGTCTTTTATTTTAGAAATAAAGTACGTCAATGCCGAATACCTGGGATCTTGGTGCTATTATTACATAGAATGTCTTTGGTAACAGTTATCTGATGCTCTGTTTTCGGTACGTGTGTTTACTTTTCTCTCTAGTTAAGTAAGTAATCGAAAATTAATGAAAGCAGTATTTGAAAGGTAAAAATTAAAATAAAATGGAACAAGAATAGTCCGAAATGATCCTACTTTATCCTAAAAGAATTTATAACTCTTTCCATATATCGCACAAACTTTATTATAGCTATGCCTTATCCTTTACTGCAATATAACTAACGCGAAACAGAATGTAGCATGTAAAGGTGTGGTTAATGCGGTAATCCCTTCTGCTCCTGCTAGTCACGTGAAAGCACGCAGGGTTCAGAGACGACTTCTCACCCCTTTTGTAAATGTATCCGTAACGAGTAAACCATGATGGAGCCGTTTGCGAGATTTACATCGCTTGGAACGCAGAAGCAACGGGGTGTAGTAGCGGCAAAAGCAGGCTGGGTATGGTTTATATTAACTTTAGTGTATGCAGCAAGACATTTTTAAATTTCAGTATATTATGTTACATTAGTTAGTTTTTCTAAAGATATATTACAATTTGCACGCCAGGTTTTAGTTACAAGCAATAAACGACATGCAAGAACCGTTATTTTGCAGTTACGCGTTATATTGAAAGGGTCAATGTTGCTGGAACGCAAAGCAATTTGTTTTAATAATTCTACGAAAAGAGTTAGGCAAAGGAGCAGACACAGATAGTGATCACAGCATAGTGGTTATGAAGACTAATCTTAAATTTAAGATTATGAAAAAACAGAACGGTAGAAGACACCTTGACCTCGATAAACTAAAAGATTGTGATTCGAGAAAATGGCAAACGAAGTACTAAAGGGTGCGGATGAAAATACTGTTAGTAACGAAGAAGCAGAATGGAATCGCATTAAAAATAGTTTATATTCTGCAGCTAGAAATATTTTGGGTCACAAACAGAATGAAAGTAGAAAACCTGAATAACAAACGATATAGTGACTCTAATAGACGAGAGGCGAAAATATAACCCCAGTACCCTCAACGGGAGAACACAGAAAAATAATTATGTCTCTATAATATTTGGCTTCGAAACGGGGTTCATGTTGGGCAATACCCTAACCCCGCAAATGTTAAAGCTTCATAGGACCGCACAGATAATACGCCTAACAAAACGTTCAATTTGAACATTCACTGCACAACACATACTTTCAGGATCAAAAGAATGATTAATTATCCATAATTTAATAATAATAACTTTATTAACTCTGCAGGAAAAATACCCAATGACATAGTTAAAAAAAATTCCAAACCGCTTAAAAACTAATAACTTACGACTCTAACTTACGTTTACAAAATCAATTAACTCTCTCTTACTAATACTAAAAATGTCATCCAACGCATTTGCACCATTACACATTCTAAATTTCGGTGAATTTCGGTGGTTGCTAGTATGTGCCATATAAATATTAAATGTGCTAACCAACCGAGTATAATACAGAGGAACATTGACTTTAATCTCTGACAAAAATTCAGAATCATCTACAAGAGAATGAAGGATTTTATAAAAATATATTATGTCACAAATTAGTCGCCTCCTTTCTAGAGAAGGCAAACCATACCGATCCCTCAACTCGACCTTCGGAATACTGAAATCATAACTCCCATTTCCTCTAAAATACAATACTTAATCTAAGAAATCTATTTGTATGAACATTGTATTGTGGATTCCATATTACAGAACAATACTCCAATGTACTTCTAATGAGTGCAACATACAGCAATTTCAAACAATTCAGATTTTTGAATTCTTTTGTATTTCGCATAACGAAACCACTAATTTTCCGGGCTTTGCTGTACATACTTAAAATATGGTCACAAAAAGAGAGACCCGCGTCATAATGAACACCCAAATCAATCACTTTTTCAGTGCGAGTCAGCTCAGCACCGTTAATTCGATAGGTCGATAGTAAATCATTTTTCTTTCTGTAGAACGTCATTGTTAGACACTTCCCAATATTAAAAAATAGTTTGTTATTCTGTGTCCACGCATAGAGTTCATCGAGGTCGATCTGTAGCCCGCCAGCATCAAATTCATCATTAATTTCTCGCTAGATTTTAAGATCATCAGCATATAGAACAAAGTTCGAGTGTTGCATACAGTTTGTAATATCATTCACAAACAGTAAGAACAGAAGAGGCCCCAAATTTGAGCCTTGCGGTACCCCAGACGTTGCTACAAATGTATCGGACATATATCCCTTAATAATAACCTTTTGCTGTCTATCACACAAGTACGAAGAAACAAATTCAATCAAATGTTCATGAAAACCAAACTGGCGATACAACTTTGCAATAAGAATACGACGTGAGGTCAGTATAAATTACATCCACCTGTTTGCGATTATCCAGCCTATCTGATAAGAACTGAGTAAAATGACATCCATTTGTTACAGTCGACCTCTTTTACATAAAGCCATGTTGGAGAGGTGTTATCTTGTTGCGAACTTTTTGATATATCACTTTATATATAATTGATTCCAATACTTTAGCAGGTGCAGATAGTAAAGCGATAGGTCGATAGTTTTCTACATTTGTTTTATCACTACTTTTGTATACTGAAACAATTTTAACGGCCTTCCAAAAAATAGGAAATTTATTAGTTTTCAAACTGAGATTGAATAATTGGTGTAATGGTTCAACCAGAAAATCGGCGCGTCCTTTTATTACATACGCTGGAATTTTATCCACACCCACAGCTTTGCTCGACTTAAGCAGTCTAATGGCACTACGTACATCATACTCAGTTACTGTATTTATTACAATTTCCTCAGCATATGGATCCCTACGAATGAAAGAAGAATCAACTTAAAGATTTTGTGTATAAACACTACTGAAGTGAGCGGCAAAAGCGTCTGCGATTTGTTGACCATCAGAATATATATTCTGGTTATAACTCATCACACTCGGAATACGTGAAGAACCTTTTTTATTATTAAGAAAGTTCCAGAAAGATTTTGGATCCCGGCATAAGTTTTCCTGCATATTACTCAAGAATAGTGTCCTAGCAAGGTCAACATCCTTTTTCAGTTCTCTCCTTAGATTCATATATTCGTTTTTGTAGTCAGCATTTTTACGCAATTTGTCTTTAGGTTTATTTTATTTATTATTTTCTTGGAATAAATACCACATCGGATACCTATTTCTATTGACTTTTAGCTATCAAAAATGCCGTAAACTTTAGCATAAAAAAATCCACAGCATCATCAACGTCTGTGAACGTTCTCAGCTGAGACCAATCCTCGGACCAATCAGTGTCTCGAAAAAGCCCATACATCTGACTTTAAAATTAAAGTCGTTGCATTCAAAAGAAAAGTTTAAATTCTTTGTTTTAGTGCACGAATATTGGAGATCGATAATCAAAGTCGGGTGATGACCATCCTCAGGCACCAATGAAAAATTACTGCGCCCAACATCAGCCGAAACATTAGTAATTACAAGATCAAGTAAATGCCCCTTACATTTTAAAACTTTGTTATGTTGGAAACAATCAAGAAAACTCAGCAGGTGCAACTAAGTTAACTATCTATTTCACATTTGTTCTGAGAATTTCTTATAGCAGAATAATATGGCCGATAAGGCAGGTTGCAGAGTTACTGTCAATACCTGAAATATATAATGCAGAAAAAGTGGAGCCCGAAATATATGTGCCTTTTATCAACTTTATTAACGTTAAATTCACCACCGCGGGGGTCCCCTTATAGTATCAATTTTAATTTACGCTTTACAGTTTATTTTCTTGTCTTTGAGAAATATTAAAATTATTGAGTTTACGGAACTTTTTTGGAGGACTTTAACCCACTTTCTTTTTCGCTCTATTTCCAAATTGTTATTAGGAAGTCGGTACAATATCAAGTAGGGATTCTTTATTTTAGAATTATAACAACCATTAACACAACAGGTGCTGCTACAATCTACAGTGCAAGAAATGATCCATTATTTAATATGTTCATTTTCAATGACGAGAAATTTAACTAAGTTTTGAGTCTCCTCGCTACCAGAGTAGCGCCACATGTGCTACGTAACTAGCCTAAATAAAAATTATAAATTCCTCACAACAGGAGAAAATGTGCACAGCACAAATTACATGTTTATTCGCATAGATAAGTTTGAGCTTTGGAAACGATTTTCTAATATAATTTGAAACATGCTACTTAAAACGTAACTCAGTTTAACTCCCAAGTTTAATTCCACAAACCTTAAGTTGTTCAGTGTGAATAGAAGATTTGCAAAATAAAAATAACGAAGATTTAGATAGATTTATAATAATTAAATTGTGATTCAGCGGAGCCTCAAACAAACATTTTAAGTCTCTATTAGTAATTGAATTCGTATGAATTATATTTGCTAGTTTAAAAAAATGTTAAGGTCGGAAAAATCAATTTATTACATAATTCAGTACCTATATAGCTTAGTATAAAACCGAATTTTCTATCTAAAACACCCTTATTCATTTCCTATGTCCAATATTTGCAATGAATTGTATTTTACCGTGGGCTTTCCGCAACAAAATTAATTTGACTACAGCTTCCAGATTCTATAATTTTAATCGAATTCAGCGGGGAGGTTCTTTTAAGCATTCCCTGCTTTATAAATTTAAACCCTTTAAATATGCCCTCCTGACAAGCAAATAAATAATAAACTTGGCGCATTTGGCAACCCCCGAAGCTGCGTCAGGTTACGCTCACAATACTCTAAACCGGAACACGAATGTTGTGCTTATCGAGAACGCAATGAAAAATTCAGATGAAATACGTTCGACTGGGAAAAATACAGAAATATGCCAATCAGTCCATGTTGCAAAAATTAAAGTAGGTAAGATGTTTTTCCCACGATCCTCTAGGAAAGCGGCACGTTACATGCAGCATAGTGTAGGCAGGAAACTTGACAATTCCGTTGCCCGTGAGTTAAATTCGCAACCGTACTGTAATATTTGAAAATCGCACAGATTCATTCAAATTTTGTGGGCAGCTTTGAGATCTTGACGTTTGCTGAATAAAAATCCTGTCGGGTCTCTTTTTAAATGTAATAATTTTTACCGGAAAAATCTCTTAAAAGGTACGGCAGTTGAACATTTTAATGGCTACTCCGTGGAAGACCTAAATATTTTAGGTACGAACTGGTCATTTATGAATTGGCGGGCAAGAGAACAAATCAACGTGTCATTCATGAGCCGGTTGGGATTATTAGATTATTTTTTTCATCGTCAAATTGACCAATAGGAACATTTCATTTGGGTCTAGAAGCGTGTATTATTTGGGTTAATACACGCCTATTCTAAGAGCCAATGAGATTTCTTCAATTTCTTAAAATCGACCAATCAACTGTCATTTTAAACGATAAAAACCTACCTAGCTTTCCCAATAACTGATAAATATGTGCCTTGCTTTTAATCAACTATGCTGTGAATGGTAGTTTTGAAATTTCTACCTTGACAACTGTCACTGTCATATTATTTTCGAGTTTTCTTGCAACGTCGTTTTAAATTGTCCGTATAATGTAGTTGTGTATTAACCTCCCTAAAATACATTCGAGATCATATTTTTATAAGATAAATACATTTCAAATTGTATTCAAATTTTATTGCCATTCGGCAAAAAATATCGAATCAAGGGAAGTAGAAAAAATCGCTCGAGCAAGCTCTCGCGATTTTTTCACTACCTTGATTCTCGATTATTTGCCATGACAATAAAACTTTCATACAATTAAACATGTATTTATCGATAAAAAAATCTCTTATGTATTTACCCCCGACAATTTTTTTCGATAATTTTGCTTGTTGACAAGTTGCCATAGTTTCGAATTTGTAGGTGCATTTATAATTTCACGTACGTATGAAATTTGTCACTTTCCATTCTCGTTACGTAATGTACTATTTTGACATACGTATATGTGAAATTGGAAATTTTTCCGCAATAACGAATGTCTGTGGAATTATTGATTTTAGATACTAACATAGCTTTAGGAAATATGTTTACAATTTCATGAAGAATTCAAAGAGAGTCAAATTTTAAAAAAATCTAACTCTCATCTTGCTATATTTCGGTGGACCGCTCTGTATAAAAGAAAATACTTATATACCTTAATGTCATCCCTATTCATTCAATCACTTACATTTTTAATTTCACGACCAGTTAAGGAGTGAATGATCTTTGCGACTTGACTAACTCACCTTTTATAACCAATACATTTGAAGTCGAAGTATCGAAAAGATTCGCCACTGCATAAACTAAACTGTACTTAAAGCTAAAGACGCCCAGTTTCGCATCTAAAAGCTTTCGTTATCCATCGTTTTATCTTCGTTTTTGCACTATACACAATCGCTTTATGGGGAAGACTTTCTTAGGAATGCAGAGACAGCAGGGCATTTGGTCTTTCCTTTATTTGACGCTGAGGGAATCATCTGGGACCGACGTAATTACGGAATTGGCAGTGAAGCATGAAAAGAAAAATAGAACTCTGGGGCATTATAGTAAAAAGTAAAGCACTTCTAGTTCTTAATGCGATAATATTGTGATAAACCTCCGTCTCTGATTATATTTGAAGACAATAATTGTTCTTAGACATAATTAAACACTTGTGTTCATTTCAGTGGTTTATTAGGAAGTCTCGCTTCCTGTATTATTATATTACATAAAAACTTACAACTACTGTGTGATGTGTACAAAATGCTTATTCTACAAAAAGAGAGTACATTGCCTCGGAGCTACGATGGACGGCTAATGACCTTAACAACGATTATTGCAATTAATTATGAATGGTAATGAAATATTTGAAATGACATAATTTTGGATGCGGCCCATCACAATATGAAAATTAATTTGAAGTTTAAGGAATTTGTGTAATTACTAGTGATATTCGCACAAATTAACATTTATTATCAATATAAATAATTTAATAAATTAGGATTATAAAAGTTACAATTATTAGCTAATTGAAAATAGAGCTCTGAACGTCAAACAGCACGAGCCACATAAATTAATTGTGGTGACTTCAAATGATTTAACAACTGACATAATTGTAATTCGTTAGTTGCGGATGACCGTAATTTAATTGGTATAAGACACGCCTGGCAAACGGAAGACCTAGGTTCTATCAGTGATCGCTCACTAAAGTTTTCGCGGGAGGGTACATAATTTCTATCATAATATATTTGTTTTATTACAAAAGTTGCTAATCTATTACCTTATTATTATAAAAATCTTTGCTTTCAATAGTCTGATTAATAAAGTGACATATTGGCAACATTAATTAACAATAAATATTGATATTTTACAATCTTACAACATATAAAAATCAAATTGTAATAACTATTATTTATATCGAAACTATCTAAATAAAGTCAAGCAATTAATTGAAAATAATTTTGCATTATTTATATTCAACATGGATCTGTAAGTACAATATATGAAAAAGAAGGTTACGTATTATGAACGGATACTGTCCCGGATTTTATCATTTAGATATCATATGCATTTCCCTGAAATTAAGATATTAACAATTCATGCAAATCTGGTGCGCTCATCCAGTTTCCTCTTGCAACGGGGGATAACCCTATTTTATTATTGACGAGTCTCTGATATATCTGTGTGTTGTAACGTTTGGGTTACCGGGAGAGTCAATACATTTTTATGGTTTCAGACTGGTTATATTTCATGTGCACAATACATCGACAATATATCTAACTTTCGATAAATGTGATGCTACAGACGTATGATTAAGATAGCGCGGAAAGATAGGGTTAGAAATATGGAGGTATTAGTAAAAGGTGTGGAAGACAATAAAGACTAGGAGATATAGGACGGTAGGACACCTTCTGCGACACGAAGGAATAGTTCGCGACATACTAGAGTCGGAGATAGGAATAAAAAGGGGTAGGGGATGCCCAGATCAGAACGTAGGTTAGCTCAGGATAGGAAAGGATGGAGGTACGTGTCCAACTAGTCTTCGAACTGAGAACCTTATGACTTTATATGATGTTGATCAAAGTGTGTTAGAACCAACTTCACATGTTTGTTACTACATAGGTATATTTTGAACTACAAACCAATAGTTTTGCGGCCGAATCACCCGGAGAAATTTCTGTTTAGAGCGAAATTTTGTTGCCTAACAATTGGACGAGAACAACTCTCGGTTAACAAAAACGCGATATCGCATGTGGAGCGCTTTTGGGATGACAGTTTTTAAAGTCAAATTGCCGACAGGCAAGAAAATTGAGTTTGCAAAACAGGAATTTATCCAGATAAAATAAAACTCTCGGATCTAATTCGGCAAAATAAATAAATAAAAGAATATGCCTATGGGAGACTTTGATTTTTAAACATTCTACCATCAAAATTATTAAATTTGCATAGTCAGCATGGTGCCAAAAAGGGAAATACACTAACTTATTATCAGTAGTTCTATCACAAGAGAGCGAGAATAAATCGAAAATAATTCTGCAGTTTTGCTACTTCATTTTGTTGGCATTCGGCAATGCCCCTTTCGGTACTCCGGGCTGTCGTGACTGTTATCTGGCAACGAGTTTCCGAAAAACTATCGAATTATTTTCAATTCTCACTCTCTCGTGATATTACTACTGATAATAATAAATTATTTATAGAACTCGTGAGTGATATTTGTGGTAATTATTTCTTGACCAAACTGTTGATGGAATTACAAAAAATACATTTTGAGAGTAAATTCCGAACATTCTCCAAAAGTAGTGCTAAACAACACATTCCCAAAAATTCTCCTTTGAGGAACACCACTTTTAGTCTCCAGGAAGCTCGAAGTTCAAGTCTTCATTTTGATGGGTTGTATCCGTTGCATCAAATAATTTGTGAACCATGTTTTACTCACTTTGGCAATCCCATAATATCTATATTATATTGAATATCTACTGTTTTTATCTCATAACGAAGAAGCATTAATGAAGGATTGGTTTATGTCATTCAAGTCTGAGCAAACATAATCGTGAAAGTCTCTAACGGGCACTTTGTGGGCATCCCACTCTTTTAGATATTTCCGTGTGGCTTTTTGGACATATCTGCAACCTTTCAGCATGTATCTCATGTACGCTACATTTGCCCTTTTAATAGCAGCAATCACTATATTCCGTCTCGTAAGGACCGTCTCGTAAGGACTGCGTTGTTTAGTTTTTTTTCAGTAACTTATTGGAGTTTACTCCCTATGAATCGATTTTCAGTTATAGCCCGCGGTACGGAACTTTTATGATGAGTAAAATCAAGCGTTAACTAAAAGTGAGGCGTTACGTTCCTTTGCCCAACGCACCTCGCGCAGCTTTCACATTGAAATTATGTATATATCTATGGATATGTGTTCAATAAACAAAATTTTCAAGTGATTGAAGTTAAAATAATCGTTCGTAAGGAGTAAACTCCAGTCGTGCGTCGGAGCTGACACACACACAAGTTCTTTTTTCAAGTAAATCATTTACATATTCTTTTGGGTTTGTTTGGCAGAATGTATGTAAAGTATTACTTTTTCATAAATATCGCTCATTTTTTGATAGACTTTGTTTCACCCAAGGTGACTAACGACTAGGAGCGGCTCCTTAATATGTGCGCTCGTGTGAGCGCACTGCCTGCAAAAATATGTTTTTAACCTTTTTTGATAAGGTTCAAACCCTATAATTATAAACTAATAAGTTTAAAAATTTTTCAATCTCCAGCGTTTAGCTGCCGCAATATATATTAATTATTATGCGAGATAATAAATAGTACGCCCTCTAAGCACCCCGTGTTTCAAAATGCCTACCACACACAAAGTACTGCCAAGTACTGTTAGGGGTGGATCTGTTCGGTGCTCTAGGCAAATGCACATTCGATAATGGGAGCGAGATCGGCGCGACTCGGGAAAATTTCGTTGTATGTGCTTTTAGGTGGAAGAATAAAGCTTGTATCCGAGCGCCGTTTGAGTACACACTTGGTAACTTAAAACTCACAGTTGCCCGAAGCATATACATGATAATACAGGGTGGTCCAGTTTACATCATCAGGATTTCACCAGCCGAAATTTTATCAAAAAATAAAGGTAGTTTGTCTAATAAAACATGGTTGAATCTTACTTCCTTTTTGATGTACAGGGCGTTAAAGAAAATACATTATTTGGTAATAATTTGCTATAAATTAATAATAAAAAAGGTAGCTTTCTGAAATTTTGCATAGATAATTTCTTTTGTATTCTCTATTAAATAGTGGTTGTAATTATTTTATTTAGAACATAGAGACGTGTGTACGGGTTTCCTCAAAAATTCTTTATTTAATAAAACGTACGCCTCTGGTTTTTTAGAACACCAAGTACAGATACGATTTCTCATTCAATTTAGAAACCCTTTTGGATGTTACAATTTTTTGATAGCTCAACTCAAAACAAAAAAAAAACATTAAAAAGCATTCTGAATTCTAAGGAGTAGATCCTCCCGCGTAGACACTGGGGTCGCATAGACGGTGTCTTTAAGATATCCCACATATAAAAATCTAAAGGTTAACCTTTTTTATTATTGATTTGTAGCAAATTATATAAAATAATTTATTTTCTTTAACTCCCTGTACATCAAAAAGGAAGCAAAAGTAGACGATATTTTATTAGACGAACCACGTTTATTTCTTGATAAACTTTCGGCTGGTGAAATCCTGATGATACAAACTGGACAACCATGTATATACGGGACACGGGAGCTGGTATTTCTGCGGCATTGTTTTTGTTTACCATATTTAGGTTTGAGATTAGCTCGTTTCTTTGTTTATAACGTGAGTAATTATTATTTGATTGATTTCAATGCAAAATGGGCCGAAAATTGCTAGGAAGTAGTACTAAGAAAGGGAGGAAAACTTGGCACAACTAACCTTTGGTTTATCCGTCCCTGAAGGTGTTGATTCTTCTATTTGAGAATTATGTCAATTGCCACAACACGAAAAGCTAGCACAACTATTTTTTAACGATTATTCTTAACACTAATTAATTAATTATGTCTCATCTTGCACGGCTATTTTGCGATACATCTCCGACCGACTCCTTCTTTTCTTCGGTTCGTTCGCGAGATCGTCCCTCTCTTCGATCTTCTGTGCCTCGTATTGGATAATACGGGGAAGTGGGGAGTTATTGGAAGAATATGGGGAGATTTGTCGAGCACCGGGAAAGTTTTGAATTTAAAAATATTATTACGCCTCAACATACCGCCCACCAAAACTCCCGAAGCGGGTTTTCTAAATTTCATTTTTACGCTAAAACTAAACTAACCAAAGCTAAGTTAACAAAACGAACAACAAATTTTACAAATGGATGTGGACTGTATAAAACTATTATTGTGTCGGTAACGGACAAAGTTTTATTAATGGTCTCTGCATGGTACCTTTATCAGTTGCGACGGTAGCTACACGACATACGCCATCTTTGCCGATATGCAACTGAGTAACCCGACCCAGATGCCAGTGCAAGGGCGGAGCTAATTCATTTTTAATGAGTACTAGAGTGCCCACGTCAAGAGGTACGCTCTGTCTTGTCCATTTTTGTCGTTGCTGCAACGTGTGGAGATATTCGTTGTGCCATCTCCGCCAAAAATCTTGCTGAATACGTTGCACCAACTTCCAACGTTTTAGGCGACTAATGGATTGCGTTGTAAGGTCAACGTCAGGTACGTTTGTAAGAGGTTCTAAAGTCAGTAAGTGACCTGGTGTCAGTGCGATCAAATCAGACGGATCGGAACTTAATGGACACAGTGGCCGCGAATTCAACAAAGCTTCGATCTGAACCAAGACCGTATACAATTCTTCAAAAGTTAGCAATTGGTCACCTATGACGCGTTTAAGATGTGTTTTTGTAGATTTAACTCCCGCTTCCCATAACCCTCCAAAGTGAGGTGCGGACGGAGGGTTAAAACTCCATTCGATAGATTCCTCAGCAGAAGCCTGCTGAGCCAATTCACGAAGTTGTCTGTTTGCACCAATGAAGTTGGTTCCACAATCAGAAAATAAATGGGTACAACGACCCCGACGAGCGATAAAGCGCCTCAAAGCCGCGAGAAATGCATCTGAAGTTAAATCGGATACCAATTCCAGATGAACGGCCTTGGTGCAGAAGCAAACAAAGAGACAAATGTACGATTTTAGTATAGGAGCCTTACGAAGTCTGCTCATGATTATGGGCAGAGGCCCAGCGAAATCCACGCCTGTGTAGAGAAAAGGTTTTGTTTGTGTAACACGAGCAGAGGGTAGGTCACCCATGGGAGGTTGTAAAGGCTTTGGGTCAACTCGAAAACAACGATTACATTTTGCAATAACGGAGCGAATACAACGCTTCCCAGACAAAATCCAAAAGTTTTGAAGTAACAAATAATGAAGAGTCTGCAAACCAACATGTAGATTTTCTCGGTGGACACATTCAATTAGGAGAGTCGTAAAGCGATTGTTACTTGGTATCAACAAAGGGAATTTCTGATCAAACGATAAATCTGAATGTCTCAGACGTCCGCCCACCCTCAAGAAACCTAGCCGATCTATGAATAAATTAAGTTTCCTAAATGGCTTCGGAAGTTGCTCGTTGCGATGCAATTTATCGAAGATGTCACTGAAGACTTGTGATTGAATTGATTTTATAATAGTGAGAAGTGCCTGAAACAGTTCTTTCAATACTAAATGACCATGACGACGAGACTCACGGTGGGATGAATTGTATGCGAAACGTAAGATGTAAGCAACAACCCGCTGTACCTTTCGGAGTGACGAGTGGTAAACTAGTAAATCACTAATGATACTGCTAGGAGTATGAGCTACAAGCACGACCTTTCTCTCCTCTAAATCTTCCTCCGGAGGAGGTAAATTTTCATCAGCGCAAGGCCAACAATCATGAGGTGAAGCTAACCATTCAGGTCCCGCCCACCATGACAAGCTAGAAATAAGACATATCGGGAAAGTTCCCCTTGAAGCCACGTCCGCGGGGTTATCTTGAGAGCTTATGTGATGCCAACACGAAGGAGCTATTATGTCTTGGATATGACTCACCCGGTTTGCAACGAACGTCTTCCATCGGTGAGGAGAAGACCTAATCCATGTAAGGGCGACGGTGGAATCACTCCAAGCGACGATGCGAGAAACGCTAAAAGAGGTAGCAACTGTTTCAACAACGAAGGCGACTAAATCTGCAGCCAATACTGCAGCACAAAGTTCTAAACGAGGAATCGAGATCCTTTTCAAAGGAGCGACCTTTGATCTGGCAATAGCAAAACGAACATCAAAACTATCAGAAGTTGCGACTCGAAAGTAGATGACAGATGCGTATCCTACATCTGAAGCATCGCAAAATACATGTATCTCACATGCAGACCCGGACGAGGGTAACAAACGAGGTATTTTCAAAGAATTTATTTCTACTAATTCATCCTTAAAACGCTGCCATTGCTGGCGTACGTCACTAGGAGGCAAATCATCCCAATCAATTCCCAAAGACCACAAATGTTGCATAAGACGTTTAGCGAATAAAGTAACTGGACTCAAGAAACCTAACGGGTCATAGATACGTGCAATATCCGAAAGAATAGCTCGTTTAGAACAAGAGGTATTACCATATTTAACCGAAAACGAAAAGGAATCAGTTGCTGATTGCCATTGGAGACCAAGAATCTTGACAACGGTGTCATATTTATCGAATTCTAAATTGGATTGTTGGCGATGTTCCGGTGGAATGTGTTCAAGAAGTTCTTGCCTATTACTACTCCACTTTCGTAGTTCAAAGCATCCAGCTTTCAATAAATCGCAAAGCTGAGACTGAAGCTCAAGTGCTTCCTCAACGGAATTACTAACACAAGCGAAATCATCTACATAAAGATCAGATTTGATGGCTTGGGAAGCCAGCGGGTAGACATCTTTGCCTTCTTCAGCTAACTGCTGCAAAACGCGAATGGCCTGGAAAGGCGACGATGACACTCCATAAGTAACTGTGTTTAGTTGGAATGTGGAGATGGGATCTTCCAGAGCAAATCGAAAGCGAATTAACTGATACTTCCGATGATCGGAATGTACCAATATTTGGCGATACATCTGTTTTATATCGCATGTGAAGGCAATGGGTTTCAACCGAAATCTAAACAAGATCGAAACAATGTTATTCTGCAACTTTGGACCAACGTGCAAAACATCATTCAACGACAAATTATTAGAAGTCTTGCACGAGGCGTCGAAAACCACACGTAACTTAGGAGGTGTCGAATCAAGTTTCAACACTCCATGGTGAGGGATGTAGTATGAATTTAGAGAATCGATGTCAGCCACCAATGACATATGTCCAAGCGAGAGATAATCAGTCATAAACTCCAAATAAAGTTTATTAAGATCAGGGTCACGAACTAATCGCCGCTCCAGCGATGTCAATCGACTATCTGCTATCTGTCTAGAATTTTCAAAAGATGGCGCTTCCGACACCTTGAATGGGAGAGTAACACCGAAACGACCATTGGTATCTCTAAAACTATTGTTCTGAAAAATCAACTCTGCCTGCTGATCTTCCTCAGAAACATGTAACTTATTTGGAACTTCTTCCAAAGTCCAAAAATCCTTCAAAATGCTATCTACTGACGGTTCAAACGAAACAAAGAGAGAATTAACAGCCTGAGTCGAAAAATGCGACGTAGGACCCATTAATATCCAACCAAAAAATGGTATTAATGGCGATGGGTTTGTCTGATTCACCACTAATGATACCCTCCTTAAGAATGGTAGGATAGATGTCAGCTCCCAATAACAAATCTATTTCATCTGGTTTATACCACAAAGGATCAGCTAGTTTGATGTCATCACTATAAGGAAGTGAGTTCGAATTCAAGAAAGTTTCCGGCAATCGAGAACAAATTCGAGGCAAAACTATCAAGTTAAGTTCAAGGACAGGTTGGCCAGAAGCTAAAGGACGAATGTGCGATAAAACAACTCCACGAGAGGTAGTCGACGATTCAGCACCTAGACCATAAACAGGAATATTGGCTCGAGAACGAGCCAAGTTCAATTTGCGAGAAAGACTATCAGTTATAAATGATGCTTGAGAACCACAATCGACTAATGCTCGGGCGTGTCGATAATTCCCTAGGCTATCCCTTATTTCAACACAACAAGTTGCTAAGAGAACCTTAGTAGAATGATGAGGTTGCGAAAAGGTTGTAGTGCAAGCACTTACACTAGGCGAAGGGGTTTCATCAGTTGTAACCACAGCGGTAACCGAGGCGGTAACTGGGTCATTGGACTGAGACGAGAGGCGAGATGTGCGAGACGAGTCAAAATGCAAGAGACTATGATGTCTTGCATTACAAGTATAACATGACGACGTGGATAAGCAACGAGAGACACTATGAGCGGGTCGCAAACAATTAAGGCATAAATGACATCCTCTAACAGATGTGTAACGATCGTATGGATTCATGTCCAAGAATTTTTGGCAACGCTGGATGTTATGAGACGTGTCACTACAGATAGGACATTTTACAACTAAGGCACGATTAACACCCGAGGAACCACTAGCCGGAATAGTGGGAGCCGAGCCAGTGCTCGCCACCATTACCTTATGCTGGGGGTGTCTAACAACAGTTGAAGGGCGAGAGTGAGTGCTATCCAAACTTGATTTAACTTGCTTGACAGAGCTTCCGAATTCCGAAGCTTTTATAGAACGAGAGTGAGAAATGTTTTCTAAAGCCGTACACTGTTTAAATAGAAAATCCGTAAGTTCCTTGTAACTGGGCAATTCTGTGTCATTTAGCTGAAGTTCGAAGCGTTTACGAGTGGCTGGATCTATTTTTTCCAGCACCAAATCAACCAAAATGAAATCCCAAGCTATTACATTGAAGCCTAAATTTTCCAAGATAGTTAAATTTTCAGCAAAAGTATTTAGCAAAGTTCTAAGATCCTTAACTCCATCAGTGCGTAGAGGGGGGTACGATTTTAGAGCAGTCCAGTGCGTTGTTGCCATCAATCTTTTATTCGAGTACCGAGAAACTAAGGTGTCATACGCAACTTGATAGTTAGCTGATGACCTAGGAATTGGCTTAATAACAGCTAAAGCTTCACCCATGAGGGACAAAGAAAGATAATTAAATTTCTCAACTGGATCCAGAGATTTCCTATGTACCATTGTATTAAAGAGATCTATGAAATTTTGCCATTCTTTCAAGTTGCCTGCAAATTTAGGCAAATCTAATTTTGGAAGCCGGGCATTCGAGGTGCCGACCGATTCAGTAGGAGACTGCGATGGGATTCCAGGCGATAAAGTTGGAGGAAATAAATCCTCAAATGTCGCAATTGTAATATAATAATTGTTATCTACATTTTTGCGCACATTCTCTTGGCTATTCAAATCAGTGTCCGGAGTTTGACAAACTATTTGTAAATGAATATCGCAAAATTCTGTAAAAAGTGATTCTAAATCTCGATATTTTATTCTAAATAAAGACCGAAGCAACTGATCATGTATTGCATTTTGTGAAATATCAAATATTTCCTGAATACGGTTCATCAATATTACACGCTTTGCAATAAGTTCTTTTTTAGGGGCCATGATTAGAACAAAGCAACCTTCAATAAATTGTCCTTAAACAAAGATTATATTAATACGCGAAAACTAATACCGCGTTCGCTTTGCAAACTAATAAATTTTAAAGAAAGACTAAACAATGCTGTCGCGGTCACCGCAAGCGTCTAAACAAACGGCGACAATCGAAAGCCGAAACGCTGTAACTTTTCCACTGGGGAATGAATGAATGCAAACATTATTTTAATGCAAACGTAAATCTATTTGATTTGCAGATAATCTACAACAAAATGAGAATGTGTAAGTATGAAAAAATACACAAAACGATTACATAAAAGTATTCTACAGTAAGTACCGCGACTATGGTCAAAAAACTACGAATTTTTCTTTTCTAAGCAAATGACGCAATTAATCAAATACGACAAAACTATCTATCTGCAACAAAAAAACTATCCCGGCGACGAACGGACCAAACAAATGATTGATTTCAATGCAAAATGGGCCGAAAATTGCTAGGAAGTAGTACTAAGAAAGGGAGGAAAACTTGGCACAACTAACCTTTGGTTTATCCGTCCCTGAAGGTGTTGATTCTTCTATTTGAGAATTATGTCAATTGCCACAACACGAAAAGCTAGCACAACTATATTTTAACGATTGTTCTTAACACTAATTAATTAATTATGTCTCATCTTGCACGGCTATTTTGCGATACATCTCCGACCGACTCCTTCTTTTCTTCGGTTCGTTCGCGAGATCGTCCCTCTCTTCGATCTTCTGTGCCTCGTATTGGATAATACGGGGAAGTGGGGAGTTATTGGAAGAATATGGGGAGATTTGTCGAGCACCGGGAAAGTTTTGAATTTAAAAATATTATTACGCCTCAACATTATTTTTAAATATTTAAATTTCCAATAGTATGGCTAGTGGTAGTGGTTTGGTTCAAGTGAACACTTAAACATTGTGGAGTGATCTTTAACAAAGTGGTCGCCTGATTTTTGCATTTTTCAAAATTATTATTGTGTTGTAATACTTCATTCTGTTAAAAATGAATATTTTATCTAAATATAGACTTTTGACGAAAAACTTTAAATAAAATGAAATGGACGTCCTAAGCCTGTGCGAAGTATCAAATGCTTTTCGAACGCGTGGTAAAAGTTGTGTGCGAAAGTTTAACTTTTTGGATTTGGGATTTTCGTCAAATATTGCAGTGAGTAAAATTTCTTGTTTGAAAATGTTTTAAAATGGCTTCTAAAGCACTTCATTTAAAAAAACTACGGGGGAGAAACCGCCAGACCCCCCAACCCCTGAGCGGTGATTTCATTCCAGAGCACTGTCAAGTTCTAAAGCCAGGAGCCGCCACTGCTAACGACATATTCATATTCATTGTAAAATGCTTGAAGTTTGTAATTTCTGACCCTTTAGGTTGGATGTTTTTAGTGCACAGTGTATCAACATATGACTTGTCATTTGAAAACTCGAATCCATAACATCAGCATTGTAGAACAAGAACTCCTTGCTTACCTTACCAAAGTCACATCGGTGAAAAATATTCAAAAATGCTAATTAGGCACGAGTTCTGGGGGAATTCAGCTCAAGTATCCCCCTAGAGGAACATTTAGGCGAGAGTGAAATAGCACCGCATTGTAGAGAGCACCCCAATGCGGTGCGGCTCACGTTCGATTTCCTCCCGAAGCCACGCGAGTTTTTGTTTTCTTTCTTAGAGAGGTATGTGTAATTTAAACACATACATATTGATTGTTTAATACCGCTTTATTTATTTATATGCGCGGTAGATGTGTGTGCATGCAAAGCTTTCGGTGATGATTCGTCGAAATTGTGGGCATTCTGTCAGGCAAAATTTATTACTGTTGTACATGTCTTGCATTGTCTTCCTATTTTGCAGGTCGCTACGCTAAAGCTGGGGAACTTAAGGAGTGCGGTGCCGCAATTTTACAACGGACCGGAATTTATTTTACGTTGTCATTTTAAAATACTATAGCTTTTAACAAGAGTGGAACTTAAGAGTGCGGTACCGCAATTTTTCTGTCTCCGCATTCTTTTTTCCGTTGAGGTGTGCGGCAACGACTTGCGGTGTGAAAAAACTGATTTCTTCACGCCGCAACATTGAAGGCATTTTCCGGTGGATTCTAGTCACACCAAACGCCAAATTTAGGTTATGTTGTTTTGAACACGTGTCAGTTGTACGTACCTACATTAAAAATGAACAAAAGGATAGTGACTTTTTCTCCTGAGGAGGAGGAAAAATTAATAGACTTTGTAAAAGAAAATTCAGTTTTATATAATGTTAAAGAAAAGCAATACAGAAACTCACAATTAAAAAAGAAGTTGTGGATCGAAATAGCCCAAAAGTTGAACAAAAGTGGTAAATATCTTCTTTTTATCTATTTATGAAGCCAAATAAACAAAACTGATCAACGCAAATGGAATTCTTAAGTTCCAAGAACGCAGCCGAAAAGTATGACCGCACATTTCGACGGAAAATTTTCACCGCAACTTTTATTTCGTTCCGTTAATAGCATTGCGGCACCGCACTCCTTAAGTTCCCTAGCTTAAAATGGGTGTTGTTAATATATCGGACATAAAAAAATAACAATTAAAAAATTTAATGTGTTGTTGACTTGACGTTTTCAACTGGCTTTTCTCCACGAATCCGCCATCACATTCCCGCATAAAGGTTTTCAGTTTGCAAGTCCTGGCACAAGACTGTATGTACCTGCAATTTTCGAATGCGCGAGTTTTGTTGAAAAAGAATTCGTTGAATTTCCTAAAGCAAACTTTGCACTTGGACTCGAATTTCAGTACGTAATTTTATTGAAATGAACCTTGACCCGCAAGCAAGCACCACAGCACCACTAGGGTTATTTCAATTTCGTTTTAATTCACCTATATAGAAAGGTACTTGAGCTGCATTCGTCCAGGATTTGTGATTAACATTTTTTAATATTTTTTTTCTGATTATCTCCAGAGTGATAATTACAATTTTACTTTCCATAGATGCAAAAGAATTTTTTCACTTAATGGTAGAATGAATTTTACTGGAGAGTAGGATTTTTATAAAAGGTGTTTTCCTATGTTAATTTATTATTCCAGAAACATTAGTAGCCGATGAACTTTTGTCTGCGTGACTGATTGAACTTGTCATGTCGACCGAAAGTAATAAAAAGTCGACCAAAAAGCAGAATAATATACGTTTAATAAAATTGGAAGAATTTCCCATTAATTTCTAAGCATAACGCATACGTTTTGTCTTGTTTTCAAATATATCAAGCATAACAATAAAACGAGAACCTTCTAATTTTTTGGTTATGGCATTTCGCAAATCTTCCAAATGACAACTTATCAACTATTTTTCATGTAGTTAATATCTTCTTGTTTTACTTTTTGGTAGAAGTTCATGATTTAACAAATAAATACTTCGCGAACTACCAATATATAACGTTTTATTTAAATATTTTACCGGTTTCAGGATTCACAAAGATCCCATCATCAGAAATGTACGAAAAATTGTAAACAAATTATTATGACAGTTGACAAGGAAACTAAAATTGACAAAACAATACAAAGAATAATGATATCCATGAAAAAAGATAACTAGATAACTGAACTTCAGTATTTACCTACGGGGTATAAGAAAAACACAAAGGAAAATCGAATACCTCGTAGCTTGAAGGGAAAAAACAATGAATTTAAAGAAAACCATATTGGAAAAAACAATAAATTCAATTGAAAAAACCTTCAAGTGAAATATCAGAACAGAAAAAACTAAATAAACAAAATATCCATGGAATCTTGACAACTGCCAACTGCTAATCTTGAAATAAACTCTGTGGTCAAGTCTATGTGTTCTGTCTTGACAACTGCCAACTGCTAGAATTGTAATAAACTAAAAAAGAGAGAAATAAGTCAAAAAACGGCATAATGGCAAAAAAGAAATAAGTCAAGGATTAAGATGGAGAGACTGTTGTTGAATAATTAATTCAAGAATCAATCCTAATAATACCAATAATAAAACAAAAAGAAGAAAAAGAATCCTTCGAGGTTATTTGGCAATATGGGATTCTTTTTCTTCTTTTTGTTTTATTATTGGTATTATTAGGATTGATTCTTGAATTAATTATTCAACAACAGTCTCTCCATCTTAATCCTTGACTTATTTCTTTTTTGCCATTATGCCGTTTTTTGACTTATTTCTCTCTTTTTTAGTTTATTACAATTCTAGCAGTTGGCAGTTGTCAAGACAGAACACATAGACTTGACCACAGAGTTTATTTCAAGATTAGCAGTTGGCAGTTGTCAAGATTCCATGGATATTTTGTTTATTTAGTTTTTTCTGTTCTGATATTTCACTTGAAGGTTTTTTCAATTGAATTTATTGTTTTTTCCAATATGGTTTTCTTTAAATTCATTGTTTTTTCCCTTCAAGCTACGAGGTATTCGATTTTCCTTTGTGTTTTTCTTATACCCCGTAGGTAAATACTGAAATTCAGTTATCTAGTTATCTTTTTTCATGGATATCATTATTCTTTGTATTGTTTTGTCAATTTTAGTTTCCTTGTCAACTGTCATAATAATTTGTTTACAATTTTTCGTACATTTCTGATGATGGGATCTTTGTGAATCCTGAAACCGGTAAAATATTTAAATAAAACGTTATATATTGGTAGTTCGCGAAGTATTTATTTGTTAAAACTATTTTTCAGTCAAAAAAGACAAAAATTCACAGACTATACTTGGGCCGCCGAACAGACGGAGTGATCACCCTGCAAGAACGTGCTCTAGGCGGGACCACTATCAATTTAGGACAACCGAACCTCAGTGATGCGCTTTCTTTAGACCCAACGAAGTCGCATCACTTCAATTCGGTCGTCATAAATTACTATTGGCTCCGCTGGAGCACGTTCTTGCAGGGTGATCACTCCGTCTGTTCGCGGCCCAAGTATAATTAGATTTTTTATGATCTCGTTGTACTAATTCAATTGTAAATGTCAAACTCGGTGTTGTACATGGAGACTGAAACTGAAATTTCCATAGACCAATTAATATTTGTAATTTTTGTTTGGTATCGTATTATGCATGGTTGAAAAGCCTCTTTCGAAATCTTTCGAAATATAAAAACGTCAATAGGCGGACACGAAATTTTTGTTATGGCCACTAATTTGTCGCGATTTTAAATTTTGCAATATTAGCAACATTAGAATTCTTCCTTCCATAGTTTGGTTGCCAAAGAAACGATTACTTCCTTGCTCATTTTTTCTGATTGCGTAAACTGTGGAAAAGTTTCTCAAAAAATGAATAGGCCTATGTTCGTGTGCGTACGTACTTACATACTTCGTGGCGTGTAAATTTGCTCAAGTCAGTACACACCTTAAAATTTCTTTGGTATACTTTATTTTATTTTGTAAGATAGAACAAAGACTAAATACAATTCTAACCCTAGTATACAAAATACCTTTAGCTGCCCTGTATATAATGCACAATTTATCTCAAAAAGTCTTTACACTCGTTGGAAATTGATAAAAAATTTCATTCTAGTCAAATTCAAATCTAATTTACTTAGTTATGTATAATGACTGAACTACTTAAACAGAAATTTTCAATAGAATTTTAATGGATGATTTTTACCTCTTCGGTTACCTGCTCTGGAAAACCAAACTTTCATAACCCACCCTGACAATTTGTGTATTTTGGATGGGGGGGGGGGGGGGGGGTAGGAATCTTAATTTTGGTTCACATTGAACAGTGGCCTCTTATGAAAAGCACCTAGTGGCAAGGCCAAAAAGCGAGCCAAATACAGGAAATTGGTGGTATAACTTACATCCCACATTATCGTACGAGCTGCTCCACCACTTTCCGGTTCGCGTATTTTGCTTGACTACAGCAACAACATTTCATGATTTCGAACTTTATTGGAGCTCATCAGTACAGTGCAGCTGTGCGTGAGCAAACCAAACTAGCATCTAGTCTATAAAGGCGAGCAAAAACTCCAAAGAGTTGGCTCTCGCTCACTGATCTTCTCCTCTAAGCTAACTACGTAGAATGCAATCTGGAATGCTGCCGCATGAAGGTGCTTCACGCCATATATTTCAAATAGCAGAACTATACTTGGGCCGCCGAACAGACGGAGTGATCATCCTGCAAGAACGTGCTCTAGGCGGGACCACTATCAATTTAGGACAACCGAACTGCAGTGATGCGCTTTCTTTAGACCCAACGAAGTCGCATCACTCTAATTCGGTCGTCATAAATTACTATTGGCCCCGCTAGAGCACGTTCTTGCAGGGTGATCACTCCGTCTGTTGGGCGGCCCAAGTATAAAATGACTAGGCGGGAAATTCAAATCTATATTTATGTACCTATAACCTATATTTATCTATTCCCGTATTAATGTAGAGACCTACTTTTTGTCCAAATTACAGCGCTCTGCATGTTTTTTTTAGAAAAAAACGCTGCAATGAGAAAAGGTATTAATTCACGCAATATACAGTGTGTCCACGGATGGACTTAACTATACTTGTAAAAATTTTTATTTCCATTTTCATAATTTCCTTTGCTTGTTATATAAATATGATTCACGTTGAGAAGTTTTAATTTTGTTGTACAGGGTGTGCTAAAAATATAAAAATATAGATTTGCAAAATTAAAAATTTTTGAATCAAACTCTTTTGAAGCATCAAAATGAAAGAGCTTAGAAGAGCTTAGAAAGAAAAATAGAAAGGCCAAATAAGGTTTTTTCATATAATACTAGATTACTAAGTTGTATAATTATTTGTGCCATTTTTTTAATAATTTTAGTAATATTTGTGAAATTTATGGCAAATGAAACACTATGTAAAAAATGTTATCGACGTTTCGCCTCTGGTTATAGGCTTTGTCAAGATTATATATTTAAAAGTTTACAAAATGTATAAAAGTGACAAAATTTTTTCTTAATAAAAATAAAAAAAAAAAAAAAAAAAAAAAAAAAAAAAAAAAAAAAAAAAAAAAATAGATTACTAAGATATGTGATATTAAAATAAAACAGATTTTTTTTTGCATATCTTAATATCTATTATTATTTTTTCAAGACTGCTACTTGTAATGAAACGTTGTGCCACTATTATTAGCAAGTTTAGGTATAAAGGGTGTTTCAAAGTTGACGTTGGAGGGTTTCAGGTTAAATAAAAATTTACTTTCTCAAAGTGAATCATATTTATATAACAAGCAGAAGAAATTATGAAGAACGAATTTTTTCCGAAAAATTGAAAATAAAAGTTTTTACAAGTATAGTTAAGTCCATCTGTGGTAAAACAAGAACGTGGTTTTTAAAATACGATATATTTTGTGATGTGGCAAATATAAATAAAATGAAGGAGAAAAGAAATGTTTAGTTTGTTCGTCCACAGCAACCACATATCATGATTTCGCTCTTTGTTGGAGCCCATCAGTACGGTGCAGCTGTGGGCGAACAAACAAAATCAGCATCTACTCTATAAAGGCGAGTGGGCCACATTAGTAAGCGAGCGCCAACTCCAAAGGGTTGGCTCTCGCTCACTGATCGTCCCCTCTAAGACATTAATACTCAAATAAAATAGAAATTCGACCCGAACTTGCTCCAACAACTACTACACGGGCAAGTTGTATTACGGCCGCTATATGATGGCACCGCTTTCTTAAGAAACCATAGCTAGGAAACAGGTTCAGCGTTACAAAACACGAGCGTTTATCTTCCTGGTGTCATTAAGGAAATGTGTCCTAAGACATATCGAACATCGCTTCAGAAAATAAAACCGGATAACAAAAATCTTTTTTGCTCATCTATTATTTAACATCGCATGTATTTTAGTAGTTATAAAAGTTACCAAGATACTTCCAGTGTTCATACTTTCTTCAATTTTGTAAATTGTTCATTACCTATCCTAGATTATTTTATGTCTTACTGGAAGTATATGCATCACATAGTAAAGCAGTTTCTCATTTACGTTTATCGCTGTTCCGTAGTTCCGAAATTTATGATGATGAGTGGTAAGATACATACGATATTCTTTTATAATGACGTTCCGCGATAACCTCCACAAAGTAGTTATTAACTCTAAGTATTATTATGGGTTTGATGTTTATGACTACATTATGTTTCGCCTCAGAAGATACCATGATTAATAAACTACCGCACCTTTGTTTTTAACCCTAAAGAAGGCGCGTGGCAGACAGGTGTGCTCTAGCTTATATATATCTACCGTCTACTGCTTCAAGCACTTTTAGAGAACAAAGTGTTTATTGTCTGTTTACAATATTCTCCGTTCAAATGCAAAATAGAAGGACAAAAACCCTATGTATATAGGTATACACTCTTGATAAGGGAACTTGGCTTTTCATTATCATGCATGATTACATTCTGTAACGTGGGTTGGTAGAATTTAAGGAATGAAAAGAAAATTCGGCCACGGAAGCTATAATATCATGAGGTAGATGGTTGAAAAAAGTATTTTGGCAACGTTAGTGCACCTAAAAACTGACTGAATCATGTTACGCGACCTCTGGTTTGGCGGGGAAATTGTGAAGTTTAATATGTGGTCACGTGACACGTGGCATTTGTCAAAATCAATTTTCATGTTATAGGAGGTGTAGGAACGATCGACGAAATATTTTTAACTATTAATTTGTTATTGATATGGTTGACTTATTTAACTTTTAGCGCATAAAAGATCAATCGCAAACTTCAGATAAGGCAGCATGCTTTTTAAATCGATTTTATTCGCAAACGGTGCACCCTATCGAAATTCAGCAAGGGGATCTTTTCTCGTAAAAATCTCTAAAATTTAGTAATTTACATTCAAAAATGAAAGACAGTTGCATACGAAAATTTGGGGTTAAATCTACTCGACCAACACCCTCATTTGATACACCCCCGGATAAAATGTTCCTATTGTATCTACCAAATCTTACTAAACATAAGAAGAACTAGCGGTTGTACAAAATTTAAGTATTTTTCATTAAACCGTTTGGTGATATTCAATAGAAACTGTTTTCAAAGGCCCGTATTTGGGGGGATGCGGCTCTCCTATGAAGCATATTTGGAACTACGTTCATGCAACAAGTGCTTATGAAATGGTATTAGTATATTAGGTAGGTATAGTCTTGCCTGCCCAAAACAGTCCATTTTGACAAAATCCGATGATTTAAAGCTGTGGCAGCGCTTACCTGCAACAAAAGAGAAAACATAAATAACTGTTAGATTTAGCCGCTTTAAAAACTATTTTCAAGGACTATACATATAGGTAACTAATCTATTAAACATTTAGTAATGCCGTGAATGCACAGTGTTTATGATAAACACCTTCTTGTTTACGTAATTAAGCGGGATGTTTATGCTAGTTTTGGTAGCCTCCTGAAATGCTGAATTTACTTTATAGTTTAGATAGAGCATACAAAGCAAGTAATACTATTATAAGCAAATAAGCATCACCCGTTGTCCGTTCTATTCTCATAGTCCCTACACAACAACAAGGTGGAAATAAAAACGAAAACCCAATTCGACGAAGTGGAAACACAACAAGAAGTAAAGTAAAAGAATACAACGTTTACTACAACTTACAACTTCATTTTTATAAACCCAAACTAGAAATATAACTTATATACAGGGTCTTTCAATTTAAGCTTACGTTCTCTGTAAATAAAGCAAATACTATAAAACTTTTTATGCTTACACCTACCTAAGGTAATTTCAAATGGAAGTAAGTATGTATTTTTGATTACATTTTTGACTTCTACAACAAATTTTATATCGGGTTCATTGACAAATATTTTCCCTATATGAAACAACCATTTCAGATATATCTTGATTTTTAAGAGAAATACGGAGTACGTAAGCTATCTCTAGAGAAGTCTTTTCTTATGCAATGGGTATCTAGAATCTCCAATATTGTATAAGCAAAAAATGCCCGTTATTGCATTTCAAAGATACCTTACCCCATATTTTTGTTAAAACATCAAGATATTTCAAATTATTTTTAGATCAACCCGATATAAAAAATACAGCCTGGTATTTAATTAATTTTAATTAATTTTAAGGAATTAAAAATTGTTTGTACCCCGGTTTTTCCATACTATTTCGACATCCTGTATATTATTATAGTAGCGAATAACATCCTTCCATCATTTACTCGGAAAATAATCAAGATGATCGAATTCGCCTACAACAGTTATGTCGAGTTTTATACATTTTTGTGTGACATGAATTCTTTATTCAGCTCACGCCAGAGTCTTCGATTAAGGTATTGAGCTTGCCTTCAAAGTTGTTTATTTCAGATATGTGCCGTATGTCATGTCAAGTTAGGAAACATGTGCCGATTTTCGCTATAAAGCATTTTAGGAAAAGCTTGTGACGCATCCGGACAAGGAAATGCAAGATGTTAAGGGTAATAACTAATACGAGATTATTGTGAGAAACAAAGGATTCTATCGAATTTTAAAACAAATTGTTTTGGTGTTTTGGTGGTGACAAAGAAATCGTGCTTTTTTGTACTAAAAGCAGGAAGAAAATGTGAATTAACGATTATTCAAGTCCTGAACACATTTTCGATATGCATAAACAATTTTTTCATAACCTTTGCTGCACATATTAGGTCCGGTCATGGTGGGGTAATATTACTTAGGTACTTAATAGATTTAGATGACCTGATGTCATTGTCAGATCAGGACGCCCAGCTTTTCTTGTCTAAGTAGCATGCTGCTTCAAAGTTAGAGTTTTGTCAAGTGCGACTTACAAGTAATTTGTATGTTGTGAGATAAACCCAGTGAAACTGTCCCAAGTTATTCCCAATTCCCTGGTGGCTTTTTAAGTCTAAGATGGAACAAACTGGATATGATAAATATGTTCTGCTAGAATTGGAGGGAAGGCATCATTCAGTTTTCCCTAAAAGTGAGTCCAAAACCGTTAATTTATGATCCACAGAGTGCGGAAGAGATTGCAATTAATACAGGACCTATCAATTTAAGAAATTCTTGATCTGAAAATTTGCACACCTACCTAAGCCAGGAGAGCTAGTTTACCGAAAATATTTTCATGTTCCCGTACTTCCGGTTTTGATATAAACTTTTTTATTTTAAATGGAATTCTATAATTTTAACCGCATTTTTAAATTCTACATCGGATTCTAAATCGACATTGTGTAAGAAAAAAAATTGTGTGGAGAGTTGTTTCATTTCAGAAATATCCTGATTTTTAAGAAGAAAACGTAAGTGCAGAGTTCTAGCAAATTACTAATATTTTTGAAACTAAAACATGTCATTTGATGTGAACTGACTTGTTAGTTCCATTGCTGGATATGTTATTAATATTATCGTCATTTCTTTTTGTCCAAATTTTTACCAGATAATTCATTTTTTGTGGGTGTGTGTGTGACAGGACAATGTCATCAACATATTAAGGCTGTGCCTGTTTTTATGTGCCGCAATTGTTGAGTTAGGTTACGATTCCAAGCTGTTTTGACCTCTCCCGTGAATTCTATAATACTCTGTCCATTGTTATCAAACATAAGAAAGAAAGTTACAGACTCAAAGAAACAGCAATACAAAAGAAATATCGGAAAAGTATAAAAAGTATATGCAGCGAACAAAATGAAAAACACGAAGTAGAAGAAATATGGGAAAACTTGAAGAGCAACATATTGGATACTGCAAAGGAATGTTGCGGTACAAATAAAAAATAAAGAAAGAAATGAAGAAAGCAGAACGGTGGAGTACAGACATAAAACAAATTCTTAAAAATAAAAAAGATAGTTGGAAGAAATATCTAAATACATATGGTATAGATAGAAGACTATGAAAAATAGCGGAAACACCTAAAGATAGCCGTTAAGAAAGCAGAACGTGAGTCATTGACAAAGTTTGGTGAAGAAATGACAGAAAATTATAAAGATGATAAAGAATATTTTATAGTACATTAAGACAACTAAGGTAGAAGAAACAATAAAATATGATGAATATAAAGGACAAAAGTGGAAATATAATTAGAGAGGAAGATAAAGTTATGAAAAGGTGGGGGCAATATTTGTGCAATTGGCAGAGTCAAATGCAAACATGAATGATCAACAAGAAGGAAAAAAGATATATAGGCATTAGACATGATAAACCAAGAAGAAATCGTAGAAGCTACTGACAAAAAATTAAAACTAGGAAAAACCCCAGGAAGAGACAATGTAACGCCTGAAATGATTAAGTATATTGGAGAAGAAGCAATAAGTCAGTTTACCAAATTAACCAACTGCCTATAAATAAAAATGGAATAAAGGAGACTGTAGCAATTATAGTGGTATAACCCTGGAAAGCGTACCAGAAAACGTTTTTGCTAGAGTAATCGAAAATAGAATGAGAAACCAAATTGAAATGGCAATAAAAGGAATCCAAAGCGGATTTAAAAGTGGAAGAAGTGCACAGGCGGATCCTTTTTCATTTCTTATACAGCTTGTTGTAATTTACAGAATTTTGCATTCAGTGTGTTGTGTCCGGTGGCCCGCCACGAAAGGTATTATTTAAAGAAAATCCACGATCAGCAATTAAAACAAGGGAATAATAGCACGTTAAAACGTTGCATTGACGAAATCTAGTTGGGATATAAATAAACGCATGTTGGATGAGGCCCTGAAGGAATCAAAGGAGGTCATAAGGACTTTAAAACTGGGACACTGGTAAATGCAGCAAGCAGAACTTAACGAGCTAATGTTCGCAGACGACGTGGTGCTGGTAGCGGAGACAGAGAGAGATCTGCAATATAATCTAGACGTGTTAGATAGAGCATTAAATAAAATTAACATGAAAATAAATGAGGAGAACACGAAAACAATGATAATTTCTAGAGACAACAAGGAACATAAGACTACATGGCAAAGCACTGGAACAAGTAGACAGCTATTTATAAGTACTTTGGATCTATAGTGGAAAATAATGAAAAAATAGACAAGCAGATAAACGAAGGAATCAATGATAAAATGGTGGAGGAAAAACTAAGATGGTGGGAGGATGGTATAAGAGAAAAAAGGCAGAAAAAGGAGAAACGTGGGAAGAATTTAAACAATTGACTCAAAATAGAAAAGTATGGAGAGAAATATACGCATGAAAAAAGAAGAAACTGAACACCACACCGACTTTAACCTAACGCTAGATAGACATAGGATTAAGCAAGTATGTAGGTAAGTATTATAAACAGGGATGAGCTTAAGCTGTAACCTTGTTTAACTCCCTTTTCCATTTCTAATTTTTGTCCGTTCTTCTGTAGTCATCCATTCAGTTTATTGTAAATGCTCTTTATCACTTTTAGTAGTTTTCTCGGTACTTCGATATTTTTATACATTTCCATATGACTTTCTCATCTACTGTGCCGAAAACTGCTTAAAAGTCAGAAATAGTTCTTCATCTGTTCCTATTGGCTCTGCTTGCTCGTTTTCCAGTTTATTTTCGCCTTGAATATTTTCTCAATTATTCCAGAGTATGACTGTGTCTGTGGCTTCCTCAGTTCACTCTAGTTCTTCAATTTAATCTGTTACATCGTGCTCATTATTTCCATCCTCGAATTTGTCTCAATAATAATCTGACCAAACTTCTAGGGAATCATGTGTTTTAATTTTAATTTGATTATTTTTATTGTTTACCCCTCTTATCTCGTTCCTTCTATTTCCCCTCAATATCATTACTGCCCTCGAGAAAACTCTATTGTCAATTTTATACAGCTTGTTTACGTCATACCCAAGCTCTTTCCAACTATTGAAGAACACTAAAAGTTGAAATTTGGTTGAACATTTACCTACCCCCCTATAGAAGGAAGGTATGTCAACTCAATTAAAGTAGGTATCTAATTAGTATTTAATTAGGACACGCTTGTTAGAGCGTCACGCAAACGAATTTTCTAGCAACTTTATTAAATCTTTAGAAACGTCGATTTTAAGGAACAATACAGAATATCTGAAACCTTGCAATCTTTTCAAGGCCAATCGCAATTAGGAAATTCAAAATTAATTAAAGAAAACAGTTCAGTAGGAAAATCGCGGAAAATTGATTAGCACGAAGACTGAATTCTGCATTTTGAGAAGAGCTGTGAAATGGAGAATTGCCAGAACTTGTGAGCTTACGATAATAAATTCAGATGTATTCAAATCCATTCAAGATTGGTACAGATACGAGGTATGGCAATGAAGTTCTCGGAATAGAACATCCGTATGTATCTTACATCGAAGTATCGCATTTGGTACGAATGGACGTGCCTGTAAAAGTGTCGTGATTAGCGAAGATTTCCTCATTCGGAACAATTTCTGAAACGATGATTTTGTTAAATTTTAATACTTACGCGGACAATCAATGCCGGCCGACCTTTTATAATTAGCACAGGAAACCCTGGATTTGCGCATGTAAATTGCCACCAAACGCTAAATTAGACCAATAACAATTGGATATACGACGTACACATACTGGACATGAATAACAATAATGTGCTCATATTTTCTGCAAAGCACGTTCCGGCAGGCAAACAGATTAACACATCGGTGATGGGGAATCAAAAAGATCACCCTCTCACGCTATCCACGTTTACAGGTAGATGCTGTATACAAATACATGAACAGTGTTTGTGCTTCGCCGGATATTAACGTTCCTATTGTTTGCAGCTTTATTCCGGGGAACAGCGCAAATTGGAGCACGGTTCCCCTGACTAATTCGTAAAAGTATATAAATTATTTAGTGCGTCCCTGGCTCTTATTGATTCATCGTTAGCCTTCAATTGATTTTTGTAAAGAGTAATAATATATTAGTATTGTAGTTATTGAAGCCCGCCTAGGTATCTATGAAAAATAAAAAAAAAAACTTCGGAGAGTTAAACGACAAGTAGGTAGAACATGCATTACGGAAACTTAAAACAGAAACAACCAGAGCTGCAAAGCAAAAAATACGAGAAACATATTATTCTTATAAATGCGTATGTTTTCTAAGGCGTTTAATCTTCATTTGTTATATGACGTATGATGTAAAAACTAGACTTATCTGTACAAAGTTCGACTACACATTGAGCTTTATGTTCTTTAAATTTATTTGTTTGTTGCAATTTTCGCTTGCTGTGTAAATTCCTGTTTTTGAATGAATGCAATTTTATCCCTGGCGGTACCAAATTACAGAAATCGTAGTTAGACATCTTAACAACGTCAAAGTCCAATTTTCCAAAAATATTATTCATACCTCTGGTTGGGCGTTCAAATAGTATTTTTGTAAATTTCGCAAATGACAACACAGATATTTATTAATACCTAGCGTTTTAGAGCATCCAGCAGTCAATCATTTGGCAAAATGCGATCGTGATCGTCTTGCTATTATCTAGCTGAAAAATCAACACGACACCCAAATAAAATGTTACCTTCACGTACTAAACATATAATAGGCATTCTTATTTGGCACCTAGAATTTTCCCATTGGTCAAATTCAAATAAGTGCTAAGTACACATTTTTGGCCACGCCAGACCAATATAAAATATTATTAAACTAGCTGGTACACGGCGCGTTGCTGCCTCAGAAGAAATAATTGTGGTAAAATCGTTTGAAATTTGATAAACTGCGAATGACGTTTGCTGTCAATTGTCACTTTATAAATTATAGCGACCCGGCCCGGCTTCACATAAACGTATAAAAAAATTCACAGGAACACCCGCTGGGCTAATCTGAAGATTGCCTGAAAATTTCATCAACATCGGTCCAGCCGTTTCGGAGTCTATAACGGACATAGGTAGGTAAGTAGGTAGGTAGAAACATTTTTTTGTGTTTTATATACCGGGTGGGGATTTAGTGTGTAATCGGTTCATATCTCTGGTACTGCTTAAGATATCAAAATGAAATTTTACACGTACCTATGTGGGGAACGACATGGAGCATTTCATAAAATTATTTATGTATATACAGGATGTTCACATTCTGAGTACCAGACCAAAGTTCTATTTCTTTAAATGGAAACCCCACAAGTATTTGCGTGATTTCGATTCCCCATAAAATTTCATGAAAATTGATATACTACATGATGTGGTTTTGAGTAAGGACTGTTAAGATATTGACATTTTTGTGTCATTATGGTTCCAAATTTATGACGCTACTGGCGTCTACTGACCAAAGCCACCTAATTATTTTTTATTGAAAGGGATTTACGCACTGCTGTATTTGTGAAATCTATAAATACTTTCACCATAAAATTTCAAATAGAATAACATGTATGTTATTTGCACAACTGACAGTCAGTTAACTAAGCTTTTAATTGATGTAAATATTGCCTGGTCTACTACTGATAGTTTCGGCAGATATTACGATTGAACATCAAAATTTTTGAATTTCATTATTAGTTTATACTCTTTTTGGCGAATTCCCCTATTATGTTGCTCAAAACTCACAATAATGTTTATATTTTGCATTTGCAAATTGGTATCAATATAAAGACAATAAATCTTATTGTAAAATTGTTTCTTGAAGGTTATATTCTTAAATGTATAATGTCTTTTTAAAGTCGGGTATAATTTTCAAACAAGGAGTGCTATGGAAGAAAATATTATCTTTAAGAAATAATCTTGCAATGAGATTTTTTGTGTTAATGTAAATTTCGTTTTCTAAATATTTTATAGAAACAAAGTGCAGACCTTTTTTGGAGGTTTGGGTGACAAAATAGGGGAAATCGTCAAAAATAATGTAAAATACTAACGAAACTCTACATTTTTATAATTCAATTGTACATTCTGTCGAAACTTTTGCTGGTAGACTTGACAATATCCACATCAATAAAAAGCTTAGTAAAATGACCATCAATTGTACAAAAATAATATACATGGTGTTCCATTTGAAATTTTTGAGAAAGATTCTGTTTTGCATAACTTAACCACCCTGTATTATCTCAAGTATTATGATAAAATTATTTATAGATTTCAAAAATTCAGCAGTGTGTGAACCTATTTCAATAAAGAAATTTTAGGTTTCTTTGGTTAGTATGCGTCAGTAGCGTCATAAATGTGGGTCCATAATGATACAAAAATGTCAATATCTCAACATTCCTTAGTCAAAACCACATCATGTAGTATATCAATTTTCATGGAATTTTATGGAGAATCCATATTATGCAAGGACACATACGGTTTCCACTTAAAGAAATAGAACTTTGATCTGGTACTTAGAATGTGAACATCCTGTATATACCTAAATAATTTTGGGAAATGCTCCATGTGGTTCCCCACATTCGTGCAAAATTTCATTTTAATATCTTAAATAGTTCCAGAGATATGAGCAGATTACACACTAAATCCCCATCCGGTATATAGATTACGGCTGGTTGAGTGTGATTTTCAGCGTTGCGGTTGTTGAATGAATAGTAGATCGATCTGGTAATCCTCTAAACTCCGGATCGCTGCTCGTTGAGGTCAGGAACTTTTCGTTATTTTATTCCATTTAATTTTATTAAACAAAAAAATGTCAGGTATTCGTCAACTGTGTAGAAACCGACAGGCTGGAGCGAGCCTCGGCCATTTTATAAATAAATTAATAAATAACAAAATCAAGACGATAAATTTCTTTTAACCACAAAGCTGTTGAGTACCTGAGTTTCATACTGCCATACTGCCATACATTCTGTTACGGGTTTGGCACCAAATTCGTGATTGGATGGAAATTTCAGTCTCACCAATAAGAAAGTTGCAGGTGTCAAATAATATCTATATAACAATACGGAATTCCTAAATACAAACCAATACCTGCATAAGTCCACGAGCTGGAGTGGCGCTGTGCAAGAAAGAACTATGCCAATGAATTTTTTACATTTTAGAATGTCTAAGTACCGTCATGGACTGCCATATATGAACAGTAGATAAAATAAAAAAAATCGTTTGCCGTTTTGCATTTGAGCGATCATTTGGAACTTCCGGGTCAGTGACTGATTATTGAAAGCGCCAGTTTAAATATTGGAACATTCCTGAAATCGATACTTATAGCATATATACATATAGGTATATGTATAACGACGCAAATTTCAAAGTTCACAAGTGGCAATTGCATGCGTGTAAACTTCGGCTCTGTGAAATGGATATGATTTAGTAACGTCACGTTTTCAATGAAATTTGATTAATTGACAATATTATTTTATGCGGTAGCTAAAAGCATATTACAAATAGTATCTAGTGCTACCACAATGCCATCAAGTACCTACGTTATTGTTCGCAAATTTTGTTTCATAGTTTTACTGATCTTAAAATTGACGATAATAGGTATAGTTAATAGGAAAGTTGATATACCTATCTCTAATTCATCACTTTTCTTCCAGATTTTTGCCTTGGAATACATAGGAACCAAAATTTAAAAAAAATAATAATTTTGTGTACGAGGCCGTTCAAATTTATTTCTATATATTCAGCAATGTCTAGCGAGGTATTTACCAGAGGGATAGTTGTTCGAACGCTCCAGTATCACTTATTGTTTCTACATAATTTTTGTAGTAATTGGCTCTTTCTGATATGTGACCCAAGAGCGTCAGTATACCTATAGCAAGTTATATTACAGGGTTCGAATGTGAAGGAAAAGCACCGTACTGATGAGTCCCGTACCAGTAGTCTAAAGTTCTTCATACACATTCGAAGCCGAAGCATGCAATATCTAAATATATAAAAATAATGATGCTTACGTTTAATTCCAATTTGCGTACGCATTCATTTGAAAAAAATAAATTTGTTCACCATGAATAGAGTTATAGATAGGAAAAACGAAATGGCTTCGTGTGCTAATATTTCTGTTAAGCATGAAGAATAAGCAATTATCACTGACCCAGATTAATCTCTATTACAAGTGAAAAAACCATTTCGAAATAACAATGAATTTTAGGGGTGTTGAGCTACTTGACATGAACCACTTAATATGTTGAAGACTTATCCCCATTGTATTTTCCCCGTTGTTCATTTTAAGGAGATTCCTTCCCTTTTCAAATGCATTGTAAGTAAAGAGACAATGCCGATTCATTTTGTACAAACAGATTTATATTTCAATCCACTATAAAGAAAAGTCATTGGTATGGCCAACGAACAGTTTATGTCTGCAACCGATGTGTAGTGAACTTCATATTGTTAAAATGTTATCTATATGCATTTATAGTATATAAATTTGAATTTGCACGAGCAATTCAATTATTATGCGAATATTGCGCTTATGAAAAGTTATTAGTAAGTTTTCGCAGCTTAAATTTATACCTTATTACTGATGAGCTGCAAATAGTATAATAAAGAATGAAAACTGATCAATTATCGTTCAGTCGCAAGCGCCAGCCGTACCACCGAACCCATACCTTTAGCGTAAAGTTCACATTCTACTCTCTCACGAATATGTCTCCAAAACACACAAACAATAATTAAGTTATAAAATTCAACAAACATTTTCATTTTAATTGATAGTACAATACATTCTCTTTCCAAACATCCCTTTAGCTAAACCTGAACTACGCAAATAAGCATTAACTATGTAAATATCTTCATAATACCGCAATGGTTATCTTACACGAGCGCTCTGCCTTATATCTAGATAAAGCTCGACTCTGTAGTCGCTTTCGAGGAACAATGTAGGGATATAAAACCATCTCCATAGCAAAGTAATTTTCCACTTTTTTAAGGAAAGTGGTTTTCATAGAGAATTTTATGACCCAAATATTGTTAAGTGAAATTAGGATAAAGCGTTGGTGTATGCTACATCACGAGAGGAGACGTCTGAAGATGGTTCCACTTCAAATTTATTCAGGTACCGAAACATCAGAAGACAGCGGAAGGTAAAAGTTTCCATGTTACCTGGGTCTGTATTGTAAAGTTATCTAATCTTGCCAGAGAGTGAGTATAGAGAGTAGTGGAGATTATGTAACGGCCCTATCAGTTGAAACCGCTCGGCAATGTTTAAATCATATCAACTTTAGCTATTCACAAATTATGTACAATTTCGAACTTTTCAAAAACTTTTTATCATTTCACACCTAGACTTGGCATCTCAGAAACTTAAGAATTTGAGATTACCGAGGGGTAAACCGCTGGGGATTTCTGGTGTACAAGGTTGGGGATGTATGAGGATGTCTGAGGATGTCCGTGTGAGTCCAGGGATGTCCGAAGAAGTCTGAGGATGTCCTAGGATGTCCGGGGATGTCTGAGGATGTCCGGAGATGTCCGAGGATGTCTAAAGAATCATTCTGAAGTTTTATTGCGAAATCTGTAAGATCGACCACATTACGCATGCGTATTGGTTTATATTTTGAGGTTAGGTTAAGTTATATGTAGAAGGTTTTGTGTTTTGTGCACAAGTTTATTAAGAACAACAATAATATTGAATTAAATTGTAATGGTAAGTTGCTAGCATTCAAATAATAAGGTTGTATGATATTTCGTATACCTGGTGTATTTTTTCTACGAATTTGGAGGCAGTGGTTATTAAGGCACCCTACTTATACGAAAGGCAATAACTTCATATAACATCATTTGATGAAACCTAGAATGACATTGATTACGAGGAAAATGCAAGTTTTGGCAGTGGCATAACTACCTGTGTTCCATGTGTTCCGCGGAACACGGCCCGGAAGCTCTAGGGCCCGGAGGTTCAGGAGCCCGGAGGCAGCAGACAAGAAAAATACAAAAATAAAAAAATGAAAAACATTCATTTTCTGCTCCAGCTTATTATTAGAAAATTTCAAATAACCGTAATGAGTTATATGCTTATTCACATATTTTATTCACATACTTTCATTGCTATAGATTTCTGCACCAATTTTGAAAATTTAAACTGGTGTGACTACCAATATTACGTGAAAATTTGATGATTTTGTTATTTCTTGTTGAGAAATGGGGCCCCCTTAGCAAATAAAACGCTATGGTATATGGTTAATTGGTTAAATCATAAAACGCTAAGGCGGGTCTACGATACACGAGCAGTTTACTGACAAATCGTACATATTCAATGATATTACATAAAAAAAAGAAAACTTGCTTGGTGCGACACCAAGTTTTTGAAAAAACGGTTTTTGCAAACCCGAATTTGCAGCTTTTCATTTTAGGGCATTTGACCTTGAAAAGTACAAAATTTTCGCCTGCGGCGCCTCTTTTGCCACTAGTGTTATTTCACTATCTAAATTTATGTCAGGCTTTTCCGAATTTAAAATCTGGCAACCCTAGCCACAAGTCATAAAAATAAATTAGTTATTTTACATCCCTATGGAGGCCCGGCCAAAAGTTTGGATCACAACTAAAAATCGCGTTGTTACGCCACTGAGTTTTGGGGCAGATTAGAAAATAAAATAGAAAATAGATTCATTTTAATATAAGTTCAAAGTGATTTTACCAGGCATGTCTGAATACAATTTTATTATTTTGTATATTTGATGTAACTGCATTATAATACAAAGTGTATAAAACGTCGTGAATTGTAAACTGGCCAAATGGTCGCACTTATTACTGACTTCAAGTATCTTAGCTCAATAAATGCATAATTATAAATTATTCTATTACATTTAAAATGATCATGTATTGTAAACAATTCAAGAATCAATTGTAGCAGTAGCAGTGCTACTGAAGATGGCAGCTTAGCTGCCGAAATGCGTATATAGTATTTCAAATTTTATGTGGTTAGGGGTACAATTGATTCTTGAATTGATTATTTAACCACAGTCTCTTACATCTTAATCCATCATGTATTGTGTTTTATTATGTGATATTCGAGAAGAGACCCACTGGTGTACCTTAAGCCAGATAAACGTTCAGTAGGCGGGGATGATGGGTCAGCTTCGTTAGCGACCCATCTAAGAATTACCACTATAATAGACACCATACTGGTTTAATACAACAATATATCTCTGCTTCGTTATAAAGGCGATAACCGTTTAGGATAACGCCAATAAAAATTAAAGAACAAAACCCTAACAACAGCTGTTTGATTGTTGTCAGTAATTAATTATAATAACTTAATATATTTTGCATATCGATAGAGAATTCTAAACACTTTTTATTTATGATGACTGAAGATCGTAACCAATCTGATTTTGTACCCAAAATGATTAACGATAATTTAATAATGCTTTCGAAGATATGAATAAATCTTGATGTCTCAACTTTATTTGTGTCTATCAGTCTATTATTCACATCCTCGCTTGTGATTCTTTCTTATCAAAGTAATGGGATCTGTAATGGCATAGGTAATACACAACGTAGGTAATAGACGGTCACGTGGCCACTTCGACAGGTATTTAGGTAAAATTTAATTAGGTTAATTAATCAGCGCTGAACAGGTAGATAGACAAGTGAGTAGAAATCTGCAAGGGTGGGGTAGGGTTCGTTACAATATAATAGCCCGTAAAAATTCCAACGAACTTTGAAGAGCATGAGGGATTGTGAGCAAGTACCAAATATAAAGTCGAAATCGTTTTTATTTGGCAGAATATCTGAGGATGTCCGGGGATATCCAAAGATGTCCGGGGATGTCCAGGGACGTCCAAAGATGTCCGAGGATATTTAGGGATTTCCGAAGATGTCCGGGGACTTTCGAGGATGACCAAGGATGTATTTGAAAAAGGGGATGTCTGGTGTACAAATTTTGCTCAGCGGTTTACCCCTCGGAGATTACCTAGTCAATGTGAAATTTGGTTTTCTCTCAAAAAGAGATACGAATTCCTCTCTAGTCGACAATAATAGAAAATAATTTCTTGTCGAATCTGAAATGGTACATGTATTGGTGCAGAGTTTGTTAATCAAATAAATCAGGATTTTTGAAACCTGTCAAATTAATGAAATTTCGTAGTCAAATATGACCTAATAATTAGAGTCCGGATTTTAGGCCCTAAAAAATATGAAAATAGGAGCTCAATTTAGGCAATAAAAAAGGTCAATTTAGGCCGTAAAAAAGGTAACATATACAGTTTAGGCAAAAACCTTTATTAGGCTTTCAAAATTCAAAAACACAACAGAACGGCGTTTATTTATAACCCAACTAAGTTTTGCCAAGTAGGCCATTTCCACTATCACGTGCTCTAATAGACTGTTAAACTTTATTTCCTGCAAGCAACAGGCTCGGGTATTTTTGGTATTTTTGGTTCGAGTCCAAGCGGATCCTTTTACCTTTGTCTTCTAAAGCTTATTGTAATTTACAGAATTTTGCATTCCATGTGTTCTGTCTGGTGGCCCGTCACGAAAGGTATTTGTTTAAAGAAAATCCGCGATTACTAATGAAAACAAGAGAATAATAGCATTGGCAAAACCTAGTTGTGATATAAATGAAAGCAACAGAACGGTGGAATTCTGAAAAAAAACAAACCAACTATAAAATTCTAAAAAACCACAAATTAACAAAGATGAAAGTCTAAAAAAGCGCTCAAAAAAACGAAACAACACAGTAAATTAGCATCAGTACTGTTAAGCCGGATCCAAACGATATGGTCATTTTTTGTCAAATGTTAGTCAAGTAAAAATGCGTCAAATATTTGTAGACTGTTTGCTGAAAATTTATAGCGCCAAGTCGTTCATACACACGATGTGTTAACGTGGCAATGTGAACACATGACAAATATGCCTCGAAGTATTCGTTACGTTATCCGCACTATCTGCTCACTTGGCAATTTTTGGCTTGTCTACCCGCTTGTTTAAGTTCGCTAAATTTGCAGCGAATATGAGAAGATAATCAATTTCATCAGGTCATCAATCTGGTAAAATGTAAAAATGAAAGTGAACGAAGCAGTTGCTGTAGTAAGTGCCGCGTAATCGTTTTTTGCGGGTGCAAATCTAATCAAACAGAAAAGGAAACCTCGAAATAGGAGATGGTGGACGCTACCTTTAAATAAAAGTAGACAACTTGTTAGACCATTCCATAATTTTCGAAAACACTAGATCGTATAGGTAGCCAGTTCAAAAATTAAAACTTATAAACTAAAATACGTCCTACGAAAAGGCAAACTGCGAATGCATGCACATGCTCGGGTTCGATGCGCGGAGATTCGTCTGCTTTGATGTGTGCTTATTTACCGCCCTCGGAGCGAACCTTTAACACATCAAGTAAAATACATTCGTCCATGGTCCAAACGATGTATCGTGTGTATTGATTTGGCGAATATTTGACGAGTGCACACATCCTCTCGAATGCACATGCATGCATCATCCACACGATGCGGCATTTTTTGTTTGCGCTTGTCAAATATTTGGCGTTTGGACAAATCTACGCATATGGCCACATTGGCATACGTCGTATCGTCCACACGATGCTGCATTCGCTTACACATGGCGAATATCTGTCGAGTGACCACATCGTTTGGGGCCGGCTTTAGAACTAACGTATGTCCCAAAAGTTTTGAGAAAAAATATTAAAAGTCATATTTTATTTTGGTTTAAATTTGTATTAAATTCAACTACAAGTAATTATTTCTACATCTATGTTTTATAAAACTTTAAGTTTAAACTACGGATAATGGTCATGTTCCTCAACGGTGCGCAATTTAACATAAACTTGCGCCATTCGCCTTTGTGCGGCAACAGTGTCGATTCGTCGAATTTTCTGGTAGATCCGGTGACATAATTGTTACGTTTTGGGTTTCTCAGCCATTATCGTAAAGTTTTCCAGTTAGTAGACCCCAAAAATCTTCTATAGTCCTCGTCTGAGGCACGTTTAGAGGGTTGTCTACGTTCGGTACAAAATTGATGTTATTGGCAGTTAACCAGTCTGTCGTTTGTTTTACATGTGACACAAAGCTGGATCTGGTCAAATGATAATTTCGTCATTTGGGTGATTCGCAGTTATAAACTGACGAAGTTTTGTTAAATATTGCCTTGTACAAATGTCCGCATTAATGACTTCACCACGGGTAGGTTCGATGTCACGTTGGGAGACACCAGCCTCGAAAATGGTATACCATACTAAAATCGTTTCAGTAAATTTGACTTTTCCTTTTGGTCTAACTTCATCCGGACTGCCCTGTATGTTACCCGTATAGAAGACGTCGTTGCCCTTCATCTCGGAATTGGACAAAGTGAAATCTTTTCCATCATCAATGAACACGACCTCATGCACGGCATCATCTCGGATTTCTTTTTTGAATTGGGTAGCGTTGTATTTTGGAACCTTTTTTCTTTCTCTGTATTTTAAATGATTTCGGGAGATGGTTCTGCGTACTGTCATGCGAGAAACGTTAAATCTTCTAGATAATTTATACACGATGTCTCCACTCTGTTTTTAACCAATTCAACAAGAGTTTTCGTTCATCTCAACTTAATATTTTAGGTCTTCCACTTTTTGGCAGGTTCACACCAGGTACTCCCTCCTCACAGTCTTTGATTGTTCGATAAGTCGTGACCAGTGAAATATTTTGATCCCTGTACAATCTTACAATTTCGCGCTTAGGTAGCCGTCCAAATAGCCTAGAAATATTTTTGCGAATGTCAAGCTTGTAAGCCATTGTAACCACAGAATTGTTGAAAAATGACATTTAATTGCAAACTGTGATTAATTATGAAGTTTTGTTTCCAACGTCAACCAGGTTGAAAGCATTTTTTGTTCGATAAGCTCGAGCGTATTTTTTCTCAAAACTTATGGGACATACGTTAGAAGTATGGAGCATTTGCGCTACACACAATCAGTTGCTCTAAATGCTCAGGAGTAAGACGAGGACGTTTTTCAGTCAATGTATTTTTTAGTCTTGGAAATGACCGTTCCACGTCACACGACGACCTTACACGATCTGTATATAGAAAAGTATATATAGTAGAATTACACAAATTTGCACAAATAGGTAATCGAGGATGCTCAATTCGACTAAAATATTTTTGACTTTCTGCGACTTCCGGTTATACCGGAAATAGACACCAACTCCCTTATTTTAAATGGAATGCCCACATTTTTATTACGGATTTAGATTTTTGGTCGAATTTTAAGGTCACCTTATGCAAAACATCATATGTGTAAAGTGCACCCTCTTCGAGATCTTAGACGTTAAAAATCGTCATTTTTCAAATTTCATCAATTATAACTTGGAAACGGTACGAGATAAAGGAAAATGATTTACATGTCCCTATCCTAGTTTTTAATTCTCTATCTAATGGGTCTAGAAAATACTGCTTCCTGATTGGCAACTTTTTGTCATTTTTGACCAATCAGGATGCAGTATTTTCCAGACCCTTTAGATAGAGAATTAAAAACTGGGATAGGGACATGTAAGTCATTTTTCTTTATCTCGTACCGTTTCCAAGCTATAACTGATTAAATTTGAAAATTGACGATTTTTAACGTCCAATATCTCGAAGAGGGTGCATTTTACACATATGATGTTTTGCATAAGGTGACCTTAAAATTCGACCAAAAATCTAAATCCGTAATAAAAATGTGGGCATTCCATTTAAAATAAGGAAGTTGGTGTCTATTTCCGGTATAACCGGAAGTCGCAGAAAGTCAAAAATATTTTAGTCGAATTGAGCATCCTCGATTACCTGTTTGTGCAAATTTGTGTAATTCTACTATGTATACTTTTCTATATACAGATCGTGTAAGGTCGTCGTGGGATACCCTGTATTTAACAAGAAATGCAATTTTTTGACAGCCAGATCAATTACACCGCTAAATTATGCAATTGACATATTTTAGGCCCTAAAAAACCACGAAATAGGCAGAAAATCGGACTTTTGATCAAAATAGGCGTTTAGGCCGGAACAAATAGGTCTCATTCGACTCGGTTTTTCGTGAGATACATTTATAACTTGGTTTGAGAGTTTAGCCTGAAAAATTGACAAGAAGGCATTTAGCCTAGAATCCGGACTCTACTAATAATAAGAAAATGGTGCACATGTACCTATATTAAAGGACTGTCTCTCATTTGCACTTGCACATAAGATAAGAGCACAAAGTATGCAAGGGTTGCACTCCAGCTTACATTTTTGAAAATTAGGTATTTCGCTGCTTACAAATTCGTTTACTTGTTAAAAAACATATTAAGCGGTGTAAATCCATTGGTACTCTTAGGAATATCCCAGATTATATCAGATTATACGAGGCGATTTGACAGAGTATGAATTCTTGAAAATTGTTGTACCATTGCCATATTCCCTCATTCCGTTTTTAACAATCATCAATATCTTCCTCCATCTTCTCCTAATATACGGCGTGTACCACATAAAAAAAAAAAATAATAATAAGTAAGCAATACAGTCGCATAGGTTGAAACCAGGAAAGAACACAGTGAATCCCAATATGTTCATTGCCTAGTTCTGAACTATAGTTCTAGTTTCAGTCTTGTCTTTCTAATTTGTCCTGTATTATAAAACATTAATTTCACTTTTATTCTGGCACACTGGGTATATCCGTGAACGGAAGTAAAATTTTATATGTACTTCGTCAAGCAAACAAACGATCAATCAATGAATCAATACGTGTGGGGAATACCTACTTAATTTACGATCAAATTACAGACATTATAGGGAACGAATTCTAAAAGTATACCTGTGATTAGTACCGAACTAAATTTATACATTAAAGCAATTCCTTCCGAACGCATAAAACTAAGTACCTAGGTATTTCGAACATTAATTACAGTTAGATAACACTCGACAAGTTACAGATTGGTGCTATTTCTCAGTGTTCTTTACACAAGTTTTCGTATTACTGCATTGGAAATGGGCAGAGGAACAAATCATATAACCTATATTTCTTCTGCAAACTTTGTCGCTCAAACCGGAATTAACCTCTTTCTTGAACAGCATCGATTTGTTTCTAAGTTGGAAGTGACCTTTATAATAACAGCCACGGGGCGATTCAAGTGGCAGAAAATGCCTTCACTAGATATGACATAAACGTAACAGGTAACATTTAACCAAATATTCGACGTTCAATTTGCACGACAGATTTTCACATAATATCCAGATTGGCCGTTAGAAGTGGAAATGAAAAATTAATAGTTCTAATCGAGGTATCAGCTGAAACACTATGCGAAAGCGAAGATACGTTCACGGCGCATAGCGACCAAGGGACAAGCGCACATCGAGAAACATCATTTCTAGCATTACCTCTCGGGGTGACTCCGAAGACGATCACGTTTATGAAATTACACGCTGACCGCCGTACCGCAGATATAATTAGTAAATATTTGATATTTAAGTATCAGCCGAAACCGCTGCCGTAGTAACTGGGGTTATACAGAATCTAGTGCTAAACTGGAATTGACCCGGACCGGAACACAAGTGAAGGACATCATATTCCGATAATACGTAAAAGCCGCTAACTAATTATAATTAGGGCTAGTCGAGCATTATTCATTACAAATGTAAGCCTGAGTGGCAGCGAATGCCTGACTCGCTTGGGGTTAAATCACCTGCAAAGTTCTTTAGCACATGATTTAACGGCTTGCACACGAACAAACTACATCAACGACAGAGAAAATAATTGTGCAAATCACAAGACTGAAGATTCTTTTCTCCAAACACTCATTAGGGAATGTTCGCAAACTGAAAGACTGCACGAGTCCCTCGTCGTAATATTAAACACCGAGAATATCATTTATTTCCAAGAAATAACATACCGGATATTACTGTCGACATTTGTAGAGGAGATTTTGTGCCCGACTGGTAACGTAGAACGCCTACCCCAATATACGTTATCTATAAGCGAAAAAGCCTAAAATAGTTGTCATTAAAGAAAACGTACATTTACTCAAGCATGCTTTAACCAATATTTTTAACAATTCGTTTTTGACTGGAGAATTTCCTGAAAGATTTAAAACTTCAGTTGTTTCCCCTTTATTTAAAAAGGGGGACAAGGCCAATGTGTCAAATTATAGACCGATCGCTTTGCTCCCGGTTTTCTCCAAAATTATGGAAAAGTTGATGCGTAGGCGACTGGTGAAATATTTAACTGAAAGACGGATACTTGGAAATGAACAATGTGGTTTCACGGAAAACAGAAGTAGTAAGATGGCCATCGATAATTTTATGGAATCTGTGCTTGGCGGGGTCGATGAGGGGGAGTGCGTTCTGTGATTTAACTAAAGCCTTTGACGACGTTTTGCTGGGAAAGCTGGAGATGTGTGGTATCCGGGGGAATGCTCTGAAGTGGTTCGAATCATACTTGAGGGGCAGAAAACAGATAGTCAAGATTCCTCATATTTCTGAAAATGGCACAAGAACTTACCACTTCCCTGACGAAATAACCTTAACTCATTGAGTCCCACAAGGTAGTGTGCTTGGGCCGACTTTTTTCTTAGTATACATTAATGATTTGATCAATGCCGTGCCATTTGCGAGAGTTACTCTTTTTGCGGATAATACATCGTTTGTAATCTCTGACAATAATTCTAGTGCCTTGGCACAAAAGGCGCACTCCTTGATGGGTATCCTTTATGAGTGGCTACGAGCCAACAATCTGGTTTTGAACGTTTCTAAGACTAGCTCTGTGTTCTTTGGTGCGGGGCACAGGAGGGGTGTTGAGCAGTTTGATATCGACTATCATTTTGGTGCCATACTTCCTGTGGAGGGTGCGAGGTTTCTGGATTTGTTTGTTGATGGTACTCTTAAATGGTCTGTGCGTGTTTCTGAGCTGGCTCACAAGTTCAGCTCTGCGGTTTATGCTATTAGGAAGATAAGTCAGACTATTGACAGGGACTCTGCCAGACTTACTTATTTCGCTTACTTTCATAGTCGTATGGGATTGAGTTCTGGGGTAATTCAAAAGATTCTGAAATTGTTTTTAGGCATCAGAAGCGAGCTGTTAGAGCCATTGGACTGTCCAGTCAGAGGGATTCTTGCAGGCAAAAATTTAAGACATTTAAGATATTGACCGTTACCGATAATTACATTTATAATATATCTACTTTGATTTTTAAAAAACTATAGACCTTGCCGAAGCATTCAGACGTGCACGATTACCAGACTAGAGAGAATTCTGATCTTAGATTGCCCAGAGTTCGCCTCTCCTGTGTACAGAACAATGTGACTTATGCTGGTCGGAGGATATTTAATAAATTGCCGCCAGAGATAAAGACACTAACCAGTTTTTCAGAGTTCCGGAGAAAACTAAAGATGTATTTACTTGATAATTCTTTTTACAGCATAAATGAATTTTACGCAGCATAGTATTCATGATCTTTCGAGTCCTTCTCTGCCATCATTTGACTTATGTTTTTGGTTGTTCTGTACATGTGTTTGCTGGTGCGTTGTGACTTCCCGCATTGTTATTATTGTTAGTCGCATTTTTCTTTTTTTTCTTTTTTTTTATAAGTATATTCGACATAATATATGTATTCATTTCCTGCACTGTCTATCGAATTTTGAGGTGCCAAATATTTTCTTATATGCATATTTAATTCCATACACCCCAGTGGGTTTGGTTGGAACTTTAAAAGCTAAATAAATAAATAAATAAATAAATAAAAATATTAACCTTGGCCGTATACATTTTGATTTGAAATTGTGTACATTATTTTATTCGCCAACTATTTTATTCAATATTGATTTTCTTGCCTCAAACTTCGCTAGAACAAAATCCCCTGGTTTTAAATCTTTCGCCGTGAACATTTCACTTTCAGTAGAATTGGCTGCAAAAAAATCAATGTCACCGTCACTGTGTCCACTTCCTGCCAATTCGTCTTCAAAGAAACTGAATTCTGCAGTTTTCTGTTTCTTTTATGTTTTTCGGTTTGTCCTTTTTTCGGCTTTTTCGAGTTTCTCTTCTTTCTTCTTTTTCTTAAGTTCCTGATCTCGTTTTCACTCATGTTTAATTTGCTCTTCCCCTTTCTTCATTTTCTTCATAATACTCGACACATTATTTGTTTGATGCCACAATGCTATGTGTGTACTTCCTTTTTAGGTATTTGGAGTTTTGTACTGCCATGGCGGCCCAAGGAATAATATCACCAAACACTGATGAGGGATAGGTTGTTGGTGTAGCTATAATGTTACGTTTAATGGACCTAATTTTGTTTTCCTTCGGGGTGTCTACTGCATTTTCACTATCGTTATTTAATAAAGTTTTGGCTTCTTCCGTAATACAGACTGTGGAGTATTCCATTATTAATTAAACTCGAGCTTAGTGCATATGAAGTTCAAGGAATTGAATTTGTAGTTTCATAGTCGTTTTGAAGCTGAGTGGGTGTAGAAACTTTAAGGTAGGTACTTACGTTATTATTAAGTTAAGGACCTTGCTCTATGTTGTCGGACGTTGAATGTTTTAGACTTTCAGTCTCCTTCGACAATTCTAACCAGACATTATATCAACAAGATGTTTCTGACTTGCCTTCCCACTCACGATCTAATTGTTCCAATAATTCCAAAACAATTTTTATTTCTAGGTACTTTTGGTCAAAAACTGCACGGTCAAATTTTGGTTTATGGTTCACACTAGTTTTTCTCTATATTATTGGTATACCTAGTCAACATTATTTGAGGAAAAGGGTATATGCCGGTATATGTAAACTATGATATATGTAATATTTTTTAGGTCACTTTAGAATCTTTTATTATCTGAGATAATTTGTTCCATGAACTTAGATAAATATTCCCCCATTTATGTTTCATTGGTCAGAAAACAGTGGTTGTAAATATGTGTAACATTGGGAATAAGTGCCACCACCATTAGTATTATTAAATTTTCCCAGCAGAATTTCCTTAGATGAAGCGTTAAATGTGACCATTGTTAGCCCACGAACACTATGAATGGAAATGGTATTTCTATTTCTTTGACATATGGTACAAAAACGTTTGTAAAATATTCAAAAAACGTTCGGCAGTCATCTCACCCACTTTGGCCTTTTCCGAAACCCCATCGTTTTGACAGAAAGTATCGTATCTAAAAATTGTAAAGCTGGAAGCAAACCTTCCGGAAGCATTTACCCACTGTAAAATGTGTCATTTCTTTTGTCCGATGAACTTCTTTCATCATACCTACATACGTTTTTCACGGAAATCAATTATTATAACGCAGATTTTTTGAGCTAAACTCTAAACTAAAACCAGTCCCGTCCATGTTGAATGCTCTATCTGGTTCTTCCAAATTTTGGCTCAAAGTATGATAAACTTTATCGAACCACTTTCTTCTCTTCTGTTATTGCACCTCTTCCACCATGAATGTATTCAGCTTTCTTCTTCACTCCACATGTTGATGCTGAGTGTTTGTCCAACAATCATCGAGATCAGCTCTCAAAAATGCCTTTTTTTCTTCGCTTCATATCCACTAATTAACTTACCTATACTTTAACATTTTGCGAATACGTCATTTTTGGAAATAGTTTCATAAATTTCAAGGGGAGTTTCCAAATCGATTCCAATTTTAAAATTATTTAGAAAGTTCAATAATTACCATTCGTATTTCTGCGTGTCGTACTCCCTTTTTTCTGAGCACGTCCTTACTGACCTTACTGTAAGCTTCGTATTTGTCAGAACAATTTCCTAGCAATTTAAACACCCGCTCTATATAATTCGATTCCAAGACTTTCCAGCATTCCGTCGCCTTCGTATTTGTGCTTTCTCGAATCTCCTAGAAAATATAAGTCGCTGAGAAGCAGCTTCTCTATTTTTCTTGTTTCAATTTCTCAAATGCACTTTGGAATGAAAATGAGCGATTCAGTCAAACAAATTAAAGTTCCACAATATCACTTGGATATAATAACAATACTACAAATAAGGAACTGAGATAACAACAATTTATTCTAAAAATGAGAGACCGTACTAAAAGTCATGAATGAAGGTAATTTATTGAAACAAAGTGCTACAAATCTGTAATTTATGTTTAACATGCTTTAAATTCGCTCCCGCAAAGTTTTCAACTACTGGATAACTTGTAGAGTTGAATGTGATGCCCTTAAGAGCCGTCCGACCATTTTGCCGCTTATGGAGTTTCTTAACAAATTTTCCTAAGAAAGTACAGCCGTAGTTGTAGGAATACGAACTTCTTCTAAAGACCATTCGACTGTATTTGTTGATTTCTACCGCAGTAATGATTTAGATTTTTAATATTCTTTTATATTTTCATTCTATAAGCCAAACAAAACGTTCAAAATCCGAGAAAACTGCACAGTTATGTTCAGCACGTTGTTGTAGCTTACACTGAATTTTTTTCTAAAAAATAAATCGATATATCAATTCAACACAAATTTAGGAAATGAACGCTTCAAATTACGTTCCGTTATCTTCAAAAATGTAGCCACAGTTAATTGAGAAAATCGGCTAATTTTATTCTCCGAAATTTAGAGACGAGTACTACCTATCTCTATCATGCTGTTTCTTTCGATCCATACGCGGCACGCATGACCAGGTGGTAGCGGGGAGGTGTTACAATGCTCCACTGGGTGGTAGGGAGTAAGCGGGAAATAAGTAAGTTGTCTGCTGGGGATTGCGATTGCGCTGCTACTGCAGTTGGAATAATTATTCTGTTTTCATTTTTAATTTTTGAGCAACATGGGTAGCGAGAAACGGAGACTTTCTCGACACAAGAAAAGCAGACGTCTAATTGCTAAGCGATCAACAAAGTTTAGGTAGGAGTCGGAGTATTTTTTATAAAACATTAATGCATAGTAAATAACAAATAAGTTTTTCTTATGGATGAATTAATTAATAGTTATTTATGATGTTAGTGTTAAAAGTGTCATTTAACACGCAAATCATACAATTTTCTTCTACAAAAACTATTAAACAAGGCACTAAAGAGATCAAATATGTTATTAAATTCAAAATTTAATCCAAAACAATTCGAAATCTAGTGTTCAAGGTAAATGACTTAAAATTGGTGCCTTAAATTTATATTTTTGACACTGACAATAAACGTTAAAAATTGTATTTTTAATAATGTTTGTAGAAAAAATAATTCATTGTTTAATTTATGCATTTTTGTATTAAATATAATTTAATATTTTGTGAAATATTGGCGTTAAAAAACTAAAATACTCTTAAACAATCTACAATATTCGGCACTGTTTGGGGCCTTTTTGTCGGGATTCCTCCATGTATCTTAACTACTTTATAAAGAAATCTTGACGAAGGCCGCAATCGGAGCCGAAACATGGATTATATTTTCCAGTCTTTTAATAACAATACATACTTCAAATAATACTAAATTATATTTTTTGATAAATTAAGTTTTCCCCGCAAATCAGTTTCATGACCCAGCTACCTTCACTTACCTACACTTCAATATAATTTATCGAGGAACTATGCTCATTTTTAGAATTTAGACAAACTTCCTCCGGCAAAGTTGTAGAGAAAGGATTGAATTTTATTTTACACCAAGATTCAATTCATTATCTCGCATAGATGAGATGAAAGTACTGTTTTTTCGTGAGATGAGAATCTCACGAACTATAAAAAAACGTATTTCATCTCGAGTAGCAGAAAATGCAACTTTTTCTACACATATATACGTATATTTGGGGGTGTGCATGATTCACTGTATTCACTTTCTGAATCCATAATAATCGCATTTAAAAATTTAAAATATTGTTGAATTATAAACAAACCGTCACAATGTAAATTATTAATTATTTGTTTAGTCATTACTATGGTAGGTAACATAGATACGCAGGCCCCTAAATAAAAATGTTTCTTTTATCCATTATTAAAACTATAAACTTGACATTTTCATTTTCACTTCTAGAGATGAAAATATTCTCATCTCTAGAGTAATGGAATGGAAGCAGTTTTGACACAGGGCTACGGCATGAAAATCAATAAAAAGAAAACTACAATTTTTGGTATGTAGAGGGTGTGAAAATAGAACTAAAATTGAAATACAAAAAAATAGGAAATGAGAAGATAGAGGATGTCGCAGATTTCTGCTATTTAGGAAGTAATATAATTGGAGATGGTAGGAGCACTAAAGATATAAAACAAAGAATAGCGCAGGGTCGAGTTGCGTTTAACAAGAAGAAACAATTATTGTTATGTTCGGGAACGGTTAATGTAGAAACTCGGAAGAGACTCTTAGGCCCGGTTTTTCAAAGAATCCAACACCGGATTAAGTCTGACACTCGCTTCGTTGCTATGATACCGGCTTTCTGATTGGCTGGCTTCATAGCAACGAGGGCGGTGTCAGACTTAATCCGGTGTTGGATTCTTTGAAAAACCGGGCCTATAAGTCGTACGTATGGAGTGCGGCATTATACGGGTGCGAAACTTGGACAATAGGAGAAGCGGATCGAAAAAGAGTAGAAGCGTTTGGAATGTGGTGCTGATGCAGACGCATGACGAAGATACGGTGGATAGATAAGGTTAGCAATAAGGCAGTATTAGAAACAGTTGCGGAAAAGCGAAAGATATGGAAGACAATAAAGAATAGGAAAGATCACCTTCTAAGACATGAAGGATAAAAGTTCGCGACATACTAGAATCAGAGATAGGAATAAAAAGAGGTAGGGGTAGGCTTAGATTAGACTACTGCTGTCAAATAGTTAGGGATGTAGGATATTCTACTTTTAGGGAAATGCGTAGGTTAGCTCAGGATAGAAAAGAATGGAGGTACGCGTCCAACCAGTCTTCGGACTGAGAACCTTATGATGATAGGAGTAACAAAATGTCACTTTCAGTAGACAGTTGAAAAATTGCTATTTTCATATAGTGCTTTCATTTCAAAACTAGCCACCCTCAATAACACTTGATATGAAGGGAATTCGGCTTAAACAAAAAACACGTCAATTTAGATATCGAGGGGGAAGTTTAAAACCAATACAGATTGAGGTTTCACCCCCTCACCCTCAGCTACCCCTACTTTGAAATTTCAAATAGCACCCCCTACCTTGTGATACATAAGTTTAAAGGCCGTAAAAATCCCGAACTAACCACGTCTAAAAAATTGGATTCGGTTGATCCGTAAATAAGTTATGGTCAAAAATTATAAGAAAAAGTAAAAAATATATTTTCGTATGTAATATAACAAGTGCTATGATTATCATCGATGATATCTACGAGCTGAAACCGAACTGGAGATTCAACGAGTCCGAAGGACAAGTTGAATGTCTTGTTTCGGTTTCACGAGTGATATCCTCGATAATTAATCATAGCACGAGTTATATTTGGCGAGAGAATATAATGAATAAGAAACATTTAAAGAATAAAACTTAATTTACATTTGAAATATGACACATATCAACTGTCAGATTTGACAAATAAAATTTATTTAATACTTTCTGATGGTCTGAATAATATCCTATTCCTAACAACGGACCAAAATAAGGTGATAGATTTTTTGTTTTTTACTATCGCTGTGATAGCCATGTAACCAAGCAAATTTTTAATTTCTATTGGTGCAAATCGCGTCAAGTGACTTATGAATTATATTCTCAGAATTACTATGACTATTTCAGAAAAATTACTTTATTATGTGTTCAAAATGTGCTCCATTTGCTAGACAATAATACAGTCTGTTTTCGAACTCGTTGCGAACTTTTTCAACAGTTTTCTGGAGTAATCCGTCTACACTCTTGGGTAATCCTATTTCATCCCATTTTACAAAAAATATTGAAAAGCGTGCTTTGGTAAAAGAGTGTAGACGGATTACTCCAGAAACTGTTGAAAAAGTTCGCAATGAGTTCGAAAACAGACTGTATTATTGTCTAGCAAATAATGGAGCATATTTTGAACCCATAATAAAGTAAATTTTCTAAATTTGTCACAATAATTGTAAAAATACATTTTTTGACTTTAGGTTTCATCCACTTATAACAATATGGATAGGTCAAGAAAATATTCGAAAGTGGCCTTTTTAACATTAGAAACCTTCTTGCAAATTTAATTTCCTTAACTTTTTCAGATTTTTAGAAAATAAATAAAAACCTAATTTCCACCTCCCACTTTGGAGGAGCGTCACTCCTAAGGGAGCGACATATTATGAGGATTTGTTTATATCAAACACCCCTTTTAATTTTCAACAAGGAATCGCCTCTTAAATTTTTTCGCACTTACATGTTTGGATACACACTGTATATGTGTAGAAGAAAAAGTTACGGCGATTTGAACACGATAATCGTTCTGAGCGCGTAACTCGTGAAGTCGGTATTAGTTACGCGCTCAGGACGGCGATTATCGTGTTCAAATCGCCATAACTTTTTTTCTATGCGAGATAATGAATTGAATCTTGGTGTAAAATAAAATTCAATCCTTTCTCTATAACTTTGCCGCAGGAAGTTTCTCCAAATTCTAAAAATGAGCATAGTTCCTCGATAGGTGAAAATTGCACTGCACCAAAAAGACAACGTCTCGAAAATCGCAAAGCAGAATGAGAAGTAATTATGTCATTGCAATTTGAAAGATTTCGTGAGCATCCTGAACGTTTAAGAAATAATTTTAAAAAAATTGCAACTCGACAAGACAATTTTTGAGGAAGTTATGATATATTTTGAGCGCATCGCATTTCCTACGCGCGAAATATGGAAAATCGGACCGCTTGCACTTCCCTTCTTTTGCCCGCAAGCTCGGACAAGCGAAGTTGCATCGCCGCGCCGTTGCGACTAGAGTGGGAAGAAATCCCCGCCTACAGGAAAAATTGTGTGTCGTTTTATTTCATAAGTTAAAAAGAGATGCATCGTGGGATAGTTTTTAAGCGAAATACATCACGTCAGACCCGTTTCTGTGGAACGTGTGGAAAACAAGAGATAAAAATTAAAACTCGGCTGAAATTATTTTCTTCGGATGGCTCTTAAGCATAAATTCAATGTGAGCCACGTCTTTGACATTCCAGAAATAAATTGTTGCCCTGTTTGTTCTAAGATAGTACAAGAATATGTTTAATTGTTAGAGTTCCAAGGAGTTAAACATAACTTAACAGTGTGCAGTCGTAAGGGTGCACGTTGGTTTAGACTGACTGAGCTAAGAAGAAAGTGCGGTAAATTACCTGACAACTTGCAGCTCTGTGGTGGATAGATCATTAGCTACATGCAGCGTGCGTCTCCATTAGCGGCTCGCTCAAGTTTGCACAAGGTCCAGCATAAAGACTCCAATGCTCCCCTAACAGGCATTCCGACCATAAGCCAAGATCATACGGCAGAGGCATTCGTACTTAATCGGGATACCGAACGAGATCTAGTCCAGAATCTCCATCCAGTGTCTGCTTGCTAATTACTATAGTAATTAGCATACATGCATTCATTAGAGGTCTGAATTATTTCGCAGCAAATATTACTTATTGCCCATTCAGTCCAGATAGTTAAATTCAGAGGGATTTGTTCAATTTGTTTCCGTGGGAATTCACCCTTATCCGTTCGACGAGGTCAGGGTACATCGATGATCGGGCCTCCTATCGGCTAGACCAGATGTAACCCCGGATCGTTAATAAAATAACGATCCCGTGAAAAACCAGCGTATCGTCGCATGGTGGTATGTACAAAAGTTGGAAGCATAAAATACCTACTCTCGTTCAGATGAACAGCGATTTGCAAAATTATTACAAGAAAGTGTCACAATAGAGCGAAAAGTAGTTTACCCAGGCTGCATACTTACGTAAGTAGCTTAGAATTACGCTGTGAGATTAAAACAATGGCGCTTTATTAAACATTCCCTTGCATGCTCCTATTTTCGCACGGGAACAATGTAAATGAAAGCAAAACACAAAAGAAAATAAATATACCTGGTACACCTATCCGCTGATACCAGCGGTAGCGCTGCCGGTTTCATATTTGTTGAACAAGTTTTAGAGGTGCTCTAGAACGTGCAGTTTCAGCTAGAATGCACAATAAATTTAGATCACAGCGTCGCTGTGCAAATTGGATTTACATACAAATGGATTCATAAATTATTACTGTTGCACTTTCTAGTCGAATATTTTCAAATTGAAAAATCAAACCGAACTAAGCGGGAAATAAACAATTTTTGTCAGTGATATACTTACTAATCAATATTTCACGTACCTATCACTGTCGAATCTCTTTGTATTTTCAATTTCAGAATGAATGAAATGAATGAAATACTAGTGCTGGCAGTAAAAATCGATTTTCGATTAATCGAGATTTTGGGAAAAATCGAAAACTGATTAATCGATTTTTAAAGTAGACTTCGAAAATCGATTTCTAAAGTCGACTTGAAAAATCGATTTCAAAAGTCGACTTTAAAAATCGACTTAAAAATCGATTTTAAAAATCGAATTCTAAAGTCGACTTTAAAAATCGACTATGAAATCTATTTTAAAAATCGATTTTTAAGTCGATTTTAATTTTCACAATATGTAGATGGTTATGATTAAGGTTTTTTAAATAAATTATTAGTTAGGTATTTAACGAACAAGTGTATTAATAAAGGCGATTAATAATTGAGACATTTTCATTAATTGTCGAGATTAGTAATCGCTTTTCAATATACAAGTTAGTTACAAAATTTTCGTCAACATCCATTTATTAAATTTTATACGAATTACGATTTCAGACACTATAAACTTGATGACATGATAACTTGATTTGGATATTTTATATGTGTTGACCGCATGTACCATCTGCAAGTGGTAGTGAAAACTACACTTTCTTGAGCGACACCAATAGCCATTGGATCTAATGTATATTCAGCTGTTGCTGTTGTTCACGTCTCCGATTTCGGCAAAATCCTAAAACATTTTGGTCATCATTCATTTTTATGATGGTAAAAGAAAGAATTATTACGTCCGGGCCTGGTATACAGGTGTCCAGACAAGAATGGGCCAAACTTCAAATTTAGTTTCCTTAGGTCAAAAGAAACTGATCTGAACCAATTTATCATAGTACAATTATCTGCTTCCTTAAAAATTTATGGGACTTCGAAGAGCATTTTCTTATTTCGCACCTTTTCATAATTTCCCGGCGCGCACTGCCTCATGTTCTGCATGTTTGATGCCTACTACCGTTAATGTGCTTAAAACGGAGGTCGAATTCATGATGAGCGTCGTCGATATGCCAAAGTAGCATTAACTTCATAATGTATTTTTCTCTAAAATGACACGTTTTGGTGATTCGCAACAAGTATGCCTTTTTTACAGTTAATCGAGTGTTCTTTCCATAAAACTAGTAATGTAGTAATTGTTTTAAAATTTGTACCCACCAGCAAAATTGACAAAAACAAAAGAAGATGTAGGGTGAAAGTTGGCGCCTTCTATAGTTTACTCAAAAATAACTGCATAAACTATTGTTCAGCTACACAAAAACCTTGCTATACCAAGTTTCACTAAAATAACTGTAAAAGTGCGCCAGAAATAATGAAAGCATCAAATAAATAATTGTTCTTCATTCTTCAAAGGCCCATAACTTTTAAGGAAGCAGATGTACTAAGATAAATTGAATGAGATCAGTTTCTTTCCAAGGAAACTGGGTTTGTAGTTTGGCCCATTCTTTACTGAACATCCTGGATACCGCCACTCTTGTCGTGTTAACTTTATATTCTAAATCGGTTTTCAAACCAAATTTTAAAGCCTACTTTAACATAGACTATAAAAGCCGATTCTGAAATAGACTTTAAAAATGGATTCTAAAAATCGATTCCAAAATAGACTTTAAAAATCGATCCCAAAATCGACTTTAAAAATCGAATCCAAAATCGACTTTAAAAATCGACTTTAAAAATCGATTCCAAAATCGACTTTCAAAATCGACTTTCAAAATCGATTCCAAAATCGACTTTCAAAAACGATTTCTCTCTATCGTCGATTATTCGATTTTTTCCAAAACCAATTTTTTCAAAAACCGATTAATCGATTTTACATTTCTGTCAATTTTGCTAGCATTAGTCAATACCTGTTTAAAGAGAATCCACGAGGTAAATGTTTACCTATACGACAAATATAATTGCAACCTGCAAGCATATTCTCAGGGAATTAAATACATAATATATGTCTATCAGACCACAGCGGTGGGTTGATCCCCATAGTTTTATTTCGAAAGACAAAAACTTTCAGCAACCATTTTCCTTGCCCAGCATTTAATTTTTACTGAATATTACAGAACGAACCGCACTACCAATCTAACAGGTAATTTACTCGTATGTAATAGATCGTCTTAACAATTCATTACAAAGTTTCTGTCAGGGGCTTAGTACTTTACATCCAAACTAAATTTTTGACCACCTTCTAACTACATGCAATTAATTACATACTAATGGTAATGAATCATGTAAATATTCTCGACGCCAAATGGTTTTGCAACAAGCCGACAAGTTAGCTGCTGTTACAAAACCAACAGCATTGAAACAATGGGACTCGGCTATTGAAGACAAAATAAATGAACACCTGGTATACTATAAAGACTTTATAGTGACGAAAACAGAATAATCGTCTGGTCGCTTATAAGTTATAACTGAGTTTGAGGAAAACATTACACTGGCTCACAGACACGCCCTGACCACACACAGACAAGAAGGGGTCTATTTCTTTAAAATATCTTGGGTTACAACAATAAAAATCTTAGAGTAGGGAAGAAGAGGAGCAGCAACAAAGCAGATGCTTGTGTTACCACTTGGAACAAAAAAAGCGTAACCTAAAATTGCTCTTCATTTACGACGAAAAATGGACGAAAATTCTTATAATAATACGTCTAATTGTACTATTCCAAACGTTACCTGTTATTTTGAGTTAAATTACATAAATTCTAAATACCTACCCCAGGATGGAACTTAATAGGACGAAACCAGTAGTCTACGGTTTTCCATGCACATTCGAAACATGCAATATTGAAAAACTTCTAACGGAACTTAATTACCTCAGACTTTGTTGAATGAATACCTGCTTTCCTTGAACCCGATGGTATTCCATGCATAGTTTATCACACTTGAACAGCGAACTTTCAGCTCTATCGTTGATTGTCCATTTCCCTACCATCAAATATTTAATTTCATAATCTTGTTTGGAATCGAAACCTCCAACTGATATCAGCGTCTAAAATTCAACCTTTACGCCACTTTCTGTTAGCTCTTTATTTTTGTTATCTAATTTGTGTATCATGTTTGATTATGCAACCTAAAATACATCTACAGATTATTTAAATCTTTTTTGCATGACGTTATAAAACATGCTTGAAATCGCAAACTGAACAGAAAAAAGGTCCCGCCCGTAACAGAAGCCTTAATCATATTTTCTGCTTTAAAGCAAAATATAATTTGTATCTTTCACTGTTCAAAGAAGATTTTTAATGTGAAACATGATATTGGAGACATTTTATAAAGTAATGAGTTTAGAGGGCTTGAAAGCTGCCTGCTGGGGTTTACATTTCAAACAAACAAGAAATTCAGAGACAAGTAATTGTTTGTTTCTTTTCATATTACTGATTCATGAGTTGAGCATACACGTATATTCAATATTTGTCAGTACCTAGAATATTATAAAGAAATATTTTTCATGTCCGTTTTCTCAATTTTACTTTCTATAAAACTTTTCCTTCAGGATGTCACCAGATGTTTAATTGGAACATAATGTAGGTGCAACGTAGGTGAAAACCAATTGATTATTACAGGTTCCCCTACTACCCTACTAAATAATGCCGCTCCGCTATAGGATGTCGTCGCATCAAGGTTTCCACATGCATCAAAAGAAGCACTGAAACAAGTGCAATTTTTCGGAAAATCACACGGTAGTCGATGATCCACTCCAGAAGCTTACACAAAGAACATGTCGGCGGGTAGGTACCGAACTTTAAGGCGGTAGAAGTGAAAGATCTTTTCAAGGTTTAGGTACTGACGGAATTATTGTTTCGTAAATCAAGTATATTTTTAGTAAATTTAGCTAGACTTTCGTAGGTAATCAAAAATTTATTTTACTTCAATAGTAAAATTTCTTCGAAAACCTTAGATGTTTCTTCGCCAGGAACGTGTAAAAGCAGTCAATTATGTGGGTGACTTAACACTTTATAAAGCGAGATGTTGTATTTCTTTCTCTATAGATGCATGAATTAATCTTTTATCTATAAAACTATGCTAAGCTCATAATTTTACTCTTTGCCGTTTAGAAATGAGCATCGCTCTATGCAATCATTCCATTTCATTTATTGAGGTTTTCTAGCAGCTGGTGTCTTCAAGATAATATATTTTATCAATTTCAGTTTAAAAAAATTGGTGCAATTTTTGAAGGCAAACTGGGTGGCAAACGAGACTACTACTACTAACTACGAGTAATTCGCTGTTGTCGAACTCCTGTTATAAAGTTCTACTATACTGCTGTAAGCAAGCTGGTCAATGGTGTATACTTCGGAGAGAATTACTAAAGCTATTAATCTAAATTTAATACGCGACACTAATAGGTATTCCAACATCAGATACTAAATTACACTACTTGAAGATTGAAGATTTTGATATGGTCGTATAGTATTAGTTATATCAATGCCACTAAAGATATTGCTTGATTGCTTGTTCATCTGTACGACATGTATTCCTAACATGCTGAAGCTAAATAACAACTATTTATTCAGGGTGGTTCATTAGTGGGGCGGCGGCCTGTATCTTGAACCATTTAAGATATCAATATGAAATGTTGCAAGTGCTTAGGAAATCCCATGCCGCATCTTGTACAATTATTTTGGTGTATACAGGGTCTTTACATTTTGCGTAACAAACCAAAGTGATATTTTTTTTAATGGAATTTTTTTACATATTCACGTTCCCCACAAAATTTCATGGAAAACGATATAGCACATTATGTGGTTTCCAGCAGAGAATGTTAAGATATTGCCATTTTAGTGTCAATGTGGACCCATTTTTGTGGCACTACTGACGCCTGCTTACCTAAGCTATCTAAGATTTCTTTATCAAACTAGATTTACAAACTGTTCTATTTGGAAATTCTGTTAATACCTTTGCCACAGTACTTTGTGGTCAACATACGCATAATTGAATTTTTCTCAAGAATTCCAAATGGAACACCCTGTATATTAATTGCACATTTAATAGCCAGTTTACTAAGCTTTTAATTGATGCCGGCATTGCCAGGTCTGCGACTGACAGTTTCTACAGAAATTAAGAATCAAACTTAAAAATTCCCAATTTCAGTTATTTTTTTACAAAATTATTTTGTTCATATTTCCACATTTTGTTTAATTCGGAGATTCGGGCATTTCCCGTTTTAAATCGATTAAGTTAGGTAACTTTGTTCCGTATTTTTAAAAGAAACTCTAACAGGACCTGTTTCTCTAAATTTCGTGCAAAACAATTTACACACTCTTTTCAGTAATGTGTCCGAAAATGTGCAAAATTATATGTGGGTTCAACTGTATAGCCTTTTGTTTAAATTACATTTCTCACTAATGATAAAGGCCAAATTTATCTCATCAACAATTTCTACTGATTTTAAAATATTTATTAATTTGAGAAGAAATTGAAAACCCAAAACAAAAGTAGGTACCTACCTACGTAACTAAATTGATTTAGTTTAAGTTTTCTTGGTTCTGGAAAATATCGTGGCTTCCAGCTATTTTGATCCTTTTTGATATATTTTATCACAAAAATACTAATTTTCGCGGTAAGAATATCTTGAAAGCGACCCGTTTCAGGCAAACGCGGGTACACTTAATAAAAATGAAACAGATTTTGAAGTAATTTGCATTTTTTGTGTCAGTGTAAATTCTATTGGCTTAGTTTTGTGCAAAAACAAAATTTAAACATCTTTTTTGTTGTGGGTGAAAAAATAGGGGAAATCCGAACAAGATTGTAAAAAAGTTAGCGAAATAAGTTTAAACCTTAATTTCTGTAGAAACTATCAGTCGCTGACCTGGCAATGCCTGCATCAATTAAAAGCTATTAAATGTGCAATGAATATACAGGTGTTCCATTTTAAATTCTTGAGAAAAATTCAATTATGCGTATGTTGACTACCCTGAATAATACAAAGTACTGTACACTGAGAGAAATTTTACAAAATATTTATACAAAATGCAGTTGCTGGGAACTTTTTGTATAGTATAACATTTTTATGTTCTATCATATTCAATATTTATACACTGCTTACAATATGGAATGTTTTTCATATTACACTTAAAGAGTATTTGAGATACCGTATCCAGCAATACATTTTCATTTTCGAATACATTTACTCATTGCGAAAACGGAGGGTGTATCAGAAATCTGAAATAGAATATTCTTGCATACGCCAAGTTTCTTGCATAAGATACTATGGAAAAACAAATTTCCTTAAAGTGTTATTATCATTAAGACTCATTCGTATGGATTACATTTACTTGCGATATACATACCTTCAAATTGCAGCAAGACATACGACAAACATTAAGTAATATCGTTCATGACTTTGTAAATAATATACTGCTCAAATTGTAAGCATTACAACAACGACGTTGTAATTTAACTAGTTTTCGTTTATGATTGGTCGAAGCTGGCGCCACGCACCTGCGCAACACATCATAGCTACCAAACGGTTGTTCTCTAGTTTTAACTTGCAACCTTTTCGTTTCATCAAAAGTGCAGCAGAGCTGTTAGTGTGTGTGTTAAGTACTGAAATCAATTGCAGTTTATTGTTATTGAAAATGGAAGACATGTTAAACCTTTGTGGATTTCAAGATTTGGTACCTATGTACATGTCTTCGTCTTTATCGGTAAGTAAAATTTGCTGTGTTTTAGATGATGTATACCCGCAACATCAGTTAAGTACCTACCTACATAATATTTTTCACGTTTATCATATTGCACTATTACTTTTCTCTTTATTACATTGAACTCAACACAAATCATGATTATTTCTGGAAGTCTTAAAGTAGATTACTGTAGGTTGTGCATGGAAGATTGTAAAAGAGGACATTTCTGAAGCTTAAATGTGTTTTACGAACAATTAATAATTAGCACAAAGTTAACATTGCCTAACACCATAAATGCATGTTTTTTTGCTATTCAGAGTGTTCATCATAAAGGTAAACGCTGTTGTATTCCACATCCTTATGAAAAAACTATACATTCTGCCAAAACATCTACAAGTGTGTGCAATTCTTTATTAAATTCCAGAAAATTAATTCTTATATTACCTAGTAATTTTAAATAGATTGCTATATTTTTATGACATTTTTGAATTCTCCTTGAAAATTTAGATAGGGTTGATTAAAAGATTAAAACGGGGTTTTCTTAAGGGGTATCATTTTACAGTATCTTATTTTCTTTACAGAAATACCTAGCTGTGAGATCTGCATCAACCATGGATACAGGATAGAGGATCCATGGCATCAACCTAGAATTCTTCTTCTAAGACGTAAGCAAATTTTCAGATAAAATGTCTAATCTCTAATGTATGTTTAAATTGAAAGATCCTGTATTACGGGCCTACTAAAATGAACCACCACCTCACTATTAAGAATGTTTTAAAATATTGAGGTAGTCCAAGATAGAATATAATTTTTATTAATAGCCGTTAATGTTTGTACACTATACAAATTTATGTTTTAATTTTTTATTTATTTGTAAATGATTACGTAGGTTGTATTTTTAAAACAAATAAAGCAGTTATATTTTCATCATGATTTTTTTCATACCTTCCAGAATAATTGCACATAAATATTTTCAATTATCTCTTACTTTTTGTTAATTTGTCGATACACTGATATCGGAGTTAAGAAATAAGAAAGAGTAAAGTATAAGAAGCCGATCTACAAAGATATTAAGAATGGAACTAATATGTTATACAGAACTGTAAAAACGGTAAGTATAGATTGAATTTAACTGTATGATAGAAAACACATCCCGTAACAATTTCGGAGCAGCCACAATATCGTATACTATTTCAACTATTAATTATTACAACAACTGCCTTGTATGCGCGAACTTCACAAGGGACATGTTTATATATTTTGTGTCGTATTCTTTGTCATAAAGTTATTACAGAATTGTTGTTGTAAAATATACAATCCGTTGTAGCTGGCGCATATATAGCAACAACATGTTGTATTGCATGCAACTTTTATGATATTACGGACAACACTTTTTTCTCAGTGTAGGTATTGTAAGGTATTGTAAGAATTTGCGAATAGAATAGTCTGTGAATCTAGTTCGATAAAGAAATCTTAAATAGCTTCGGTAACTAGGAGTCGATAGTGCCACAAAGATGGGTCCACATTGACACTAAAATGGCAATATCTTAACATCCCCTGCTGAAAACCCCATAATGTGGTACATCGTTTTCCATGAAATTTTGTGGGGAACGTTAATATGAAAAAATTTGGGGTATCCATTTAAAAAAATATCACTTTGGTTTGTTACGTAAAATGTAAAGACCCTGTATACATCAAAATAATTTTACAAGATGCGGCATGGAATTTCCTAAGCACTTGCAAAATTTCATTTTGATGCCTTGAATGGTTCAAGAGATATAGGCCGTCGCGTCGCCGCACTGATGAACCAAGCGCGAAAAGTTAGTTTATGACCCAGTGCAAATTTGAAGCTTGGTGTGCAGCACAGGGTCATTACAGTCAATAAATTGACCCTCATGCCCAGTCGTGCAAAAATGTCTTAGGTAGTTAATAGCCTGAAAACAGATAATACGATGCTTTGTTTTTAATGTACAACCTTTGTCAGACACTGCACATAATAAAAGTACAAATCTATATACACAAAATTTAAAAAAACGCCCCAAAATTGCCTCTTTCCAATCTTAGTAAACACCATTCAAATAGAATATTTTTAAACTTGACTATAGAATGCTCTTCTAATTAAAGTAAATGAAGCTCTCGTGTAACGATAGAGTATAAAATTTCTTAAGTTGCTTAAATTAATTTTCTAAAGTACTGCGAAATACAATACACGCCTTGACGTAAAACGTAATACATTATTGCTGTTTGTCTATGACAGGTGTATTATGAAATATGGAAACTGAAATATTAGTTAGTGGTACTGGACCGTTCGAACAACTACTCCTCGGGCAAATACCCCGCCAGGCATTGAATTATAGAACTAAATCCAGATTTTTTGTACTACGAGACGTTTCAGATTGCTACCCCACCTAAGGTGGCTTTGAAACAATCCTAATTTGTCTCCATGTACGTACGTGCTTTTAAGCAGGTCTTTGTTCAAATATTGCATGTTTTGAATGTGTATGGAAAACCGCAGACCAACTGGTTTCGTCCTTCTGGGACTCATCAGTACGGTGCTTTCCCCTACACACTCAAACTATGCAATTTATCTTGCTATATATGCTGCCGCGCTCTGGACAGATATCAGCAAGTGACAACTACTTTGAGTAATTATCTGGCATTAATTAGTGGTACTGGACCGTTCGAACAACTACTCCTCAGGCAAATACCCCGCCAGGCATTGAATTATAGAACTAAATCCAGATTTTTTGTACTACGAGACGTTTCAGACTGCTACCCCACCTAAGGTGGCTTTGAAACAATCCTAATTTGTCTCCATGTACGTACGTGCTTTTAAGCAGGTCTTTGTTCAAATATTGCATGTTTTGAATGTGTATTGAAAACCGCAGACCAACTGGTTTCGTCCTTCTGGGACTCATCAGTACGGTGCTTTCCCCTACACACTCAAACTATGCAATTTATCTTGCTATATATGCTGCCGCGCTCTGGACAGATATCAGCAAGTGACAACTACTTTGAGTAATTATCTGGCATTAATTAGTGGTACTGGACCGTTCGAACAAGCAAGATAAATTGCAAGATAAATTGCAAGATAAATTGCATAGTTTGAGTGTGTAGGGGAAAGCACCGTACTGATGAGTCCCAGAAGGACGAAACCAGTTGGTCTGCGGTTTTCCATACACATTCAAAACATGCAATATTTGAACAAAGACCTGCTTAAAAGCACGTACGTACATGGAGACAAATTAGGATTGTTTCAAAGCCACCTTAGGTGGGGTAGCAGTCTGAAACGTCTCGTAGTACAAAAAATCTGGATTTAGTTCTATAATTCAATGCCTGGCGGGGTATTTGCCTGAGGAGTAGTTGTTCGAACGGTCCAGTACCACTAATTAATGCCAGATAATTACTCAAAGTAGTTGTCACTTGCTGATATCTGTCCAGAGCGCGGCAGCATATATAGCAAGATAAATTGCATAGTTTGAGTGTGTAGGGGAAAGCACCGTACTGATGAGTCCCAGAAGGACGAAACCAGTTGGTCTGCGGTTTTCCATACACATTCAAAACATGCAATATTTGAACAATGAAATATTAGTGGTAAATTATTTCTACGTGAATACTCTTATACCATTTTGAAAATGTGCAGTCGCCAATATTAAAATATATTAATTTCTTTATTTGCAAATTAGACGATTAGACATTTGAAGGCGAATACCTCTAAAAGTATTAATTTTGGAAGTATGGAAGTTTATATGTAATCAAACTGTTGTTCGACAAGGAAAATAAGGACATTATGGTTTTTGGAAAAATTAAGTTTTGCCCTTTTGAAGTTTTCTAACTTGCCCATAAAATTCCCTGTTAAATATTTTCGGTTTTTTTAATCCTGCAGCAGTTTCTCCTAGATATTCTTTTTTCTTATGAAAATATCAGTGTTGAAATTTCGTTTAATTAGATTGTCAAAACTTCTTTACATCTATCAAAACTTTCAACGAAAAGCCAATAACGCAGCGCTTCTCAACGTTTTAGTATTTGGGACCCACTTTTCTGAATTAATTTTAACCGCGCCCCCCTTCCAACCGTTCTATTGAAGTGCTAATAAAATATGAATACCTATTCAAGTCTATTTTAGTCTGCCACTGCTGCGTCGCTACAAGTCCAAGATTCCTTCGCGCCCCCCCCCCCTACCGTTATGTCGGGCCCCCCCAAGGGGGCGCGCCCCACAGATTGAGAACAGTTGCAATAACGTCAAAAATATGCATTTTAGGCAAAAAATATTTTATACAACCTCATAGTAGAATCAATTAAGAAATCGAAAAACTCATCTAAAATAAGGGTGTTCCATTTAAAAAACATAGTTAGGTGCTGTGCAGAAGAAATGGGACAATCTGTATCAATGAAAATAATTTGAAAGTAGGTATGGAAAACTGAAACTAAGAAGGGGTCTCCATATAACTTATTTCTCTACGATGTATAATATAGACGTAAGATTCCACTGACATACTGTTGCAGGAGACTCTGTATAATGTTGCCTCTGATTAATATGTAAAAACTGTGACTTAGATAAGCAATACGGAGGATACGTGTACAAATTATTTTAGTTCTGTTTCTACTGCTGAAGGTCCAGTAATTTGTTGTGAAAATTATGACACATTTTTCGCTTAAATGTAAATGGTTTCAATCAATTTTATCTATGTAAGTATAAAATAATTTCATTGCATAAGTATCTAGCAGTTTTCAAATGTAGCAAATTTAGCAAAACAGATACGTAATCGAAAAATCTTGCTGAAGTTTGACAGCAAATTAATCTTCCACTAACAATGGCAATTTCAGAAAATTTAGTTTGCTGCAAAACACTGCAGTTCCACGGCCTGACGTCACAAATATCACTACCAGTGGTCGCCAAAAGATGTGCGATGACTAACCATGTTTCACAGTAAACCAAGTATTTACGTGCATATGAGGACGAGTTAGTTTGGAGCAGCAGCTAGCTGTTTCTTACTTTTCGTCAAAAAGAAAAAAAACACTAAATAGTTTGTTTATTAAATAAAAAAAATTGAACCAGAATACCAAGGAACCTTCATAGTTACATACCTGTTAACAGTTTGGATGTCTCTGAATTAAACTAAGCGAACACAAAATCATCAAGATTCTTACCTGTAACAAAGAAAAAAATAAGTAAAATGAAACTTCAACAAGTTTTCAAGTAAAAATATAATTTATTAGGCAGAATTTTCTTGTCCTATTAAAACGTATTAAGAGCTTTGTGAGGCATGAGCAATGCCAAAATTATACTTAATCAGAAGCAGCAGTTCAGGAACTATAACTTGTGCCTCAACAAGTCATTTGTTTTTGCCCTTGCTTACCCTAATTAACTCCGCATTGTTTTGGAGGACAACTGTTCCATTCTCCAGACGCATAAATTCAATGTCTACAAACGCAATAATTATTATTCAAATCTTCCTCATCTATGTAGATATTCCTATTTATCAAGAGATTTCGCCAAGGGAAGCATGATGCAACACGTGAAATATTGGCAGGCTTTTTTATTTTCAAAAACATACTTTTAATTTGGTTAACATTACTTAATATTAACTAACAAAATGACGGAAAATATTTCTCTTAGGTTTTCCCAATATTCATTTACGTCTAGAGTAAATTTTAAGTATTTGGGTATAAGACTATTCATTTTTAATTGCCTCAAACATGGAAAATTCTTTTTTAATGGATTTACGAAAAAACTGGTAGCACAATGTGCTTAGATAGATGAAAATTTACGAAAGCGTTGTTTTGTGACTACGAGGGTCAATTTGACAGTTAAAAGATCACGAACACCATAAACTAGCGTTCAATTTGTGACGAACACTTTAGCGCGAGTGATCGATCAAATTGACACGAGTGGTTAATAATGCGCAAACCTCAGTAAACTTCCAGAACATGAATTGCATTTGGCAACAATATTTTAGGAACTTGTGCATTTCGAAACTTTTAGTAACCTTTCAATCAATAAAGAAAATTGCAATAAATACTGGACGTTAAATGGTTGTAAAAAAGGAGGCTAATTTCCCAGGGTAAACGAACTCTTATCGGACTGTCGTCCTCGGGAACTGCTGCTGCAATTTTAGGCAGCACTAGTGGAAATATGGAAATTGAAAATAGTGAATGATGAAATGATGATGTCGGATACCATTAAGACCATATTTTCATCTATTCTTGATAAGAAAATATACGCCACGATTTCTGGGCAATGTTAATTTTTTGATTCAATCACTTTCGTTTTTCATTAATAACTTCGCCAATAGGCAGGTTCGGTAATTTTCAAATTTCATTAAATTTGATAGAGTTTATTATACTGAAGGCAGTTATGTTGTTAATTTTTGTTAAAAAAAATTCCTTCGCCTGTGAAGCCGTTGCAAAGTTTTCCGTCGGTGTGAGGCTATAAATCGTACCTTGCAGCGAGAGTAGGCCGCGTGACGTCAGAACTTAGTATAAAGTACAAGTCCCAGCTTCAGCGCGCAGCAGTCCCATAAGTAGGTATCATGCATATGCATGTGTAGTTAAATTGTTAAATATTATTAACTGGTTCTAAATGGTGTTTTCTGTTTTGTACCCAGACTAATACATCGTACAGCACACCAATAAAACGGAAAAAGTATAGTTCGTTGGAGCCAGAAGGAAAATCGGTCAGCATTATCGATATTTTCGCGAGTTAGTTTATCATTGCAAAAGTTTATAAAATTATCGGCTGTCCCATTGCAGCCACTCTAAAATCGAACATAATGTAATTTATCGACAGTTTTCTGGGACCCCTTGGTACTTGGTAACGCGTTACGGTTAGCATAATTTGAAACAGGTTGCTAGGAGCATGACGGAGCCAAATACTGAATCGCCGTAGCGTTCCCTCCCTGAACTAAAAAAAGGAAATTTTATTAACTATTTTACAATAATAATTAAATAGTACGTCATCATAAAGTTCTCTTTTGAAGACTGGTAGGGCGCGTACCTCCATCCTTTCCCTGAGCTAGCCTACGCATTTCCGTAAAAGTAGAACATTCTACATCCCCAACTATTTGAGAGCAGTAGTCTAATCTACTCCAACCTCTACCTCTTTATTCCTATCTCTGACTCTAGTATGTCGCGAACTATTTCTTTGTGTCTCAGAAGGTGTACTACCATCCTACGATCCTATCCCCTATTCTTTATTGTCTTCCATACTTTTCTCCTTTCCCCAACTCTTTCTAATTCCTCCTTATTGCTAACTTGTCTATCCACGGTATCTTCAACACCCGTCTGTAGCATCACATTTCAAACGCTTCTACTCTTTTTCAATCCGCTTCTCCCATTGTCCAAGTTTCGCACCCATAGGTATAATTTCGTACTCCATACATGCGTCTTTAAGAGTCTCATCCGAGTTTCTACATTAACCGTTCCAGAATATAGCAGTTGTTTTTTTTTGTTAAACAAGTACCTAGTACCTACGTAGCGTAGTTTTTTGATTCGCGTGAGTTGTATTTGTTTCCGTTTTTTTTTAAAAATTCCAATCCGTTATAAAACTGTTAACTTGATAACTTGTCAATCACTTAGGTATACATACCTACATAAATGAGTAGGTATGTATTGTATTGTATTAGAGAATATAGGTAGGTACCTATTTTACAAACAGAAGTAAGCAGGTATCTACAATCTACATACCTACTTATACTGAATTATAAAAGGCATGTATAGTTAATAAATTGTTGACTTTGTTTTACTTATACCTTTATGCCTTTACACTACTGTTTTGAGGTTGAATAAAATTGGGGTTAGATGAAAGAATCACACACCATTTCCACATTTACCGGGACAATTACCTACCTACTACATAAATATGGCAAATTATGTGAATCGTACTTTTGATACCCTTGTTGCATCATTATATCGATTATGTTGTCTTTGTTTTATGTTTCCTTGACACCTTACTTTAAAAATTCACGCTCGAAATAGTCCCAATAAGTATGTTATGAGATAGGTACCTACCGCTACGCGGGAATTCAAGAGAAGTGGGAGGAGCGCCTTACGAATCTCTGACGTCAAACCAATAACAAAGCGAACTAGCATGTGGGCGTGATAAGCTAATTTCTTTCGCTTATTATGCCGCAAAAAAAATTTGTAGAAAAAAACTTCGCCGTAAATCAATTACAATAACAATTTTCTGTCATTTTCATGCCAAAAATAGATATCTTATTTTTCTCCGAACCACCCTATTGAGAACGGATTTCATTTTTCTCAAAGTATATTGAAAGAACAGGTTTTATAGAAGCTTTCTCTCACTACGAACCTTTTGTTTCTCAAGGTAGATGTAAAGAAAATGGTGCATCTGGCAAAACACGTCATTTGAGTGTTCTGCAGCCCAAACGATACATTTTATGTTACGCGCTTTTCTATCTGTCCGAAATATAAGACTTATACTAAGGCCTCTTGCACATGATACGGATTTTGTCCGGCACGGTTTTATTGCTTTTTCCGTACGTTCCAATGGTGCATTGGCTTAAATACAAGCTTGCAGACTATACGACTGCAACCGTCGCCGTGTGCGGCAACGGTTTTCGATCGGTGAACACGGTCGCCGTGCCGTGTAGAAAGAGACGGAAGTTCCAATGAACAATAGGAGCATGTGGTGTCTTGCAGACGACACGGATACGTTATTTGTGCCGGACCGGCAGAGGTATTAAGGAAAATTGTAGATTATAAATTTAACTCGGGTATCAGTAGCGCAGATTCAGAGACGAGCAACGTGAATGTCGATGCAGAATTACTAATAACTTTATTTGGGGCAAGTCTTGTGCTGTGGGATAAATCCATTGAGGAATAGATATCAGAAAGAACAAAAATTTGACGTTCGCAGCTTGGGCAGAAAACAAAGGATGTACGTAATACATTCTTTCGTATCTACATCTTCGACGAATGTACCTGTCGTAAATACAGTAAATAAAGTTTACGATAAACTCACTTTATCACTTATTCAAGCTTTAATTTTTTAATTTTCCCTAGCTGACTTTTACATTATTTATATTTGCTAGATTTCCTGAGGAAGGATTTAAATAAATCCCCGTGTGCTCTTAGTTATTTACTTAAATACAAAACTTTTTCTTTCGATCCATGACACTACTTTACAGCACACAGATGCAGCGAATATTGACTGAATAAAATACGTCCCTGTTTACTTTTCCGGAAACAGAAAAATCGTATTATGTGCAAAGGCTTAAAAATCGTGTCCGGCAAAAACAATAAACCGTGCCGGATGGAATCCGTATCGTGTGCAAGAGGCCTAACACTTAACTCCAAAAAAATACGAATCAGAAATATTATTAAACGTTTCGATTTGACTGCCGCGTCGTCTAATAGATACGTATACTAAAATGTCTACTTAACGTATTGACACTCATCCCGGTGTCTTCTTCAGAAGATGCTCTGAAACTAGTAAGCTGCGTCCCTGTTCTGTTTATATCCCTCTCGCTCATTCATGCGCGATGAACCCTTGGTGGACATCTGTGATAGTTTAATTCCTCGGTTCCTATTGAAATTAATTCCTCTGGTGAACGAACCGCTATTTTATTAGAATTTTTGATTATATATTGTTTGTGCTGTTTTCATATTTTCTTGTGTTTCTCGTGCACTTAGTTGAATTTGATAATCCTCATTTGTTGTATTTTTGTGTTTGTATTTCGGACCGAGTGTCGATTGTCCGTTTCGTTTTGTAATTCTTTCTTATTGTAACTTTTCTCTAAGCTGTATTTTATTTAAATTGTCTATTATTACTAGACTTTCTATTTTGTAAAGACACTGCCTCTGCTAAACTCCAAACCACTGCTTAATACGCAGTCGGAAGTTTAGTCCTCTCTATATTCAGTTGCATTTCGTATTCCGGCACTGTTCATAAATGTCAATTTGTATTCAGTAGAATTCAGTTTACAATATAACGTCATATTACTCCTCCGAGCCACATAAACAGAAACAAAATTCAATGCGCGAATGAAATAAAACAACCAATTTATTTTATGCAAACTGTTTAAACGCAAACTGATTTTGGCAATCATTATTATACAATTTCCGATCAAAAATATTCTGTTGGATTTCTTTGCTGGATTACAACATGTAAAGGCGTAAAGCGATTAATTATTTCCAGCGTGAGTCCCATCTAACTTTAATTTTCTACCCTTGTAACGACCCTTTTCTTCTATAATCCACCCTAAACGTGCAAAGCGAAACTTCACATGCGAACTGGCTTAAAGGATAGCTGAAGTAATTACGTAATTAGGAGCCATATACGCATTTACATAAACTTAAATTAACCTAGTTAAATTACCGTTAGGTAATTCATAAAATGATCAAACTAGACTCGTCCGCGTTTAATTCCTCTCGACTGAAGAAATATTTTATATCTAGGTGGAAGTGGGAGTCGGGGTAGATAATAGGATCGATAAGAATCTCGAGACTAATTGTCTGTTCACACGATTAAGGGATTGCCCTGAAATTTTACTAATACGAGGGTTAGTCGCATTATTGAGTTGGAAACCCTCTTCAAAGTCTTTTCTACAAGCTGAATTATTGCACGCTTGATAACTATGCGCGAATGCAGAAACATAATGAAGATATTGAGGATAGAGAAGGTTGATAATAAGGAAGTATTGAAAGAGTTAAAGGAAGGATAAATATAAGGGAATTCAGTGCAGAAAAGGAGAGATAGGATGATAGGATACTTTCTGAGATACGAAGGATTAGTTTGCGATATACTAGAAGCGGAAATAGGGTTACAAAGAAGTAGAGGTAGGCCCAGAATAAAGACTGCAGGTAAGAAAATAGTTGGGAATTAGGACGTTCTTCTTTTGGGGAAATGCGTGAGTTATAGTATAGGTACGCCGTGCGCGTCCAACCAATCTTCAATCTCCACCACGACGAGAGACGGTATGCTAAATGTATACTAATGATAACGTTACTTATATTTGAAGAGACCTTGAAAATTTTTAGATTAATTTGCTGATCATGAAAAATTACTTCATCTCCATTTCAATGTAAATTTAATGAAAGTCTTACCTACACCAAAGAGAAATGAGACTGATCATCTTCAGGCATAAACCAAAGTTGAAGCTAGTCATTAAGAGGAGGTTATACCGCTCGATTTTAGGCGAAAAACAGCCTTTCTGACCTAAAAGATTACTACGCCATTCTTGAAGTTAGAAATGTGAAAATTTTCTAGTGCATAGTTAATCCTACATGCGACTTTTTCAATTTTCTCACTGTGAAATCAAGAAAAAAATATTTAAAATGCACAAAATTAACGAAATTTTAGTCATATTTACGTTCCACTGCATGCTACTCGATGTAGGCAACATGGTCGAAGTTTTGCGATGCCAGCAAGCTTTTTAAAATTAAAATCGGTTAAGAATTGGTAACACAAAATTGTATTTTGTAAGCCCTTGCAAAGAGCCGAAAACGCAAGAAATACATGGGCCTCTTACGGACAAACTCGACAAATCGCTCGCGGTATAACCACCTCTTAAGGGGTACATTGTTTGGAAGCAGTATAAAGTACAGCATAAACATAGCAAACTGAACCTGTTAGATTATTATTTAAAACATCTGGTATTATACTTGGGCCCCCCAACAGACGGAGTGATCACCCTGCAAGCATGAGCTCTAGACGGGACCACTATCAATTTAGGACGACAGAACCGCAGTGATGCACATTCTTTAGACCCAACGAAGTCGCATCACTCCAATTCGGTGGTCATAAATTAATATTGGCCCCGCTAGAGCACATTCTTGCATGGTGACCACTCCGTCTGTTGGGCGGCCCAAGTATAGACGTCTCTCATCTGAAATCTACGTATATTGTGTGTTAGAAGTTTTTCAGTTTGCATCTATTACAATCCAGCTTCAGCTGGTAAAATTGTGGCAGAAGATTTTGGTTGTTCAGAGAATTTTTTAATTTAGAAATATTTACAAGATAATAAATATGTCACCAGCAATTCCTGTCGCTGACTCTTTAATGGCGGCCTGTATTGTTTTTTTATGTTTTAGGTTTTATGTTTTATGTTTGGGCGCAGATAAAAACGTCACTTATACACTGGTGGACAAAAATATTGCATATTTATTTGTTATAAGGGTTTTTTTTCAATTTCGACTTAACATCTGTGTAATTTTTAATACTACTAAGTCTGTAATTTTGAATTGTCCTATGTGTAGTAATACCGTTTTCTTTATACAGGGTGTATCCAAATAAGTGCGAAAAAATTTAAGAGGCGATTCCTTGTTGAAAATTAAAGGGGGTGTTTGATATAAACAAATCCTCATATGTCCCTCCCTTAGGAGTTACGGTCCTCCAAAGTGAGAGGTGGAAATTATGTTTCTATTTTTTTTGTAAAAATCTGAAATAGTTAGGTAAATGAAATGTGGTAGAAGGTTTCTAGTGTTAAAAAGGCTACTTTCGAAGCTTTTCTTGACCGATCCATATTGCTGTAAGTGGATGAAACTCGCAACCCCTCTTAAGCAACTTGGTGCCGCCTACTACTTTTACTTGGAATTTAATTCTTTCAGTGCATGATGAAGTTAATTATTTTTTCCCGAAATCTATTGATTTTACAAAAACAGCAAAAGAGATACGAAAGTTTTTAAATGAATGAAGCTTTCTAAGGCATATTTTTAAACAATCAAATTCTTACACGGTAAAAATGTAAAACGTTAAAAGGGAAAGAATTAAGAGGGGTTGCGAGTTTCATCCACTTATAACAATATGGGTAGGTCAAAAAATATTCGAATGTAGCCTTTTTAACATTAGAAGCCTTCCACCAAATTTCATTTCCTTAACTTTTTCAGATTTTGGGAAAATAAATAAAAACCTAATTTCCACCTCCCACTTTGGAGGAGCGTCACTCCTAAGGGAGGTACATATGAGGATTTGTTTATATCAAACACCCCCTTTAATTTTCAACAAGGAATCGCCTCTTAAATTTTTTCGCACTTATTCGAATACACCCTGTATACAGGGTGATTCAGAACGGGCGTGCCAAATTAAAATGGGTGCTAGAGGAACTCCAAATAAGACGAAACGTTTATATGAACATATGTTCTAAAGTGACTGCTAACAAAGATACAGGGTGTAAAAGTTTCAATATTTTTTTAATATTTTTTTATTATCTTAGTAACTAGGAAAGATATTGAGTTGAAATTTAAGGTGTCGTTTTCATTTGCCAAGTTCTAATTCTCCAAAAAAAATTGCTGTGATAGCCCCATCAGTAGCGTTGCTACGGGGTACGTCGTTTATTTATTTCCCCAATCCAATGTTATGCCACTGGCGAATGCAGGTGATATTAATGTATTTGAAATCTACGTTCAATTTGGGAAGAAATTGGTATCTTCAAAATTTTTCGTAAAAAGCTTAGTTTTTGAATGAAATAGCTTTTTGTGAAATCGTGCACATGCACTGAAATTTTCCATAATGCAATAATGGCTTCACCGATCTGCAAGGAAAGTGAAAATTGAAAAAAATAGTTTATTAAGAATAACACTAACAAGAAGAACGAGAAAGCACATAAATTATTACATTGCTATATTTAAAAAAATATGAAAACTTTTACACCCTGTATCTTTGTTAGTAGTCACTTTAGAACATATGTTCATATAAACTTTTCGTCTTATTTGGAGTTCCTCTAGCACCCATTTTAATTTGGCACGCCCGTTCTGAATCACCCTGTATATGGTAGCATTAGAACATACTCGTGGAAGATGAAATGAAAGGTAGTGTTTTCCCTTAGAACATTTAATTGAAAGAACAACAAAAGTGGCAATTCAACATTATTGGAGATGTATCAGTATTTGGTATCTCCTCCTCTAGCTCCTATTACAGCCTGCATCCTTCTGGGCATGCTTCGCAGAAGGTCTCTTGCAGAATTTCATTCCATTCTTCCTTAAGCAGCGATTCGTCATACTGCAATTGAATTAGGAGCTGGATTTCGATCTCGTATTCGGCGTTTAAGAATATCCCATAGGTTCTCGATGGGATTTAAATCGGGACTTAAAGGTGGCCAGTCAAACGACGCAATCTTGACTTCCTCAAGGTACTGGAACACTGTTCCGACCACATGTGCGTGTGAATTATCGTGCATTAGAACAAATCTGTCATACCCAATAAAGCCACCATATGGTAGAATATGTTCGTCAATGATGTTGGGGATGTATGCATTAATTCTTAAATGTACCTCAATAAGTGCCATACGACTTTGCCCACTGATGCCTCCCCATAGCATAATGGACCCTCCACCGAAGCTCACGGTTTTCACGAGATTACACCATACCGTCCCCCAGTTCTTCTATAGATTCTATCACGTCCATCAGGCTTCCACAATTATTGTATTAGCCTCTCATCGGTGAAAAGAACTTTGCTTAATTCACATTCATCCCAATCAGCATGGTCTTGTGCCATTTTGTGACGTGGGAGAAGCCGAGGGACTTTAGCAGGACGATTTGGTTTTAAACCGACTTCCTTTAGCCTTCTTCTTACTGTGTTTGCACTAACATTAACTTGCCTTGCGTTCAGCAATTCATTTTTTAGATGCGGAGCTGTAAGTGTGCGGTTTCGTAATGACTGAAGTTGTACGTAAATAGCGATCATCCCTTTGTTTCGTGCACCGTCTACGTCCTTGTCCAAGTCGCCGTTTGTACTCTCCTGTCTCCTCGTATCGTTGTACCACACGAGAGACCGTCGATTGATGTATTCCCAGCAATTTGTACATCTTCTTGCCTGCGACCCTCGTTAGCTAAAGTAACAACTTTAACAACAGCTAATTCATTATATGTGGCATCACAAACAGAAAACACAGAAACGACACACAATAATGCACTAGAAATGTCACTCTGATAATGTAAAACAAAATAGCAGCGTTATGAATCGCCAAAGTACACTATCAGATGCCGGCATAATAGTACAGTAATAATAATTGTTTTATGAAATGCGATGTAAGCATTTTTAGATATCCAGATGATTGTTCAATAATACTTATATGCGCAGGACACCTCAGAATAACAGACTTAGTATTAAAAATTACACAGATGTTAAGTCGAAATTGAAAAAAACCCTTATAACAACTAAAAAACAAACCCACGTAATACTCGTATGAACGAACTCCAAACTCTGCAACAACTCGAACCAATGAAAAAACGAGTAAAGCAACTACTTAAAATTTTGAAAAAGTGGTAAGTATTGTACAAACAGCCTTCCTCGAATGAAATGATGATCAACACGTAATTCCGCGTAATTTATATAAGTAATGGCAGTTTTATATGACCATTCGATCTAAGCTAACTCCCCTTCTGCTGTAATTAAGACGACTGCCTCCATACTGTGTTCTCTGTTGTTGCAAAGATCACTTAAGAAAGTAATTTATTGAATTGTTAAGTCAAATGTCGGGCAGCTTATCTTCACATATTGATATACCGTGTGACAAACTTCCATGTGTACATGGGGAAATAACATGGGCAATTACATTTTTGGGGATTCCTGCTCCCCATGTGTAGTTACAGTGGTGGTAAAGGTAGCAATCGAAAGATTATTTTTTTCTGCGTATGAGGATATCAAAAACTCTACAACTTTCCAATTTATTAAAGCATTAAAAGCAAAAATTACATTAATAATTTTCTAACTAAAACAGAGAAATTTATCAGATTATCCATGACAACTTAATTTATTCTAATCACGGACGTCTTTGATTTTTATGGATTTTCTGAACTGTCAACATTTAAAAATGAACAAAAATATTTATTCAGTTCAAGAAAAGGTTTTCATTGTGAAAATATTTTACGGCGGCAATAGTTTGCGCGTAGTCCGTGCCTTATTTTCTGTAAAATTCAATAACGGTCCTATTCCCTCGGTATAACAACAAATAATTTAGTAAGAAATTTGAAGGCTGGGAATCTTTCATCGAAAGAAGTTAATTTTTACTAATACATAAACTTGTTTTTTTATTTAGATAATTTTCATTCACATTATTATTGTCATTACCTATAGTTGACAATTAATTGATTACTGGTGTGGATGTTTCGTTGGTGAATGCTGGTCCATAGTTTAGGGTAAATTGTAGGTGTCGTCTAACCTATTAAAAAGTTTTTGGGAAAATGTTAAAGCAGTAAAATGAAATAATAAAAATTAAATTACTTTAATTTTACTGAAATTAATAAAAGTTTAACAAGCGGCAACATTTTTTGTTTATTTTGCTCTAATGAATTTTTTAATCTGGCAATTTAATACTTATTTATTTCATATCTAGGTAAGGACAAAAACACTAATATACAATGAAATTAAAGTAACATAAAAAAAGAAAAATAACTATAACAAATATTCAAATAAACCCCCATTCTGCATCAGACAGTATCCCAGCCTATTATAGAAAGAATTTCTCACATTCGGAAGTTGCCGATCGTTTATTAAGTTGCATTCCGCAAAAATAGCATTCCTTAAAGAATCAATATTTGGGTGACGAGTTTTATACATCTTATTTTTTAAATGACCCCACAAGAAAAATTCACACGGTGCCAAATCGGGAGATCTAGCTGGCCAGTTTATAGCACCACCTCGACCAATCCAGCTCTCTGGCAATACACTGACGGACAAAACAAGTGGCGCACCTAGATTTTGCCGTAAGTTTTAAGTTTAATAACTTTTGAATAAGGCAGTCGATTTTAATAATTCTTTTTTTTCTGAAAAGCCCGACTTTTCTAGATAATTATGAGATATTTTGCTTTCCACTAAAAATTTTTACTTCTTCTATATTGCCTTTAGAAGTCGAGTATGTTTCTTACGCAAACTTTGATTGACGCTATGGAATGAAATTGTAAGTCTATTGAATTCTTACATTAATCACATGATACCCCATTTCCTTTTCAATAAATTTCCTTTTATTTCACCTTTTTAGTCCTTGTGCCACCGAAAATGCCACACTTTAGACGAAGTATGTAGTGCAATTTAACTTGTAATTAACAAGGAGGCCAAGGAATTACATGAGCCAAAGAACATGGATTTATGAAATGCATTGAGGGAGTGTTTGAGAAAGAAGAGCAACAATTTCGTAAACAACTGTAATTAATAAAGAAAACAACAAATAACAACATGAAAAATAAACTGAAAAATAAATTGATAAACAAGCTGGCTAATATCGAGTATTTCCTCCCCTGGCTAGTCAAACTTGTGATGTTGATTTGACGAATATTTTCCCATACTTTTATAAGAGCGACCCTCAATTCATGAAGATTTTCTGGATTGCGGCCGCCAACACGTTGTCCCAATTCATCTCATAAATTTTCGAAAGGATTCATATCTGGGCTTCTTTTGGACCACGGAAAGCGATTAATTATACAGTGGTTTACGAAATTGTTGCTCTTCTTTCTCAAACAATGCCTCAACACATTTCATAAAACGATGGCGCTTTTGGCTTTTGTAGTTCCATGGCCCCCTTGTTAATTATAAGCTAAATTGCACTGCTTCATCTAAAGTGTCGCATTTTCGGTAACATAATGACTAAAAATGCGAAATAAAAGGAAAACTATTGAAAAGGAAATGGGGTGTCACGTGACAAATGTAAGAATTCAATAAACTTACAATTTCACTCCATAGCGTCAATCAAACATTGCCTAAAAACATACTCTACTTCTAAAGGCACTATAGAAGAAGCAAAAAATTTTAGTGGAAAGCAAAACACTTCATAATCATCTAGAAAAGTCGCCCTTTACAGCAAAAAAAGAATTATTAAAATCGATTGTCTGGTTCAGAAGTTAATGAACTTCAATCTTATTGCAAAATCTAGGTGCGCCACTTTTTTTGTCCGTCAGTGTATTTCATTTAATAATTCCCTCACTTGTGCTCCAAAATGTGCTGGGCATCCGTCATGTTGAAACCAGATCTCCCGATTCGCATGTGCAACTTCTTCTAATGCAGGGCCAATATGGTTAATTAAAAGATCTAAATAAGCTTCTGAATTTAAATTTACCTGTATTTCAAATGGCCCTATAATGGGATTATTAAAAATGCCTGCCCAAATATTGATTTTTTTGAGGGTATTGCGTTGTAGTGGCTAGATTTTTTCTGGGATTTTCCTGGTCCCAATGCCTAACGTTTTGTGAATTTGGCTCTTGATTTAAAGTGAAGGTACACTCATCGGTAAAACAAATTGATGAGAGGAAGCTGCGATCCCGATTAGCCCGTTCTTGCATTTCTTCACAGAAAGTTTGCCTTGATTCTTCGTCAAAAGGAAGTAACTCTTGGTGACATTGGAATTTAAAGGGATGATAGTTGTTTTTTTTTAATATGTTACGGACAGTTTCTCTTGAAACATTACATTCTAGGGCAATAGACCTTAAACTAGATGTTGGACTAGCAGTTATCAGGCCTTTTACCATTTCCTATACCTCAACATTTAGATTTCTTGGAACGACTAAAAAAATAAATGATAAGATTAATTTTAGTTTTGTTTCACTCCACGTTATCACTTGTTAAATTTCTCATAATCCCAGTAAAATTTAAGTTAGCGAACAATAAGGAATTAGCAACTAGGTAATAATAATAAGCGAATTAGAATTATCTAAATAAAAACCAAGTAAATTTATTAGTAAAAATTACCTTCTTTCAATGAAAGATTACCAGTATCTTCAAATTTATTAACTAAATTTTTTATTGTTGTTACCGATGGAATAGGACTGTTATTGAATTTTACAGAAAATAAAATAAGTCACGGACTACCCGCAGACTATCGCCGCCGTAAAATGTTTTCACAATGAAAACCTTTTCTTCAACGGAATAAATATTTTTGTTCATTTTGAAACTTTTAAATTGTGGACAAATAATGTTGACAGTTCAGAAGAATTAGAAATTAGAATCAAGGGAGTCTTTGATTAGAATAAATTAAATTGTCATAGGTAATCTGATGAATATCCGTGTTTTAATTTGAAAATTATTAGTGTAATTTTTGCTTTTAATGCTTTAATAAATTGGAAAATTGCAGAGTTTTTGATATCCTCATACGCAGAAAAAAATAGTCTTTCGATTGCTACCTTTACCACCACTGTAACTACACATGGGGAGCAGGAATCCCCAAAAATGTAATTGCCAATGTTATTTCCCCATGTACACATGGAAGTTTGTCACACGGTATGTGCTAATAACATTGCATTTCTAGTCGAACGAGTTGAAGACCTGTTGCCCTATTGACAACAATGTCCAAACTCCTTGACCGCCTGCTTTCCATAAGAAAAGCTATAAGGTACGCCGGTAGGTACGCCGGTAAAGCCGAATTTCAAAAATGAATCTGAAAACGTTATTGGCATTCATATATTTCTCTATAGTCTATAAGGAAGGTCCTCGTAAGAAAACGACTTACGTTATACATTAGAGAGTGTAGGTATGGCGAATTCTTTCTATAAGATATCTAAGTAAAGAGGGTAACTAATTTTACAGATTAAACTCAAGAACGGTTTGCCGTAAAGATCAAATTAATCTCTATATCTCTGTCATTGTATTTCCTAAGCTGTCGATTCGTGTTGGTCGAGCTTTCTCAACCATGTTTTATTTCCAAATCTCTTAATATGTTTCTTCTCCTAAACACAGCTAGAAAATAATATGAATTGCAAAGTGAAGTATTGTTTACACAGAAATACATTTCCACACTTGCGTATCAAAAAATTGGCGACAGTTTAGTGTAATGAAAACATCAGAATCTAGCTTCAACTTAATTGGTAGCATAAGCGTTAGTTGAGCTTTCACAATATATCAAATGGAAGGTGGCAAAAACAAACCAAAATCTGAAATTACTTACAAGACCCTTGTAAACTCTTCACTTGATTTGATTCTGTCAATTTCCAATTCCAGTTGCGGAGAACGTTATTGATTTTTTAAATTCGCTGAAATTATACCGTGTTGACTGTATTAAAAGTGTATGATGTCAACGTATTTTGCCTCTTGTTTTTGTTGCATTATTATATGCAGATGAATATGCCGCAAGTTAAAACCTTTCCAGTTTCGAGATTTTCGATTTTTAATGCCGCAAAATTTTACAGCTTTTAAACTCTGAACAATGAAAATACGTCACTGGTAATGGGCGATAGCAGTGTCTAGTTTCTTATGACACTTTCACATCCCGCAAAAAGGCCTCGTGTCAATTCCCGTAGTAACAACACAGTACCACGGGAAAGATGAACCGCCCCACTCCTTTATTTTACGAATTACTCTGGAACTAATTAAAATAATATCGGGTTATGTTTTTCGGTACCATCCTGATACAGCTTGTCGTTAATAGTGCTCAAGAGGGGATACAAGACAGCGCTAATTTAAGAAATTGTAACCCTTTGGAGATGATATTGTGCGAGATCAGTGAGTCTGGCTTACCCTGCACCTCCAGAAACTTCGAGCTGATGCTAAAAGCATTGGTCTATGCTCTAACATTCGAAGCAGTTAAACAAGTTTCGAAAGGGCAAATAAAATACAAAATCTACATTCTACGCAGGACGATGAGAAAACAACTGCATTTTCCAAACTGTCAAAAGACATTTGACAGATGAAGCAGCTGGCTGGGGACAAAATAATGGGCCAGTGTTGGAACTGCTGTGAATAGGTGCAAAGAACTAAAGGAGGCAGCCCAAATAAGTGTTGTGACTGGCTTCTAAGGAAGTAAGTTTTTTTATCGATGAAAGGATAGAAAACCTAAAAAAAATTAACTCTGGGACGGGTCGCAATAGAATCACGAGTGATCTTCTGTGAGAATAGTGACTAAGAGAGCCGCACAGTAACCGGATACTAACCCCGCGTTAGTTACTGCAGCAGGATAAAAGGCAAGAACTTATTTGAGGTAGACATATATCCAAGTGGCAGATGTGACGCTATATGTATATCGAGTCCTTGTTACCGATATTGCGGACGAAGAAATCCGACGCTCACTGTTTATGCGACAGCATGAGGTTGTGCTCGAATTTTGGGTACGTTGCTTGTCGCCGAGTTCGGCAGGAAAAAGTCGCAAATGTGAAAGGATTGCGGTACGATCAAAGGAATAATAACGGGAAATTCGGTAAAGACGATGGAATAGGCAGATGTCTGGGACAAAAGTATGACCCTGAAGGCCTTTTGCTGACTTCAGAGGACCAATTGCTTTGGCATATTGGAGAGGTGCCGATGAGAAAATGCAGCAACCACAACCATCATGAAGCTCGTACTGGTGTAAGCGTTTGGCACTTGACGAAACACAAGATCCCGTCAATGATTCGAGGGGCTTATTGCAGATTGAATTGGGTTTATTATGAACGTAACCCGTTTAGCAGAAATAGTAATGCTTGCTCAGCGAGGCAAGGATCACGGACATAAAGCTTCGAGAAGATTGGTCAGTGTAGTAATTGATGTTCCACGCGAAAGATTTTCAGACATTGGGGCTGAGCGTTTCACTGCTCACCGTGGCTAGTCGACCGGTAACTACTGACAATAGACAACCGGGACAACTGATGATGACCTTATTTTTTATTTATTCAAATAAGTGGGACCGCTTTGGTGATATGGCAATCCTTTAACTGACGGGAAACTTGATAGCAAATAAAAAAAATCAAAAATGTGAATTCCACACGAGCATTGAATCCAAAACTCTCGAACTCTAAGCGGGTGCTCTCCCTACTGCGTTACGGTTCTTCTGGTGGCTGGTGACAACCCGTACTTCAATATACGTATATACACTGATGGCATCATCTACATTTTCCCAGCGCTCTTTAGCTAGCTGTTACCGGTTGGCATTACAGATAGCCAAAGAGGTGATAATGGACCTATTAAGACAAAAACATACCTCTTACTGGATGGGGACTCCTATACTGAGGCAATCGCGGATATTCATTAGCGGACCATCCAGCAAGATAGCTGAAGAGTTAATACGACTGGCTAAGAACCAGCTGAAATGGGCAGTAGAACTATTTACGGGACACTGTTCACTTATGAGACATCTTACCACTATTGGAGTGAAGGGCAATCCTGATTGCAGGATGTGTGGAGAAGAGGAGGAAACTCCTCATCACATACTTTGCGAATGTCCGGCTCTTGGAGCAGCTAGATATACAATCTTTGGAGTTATGTTTGTAGTACCAAAAGTACATAATAGCAGATTCACCCATAAGTCTTGTCCTAAAATTTTTGAGATAACCTACCTCATGAGATAATCATGTATGGGGGCACAATAAGCCTGAGCTTCAGTGCTAGGGGCCAGAAACCTACCCCGTAAGAAATAATAATAATACCGGTTGACCTGTGAGCTGTTACTGGCAGTAGAAATTATAGAGTTAAGAGGAACCGTATTCGTAATAGGGCAGAGGCTCCGTATGTTAGCAGGATTTCGCGTATACGATTTGGAGAACCTATAGAACAGTACATATTGAAAGGATCGTACCGATGGCCACTAGGATAAATAACGTGGACACATCTAGAAATTCAGGATGCTGAACTCAGAAACTTATAGTACTTTATAGTGGCGGTAATAGTTGAGCATTAAGCGGACGATGGTTGCGAAGAGTCAGTAGTGGACAATACCCGAGCTATAAAAAATGATTGGAAATTCATGTTTTGTATATTTAGAATAATTAATTAATTGTATTTGTAATTAGAAAGAAATTGCATTAAATTTAATATTTTCAAAACAAAACTGTTCTTCTGCGGTTTGTGGACTTTCAGCTAACTAAAGAGAGCGTTTGAGTTAAATAAGAAGTCTTTCAATGTGCTGACGCGCAAAGGTAAAACAAACCAGTAGTGCATAAGAGGCACTGAATAATTCATTTCCCCCCGACTGAAAAATGAGAACAACGACGCCGCATTCGCCAAATTGCCTGTTGTACTGCATTTGTTTCCGCTGCACTTCCATAGAACAGTCAGCCGACGCATTTTAGATTAGTTTACGGCAAGGGGAACAAGACACATTCCATCGCCAGACTGAAAACTAACATTTCTGAAGAGAAGTGTCACAAAACAGATTGCCCCATTTGTAGTCTATGTAGTTTCAAGTGAATTCTTGTCTGGAATAAATAATATACAACATTATTATATTATTCATTTGCATCCAGAATAAGCAAGTACCTACTCGAGGAATAAATCTGAAAATATTACGTTGATTGCCTTTCAAGTAGGTCAGCTTCGTTAATTGTAATATACACGTTGGTCTTCATTTGTACTTACTTTTCTAATAAACGTTTTTAGAAAAAACAAGAAATCTGTTTGAGTAGGTACCTTTTTTCATTCATTATGACAGATTAACATACTTACGAACAGATGAGCAAAGCATGTACGTATATAAATATTGGCCGCCGCAAAACGTCGGCCGCCACCAGAGGGCGACTGTATGTTAACCGCTTTAGTTCTCCCGTCCAGATATAGATCGCAGGAGTACAGGTGACGGTGAATGTAATCTTTTGTAAATTATTATAGACGGCTTGGTTTGACATCTTGAAGTAACCTCCAAAATCTCTTGTGCATCACTGGTTTTAACTTTTAAATATTTAAATTATAGCTATCTTTTGTCACGTTTGTTGTGCTTATTTAGACTATTAAGTTTTTTGACTATTTTGCGTGTTTTATATTTTTTTAACTTTTAGGGTGTTTCTGACTATCGTCTGTCTTGCTTGTTGCACTTAAGTGTAAAACGGAGTGTAAAAAGTGTTTAGTGTATTGACTATTAATATTAAGTGCTGTGGACATTCTGCATAGAACAAAAATGCCTAATATTTGTGAATTTATAGACTGCCAAAGAAGGCAGAAAGACAATCCTTCATTAAGAATGTACAGATTTCCTATAAAAGATTTTCCAATCTCTTGTTTATTTACCTACAATAAAATAAATAAACACCGATGAAATATTGAAAACATTTTCTTTCTGATTTTTATAAAGTTGTTCATTTGCTATAAATTTCACAAACTATTTCAATTCTTGAAATTTTAATAAAACGTGCAAAATTAAGAATGATTCTGGATTATTTAAAATGCAATTTAGCTTTTAGCACAAAGGCAATAAAGGATTGAATCGGCAGCAGCCCACAAGTCACGTTGAACAAAAAAAGCCGAACAAGGCGATCTCTGAACCCCACATTTTTGCAGTTGTTTTAAAACTTGACTTTGGTCGCCAGATGTTCTCATTTGCAGGACGCTTTGGATGTCAGCCTGGATTATTTCATAACTTCCAATTTTATTAATACAAGTTTGAACTACTAGGGTCACCTCATATGCTTTTGTTATATAACATTAGTTTCCAACAGTCCCACTTGCTTTGCTAATCTATATTAATCAATGACTATGATCAATACTCAAATATATACTATTCATAAATAACAACTTAGAGTAAACCAAATACAGGCAATTTATTATTAGCTATAGCCTTTTACGTTATCTTAACTGGCGACTTACAATGGGGTCGTTACACAATTTTTAAAAATAATATTTTTCCGAAGATTCTCGTAAAATATTTCACCCGTATTCTTTTATTTTTTTTTCTCATAGAGAACGTTTTAGGCATCCAAACCAGCATCAAAGTTAAGACGCTGATCATGGCAGTCCAGTCGTTTGACAGGCAGTGTCCAGTGTTGTTTTTCAGTTTGTCTACTTCCCAAATAAATGAATTACCGTTTCGTTTTAACATTTTTCATTTCAGCCCTAAAATAGTCCAAATTGGAAAAATAATAATTGTCAATCGTTTCACTACTAACTACCGGTAAATTGTCCGAATCGGCTTTAACGAAACCTTGCTCCATTTTCCGTACATAAATATACTAATTGACACCATAAATAGGAATAAAAAAACATAAATAAACAACAGAGAAGTATTTATACACCTAATACAAAAAAATAGCACACTTTAAATGTCAAATTTTGATTAATTCCTAACATTATTGCTCCCTACTTTACCGACTCAAACTCCACGTAACTTGTAACTTTAGCTTTCTGGGTATCAAAACATCAATTCAGATGACCAATCACAAGCGCTTCTAACCTAATGACGTAACTGGGGCAGCACGTGTTTCTGTTTAATTCTTTGAATGCGCGCTTCGTGCTAAAATCGCCATTGTTTAAATTTTGGACTATTGGTTAGTAAATAAATGTAACCTAGAGGGCCATTAAACACATAGTTACTTATTTTTATCAAAATTACATTCATTTTCTATTTAGTGCAGCGACCCCATTCACCATCCATTGCAATTATTAGCTTACGCCATTGTAGGTGTTATCCATTGTATGGGCTCATTATTTTTGCTTCTCGGAGATTTTTGAGAATTCACGTCCTCATCTAGCTCTGTGTACTGTTCCATCGAGAAGTCACTCTGCTCCCCATACTCTCGTTCATACTCTTCACCAACACCACCCTTTCCGTCTACTCGAACAACACAGCTGTGGTCACCAGATCTTTGACATTATATCTGCTGATCAGAAAGCGATCTGGAAGACTGGTTTAACTGAGGAATACACGTTAACTTCGAGAAGAGTGGTGCAATATTTCTACCTCTCCAGAAATAATTTCTCGGGGACGCTACTGGGATTGTCGTAAGACCAAGAAGCTGAAGTGCATGAGCATCATGATCCACAGGAATGTGATCGGGGGGCCTCACGTGACAACAAGGCAATTAACATGAGCTGGCTTAGCGCGGAAAACAAGAGTAGCCATTTCAGTCATCATCAGACACGCAACGGTCTATACATGTCTGCAACGTGGGGTACGTAACAACCAGCGACATTTTCAAGTTAAATGAGGTAGGTGCATAACACGGGTGTGGTGATGATTCCAGAAGGACCTCGATACAACCAGGATATGCATATCAACCTGGATCACTTTCTAGACGATGATAACTTGTATGTGCACACATTAGTACACTATCAGAATTATTCCAGATCTAGCGATTAGCAAAGTTCCTAATTATGAGTAAATAAGCTAACATTTCGTACAGCAGGATTGACTTAAATGCAGTTGAGAAGTTCGCGTCTTGTTAAGGCGGGGATATATCATCTGTTAGTCTATAAAGTGCTGCCACCTATCGCCCAAAAGTGTGATTAGGATTGTGCAAAATACAGTCACAATCTATTATAATTGGTTTCTATCACAGCTGCAAACTCTTCAGACGGAACCTCTACAGCTTGGAATTTTCAAGGTTTTTGCTTTAGCGGCAACCGAATAAATCTGGGAGGATTAGTCGGCGGTCCTATCTTTAAATTGTTATTTTCTATTTAGAAATATAAGAATAAACTGAAGCACCACCGCCATCTGCATTGCAGTGGCCACACTACGACTACTGTCAAACGTCCAGTTTACTGAGCATACCGGCCAAATATGCACAAAATGGAGAGATTGCAATATAATTTTCATTCCAACACGCCGGTTTAACGAAGTAACGTATCAAGACGTTCTTGGTCGAAAATTAATAAGGAATAATTAACTTAGACAACCCTTCTTTCTAAGTACGATAAATAAGTGTACAAATAGTAAAAAAGGCGTCGAGTTTATGACGGATTTATGACCGATTGTGCAATAATTTGAGGGAGATTTATTTAAAGCGAACGAAAAATATTGCTATAAAAGTAGTGCGAGTCTCTACGTTGATCCTTCATTGATAAATCTTTTTTTTTATTTAATGCTCTATCTACTTTAATTTCATAATGGTGTTGAAATAAAAATGTGTCTACATGTCCCGTTTTTGGTGCTCAAATTCCGCACCCTTAATGATTCTGGAAATCGTTTGACGAAAATTTGATAAGAGTAAATAGGGACTTCTAGTTTTACTTCGCTCATAACGTATCGGCGCAAAATGGTTACTTCATTCTGTGACGAGCCTTCACGACCATTCACGTGTTACGACTCCATTCCGCATGTTAACAGATTCATTAATTTATCCATTCTGCAAAAACCGTAACACTCAACTTTCTTGAAGTTCTGTGATGACGCAAACCATATTTCTCACACATAATCATTAAATACCGATATTCCAAATTTGAAAACCGCGGTCCCAGAATAGACTGTGCTTGTAGAACGCCTAGGTTGGAGGTATTAAAAATGAAAATAATAGGAAAACCATCATAACAGAGGGGAATATTATGTCATAGCAAGAAAGGAGATATTATTCTAAATTACTAGGTAATAAAGACAAATAAGTCGTAACAAAGTCTCAGATATTATAGTAATGGAAAGATACAGGCAGAAAGCGGGCTAAGAAACATAATTCGCTTATATAGAATTTATATCACAATACGTCGAGTTATAATGTCCATTTGCAACAAGTAGGGACAAATTAATGTGATAAATGATAACAGAAAAGGTAAGGTTTGCTCTGAAATAGCATGGTGGTATTGCTAGATATCTTTGATTATATTTCTTGTTAATATGTCTGCGAAAATATTTAAGGATGATAAAATATTATGCTAAGAAACAAAAGAAAATTTAACACTTGATTCAGTTTTGTTAGAGGTACCTCTAAGAGAAAGATAGATAAGATAGGTACCCTTCCACTATTTCTCACGAAAATGAGCTTAATTTCGACAATCTTCCTCGTTGAAGATGATCTGGCGTCTCCAGACAGAATAGTAGATATTATGTGAGAATAACCTAATATTATTTTCATATACGGGGTAGCTAATTGAAGAGGGACCTTAAATATTATGTGCAGGTCCTTTATTACGTTCTTCATGCTTTATGGTCATTGAATTTTTATATTATAAATCATTTACATACATGTTTTGATGAAAAGGATAGGCGCTCACACGAAACGCACTTATTAGGCAGTTTAGTAGACCGGTTTAAAAATACGTATAACATGAACTATTACATTATTATAACTTTAACAATTGATCATTTTAGAATGGCGTCACACAATTGACAGCTGGAGGGCACACATTTGTTTGTTTTAAAGCTTATTGGAGGGAAGAAGAGGATGAATAACAAAGCAGATGTTTGTGTTACCATTTGGCACCAAAGAAGGGGCGTAACTTACACTTAGTCGCTTTACGCCGAGAATTGAATGAAAATTCCTAAACTGATACGACTGGTTGCACTATTGCAAACGTTGTTTCGTTATTTTGAGTTAAATTACATGAACTCTAAACATCACCACTTTGTTTGGCACCAAAACTGTTCAAATTTTGGTAACACTCACGTGCATAACGTTGTCTATCTATGCTCAGCCCTCCAACAGAAAATGGCGGCCTGTCAAAATCAGGCCATTCTAATATCAATTGAACATAACCTAATAATTAAAAATCTGTATGATTATTTTTAAGAGACTTTGGAGATAGACGTCTGTAGTGTTATTCTTACATTTAAAATAAACAATAAATAAAGATAATAAAATTGAACAAGCTTCGAAATGTTATCTAAGTATATTGTATACTGAGAGAAAATTTTTGTAGCGGGTTCAGGTAATATAGGTATTTCTTATTTATAAAATGCTAAAGTATCTCCACGCAGAAAGGAAACATGTACGTTGGAGACATGCACCCGAAAGCTGTTCTCACAATATTTTCGTAAGGTATTCGAGACGAAGCGCAGGATGTAGATTCAGGAAGGAACTCGCTGCCCTAGGTGGGGTTTCTGACATCGTAAGTAGCTAAGGGAACTTATGGAAGATAAATAGCACGGGTGAGCTTTATGTAAAAATAACATTGTTCCTAAATATAGCACCAAAAGCTTTTTCGTTTAGTTTCTTGCATACGCATCTCGTAAATTATTAAATATCATTCATCCCAATATGATACTTGTATAGAAGAGCAACAGTGACGTAACAATGCACTAAATATTTCTTCTCTGAGAAATTTGTTAAATAATAAGAATAATAAAATCCCTCCAAAAACTTATTCATAATTGACTGAAGCCATGAAAAATTCGTTATAATTTGTAATTCTGGGACATCCTGCTGCCCGGCACCTCCGCCATGTGTCGCACAACTTTACTAAAATAATGAGTAGGTACCTAGTGATAACATTTCAAAAAAATTGATGCCTTGAAATGAATTTTCTGTTGACACCACCAACCTCAGAGACCAGATATTTCATAAATTTACTACTGAGTGTATCTCAAATATTGAGTTTCATACCACATTTAGGCAATACAGCAATTTAATGTTATTCAAGTATACTTAGCACGACTAAAATATTAAAGCTAGTTATACTGCATCAACTGTATCGATCAGCTTCCAAACTATCTTAGAAGTCTTGGCCGAAATAGTTTGAAACAGATAATTCAGTAGCTACCATTCAATTTAACGTCGGACATTATAGTCTACGAATACACTTTCAAAGAGGGACTATCATGACTATTATTATGACCTATGCATTCATAAATGCATCTTCGAGGAAGCAGCCATAAAACGTAATTACAGAAACAAATTACTGAAATACAAACACTTATTACTCGTGCTATTAGGCAACTTAAACATAATTAATTAGTTATGTTTTCATGTTATGCAAAAAGTAATAAAGGTTTCAACACCATGCAATCACCAGTACAAATACAAAAACTAATTTTCATAATTTACATTACATTGCCACTTCCACTATATAACTATTCTGTTCGCGTTTGTTTAGCATTTAAGCAAGTAAATTGCTTGTGGCGTTATAATTATTATATCGATAATTATTGTCATCGTGTTCTAAAGGTCTATTACTCAAGGCATTGTGTACACTTGTAGTTCGTTAATTTAATCAGATAATCATTCACAAAAATCGAATAACGCGCAATAATGTGTTCAAAATTTGCTAAGTACCTGCTTATCTGTTCCCCACATTTTTGTTTATTCTCGTAAGTAGGTAGCTGTTCTTTGTCGCTTATATTTAGGCATCTTGCGATAATGATAACTAAAGTTTTAACAGTCATAGCATAAAGTTTACAAAGCAGTGACACTCTCGTACCGCAGGAGTGTTAGAGCCGCGTAGTACGCGTAACTTTGGTAGAAGCGTCTTACGACAGCAACACCCTTGCCACGCGGTCAATCTCACCTGTACTCGTGCAAATATGTACATACAGTGGCATCAGTAAAGTCCTCATCATATGGAAAATATTTTTGTTAATTAATTTATTTTACATAATTGTTAATGTAATTAATTTATGCAAAGTTTGAGTTTTGGGGGCACTTTCTGCTTTCTGCAGGCCATGACATGACATTTGACATATTTTCCTAAAATGGCGAATAAGAGGGTTATTTCTCCAAAATTTCGAAAAACGTCAAATTGGAAAGTGGTTTCAATAGACCTTTACATTTCATTAGTGCGCATGTGCAGAAATACACTGACAATCAGCTGTTCCTAATTTTTCGGATGAATGTCACTGTCAGAACTTGTAGAATACTCGTAAGTAAATAGTGGAATACCAAATAAGGAGAAGATTTGAAAGACTGAAAATTACAAATGTTAGTTCCCAGTGATATCTCCCATAAAATTGTGAGGATGACTCCCGAAGGCGGTCTTGGTTCTTGCTTGAAATACGGGAATGTTAACCAACATACTTCAATCACGCAGGTTTTTAATATGTAGCGGTGAAAATCAATCAATTTATTAAAAGAAAACGCAACACAATTTATAGTAAAGTGAAGTAAAGTAAAGTAAACGTTTATTGTCGAATTGAAATAGCGTACAGACAAAATACAAAAAGAAATGTATGTATACATAAAAAAAGAGAGAGTTGGCAGCTGAACAAAATACAATGAGCCACCGCAACAAAACTCACAGGCGACGCCCAAAACAAAACAACATCCCTCCAAAACGAATGCAGCAACAATTTAAACATCACTCGAACTAAAATCAAAAGACATATATTCTCCCAAGGTGTAGAAAACATTCTCAGTCAATATCCCTTTAACAACACATTTAAATTTAGCATGGCGATAGTCCTTCAAAAAATCCGGCAATTTATTATACAATGAAACGCACATGATTAAGAAAGACCTCGAAAATAAATTACACCTCAACTGATGGGCTTTAAGCAAATGACTGAATCTGGTATTTGGCTGTGAAATTCCACTGTACCTCAAATAAATTTCCCTGTTCTCATGTGCAAACAACAAGCATTCCAGTATATAACAAGACACGCAGGTAAGAATTGACAGCCTCTTGAAAAATGGCCTACAAGATTCATATTTTCCTAGGTAAGCTAGGACTCTGATTGCTTTCTTCTGCAAAATCAAAATTTCTCCCAATCGACTAGAACCACCCCATATCAAAATACAATACTTGAATCTTGATTGAAATAAAGCGTAATATGTCATTTTCAGATTTTCCCATGAAAGTATCTCCTTAACCTTTCTGAGGGCATGCAATGACTTGTTTAAATTTACTTTTAATCGATCAATATGTTCTGACCATTTAAGCTTCTTGTCCATATATAAGCCAAGAATCTTCACACAATCAGACTCATTTAACAATGTGTCAAACACTGAAAACGTCAAATTACTTGTTGACGAAAATTGCAAAACATTTGTCTTCTGTAAATTGACTACTAATTTATTAGCACTGAACCAGTTAAAGGCATCCCTCATACACGCTTCAACACGTTCCCCTAACTCTTGCAAGCTATTTGCTGCAACAATCAGGCTAGCATCGTCTGCATATAAAACAACATCACAATTATTTAATGTGAAAACATTGATATATAAAACAAAGAGAAGCGGACCAAGAATGGACCCTTGGGGAACTCCACAAACCACATGTAAAGGGTCCGAAACATATGCTTTGCTCTCATTATTAAAATTGTGAGTTATCTGTACTATCTGAGATCTGTTGCTCAAAAATGACTCCACCAAGGCATTCGCTGTACCTCTTATACCAATAGAATCCAATTTACTCAACAATCTGCTATGGTCAACCAGATCATAAGCCTTGGATAAATCCAATGATACACTCGCACAGAAAAATCCCGCATTCAAATGGGCAAACACTTTAGACATAATTTCCTGCAATGCTGATGATGTTGACCTATTTCCAACAAAACCATGTTGAGAACTGTTAATGATATTGAATTGATATAAAAAACCTGTAATTCTCACCTTGATTAAACACTCGAAAACTTTAGAAAAAACAGACAAAACAGAAATCGGTCGGTAGTTCTCTACACACTTTTTATCTTTACTCTTAAACAAGGGTTGTATTTTTGCAGTTTTCAATTCATTAGGAAAATAACCACAATTGAAACATTCATTTATCACATCACATAAAGGCTCAGTAATCAACCCAGACACATCCTTAAGAGTATTAACAGGAAAACCATCAAAACCAGTTGACTTAGTATTTTTTAATTGTCTTATAACACTCTGTAGCTCTACCGAATCCACTGGTGTTAAGAACAAACTATGATTAATATCAAGCCCATTATAATTATAGCAAATGTTATTCGGAATTTTTTCGATTAGTTTACTTGCAATTGGGGCAAAATATGCATTGAAATGATTAGCGACTTCAATTGGGGAATCGGCATTAGCATCATTAATATCCAAAACAAAATTATCCTGTATTTTACTTTTCCTGTTAATTTCCAAATTTATACAGTCCCAAGTTGCTTTGGCTATATTACCCGACTGAAAAATATTTCGTTGAATGGTCATCCGTTTTGCACATTTTAAGACGGAATCATAAATTGTGCAATACTTCCTATAATAATTCATCAGAGTTTCATCAGGACAAAACAAAGTTAACTCAAACAACTCCCTCTTTGTTTTACTAGACTTCCTTAACGGGGGGGGTTAACCATAATTTTTGTTTTCTGCATTTTTTCTTTTTTAATGGGAAGCACTCAAAAAAATTTGAATATACATATTTCTTCAAAGAACGAACTAGACTTTTTCTCAGGCCCAACTGCATTATATACTGAATCCCAGTTTGTATCTTTTAATTTAAGTTTAAACCTTGCAATAGATTTTTCTGGAAATGACCTATTATAAACCGCACTCCCAGGCTCCACTCTAGACTCTCCTCTGATACTTAGAACCAACAAATTATGATCCGAAAAATCAATAATCTCATTGAATACAGAAATTTCACTAGCATTATATGATGTAACTATATTATCTATGCAACTTTTTGATCTCAACGTAATACGAGTAGGAGTTCTGACAGTAACTTCAAGGCCGTGACTTACTAATAAATTCTCAAAATCTGTGCGCTTTTTAGAAATACAAGAAAAATCAATATTAAAGTCGCGGAACAAGTTCTCCATGGTCACCGACTCAGTTATTAACTTCGATTTTCTCCAGTGTTAGGCAGGGTTTGAGAAATGGATAAAATCGTAATCTCAAGGGATAGCTTGGTCTACCTACTCTGCTATCACCGTTACAGTTACCAAAAGCACAATGTTTGGATGCTCCATACTGTTTTAGTTCCGAACTATTAGGTACTAATTTTGCACGTTTGCACTAAAATTTTACTGCATAGACCAAAGAATTTAAAATACACACTTTCAAACAATACAAGACTTTGACATCTGTCCGAAAATGCCATGGTGCAATCACGCATGTGCCTCAGCATTTTTTTAATAATGAGAAGCCCTATTTTATGCATATATACCAAATTTGAACAAATTTGGAAAATCTAAATTTCACCTGTACCTAATTTTGTATACCATTATTTTGGTTACTCAAATCCAACTAAAATAAATACGATTTTTAAATAAATATTAAGGTTTAAAGAGCTTTTAAATTGTAACAAAGAATCAAATTAGCATATTGTAAAAAACAATAAGAATCAATAAATATTAACAATAAATAATGAAACGAAGAATGTATTACATCTCTGTATGTCTTCCATCTTGTTTTATACAAATAATTGTTCGCCTTGAGACAACTCTGACGGAGTTTCTCAAAAATTGTAGAGAAATACTCCCGAATAACTGTCTAAAAATCATCGAGATCCCGGAAAGGTCTGTGACGATAGACTTTTTGCTTCATGTGACTATAGGAAGTCTAGCGGGGTCCGGTCAGGCGACCTGGACGGCCAGGAGTGTTCCATGTTAGGCCCATTTCTTTTACCCCCAAATAATTCTAAAAACTTTTCTCTTTCTATTGCAGCACCGTCACATTGATACCATAAATATGACGTCTTACAATAAAACTTCAGTTATTTCATTATTTAGAAACAGCGGGAATTCTTGTGAATTTCAATATCCCCTGAAAAAATCTGGCCCGATCGCTCTATTGTTCAAAATGCCACACCAAACGTTCGTTTTAAAAGAATATTGATCGCGGCAGTCTACTACAAAATTGGTATTTTCTTGTGACCACCACCTGTAGTTCTGTGGGCTAACTACGCCATTTGACGTGAAGAATATTATATGGGAAATCTAAATCGTCTTCCATTTCTCTTTGGAACCAAAAAGAAAAATTGAAACGCACATCGAAGTCGTGATTTTTTAAAGTAATTATAAATTTTGGCTTAAATGGTCTAAATTTATTAAGGTGCAAAATTTTCCCTTCAGAAACCTCTTTAACGCTAGTTTGTCCATGGTCTACAACATGTAAAGAGTGGCTGTGTCGTTTTTTGAACGCATTTTCCAACGATCTTGTTGCTTTGAATTTGTACATGATTCTGCTTACAGTTGATTGTTGAATATTTTTTCCACGATGGTACATTAAAGATATATTAGCCACTTGCCAACTTTCTCCGCATATCTACAATTTCTATTTTTCTTACCTTTGGCGGTATTTAGTAATAATCCATGATGAGATAATTTGAAATGTCACTAATCATTTTCGAGTTATTTTGAAGAAACCGAAAAATTCAAAATTCGTTTTTGGCTTCTAAAACGGTTGTTTGAAGTCAGATGAAAAACAGAAAGCACTTCATTCAGAAACTTTTTATACTCGTCTTTCGGTTGGTGTTGTCAAATTTTGCGCAAAACGTTTCCTTCCGACAAAACTAATCTTCAAGTTCAGTTTTACTTATGGCTGCTATTGGATTTTTACATATTTGGCAAGTTCTATTTTTCTGACTTAATTGATATACCACATGCCACATGATAGGTTTTAACTCAAAGACAAAGCCTATAAATTAAGTATTTAATACTTTTGCGAAACTGGAGAAATAAGATATTATAGCCTATTGCCTGTACATATGTAGCATGTTAATTAGTGGTACTGGACCGTTCGAACAAATACTCCTCGGGCAAATGCCCCGATCCCGATTTTCTGTACTACGAGACGTTTCAGACTGCTACCCTACCTAAGGTGGCTTTGAAACAATCCTAATTTGTCTCCATGTACGCACGTGCTTTTAAGCAGGTCTTTGTTCAAATATTGCATGTTTTGAATGTGTATGGAAAACCGCAGCCCAACTGGTTTCGTCCTTCTGGGACTCATCAGTACGGTGCTTCCCCCTACACACTCAAACCATGCAATTTAATCTTGCTATATATGCTGCCGCGCTCTGGACAGATATCAGCAAGTGACAACTACTTCGAGTAATTATCTGATATTAATTAGTGGCACTGGACCGTTCGAACAACTACTCCTCGGGCAAATACCCCGCCAAGCATTGAATTATAGAACTAAATCCAGATTTTTTGTACTACGAGACGTTTCAGATTGCTACCCCACCTAAGGTGGATCTGGATGTAGTTCAATAATTCAAATTTGGTAACACCAGCTGAAAGACCATAAAGAACTGTCTCAGCAAAGGGGTTTTAGGATTTTTCACTTTTTTCAAAATAACTCGATTAGCTGCATTTTAAATTTCACCTTGTATTATTATTAAGCACCACCAAAGGTAAATCTTTAAATCTCTATCTCTAATAACAGCAAAGTTACCCATGTTATCCTACCTTAAGTGGGACAACCTGTACAGTGTACATGGTGAATATTATAAGTACCTGCTTTATGCCCCACGGCCCCAGGTCTTCTTGCACGTTTTTTATCATATTTCGCTGTATCAAATTTATCCACGCAATAGAGAAAGAAGAGCAGCTCCCATTTTTGGAAACCTTCGTAATAAGGAAAGTTATATAGCAAGTTAAAATTTGACATCTACAATAAAGAAACCTGTAGAGTTCCATTAACTGCAGATTCTAACCACTGTAATCAGCACATATACCTACCAAATAGTTTAACTATAAGAGCTCTAACGAATTAATTTACCTACTTCAACAAAAACCACCTATATTGCCACTGTACGACCGCGATGGGGCTTAACCGCACATGTGGTTTATGACTACAACTTCAAGATTCAGGTGAAAACGACGACACGCAACATGTAAATTACAATTCATTTGAAACTACATTTGCTCTTTCATTTTTATTCCAGATCCAATTTTACGGCCAGCTTTATTTAGTTGTTACATGCCGAAATTAACGGTGGGGTTCCGGAGCTGGGTTTTTATTTGTCGGGACCACCCTCGTAAATTTTATAGCGAAACAAACGGAAAATACGGTCGCGAAGAACAAACAGCTTTTGTTAGAGCATATAGATGCAAAACTCAATTTGCGAGTGGAATTAGGTTATACCTTTACTAATGAATATTTTAGGAGTGATATGAATGAAGTAAATGATCCTCTAGCTAAGTTTATTGCTTTTGCCATAAAAGGAACAACACGCTGAATCCTATTTTATATTATGGCACTATGAGATTTAATGAACTGAAATATTCAAGTTCGGTATTATTTCAGGCATAGGTGTATCATAAAACTTTATTCCTCCAGAGCGTCACACACTGTTATTATGTGTTATACAGAGTAAATTAAGGTACTTGTGCAGTTACTTGTGCCTTTGTGTAATTTGAATGCAAGACTTCGACTATATCCTTAATCCCTAATTCGGAACATCATAAAAAAGTGTTCTCATGTCCCATAATATGAATAGCTCCTTTCACATGGTCAGTATCAAATTGTTACGAATGAAGTCTATTAATTAAGCCTCGTTTGATGAATAGAAATGCCGCCGTTAAAGAACATCTGTATCGCCCAATAATTTATGACTTTGTTGTGGTGCTAATTGGTTTGAGAACTATTCTGAAGTCTACGCATAAATTGGGTACAATTCATGACTCTGTTGTCGATAACTTTAATTTATCGTTTTGGGAATAATCTTGAATATGAGTGAATGTTCGACTCTCGTATAAAATTGCCGAGATCTGGGACAATTATAAACGATATACGAGGAGTGTCCAGAGAGTTGTAAAGACAGTTGGACTGTTAAATTGTGTTTGTTCGTTAGTGTTAATCGTTGTTAATTAATATTATTAACCATTAAAAATAATTGTAAATAGTTCTTGTAAATGTAGTCACTGTAACTAAAGTTGTATTTAAATCCAAATACGTAGCGATTGGTGTCAGAAGTGGGATTTGGAGCCGAGAAGAGAGAAGAACGTAGTGGAAGTTTCTAAAAGTTCTCCTGAAGTTGTGAAACTTAATTTTTGTGTGGGCTTTCGGCGCTGTGGGGTTGCAGTTACCCTGGAGACTACATTAGAGGTTCAGACGCCTGGGAATTAGTAGAAAATTCCAGAAAGTTTGGAAATAGCAGAATTAAGTAGATATTTCGGCGTTTTTGGACTCAGTAGTGACTGTAAACACTACCAGTGATTTTGGACGTGAGTTTTGATTTGTTAGTGTTTATGCCTGCGACAACAAGTAGAGCAGCCATGGAGCAGCAACTGCAAGCTTTTATGGAACTAATGCTAAATGATCTGGGTGAAATGAAGATTAATTAAAAAGCAATGAACAACAATCAAGAAGTAATGAAGACTGGCAAGAAGTAATGAAGAATAATCTAAAAGAAGTAAGGAAGACCAATGAATGAGAAACGAAGAACAATATATACGGCGTAGTGAAGTGCAACCTAGAAGAAATGAAGCATAATCTAGAAAAACTGAAGAATAACCAAGAAAGGAGTCAAGAACAAATAGCTGCAAAAAATTACTGAAATAAGAACCGAATTATAGATTCTAATGCCAGAGCAGACGCAGGAAATAAGAAAAGCGGTGCATGAAGAAATATCCAAAATAAATGAGAGAATGGACCAAATGGAAATGAGGAAATATCCGAAGATGGAAAGTGTCGAAGATGGAAAGTGCTGAAATTGACGAAGATAGACGATTATCTATTAAAGTAAAGCCACCTAATACGTTCGATGGCAAGTCTTCGTGGCACACTTACATTAAACAGTTTGAAGCAGCTTCAGCGGTGACTCAATGGGTTAATACGGAGAAGGCAAATTTGGTGGTTGCACGCTTTGAATGTTCTGGGTGCGGTGCCGAGCGAGCAACAGAAAGAGTTCAATGAGCTAGTGAAACGTCTATAGATGAGGTACAGTCACCAGCAAGTGCACCAGGCTCAACTTAAAGGAGAGTCCCAACGTTCCAACGAGACCTTGCAAGAATTCGAGGCCGATATTGCCCGTTTGGTCTGGCAGGTATATCCAACAGTCTCAGAGGAATTTGGAGAGCCTGGCAGTTAAGAACATCATCAAAGGCCCGCGAGATAGTGTGACTAAGTTTGCGCTTAAGTTGGCCAGACACAAGGCATTGGCAGATGTTTTTACTCACGCCTTGGAGTACGAGGCCGCAAAGCAGGCATCTAGGAATGTTCCAAGCTGCGTCAGATCAAGATGAAAAACGAGTTCGACGAAGACCGGACAAACAGACTTGTGGAGAAATTTTGGGTGAGCTTTAATAAATAGAAAGAAGACAACTGCAATAAGTGGACTGGTAGTAGATGAAATGGAAGGGAAAATTTTCTACAATGCTGGAGCTGTGAAGAAAAAGGAATGGCCTCGCGCGTTCCCCTATTTCTTCTAAATCCGAACTGATCTTCTAATATTTCTTCCACCCTTGCACAATTCTAGTTACAATTCTTGACGCGTGGGAAGTTAAACTGATCGTTCTAAAATTTTCACACATATCCGCGCCTTTCCTTTTTGGCAAAGCTACTATGATGTTCCGTTTGTAATCTTCTGGAATCTCACCTGTCTGGTATATGCAGCTAACTAGTTCAAATAAACGATCTATTACCTCTTCACCTGTGCTCTTTAAGATTTCTGCCTGTAGGCCATCTATACCTGGTGCTTTATTGTTTCTTAAACTTTTTATTGCTAGTTCAAACTCCTCTCATTATAAGGCAGCCTAGGTAGTCCCCCTCTACACTGCTTTGTTTTTCTAATATATCTCCTACTTCTTGTCCCGCATATAAGTTTCCCAAATATTCTTTCCAGCTATCTGCCTTCTCCCCGCTTCTGATTAGGATAACTCCTGCCTCGTTTCTAATGTTTTTGCTACTGGATCTAATTTCTCCGAAATTTCTCCTACTTATTTTATATGCTTCATCAGTCTTTCCTACTTCGAATTTATCTTCCACTTCTTTGCAATTAATATCAATCCATTGCTTTTTCGCTTTCCTACATTTCCGAATAATTTCCCGCTTGATCGCCTTATATCTTTGTTTCCCTCTTTCATCTAACCTATTTTTATATTTACGCCTTTCCTCTATTAGACTCATAATATGTTTTGTTATCAAGGGTTTTCTACTTTCATTCTGTTTGCGACCCAAAATATCCCTAGCTGTGGAATCTAAACATTTTTACTGCAATTCCATTCTGCCTCTATGTCCCTAACAATATTTTTACCCGCGCCCTTTAGTACTTCAATTGTCTTTTCCTCGAACTTATCTCGCGTATCATCATACTTTAGTTTCTCCAGGTCAAATACCTTCTTCCGCTTCATTTTTACAAAATCTTAAATTTAAGATTGACCTTCATAAGAACTATGTTGTGATCACTATCTATATCTGCTCCTGGATAACTTCTACAGGCCCTAACTTGAATTCTAAATCTTTTCCCCACGAGAATGTAATCTATTTGATATCTGCCTAGGTCTCCTGGCGTCTTCCACGTATAGCGTCTTCCAACGTGATGGTAAAATATAGTGTTCGCGACCGTTAGGTTATTTTTATCACAGAACTCTATCAGTCTAACTCCCCTATTCCTATTGCCTAATCCAAAGGGACCAACAACTATTCCGCCTTCTCCCCCTGTGCTTACGACTGCATTGAAATTTCCTACAATTATTACATTTTCGTGCCCCCTCATTAAATCTAGCACATGTTCAATACCACTATAAACTACTTCTACGGCCTCATCACTTTAGGTAAAAGTGGGCATATATACCTGTATTATTAGTACCGTTTTTACAGGTTTCGAATCTAACCTAACCATAACTACCCTGTCACTTTGCTGTAAGAAATTTTCTACACTCTGCCCTACTTTCTTCCGCATAACAATTCCTACTCCCGAATTTCCTTCTACAGGGCCTGTGTGTATTACTCTAAAATCTTCGCTCCAGAAGTTTCCAGCTTCTCGCCATCGCACTTCACTAATACCTATCACGTCTAATGCTAACCTATCCATCTTAAGTTTCAAATCTTCTAACTTTCCTACTTGCTTCGTGCTTCTAACATTCCACGCTCCGACTCGTAAAATGTTACACTTATCATTGCTGATGGCTCCCCCCGAAGCAGTCTCCGCCCGGAGATCCGAATGTGGGACTATTTTACCTCCAGAATATTTTACTCCAGAAGGTGCCATATCATCATAAATTAAGGTATGCTGTACTGGGGATAAAATAATGTGGTGGTTTCCCCTTGCCTTCCACATCGCAGTAGTGTGTATCACAGTGCCATACCGACCCTCACGATCTCTTCCACTCTGATTACTGAAACAGCTGCTGCCCCCCTTTCAGGGACTTGATTTAGTACTCCTCCAATATGGTTAAACCTATGGTTCGACTCTTTAGACTTTAGATCATTGAAGCACGCAAGCCATCCCACCCGTTCCAGCATTACTAGACCTGCGTCAAGGTACAAGTCAGTTGGGAGGAAGCTGATCGTATCTATCAACTTTTCTAAGATACGTTTTTTGAATCAATAACAATCAATAAGTATATCTGACTACAATATTCCAATGGTAAACATTTTAAAACCATCCAATATTTTCATTTAGCAGCTTCTCAAAGAAAATACAGATAGTTTTATTTCGTTATAGGGAATAAAAAAAGTGATTGCGACATCAGCAATCTTTATTTGTCGGAAATTGAATCGAATCTAGTAAGTGCTTTTTATACTCCATCTAAACGAAGTGGACCGGTAATCGTTCAGTTCACCGCCTGGAGAATTCCAAGCAGTTTCAGATACGATATTTGTCCGGTTTCGGTTATGACATTCTGTAGCAAGAAATCCCTTTCGCTTCACCTATAATTTATCACGAAAAGACGAGAGTGAGTACTGTCAGGTTATACAACATCAATAATTCGTTCGTAATTCCAACCAACAAGCAGAACTTTATTTGTGGTCTTCTCTTGCTATCTTGCTTAATTATTCATGCATGAGAGATGTCGATCTATTTTATGTATAGAAGGTATTGTACTCAAATTCATCGTAGTAATTATTGTACGGCTTGTTAGTGAATGGCTATTGGAGACATCTAACAACAACAATGGCGCTGAAAATATAAAATATGAAAACTCATTCACAAACTTCCCCCGGTGAAATAGGGTCGTTCACTAAGTTCATTTTATAAGATTTTTTTATATGTCAACTCTATGTAGCAAATCCTAACATCCTAACCGTATTTCTTCTGTTGCACCTGTATTTTTCATTCTGTCGTATATTTTCACTTACATAGATTATTATCCCATTGCTTCTGCCCAGCACCCAACTTGGTTTTTTAAATGAAAACACTCTTCATTTCATTGCATTTCTGGATTCCTTAATTCGATTTTATTGTGAAGTTGTACCAATAATATTATACCTTCATATGAATATTTTTGGTTTTATCGACATTTTATAGAAGATCTTGACAGATGCAGAAGAATCCTGCAAATTAAATATCTTCGGATTGAACAAATATGTATGTAGCGGCGATAGGTTAGTAGAAGTAACTCAAAGTATGTATACACCGACTTTGGGAGTAACTGTTTGAAAATAGTATATTATACACGAGTTTATAATGAATGCTATTATTACCGAGGATGAAGTTTACAACACGAGCGAGTGAAACGAGCGAGTTTTGTAATCATCCGAGGTAATAATAGCATCATTATAAGGAGTTGTATACTATACTTTGTCCACGACTATCAAAACAGATTCCCAGAAAGAATTCACCTTCATTTCCCTTTTCCAGTGTAAGAAGATTCATACATACGCTCTCAGGTATAATTTTCTTGGTTTTTTGGGCAATGAATCTAATGAGGCAAGTTCTGCAGCTTCTTTTATTGCTGGTGCTGTTAAAGAAACCTCGTTTTCACTCTCACTACTCATTATATCTTCTTTTTTAGAATATGCATTTCAAATTAAAAGCAAACCATGCTGATTTGACGTTTCAATTTGAACTGACACATCGCGATCGCGGCCTACTAAATAAATGTAAAAAAGGGTCAAAGCGATGTTCCTATTGGTGTAGTGAATAATATTCATTAATCACTGCAGTGATTAATGTATCTAATTATGATTGAAGAAACACAAGTATAAAGAGTATATTATAAGATAGTCGTGGACAAAGAATTTTTCACGTTTAAATTGTTTCTACCAGTGGCGTAACTACCTACCCGCGAGAGCCCGCGGCGCGGGGGGGCGCCGCAATTATTTATAAATTATAAAAGGGGAATATTTTATATGAGCACCAAAATAATTACAGAGTACCAATTTTTAAAGCAATTTTTATAATAGTAAGTAATGTTGTGAACCAAAATTCATAAATGAGCACCAAAATACCGCCACTGTAAATTAATACTTTGAGCACTAAAAATGTTACGAAAATCGTCAGAAATAGTAAGCGAGTACCTACACTAATTTTAAATTAAGTAGGTATATACTTATAAATTAATACAGTATCATTATATTTTTCTTTCGTTTAAGTAATTCGTCAGTGATGGTTTCCGTGGGTAGGTAGGTATAGCAGTTAAAAACAATGCCATTGTGGGGGTGAAATAGTATATGAATTTTGTGTTTTTCTGGATCAAAATGGCTCCTGAAGCATGAGTCATGAGAATGGGGGTTCATTGAGTTAGTAGTTTGATGTCCTTAGGCAGTGGTGGAGGTGGGTCGAATCCCGAAGGGGTTAGTTTTTTCTTACGTTTTTACATTATCTTTTTTAAATGCCTGTGTCCGGTTTCCGTCAGTTAAGTGGTCTCTTTGAAATATGCGTTCTGTCAGGTTTTCATCAGTAAAGGGAGCTGTTTCGTTTGATAAATTTCTTTCTTACAAGTTTCAACATAACATTTAACGCCATAGCCCGGCTTTTAACGTTATTTCCCTGTTTATCGTTATTAACCGTAACATAGGTGTAGAGTCTGTAAAGTTAGAGACTGGGCCCGGACAAGATGGTGGCTGCGCGAAAATGTAGCGGGAAATATGATTTTGACAGAAACAGTGCCGTACCGGCGTATATGTGAAATTTATTATTATTTTAACAATGAATTCATAAAAGTTACATTCAAAACAGGAAAATTAGCATTTTAAGGCATGAAAAAATCGCGAAACACATTAAGAAGAACTTAAGAAAAGGGGATTTCGTCATAAGTACAGATAAATTATAAATGTGACGTTTGGTGTGAGGTTATGTCAATTACGAAATCGGCATGTTTATGTGCAAATAATCTCAATTCCATAATTGTTATAGTTGAAAACAGGTTTTTGAACAAGTTGTTTACTTATGTGACAAAAGAAAATTAGAATAAATCATAAAGGAAGCCGAATAATCCAATTTACTATTTTTCAGCACTGAAGAGTTAAAGAATTGCAAAATAAACTTATTATTCTGTAATTAAAAATTTAGAGAGTTCTATTAACTACCAAAAATAAATAAGTGGAATTCACATATATTAAGAACTAAACGCCTTGTTGACCTTTCAAAAAATAAGAATCCTTGGTGCTTGAGGTATGTCATGTCGCACAAGGTCTAATGATAGAACGTCCAGGCATTTGTCCTGCGGGAAGGAGCTTCGGGCGGGACAGCTGGACAGAGCCGCTAGTCCTACCAGCAGGACATTATTTTTAAATGGGATTGTCCTGCCGGCAGTACGTGCGCAGCTTTCGGCAGTACGGACCCAAATTTCATAGGCGCCGTAACAATTTTGCTATTTATTAAATAAAACATCTGCTGAGAAACATTTTTATTTATTCTCGTACAAAATAACTTGGAAAACATTAAAAAATAACACTGCGCCTGCGATGCTGATTGTTTCCTAAAGCTGCGTAAAATAGGAAATTTTAATCTAATTTATTACCTATAGTATAATTAAACACTTGCCATTCTTTTGTAATAACTCAGCACTAATTTTCGTTTTTGTATTGTTCAAGTCTCGCAGAACTGTCACAAGACCCAGAGACCCAGAGATTTTAGTTACTCTTCCGTTGCATACGGCGCTCAAATAATTGTCTCCAAACGCGGACATACACCATTTAAAATCTGTTTTTTTATCAAAATTCTTTGCTTTTGAAAAACCCGCGGCATAATTAGCGTGCAAGCCACTGTACGTGCGAGATTTTTTTCAAGAGTTGTCTCCTTCTCCGTAGCTTGCCTCCTACTGGTCTGAACGAGATGAAACTTACACTTTAGATAGGCAAAATTTTACGACAAATCCGATGGTGGTGGTTACGTTCTCATATGGGAACGCAAATGTACTGAAAACAATAGGGTCGAAAATACGTGCTGCTGGAAGGACGCTTGGACACTCTATCAACTAAGGGTTAATCACTTGGTAGTGGTTGTACTCCTAAATCCTCGTCTTCGTCGTCTTCATCATCATCATCATCATCATCATCATCATCATCATCATCATCATCATCATCATCATCATCATCATCATCACCACCACCACCATCATCTTCAGTTGTGACTTGATATTCATCTTCACTCTCATCATCAGATGATCCTGTGTTCACAGTGAACTTCAACGAATCCAATGCATCGTCCATCAGATGCTCTTTCTCAAAGAAAGTTTTTTTCACTTTTTGCACATGGCCACATACATCTTTCCACTCTTCTGAGCTAATAATGGAAAATTTTCCACGTGCTAATTCCTCCACATCACCTAATTTAAAAGTAACGTTTCTGCTAGCTACCCAGTTCTTTACAGTGGCCCATATCTTCTCTATGGGGTTCAATTCCGGGTGATAAGGAGGAAGCCGTAACACTCGGTGACCATGGGCTTCAAGAAGCTCATCCAATTTGTATTTCTTTGGGAATCGATACAAATTTTGTTTGATAAGACCATAAAGCTCAGGTTTTGTATTTGAGCCATCAAAATGTATTTGACGTTCTTCAAGCCACTTCACCATCTCGCCTTTTCGGCTCGCAGATGTCAGGTTTTTTTCCACCAGGACATTGTGATATGATGCATTATCAATCACAAGTACACAATTAGGCGGCATGTTGGGCAGTAATTGTTTCTGCACCCATGTCATGAAATTGGCATTATTCATGTCATCGTGGTAATCTCCTGATTTAGAACCTAGAGACAATGTTTGGTTACATTTTGATATTAAAATTACTTACGTATGTGTTACCTGACCGAAAAATGAGCAACGCATTGGGAATGAAACCATTTTCACCTCCGGCATGTACAATAATCAGCCTTTGGCCTTTAGAAATCGGCTTCTTTAAGTTTTTAGTAGACTCATCATACCACCCTTTCGGCTGGACATGGCTGCTGTGTATATACATTTCATCCGTATATATAATGGTTCGGCCTTCTTCCCGGTATTGCAGAATTTGTTTCAAGTATTTCACCCTTTTCAGGCGAATGTCATGGCTTTCCATTAAAATCTTACGGTTGTCTTCTGTCTTTCGCCACCTTAAATGGAAATAGAAGTAAACGAGGTGTCCCACTCAAGCAGGCTCACTTTTGCTATCTGTTGTTATAAAAGTATTTTCAAAACATAAGCATTTAATGAAACAGAAATTTAAATATGCATGTAGTAACGGCATCCGAAATATTTTGACTTTGGATATACAAAAGCAGCCATACCTGAATCCAATAGATTTCAGAAAAACCCATAGTGACTGCCTCGAGCCAGAAAAAGAAAGTTCAGAATCTTTAATCTTCTGTAGAATACCTGGAATACAAGGTGATATTAGGCTAGATGATGCGATAGGTAGGTATTTAAATGTAGCATTTGTTATTTAACGAAAAAGCAGTAATTGCCATTTGTTCCTAGAATAATTTGTTCAAATAGCCCCTGATTATTGGGATCACTTTCCGTCATTGCATATTTCATTCATGTTTCGATGAAAAATACATTATACACATTGAAAACACATCGTGAAATATAATTGTCTGAAAAATCATTGGGTTTCAACAGAAAGTAAGTTTCTTGAAATTTATCTACAATCGAAGACGGAATCCAGGAAGTTAAATATCCAAAGCATTCCATTTACTAAAATGCAAGTGCGATTCATACTTTCATAACTTGGCTACGCAACAGCAGCACCCAATTGGTTTTTTGATATTATATCAAAAAAATACACGAAAATATCTTGAACTTTCTTATTACCACGTTCCCTCTATTTATGAAAAAAGAAGTTCAGCAGACTTTACAATGAATCACCCCGTATTTGACAAGTCACAACTGCCAGCAGTTGCAATGAAAACACACCTTAACGAAGTTTTCTTTTTTATAATGGTAATTATGTACTTACAATTGAGAGAGGGATTCCTTTTCTCCAAAATAAAAAAATTATGTATAATTTCCCGTATTGTTTCCGTTTCTCCCACAGAAATCAGGCCGAGCTTACGCTTCTTTCGCGGTCGTTCCTTATGTGGTGTAGCAAAGGAGGTGCTAGGCTCAGCTTCTACGCTTTTCGATTCCTTCAAAATCTTCGCTACTGTGTTTCTCGAAACACCTGTTGCTTCTATAACTCTTTGCCTTAAACACACAATTGGATCTTAACAATAATCAAGCTCATTATGAAGTGGGTACGTACATACCTGTAATTCTTTAAAGGAATCCTAATTCCATTTTGCGCTTCTTCCCGCATAAACTTTATCACGTTACTGATAATTTCACGGCCTTGGCTATGAATTACCATGCCGGGTTTGCCAATTTTTTTGGGAGACATTTCTAACCTACAAACGTCAAAAATTTCAACTTGGATTTAATGTGTAAAATTACTTTGATTGTAGTATTACCTGGATAACAAATACTATCGACGATTTTTCAAAAGTCTTTTAAATAACACCGAGATCACAAAATAAGCAGAATAATCTGCAAACACAAAAAATTTTAACCTTCAATTCAGTTACAAGAATTTGTAGTATTAATTACCTCGAACTCCGTTTTTCGAATAAAGATGATAGTTTTTTAATCTTTTAAGCAACACTCACAATAAAAACGCAAAATAAAACAGAATATCCACTAAAAAAAGCACACTCAAACATGAGTCAATAAAACAACAATGGACGCACAGTAAGTAAGTTCTTGACGGCGCCACTGGATTTACGAGTTCCGCCTTCGGACGAAAACAGGTCTATTGCGCTGATCACGTGACAGCCCAGTCTTTAACTTTACAGACTTTACTACCAGATCTTTCTTTATTCGACAGCATAGTTCGTATATTTTAATTGGTGTTGGTGCTCAAGCAAGATTTTTGGCGCCATAATCAAATATTTGGTGCTGAAAATGAGAAAAAGGCTAGAAATTTGTATATTTTCGAAATCACATTTAAATATAATTTTTAGTGGCAAAAGACAAGTATTTAGATATCAATTCAATATTACTTGGGTGTTCGGTTAAATACAACCCAGTTATATATAAATACTTAAAAAATTACTTTTGAATGAATTTTCTTAACTTCTGAAATCAGAACTCTGCTTTAATTATTTTTGTATTAAGTAAAATAAAATAAGTAAAAATAAATAAATAATAATTGAAATACATACCTACCTGCTTTAGATTAGATATGAAATGAAATGCAGTATTTTTGTGTTATGTATTGTGTTAATTCGAGATACTTATAATAAAAATTATAATAAAAAATATTGTTACTATTAGTACTAATAGTACTATTATTTATAAGGACCGGTACAGAAGCTCGTTATTATTTCGTAAGAGGTAGGTGAGTTGCGTGCGGGGGCCTCAAAATTTATTTGCGGAGGGGCCCAAAATTTGAAGTTACGCCACTGGTTTCTACGCACCTAAATGTTCTTACGGCATTTTAAAAATGAACTCGCATGGTGAAAATATTAAAATGCGAAACGCATAAGCAGGTGTACATTGGAAATAGGGAGATTTACGAAAAAATATTTCAAACAAACTTTTTTAGGTTGTATCTACTCTATAAGTAATAGGAAAATATTTTTACTTATACTTACAGCGGGCTAAAGATATAGTTTTTTAAATTATTATTTGTTTTTCGAATTCAGCACTTAATTATAAATATGTATAAATTTTAAGAAATACCATACTCGAAAATGTTGAAGTTTTTGAGTTATTCCAGTTTTTTCGAAATCTTTGAACCTTTAGTTAGAATTCAGCACGGCCAAAACAGAAACACATTTACGTAGTATCATCAAATTTCATCCTACCCGTTTACATAAACAATTTAGGTTTACTTATAGGTTATCCCCTTTCAACAGCCCAACAAGAGCTTCAATAAAGCTTTGTATAACTTATGCCTAGAAAGCTGTTGATTACAAATACTACTCAGCTTATTCGTTAAGACAATGCTTATATGTAATGCCAAATAATTTCAAATGGCTTGTGAAATAAAGTCATAATGTGCTGTTATAGCAGGGTCTTAAGCGTGTAAAATTAATTATCTGAATCTCCTGGGCAATTTGAAAAGGTAAAGCAATCAATCAATTAACTTCTACCACGAGAAGATCAAGTTTTCCTCCGACGATTTCCTAAATGACAAATTAAATCAAATTATCTCCCGGAACCTGTAGGCTATTCTCGTTGATTAAGTACATCTGTAGAAGGGCATAGAAGAGACAAGTTCAGTTGGTAGAAGAGGAATAATGAACATCAAAAGAAAGCAAAGACGATAAATTAATACAAACCTGTAACGTAATTATATAAGAAGTACAAGTACTCTTGTAACGGGATTTGAGATAGAGATATTTTTTAAAACAGTATAAAATCGTGTTCTATGTTATTGATGAAAATTTCAGCGAGAAAATGTTTCAGTAAAATGAAACTCTTCAGTTAAAAAGTTTAAGTGTGTATAGTATCTACTAGTGCTGAACATCCGATCCGGATTATTTTAAAATTCGCATTAGAACCGGATACGATCCGGATTTGTCAGGCGGCGGAATCTGGAATCCTATCCGGCTTATCTGATGAGTTGTAGAGGATGGTATCGGCATTTGACGTTGCATCAAAGAACAAACGAAAGCCGACTTTTTGACCCTCCCCTTTTACGGCTTTGTACTTTTTAAGTTTTAACTTAAATATAAGATAGGTAGGTACATCCAAGATACCTGTGATTTTATGTTAACAAATGAATAATCATCTGTTGGCATACATTAGCAAAAGTTGCATGCAGCTAGTTTTATTAATAGATACTTAGTATTATACATAATGGCACTTCAAAATTATCAAAATTTCGAAAAATACGACATAATTGCTGTTTTCAATTAATGCCGTGAGAATGTAAATGAACCAATGGATCTATATCTCAACAGGTACACAAAAAATTAGTAGATACCCATTTCTAGTATAATACCTATCCATCGATTTATTCAATTTAGATACCCAGAAAGAAGACAACCAAGCAAAATGATGTTTTCGAGATTAAAATCAAATTTCATTCACTATGGGTCATTCAATAAACCTAGAAACAAAATTTATAATAAAGAAAATAGGGAAGAGGAAGAAATAAATGTTTTATCGTTGGTTGAGGCGACACCAAAAACTTCTTGCCACGAAATCGAATCACAAGTTGGTGTTTCCAAAACAAAAGTTCAAAAAATATTTTTAAAAAGCAAATATAGGCCATATAAAATTAAAATTATTCACCATCTCTTCCTGGGAGATCAAGAAAGAAGGCTTAATTTTTGTAGGCGTTACTTAAATAAAATTCAAGAAAATCCAGAATTTGGGCGGTCTGTCATTTGGACAGTGTAGGATTATTTAACAGGCATAATGTGCGTCACTGATCTGATACAAAACAAACTTTTGAACGTCAGATGCAAAGACGTTTTGGATTTAACGTTTCGTGTTTTATTTTGGGTGGTCAACTAGCATACCAAGTTTTTGATGGAAACTTAACGGGATTGAGATACATTAATTTATTGAATATTAACACAGAGGCGATAATGGAAAATGTTCCGTTAATAAACATAAACAGGGTATATTTCCAACAAGATGGTGCCCATGCACACAATTCTGCAATAGTTAGAAATTATTTAGAAAATCATTTTCCGGGTATTAGATGGTTGGGTACAAATGGACCTATGTTGTGGCCTGAAGACCACCGGATCTGAGTATATTAGACATTTTTGTTTCGGCATTTTTAAAAGAAAAATATACATATGAAGATACAACAATCAAGCCGAGCTAGCAGAGGCAACACATGCAGCTTTCCGATATTTGCAAGCCCATCCTATTTTTTTAATTAATGCCATCAGTCTATTAACTGAAGATTATGTGTTGAAAAACATGGCAATCAATTTGAGCAATTCCTGTAATTTTGTTGTTTGTCGTTTTTCTTGTTTTTGTTTGTTTTGTTTGTTTTGTTTGTTTTGCTGTTTTCCTGTTTTGTTGCTTTTATTTCAGTTGTTGTTAAAAGTTGCTAACATAAAATCACAGGTATCTTGGATGTACCTACCTATCTTATATTTTCTAAAGGTAAAAAGTACCAAACTCTTCGCCGTTTTTTGAAATAACAATATAAAAGTGTATATATTTTGATAGCTTAAAAAAGACCTTTCGAACTTGACTAAAGCGCTCCTGTGGTTTCCGTTTAAGAAATTCAACTTTATGTCATAACTCAAGAAATACGCTCCCTAGAAAAAAACTACGTACGCCACTGAATTCCTTTTAAAAAGTTCTATAGAAATCAATCTTAACAGTTTTAGTCTGCTTAGTGCAAAAAGAATTGTAGAGAATTTTTGAAAATCGATAAAATCAATATTATTTTTTTTTCTGGAAAACTAAAAACGATATCCAAATTCTGGTTTCAGCTTTCTATTATCCTCAAGAAAGTAGCTCAGGTTCGCGAAAGGCCCGAGGCTCTATATCTGCTGCCTCTATGAGAAACCCCCTAATCACAACGAAACTAGGACACCCTGTACAAGGTGTCCCAAACTGGACGCGTTCTTATGGGAACACCCCTTATTTGAAGAGACAGAAAAAAATTAACCAAGGTGTCCGGAGCTCAAATTTAATGAGAAAACCACTGGCGCAAACAAAACTTTGCTATCTCTTATCGTTTGGCCGCTAGAGGGCGATTCTCAAATTTCGTCGATTTCTTTTATGTCCTATAACTTGTTTATTAATAAAGATAATTAATTTTGGTAAAAACTTTCTTAAGGCACTTTTTTCCGTAGAATCCATTGCAATAGGCAGTTTTTTTACTGGGCGTTTAGATTTTCGTGCACCACCCCAAACTCATTTTTTTTATATAGACCACCCTATATATTATGAGATTTTTGAAAAGCACGTAAAATTTCCTAAATTTTGATGTATCACTTGTCATGTTTATCTTAAAAACCATTAGCAACATTTAAAGAATTATTAATTTAATATAATAACTATGAGTAATCTTATCATGAAACTTTAGATCAGTGGTTTTAATCATAACATGTTAGCATCCTATGTCATTTTATTAGTCATGGCAATCTTGATTTCTGTAGGCACAATATTTTAATTTTTAAATCGTAATGTTGCTAATGGTTTTTAATATAAACATGACAAGTGATACATCAAAATTTAGGAAATTTTACGAGCTTTTCAAAAATCTCATAATATATAGGGTGGTCTATATAAAAAAAATGAGTTTGGGGTGGTGCACGAAAATCTAAACGCCCTGTAAAAAAACTGCCTATTGCAATGGATTTTACGGAAAAAAGTGCTTTAAGAAAGTTTTTACCAAAATTAATTATCTTTATTAATAAACAAGTTATAGGACATAAAAGAAATCGACGAAATTTGAGAATCGCCCTCTAGCGGCCAAACGATAAGAGATAGCAAAGTTTTGTTTGCGCCAGTGGTTTTCTCATTAAATTTGAGCTCCGGACACCTTGGTTAATTTTTTTCTATCTCTTCAAATAAGGGGTGTTCCCATAAGAACGCGTCCAGTTTGGGACACCTTGTACAGTATCTCACTTTCGAATTATGATTATTATTAAGCACGAATATAATATGCATTTTACACTTCACTAAAATTGGTAAACTGAAAATCGACAATTAAAACGCAACGACGCGACGCGACGTTCATCTATGACACTGTTTGAACGCAATCAAGCAATCAGTGCGTTAGCACATGTCTAGTGATATCCTTGGATCGTACGTCATGAACTGTATTCAAAAGACGTAGGTATTTCAAGTTTCCCGTAACTTTCCCATAAAATATAAAAAGCGAAAGATGAGGGATTTCTTTTCAATACTAAACTTTTATTAGCATAATCTTAAAATTATGCGGGTTTCCCCATTTTCATGAAACTTCATGAGGAATCTAAATATGTATGTACCTGCGTAAAAATTTGGGTTTCTATTCAGCATGCAAATGGCTGAATATTCATAAATAATTTTACGAGATCCCTCAATATTCGGTACTTAAACGTAAAATTTCGTTGCGACACTGATGGTTCGTCCAGTATAAATACACTTATCGTATCTAACGCAATTAATATTTAAAGCAAGGTAGGGTACGTATATTGTTTTTATTCCGGATGGTTATTATTAATGCGTCATTTCTTTGGGATAAACACAACTCCGTTGTATGCTCAGGGGTCGTAAATTTCCTGTAAAATGGATTTTGTCCTCCCGGAAGGCGTAAGGAACAGCCATGTAACCGGAGACGCCCCCGGAAAATTACTTAGCAAATGCGATCGTAAATATCGTCGCATGGCGGGTCGACCCCTTTCGGCGAGCTGTTTACCTTCCTACACCTCACTTTTGTTCAGAAATCCCCGTGATACTTGGTGCATGCTAGACATCTGAATACAAACGTACATATGAACCTAAGTGCTAGGCGATGAGGTCATAAGTTAAATGTTCCTCCCTCGAGTCACAAAACAAAATGAATTTGAGCCTACCAATTCATTTAGTCTATGCATATGCATATGCAGGGTGAGTCAGTTTTAATGTAAAATACTTCGTTAATATATAGAACACATCAAAATAATGCTTCTTTATTATATCATCTATTAACTGAAAATCCATGGTTTTTAAGATACAGGTCAGGTCACGTGTCGAGTTTAATTACTGTTTAATTACTGTATCACTCTTTTGGCGCGCAACCAAGTTTGAATTTTTTTGTAGCTACTTCTAAACATTTCGGAGGGATGAAAGTGGATCTGGTGGATGCGTCAGTTTATTTTCTACAGTCAACACTCTATCTGCTACCTTAAGGCTATTTGTGTAGAGATTTTAAAGGGGAAAAACTGAAAAGTTGCAACATTTCGCACCCTTAGATGGGGGCTGAGGGATGAAACGTGAAAAATTCCACTTGGTCATGATTGTATGTAGGCAGAAAAAGACCATGTTTGGAGCGTTCGAAAGTGAAAATGCGTCCCTGTCCGTTCTTTGTTAGTAACTTTCTCAAATGCGCACCGGTTTCAGTTTTTTGGACTTATATTAAAATACCAAGTTTCGTAGAACCTTATTTTTATCACGAAAAATGTGGATCCTCCAACAGAAAAGGAAGATGAACTTCAGAATAGGGGCGGCCCTTTACAACAAGTACTCTTTAAGAGTCTGTTGCAACTCTCGCGTAACTTTTTGTGGCAAATATAAAACAACAGTTGAAAAGTGAACGGAACGGGCTTTCGGGCAATACAAAAACCTTCAACCTGCATTCACAATTGGTCCCGCAAAAGATTATCTGAAAAGCACGAAATTGATATATAAGATTGGTAAGAGAACGGGAGCCAGGGCGGTCTGTGAAAGTCACACAACAAACATATAAATATTAGCAATTTCCCTAGATTTGACAGATGAATGTTTGGACGCGGATGCTTTGACTGCCTCGCGAAATTTTTCTTAACGATTTTCAAATGCAAATTTCTGCCTATAAACTTTGGCTTTTTCGAGATTTTGTTTCAATGGTGAACACCTGTGACTCTCTAGTTTCGAGTTGTACACCGCACGGCTTTCCACTTTCAACCTCCAAGGATAACTTTCGGTCCCGTTTGACTACCTTTTTGGCCGGATAATTAACAAGGTTTTGGGAGAAAAATTATTTGCCTTAGTAACTGTGGTCCGAAGGCGACGATTGTTGGATATTTTCGACCCAAACGACGCGACGGAGCTATCGGAATCCGTTTTCAAAACTACTCCGCATCCCCCGATTTAGTCGGTATAAAAAGCTATCTCTAATTTGTGGGCGCCGTACCTCGGCCTTGCCTTCATCTGAAGCGATGAAACCCGACCCAGATCTACGGTAAACAAAATCGCAGTTTTCGGCCCGATCCGTTCGGCAGATGTCTGGGTTACATCGAGTTTGTTATTGCCTGACTCAGGGATGTTTTAGCGGAGGGTAAAAAATTGCGATCGTCCCTACGGACGAGTGAGTTACCCTCGCAAATGTTATCCCGATGAGCAAATTTTTCTCTTAAAAATTATTTTCGATTTTCACTTTTCCGCCCCTATTTGCGTCACGCACAGGAAGAAATCACGGGGCCTTCGGTCCCGCATCGTCCTCTTCCTTTTGGTCAATGTGTGTGTGCTTAAACAATTTCGATCCTCTTACAAATGTCAGTTTGAAAGGAAATTTATATGATTTGAAATTTTTTGATTTACGAACGTTTTCTGCGTCAAAGCATCCTCGATGTGCTATTAGGAATTTTGTAATTGATTACAGCACTGAATAATGAACCTTATTATGCGTTCGAAAACACACAGCTTGCAGTTAAAGTTTTATTTTCTAAATCAGTGTATTATAAAATTTAATATTTGTGATCAATTAGTGACTGATTTAATTATTACTTTATTATTATTACTTTAATTTCACCCGAAGATTTCAAATCGAATCGCTTGAATTGAACGAAGTTCGTCAATAACAAACCAGCTTTGTCCAGTTATAAACGACGTTGTGACCCACAAATGCTCCTATACCTTCGACTTCGCTTTTAATATACCCCTGAGACAAAACGGATGTAATTGCCCATATACTGTCAGCCAGTCGAAATACACGTTTTCAGGCAAATACTCGATCTAATTAGTAACCGTGTTATCTCAGAATTTACAGCTGCTGTTTTGTTTGTTTTCGTTACTGCAAAAGCGTTGGTCAGAACAGAATCCGTTACCGTACATCAAAGCGCCAGACAACTTTCCAAGTGATACATACGCCTGTGAAGTTTGTGGTTGAAGATGTTTGCAGTGTAGCATGTTTTTTCAAATACATTTTTGATTAACAAATCCTTTGTTCAAATTTAACAGATTCTGGAATTTGAGGTTGGGTTTATTAAATTACCTACGCATCAGAAAATTGGGACTCTGAAATGAAAAGTGCAGAATCAGAATGTCTGTTATTTTATAACTTAGCAAAAGATAGAGCTTACAGTTTCTTGATGAAGTTAAATAATTTAATGCCGATTGGCGCTCTGAAACAAAATTCAAAATATGTATAACTAAACTGAAAAAATACATATTCGTTCTTGGCTGTAACGCACATCTGTCAATTTGTATACGTAGGTTCACATCTTTTGTCAGAGTCTTTAGTATTTCCACCATTATTTTGCATTCAGTCTTTCAATTTTTTAATTTTCAATTCAAATTATATTTTCTTATCATTTGGATGCTGAGTTTTGATCCCCGCTCATTATAATAAATTGATAAGAAGTCGCTATTAAAGCGGATAAAACAGTAATTCCCCGCCTCATTTGATTTTACCAGCGTAAACTTGTATCTGATACGCCTTGCTGGGTAGGCATAACCGTTGATTGACAATAATGAGTCAACGGTAAAACTTAAATCAGGCTAATAAAGTGTGGAACAGGCACTTATTAGAAATTAGAAATTAGACTTAAAACCTAGCCCTAATAGCCCTAATGACTAATGACTCCGTCTTCAAAATATTTAATGGTGACTTAATAGTTGAGTAACGAAAGATTATTTTGGGGACCTAAAGAAACTGACACTACAATTTCTGCAGGGTCTTAATACAGTGTGCCCACAGATGGACTTAACTATACTTGTAAAAACTTTTATTTTCAGTTTTTCGAGAAAAAGTCATTCTTTATAATTTCTTTTGCTTGTTATATAAATACGATTCACGTTGAGAAACTTTGATTTTGTTGTACAGGGTGCGCAGAAAATACAAAAATGTATATTTGTAAAATTAAAAATTTTTGAATCAAGCTTTTTGAAGTCTCAGCATGAAACAGCTTAGAAGGAGAAATCGAAAAGCCAAATAATGTTTTCCCATAGAAGTTATACTTAGTTGCTAAAAAATACCGGGTGTCCGGTTAAGGTTGGCGACCGGCTATATCTTAGGAACTATTCATCCTACAGCTTTCAGAAAAAAATCTTCCTATAAAATTGGACATGAAAACTTCATGAAAAATATTTTTTGCTTTCAGTTTTCCACGCTAGGGGGCACAATTTTAAAAGAAAATAGACAATCCGCATTTTCTTCGAAAATTCAAATGGAAATTTAGGAATCCCTTCGCTTTCTCAAAATCTCCTCGTAATACCCTTCAAATTAGTTTAATAACTTTTTGGTGTAGCTTATGAAATAAGGAATGGGGGAAGGAAAAAACTCCCTTACACCAAAAATGCAATATCTCCGGATTGCTTGAACCAATTTTAATGAATATGATATTGTTGGAAAGGGAATCTATAGCGTAATAGAAATCTGCATTTACATTTTGAATTTAATTTTGCGAGGGAGCCGCCAGATGGTGTTATTTTGAAATTTACGAAATTGTCAAATTTTCTCAAGAATTATAAATGGAATGGTATATTTTTTATAATATGTTGTCATTACGCATCGAATTAAGAACAAGATGCCGCAAACCAGAAGTTTTTATCTTTATCAAATGGAAGTTATAATCAAGAATATCGTTTAATCAAATCCCAGTGCACAGGTCCCAAATTTTCTCAAATTTTTTTGTATGGAATGGTACATTTTCACAACATGCTGTTAGTACACATAACATAAAGAACAGAATGCCGCAAACCGAAAGTTCCTATCTTTTTCCAACGAGAGTTGTGATCAAAAATACTGTTCAATCATATCTAATTGCGTGGGTAAATTTGAGAAAAATTAAATACTTAAATGAATATTAATTTAATTTAGTAAATATTCAATTTTCCTCAAACCCCTTGCCAAGGCTCGGGAGGCAATAACGGCATTTTCTTCATTTTGAAAAACACCGCGAGCTTGTCATACGCTTCAGCAACTGAGCTAGACATTATTTAAAAAGTTACAATAAATTCTAGCGAAAAGACACCGAAATCGAATTTAAAGTAACTAGTAATTAATACTTAGTTAAGTTAAACTTAACAATTAGTGACAATGCTACGACCAGGTATTTGTTTTTATTTTCCATGGAGTGCTTTTTATTTTGTAATATTTCTTATAATTCTGTCTGATGAGAGATACAAGAATGCCCTAATATTCTTTAAAAAATGTTATTTTCCTAAAATTACCCATGCAATGAAATGTGTTTAAACAGCATTTTTGATCATAACTTTCGGTTGAAAAAAGGCATTCTATTCTTCATGCTATTTGTACCAACAGCATGTTATGAAAATATACCATTCCATTCAAAAATTTTTGAAAAAATTTGGTACCTATGCGCTGAGATTTGATTAAACCATATTCTTGATGATAACTTCCGTTTGAAAAAAGATAACAACTTCCGGTTTGAGCCATTTTGTTCTCAATTCTATTTGTAATGACGCCATGTTATAAAAAGTATACCATTCCATTTAAAGTTTTTGAGAAAATTTGACATTTTTGCAAGTTTCGAAATAACGCCATCTGACGGCTCCCTCGTAAAATTAAATTCAAGCGTAAATGCAGATTTCTATTACGCTAGAAATTCCTTTTTCAACGAGACCAAATTCATTAAAACTGGTTCAAGCAATCCAGAGACATGGCATTTTTGGTGTAAGGGAATTCGTTCCTCCTCCCAGCTCTTACTTCGTAAGTTAGATCAAAAAGTTATTAAACTAATTTGCTGGATATTACGATGAGATTTTGAGAAAGATAAAGGATACCTACATTTCCATTTGAATTTTTGAAGAAAATGTGGATTGTCTATTTATTTGGCTTTTCGATTTCTCCTTCTAAGCTGTTTCATTTTGAGATTTCAAAATGCTTGATTCAAAAATTTTTAATTTTCCAAGTATAGGTACATTTTTATATTTCCTGCGCACCCTGTACAACAAAATCAAAGTTTCTCAACGTGAATTGTATTTATATAACAAGCAAAAGAAATTATAAAAAATGACTTTTTTTCGAAAAACTGAAAATAAAAGTTTTTACAAGTATAGTTAAGTCCATCCGTGGACACTGTATAATGCACATGGATTCATAATAAATAATGATAAACACACAGCGCTTGGGTGCCTCCGTGAAGCGGATTGTTGAAACGATTTTCTGTATGTCTTGGTATGATTAATCTTTGTCCGTGTCGGGTTTTCGCCTCGACTCAAACTTGAACGTTGCTCAAGTCCCGAACTGCGTCCCTTTAGGCCTCTTGCACACGAACGGTCAATCTACCGACCGGCTATTTCACCGACCGGCAAAAAAACGGGATTATTTTACACACGGTACCAGCGACCGGTCGGGGACTTGATTTCTATCAGTTGACAGAGTCGTACTGTCTTGCGACGTAGACGGAGCTTTGCCATTATTATTCAAGATACTTTCGTGCGTTTGTCAGTTGTTGATAATTATCAATAAATATGTTAGACATATCTTCCCAGGCTGCTCTAGTTTTATTTCTGTCTTTAAATACTTCACTAGTCTTGTCCCATATCACCGGCCTTTCTTCAACTGCACAAATGAACGCTTCATTATCTAAATGTTCCATTTTTTAACTAGCATCATGCACGTGTGAAGCGAAAATGACACTGAGATATCTGCGCGACTCTGTGCACGAGGACGGCCGGCGACGGGAAAATAACCGATCGTGAGTCAACATGCATAGACTTGCATGTATTGAAACAAATGCGTCGGTTAATTTACCGACCGGCTACCGTGTGTTCGCCGTGGTCATTTTATTTTCACCGGCAGCCGGTCGGCAGAATACCCCGCACCGGTGGGTGTGTTAAATTGTATTTGAACGGTCAATCCACCGACCGGCTATTTCACTGACCGGCAAAAAAACCGGAAAAATTATTATACGTACGATCAAATATACAATTTAACATACCCACCGGTGCCGGGTACTCTGCCGACCGGCTGCCGGTGAAAATAAAATGTCCACGGCGAACACACGGTCGCCGGTCGGTAAATTAACCGACGCATTTGTTTCAATACACGCAAGTCTATGCATGTTGACTCACGATCGGTTATTTTCCCGTCGCCGGCCGTCCTCGTGCACAGAGTCGCGCAGATATCTCAGTGTCATTTTCGCTTCATACGTGCATGACGCTACTTTAAAAATGGAAAATTTAGATATTGAAGCGTTCATTTGTGCAGTTGAAGAAAGGCCGGTGATATGGAACAAGGCTAGTGAAGTATTTAAAGACAGAAATAAAACTAGAGCAGCCTGGGAAGATATGTCCAACATATTTATTGATAATTATCAACAACTGACGAACGCACGAAAGTATCTTGAATAATAATGGCAAAGCTTCGTCTACGTCGCAAGACAGTACGACTCTGCCAACTGATAGAAATCAAGTCCCCGACCGGTCGCTGGTACCGTGTGTAAAATAATCCCGTTTTTTTGCCGGTCGGTGAAATAGCCGGTCGGTAGATTGACCGTTCGTGTGCAAGAGGCCTTAGTCGATACTTTGTTCTGAATTGATACTTCGCTCGGGCTTGCCGGCTAATCTCAGCCGCGACGTACGTCGATCAACTTTGAGTACCTAACCTTGGGTGTTATTTGGCATTTGAAGCATTTCATAGTTATAGATTTATTATGAATTCTATAATAAAAATGATAAAAATGCAATGATTCCAATAAAAGTTAACATCACCTTAGCTAATCTGTAATTCATTAACGGAGACAATTACATCTCAATGTCGAAGCTTATATGGACATCATTAGCGAAGTCATTAGCGATCGGAAAATTGAGGTTGTACTGTGGTGAACTACCTGTCTCTCAAGGGACTAACCGACACTCAAACAAGAGTCATTTATATTTTTAACGTAAGTAGAGCCCATTGGAAGTCTATATGGAGATTTGATTAGGGTGAGCTACCTACCTCTAATTTGAAATATATTAAGGCTTAAGTAGCAAGCAAAGTCGCACACCTAAAATGCTAATTAGCCCTCAAGTAGGAACCATTTACAGGTAAGGAAAAAATAAAAAGTCCATTTAAAATAGTTGTTTCTAAATGGGACCACCCATTTTCTTATTGCACACCTTGATTGTTCGATAAGCACAATATGTTAACAAAAAATATTTCTAGAACTTGTCCAGTGTGTCATTTTATTTCGTATTAAAATAAATTAGGTAATGAAACTTTTTTCGTCTAGGTACCATTACCTACTTGAGAAATAAATCGGTCAAACTTCATTTAAAGTTAACCAGGTTGTGGTGGAAATTAGTTAGGTAACACGCAACTTATACGTGATCGTCTTTTACCCATAGGTTTTCGGATAAATTCATAATTAAATGGTGTGCCTATATCAAATCGACAATATATACATATTTCAATGACATACTATAAACGAAAAATTTAAAATGTCTCAACAGTTTCAACAGATTTTGTAGAAACAGAAATATACATATGAAATTCCCAAAAGTTTTATTTTATATTCCCCAGAGTTACTTGGTTGATTTAAAAATTTAAGCAAAAGTCAGTGGGCGTCTCTCCTAGTTCTTTAAATCGATTAGTAGGAAACACACGATAGTTTATTTTACTGAAGTACACCGACTGTAATGTGTTTTTATTTGTAGACGAAATCCAGGCAAGAGCACCAAAATATTTACTTGGTTAATTGACAATTCTAAGTTGTCTTAATAAACTCTAGCGGGTTTTAAGGAAACCTCATGGAGTAAACCAAATACTTCAGCGAAATAATGCTTAATCCCTTTTAGAATTGTCTTCTCATTTACTGAATTCGTCCTAGTTTTATCTGAAACCATCAAATAATTATACGTTCATTATTTGTGCGCCTTCTAACACACGACAAGGTTTATTATTCAATGGCCATTGATTAATAAACTATTATTCAATAGGCTGCAGCTTATGAGGCGCCGTTTGTGCCATAAGTATTTGTAGTAAAATAATTAAAAAGATGACAAAGAAAGAAGAAAAATGTACATGAAAAAAAAATAAAATGTGTATTCAAGAAATATTTTTCAGGAATAAAAAAAAATCGTGGAAATATTTTTTTCACTCTGACAAAAAAAGATTTCACGGAAATTATTTTTTTTCCCTGGGAAAATTTTTGTCGCTGGAAATATTTTTCTTAAGAAAAGATTCTTGCGCGCAAGGAAAAAGAATATTTTGTTGGCTGTGTAGATTTCATGGGCTGGTGAAATATTTTTCAGCTTTCGTTTACTCACGCATGATGGCGCTAATGTGAATCAGAGATCGCAATTCAGCAATGTTGCCACATTTGCTGGTACTTTCAATGCGATCTACTGTTATAAAATTTACATGTTCTGTGCTGTAAATAGTTCAAGTGATTTAGATGATTCACGTACGTCTCACAACTATGTAAGACAAACATACCTACCAAAGTCTGTGTTGATTTTTTTCAGTTACGGTGTATTCAGTTTAGTTCGTAAGTACGACATGTGCAACTTAGCTACTAAAGCAACTAGTAAGTTTTCTTTGTTAATAATGCACCTATCGCGTTTATATACCAACTAGGTTTTGCCAATGCACAAATTTAAAGCGTTCTGATTGGTCAGCTGCATACGTAGAATGATTAAAAAAATGGAATTGAGCTTCGTTTAAAGGTTTCTAAAAATGTTAATGAGAAACTATACAAACCGTTAAAAAAGCAATAATACTATTTTTAATCATCATTCCACTTATTTTTTTAACTTTACTTTGTCCAAATTCATCACAACAAACTGTAGTGGTAAAATTGGCACTTACTTCTTAGTACCCAATGTAAATCCTCTTAACTACTTAAGTAGGTAGGTATTATTAATTTATTTTAGCATATTAAAAATGGGAAATTTATAGTAATAGTAGAAAGTTCGTACTATGTGGAAATATATTTTTGTTCTTTAATTTAAAAATTTATTTTATTGTGAAAATGACCTTCAATCAAAATATCAAAAGATGGTAGGTAATTTGGTAAAATTATTGCAATATTCCAGAAATTGGCAAAAACCTACCGTCCTTTATCTCATTTTAGAAAAAAAATATACAGTAAATTTGTTCCTAATTAAGAGTTATGCTAATATTTCAATGAAAAGCACAATCTAAAAAACACAAAATAAGTAATTCTATTATTTTCTCATTAAGCAAATACAAAATATTAAAATTGTGGAGGTGTCAATTAAGCAGATATTTTAAAAAGAACAAAAATGAATAGAATTAATTACTTACAATACTTTTTATTTGAATTATAGTTGTTGTCAATAGAAGTTTGAAGAGAATGGGGACGTTTTCTCTTTGCCTCTCCTTTCTTCTTAAAATATGAATGATCATAGGATTTCTTGAGAGGTCGTTCACTCTGCAGACATTTTCTTCCACCGCACTTCTTCTTCTTCTTCTTCGTATCGTAATATAATATTATTTTGAATGAAGGACATTTTTACAATAAAATAAATTTTTAAATTGAAGAACAAAAATACATTCCCACGTGGTGTGAACTTTCTACTGTTACTATAAATTTACATTATTATGTTTTCTCATATGTGTTTCCATACGATTGATTTTCCAGTCAATTCCTCTTGCGAAAAATCATTCTGTTTGAGTTGCCAAATGCTGACTGGAAAATCGCTCATAAGAAAACACACATGAGAAAACATACACTGTAAACGAAGGCCTATGAAATAGTGAAACTAAATTTCTAAAAACAAAATGGTATAATCCTTGCATATGTTCCTAGATTAGGGAGTAAGCGTTTTTCTTGACGCTTTAAATTTGTGCATTGGCAAAACGTAGTTGAGATACAAATAAACGCGTATCTATCGGCAATCGAATGTGTTCGGTGCTCCATTCCATGCCTTGATCTTGATTGCTTCATTGCTTATATTTTGTGTTCCCTAGTGCTGGTGCATTAAACCTACAGAACAGAGCACTGCGCAACTGCGCTTATGAACTAAACTGAATATACTATAACTACTAAACAAATCCAACGTAGATGTTGGTATTTCTGTCATACCTAGTTAATGCGATGTACGTGAATTATCTAGTACCACCTAGATTATTTTTTACAACACAGTAAAAATTTTGAATTTTACATATTACAGTCCCACCCATCAGAAAATAATGGCAACACTGCTGGATGGCGATCCCTGAGTCACGTTAGCGCCATCATACGTAGGTAAACGAAAGCTGAAAAAAACATTTCACCAGCCCATGAAATCTACACAACCAAGGAAATATTTTTTTCTTGCGCGCAAGAATCTTTGCTTAAGAAAAATTTCCAGTGACAAAAATTTTCCCAGAGAAAAAATTAATTTCCGCGAAATCTTTTTTTGTCAGAGGGCGAAAAAAATATTTCCGTGCGATTTATTTTTATTCCTGAAAAATATTTCCTTAATACACATTTTCTTTTTTTCATGTACATTTTTATTTTTTCTTTGTCGTTCTTTTAGTTATTTTACTACAAATACTTATGACACAAACGGCGCCTCATAGCAGCTAATCAAAAAATCAAAAAATCCTATTTCACGGAAAATTTATATTTACTTATCTTGTACTCATATGTATTGTACCTTTCTATATTAACGTTCATTCAAGAGGTATTTCCTACATGAACTTATCTAGACTAAAGTATTTAATGAGTTTTTGCACTTAAAGTACAGTATGCGCTCTCGAGTATTATTATAAAAGATGATGAAAGTTTAATTCTCTTTCGTAGAATAATATACTATTTATAATTGTATTAAATAAGTCCCTTCATATAAGACTGTCCAAAATGGGCTACATTTTTCAAGTGAGGTAAATTTGCCTTTAACCATGAGAACCAGACCGAAAACATCCAATCAATTGAAAACATTTTACCAAACTCTAAAAATGAACTAGAATGCGTTCATCAGTTACGTGCAATTCATTTCAATTTGAATATAAAAAATCGGTATGGTGAACCACACATGACTTCCATGATCCATTGCGAATAAAACAAAAGAATGCTGAAACAGGCAACATTTCTTATTTAGAAACTTTTTTTCATATCTTTCATATGCAAATAAAGTTCTTACTATTAATAATAATAAAGTAGGGCACTTACCCAAATTAGGTTTCCCTTATTTACAACCACGGTATGCGTATGCAATTTAGGAAGCTTTGAAATCCCATCTCAAGGAACCTTGAAATTTAATTTTATGGGAATCACTTTTAGGTAAAACAGCCCCACTGTTGACTAAATTTACGCACGTATTAATAATTCTAATTCTGACGTTTAATTTATCAGATAATATAATAATGGTTGCTGCTAGAATAAGATGTAACTTATATGGACTTGCAACGAAATACAAAATTGCCCTCTTTTTTATTCAGCTTTGTGCATTTAGCTATTTCAAAAAAGTTCGATATCAGCGAAAATAGAAAAGATGAAAATTCACGGTTTTCCTGACCGTTCTCAGAATCAAATATAGGGTAAATGTGGTATATATTCCCCTCGAGGATATATGCCCCACGTTAATACCTAACTAACAATCCGCCATCTAGTGGCAGGGCGCGTATAATATGTCAGTTAAATCCGTAACTGTATGTGTGGTGTGTTATTTCCCGGCAGTTTGATTGTTTACAAGGAAATATTTAGGAAAATATCACAAGTGGTAAGTGCTTGCTTCATTTGGGTCACGTAGGCACCTCGTGAAATTGCTATAATATCACTAAGAAACGTTTTTACTGGGTAATTTTTCGTTTCATATATTGCTCTTGCCTTCTACTTGTGTTAGAGGTTAAGAAAACGCCGTAATTTGGGCGCACATTTTAAATTTGCAGTGGGGCATTTAACCCACACAAATAATCATCGGGAGGATATTATTTGCCCCGATCCGAAGGAGGATATATGCCGCTTATTTTCTAGCAGTGTAATGACGCAATATGGGTCCGAAAATGCATTACCTATTTTCATTTCAAAAATGAAAGTATAATCGCAAACAGAACACAAGTCCTCGTGCATCATGGTCAGAAGAAGATCTGCAAAGTGATATAGGAAGCGTAAAATCTAAGACTCTTGGAGTTAATGCAGCATCCGGGTAATTCAAAATTTCATCCAGGACCCTTAGGAGACGACTTGAGTTGAATAATACGAAGAAAGTTGCGTTGGGGAAGAAAACGTAAAGATTAATTCTTTACCGAAGCTGTAAGCAATTATTAAACGAGTAGTACACATAATGTGGATTTAGTTCTATAATTCAATCCCTGGCGGGGTATTTGCCCGAGGAGTAGTTGTTCGAACGATCCAGTACCACTCTATTGAAGTTTGTCGATACCTAAATATAGATTGTAAAGAGCAGGGGCATAACCCCAAGGTGGGGCATAAACACTCTGATCGTGGGGCATACACATCATCAATAGGGCATTTATCCCACATGGTAGCAAATTTTTTACTAATTATTAACGAAGGCTCTAGTATAAATTTCGGTCCAAATCCATTTTTCACAGGTTCCTAAAACACTGCTTCACCGAATTTCACCATCACTATGCGATTTTCATTAATAGAAACGTTGATAAAATTGTTTGTGCTTAGGTGGGGCATATATACCACATTTACCCTACTGTCCATTCCATTTCCAGTCTATTTGCGTTTCTAATTTGACAACATGTAATTATCGATTGCTTCATTTTATTCGAATGGAAGTCAATAATAATTACTTTTCCTCCTCGGATGAAGAAATAAATTTCCCTCCAATTGGTGTATACCTTCACATGTCTCTCTGTTGCTCTAGTTTCTGAGAAAAACGTACTTTCCGCATTTATTTCTCTCTGACTTACCCGCACTCTGTCGTCAGCGGTTAGGTATAAAAGCGGAACTGCCATTATTAATTTTAAACAATATAATATTTAAGTATCAAGACGCTACTAAAGTAATTTAAATTGCAATAGCATACAAAAAATGCTTCCAATAATTAAAGGTCGCCGTTTGGGTTACATAACTTTGATATAATAATAATAATAATAACAGGGCTTTATTTATCAATGTAGTACATTGTTACAATTGAAAAATGAAAATGACATATTTCAGCGGGGGAGGCTAGGGCGGAGTTTAGCCAAAGGCTATTCTTACACTCAACCCCAGATTCCCCAAAATTATATTTTGTAAGATATATAGATTAATTAATACAAAATTACAAAAAAATGAAAACAATATTTAAATTTAATAATTAAAATTTGAATTTGAGGAGCTCACTCACTGCCCGTCAAAAAGAATTTTTGTTACAGATGACCTGAACTTTGAAATCGTCGACAACTTTTTTACATGATTCGGCAAAGCATTATAAAGGGAGATGGTGTTATACGTGAATGACCGCTGGAACAATGCGGTAGCATGCTGAGGCATCGTCAAAAGGTTTGGTTGTCTGACATTAATTCCGTGAACAGCAGAACGAACAACAAATCTATTTTTAAGTGACTGATGAGCACTATTAGACATAAACATATTGTGAGAAAACGTTAGAAGATGCAACTTTCTACGATTCTTCATATTTAGCCAATTCAGATCTTTAATTTTGTTAGATATATGGTCATACTTCCTCAAACCGAAAACAAGTCTGCAGCAGGAATTCTGCATTTTTTGAATTGGATTTATAGAGATCGAATCCAAGCAGGGACCATACAGGAAATCGCAATAGTTAAACAGTGAAAGGACAAGCAGTTCAGAAAGATTTTTTTTTCAAGGAAAAATTTAAGAAGTGCCTACTGGAGTACAGAGTTTTCAGTGATATATATGACTTATTAATAATTCGTTCTATATGAAGCCTGAATCTCCAGTCCGCATCAAAAACCAAGCCCAAATTCTTTGCCGAAGAGACAATAGGCAGCTTAGAATTGTTTGTGTGTATGTTGATATGCTCCTTGACAAAACCTGTATGATGTTTGGGACCAAACACCATTACTGTCGATTTTTTCGGATTCAAAAGTAGATTGTGCTCAGAAGAAAGGTTATGTAATACATTTAATTCAGAATTGATAATATTCTCCGCAAGTTGAAGGTCTTGAACGAGAAAACTGTAGTATAGTTGCGTATCGTCAGCATAAGCTAGGGCATTACATGTTCGTTTAGATGCTAGCAGTTCTGAAGTGTAAATAATGAAAAGCAAGGGCCCCAGAATGGACCCTTGAGGGACACCCTGTGTAATATTTTGAAATTCTGAATATTTACCTCTGCTTTTTATAGTAAGTTTACGATTATAGAGATATGACATGAGAAGATTCAGGGAAGGATTATCCAGTCCATAATAGTGAAGCTTAGCACAGAGAAGTTCAAAGTTAATAGTGTCAAAAGCCCGAGAGTAGTCGAGTAGCACTAGCACGCTCACCAACCTCTCATCGGCAGTTGTAATAATGTCGTCCGCGACCTGAACCAACGGCATCGCAGTACTGCAGCCCAACCTGAAACCAAATTGATTTGCTGGCAGAATATTAGCCGAATTGCAGTACTCGTACAACTGATAAAACATAACTTTCTCCATAACTTTGGAAAGGCAAGGTAATATACTTATTATTCTGATGTCCGAAAAACTAGTAGGGTTCTGAATCTTCGGTATAGCACAACCAACGCAACCCTCCAGACATCCGGATAACATGAGTTTTCTATGCAAAAATTAATAATATGACTTACATATTGATCCAAGAAAGGGCTGCAGTACCTCAACATATCAGCAGATATACCGTCCACTCCAGATGAGGTGGATTTTAAATTCATTATTATTTTATGTACGGCATCCACAGAAGCCAAACCAAACCTGAACTGATTAGTTGTACTCAATAAATTATTCTTATAAAAATTGATTTTTTCATTGCATTGATTAGGTGCGACTGACATACCACTACACAGGTGTAATCGAAGGTTCTCACAATCACCGAGGTCCTGAGGCAAATCAGTCTTCGATTTACTACCGATCTTAAACTGTCTCAAAGCGCTCCACACTTTCTGCTTATCACCAGACGCGTACAGACGATCCAAATATGCCTTTTTCTCCCGCCTGACCACAGCCAATGTAAAATTGCGTACTGACTTGTAATCAGCCGCACAACCCGATCTGATATGCCATGTCCCTCTGCTTCATCAGCAACTTAAAATTATCCGTCAGTATGACGACATACTGTTACTTTATGCCATGGCGCCGCACATATTTTAGTTTTAAATGCTTAATAAGGATACGCCAGTAGGTACAAATACTCCATTTGATTAGGAGGATTTCAAGGTACTTTAAAGTAACATCTGCGTATTTTTAGTTACATTGTAAGCTATTAAACTTAATAAATATCGTTCGAAATAATTTCAAGGGCACAGCGGTTGATTGATCTGAATTTGATTTCTTAAGGGTTTTGACATAATATAACAATCGTACTTACATATGTTTGATCTTGAGGTGAATTTCGAATTAAATTAGTTACTCCAAATTAACTCAAACAGCTCTAAACATAGAATTCACGGAAACCAAAAAAAAAGTTATCTTTTTTAATAGCCATTTTTAACGGAGACATCGAGAAGCTTGACAACCTTGCATTTGTCTACCAACATTAAAATTTCAATGAAACTTCGGCTAACGCAAATTGCTCATTAATGACTAGGGCGATTGATTTTTAAGATTTGGCAGAATTTTATCACTGACTATAACGTCATCTCATTCTTATCATGAACAGGGAATATCAAGGCAATCTTTCTCTTAAAATTTTCGGTTGTTTTTCAAGTGACGCTTTTACCGTTGCTTATTCTCGCAGGTACCTACTGCCATGAATCATTTAAAAAGCAGTAGGGCGGATCCAAAATTAAATAAACCTTTATCCGTGGTAAATTGGGACAATATTTTCCTGGAAAGAAGATACATTAATAGAACGAAAATAAGGGTTTCCGAACCCTTGCAGCGTAAGATCCCATACCTTCTGAACGTGACGCGAATAAACCTTTCTTTTATAAACGTTTCATTCACCCTAAACTGCGGAGTTCATTTAATAATTCAAAGAACAACAATACATGTCCTGAATTACAAGATAGAGCCGCTTCCTTTTTGTCTGTGTCCCTTAAACCTTTAATCCGCGATGTCATTCGAAGCTTTAGAAAAAGGATAGAATATTTGAATGTAAGCAGAGCTCCATTTGAATAATTTTACAAGAAAACATAGAAGCAATTTAATGGCCAGATAAGTGGCTAACAGTCTTGCATTCTAAGGATTTCAAAGAATATCGTGAAGAAATTGATGTTTAGAAATGTGGATTTTGATGTGCCTCCAAAATTAAGTTTTAGACTTTAGATCGTCGGGAATGATTGACCTTTGGGTTTCGTATTCATTTATCAATGAGAAATGTTTTCCACTTTGAACATTAAACAGTTAGATCTGGTTAAATTCGTCCACATGAGTTGATGGTGTTTCAAATATTTAAAACAGTTTAACACTACGCTGGTGATACAGAGTTGCCTCCCAAGAGAAAACTGTCGTGGTGGTGGAGAACTAGCTGACTAGGGCCATTTCTGGAGTGTTAATTTGCGAACGTGTCTGGACGTGATAAGTATATATTTAGACTAGACCTAATCTGGCCGGACGTAACCGGATTGAACGATTAAGTGTTTTGTCAAAAGACAGGATTTTAGATTATTGCAATTTGAAAGTTATGGAAAGGCACCTTAGCTGTTATTCGGTGATTGGTCTAACGCGGTCTGTGATCTTATCAAGCTGCGTACTGCTGCGACCGATTAATGAAAATTAAACATGATAAACTTCAAACTGCCCAATATCTGTTTTCCAATGGTACCTACATAACGGCCTAAAAGGTAAAAACAGCAATTCTTTTTGACAGTAGAGCTCGATAGTTTTGTCAGCTGGAGTTGTTATCAAGCTGTTACCAAGTTTGTCAGTAGTGTCGTATACTAAAGTGCGAAGAAAATACATACTCAAATCAAAAGAGTTATGGTGTAATCCTATTCGAATTGCATTTTTTTTATTTAGAATATTAGCTTCTTTAAAATACACCATAGAAAACCGGTCTCTCGCGCGAGGAGCAAGTAGCTTGGTGCGGCTAGTCACGAATGGTTCTAATCCGGGACCAAATGTGAGATACTTGATACAGGTATGGATATAGTAAGTGTATGCTGGGCAAGAGGTAATAGATCGTTTATTTAAATTTGTTAGCTGAATATACCAGACAGGCGAAATTCCAGAAGATTACAAACGGAACATCATAGTATCTTTGCCAAAAAGGAAAGGCTGGGATAGATTTAACTTTCCACGCGTCAAAAATTTTAACTAGAATTGTGCAAAAAAGGATGGAGAAAAGGGCGGAAGAAATATTAGGAGATCAGTTCGGATTTAGGAGAGATAAGGGAACGCGCGAGTAATACGAGTAATAATAGAAAAACAATAGAAAAGGGAAAGAGTGCCTATATAGGATTTGTAGATTTTGAAAAAGCCCTTGGCAATGTAAAATGTTCGAAGTGCTCAAAAATGTAGGGATGAAGTATAGGAATAGAAGGATAATGTATAATCTATATAAAGAGCAAACGGCAGTTGTAGAATTTGAAAGAAAAATAGTCAGATTTAAGTATACCGAAAGCGATACATTGTACACTGGAATGGTCGTAGTGCGTGCCAAACAATCTTCTTCGAGGAACTGCCTGCAAGACCACACTTAATTTTTTGATTAGATTAGTAGACATATAGAGCCGGTTCATGCTCGAACCATGTAATTTCTTATGGACAAATTGTTTGCAGTGCTTTTACATGGTTTGAGCCAGAACCGGCATATCATTTTACGGGTGTAGAATTTCACCGAGCATTTCCGAACTCAGCTGATCGAGAGGTCATTGAACCGTGTGTTTGAATTGTTTTTTGTTCAAGGTCGATCCAGAACCGGTATATAGTTGTAATGTAAAACACTGTATTCAAAAGATAGTGTAGCTTATATGGTGTATAATTTAAATCCACTCTGATGAAATTTAACACCACACATCTAACTACAGCATTCGAATTTCACCGCATTTCTCCGAGGAGTCGTCGAATTTTACCGGGCAGGTGTCAAATTTCATCAGAGGTTTCAAATTATGCATACGTAGATTTATTAAAACTCTGTGTAATAAGATATATAGCATCAAAGTCAAAGTTACTCAACTTCCACGTTTTCACAGGGTATTATAAAGTATTATAACGGAAGAATTTCTTAAAACGCGGGCTCATCTCCTACATTTTATCACTAGGTTTTAACCGATGACAAATCTGTGACCAAGTCTTCAACATTATCAACACACTTAGCAACTTTTAGACATCACGCTGATGGTCGATGTATCATTAATTTCATCTCGAGAACTTCAGTTGACAACTGAAGATCCCCTGACTGTTAGGCTAATATTGTTTCAAACTTTTCTGCAAGGCGTAAGAAGTTTCAATTCCACTGAGCTCTCAGCGCATCGAAGTTAACTTCTTAAGTTTCAACGTTATGGCAATTTCATGTACGGACGGAGAATGCGATAAATTACGTGTTGGTTCGAGTTGTATTTGCTAAAACGTTCATGTGTTGCGGTCACGATAAACTCATTGAATTATACCCGTAGATTCAAATTTACGTTTGTAACTATGAATATGTTGGAAGACGTTCAATACCTGTAGGTATGCAGGTATGCTTTTTAGTTACAGGGTATTTAAGTTTTCTAACTACAGCAATAATTTCGCAGGTAGTCCTTGGGGTCTGCAATGTCTAGCACGAGTAGTGTATCCTACGTGTGTTATACAAGTAACACAATTTTATGTATTAAATTAACAGTGAGGATAAAAATAAACACTAGACAATATTTAATAGTCCAGATTCCTTAGAATAAGAGTCTATGGCTCCCACTGGGTAGCGGGTACTAAATATATTTCATTTAATTGTAATTGTTTTTCATATTTTCAAAAGAATATACTTAGTAAGTTTTACAGAACATGTACAAGTAAATATTGATAGGAATAAAATATATTAATTCACACTGTCATTCGCTTAATACTATTACAGTGGCGGAAGAAGCGTGCTTATAAGGAGTACAAACTTTGTGAAAATGTTACACCGAAAGAAGAGAAGAGGTCCCAGAGATAAAATTGCAATTCGCCCGTGCTTTGTTTATTTAACAAGGAATAAATACAATAAAGGAAGTGCTGCTAGTCAGCAATTGAATCAGTGAATCACAGGTGTCACTATTACAAACCAACCATGCTGCCCTCAGGGTGCGAATCGAATAGTTCTGAGGTGCATCATGACTGTCAAGGTATTTCAGCTGTTCCAAGCTAGTGACTAATACAATCGATATTCTTCTACACCGTTCGGGACCACGTACACGGTCTATCTTTAATTAAAGTTTCTCATTCTGGGAGCCTACTACCTTTTGTGCTACTACGTAACTTAACTTCTTTATTATGGAGTGCACCACAGTAGTTGTAGCACAGTTTGCATTCTGACATTGGAATTTCATTCAGATATTAGTAAATCAGTTCACAGCTCCATGTCCGTGACAATTAAAAGCATGATCATCAATAAACTACTTCTTCCTCTACAACACTATTTCTATGTAACAACTTTACTTCCACAAGCAACACAGCAGACTGAGATTGCCTAACCTTGAGGAAAAACAATTTTCCGCCTCTGAATGTCACCTCTTTGAACTACAACCCTAGACAGTTTAATCAATAGTTCAAATGTTGCCATCCACACGATTTGGTGAAGTCTGAAATTGGTGGGGTCGCATAAAAGGCGAATAAAACCAAGAACGAGCCTCTCATAAATCCTGAGCCCTCTTCCTGTTGCTCATTTCGAAAGAAGTTCAGACCTGTTGAGTGACACAGATTGAAACTGAAAATGCCAGATATTATGGAACGGAAGTACGTGAAAAGAGTGTGCACTATATTTCTATAACTATGTTCATCTATATACAAATAGTTTAAATCGGTACAAAATTATGTACAGTTTAAAAGAGAAAAGTTCAAAATTGCTTTCAAATTTCTGTCTTTTTAATTTTTTAAATCAATATCTTCGTTATTTTTGAATTTTCATGTATGTAATATTTGGAAAATGACTTATTTATACGAGTCCTACATTCTATTAAATTAAGTACCTCAACTTTGAGAATAACCTGTATATAGAAAAAAACGTAAAATTTTTCTAGTACGTATAATTGAACTTCAACTCTGATTAAAACTAAACAAAAATAGAGAAGAAGTAAATGTTCTGAAGTGAGCTGTTGTGTGCGAGAAACACTTTTGATAAATATAGAAAATGTAAGTGTTATCAAAGAAAGATCAAACCTTTTCTCAACATCAAAGTGCGTGTCCATTCGACCGTGACCCTATCAACTGCACTTTGTCAACCCTCCAATTTTCCGCGCCACTAAAAAGTGCTTCTAATCGTAAATCTAGAAAAGCTACGGAGAACCTAGTATAACTTGGCAGTCGCAGGCCTCTACAGGTTGCAAAGTCAATGTTATTGCAGGAACTTGACCAATCGATTTAGCTCGCAGTCCGATAAATTAATTCCTGAAAGGTTTAATTAAAAATATATCCTCTTTATACCACAGTATGAAGTTGCTATCGATCATGTCCTTTCCAGCTCGACTAGGCACATCACCGCTATAATTGACGCTCGTGCTCATGGTTTTATCGTATCTTCTACAAAAAAAAACTGAAGTTCGCCGAGCTACTGAGGCAATTACGAGATAATGGGAGCTTCTGTCCTTTTGCAGAAATGAAAACACACTGTACGTTAATCATTAATTATATTGATGCACTTTACCTACGTACTAAAAAAGATTGGAATCGAATAGAAATGGCATAATTAAACTTAACCCACGTTTCTCTAAAAATGTGGACATCCTCAGAAGCTTGAGAATAAAGAAATTAATTTAGGTGCTTTCTACACTCTCGCACACCGGACACATTTTATTTAACCTGCGGAGGCTCCAGCAAAACATTTATACAGTTTCTCTGTGAGATATGCTGTTGCTTTCTGACTCCACAAATCAGCCTTGCACAAGCGTTCTGAATTGGTTGCATTTTACAAGCTGTCCACCCATCCAAGCAAGATCCGTACAGAACATCACAACAGCAGAGCTGAGAGAGTCCCACAATAACGGAATTGGATTCTTACTCATAAAGTCCTTATTAGAATACATTAATTTCAATGCATCAATGATCTTCTAATACATTTAGAGATGGGGGTTTAAATTTCAGCTCAGTATCCCTGATGACACCCAGATTTTTCGCTTCCAGCTCAGTCGCGCAGCGCCTACTATTCTATTTAAATTTGGGGTTATAAAAAAGCATCAAGGTATATTTCGTCGGGTTCACAACTAAACCCTGTATATAGAAAATAGAAGGAACCAAGAAAGAACATCTGTGAAATGCCCTAGCCAAGGTACCTTCAAGTAAAATTCGTCTATTTAATTTAACATATTGCTTTCTCTCTTATAAAGAATTTTTACGAGCTGTATAGCATCAGCAGTAAGAGAGAATGTAAATTCAATGTATCGAAAGCTTTAGAGTTAATCAAGCAAAATCAGATCAGTCGGGAAACCATCATCAGTTGCTCTTAAAATATCAGCAACAATGATGTTTGTTCAAATATTGCATGTTTTGAATGTGTATGGAAAACTGCAGACCAACTGGTTTCGTCCTTCTGGGACTCATCAGTACGGTGCTCTCCCCCACACACTCAAACCATGCAATTTAATCTTGCTATATATGCTGCCGCGCTCTGGACAGATATCAGCATGTGACAACTACTTTGAGTAATTATCTGGTATTAATTAGTGGTACTGGACCGTTCGAACAACTACTCCTCGGGCAAATACCCCGCCAGGCATTGAATTATAGAACTAAATCCAGATTTTTTGTACTACGAGACGTTTCAGACTGCTACCCCACCTAAGGTGGCTTTGAAACAATCCTAATTTGTCTCCATGTACTATCGGTGCCAAAATTGGTCTTACGCTTTAGGGTTCAATTCCGCTTAAAATGCCATAACCAATTACATCCTAAGGTAAAAAAACCTTAGCAACTGTCCGCCAATTAAAGCTTTGAAGGCGGATCTAAACGATTTTATTTGAATGACAACAAATTAAACAAAGGGCAGCAAAAAATAGATAAATAATCATGTTCTTTTAACGAAAAATCACATCGCTTATGGGGGGCGGGGCTGGCGAAAACATAGCAACGTCCGGCATAAACGATTCGCGTCGCAAACTGGAACACCACTTTTGGAACTTTTAGTACGTACGTGCTTTTAAGCAGGTCTTTGTTCAAATATTGCATGTTTTGAATGTGTATGGAAAACCGCAGCCCAACTGGTTTCGTCCTTCTGAGACTCATCAGTACGGTGCTCTCCCCCAGATAATTACTCAAAGTAGTTGTCACTTGCTGATATCTGTCCAGAGCGCGGCAGCATATATAGCAAGATTAAATTGCATGGTTTGAGTGTGTGGGGGAGAGCACCGTACTGATGAGTCCCAGAAGGACGAAACCAGTTGGTCTGCGGTTTTCCATACACATTCAAAACACGCAATATTTGAACAAAGACCTGCTTAAAAGCACGTACGTACATGGAGACAAATTATGATTGTTTCAAAGCCACCTTAGGTGGGGTAGCAGTCTGAAACGTCTCGTAGTACAAAAAATCTGGATTTAGTTCTATAATTCAATGTCTGGCGGGGTATTTGCCCGAGGAGTAGTTGTTCAGTACCACTAATTAACAATGATGTTGGTTAACGTGGTAGCACAACTATGGTTTGCTCTAAAACCACTGTGGAATGCTGATAAAATGTTATAATGATCAATATAATTTCTCGGGCAACTTAGATGGGACAGGCAATATACTGACTGACCGAAGGTCCCTGATGCAGTCAGGGATTAAAACTAAAATACAAATAATAGAAAATGGAAAGATAGAGGAAGTGGCCAATTTCTGCTATTTAGGCAGTCAAAAACTCACGATGTTATGAGCACTAGAGATATAAAACAACAAATAGCGCGGGGCCGAGTATCATTTACAAATATAAACAAACGTTATGCTCAGGAACGATTAATATAGGAACTTGGAAGAAACTCTTAAAAACGTATGTATGTAATACAGCATTATACCGATGCGAAACTTGGACGATAGGAGAAGTGAATTGGAAAAAATTGAAGCGTTTAGAATGCGGTGCTACAAACGCATGATGAAGATACCGTGGATAGATAAGGCTAGCAATAGGAAGGTATTAGAAAAAGTTGGCGAAAAGCGAAATGTATAGAATAATATAAAGGATAGAAGAAATAAGAAGAAAGGTATGGATGAATATAGAGAATAAAAGAAATAGGATGGTAGGACAAAAATGATTAGTTCACGACAGAGACTGACAAGTTGGTTCAGGCTACCTGGTGCGTAACGAATAAGCACTAAACTTCTGCGGCCAAGCCGGAGAATTAGAGACGCCTGCTGGCGAATGTTAGATCGATAATCGCAATCCGGTGTGGCTCTGGTTTAGAATCGGACTTGTCGGCGCTCGTATGTTTGTTTGGAAATTAGTCAAATTCTTTTAGAAATTTGTTCTGCTCAGATATTAAGAAACCGAAGAGACTTAACGAAGGTGCTACTGCTTCTATGTGATGTGAGAGAGGGACATGATTTTAATTCTTAAACATGCATGAAAATGTTTTTTTGGATTTAACAATTTTTTAACAAAAGATTCCTAAATCGAAGGAAATGTATAAAAATTGGTAACATAACATGTACAGTGTTTCACTTTAAGTGGCGAATTTTCAGAAATTTTTAGATTGTAGAGAATGAAAAACTCAACGCGGGAGATTCAACTAAATTAACCTAAATCCAAAATCCAGCCTACTACGATTAGAAAAATCATTGGTGAGAATTTGCAATAATAGGTTAGGCATTTTTTCATTAAATAACTGTCTACGCCATTGTATTATTATTTTATTTACTTATGGCTTCTGTTAGACATCTGTAGTCATGGCACTCTTCCCAATAAAAATTAGGGTATTTCACGGTTTTCATGATTTTCGAAAGCTATTGATTTCCACCAATATGCATCGACATTTGCGAAATCTCAGAACTCGACGGCGTAGTCACTTATTCGACAAAAAAATTATCTCAATGGTTCTGCAGTCTAACACTGCATTGACAACAGGCATACTGGAAAATCCGCTTTAATGAAAACTCCGAAACATTCGATGGCGTAACAAGAAAACCGGAAATCGGTTTAACGAAGGTAACGTTCACAAAAGCCTCGGGCACAGAATTATGAAACGCAATTATTTTCAAACCTTCGCTTTTCTCCTAACTTGTCAAGCCAAAAGGAATTGAATTACTGCCACATGTATCCATTTACAAAAACACCGAATTCCAGCTGTATATTCAAAAGTAATAAACTAAAGTCGATTACGGAAGAAAATTGAATGTAGTTTTTATAGGTCTTTGGGGAATAATTCTAGTCTGGAGTGGCCATTGACGAGACACCTTTTCAGCGTTTACGGCCAGTTTCATCTCCATATACACTGTCGTTTGGCTCCCACAAAATTGAACTACTGATTTCAAGTCAATACTTACTTACTTTCTGGCCACGTACAAAAAGTAAGTTTATATTCTTAGATGAAAAAAGAAAATCATAAAATATGACCGGTCAGTCCTGGAAGACAATTGATAACTTTGCTGTGTATCTTAAGCAGCATGTTACATAATTCACAGAACAAGAACTTTGGTACAAACTTGTTAGTTCATTATGCTGTTATCGTAAACGATGGAACGAGGTTTGATTTAAAAGGTCTAAAACTATTGGCTTATTATTCCTATACTATCTCAATTGAAAGTACGCCAGAAAAAAGTTATTGCTTGGTACTGCGATTGCCAACATTTGAACTTTTTTATCGTTTTTGTTTCCATTATCTACAGTTGGCATTAAGCATTCCGTATTGCTGTTTGGCACTTGGAATCCACTTGTGTTCCAAAGTTCGATGTATTCGATTACAAGGAAATCACGATAAGTGAGCTGCGGCGTCGATATAGTGAATGCACTCTCAGCATTTAGGCAAGCAGGCCAAGCCATGGCAATGGGAGCAAATTTTTTAACAATGTAGACCAGGTTTGCACATCCGCATCTTTTTATACATCCAGATTTATAGCTGCATGAAATAAAAGTTAGAACCAATATTGAGGCTGGTGAACAAATTGTAGGAATCGGTAATAAGATGTTACCGACCTCTTTCCATCCCCATTCTGGTGGATATGATACATTGTTGGTAAAGCAGATAGTAATCTTTTGTTGTCTAAACTATCTCAGAATTATATTGCTGCACGTCAGCACTCCTATCGCATGTTTCATCAGATTCAAATACGGCAAGACAAAGCTCTAAATCATACAGAGTGGAGATGGAAAAGGTCGGTAACAATTTAACACCGACCCTGGCAACTGAAGTCCCAGTCCGAGCATCAATTCTAACTATTATTTCTTGCACCTGCAAGTTATGATGAGCAAAAGCTAGTCTGCGTTGTTCAACAATGTGCTTCCAATGACATGGGTAAGCTTGCCTAAATGCTGGCAGCGCACGCATTATCAAAGACGATGATGACGCTTACTTGTAATATTGGTGTGGAACACCAGTGGATTAGGTCTATAGGGGAAATCACTTAAAAAGCGTCATCAATTCTACCTCAAAGGTGCTGCGGAAATGATCTTGAGATAGGGTAAGGTTGCCCATATTGAACTAAATTAACAACAAAAGTCGCTTTATGTGTTACAACCAAAACACGTGTTGGACATTAAGGCACATATTTATGGTATTTAACAATCTTTAACGAACTTTATCTCATTTGAACAAATAATTTTTGTTGGCTTGCAAATGGTTCAACTTGGGAAACTGGTTGCACATGTTGAACCACCGATATCCGAAATTGAACCTGCATTTTGTTGTCTAAAAAATGGGGCCATACATTGTTAAGAATCATAAAACTTTTATTTCATAAACTTTACAAAATATAATGTTGTTTTTCTCTGCTAAGTTGAAGATAAGTTTCCTAATATCGAGTATTGTTAAACCAAGAAGGCACTCCGACATTTGCACAATACGTCTTGCAAGTAATTTTTCAATTTCATTATCAAATGTAGGGCACCTTCCTAAAGACCTCGTTGTTCCTTTTGCAAATTTATTACTATTTCATAGATGCCGAAGTAGCGATGATTTTGATACATTGTAATCCCAATTCGCAACTACACTGATTTAACCCCATTCCATGTCATCGTGTGACCATTTTTTTTACATAATTTCACCTTTTGGACATCGAAATAAATTAATTACCAATCAGTTATGAATCAGTTGTGAATCAGTTGTCCAGGTTGAACTGCGATTCAATTTGGGATACTGTGGGTTCAATTTGAGCAACCACCGATAAATTTACAATATGGCATTCATCTAAAAAATTAAAAAATAATTTTGTAATTCGGAAGGGTTAATAAATGATAAAGATATTATATTATTTCTTTATTTATTCGTGCCAATATTATACTTTTTATTACCTTACCTTGCGAAAACGTTATTATAAAGAAACTGTTTGCATGAACTGAGTTACTGGGTTTGCTATCAAACTTAGCTATACTTCAAGTACTCTTTTAAACTACTATGTGTAGAGAGCGATGATGTCGATGCAACCAACTAAATTAGCCGAGGTTCAATTTGGGAGCCTGTTCAATATGGGCGACTTTACAGTACAAAGTACACGGTTCTATTAAAAATGTAAAGAAATTAGGGCAAAATGTAAAAAACGAAAAAATGATCGTATTCCATGGACAATTTCCCACTGAATCATTCAAGTCTTCTTTATTTTTTGCGTAAAATTAGTAGTTCGGAGAAAATCACACACAACGATCGTATTTAGCAGCGCGCTTCAATATGCACCTGTCTACGATCAGCTTTTGCGCGAGTTTTTTCCATCGCACACAAAAAATTACTAGAACATTTTTGTTGCAAATTCAATTTCGAATATTTCTCCATACCAGCATATTTATCGAAAACTGAACAATTCAGTAGATAAATAATCTAGATCGCATTCGGAAAGCGGCTTATCCAATTTTAAGGGATGAACCTACCACGATATGGGAGAGCTTTATTTTATTTTATTCGCAACGCCTTTATAATAATGTTCCTGCTAAGTTTCAAAACTTCAAAATTTTGGGTTGATAAAACCTAATTTTCCTGGACCACTTTTGTTTTAATGGATACGTCGCGAATTTATTGAGGTGTTTCGGGGCCCGATATTTAATAGATTCTGTTTCAAAATTTCCTGTTTTTAAGTCTTGTTGTTGTGAGCGTTGATCATTCTGTTCGTCCTTATTAATGACATCTGTTCAGTCAGCCCTTTTATTAAGTATGCTGTGAATCGGAAATTGTACGCTTTTTGAAAATATTTGCACTCCTTTGAGTTTCATGTTCTTCGGCATTCAAAATGTTGAAATAGTTTTCTGATGTCAGTCAAATAAATATAAGTATGTATGTGAGCCATATTAAATAGAACTGATATTTTTAATACTTTTAGTTTTCTACAATTTACGACTTTTACTTTCTCAGTTCCTTATCAAAACACTAGAACAAATTTTATAACAGCGTTGTAACACACTTAATAGTGTTAACTTAATCTACAGAGTATTCTTGTTCAGAAACGTAAAGAAAAACCGACTCCTTTCACGAACTGTCAAGGTGATACAAATTCCTAAAAAGTAACAATCTCTGGATGGAATATTGTGAAAGTAAGAGCTTATAGTCGATTGTGATGCTTCCAAAATGGGAGAGGATGAGGCAGTGTTAAGCGATTGCAAATATGAACCCTAAACCTACAAATGTATGGAAAAATATGTCTACATGAAACTGTTATACCCTTTTAGTTTGTAATTATATTATAAGTATCTTCTTGAGGAAATATGAAATCAACGTCAACAACACACTATTTTTAGTGAAAGTTACAAACTCAATAAGATGCTTCAAAAGAGGGCAGAAATCGGATGCAAGATAAACTACAAAATTATAATATCTGTAGATTACCTACCTATAGAGTACATTTTTACACAAATATATACACTTTTTATGCAGGTAAAAACATGTTTTCCATTATACATGGCGCAATACAAAATAGTGTCAAATTAGACACAATTGTTCAAATTATGCAGTTGCGCAAAACTTCTAAAACTGCGCTTCTTTCGTTTATATAGCCTCTTTTCCCAACAACACCGAATTCTAAATATTTTTTGCGTGTTGTTCTAGTAAATCAAAGACAGGCGGTGATTAAAATAAAGAAAAACTTACCAGTTAAGTGCGAAAGTTGGTACACAAACGGACAAAGGCATTATTCACTCTCGCGACCAGACGCTAAACTGAGGACGCTTGCGATGCCGATTCCCGCCGAACGACGCTAGCGCCCGCTCCTGGAGCGGGACGCTGTCGAATGCGACTGGGTCAATACGAACGCAGCTCTCGCACCGTCCGTCTGGCAACGATTTCTGCAGGTGTATATCACGACGTGCGTCATGATTTAAGGGATATGACAGGTTTTCTCATAAATTCTCATTTAGTGTACGTGCAAGGAAAGTAGTTTTTATCACATTTTTCAGCAACGTTGATTCCGCTTGTCGCACATTCTTCCTGTGAAAGCAATCCTTAATGATCCATTGTGCAGGAAACATTATGTCAATCTTCAGTGAGGAACACCAACTTAATTGGACTTACAATTTTATTACTGCATTAAAAATTTCATAAAGTGTTAGGCTAAGCGAGAAATCTGTAATTGGAAAGTTGATAAAATCTGGAATACCAAAGCGCGCATACCGTGGCGGGTGTGACGTAAAATTCCGATAAATTACCCCAAACATCCCACCGCAATACCTGCTCGCCTTCCCCTCCAACACTGCGCCAATAACAATAATACTCCCCCCCCCCCCCAACTTTTGGAACAATTCGTCACATCGCTCATTTAAATTAATTTATGCGGTTCAAAGACATACAAGGTTTAGCATTTAATTTTGACTAAATTAAGTCTTAAATAGAAAAAATGAGAGTTACGGAATTTGTTTTGAATAGTACACTACTGATTAAAAGTATTTTTAAAATTGCGGGTTTTTCCCATTTTACTACACTTTTTGCCTTATACATGGTGATTCAGACCACCCGTACACTTTTACAGGGAAAGTATCGGAGCTACGGACTTGGGAAAAAATCCTGCTGGGTAAATTGCCCATGAAGAATTTGATGAAAATATTTTTATTTTTCTCGGAGTCGCCCCTTCCGAGATAATAGGGGGTGGGGGTGTGTTTCTCGAGAATTTCAAATAGGAAGGGGGGTCGTGCGATACATTATTAAAAAGGAATTAGAAGAAGAAGCATTTTTTATCTAAACATTTCTTCAATAATTCCAACCGTTTCAAAATGGCTGCCAACTTACGAAAAAATTTGAGGGTTGCAAACAATTTTTTTGTGATCAACCACAGCGATTAAGAACAAAAACAAACCTAACATATGATTGTACAAAAGTTTGCCTTTCGTATCATGTATTACAAAATGTAATTTTGCCAAAATTAGTATCACCCCCACACCGCTAAAATTAAGGATCATTCGGGGGAGGTTATCTCGAAAAACTCAAATAGCAGTAGGGGTTGATTTCCATCTCATCAAAAGACCCTTTCAAACCTGACAACTTTTGTCTGAAAGTTATCCCTCTAAAACGAGTCACTCTTGAGGAATTGCTTAATTTAAAAAAAAAACTGCTAAAATAGCCCAAAACGATCAAAAAAAGTTGGCTGGTGTCATTGAGCCGTCACTTTATGTTTGTATTGATAGCGTTGCTAACAAATTAAAGAGTCACAGAAGAAATTTAAATTGTTGTCCATTGTTCTCCAAACACTTCTGTAGTCTGTTTTCAAAAGAAACGTGAACGCGACGAAGTTCTTCTTCAGAAATGCTCCTGCATGCTTCCGCTATCCTCCGCATAATATCCTGCCTATCAGTTGGACGATCTTTATACACTTCCCCTTTTAACTTTCCAAATAAAAGTCCATACAAGTGAGATCCAGTGACCTAGCTGACCAGGCTACCACACCACCTCTTCCAATCCATTTCCATGGGCATATTTAATTCAATATTTCCCTGGCATGCCTAGAGAAGTGAGCAGGGCACCCATCATGTTGAGACCACATCAACTGCCTAGTTTCTAGAGGGGCGTATTCCAACAAAACCGGTAAAGTGTCTAACAGAAATCTTCAATAATTGTGTTAAAAACATAAAATGACAGCTCAATGACACCAGCCAACTCGCTTTTTTGATCGTTTTGGGCTATTTTAACATTTTTTTTTACTTAAGCATTCCCTCAAGAGTGACTTGCTTTAGAGGGATAACATTCAGACAAAAGTTGTCAGGTTTGAAAGGGTCTTTTGGATGAGATGTAAATCAACCCCTACTGCTATTTAAGTTTTTCGAGAAAACCGCCCCTGAATTATCCTTAATTTTAGCGGTGTGGGGATGATACTAATTTTGGCAAAATAACATTTTGTAATTCATGATACGAAAGGCAAACCCTTGTACAATCATAAGCTAGTTTTGATTTCGTTCTGAATCGTTGAGGTTGATCACAAAAAAATTATTTGCAACCCCCATTTTTTTTTTGTAAATTGACGGTCATTTTGAAACGGTTGGAATAATTGAAAAAATGTTTAGATAAAAAATGCTTCTTTTTCTAATTCCGATTTAAAGATGTGTCATACGACCCCCCTTCCTATTTGAAATTCTTAAGAAACACACCCCTACCCCCTATTATCTTGGAAGGGGTGGCTTCGAGAAAAATGAAAATATTTTCATTAAATTCTTTACTGGCAATTTACGTAGAAGGATTTTTTCCCCGAGTCCGTAGCTCCGATACTTTCCCCGTAAAAGATAGTGTACGGGTGGTCTGAATCAAATTGATTCGAGAGGTATTTCTGTTCTTGTGATTAACACTTTAATAAACCAATTAGGTAGAAACAAAGTTCAAATTATAAATCGATAATTTTTCTTAACAATCAGTACTTCAAAAAATGACATAATATAACGGGACGTTTTCTGACTAAACTTGTGTACGAACTAGCTAGGTACAGGTACATCAAGTATACAAGATAACAATGGATACCTATTATTTTAGAAATACATAAATTAAGCCTTTTTTACGCGAGTGGAGAATTTTATTAATGATAAGGTAGATATTACTTCTTGAGTAAATCAATATTACCCCTTTGCGTAAAGTTACAGAGAAGCAAAATGAGTATATAGACAAGCATAAGCAGTGGCGGCTCGTGGGTTAATAACCAGGGGGGTCATTTTGGTTTTGGAACTTATAATTAATACTAAAAGTACCTATATGCATATATGTACAAAACTAAAATATAAGAAAGGGGTACATATTGTCAAAATAAAACATATCTTAAACGTGCTTATAACGTATGTCTCAAAAGTTTTGGCACAATATTCAGTTGGGTCAAAATAGGCGATAATGATAAAACATCAAGATGGCTTTGAAAACAAAAATTCTTCAATGACTTATCTTTATTGTAACAGTTCAATTTTAAGAATTATTTGCATTAAAATGTCTTATAAATTAGATCTTCGGAAAAGTATTTACAATTTAGTTGGACGGATGCCTAAATCGGAAATAGTACGCATATTTGAAGATCAAAATATCGCTCGCCGTACCATTTATCGTACAATAGCTGAGTGTGAGCAAGGTATACCATGCTTAAATTTACCAAAAAGTGGAAGACCAAGGATTTTTGCTCGAGGCAGAGCAGACAGATTGGTGAGAAGAGCCAAAAATAGAGTTGGAGTGTCTCTCAGAAAGTTGGCACGTGAGTATCGCGCTTCTAAGGGCACAGTTTCAAGGGTATTGCACAGAAATGGCGTAGAATATCGAAAACGAAAAAAATGCCCTAAATATACGGTAAACCAGTTGGCACGGATACCACGATGTTGTCGGACATTAAGGCGGATCCATTTTGCAAACGACCGAATCATTGTTATGGATGATGAAAAGTACTTTACACTGGGCAATTCGGAGATGAAGGGAAATGATGGGTTTTATACCGACAACGTAGAAAACTGTCCAGACAATGTAAAATATAAAGCAAAGGCGAAATTCGCCGACAAAATTTTAGTTTGGTGCGCCATTTCCACTGCAGGAATATCCAGGCCTTATGTGGGACAGGTAAGGGGCGAAGCACTAGATAGTCAGCGCTATATTCAAAACTGTCTGACCAAATTGGCTGACTTTATTCACGAACATCATGCTGAAGACGATATAATGTTTTGGCCAGACTTAGCTTCTTGCCATTACGCACGAGAAACTCAAAATTGGCTCAACGCTCAGAACATCCCATTTGTACCGAGAAACGATAACCCCCCTAACCTACCCCAGGCTCGCCCAATCGAAGATTTTTGGGCACTTTTAGCTAGAAAGGTCTACGATGGAGGATGGGAAGCTACAAATGAAGAGCAGTTAAGGCGTAGAATCTATAGAAAAATTAGAGAGATAGATGTCGAAGCTGTCCAAAACCTAATGCGGGATGTCCGCAGAAAATTACGCCTCGTTGAGGAGCACGGACCCCTTCATTTAATTTGAGTTGTTGATTTTGTTGTTTATAATATTGTTCATTCTTGCATATAATTAAAATGTAAATAAAATTATATTTGCGTATTAAAATTTAATAAAGTAATTTGTGCCAAAACTTTTGAGACATACTTTATTTCAGGTCAATTCTGTTCTGCAAAAGGGTCTTTTTCGTTGAAGTTTGGAATGCTCTTGACAAGCATCTTCTCGATGCTCGCCATAGACAAAGCACCAAGGCTAGACTGTCCCATTGTATTGCGTAAAAAGGTTTTTTTTAATTTTTACCCCTTTCAAAGTTGAAAAACATCTCTCACTTTCCAAGGTTGTCATCGGTAGTGTACACAAAATATTTAATAAGTTCACTGCTTCAGAAATTGTTTCAGACAAAAGTTAAAGTATTACGGCGACTACACCGGCATTATTGTGAAAATCCTAACGATATATTATAACTTACGCGAACCGCAACGCTCCTACCGCTGTCTACGACGAACTGATGTGATGACCAGAGAAAATATAACTCCATCCTAAAGAACTATTAACTCGATTCTGCGCAGTTGTCATCGGGACATTGACCACATTGGAGATATAGGAATAAAAGGTGACTCTCACTTCCACTCAAGAATTCGCCATCTGCTGTCACTGTTCTTCTTTACATGCATTTCTCCATAAGCCATAAGAGCTGTGCAGGGTCAATTTGAATAATGTCCCGGCTTGCTAGCGAGCGCGCAGCGCTGCTTGACGCTTGGTTATTTCTAGTATTGCTGCGAATGCAGACCGCTGAGGATTTTAAATTTGAGACTATCAGACAAAATATATTTTTATTAAAATTATGGTTTTGATTAGAATATTTTAGGAGGGTCATTGACCAATTGACCTTAAGGAGAAACCGCCACTGAGCATAAGTGTATTCAAGCAACTATAAACAACAACAGCCTTTTTAATCAGGCATTCCAACTCTCTAGTCTAATTCATGGAGTTGCTCTCAAGTCTCAAACGGTCCATTCCATGCCTTGTTTCACCACACCAAGATCGAGAACTGTTTAAGAACAGTTTGACAACCCAATGTTCACAGCAAAATTGATAAAACTCGCGAACAGTTAAATCTTGTACATGTTGTAACGTATTTCGTATTTACACAATTTATTTACAGTGACATATTTACAAATAAAAGTGATTTGAGAACATGACATTTTAAAATGGACAATATGCAGCGAAATATACAAGCAACAAACAAACAACAACAAACAATAACGATTAAATAACTACCAGCAAACAATTAAACAGTTAATTACCTAACCTAAACAATCCATAATACACAAACCAACAGTTAGAACTTCTCTAAAACACTCTTACAAACCAAACAACGGTTAATCACTTCCAAAAACGCCCCGGTACACTTAAAACGCGACAACAAAATTCGCACGTACCGACACCAAACACTAAACGAAACGCATGTACTTTACCACGTATAGGTACTCGCCCGGATCTATGGCTTGCGGAACCTATAAATTATCGCATTCTTCTCATCTCAAATCCAAATCTTCAAACTGTCATCCTGGCCTCTTGCTTCCCAATAAATAGGTACTGGTGATAGAACATTCGGGAACTGGAATATTGTTTCATAATTCGAATTTTCGGGTCTCATAAACAGAAAACAAGGTCAACGCTTTAAAAACAGCTGCGATTTGCTGGCAAATAGCGTGACCCATAACCAGGAGCGTCGCTTGCGTTGCAAAAATTCGCGTCAATATTATAGTCGCAACGTGCAATACAACATTTAATGAAACATGGACGGTACGAGTAAAGCTTGCCGCCCACTTGCTCGTTACATCACGGCACGGTCCGTTCCGTCAAAATTACGGTTATAATGAAAACAATGCAAATGAATGGACAACGCTGGGCCGTGCCGTGCTGTACTAGTGGGCGGCTGTCCATTCATTTGCATTGTTTTTATTCTATCCGAAATTTTGACGGGACGGACCGTGCCGTGCTGTGACGGGCAAGTGGATGGCAAGCCTTATTCGGCGGTGCGCATCCTACACTGCAACAGCAAGCTCCTTTGTGTTCGCTACAAAAATTGTCAACAGATGGATCGCCGACGCGCATAAATTCAACACGTGATGCAACATGCAACGTATATCCACTGAGGCAGTATTACACGTTGCATTACACGTTGCATTGCATGTTACGACTAGAAGCTATAACATCTAAGAATTTTTGGCCGGTTTCTGCGAGTTATTAATTCTTGTTGGAGATCCAACATGAAATGCAGAAAATGCATAGGTATAAATTTTTTTATGCAGAGCAATGTTCGTCTAAAGATGTTTAGGAGTCTGCACACTACAACTGACCATGGTCCACTCTTGTATAAAACGATAACGGCTAGGTGGATAGTTTAGGGCCACTGTGATGGATACATCTGTTGTACCGACCGCACATTTTTTACGTTAGCTTCTATGTGACCGCGATTACTCGCGTCTGCCAGTTAGTAATTGGTGTGCGTCGAAGTACACTACAATCCCTCATTATGGACAGCGCGATTTCGTGTATGTCAGAACAGATTTTATTGGTATTTTCGAAACAGACCCCTTAACTGCCTCCCCTCCCACCAGACACACGCATTTTTTGACACACGCATTTTTTGTAAGAAAAAGATAATATAAAAACAGAAGAGAAGAAAGGAATAATCTCTGCGAGATCTGACCCCACCCAGCCTCAGGACATCAGACTAGAACTTATGCGTTACCTACATGTTAGTTTTTCAATATTGCATGTTTCAAATGTGCAAGGAAAAACCGTAGACCACTGGTTTCGTCCTTATGGGACTCATCAGTAAGATGCTTTGCCCTTTCTGAATTTCGGATTTTGACTTCTAGCATACCACAAGGGCCAATATTGAGTCCCTTGCTCTTCACCGTATACCCCTGCCATTTCATGAGTTCTCCAAATCATTCCCAATGTCATATGTACTCAGATAACAGATGATTATACTATTAATGTAAACCCCCGTACCTAACGAGGATGAAGATAAAACAAAAACTATAATATTTGGAAATAAAACTGAGTTCAGAAATTTCAGAATGCATGTCTACGATTTTTTATGGCTTTCGAAAACTTAAGAGAATTTCAAATAGTTAAGCTTGTCACAGTAATGTAGCTGAACATATCCAACCGGCGTTATTCCCATAATATACTTCTTGTCTTTTTCATGAGATTATCTGTAATAAGGCTTTTGATTACGTATCGCATGTAATTTTCATTGACAAACTCAGGTTCTAAGGCTTTGATGCCAACAGTTGCGATCTTTTGGCGGCGTACCTATCGAACCGTCCTCAGTGCGTGAATAACAGAAATTCATATGTATCAAAACTGGAATTTGGTGTCCCCCAGGGATCAGTTCTGGCCCAAACTCTTTTCCTGATTTTCGTAAATGAACAACCGGGTGCAACAAGTGGAGCTGTGTGCGTACTTTTCGCTGATGGCACCATTTTCGTATCCTCGTGTGCGGACATGAGCGAGTAGCTGTCTAATGTTCGCCAAACTCAAATGACTCCGCAAGATTGGTTTACGGCTAACCAGTGGAGTCCCAACTCACATAAGACTGAGCAGCTTATTGTGTTCTGCAGGATGGCAGGTCTGCCGAAGAGTATTTAGGAGCTGATACCTGCTCCGCGGTCTCGCGGGTGAGGTATCGGTATATTTTGAACATGTTCATAGTATTATCTCATATTATGCTAGTCTTGCCTGGGGTCACTCATCACACAGTGACATTGTGTTCAGTTCTCAGAGAAAGGCCAATGGAGATGACTATCGCGGTGAGTTCAGACGGCTGGGAATTTTTACGTTTCCATGCATTTACATATTACAGAGCGTTATCTAATGTAAAAATTAACGAGTCTCGTTATGCTAACCATAGTGAAATCAATGGATATCACACAAGAAATGGCAATAATTTGGTTGCATGTTTTTCCTGTTTATCCAAAACCCGGAATAGCTGGTAATTATTACGGACTGAAATTCTATAAGTTACCACGTAATTTTAAAACCTTGGGTTTCATTAAGTTCAAGGCCGCTGTGATATTACTTTTACCGAAAAATTCATTTTATAGCTTCCAGGAATATTTTCCATTTTGATTTGTGATTCCATTACTCCACATGTTTGTTTATTGATAGATGTTGTTATCTGTTATTATGTGTTAACTTTTTTGACTTTTTATCTTTGGTGGTACTTGAGGAATTATTGTACTTTAGTCGTTATTGTTGTTTATTTGTCACTGTATGTCACGTTGTGTAATATACTTATTATGATATGATGGCTTGTGTAAAAACATGCTTTTTGTATAATGCACATAAATAAATCAAATAAATAAAATTGTTTCCCAGTTATTTGTCGAAAAATTGCTTTTCGCACAGATGTGCACAAAACTTAACTATGCAATACATAATTAAAGTTTAAAATGAATCTCTTACGGGTACCGTAGAAAGCTGAAACATATTATCCAGCTAATCTGAACTTTGATGCAAATAAAGTGAACAAACGGCAAAAATCTTTAAACATGGAAAATTAATACACTGCTTGACAAAAAAAAACGCGACACTCTCAGAATTACTATTTTAGTGAATAAAAAACAACGGAGGTTTGAAATTATATTTAACTATAATAATCTTAACAACAAATAAAAAACAAGAAACTAACTGATTCGTCAACGAAAACCCAACAAAAGTATTTTTTAGAAATCAACTGTAACTTAAGGACTTAAAAAACAAAAAAAAATTAACGGGAAAAGTACATTAGAAGAACCAAATTAACAATGGGTGTTACCACCACGAACTCTGATTACTTCCCTTAAACGTTGTGGCATACTCTGAATGAGGCTATCAATACATTCTTGGCGTATTTATTCCTATACTTCTTGAAGTGCCATCCTTAAGCCATTTAATGTTTCTGGTAGGGGTTGGCGACGTCTAATCCTTGTCCCAAGCTGATCCCACAGATGTTCAATGGGATTCAGGTCTGGACTATTGGCTGGCCATGGTAAACATCCAATGCCAACCTCTTCACGGTACTCGGTAACAATTCTTGCTGTGTAGTTAATATTTTCTGATTTTACTATTTGGTAGAAATTCATGATGAATTGAAAAATGACTACGCGTACTACCAATATACCGATTTATTATTATAACTTGACCGGTTTCAGAATTCACAATGATTTTCTGATGATGGAATCATTGTGAATTCTGAAACCGGTCAAGTTATAATAATAAATCGTTATATTGGTAGTACGCGTAGTAATTTTTCAATTCATAATTCTTGCTGTGTGTGGGCGGGCGTTGTCATCCATAAACACAAAATTGTCCCCTATAAATGGCATATATGGTGTGACATGGGGTTCTAGGCACCCAACAATGTATCGGTGTGCTGTCACTGTTCCATTCTCAATGAAAACCAATTCTGTGTGAGCCCCCATAGATACTCCGGCCCACACCATAATGCTACAACCATTGAAACTGACATTGGGAGATATGCAACATTGACTGTACCGCTCCCCTGGTCTTCGCCACACCTTTTCTCGCCCATCTGGTGACCTGACACTAAATCTTGACTCGTTCGAGAAGAGCACGTTCCTCCATTGATGTTCGTCTCAATTTACGTATTGCCGTGGAAACGCAAGTCGTGCTCTGAATGTTCTACGGTCAACAGGGGACCCGTAGCTGGCTTTCTTGAAGTCAAACCATATTCGTTTAGCCTTCTTCGAACTGTTCTGGCTGAAACTGCCACTCCTCGAACATCGACTAACCGCCCAACAAGAATTAATACTTGATGGCAATGCTCGATCGCGCAGCGCAGCAATATGGAGAAAACGGTCATATTGATGGTTCGTAGTCCGTGGACGACCAGACCCGACCTTCCTTGCAAATTCGTGAGTTCCACGAAGTCGCAAAAGTGCATTTTGCACTGTGTTACGGGGTATCTTTAGCACTTGAGCAATATACCGCACACTTCGGTGATCCTGGCTTAAAGCACTAATTTGTGAACAAATTTCGGGGCGCATTGTATGGAAAATGTTAAAAGTTGACGTTTGCAAATGAAATGTCACCAAAAAAACAGTAGAAAGTACAGAGCAGCCCAATAAGTTAAAAGATTTTGATGTTTCAATAAAGATGCATGAAAAGTGAAAATGCTGATTTGGCTATTTAAGCTTACAAAAGGTGCAATATTCAGCTAAAAGTTTCTTTTTCCTCACTAGTAGGGCAATCGTTAATTATTTTCGTAAGTTAAGTTGCATAAAAATATTGTAGGGACTCAAATAAAAATAAAAACATGTGTCGTTTTTTTTGTCCGGCAGTGTAGTTCAGTATTACCATACCCATACGTTGCCTTGTATGAAGCCAGCCTGTGATTTTATATGTGAAATATAGAACCAATCTCAAACTCCTTACCTATTTGATTACTTTATTATTCTGATGTTTCGCGAGGTATAAACCATTGTATATTTATTTGTTCCTTCTATATAGCTTTTGTTTGTGTATTGTATTTCAATAATTAAATAAAAAACGCTTCTAAATAACGTGCTTCATAATTGAATGAGTTCATGTTCAAGGAAATAAGGTACCAAGGGATTCATTACGTCAATAAAATCAATATAGGCACCTACTTTATCTCTTATTAGTATATAACATATAACGAGTGCATGAAAGATACTTTTCGTCGAGTGATATACACTATTTTTCCTACGGCCCCCTAAGAAAGCAGCATTTTAACTAACAACTTCTGGTGGAGTGCACTCTATACAAAAATCGCTGCTGCCTTCTTTTTCCATCTTGCACTCTAATAACTGCTATGCTATGCTATGCTATGCTATGCTATGCTATGCTATGCTATGCTATGCTATGCTATGCTATGCTATGCTATGCTATGCTATGATATGCAGAAGGTCAATGATGTGTTCTAAACAATAATTTTAAGGGGCTTTAGTGTATACGTACGTATTGTATACAAAATCAAAATAATCTTCGTTTAATGCGACTTCGTTATTGACAATTTCTCCTAAAATCAACCAGCAGTCCGGGGTTGTACACAACAAATCGGATAGGCAGTATACTTTTTACAATAGGTCTTCCAAGAAGTTTTGTATGTAAACCCCGTAATGTTTTAGAAAGTTCCCTTCGTTTAAGCGTGGGTTTGGACATACATATTTTTTCGTGTAACACTTGAAAAAATGATGAAGACACGCAAGCACCAGATAAAAAAGGTACGCTGGTCAGCATATCTTTCATGAAGTTTAATCATGAAGCTTTGAAAATGTTTTGTTTGCATTTAGTTTACTTTTGTAGCATTGAAAACATAATTTATAATTAGCCTAGTACATAAATATATGACGAGATCCTAAATGCCACTGGAGGCTCCAGCCCAGAAGTGTAACAGAAACAACGAATGCGGACAGAACGCATTTTTGAAATAGACCACTTAGCTGACGGGGCACCAAACACACACATTTTTTTGGAAAATAGATCGTGTAAAAACTTAAGAAAAATAAAAAAAAAACCTGTGCGGAAGAAGAACTCACCCAGCCCAAGGGCAACGAAATGGCAACTGTATACGATACCTGCCTATGAATTACTTAAAGCTCATTTCATTGATATTAACATTGACTAATCAAAACGTGGAGCGCAAGGTAGCATTTATCGCCTAATGGTATACGAACAGCATTTGTGCAAGACTGACACAACGTGACGTTGGGCGTAAAGTTTACAATCTTTCTCTTTCATCGATTCACGTTTTATTTTCCGCCGAGGGAGAGGTTGCGGAACAAAACAAATATATAGCGCCTCCTCAAAACTTAGATTGGATCCATTCAGTTCTATCAGGAAGTACTGAAAGGAATAACCTCTTACTTGATTTATGCAATGTACTTATTGGATGGTAAATAGATGTATTCAACAAGTTTTATTCGATGTCACGCTAGCCTGATTCTCAAACGGCCCTCCACTCTGGAAATACAAATATAATAAGTATAGCTATTCCGGTCGTTGTTTGATTTAAAGTGCAAAGATATACGAGATGTTTATCTGTTCTTTTGCTTTTCAAAAATATTGGATTAGATTGATGATACATGTACATTAGTACAACCACATGGTGAAAATCTATAACAACTGTTATTCTATTTTTATTTACGGTGAATATAGCTACTGCAAGTACTAAGCAATGTTACCATAAAACGTGGATAGTCCTTATTTATGTTATGGTTGTTTTTCTGAAGTGCTCTGACAGCTATCACGCTATTTTTCCTTCTTGATTTTCTTGGGCAGGAGGATGGTGAACTGTTCTTCCTTTTAAATTTGCAATTCAAATTTCCGTGATGCAGTGGCGTTGAAATTAAGGTAGGGTTCGTTTACAAATTCTCTTTGTCTACTATCTATGTCACACTTTACCAAATTCATTTATATGTTATACATACTTTACCACACTAGTGCGATAAAGGTGCTTTTTTGACATCATTACCGCATGCGTTTTGTAAAGCCGCACATTGAGGCGAAAAAGAAGCAAGCGAAGCGTCGTTTTAGCGCAGAGTCCACACACTAGGACAAAGCGAAGGGAAATAATAACGATGGCTTATACTCATGCGCTTGAGTCACTTTCACAATGGCAACACTCATTCGCCTTAGTTTTGTTTGCGCTTCGGAAATGTATGCATGGGGAAATTATTGAATAGTAAATAAAATAATAATAATAATAATAATAATAATAATAATAATAATCATAATAAATTTGTTAACACCAAAAATACAGAAAATAAAGATACACAAATTGAAAAAAATAATTTTGGTGCTAAAAGGCCAGCATTCAGACATCTGCATCCGCAAAGAGTATGCAAAGTCTGATCTCCCATACAGGCCTAACTAAATTATACTACACTTATTAGCAGGTAGGTAATTTTACAAAATATTTGAAATATATGAATGGGATGAAATGAAAAGACAAGCTGAATAAGTATAACAACAGAAAAAGAAAGGGAAGGAAGTGCAGTTGATATTGACAAGAAGACGACGAAGGAGAAAAGAAGAAGAAGAAAGAGAGTGGAGCACAAACCCATAAGCCAAACACATCAATAGCATATATTATGCAGAAACACCATAATGGTCTACTGATGATCAAGCAAAATCCGATGGAAGTTTTTCCTGAAGACATGGCAAGGAAGAGACAAATTCAAGCGGTTCACCTTATTCATGCAAGCAGCTATGTTGTAGGAAAAAGATCTCTTAAATATTTCCTTGCGATGCCTGGGAATTGTGAGCATAAGAGACTTTCGCCGCGTGGCAACACTATGGACATCCGCACGGAAAACAAGTTTCCGATATAAATATATGGGTATTTTGTATTTAATAATCTGGAGAAAGAAACAGACCATATGAAGGCGACGCCTGTTGTACATATTCAACCATCCAGCATCCCTTAGCTTATGAGAGATATGAGAACGTGCTCTAATACCGAATATTAGACGCAAACACGAATTCTGAACCTTTTGGACACGAAACACATCAACACTATTTAAACAAGGACCATATACATTGTCACAAAAATTAAAATGTGACAGGACTAATGAATCACAGAGCATTTTCTTGGTATTCAGGTCTAAATAATGTCTTTGACTGTAGATAAGTTTGAGTGCCGAATAAGTTCTTCTCAATAGGAGGTTCACATGCTGAGTAAAACGCAGGTTGCAGTCCATATACAAACCCAAATTCCTAACACAATCCTTAAAAGGTATGATCTCTTTGTCAATTTTTAAGACTAACTGGTTTATAGTACTAGTTCTAAATGAATCACTACCAAATAAAATCGCGCATGACTTTTTGGGGTTTATTTTTAAAAGGTGTTGTTTAGAAATAAAAGCTAGTTTATCTAGATCACTATTTATAAGAACACGGGCATGCATAACATCAGACGGTTCAAAAGAATGATAAACTTGAATATCATCAGCATAGAAATGATATTTGCAATGTGAAAGCGACCTATGAAATGACGATGTATATATATTGTATAGAACAGGACCAAGGATGCTACCCTGAGGCCTGAGGCACACCCGATATGAGGTTACAAGGTAGAGACACGTTTTTATTGTATTTTACACACTGAACCCGATCGGACAGAAAAGAACACAGCAGACCGATCGCATCAGGAGCAAGACCGACATAATGTAACATGGATATAAGAATATTGTGATTTAACGTATCAAACGCTTTCGAATAATCAATTAAAATGAGAACGGTAACTTTATTACTATCACAAGCTCGAAAAATATCATATGTTACCTCAGTTAAAGCAGTAGCACAACTATGTCCTCTCCTAAATCCTGATTGCCCTGAGGGCAGTACGCCACAAGCATCCAGGTGCACGCGAAGCTGGAGCTCCAGAATCTTTTCGAGAATTTTTGAGAATACAGGTAGTATACTTATCGATCTGAGATCACTAAACTCCGAGGGTGCAGCAACTTTTGCCAAAGGAATTACATGCGCATGTTTCCACGCCCTAGGAAAATATGATTTATGTATACATTCATTGATAATATGAGTCAGAAAAGGAAGAATATAAGGACAACACAGAAGAATCAGGGAAATATTAAGGTTATCGCTGCCATACGCCTTGGATTTTATTGCTGCCAAAACATCGAGAACGGAGATCTCATCAATGCAACCAAAAGACAAGGGGTTAGCAATACCAGGTAGTAGGGTAGTAGAATAAAAATTAAGTAACTCGTCACTAGGTTGCAGCTCAGATTTACAGGATTCTAGGAAGTAAGAATTTAACGAATTCACGTCACTCAGGTTAGGTGGCAAATTAGGCGATCCACGCTTAAGGACATTCAGCCTGCTAAGTTCCTTCCACTTTTCCCTAGTTGAACAGTCACGAAACTTATAACTAAGATAGGCTTTCTTCTCAGAACGTAAGGCAGATGTGGTAATATTCCTCAATTGTTTATAGTACGCCCAATGTTCAGGAAGTTTGCTAATTTTGAATCGACTTAAAGCTCCATCTCTCAACCTCATCATAAACCTTATGTTATCTGTAATCCAAGGCGAATAACAATTATTTCTGCGAGGTTTGGAAACTCTGAGAGGAGCATGAAGGTTGCAAAGATAAAGAATGAAAGAGTTCATGGTCTCTATCTTCGCATCGATGCTGTCCGTCCAAAAAATAGAATGCCAAGGTAAAGACTGAAGATCAATTTTAAATTGTTCTGCATTAATGTTACCCAGCGCTCGATAAGTAAAACTAGGGTTTGTGGTTGGCTCAGAGCTGCATCGAAGCCTACAAGAAATGAGGAAGTGATCCGAAACCTGAGCATCTATAACAGACGACTGGCATATGTTGGAGACATTTGCAAATATCAAATCAATTAAAGAAAAAGATGACTCTGTCACTCTCGTCGGTTCAGTTATAATTTGTGACAGATTGAAAGTTTCAGCTACGGATAATAATCTATTTGAAATTGAACTATTGCACATAACGTTAACATTAAAATCTCCAAGGCAAAGGATGCTATCAAATTGAGAATACAGCTCAACAAGTATATCTTGTTGAGCTCCTCATCGTATGGAGATCTATTTACTGTTAACTCTTCGTCGTTCACTTTCTTGTTTTTTAAAACATAATTATTTGAAGTAACACGGATTGTCTTTGCTGAAATTGCCGTGCCGAGTACAGTTATTAATTGTCAGCTATGTACTGACGTAAACTCCAACAGCTATATTCACGTGAAATATCACCCTGCCAGCTTCATCCGAAAGTGTCCGAAAAGTGACCACAACAGAATATTTGCCTCTTCGCTTCTTCTTCCTACCGCACACTGGCGCGGCGCGAAGAAAAGCGGCGCAAGGCATCTTCACCTGGTTGCTCTGAAGAGTTCTCCCGCGTCAATGTGCGGTGCCCCGCTTTTCTCTGGCGAAATAAATTCTCTTCCCTTCGCTTCATTTCGCCGGTCCTCAGTGTGCGGACACCTTAAAAGTATATTGCAGGGCAAGCTAACAGTAAAATGAAATCAAACGAAAATTTGTGCAATTTACATATTAACCGAACTTCGGGAGATTTTGAAGCAAGACATTTAATAGCCACAGCCGGTTCTGGTTCATTAAATTTTAATTTTACGGGCAGTCTTACATTAAACCATATGTAACAAAATAACATATTCTAGGTTCGACTTTAAAGTCTTATTTCCACGAGAAAAATATTTTTTTTATTTCATTACAGCAGTGTTAGCCTGACTTATGAATTAGGGCCGTTTGAACCTCAATATATTTTTCAACTTTACTGTTCTTTACGACGTCTCCTAGAATAACATCATATCGTTTTCTCTAAGCTGGGAACCTTTCAAGTTTCATAAATCTTTCCGTTTATATTTTATTGTCGTCTATATTCACACAGGTCGACAATGGCTCTCCAAAATAAAAGTGACAAAATGTTACATCCCAATATTTCGCATGCATACCAGAACCACTAAGAAATTTCCAAAACATCTTTTGTCAAAATATGTTTTAGCAACAATTTGTTAAACAACCCCGCCGTAAAACCCCGTCATCCCGATTCTATAAAAAAATTTTGTCTTCTCAAATAAACTGTCGGAACCATAAACCAATAGAGCATTTCCGCTAGGATCCAAACAGGCATAGGCATTAAGATAGCCCCAGGACATACCGGCAAATCGTCGCACAGGCCATATAATTCCAATGTCAGGTTTCGTAGTAGACAATAGTAACTTATTGAAATACAATCCTCCGCGTTTCCTCAGGGTTAAGTTGATTATGAAATAAGTCATCTTGTTAAAATATGATATAAGGAGGTATCTCCACCCTTAAGGTAAATATTCGTTGTTAGGTTTAGAAATATGCATTATTAATTTCATGCATTGTACGTAATTAAGGTTAGATTAAGATATCAGTTTTGTTTGATCGCGGGTGGGTAAGACATTTTTAGTGGAGTTTTTGGTCTTACAAAATCCGGCAGGCCGCCCAATTCCATCGCGTGAGTAATTAAAGTTCATTGGGTCGAGCGGCTAAAATTTATGAATTTTGTGATTTAACTTTGCTGACGTCTAGGCAACCAGCAGTACTCAAGCACTTTCAGTCGTATCACCATCTTCTGAACAAGTCAAGAACTATCCAAACTTCTTGAATCTCCATCCCCACATTAACAAAGACCCAATCCAACAAACCCTCAACCACGAGAGCAACCCCAACTCACTAGTTGGAAGTTTCCATGAGTTTTGTTTGTTTTATTTTATGTAATAATTGTCAGATAGGAAAAGGGGTGAAGCAGAGTTTGAGGATCGAGATATACTTTAGGTAAAAACTTCACGAGGTGTTATGAGCTCTATAATATGATGTCAGGTACAGTTACCGCTCGGCCCCTTGTGCCTGCTACACATACGTGTTGAATATAATAATTACGCAGTGAAAAGTTTTAGTACACATAATTGCAAATACGGCGAGCTTGTGGTTACGATCTCAGAACAGAGTCGAACAATTACATAACTACGATGCTGGAGTTTGTTGGCCGATGATCACATAAAGACTTTCAAGTGTAGAAACGACTATTTTGTAGTAGGTACCTACCTAAATTCGAAAATATAAACCTCCAGGTTTTTAGAAAACTATGGAGACTAATTTCAGTACAAATATGTTTTTCCTTTCTAAATTTTATTAGTTTCAAGTTGGAATTAAACAAGTTTTCGCTTAATAATAATAGGACTTATTTGTATGATAGCAGACGTTTAATGATCTCTCAACAAACTACGAGTAAATTCCGGTTTGCTGGTATGTCGGTGTCCGACGGAGAATTTTCTTCTCATGCAAGATTTTCGCAATGCATTGCAAAAATAAAAAAAAGTATGTTCAACCTACTGAATTTGTTTGTGCTATATATTATTATTTTTCGTCTACTAATTACCTAATACGATATTATTGTCGTGGTCACGTTGATACTAGATAAATCGTTGTATAAACAATACTCGTGTTACGATAACTCGATGGCAAATACATAACTACCATTATTTAAGTAAACCAATTTCAATCAATTCAACAGTACCCATCTCCGTATGCAACCTGACCACCTAATGCTCCGATTCTTTCTCTTATGGCGTTTTATTGTTTCACTTTCACTTTGCTTTATATTTAGTTTTGTAGGGTGGCTAAGTGTGCTTTTGTGGTCGATCATCCGTCATAATTTTCAAGTCAGTTTAAGTGGTTTAATATTTGGTACCAAATAAGCCAGTTTAAAAATAATACAAAATACTCTGAACTATTTTCATATATTTTTTGTTCGACAATTATCCACAACTACTTTGTAGTGAAACTGAGTCGGTATGTTCCAAAGAAAAATGAACAATAAAAATATAGTCTGGAACTAAAGAAAACATTGACTGAAGCCCATGTTTACAGCGAGTTAAACAAATAAACAGAAATAGACGAAAGCAAACAAAAGTATTTGTTTCCATTTCCATTATTCACGATGTTAGAATTTAGATATTGTCTTTTACCTTCCCTAATTTGCTTATCCCAAACGAGTTCAATTTCACAAAAGTGGCAGCTGCGGGTGCTAGAAGCAGACGTTGGTAAAAATGTAGTGTAATCTACTTGGGATAATGTGCGAGCTATAAAAATCGTAAAATAAGTAATGGCACTCCGGGACCTATCAATTCCCCGGGTTTACTTGAAACCATTTAAAATTGAAATAGCCCCTACTGGCAAGGTTAAGCACAACCGCTTGGTTAGTTTCGTACCTTCATTGGTGTGATAAAGGAACGAAGTCTTTCATCTTTTTAGTAAGAATATTACGTAAAATACTTTCATGCCGTATCTCAAAGATGAAGTAAAATAGGCGATATTCATTACAATTTTCCGAAATGTTCCCTATACACATTGTAACAGAATTCGACCACGGAATTTTAAGAAGATTTTTTGATTGTAAATAAAAAACGTTCCTCTAAACATATTTGTGTATACCCAGTTCCATATCAGAAAGAATTATGGTATCTTAAAGGCAAGGGGCTGCAGAAGGTTCCAATAGAATCATTTTTGGACTAAATACATAAGATATATCTCTGATATCTTTGCGCAGTTTTATAGGAAAAGTGGAAATTAGTTTCATTTTTTAGGTAATGTTTTACTTAAATCACTCTATAATTTTTTTGGGTAGTTTATGGATTTTAAAACAAATTATCTGTCTCAATATTTTGTATTATTTGTCGTTTTCGAATAATTATACATCAAGGTTGAGAAGTCTCCTATTATTGACCGACCACCCAAAGCGCGTAAGCACCGAGGGATACAAAGGCGCGAGGGCTATAATAGTAGACTTTTTAATCGTGTGCATATACAATTTTTTTCACTACCAGCCTTAACCAGCCTATTATGCCTCTACACCGAATCAATTAACGTATATTTAATTACTGATAGCCTCACAGCAACAATAATTAAATACCGGCACTTACTTAGTGTACCACAGTAAATCACACCACGCAACGCAGGATAGGTAGTCAGGTACTGTTAATAGTTCAGAAAGTTAATCGGAAAGTGTCTGATATGAGAATGCTTTCAATCTTCGGTTAACGCGGGGTTTTATTATATCTTCCGTCATTCTTCGTGAACGGCCGTTCGTAAACTCGGCTACTCCCACCTGTCAGCGCGCGTGCGCTGTGCCCTCTCTCAGCTTTCCTTCGGTTCATTGACGCGTGACGTATTTTCATAATATGCTTATTTTTTCTAAGGCGCCGCGATCTTTTCTTTCATTCATTCGAACAAAATAATTAACGTCTAATCTAAGTTTGTTGGATCCATATAAGTTTAATTATGCTTTGTTACAATTTCAAACTTTTGTTTTATGATTGACAATTCTATGTTACTATATTATTGACCTAGGTCGCACAACGACAAAACGAGCACATTTTGCTACTTGCACTCAGAAAACTTATAAGTATCGAATAAGTTTTGAGAAGAATTATTATAAAAGTTTCGTGTTTGATTGCCAAGTTTATTATATTTTATTAGTCGCTGGCAAGTTTACAAAACTCTTTTGCTTAAATTGCATTTCAAACATGTACTTTAAAAAATTTAGTTTCTTCCTTTGACATGTCCTCTGTCTCATCCAGTGTTCCCGGACAGAGACGAATCCTATAAAGAGGACAAAGACATAATTTTACAATCAAAATTAGGCAGATTTACGAAAACATTCTATTTGGAATATGGGGTGCAGTTAGCTTTTCATATTAACGACTAATCGATGAATGCCGCTTACAAAAAATAATTTTTAAGCTTGCCTATGACTTGGTAGTGCATCTAAATCTGCCTCACCGCTTGAACAATGAGAAACGGAAACCGAAAAACATATTTTTATTATTTTATGGCTGGGTACTGTGATTTGAGTCTAAGGAAACCACAATCTACAAGCCTGATGGGAGCTGTACGATCCAATAAACTACAAGTAGGCATATTGTACCAGGAACCTAGAAATGCCAATGAATAAATTTGAGTTTTCTCCGTGTAATATCTACAACTGCTATTAAATTGATTCACCTGCGTACCAAAACACCAAAAGTCTTGGCTACGAAGAGCGAACGCCAGGTAGGGCGGCTGGTATCAGCAGTTAAAGGGGAAAAATATCACAATTTTAGTCTGCATGAGTGCAAGAGGGTATTTTATACCTCCATTTTTTGTATTTCCTCGACAAAGGATGAATGAACTATGAACAATAAACGCACCTCCAGAAAACGAGTGCGTAACTCAACCATAACTTCAGCTTCTTGATAGAACTATCATGAAACCGTTTAAGAACGCTTATTATAAGCAATATAAACTGTGAATAAGGGCAAATGCAGGTACTCTAATAACGGTTTATGATATTACTGGTCTTGTTGCTGAAGCCTTCACAACGGTAGCTAGTCCCGATAACGCAGTGTCTGGTTTTAAGTGGCCGGGAATCTATCAACTGAATAAGAATGTAATAATAATAACTATACGGGTACGAAACTTGAACTATAGGAGAAGGGGATCGAAAAAGCATAGAAGCGTTTGAAATGTGGTGCTACAGACGCAAGATGAAGATACCGCAGATAGATAAGGCTAGCAATAGGGACGTATTAGAAAGAGTTGGGTAAAGAATATGTGGAATAGGATAGTAGAACACCTTCTGGCACATGGAGAAATAATTCGCGACATACTAGAGTCCTAGATAAGAATGAAAAGGGGGAGGGGTAGGTCCAGATTAGACTACTGCTCTCAAATAGTTGTGGATGTAGGATATTCTACTTTTAGGGAAATGCGTAGGTTAGCTCAAGATAGGAAAGGATGGAGGTACGCGTCCAACCAGTCTTCGGACTGAGAACTCTATGATGATGATTAATAATAATTAATTTATTGCTTCAATATACAAAAAAATAAAAAAACATAATATTTAAAGGTAATAAATTAAATATGAAAATGGTATAAAGCACAAAAAGAATTATTTGAAGCAGGAGGTACGGAATACAGCATTCCCAACAGGTAATCCTGTTCAGGTTCTGTTCTCCCATTCGGACCTACCAACACCCTAAAATATATAATATGTACTTAAAGGCAAGTACGAAATAGTAAATAAAAGGAAGACAGAAAGAATAAGAAACGAAAGAGAAAGAAAAGACGAAAAAGGAAGAAGAATAAGGAAAGAATGAGTTTCAGTCCTATACAGGGTGTGTTTTTTAAGCGTCCGCGGAAGATTATGCCTAAATGACGAAAAATATCAAGAAAATATTTTAACTAACCTCACCTCATTTTTTAAACTCTATAATCTAAAAATGTTTTTACTTATACCAGGTCAGTCCAAATAGTTGGAATGATGGTCAACTTTGTTTTTTCTTATGGAATGTGCATTATTTAATTTTTTACTTGATTCAGAACAATATTTTAATGGCACTTTCTTAACATATTATAGTAATTTTCTTTCTTTTTTGAGATAATATTTTTTTTTCTTGATATTTTTACAGTTACATCATACATTTTAAAAATTCATATTTCTGCACTGGTTGAAGATGAAATAATGATATGTTTGACAGCGGTCCTCATGATAGTCATGACTAACACTGTTTGCTCAAATTTTTTATAAAATATACGAGGAGCATTCAATAATTTATCAAATAAAAATTAGAGAAAACCATCAAGAAGTCAGTTTTTTCAAAAGACATGGTATATTTTTTATTACTCCATTTGAAAGAGCGGAAAATTTCGCATGGGCTCACCTAATAAAACAATATTGTTACATAACTATATATATATATATATATAATCAATTCCACCTATACCATAAATGGTGTGTGGTTTCTTATTTACATTACAAATCATAACAATTACATTATGTAGCTTCATGTTGGTGAACAAATTCAGCCCACGCCTTCTTATTCTTCGCCTTTACTGTTGCGTCCTCCCATCTACACCCTCTCCGTTCCAGTGTCTCAGCAACTCCACTGTTCCATGTCCTCTGCGGTCTTCCTCTCCTTCTTGTACCCTGTGTCCTTGCTTCCCACACCATCTTTACCGGTCTCGTATTTTCCATTCTCTGTAAATGCCCCCACCAGCTCAATTGACGTTGCTCTATGAACTCGAAAAGTGACTGAACTCCAAGATCTTGACGAATTTGTGTATTTCTCATTTTATCAATCTTTGTGACTCCCCTTACTCGCCGGAGGTATTTCATTTCCACAGCTTGCAATTTGCTCTTCTGTCTTCCGTTGAGAACCCACGTTTCACAACCAAACGTAAGTATTGGCCTGAAAATAGCTTTAAAAATGTTCATCTTTGTTCTCCTTGTTACTTCCTTCTTGTTTATGAATCCTGCATTCATAGCATAGTACACCTTCATTGCTTTTTCAATCCTGCTATTAATGTCTGCTTCTTGCTTCCCTGTACTCTCTATTTCAACTCCTAAGTACCGAAATACACTAACTTGTTCTATGTTTGTACCTTCTATCGATATATTCAGTTTCTGATGTTCATGTGTCGCCATAACCTTGGTCTTTTCTTTGTTCATCTTCATGCCATGCTCTTCTAGTTTGTCGTTCCATATTTGTATATTTTCTTGCATGTTTTGTTCGTTTTCCGCCATCAGCACAACATCGTCTGCAAAAGCGCCCTCTGATATGACTATTCTTTGAAGGTTCTTGTAGCCAATACTTAACTTTTTGCTTTTTCTTGAGCACTCCCTTATTATCTCGTCCATATAAATAATAAATAACAGTGGACTTAGGCTTCCTCCTTGTCGTAATCCGATGTTGGTAACAAGTTCCCTAGATTTCCTATTTCGACTGATCACACAGTTTCTAGTTTTTCTGTACAGACTTTTAATGACATTTATTAATTTTTCATTTGTCCCTCTTCTTTGTAGGCTCTCCCATACCCTCTCTCTAGGTACTTTGTCGAAGGCTTTCTCGAGATCCATAAATGCAAAAACAGTTCCTTTCTTCCGAGATGTTGCTCTTTCTATTATTTGCTTCACCGTAAATACATGGTCTTGCGTACTTTTGCCTTTACGGAATCCACTCTGCGCCTCGTGCAGCATGCCTTCTAATTCTGTTCTTAGCCTGGTCTCTAGTATTTTTTCATATACCTTCAAGGGTGTACTCAATAACGATATTCCTCTGTAGTTACTACACTGTTTATTATCTCCCTTTTTGTAAAGTGGTAATATTAAAGCTTCTTCCCAGTCTTCAGGTATCCTTTCTTGTTTCCATGATTCCTTACAAATTTTTAGAAAGAGTCCTGTCCCTTCTTTCCCCATGTTCTTTAACATTTCTGTCGTGATCCTGTCCACCCCAGGAGCTTTTCCACCTTTCAGTTCTCTGACTGCGCGCTCTACCTCTTCTACTTTAATTTCTCCTACACCGTCCTCCGTTTGTGTACTAATTCTTGGTTCTTCCTTCTCGTCTAGTTCTTCCTTACCTTCTAGCAACGTTTGAAAATACTCCTTCCATCTTTCCATAATAGCCACTTCTTCTGTCAATATTTCTCCCTTAGTATTTTTAAGACAACTAGCTGGCGTCTTCTTTCCCTGTCTCATTGATTTCAAAACCCTGTAAAATAGTTTGATGTTGTTTTTACTGTCCCTTTCCATCTTTTCACCGAAGTCCGCCCAACTGGACTTCTTTGCTTCTGTAATTAAAACTTTAACAGTCTTCCTGCACTTCTTGTATTCTTCATAGTTGGCACTTGTCCGATTTGATAAATAATTTTTCCATGCTTTTTTCTTCTCTCTTATCTGCTTTCTGATTTCTTCACTCCACCAAGTTGTCTGTTTTCCCTTTCTAGCTGATTTGAATACCCCACAGACCCTCTCTGCCACTGTACTAATTGTATCTCTGAAATGGACCCATAATTGTTCCAGGCTTAGATCTTCTTTAGTTTCTAGATTTTCTTCCAGCATCTCAGTCACTCCTATCTTGTACCTGTCTGTTATTTCCGTCTCATTTAATTTATAAGTTCTAGTCGTTACCTGTTTTTTGTTACTAGTGTCAGAATCTCTGTTTTTCTCTGGCACGGCTCTGATTTTTGAAACTAAGAGATAGTGGTCACTGGAAATTTCGGGTCCTCTTTTTACTTTAGTGTCTCTTACCTTATCTCTATTTTCTCTTTCCACTATTATATAATCAATTACCGATTTTTCATTCCTACTTGCCACTTCTCTCGTATATTTGTGTATTTCTTTATGTTGGAACCATGAATTTGTGATTACCATGTTGTTCGTTATGCAAAAATCTAGTAGTCTCAGTCCGTTATTGTTTCTTACATCCTCCCCAAACTTCCCTAACACATTTTTATAGTATTCGTCAGCTTTACCTACTCTACCATTAAAGTCACCCACAATAAATATTACCCCTTTTGTACTCTCCACTACATCCATCAGTTCCTGCCAGAATTTATCTTTCTCTTCTTTCAACTCGTCTTCATTCGGTCCGTACGCTACTATAATTGACCACCAGTCTTGTTTATTCCTCACCTCTACTTTTATCAGTCTTTGGGTATATGCCTCCCAGTTGACTATATTATGTGCTCTTTTCTCATGAATAATACACCCCACCCCAGCTGCTGCCCTCTTATGTTTCTCTACTCCGCTATATAAAAGTATATGTCCATTTTTCAATACTATTCGCCCATTACCCTTCTTTTTTGTTTCGGTGATTCCCAAAACATCTAGTCTCATCTTCTCAAACTCATTTTCCAGTTCATCCTCTTTCCCATTCAAACTTCGTATGTTCCACGTCGCTAGCTTCCAATATTCCTCAATATTTCTCTGTTTTCCGTTTGTTCCTTTTCCTGCCTGTGTCGTCTTTGTGTTTCCATCCTGTCCTCGTCCTACTAGTTTTTTTATCACCAGCTTGTGTTCAGTCTTATCCCATCTCCATATTTCGCCTTCCAAAATTAATTTTTGGTATGCTACCGTTGCTCTTTTGCCTCTCTTTTTCTCTTCTGTAGCTACTTCTCTTATTTTTCTCTGTATATCCTGCTCGTTCTTTGTCAGATCATCATCTATATATATCTTTCTGCCTCTCAGTCTCTTCTTATTCTTCATAATTTGTATTTTGTCATCCATAGTGCATACCTTCGCTACGTGCATTGTGACTGTTCCTCTGAGACGAATTGTTTGTACCATTTGGATTGTTGTTTTAACTCCTAACTCCTTCTCTAAGAAACTTTCCACCTCATGTGTTATATTTTCCGGCTTTGCCCCTATCCCCTTAATTACTATATTGCACCTTTTTTCTTTCTTCTCCCTTCCCTCCATTCTTTCCTCCAAACTGTCGACTTTTTGCTTCAGTTTCACATTTTCCTTTCTTAGTTCTTCTATTTCCCTTTTGTAGATAGACTGCTCGCCCTTGATTTCTCTCAGCTCCTGCAGAATCCCCGCATTATCCTTCAATAATTTCTTCATCATCTCTTTAAGTTCATCCATATCTCCGCTCTTTCCCGCTACTTCCTTGACCGGTGTTCTTGGCGTCCTCTTACTTCTTCTTGATATGTCAATCGGGCCGATTTCCTTCCTTTTCCTTTCTTCTCCGGAGGTAGTTCCCTCTGTTTCACTGTCGGAATTCATTCACCTACCGATATCTGCTTACCCCTGTTCTACCACTTATACGCTATCGTGTATGTTTGGTTGCCTATCCCGAAGTCGTACTCAGTGTTCCGGTCGACCCGTCGGAAACACGAGGACGCACACTCAGTAAATGTCTACAGTTTTGTTGTTGTTTTACTATAGCGTTTTATGTTCTGTGGCTGTATTTTTACAATAAAAGTTTAGTTATCATATTTTCACTATGAAAATTCCAATATTGTAAATATTTAAAAATTATAGTTATGTAACAATATTGTTTTATTGAGTGAGCCCATGCGAAATTTTCTGCTCTTTCAAATGGAGTAATAAAAAATATATCATGCCATTTGAGAAAACTGACTTCTTGATGGTTTTCTCTCATTTTTATTTGATAAATTATTGAATGCTTCTCGTATATTTTATACAAAATTTGAGCAAACGGTGTTAGTCATGACTATCATGAGGACCGCTGTCAAAAATATCATTATTTCATCTTCAACCAGTGCAGAAATATGAATGTAACTGTCAAAATATCGAGAAAAAAAATATTATCTCAAAAAAGAAAGAAAATTACTATAATATTATGTTAAGAAAGTGCCATTAATAGTTATTTAACGAACAAGTGTATTAATAAAGGCGATTAATAATCGAGACATTTTCACTCACGAGCGCAGCGAGTGAGTTAATTGTCGAGATTATTAATGGCTTTTTAATATATGAGTTCGTTACAAAATTTTTCCGTCGACTTTTAACGTAAAATCTTCGTCAACATCCATTTATTAAATTTTGTACGAATTACGATTTCAGAAACTATAAACTTGACAGTGATAGATCTTCATGACATGACAACTTGATTTGGATATTTCATTGTATATGAACCTATGTTTGGTTGCCTAGGGTACTAAAATCGTTTATTAATAGAAATCATTCATTAATAGGGATCATTAACGAACTGTTTTGCGTTTGTTAATCATATTCATAAATACACTGTCGACGGAAAAATATTGTTCTAAATCAAGTAAAAAATGAAATAATGCACATTCCATAAGAAAAACAAAGTTGACCATCATTCCAACTATTTGGACTGACCTGGTATAAGTAAAAACATTTTTATATTATAGAGCGTAAAAAATGAGGTGGGGTTAGTTAAAATATTTTCTTGATGTATTTCGTTATTTAAGCATAATCTTCCGCGGACGCTTAAAAAACACACCCTGTATAGCACAAGTCAATGTTAAAACATGGGAATAATCATACATATAACAACAGCGAAAGAAACAAACCAGGCGCGCCATAATAGGCTACTGTAGGACAAACAGAGTGCTCTTCAATTTACTGACCGACAAGATAAAGCAAAATGGGAACGAATTTCATTTTCAACTCGATTTTTTAATTTTTTCCATAAAGTTTTAGATGTCCAGTAAGCAGTATATGATGTCCACGAACTGCTGTCACAGCTTCACGCCTCCGTGGTATTGAATTCACAAAGTTTCATCATTTCCACCTGAATTTTGGGCCAATCTCCATGATGAGAAATTTCCAATTCATGGAATGTCTGTGGTGGGATTGGTCGCCCTGCAACCCGTCTTCCTAATGCATCCCAAGCATGTTCAGTTGGGTTTAGATCAGGTTAACAGGCTGGTTAGTCCAGGCGATTGATGTGAGCTTCATCCAAAAAAAGTTTCGTCCGGTTCACACAGAGTGGACGGGCGTTATCGTGCATAAAAAAGAAATCGGGTTCAATTGCTGCAGCATAGTGGACGACAAAAGAACGAAATTCTTGACGCGCGTGGTTGCACACGACTATGCAATTTCAGTTGTTCGATACGCTTTGGCTCATTTCTAAGGAGGCTGACAAAACGCAATTTTGAAACAGCCCACTTAACTGACGGCGACTTGACACACGCATTTTTTGGAAAAAATATAATGTAAAAACGTAAGAAAAAGAAACTACCCTCTACAGGAGTCGACCCCACCATCCTAAATACATCTAACTACTAACTCTATGCGATACCTGCCTACCCATCGAAACCGCCGATGGTGTTCATAACTATAAGGAGTTACTTAAACGAAAGTATAACATATATACAATGAAGACGTAAGCGGTTATGGGAAAACCGATATCGCGCATCCAATACGAGATATAAATCAGCACAATTCGTTAGTTTCCGGCGTGCAGTATGCTACGTCCGACACAAATATGCGATTTCTCATCGTTTGAGTAAATACATGGTGACCTGTAGCTACTGCAAAAGTGTTTTGTTTCCTGTTTCTTCGTGCAAAAATCGTAATCAGCTATCGTTGTAGACCTTGGCCGACCTTGACCGGACCTTCTGCGAACACGTCCACTCGTCAAAAAGAGATTCTGTAAACGGAAAATCACACTTTGTTGAACGCCTACAGCCTTGGAGTACTTCTTGTTGGGTCTGTCCAGCGTCCAGACGTCCGGTTGCTCGCCACGTCATAGATTCTTATAAATGTTGTTGAGTGGCCATTCCAAATTAAATTTAAGAAAAAAAATAATCGCTTTCGGTCACGTTTTTGTTGGGTTTTTTGAATAGCATATAATGACAGTTCTGACTTTTTCTCTACAAACATAAAGCAATGAAAATTTTGACGTTTCGACGCTTGATTTTGTTTGAGAGGCTCAAGTGAGTAAGACTTGTCATTTTCGTCACACAAAATTAATGCCATAACGTGTCTACAGCCAAAAATCCACAGTGTATTTAAAACAAGCTGCTTAATTACGACTGAATTTTACTTAAAGCAGTTTAACCGCACAATGAATTATTTACGAAGTCATAAAGTTGGCACAAAACAATTTTTAATTAAAAAGTTTCCATTGCTTCATTATTCCAGTTTTACTGTTTTCTTAGTTTTTAATTTCTGATTTTTACGACATAAACCGTTTTAAAATTCTGCGCTAACCCACTTGATATTACTTAAATAAGTACTGGGTAAACAATTCAGCAAATTCTTTTGTCAAATTTTGGATGATGCATTTTTTGATCCATTGGTCACGTTGAATAAGATTGTACCTGTTATAGGGTGTCACTTCGTAGATGTCAAATTTACACGCGGAGCAAGACCCTCGTGTAGGTTGTAGGTTCCTTTTGAACAACTGGTTTGAAAAGTTAACTCCAGTACCGTTAAAGGGTTACATACCTCTTTTGAATTTCCGATTGCCTTTGCCAATGTATCTGAAACTTAGAAATTCGCGAACGAGTAACATAAAGAAATAAGTAGTTAGAATATAAGAGTCCGGATTAAATATGGCGGTCAAAAGTGAGGTTATGTCATAGAGCGCTATGAGGCCTTGCGCAACTGAACGCGCATGCATATGCGATGGCTCCCATAAACTTAGACCCAAAATAAATGAATTGATAAATATGGATTATCCGAATTCCAGTTTCTATGATTGCCCTGACTTTCCATGTTCCATTTTAACTTAATATAATTTTTATTATTACCCTACACACCAGAACAGTGACACGTAATGAAACTCGACACGTCAGCATCCTCAGGAGCAGTCACAACATTATGACGCACAAGAGAACACCCTCATTTAAGTTTGGTAAAACTGTCGACATTTTACTATATGAAATTTATTATTATTATTTCTTACGGGGGTAGGTTTCTGGCCCCTAGCACTGAAGCTCAAGCTTATTGTGCCCCCATATATGATTAGCTCATAAGTTCGGTAGCCTCAAAAAATTTTAGGACAAGACTTATGCATCTGCTATTACTTTTGGTTCTACAAACATAGCTCTAAAGCTTGTATGTCTAGCTGCCCCAACAGCCGGACAACCGCATTGTATGTGATGAGGAGTTTCCTCCTCTTCTCCACACATCCTGCAATCAGGATTGTCCATCACTCCAATAGTGGTAAGATGTCTCATAAATGAACAGTGTCCCGTAAATAGTCCTACTGCCCATCTCAGCTGGTTCTTACTCAGTCATATTAACTCTTCAGCTCTCTTGCTGGATGGTCTGCTAATGAACATCCGCGATTGCCTCAGTCCAGGAGTGCCTATCCAGTAAGAGGTATGTTTTTGTCTTAACAGGTCCTTTATTTTATGAAATTTATTAGTACGATTTGTTTTATTTGCCTACAAATCCGGCAGATGGGTAAAATTCTGCATTCTTTAGTTATATAAGAAAGGTCTTTCAAACGGAACCTATTTCTGCAAAGATAGAGTAATTAATGGCTTACGCACATTGAAATTATGGACGTCATTTCTGTAACGAGTCTTGTTATATAGACATGAAGGACGACCTGAAGCAATAATAGTATGGAAATCGATATAAAGTGTAGTATGCGAATAAACATTTAGTTTTCTTCATTTTTCCGCATACTCCTATATTCGTACCTCCATTTCAAATTATAAATTGTTATGCTATAACTGATAACATTATCTACTTACATATTATTCTGCCAGTCTTTTAATGACACAAGCTGTAAGTATGGCTAATAATTATTACGTAGACACGTAGATTTATGGATGTGTGTATTACAATTAATTCCAACCCAATGATATTCATCTCAATTCCTGAATATCTTACAACTAACTTTAACCCCTTAATACATCTGCATGAATGGATTTCTATCGAATGCTACTTCCCCGGAAAATTACTCTATTCCAATATCGAACGCTAGGGTTTCTAAACTTATATAATATAATCCCTTCCCACCCTATCCCAAAATCTCCAATTATTGAGCAATTAGGTCAATTATGGAACTAAAAACTCCTTCGTTACTGATAGTCATTCATGTCCGTCCGTACTAATTTGGTCATTAGGTCATCGCTCATTATCGCACGAGGTCGGAATCCATCTACCGAAATGGTAACAGTCAATATAATTGACGCCTGAAAACGTTACTGAAAGAGTTACGTAAATTGGCAATTAACGAAAGCGGCAGTGAGGCCTCAGTTACCTAGTTCATGCAAAGCGAATCGATAATTCCTGTGCCTCCCATTACTGCAGACAGGAAAATTTGAGTCGCTAAATATTATATTACGTGTTGCACTTTGCGGTCGTTCCATTTATGATTGACGAGCAAATGTTTGGAAGTCGATGAACTGAAATCAGTTACTGTTATTTGTAGTTAAACGCTTATTTCTAATGCTGGCTAGTTATTCTACGTTGTACGGGGGTTTCACGTACCGCGCTCATTAAATGCTTGAACTTCCCATGATAACTATATTTTAAAAACTCAAAATACGAGCAAATACCAAATATGCCAAATAGGCTATGTTCAAAGTGATTATAGAAAACTACCACTGGTTTCGTCCTTATTGGAACGATCCAGTACCACTTGTTGCAGGGTTGTCACAGAAAAACCCAAACCACAAAAGCCCATCTTAACAAAAACCCAAACTAAAATTGCGGGTTCTTCTTAAATGTAATATGTAGGAAGGTGCACTTAATAAAACCATGGAAATCTAAGGACCGGTTATTCGAAACTTCTAAGCATCTACTTGATCAATGATTAACTAATCCATGATTAAACTGTGAGTATGGTTAAGTCGAATTTGGGTTGTTCAAAGCTCGGATCATTGGTTAATGATCAAAGTGTGATTAACTTGAACGTAGTTTAAGCAGTGATTAAAGTATGGTTAAATTCACAGTTGGGAACGGCAAATGAAAAATAAGTACATTATACCAATTCACCAAAAAGGTAAGTAAACGTAAAGAATACTTTATAATTTGTAAACATTCTTATTCATTTACCCAATATTTTATATATTATTCGTGATTTTATAATTATAATTATAATTTTATAATTATAATTGTTAGGTAGGCAGGATTACATGCCAGTGTGAGGGGGGAAGTTGGTACCAGTTAGTTGTTAAGTTAGAGTAGTATAAGAAAGTACATTGGATATGATGTCTTACTAACAAACAACAAATATAACATGGCGCAGGCGAAAAGGTAAAGAACCAGAAAAATTCATTGGGACAGTAGAGACGCAAAAATCCAAAAGTGAGGTTATAAAGTTACAACGAACTCAAACGATGGAGAATTTAAGAGTGCTAGCCATCTTAAAACTGGACGGAAATTTATCAGAAAATTTTAAAAGATTTAAACAAAACTTTGAAACATATTTAGCTGCATTAGGAAAAAAATGAAAAGCCAGATGCAGTAAAGGTCGCAATTTTACTGAATATAATTGGAAGAAGAGGCAGTGGAAATTTTTAATACTTTGAATATACCTGAAGCAGAAAAAAATAATTATAAGAAAGTAGTAGAATCATTTGAAAAATATGCAAGTCCGAAAAAGAATATAATTTATGAGCGATTTATATTTTTTAGTCGCAAGCAAAAACAAAACAAAGCTTTAGTTTTGTTAACCCCAAAATGGTTTGCATCGTGCAATAATTTAAGCATTTCCGATCTTTAAAGGTACAACTATTCTATTACTATTAAATATGACACCATCAACTACATGCAGCTCATTTTTATTACTTTAATATTCCTTAACACTGCTTAAACATTTACTTTCTGAACTAGGGCACCCATACTTAATATACTTTTTTAACAATTGCTAATACTGAGTGACTTCCAGTCTCTCCGAAAAATTTTACTTTCTTCTTCTGATATGTTAACAATGGGACATACATTACGTACAACTTCAAGTAAACTATCATCCTGTTCTACTACTTTTAAATAATTCCATGACAATAAATCTACTATATGGAAATTTTTACCCGGCATATAATCTACCTTAAGTTTGTACTTCGTAAGTTTTAATTTTATTCTTTGTAACCTTAATGACGCAATATTAGCAATACTTTTTTTCATTATAGCCACCAGTGGCTTGTGGCGAAGCCGAACTAATACAAACCAGAATGTAGCTCGTGGAGCACTGCTGTGACGTCACAGCCGTGGACGGATCGCTTAGTCGGGGACCAACCTCTTACAACTCGAAAACGCACAAAAAAATGAAGCTGATTCTTATGTAAAATGACCTGCCAGATTTGAATTTTGAGGTCGCGAAAATATCGGAAATTGCGAAAATGCCGAAAAATCGAATTTTCCTGAACTTTCCTAAATCAATTTTCGACCATTTTTAATACTTTTCTTGTTGTATTTCAGCAACGAAGAGAGTAAGAGATCTGCTTTTTTCATGGAATATACATTGAAGTGTGCTGATCATCACAGTGTACTCACGTTGCCTCTAAAACTTTCCAATGTTATGAAAAAAATGTTTTTTTGCTAGACCACAAATTTGTGTAATGTATTTTTCGCGTACTGGATAAGAAATCTTATTTTTCGGAATTAGCATATGCATATGCGAGACCAAATACGAACAAATGCTCGAAATTATTTTTGGTGAAGAAACGAAACATTAATGTTGTTACTGAAAAAAGTTACAGCGTGTTAATAAACACATATAAATTGTGCGCGCTAGCCGCACTGAGCCGTGTAGGCGTACAAACAAATTGCATTTCCCCTCACATAACCATATAACCATTATACATTGCACATTAGATTTCATGCAATACTTTATTAAATAATTATTCATATGTTACCTACCTCCAATGAAATGTTAGTTAATGAAGCAAAAGAAAAGAAAATTAAAAAATTGCGTAGTAAGTAGTTCTCGCATTTATCTTCTTCCATCACTAAACATTTTGTTAGCGGGTGTATTTTATTTTGTTAGGACTTGTTTCCGAGATGTTTTCTACTATATTTTTTAGTTTTGTTCTTCATGCGGAATGCGGCTCATTTAATATTATTAAATACATATTGAGTTTAAGTTCTGTAGGTTTTTAATGTTAAACGTTTGTTCAAAATAGGAAATTATGGTATTATACCGTTCAGGTATATTTAATTAGATATTCACTTAATTCAAGAATCAATTGTACCCCTAACCACATAAATTTTGAAATACTATATACGCATTTCGACAGCTAAGCTGCCATCTTCAGTAGCAGGGAAAAACCTATAGTAATAAAAATAGCAATAACATTAATGCAAAAAAAAAAAAAAAAAAAACAATTATATATATGACAATAATAATAACAACAATAATGATGATGTGAAACAATGATAGTGACAATAACAATAATATAGGTCAGGTATTTTCTGCTCACCACTCCGAAAGAATCGAAGTGCACTCGATCAGCTCTCAAGCTAGAATGAACTCCGCACGGAGACAATCCCCAATATATACTTAAAGTGACGTAGCACTGACGTTACTTGTGACATCAACATTAATCACACTAGGATAGAAAATTCAATATCCGGGCATACGCTCATTTTTATACCACTCTATTCTTATTTTCACTATCACAAATGTACAAAAAGGTTGCCATTGCCATCTTTACTGCAGTTTCAATTAAAATATCCTATCTTCAGGATAATTGACTTGAATGAAACAAAAATAGAAAATGAATCCCATATTACCAAATAACCTCGAAGGTCCATGGCTTATATGGGCTAGCAAATAACTACCGTAAACTGCAATAAAGAAGACCTTGACCCCTGCACCCTTAATAAAAATTTCAAAAGTCCGGTTGTTGTTATTGATTATTTTGGTAAACTAGCATTATTTCCACGCCACGAACACCGACCGTCCGTACCGAGTGGGCCACGATTAAAACGTCACGGCCGCTACGTTCCGGCTTGATTTATCGTTCGGCTTTGCTTGTGGTCAGTCCAGACTTTGATTTCCTTTCCGCATATAAAGTGATGAAATTTTTTAGCGGCATATGAAATTGCCAGAAACTTTTTCCACTTGAGCGTACTGTTTTTCCGCATCACTCAAACTACGTGAGGCATAAAAAATTGGTTTGTCATTTTGCATAAGGCAGCAACCTAAAGCCTTGGTTTTTAACAACTCTCCGTCGACGCAATTGCGTCGACGGAGAGAGGAGAGTTGTGAAAAATTCCGTTTGCTGTATTTTAAGTCCGTCCCTGTTTGAACGGCAGAAAATTTTTAGTTTTTTGTTCGGTGTAACTTAGCAACAAACAAATGTGCATGTTTAATTTCAGCGAAGTCTGTCAGCACAGTGCGTCGGCGCAATTGCGTCGGCGGAAAGTTCTTAAAAACCAGGGCTTAAGGCACTACTTGAAGCATCAGTTCGAATTGTTATTTCTTTTGTTTCATCAAAGATACCTAATACAGGATCATTTGCTAAAATATTTTTAATTTTGTTAAAACTTTTCGTGGACTTCATTCCAAGTGAAACTAACATTTTTTCGTAACATTCCTCTTAAGCCCTGGTTTTTAAGAACTTTCCACCGACGCAATTGCGCCGACGGACTCCGTCGACGCACCGGGCTGATAGACTTCGCTGAAATTAAACCTGCATATTTGTTTGTTGCTAAGTTACACCAAACAAAAAACTAAAAATTTTCTGCCGTTCAAACGGGGACAGACTTAAAATACAGCAAACGGAATTCCGTCGATGCAATTGCGTCGACGGAAAGTTGTTAAAAACCAAGGCTTTAGAGGTGTTGACAGCTCTGCTAACCTCGGTAAAAATTTTTAAAATAATTAAAAGTACCTAAAACCTTTTGGACAACTACTTTATTTTTCGGTGTCTGTAGTTTCACAACAGCTGTTACCTGATCACGATGCAAACAATTTTGGGGTTAACAAAACTAAAGCTAGAGCTAGGGAAGCTTTGTTTTGGCCGTCACTCAACACTGACATAATAAACTGTATAAAAATCGCAATGTTTGTGAAAAACACAGACCATCAAATGTAAGAGAGCCATTAATAAGTCGCTCTATACCAAATGTACCATTTTCGAAATAAATTAGCATGCGACATCTGTAAGTACGGAATAGACAATTATTTAGTAGTATTTGATTATTACTCCAAGTGGCTGGAGGCCATAAAGTTAAGAAATAAAACAGCCGATGACAATAAAAAAATTAAAATGTGTTTCTGTACACATGGATATCCGGACACTATAATAGCTGATAATATGCCATTTGCTTGTTAGGTATAAGTTAATGAAATTTGCATCGGAAAATTATTTTAAAATTATAACTAGCAGTCCGAGATATCTAAGAAGCAATGGAATGGCTGAAAGTGGAGTGAAGATTTTTAAAAACATGGTAAAAAAGAATTGTGACTTGAAGGTGGCTTTGTTACATTATACGCCATTAGAGGGAGTTGGATTGTCCCCATCCCAGTTGCTGATGGGGCGTAGATTAAAAACTAATTTGCCGATTAACAAGCATTTATTAATGCCAAAACAAGAGAACCGTGACGAAATCATTACCAAGTTACTTGAAAAACAAAGAGCAACAAAAATGTATCATGATCGAAACAGTGGACAAAGAAAAGATTTTAAAATAGATCAAGATATAACATTTTAACTAATAAATAAAGGAAATTGGGAACCAGAAAGAGTTGTCAGCAAAGCACAGAGCCCTAGGTCATACGTAGTACAGGACCAAACTGGAAAAGAATTAAGAAGAAATAGTAGCCACATCAGACCATCAGAAAATAATTGAGAACTAAAAGAAAACGTAGAACTTGATGAAACTTCTGAGGAGGAAGGTATAGCCTATAGCCAGTAGAGAAAATGATGATACAATAGAAGCAGGTGTGAAGGAACAAGATGGTAGGTACTAATGAGATAGGAGTAGATTGTAAACTAAACACGAAGTTACCATCTCGTTTCAAGGATTATGTTATGTATTAAATTTTAAGTGTTGTTGTTTGTAGAAAAGGGGAGATGTTAGGCAGGCAGGATTGCATACCAGTGTGAGGGGGGAAGTTGGTGCCAGTTAGTTGTTAAGATGCAGTAGTATAAGAAAGTACGTATGTGCTTTTTACTTACTAAACGACTCTATTAATCAAAACTGAAATATCGTCAACCCAAATCTAAATTATTCACTCGAAATGTTAGTAAATTGAAAAAAAAAGATTCAAAACATTCATAACACCCTAATCACTAAAACAAATGAGTGAATGATGTAAATGCTCTACGGCTGCAAGTACGGTATTATCGATTTGATATTTATGATTCGGTACCTAACTTTAAGCACGCGATTGTTAAACGACTGCTTTTATGGAAGAAATACAAGCAAAGGACTTCCTTAAACTAACAACACAATAAAATACTCATTAAAATTTGATGCGGCCACTTTATGGGTTAAATTAAGATTAAAACGGATGTAGGAATCTTTATAGTGATTTACACAGGAGTATTTATTTCACCTGATATGGATAGATCACCATTGACGATTGGTTTAACCTTGCATTTATATCTGTAACGAGTCATGGGTTCCTGTACTGTCACCCAACGACCGGGTCACCAATTTGTAATGAGACGGTTACGCAACAGGGAAAGGTTGAAGTCAGAAGACTTTTATTAAAAGATAACAGTTTATACCCATACATGACAAAATAAGGGGAATTTGAATTTGAATAGCGCCATCTACGAAATTTGTACATCAAACTATGCGCAACGAAAAAATAAAATCGACGTGTCTGAGGATATTGCTCAACAATGCACACTTTTAAAAACATTGAATTTACTCCAACCTTTTTGAGCTTACTGTGTATAACAAATATGGAGGAGAAGTTAAAACTTGCTTTGGCAGAAAGGGGGGTTGTGGGGAGGGAAAAAGTTTGGTCGCTGGCGTACGTAGACGTGCTTTTGGCAACAGATGCAGGACAGATGATGAGGACATTGGAAAAGTATTTGCGTAAGAAGAGCTTGAGATTAAATTCAAATAAGTCAAAGATCAAAAGGTTCAGAGGAGGTGGGGGGCTGACTACGCAAGAAAACTGAATCTGGGAAGAAAAAGTGATAGAGGAGGTGAAGGGATTCAAGTATCTCGGATATTGGTTTCAAAGAAACAATGGAAAGGAATTACACATAAGCGAGACAGTGAAGAAGGTGGCAAAGGCAATGGCACAGATATGATGTATTGGGATCAGAAAATTCGGGCAAGATTTCAATAGAAACATGATGATGTCCGATAGTTTCATAAATTAAACCAATGATAAGGTACGGTGCCGAAATTTGGGAGTGGAGAGAACATTCAAAATTTGAGAGTGTATAGGAGAAATATCTGAGATGGGTACTAGGACTGGAGAGATATACCCCAGGATTTATTGTGCTCGAAGAAACGAAAAGAGAAAAGTTGAGAATAGAAGCAGAGAAGAGAGCAATTAGATATGAAGAAAAATGTATGCAAGGAACGGAAAAAAATACTATCAGTGTGTTGAGAAGAAATAAGAAAGAAAAGTAGCTCGAAGTGGGAGACGAAGAGGAGAAAAGAATGGGTATGTCCCAGAAGAGGTTGAGAGAAGAATAGATAATTTAGACCGCATGGAAGTGGATATGGTAGGCATGGACAAAAACTTTTTTAAGCAGAGGAGTTTGCCAAAGTAACCAAGTGAAAATGGAGAGAATGGTAGACAGAAGATGATAGCGAGGTTTAAATGAGGGATGAAGGAAAGTTCAAGAAGATATTGACTGAGGGAGAAAAAGTTCAACCCTCGAACACATACAAGGACAATACATCTACACAAAAGGATTTACAGTTTCAGAAAAAGCCATACGAAAACTTGTACCCCCGTAAAACTCGGCAAAATAAACGTTTTGACAAAAATCCAAAAACACGTCGATTTTTATATCAAAGTGGACCAATTTTTATGCAATAATCATTCTTGCAACTCTAGCCCTGTGCGGGTGGTAGTGACCCCCCAAAATTTTTAAATAGGACGGGGGTGAAATCATCCCTTCTTTGGAAGTGTTTTTCATTACTTACACAACCGTATTTGTTTTATTCAATTCTATCAATTTGTTACCGAGAAATTGCTTCTTGAAGTTTCCAAGTTAAAAAATTAATAAAAGCACAAAAAGGTTTAAACTATCAAATGTTTTGCTCGAAATGACCTCCACCAATTGTCATACAAATAATACATTCTGGATTGAAATCCAGATCTTAAATTTGTCAAGACCTCAGGAGTTTGGAATAAACCATTTTGATTCAGTATAAATAAACACGATTTTATACTGTGGCGAATAAGTTTATTTTGACATTTGTTCTGATGTTCTTTTGTTCTCACTTTTTATTCTTATTAGTTTACTTGGCTTTGTTACTTTTCCATTCTAATACATTCGAAAGTTTAAACCTTTTTGTGCTTTATTAATTTTTTAACTGGGAAACTTCAAGAAGCAATTTCTCGGTAACAAATTGATCGAATTGAATAAAACAAATACGGTTGTGTAAGTAATGAAAACCCTTCCAAAGTAGGGATCATTTGACCCCCGTCCCTTTTAAAAATTTGTTTTCGGATTTTTGTCAAAACGTTTATTTTGCCGAGTTTTAGGGGGTACAAGTTTTCGTTGGGATAATAATAACATTTTCAATGTTAAAACATTTACTATGCTCGGGAAGATAAAGTTAAAAACTCGGAAGAGAGTACATATTGAGCACTGCATGATACGCTTGAAATATGGACGATAGGAGAAACGAATATGAAAAATTACAGAAACGTTTGAAATGTGATGCTGCAGACGCATGGTGAAGATCCCGTGGGCAGGTAAGATTAGCAATGAAGTAGAACATCAAATGCAAGATGTTCTTTCTACTTTCAGCGGAAATTGTAGGTTAGCCCAAGATACGAAAGAATGCGCCCGTCCAATGAATCTTCGGGCTGAATATCTTATAGTGACGAGTTGACGACAAAGCTAGTTTTTCCAGGGTTAACCAGAATGGAATGATAACACAGTATACAAACTACAATTATAAAATCTGTGAGTTAAATCATTTGTTAGCACTTCGAGGATTTAGTATGTACCAAACATAAGCTGCCTGTTACCGCTCTTTAAAATTAGATGTGTGCCGCGTCTCGTTCCGACTGTGAATCGCCGTGATTTAATAGGCAACGGAGGATTTGGAATGAACGTGCCTCGAATCCTGAACAACCAAAGGCAATAATAGATTTCTTTCAGAAGCCGTATTTGAGAAATAATTTATTAGCAGAAGGTTGTCTCAGGTGCCGCTGTTATTGCTTTTAAAATATTAACGCCGGATATACCTACGTACCTGTTCTGTGGATGCTTTGTAAATGACGTTCTTAAGCTTACCCGCTTAATTGATGTTTCTTTGCCGGAACAGTTCTCCGTTATAAAATATACACGGTATCCCAAGGATACGAATTAGGTCACTTAAGTCTTTACTACGTTTACGTCCTACAACAAGAATTAAAAATTAACCATCTCTAGTATCGCTATGAATTCTTTGTGAGTTAACACCACCTGCCAAAACAGTGGCGGTGTTAAAAGCAGTACATGTTTCGCTGACAATTTCAACATCTTCAGGGGTATGGAAGTCATTGAAAAATTACTATCTTGGAATGAGGTTAACTTATAAAAAATTTATAGTGAATTACGGATTTAGACCCAAAGTTCTCGATCCAACCACCTCGGTTCACCTTCCTTTCGTTAAAGGTACATGACTTTTACAATTCAAAGTGACTTAAGGTCTCTGTTCCTATTTGTCGTAATTAACACGATATATAGCTATATTGCTTCCCTACTAAGCTTTTTTGTAGTATAATTATTATTATTCCTTACGGGGCAGGTTTCTGGCCCCTACCACTGAAGCTCAAGCTTATTGTGCCCCCATACATGATTATCTCATAAGTTTTGATTCTACAAACATAGCCCCAAAGCTTGTATGTCTAGCTGCGCCAAGAGCCAGACATTCACATAGTATGTGATGAGGAGTTTCCTTCTCTTCTCCACACATCCTGCAATCAGGATTGTCCTTCACTCCAATAGTGGTAAGATGTCTCATAAGTGAACAGTGTCCCGTAAATAGTCCTACTGCCCATCTCAGCTGGTTCTTACCCAGTCGTATTAGCTCTTCAGCTCTCTTGCTGGATGGTCCGCTAATGAACATCTGCGATTGCCTCAGTCCAGGAGTCCCCATCCAGTAAGAGGTATGTTTTTGTCTTAATAGGTCCTTTATCACCTCTTTGGCTATCTGATATGCCAAACGACACGTAGGTTCCGGCCCTATCATCAGCGGGACTTCTTCGCTAAGAGGTCTGCTTTCTCATTCCCTTCACTTCCTTGATGGCCTTTCACCCATCGTAGAATAACCTTGTTATGTACTGCTAGCCGAGCCAGCGAGTCCACAAAGTCTTTAACCGTTCTGGATTGTACCTCTGTAGCTTCCAGAGCTTTCAGTGCTGCCTGGCTGTCAGTGAGAATCTGGATCCTCCTGTTTTGAAAGGACCTCCTGATCATCTCCTGCGAACATACGGAAATTGCAGTAATTTCTGCCTGGAATACGGTTATAAGGCTACCCAGGTTTATGATAATTTCATTATCTGGGCTTTTGCCAGCAATATCCACCCTAGTACTATGTACAGTTTTAGACCCATCTGTATACCAAATGTTTCCATCCTGTTCTCTCGCCTTTTGTGAATTGCCCTCCACTCCCTCTATCGGTATGGTAATCCGAAAGGGTTTGTGAAAGTTTATGATTGGGACGGTTCTATCCGACTGCATGCTAAGCATGTAGTTCTTGTCTATTTGTTGAAATATTTCAGTATGGTATACCGCTCTTACAAGAGTTAGCCCATAACCGTTTATCATTAGCCTGTATGCAGCTACAAGGGCCTCCGTCTCCACTACGATATGTAGTATAATAATCAAGGATTAAGATGTTAGAGACTGTGGTTAAATAATTAATTCAAGAATCAATCAGACTCCTAACCACATAAAATTTGAAATACTATATACGTATTTCGGCAACAAAGTTGCCATCTTCAGTAGTTCTCGAAAAAAAACAATTATATAATAATAATGATAATGATAACAATGATAATAATGATAAAGATGATAAAGTTGATACCTACCCCCTGATAACAAATATTTAATAATATGTATATACTATAAGGTATACGGTTTGAGTTCAGTCGAGTTTGAGGAGTGGATGCTTTTCCAGAGTAGAATGTGGGAGATAAATTTACATAACATTAAAGAGGTTAATGAGGTTCACGCTAGAAAGTTGCGTTCTTTGCTTTTTCACACGTCTGGCCTGGGGAATGATCCGATCCATGAGGATATAGTTGTTAATGAATCGTCTGAGACTTTCAATGATACAGAAATTGCGTTCCTTAATAAAGGTTTAAAGTTTAATTTGCCTTTTAAAAAATCACCTGTTATGGATTTGGTAGCGGGTATTGAGAGTTCTGTTCAGAAATTGGATAACATGGATAGGAACTTTATTAGGAGCGCGTGCAAAATACAAATTACTAAGAACCTAATGGATGTTAAAAATAAAAATAAAAGAAAAAGCACAGTGAAAGATGATCACTATTTTAGTATCGTTGACGGACTCAGACAAAAAGATTGTTTTTATTTGAAAGCAGACAAGGGAAATAAGATTGTGGTATTAGATAAATCGGATTACTTCAATAGAGTGGAAACATTTTTGAGAGATGGTCCATACAAAGAGATTAGTAAAAATCCATTGCCAAAATTGATCAGTTCGGCTAAGAAGGCCATGAAAGATTGCCCAAATCTTATTACCCCCCAAAACAAATTCAGGTTAAGTGTGTCTAATCCTGTGGTTCCGAAGATGTACGTCCTTCCTAAGATTCATAAACCAGGTAGATCGGTGAGACTCATCATTTCCGGTATTAACTCGCCAACCTATTTGCTTTCTAAGTGGCTGTCGAGGGAATTCAGCGCATTGCCCACATCTCCGGAAAGTTTTTCAGTTGCGAATTCGTTAGAGTTTATTAATAAAATTAAAAATATAGTCCTTTATGAGGGTGAGGTGTTGGTTTCTTTCGATGTTGTGTCGTTGTTTCCAAGTGTACCTATACCTACCACGCTTGGATACTTGGAGGAGCTACTGACTGAAAATGAAGTTGACAAAATTAAAGTGGATGAATATTTAAAATTGACCTCATTATGTATGTCCCAGAATTGTTTTCAAATCAATGGTAAGTTTTTTGAACAGCAGGAAGGGACTGCTATGGGCAATAGTTTATCTCCGTTTTTGGCTAATTTGTTCATGAGTAGGTTTGAAATGTTTTTCAAAAGAGATAGTGAGTACTTCCCTCGAGTGTGGTTGCGTTATGTGGATGATGTGTTCGCTGTTTTTGATACCAAGAGGAGCAAGATTGAGGATTTCTTAGATAATTTAAATTCACGTTTAATAGTGTTAAATTCACCTGTGAAATGGAACAAAATGGTTCAATTCCTTTTTTGGATGTCTTGGTTGTCAGGAACGATATCGGCCGCTTGGAATTTGATGTGTATAGGAAGGATAGTAATATCAGTAGGTTTATTGTGAATGATTCGCAACACTCAATACAGCATAAACTTTCGGCTTTGCATTTTCTGGTCAACAGATTGGAGTCATTTCCTCTGTCAACTGTAAGGTATCAAAAAGAGTTAAAGTATATAAAGGATGTTGCGATTCATAATGGGTACACGACAGTCGTAGTGGATAGATTGGTAAGCAGAATTAGACACAAAAAGTTTGTTAAGGATTCCACGACTTTCTCCATGTCGCCTATTGAGAATAAGAAATATGTTAAGGTCCCGTATAGTTTAGCACATACCAGAGGCTTGGAATCTATTTTTAAGTCGCAAGATTTATGTTTAGCATATACCGCTAAGAATACCATCAAGCAGCTGTTGGGAAATCCCAAGGATAAAATAGGGGACAGGCAGAAGTCGGGAATTTACGAAATAAAGTGTAGTATTTGTGACAAGAGGTATATTGGGCAAACAAGGCGTACAATCGTTACTAGGTTTAAAGAACATTTGGCACATTTCAAATATAATAGGATTGAGAAGTCAAGTGCTGCCCAGCATATCTTTGAAGTCGGTATCGGACAATAGGGAGTTAGATGCTTATGAGAGTATGTTTATTCGCAAGTATGAAGGTAAACTTATTAATTTAGATTCAGGTCCAATTTCTGATTCCGTATTGTTAGATGTCGTTGATATGTAGGCGGAACCTAGACGGGTGTAAAATTTAGCCGGTAAAACTGTAAGTGTGTGGGTGTCAAGGTCTTCTTTCTTGCAGTTTATTTGCTAGTCCTTATAAGATAGAGGTCATTTGGTCAAAATTTGATTCATTTTCTTCATTTTGGTTATTTTAAATCAGTTATTCTGAAGATAGGATGTTTTATCCCGAAACTGCATTAAGGATGGCAACTTCTAGTACACTTGTAATGTTTTAAATAATTATAGAGGGTATAGAAATGAGCGTAAAGCTTCAATATAGGTAGTTTCTATCCTAGAGTGATTTGTATTGACGTCACAGGTGACGTCAGTGCTACGTCACTTTGGGTATATATATAAAGGAGTTTCTCCGGGCGGAGCTCATTCTGGCTTGAGATCTAGCCGAGTTAACTTCGATATTTTCGGAGTGTGGCGATTTTAGTATATACATATTATTAAATATTTGTTATCAGGGGTAGGTATCATCTTTATCTTTATCATTATCATTATTATTATATAATTGTTTTTTTTCGAGAACTACTGAAGATGGCAACTTAGTTGACGAAATACGTATATAGTATTTCAAATTTTGTGTGGTTAGGGGTCTGATTGATTCTTGAATTAAGTATAATAATGAATACCTACAAAGAACAGGGGTTCTTAAAGAAATCAAATGCGCCGCTAACAATTTCCAGTTATAGTCTGTCATTGATCGTTTGTCCCTATAGCTACAGCTGAATTTTAATAAATTCTATCAGGTATTTCTAATCCTATAAACTTTAATTATCTCCTTTGCGACAATGTTCCTGACAGGGTGCCGAGATCAAAAACTTGGGGTAACTTTTAATAGCACATGCCACTAACTCCGTGAGAAAGCCCTTTTCCAACCTTGGTTTTGTTCTAAGAGTTTCTAAAGGTTTTAGATCTTCCAAAGGTTTAATTTCCTTATACAGATTGATCCAAATAGGAGAGCCACTATTAGTATCTTGAACATAGTGGGAGGTGGAGGATCGGTTAAAAGACGTTGTGCCACTGTGATTCTATTTTAGTTTGGAATGTAAAATTGTTTTCATATTTCTCTTGATTAATAGAAACACGTTTTTAGCAATACAGTTTATTAGAAGTTATTATTCTTCACGAAGCTCTACACAATGAAAATACCTATAATTACTGTAAAAGTATACATCTCTACTCCATTATCCTAGAGCACAATGATAGTTTTTCATGCTAATTAAAAACGGCACACTAATGTTGAAAACAAAACTCCTACCCGTCCATTCATTGCATTTAGTTCGAAGCAGTGCAGTGCTCTAAATTTTTTAGGAAATTTATTTATTTATTTTTCGTTTCTACAATGAGCAGTGATTCGGATGTGACCCGAAAAGGGCGGAAAAAAGATATTTTTTCGTCGGGATTGAAGAAAAGTAAACGAAAATTCCTGTTATTGGGTGACCAAATAAAGAAAATGAAATGAAATAAAGAAATTTATTTTGTCATATTTTCAAAGCGTGTATTTAAGCATGGTTATTATGAACCTATTATGTAAATGGCCTTGCCGATAAATAGGTAGTCATGCTACATTTCAAAAGCTAGGACGTCAGTTCGTAATAATTATTAAAGGGTGCCGGAACTATGTTGGGATGAACAAGGAAATTCAATTATAATTTGTCGTTTACACGTTCACGTCCGGAATTTGAAAACTATATTAACCCTCATGAGAGTAAAAGGATTATCTGCAGAGTGCAGTTGAAAATAGTTAACAATGAACTTTGCAGTAATGAAAGATTGTCTGCATTAAATTTAATTATTTTTGTCATTTATTTCACACAGTGAAAAGTAAAAATGTGTATTAAACCCACTTCTATAAGAGAGCATTAAGAAACAAGTCTGCATCAGTTCAGCGTTTCAGGAAGACCTCGGCGACATGAAAAATCACATCTTGATCGTCCATGGATTGTGGTACTACGCCAGGTTCATACAAGAAAGGACCCATCACTGGTTTCAGCAAACTGCTAGAAAATTCATAACTTCTCTCAGTAGGCAATAAGCTCATTGACCTACGCTCTATTGTAATTGTGATAACCCTGAAGGAAAACACCAATAAATTATAAACACCAAATGACTATAACTCTAAAGGAAAACTTCTATTACTGACGACAATCGAACAGCCGTCAGGAAAGCTTTCCTCTTTATAATAAATTAGTATAAAAACCAAAAGTTTCCTGACGACTGTTTCATTGTCATCTGCAATAAAATATAGCAAATAGCAATAGAGGATACCAAACACTTTGTTTTTCTTTGATTAATGCAGATGCTGACCAATCTGATCTTATATCAAAATGATAATAATTTAATAATACTTTGAAAGATATGAATAGGTAAATCTTTCTTAATTTTATTTTATTTGTCTATATTATCAACATCCTCGCATTTTATTCTTCCTTTATCAGATAAGGGGGTATGTAACGGCATAGGTGATACACAACGTACCGAAAAGCCCGATGACAATTCGACATGATTGCTTAAGGTAAATTTTAATTAGGTTTATTAATCAGCGTTGAGCCGGTAGATAGACAGGTGAGCAGAAACTTGCAAGGGTGGGGTCAGATCCACTACAATACAATAATCTGCCGAAACTTGCTTATTGTGTCAAATGCGTTAGTGACAGACATTTTCTTCACCACAAGTGGCGGAGAGTTAACAGTGCTGTTATCTTGAAAAGAATATAATACAAGAATCTAGAAATTACCTGATTTTAGGAAAAAATTATAGTCCCGTCGTCAACTTCTCATTTAAATTCTACCTGTTATGGCCTAACCTCTCGCCCAGCCTGTATACTATCAAAGCTTAACAAAATCCTTTACTTAACCCGAACAATTATAATTAAGACTCCCGATTCTTTTCCACAAGATAATCGCAATTGAGAAAACAATACATAATAAACAATAAAATGGGAAATTAAAGATGCAAAAAGCTTCCAAATTTAAGTCATCGAAATTCGTTTTATGCACCTCATGTTTCCGACGACTCTATGGAAAGTGACGTTGCAAATTACTAAATTTCGAATGTGATTATTTGATCAGTTCTTCTACCATAATAAAGTGACGTTCCCTCATTTTTATCTTTGGGATTCCCGTGTTTATCATTCCAATTTTCGAACCACTGCCGTCTCGATCCCTTTGTTAGAAAAATCGGAAAAGCATGTGCCGAAAGGCGAACTGAATATATATGAGAATTATACTGGAATATTATGAATGGTAAAGCTCCACCGCATTTTTTCCGGAAGGGTATAGATATTGTCGAGGATATTGCAGAAGATCGATTCATATTTTTTTGTTTCGATGGAAGTTTACGTGCAGTATGTCAAATATCAGAAACATTTTTTCTTACATACTTCTCCTCCTCCTTAACCTTGTATTAAACTAAAGGGGCTTTGTCTCTCTTGTGCACATTGATTGTCCTTGGTAACAAGGTGCTCGTTTCTTCATAAAACTACCCTATTTGAGAATGAATGCTTCTATACTTGAAATTTTTTACTTAACATGAAAAATATGGGACCTCTCAAAAGATTTCGAAATTTTATTTAAAAGCGCCCCATTGCTGCCGAAATAAATGGAACCACACAACGAAAAGTAAAAACCAACCACTTCGAGCATAGAATTCGGGCCTGCTGAATCACTAAGCCGGTACTCTATTCATCTCGAGACGGTTGCTGGTGTGGATTGTCGCTTAAAAACACGTATCTTTTCCCCTTACTGCATTTCGCTTAGACTACCAAAACGTGTCTTCAAAAAGTACCTTAACAATGTTCAAGTTCTAAGAACGTAAAATAAATAATAAAAAGAATATCGATAAAAACTAAAACACACTTTTATGTTTTTTCAGATATCTCAAAAACCAAACAAGATATATAAAATTTGAATGTAGATTGGGGTGGTCATAAAATTGTGAGAAACTTTCCCCATTTAACCATATTTGTATCTTCAATACTAACCAAAGTTACCCATACTGACGGCTCGAAGAGATCTTGTTGTGAGAACCGTGAACTTCGATACCTCGCAGTGGATTTACAGGGATTCGGTTCTAAGGTATTAACATCTAACTTATGTACTTATTTCATGACTGAAAAACCACGTGACTATTGCCAAATATTTATAATATTATACTTACGCATTATATTGAAGCCTCAAAATATGAATGGTTTATTTAATGTAGACAATTTATTAAGGGGGTATTTATACTTTCTCCCTCACGCACGCTAATTGCCCTGAGAAGAAAATGTTCGTAATTCTTACATTCCCCAAACAACTTTGGGAATCTTTACATGAAATTTTCAACACTTATATAGGTAAACTACCTACTCGTTATTCAGAATTACGCTACGTTCTCAGTTTTTGTAATTTGGGAAGAAAATGCCTCATTTGACATTTTAAATTGGAAGAAAACTGTCGGTTTTGATTAATTAAAACTACACTTTTAGAAAAAACTGAGAATGCAGAACATTTCTGTATAAAAATCGTTTAAGTGTTCAAAATTTCTTGTAAAAGTTCCAGAAGTTGTTTAAGGTATCTAAGAATTACGAACAATTATTACTTCTCCGGGGCAATGGGGAAAACCCGCAAATTTTGAAAATGATCCTATTGAATAGTTTACTATCCAAAACAAATTCCGCAATTTTCGTTTTTTATATTTGAGACTTATTTTCGTCATAATTAAATACGAAACGTGCATCACACTTCAAACACAATGTTTGAATGACACTGTGATGTACGGGGCCTACAAATTAGGTGGGGATTTTCACATGTGCAAACCGATCCGTTAACACCCTGAGCCTCCGCTCATTCTTCGAGTCCTCCCCACTTTATCCCGGGAGACGCGTTATCACAGCATACTTAATACAGCAGTTAAAGTAATTGGCGATGTCTTTGAACTATTTTAGCTGCATTTGGTGACCTCCAACTGTAAGTGATTTACTACTGCGGCGTTTTATCAAACGGTTTGACGCCGGTATTAACTCGGCGACAAACGAAAAGAACACGTGCGTAGCCTGAGAAATTGCGCAGGCTAGGCTACGCGAGCTAGAAAATTTAGGGAGAGCTATTCTGCTGTATTATGCTGTGGCGTTATACCACGGCGCAACAGATAGGCCTCCTACGTCACAGACAGCGCGCGTTTTAGCCCTCCGAGTTATGCTGCTTTTCTAGTTCTTTTAGCACGACGAATAATCAAAATTTTTACTTGGTACGCGATACATATTCTATTTGTGCTTGATATTACAGTACTAAAAGTTATAAATTCGATTAAGCGGGTCTTCCCCATTAATGTACATGAGCGAGACATTTGGAACTTTTAAACATCATTTTAACACTTTGACGATTACAATTATGTCGGACCGATACCAGTGTTAGCACTTGCTTTCAGATGCGAAAATCGAAACACCCTTTTATTATTGCACACAGGTATTATTGCGGTATTATTATTTGTAATGCGGTATAACTAGGGTGCTAATGAACTGTGCGGCATTTTAATGTTTGTGAAATAAATTCAGCTAGGAGGATAAAGAATGAGGGTTCCAAAAATTTGTTAAGAGCCCGAGACACACAGGAATTTTGGGAACACGGTATACGTTCGCCTGTTTGTAAATATTTCAAAAACTATAAATGATATTAAGTTGTTTTTGTTTGCAAACAGTTTTTAAAATACAAATCTACTATTGCTATTTTGAAATTTGTTAAAAAATATGAAAACAATAAACGAAGGAACGTGTTATATGTGGGCGAAAAACTGCTTCTTATAGAACCTAATCAAACTTTTCTGAAAAGAAAATTTAGAATCTGGTTAATAGCAATAGTAGACTGAACCTCTAGCTTGTAAGAACACATAAAATTTTCAATTTCGGCCGAAAAACAAAAAAGTTATTAGTAAACAGCGGTACCCTTGCATTCGAAGTTTTTCGTCGTAGCTCGTGCAGCTCTCGTCTATCTTTCGACTACTGATCAAAGTCGCTCAGCTGTCAATCGATCCCGAAATAGGAAGTGCGCGCAACAAGTTCATTCTCAGTGTTAGTTTGGTCGACTAGTTCCCTGCTTATCCAGATAGATTTTGCCGTCCGCTCTAGGTCCGAACCCCTGAACCCCCCGATTCATAGTAAATTGGTGTGTCGGGCTCTTAACGTTCGTACAGAACCGCAAGTGACGACTATATCTTTCTACTAAGACAAGCATAGAAATTCTCACTTACTACTTCCGTCTTCTAAAAAAATTACGTGCCAATCCATTTCACAGATAATTACGCCTTTTATTTTTCTTAAATTAAAATATCCAAGTGCACGCTATTTCTGTTATCACTTATTATACCATTTTCCACGCACTTGTAAGTACTGACGTAAAACTGCAAGGAGTTTTAATTTGCCACGTCTTGCACTCAACGCATGTAAAGGGTACGTTGACTTAACCTCGGTCAGGGTAAAAAATTGGCCATAAACGATAGCATCTCCATAACGCAGAAAATTCATTTGAAGTGTGCATGCAGCTCGACTTCCAGCAAAAATTATTGTGAGGTCTGGAAAAATAAGCGATAAGCCGCCTGTTAGCGGAATGCCTTTCCACCATAAATTTCATTTGCAAGCCACCTGGGGAAATTTAATTAAGTATGCATCTAATCTTTTTGTTTTAGTGCCCTTGATTAGGGTGCTAGAAGGTAAAGTTTAAAAGGTCAATTAGTGTTGCTGAACTTTATAGGTCATAGTAACGGCGCAAATAAGCAATCTCAATTTATGTTTAACAAAGAATAATCAATTAATTACTAGACAAATTCATTTCGATAGAAATGAGCTGGGAAATGGGATAAAGTAGGCAGAGGAGAATATCCCCAACCTCACCTCCTAATTATAATTTCCCAAATCACTGCATATAGCCGTTATGACTAGTTTTGGCCTGATTTGTGTTGCATAGTTTGAATTTTGTGCTCCACAGTGATTTAGTGATCTAGCTAGGTGGGGCTGAAGAAATGCTCAGCCCCCACACTTTGAATAGTTGCGTTTTGGACAGTGTCGTCGTTACGGGTCGTTATGCTTATTTTGTGTTGTATATGGTTTGAGTTTTGTGCTCCGCCAATAGCCGAGTATTCAATCGTCTAATTAGGTGGAATAGTTACCTTTACTTGATGAAAATCCATAATTAACAGAACTGATAATAAAAAGACAATCTTGTCTAGATGTTCGCAATTTATTTTAAATAAAATAACAATTGTGAAAATCTAGACAAGTTTGTCTTTTTATTATCAGTTCTGTTAATTAGGTGGAGTTGGAGAAAAGCTGGACAGTGTGGCTGTTAAGTGCTACTTTTGTTCGATGTAACTTGAACTTTGTGCCGCACGATAAATAGAGCGCATAAGAAAGAAAGAAAGAAAGAAAGAAAGAAAGAAAGAAAGAAAGAAAGAAAGAAAGGAAGGAAGGAAGGAAGGAAGGAAGGAAGGAAGAAAGAAAGAAAGAAAGAAAGAAAGTAAGGAAGGAAGAAAGAAAGAAAGAATACTATACTACAACTTAATGCCATACGCAGGCATGTCGCACATCAGAGAGCACCTCGCATGCGCTTGGGAAAACCATCCATTATTTAGTAATTCAAATTTTATTTTATTTTATTTAGTTATTTATTTATTTTATAAATTTGTATGTGGGTTTATGTTATGAAGAATTCGTCCACGATGTAAAACGAATTTTTCTTCGGGAAGCCTTTTAATCTCTTTTTAAACTGTAAAAGGGTTGGTGCAACCGTAATAAATGTCGGACGGTGATTAAAGATTCTTATCCCTGAACAGAGAGGTCCCCACAATTGATTTGATATACGTATCTAGGTGGCAATATTTTCTTATTAAATCTTGTTCAATGGGAATGGTTTGGGGATGGTGTAGGTAAGTGGAGATAATAATATAGACTTTAAGACTATATCTAATTAATGGCCCTTTGCCGTTTTTCTTGAAAAATTTCCTTCTGGCCGCCAGTTCCGTTCAAGATGAAGGTTGCATTTTTCCACCCACCGCAATAACCTGTTTTTACCGCTTGAAGTGAAAGCATGAAAATTTCACTTTTATCGATGCTTCTGTGGATGTGGTATAGGGTAAAATGGGTAAATGGCCCGGGCAAATAGAAACCCATCTCGTGTCATCTATAACAAATGAAAAATTGCCGACAAGTAAGAACCGCTTCATATCGAGTAATTTTGTTGATAGTTTCACTTGACTGTGTCCTCTGCTGCTTGGCGTGAGATTTTGAGCTTTCTTAATGCTTTTATAGAGTCTTAAGGGAAAGTGGGGGAATTGTGCGCACTTAAGGAAGATCTGCTGCTGTGACCAAGCCATTACAGTTATGACGTTGAAATATATAGGAATGTAAGCCCCCAACATGGTAGTTTCATTGTGCAGAAGTACATTTGATTGACAGGTAGGTGTGGTAACATAAAAAATAAAATGCTAAAAGTCCCAAAAGCGCTCAATTCCCCAACCTTCGGGGTAATTGTGCGCAGAAGGTGGGGTATTGTGCGCTTTACATTTAAAGCTATAAATCAGCACGAATTGACATAACAAACATTTGTTCTAAACTACCAGAGTGTTTTATTCATCTAACAAAATTAACATAAACTTCTCTAAAATCAAAATAACGAAATCCAACCATTTGGATAGGTACTTATAGGTAACTACATATATCGAGCTTTGGCCGAAATTAAGAACTAAGTATTTTTGCTGTTGGCAATAATCACGATAGTTTTTAGCAGACTCGGCACGATTATAAGTTCGCGGTATCTACGAAAAACAAAAAAAAACAGCTGTACTTGCGTATTCGTATTCAATTGTGCGCACAATTACCCCAAAGCAGATCCAACATAAAAGAAAATCGCAACTCATAAACAAGTCTGACTTTGTCGAGGATTCTTACATGAAATACCACAGAACACAATGCTAATTACAGCTACGCATGAGAGATCATTGTTAAAATAAAAGTGTCAGCTTATCTCCTTAGCTGCTGGAGCCAACAAATTGTAACAATTCGTGCGTTTTGACGTCTGGGGGACCATATTCACGTAACAAGAGCGCTGCAACGCAAGTTGTTGACGGAGGTTGTTTAATACACTTGTCGACAGAGGACAGCACTTGTGTTCCAAGCTTGGCACTATTTGTGTGAGAATTAACATGCACACAATTACCCGCTGCGCACAATTCCCCCAATCTCCCTCACATGTTTTATAAGATACGTTTTGTAGTATTAGTCGATATATTAGTTTTGTCTCATTTTCTACCTTATACACAAGAGATAACTACAATGGATGAGATTACATGTAAACCGAAACTTTTGTCGCTTGTTTTCAGATGTAACATTTAACCGCAAAAAATAGTATTGGAAAATTATTATACCACATTATTTTAAGGCTTTTCTAAACTTATAAGTATGTAGTATTACTTTCTACGAAAAAAGTTATTTAATTAAAATTAAAATGTTACAAAACTTATTTTCTTTTTTAAATATTATAATTCTGAAATCTAACCTACTGATTATAGTAACATAATGATCTCTCAAAACAGACTGTTATTAAGAGAAGATGCAACAAGTCTAACGCTCAGTATAAGTAGTTAATTTAGAATCCCCACTCGATTCTAATGATGCTCTGAACTTGGCTAGAGCAGTAAATCACTGTCAGTTCTCTTTGGCTACGTCATCTACGTCAGAACGTCTTGTCTCATGTTGATCTTTTTACTCCCTGACTCCGACAAATTCCATCGCTGTCACATTACACGGTAACTCTATTGAGAGTGAACCACTGTGATTGTTAGATTCAGTGTCAAATTACTGTGTAACATTAATGAATAATAAGTTACTTACTTACTTACTACTTTATTTTCAAGTTTCTCTGCCACTGACACCCTAAGATACTATTTCCGCTTATGAACCAAAAAACATGTGTAACATTTTATGTATGTAACTTTATGTCCTTATGCAAAAAGATCTATTAAAAGTTTCAGTAGAATTATTATTTTATTTCAGTTTTTTATTCGAGTAAAGAGAATTTCTGAAATTTTCCGACGGAAATATTCCAGAAATTCTTTGTTTTGAGTGGAGTTTATTATACGGACAAATGTTGGTAAAAAAATATTGGGTACATTTTTCAACTAAAATGATGCATCGTACTTTTGAAATCGTTGTTTGTTTTTTCACTAAACACGAACTGTGGAAATAATACACTTTAGCAAAAACAATAGGTGGGTAGGTATTATCTTTCCCTTCAGCTTTGTGCGTAATCGACATTCTATCGTATCGATTTGGTATTGAGTTACCTGTTGTAAAGAAGAAGAAAACCCTCCCTAAATCTACATACGGATATCTCAAAAGGAATATTTTATAGGAATCTAAACAACTCAAAAGTATACAGCGCACGGATTTAATAGATGCCATTTTCTAAGGAAATATTTATATTTTGTGTTGGAAAAATGTCGTGGATACTTCTAGTTCTGCATTTATATTCTAGAGCGAGGCACTAGTCTCTTTGAGATTCCATAATACGAGTAGGTATGTAAAATTACATTATACTTACAATAAATAATTAAATAATTATTGTGTTTACTGGAATTTTGTTGAACATAGTTGAAAATTCAGCATCTTGCTTTGAATGTTGACTTAGATTAGCAAATGGCAAAAAAACATAATTCAAAGTTGTTTTGGACAAGAGGGCTGAGTGCCATATCAAATTAATAAGAGAAATATAACTCAAATATTGTAAATTCCCATATGTACTGTACATATTTTTCTTGTAAATATGTTGTTGAAAATAAAAGCCAATGCCCAATTGGCTCGCTGCCACGATGAATCCTTAAAGAGGGGGGAGTGTTACCGGGCCACAGAAAAAACTCCACCAATGATAGCTTGCCATTTCGTCCATCAGAAACGCATAAAAGCCGGGGCATCGAGAGTCAGAGCTCCCCAGTTCACTTGCCAACCAGCTACCGCGCTGGTCAGAACACACCGCCAATTCAGAAGACATCCACTGCCAGTTCACTCGCCGACCAGCCACCACGCTGGTGAAAACAAACAGCCAATTCACTGTCAAGCGAATTACCTTCAACATCCAGGTGAACACAGGTGTTCAGGACTCCAGCCAGGTGAATTCAGGTCAACGCGGCTGAAGAGGTATTCACAACGCCGGCTCTTCTGAGCGCCCAGAAGAAGACGAGAAGCACCAAGTCTCCAGGACAAGAGTACCGTTCCAAAAACACTCTCCTTGTGGCTTCAGCGAGTTGTTGGGATTTTTCTCGATCAACCGAGGGTGTTTTACTTCGACGTCATCACCACCAATCTCTGAGAGCAGGAAGCTTGTCACTGCGGCGCACCGACCATTTTCATAGACCGCCCCCCCCCCCCCCCCCCCGCCATATAACACTGGTAGAACCTCACTTACTCCCTAAATACAACCAATTGGCTTTAAGCAATTTATACTTGGTACCTACCTCATCAAAAATGCATTTCATTCGGGTATTGTCAGGTACGTATATTACAATAAATAACTGTTTTATATGAAAGAATATCCTCGGAAGGAATGGAACAATGTCATTTCGCGGATAAGAAAAAAATAGCGAGTTTGCGTAATTTCTAAAGTGGGTTAATTAATGTGCCAGTGAGTGAATAGAAATAAACGTATATGTGCCGACACTATGTATAAATAGTATACATATAAATTGTATTAAAATATTTGTAAAATCGAAAGCGCCCCAGATACGAGTGAGTTTCTCGTCATAATAATGATACCCACACAAATCATTCAGGTTGCGAATATTCTAATTCGCGGGTCACTGAACATTTATATCACTTTACCCTGTGATCCCGTCCTGAGGGATTTCCAATACGCATTAACATGGAAGAGGACAGCTGCATAACATTTGATATACATGTGCCACATTCAATAATGCACTTGATGTGAATTACCTATATCAAATGAGAGATTTAGAAATAGACAATGCATCATTTGTGATTAGTCTGCAATACCAATTTTAAAACTGAAATGAAAATCCCCTCGTTATTTTTAGGCGTGCGAAGAACTTCGAAATGCGCTGTAAAGAGTAATGATAGATAGCAAAAACAAATAGTTTTCCAGATAGAAAATCAATTGAAAATACAAATTCAGATAATGTAAGTACCTACCGGACAATAGCCAGCGTCAAAGTAGCGGTATAGTCGGCTTCGAGTTGGACAGCAAGAAAGTCATGACTGAATAGACTTCTTTTACTTTTACTTAATAGCCTGTTTTCCTTCATACATTCAAAGAGATTCTTCTGAGGTTGTAAGGTTGTTTTCCAGCTTTCCACCCATGTTCCAGTGCTCTTCTGCTTTTGAAAGTTTTTAATTCTCTCGCTATTTTTATTGAAGGGTTATTGACTGCTCTTTCTATATGTTAATTCCATTCTTTCCTTCTACTTTTAATAAATCTTGTTAAACTTGCCATATTACATTCCTCTCTTGTTATATTCTCGCTGGCTGTTTCGTCTTTCTATTGTCCGCACATGTCATAATATTGTTCTCAAAATCGGCTTATACACCCTGGTTTATTTTCCATTGTCAAGTATTAATTTGGCCAAATAAAAGGAGAGAAAAGTGGACAGATTCGATATTGGTCATAACACTATCAACACATGGAATCGTAAGTAACATAAGCGAATGGCAAGTATCTCTCAAAGAAACGCTTAATGACCGCAACTATGTATGATTTTTTGTGAGTTCACCACTAAACCAACTCGTTAAAATGAAATGCCCAGGGTGATACTTAGAGAAAATAAGCTCAGGAGGATTCAAGAGGACGCTAGAAAGAGGAACGTTGAGCATGAGTATGGCCAGTCAAGAAGAGCTTACCGGCACGCTTGACAGGGTGCGTGACACGACCATGCATACAGTTTAGAAAGGCAAGAAAAATTGCGGGAGACGCACTAGTAGAGAACACGATGAAACAAGAAAATAATTAAGGGGCGAAATAAGAAAGACAAAAAAGATGTAATAGATGAACCAGATTAAAGAGGTATATAACGATGCCTGGGATTTGGGTACCGAATCGCTGTCAAGAAACTTGGGCGTTATTCTCATAAAGACCGGAATTGATGTTCTTGGCATTGTAGCCTGCCACATGGATGAAAATATGCCAGCAACCGGAAGTTTCTTTGGGGGCAATGAAAAAAGTATTTCGCCAAGAATGTGGAAGTGGGCAAAGCTAGTGGTACTTGGGACGTAGGCCGCCGTCTTCTTTCAGGTTCATCTGCTTACCGTACAACGATTACTTGTCTTTTTCGAGGACGCCAAATTTTACAATGGCGCATTCTAGTCCAAAAACGGTGCTTCTGGATTCGGTCCCTAAATATGCAGCTGCATCCCTCGGTATCACTTATTGGGATACGCTGTATATTCAGGCGGGTCGGGTCGTTCTCTTATGAACGATTTCTGGAGTTGTATTTACGGTCAGGTCGGTAAGACTTAGTCGTTGATCACCCTTAAGTTCTTAGTCGCAGAAGGGTTGGGTTCTATTACTATTGCTAAACGTCGAATAACAAAACAGAAAGAAAATGAAACGGTACTCTATTAATTTAACTATCGTGTAATCAAAACTGAATATTTACGGTGACTCTGAGTTTTCGTGGGAGCACCGAACGGTGCCGACTCCGAGCCGGGTTTCGATTGGCAATTCTCGTTGCAGCACGCGAGTGCAATCACCTGGGGGAACGCCGCTAGCTTGTCCGTTGCAAATAAGTAAACGTCCTGCCTTAAGATTTCACCAAAAGCCGCCCATTACAAAGATGCGATCGAATTCCGCCGGTATCTCGTCCCATTACAGACACAAGTGCTTCACAGGATTGCCAAAACGATCTAATCTTCACAGACAGCACTTTCAATTCCCCAGTATGAACGTATTTACTTATATGTTACCAACAAGCTAGGGTACTTACTCAAAAGTTAAAGGACGGTTGCTATCAGTCGATCACACGACAAAGTCGGAACGGCCGATCAAGTACTACTAGGTCGGATGTCAGCGGCCAGCATCATCTCTGATGCTGGGAGTATTTGTTCCAGCTGAGGACCGCCAAATACTGAATTTTCTTCTGCGAAGCACCCACTTTTATAAGCGGAGAGTTGGGGGCTTCGACGGTGGTTTGACGTCGGATTCTTCTACGTCAGCTGTCATGGCGGGTGCAAATTCAGCACGAATTCTTGCCATCTCGTAAAAGTGGGAGTCAAGAGTTCCTACTTCAAATCAGTGCAGCGTGCAAAAGAGTAACTCTCGTGACGTCAGTCGCACGTGTAGCGTGTTTCATTCTTTAATCGGTGCATGCGTATACTGGCAAATTTATCCTTTTGATCGGGGCTTTCCTCAGTTTCAAGTTACCCGTAGCGGTCTCGTAAAACAATTTCGGAATGCCACTCTAAGTTCATTAGAGCTTCTAGGCATTACGTCTGTGCATTGTCACAACCGGATGCTACAGAAAAGCTACTGTTGGAGTGGTTAATTCTCGGCCGTCTCAATATAAATCCAAGTGGCTCTAGAGAGGGAAAGTCCAACATATATGTAATAAAAAATTGGAGGACAGGACTGTTATTTTGTTGGCGATGGGAGTAGAATAGATTCAGACCTATTTACTGACATATAGTAACTGTATTACAGATTGCAATAATAATCATTCTAAGCCGGTCGTCACACGTCCAGTATAATATAACCTTGAAGTAAGGAATATAAGACAACAATATTTATATCCAGAAAAACTTGTAGTTCGTCCTTTGTGAACCCAAAATCTCATTTGTCTTTTTGTTCGGCACATAAATTTGTGTGAAAAATAATATTATCTATCATATCCTCGATAAGAGGGAAAGGAGGTAGTCTACAGGACTGTTACATTGGACGCGAAAGTTTTCAGTTCTTAGAAATGGGGGAAAGGATCCAGTACCATACATGCTATCTTTCTTTAGCCATTTTCTCACTTTCTTCTTGTTTCTGTTTGGATCAAAACTATTTCGAAGATGACTCAAGGGTATTGCTTTAACTACCTATCTGAACTATCTAGATAGGTAGGTACTTCTAATTCTAAATCCTGACCTGTAACATCAGGTACTACGATGGTTTCATTCTAAGAGGAGTATCCGTGGTCACCAGTTAAAACACTATCAACATCATCTACATCGTCATCAATATCTCAACCTTTGGGTATATCAAATAGAACAGCCTGTAAGCAAAAAAACAATGCCCCTAAATTCTGAGTGCATGATGTCCATATGTAAACAAAACAACTTTGCAAACAAAATTTGAGCAAATTTTGTAATCTAACAATCTGTGTTATTTTCTAAACCACATTCAATGATTCAATGTATACATGATTTTTTACCTTAGATTTAGCACGTCCATCGAACAATTTTGCAGACACTGGAAAGTCGTACACGCCATAGGAAAAGAAAATGTAGCAACATGCCACCTGCTGGGTGTAGTTTGTACTACTACAAGAAGTATGGTAGCCATTATAATAGATCTTTTGACAGTATTTATGTAAATAGTTTGGTAATTATTAAGCATAAATAAAATGGAAATTGCAGCGAAAAGGAGCGTTTGTAACACTACCTGCTGTGTGGTGAATTGTCAAAGTAAGAAAGAAAGAGAATCCAAGCTATCCTTTCACAAATTTTAAAGAAAAAAAAGTACAACTATTATACAAATCAATTCATTCGGTGAATAAATGTAAGGCTTGGATGCTAAAATTAAATGGAAATGGTTCATAGTTTTTAGAGGAATTGACTTTTTCCTTTTTCCAGTAGCACTGAATGTCAGTAGGGCATAATAGGTACTTCAAAGTCAATAAATAATACCAGACCTAGAACAAGTACCTACACAAACACCAGAAACACAGAAATAAATAAAATTTCATTTGCTTTTTTATTAAATTGCATACACTTCATTTGTAGCTCATTTATAGTAAGTATAATACAAGAAGAGTAACGCAGCAACATGCTCACACCGTGAAGGTTTTCCAGTTTTGCAATGCATTCTTTATATGCACATCTGAACCCTCCAGAAAAAAAGAAACGTCTAGTTCATGTGGAATAATCCCGCAGACGACTGATTTTTAAACAAAGCATAAATAACACACGGAACACTATTATATCATTGGCATTTAAAACTCGTTGCCCTTCTATTATGCAACGAGAAGTAGAGCTTACCTCCAAATAATTGAACAAATAACCAATTCTTAACACGAAATCCATTTTGAGAAGAAGCTTGTAGCAAGTAAATTATGACAAGAAAAGTAAGTTGTTTACATAACATGCGACGCCCACTTATAATCAAACTAAAGAAGCAATTAAAAAAAAGTAATTTCCCAAAGTTACCAGTACTCTGGCAGACTCTGACCCAAACCTACTCAGCGGAGCTGGTGTGCGGTCCAAATAAGTAACTAAAAGCCTAGGCGCCACGTAATTTAAACAGAAATCTGCCAGAGATGTTAAACACTTAAAAGTATCTAAATTACGAAGTATAAAGAAAAGCACAAAAAAAATGAAACTACTGAAATAACTTTTTTTTTTCACTTTTCACTATTTGGTAGAAATCCATGATTAAATAAAAAATTACTTCGCGTACTACCAATAAGTATAACAAAATTATTTTATTTAACCGGTTTCAAGATCTACAAACGATCCCATCATCAGAAATGTTTAAGAAAAATTGTAAACAAATTATTATGACAGTTGACAAGGAAACTAAAATTGACAAATTATAATGATATCCATGAGATAAGATAACTAGATAACTGAATTTCAGTATTTACCTACGGGGTATAAGAAAAACACAAAGGAAAATCGAATACCTCGTAGCTTGAAGGGAAAAAACAATGAATTTAAAGAAAACCATATAGGAAGAAAAACAATAAATTCAATTGAAAAAACTTTCAAGTGAAATATCAGAACAGAAAAAACTAAATAAATAAAATATCCATGGAATCTTGACAACTGCCAACTGCTAATCTTGTAATAAATTGTGGTCAAGTCTATGTGTTCTGTCTTGACAACTGCCAACTGCTAGTACATATTGTAATAAACTAAAAAAGAGAGAAATAAGTCAATAATAGCAAGAAAAAAAAAAAAAAAAAAAAAAAAAAAAAAAAAAAAAAAAGACTCAAGGATTAAGATGTAGAGACTGTGGTTAAATAATTAATTCAAGAATCAATCATAATAACAATAATATTGATGATGATAATATCAATAACAAAACAAAAAGAAAAAATCCCATATTGCCAAATAACCTCGAAAGTCCATGGTTTATATGGGGGGGGGGGCAAATAAACTAATTGATTCTTGAATTAATTTACAAAAGTTTAAATAAACTTGACCACACAGGTGTTTATCAACTAAATTGCTTAGACTGTAACAGCATATATATCGGACAGACTGGCAGATCTATACGTATTAGGTATAACGAACATTTAAGATCATTTCGTTTGAAGAATGATCATTCAAGTTTTGCTAATCATTTCTTTGATAACAATCATCAATTCCCTCCTCCGGAGAATACTAAATTATTGTTTAATTTTGTAAAGAGTTATCAATTGGATATATTAGAGTCTATAGAAATTTATAAACATAAAAATGATAAAAATTGTAACTTACTTAATGATCAAGTCGATTTAATACAATCTAGTTTATTTAAACTTTTGTAAATTAATTCAAGAATCAATTAGTTTATCACTCCCCCCTCAATCGGAAAGAGGTAATTCCCAATTACCGACAAACACATAGTTTATACATACACTACACTAAATTAACGAAAAGTTTTTGTGTTGATTAAGGATCAACAATATTCCAGCTTTCAAGGAATGGGTGCCCTGACTTCTGTGTGACCCTTTTAACTTCTTGCTTCACACACCAGCTTCCTTCATCTATCTCGATATTATGGATAGAACGGTTCCCAAGCAATTGTGTGATCCAATCTCGCCTCACACACCGGCATTCTTATCTATCCTGCTATTGTGGATAGAACGGTTCCCAAACAATTGTGTGATCCAATCTCGCCTCACACACCGGCGTAGTATTCTATGAAACAAAAGCGGGTTTCAAGTCTTCTACATGCCATATACCAGCTGGATTTCCTCGTACATCTTGTAACTCATATGAAACAGAGCCAATCTTCCGAACCACAGTAAAGGGCCCAACATATTTAGGAGCTAGCTTTGCAGAAAAGAAATTAGCAGCATCTGATATGACTTTATTTCTTCGCCAAACGGTCTGGCCTGCGCTGTAAGTTACTTCACGTCTTCTTAAATCATAATTATGTTTACGGCGAATAGTTGCGTCGCGTAATTTGTTACGAATAACTTCAAACATCTTCACAAATCCAATTCTACGTTTCTCGACAGAGTTCTCTTCTGGTAAAAGATTCTTTGCCGCAGTCGCAGTACTCAATACCAACTATGATATTCTGACCGTCGCTCAGTTTTGTACTGAATACTGTGCCGTAGCCGAAGTTACCATGTTTGGTCGCTCTGTGTATGCTGTTTCCATATATATGCCTCCTAGCATAGGAATTGAAGTCCCACTCGGACATTTAGAGAAGGTCATGCGAGCCTTTGTGGGTAGGCCGATTCTCGTGGCCACCGATGCTAATGCTAAATCGCCTGTTTGGTTTTCTCGTGTTTTGGATGGCAGGGGATCCGCTTTTGAAGACTTCCTGATGCAACATGACTTATTCTCGTGTAACTCCCCACACCACTTCACAACATATTCCAGCTGTCACGGAGAGTCTAACATCGACATTACAGCTGCAAGTGAATATCTTGCTAGCAGAGTCACTGATTGGAACGTATCCGAAAACGTGGTGCAGAGTGACCACAGGTTGATTACTTTTAAAATAAATTTTGATAGGATCAAAGAACCATTCTTGCAGAAAAGATACCATCTGAAATCCATTAACGGGAACGAGCTTGAACGAGAGGCGGTCTGCCTGGTATCGGCAATGGAAAGGTTTACTGTGTGGGAGCCTGGAATTGAAAATCTTGAAAAAAGAGCCTCTCTCTTTAATAGGGGAGTCGGCCTAATATGTGATGAAGTGCTCAAAATAAAGATTCCCCATCTTGAACGAAATCCATGGTGGAATGCCGAACTTCAGAGGCTGCGTAGAGAAGTTAGGTATGCACGGCGTGTTTTTCAGCGCTCCAGATACGCAGACGAGAGACAAATTCTTGCCGCGAGATACTATCAGGCTAAAACAAAGTACGATAAGGCTGTAACTAAAGCTAAAAACCTATCATGGAAAAACTTTGTGGAGAAAGATCTGAAGGCAAACCCTTGGGGCTTTACTTACAAACTTGCCGCAAAGAAACTTAAGGTCAATTCTGTAATGACCACGTTGAGCTTATCCAATACTCAGCATACTTTTACAATGAAACAGACTTTGTCTGCTATACTGAACGTGTTAGCTCCTGACGATAGCCTTGACAATGAGAATAATTTTCTACTTAATATTAGAGCGATTAGTGACACCCTCAGTGGTGATCCGATTTTGGTGGATGACATCACCCTGGCTGAACTTGAGCAGGCAGTGTTTTCTCAGAATAGAAGGAAGGCCCCTGGTCCTGACTGTATTCCTGGAGTCGTCGTTCAACTAACGTTTGGTGTACTTGGGGAATATCTCCTGCGCATTCTCAACGATTGTCTTAAACAAGCTTACTTTCCCAAAGTTTGGAAGCTGGGTACTCTGATCACTATTCCGAAAAAATTTGATGCCGATCCGGCAGACCCCAAGTCCTATCGCCCCATTACACTGTTGCCAGTCTTGGGTAAAATTCTGGAAAGAGTTATCAAGATAAAAATTTTTCAATGCATTCCGGAAGCACAATTGCACAGTGACAGACAATTTGGGTTTCGATGCGGAAGATCAACGTCTGACGCCATACAGACTGTCATTGATGAAGTCCGAAACTCGTCTTTAAAATACTCCGTAGTAATATTCATTGACATAGCTGGCGCTTTCGACAACCTATGGTGGCCAAAAATATTCGTCAGGTTGGAACACTTGAAGTTCCCCCATCAGATAGTTGGTTTAATCAGGAGTTATCTTAGTGACAGAATCCTTACATTAAGGTCTTCTTATGAATCTGCCCGAAAGTGCCTTTCCAAGGGCTGTCCTCAGGGATCGGTGTTGGGCCCCCTTCTCTGGAACTTATGTATTGACGAATTACTTGAGTTACAGTTTCCAGTGGGCTGCTCCCTAACAGCCTACGCCGATGATGTGGCCCTGTCCGTTCAAGCAGATTCTAGACGTGATCTTGAGAGCAGTTCCAACCGGGCTCTGGATGTGGTGTCAGAGTGGGCTGCTGGACAGAAGTTGAAGATTTCTGCACCTAAGACGAAGTTTGTCCTGTTGAGGGGGAAGCTGAGAAGATCGCCTGTATTAAGATGGACGGTATTTCCATAAAGAGGGCCGAATCTGCCAAGTACTTGGGTGTCGTGCTTGCTGAGCGGATGTCATTCATTCAGCATGTTGCCGACGTCACCTCCAGGACCAGGAGCATTTTCCAGGCTCTATGTCGCTATGTTAGATCCAACTGGGGAAAGTTTCCGGATGCCATACGGACCGTATACCGAGGGGCCATCATTCCGATGGTCTCTTATGCCGCTTCAACTTGGGGGTCATCTGTAGTTCACAGCCACAATGCTAGACGTCTCAGAAGCATCTATGGATTCTGCTGCCGTGCCATTGCCGGTACGTATGCCTCCGTTTCCGCTGAGGCTGCGGGGGTTCTTGCTGGGGAGCCTCCGTTGGTTATGGTGATATCTGAGGTTAGGGCATACGAAGAACTGAAGAAGAAGCAGTCTTGTCAGCATCTCGGGCAGACGCTATTTCATGCCGACTGTCGTTCTAAGAATGACATCAGACGATCTCTGAGGGAGATCACGATGACGGCCTGGCAGTCTGAGTGGACTGGTTCCACAAAGGGTCGTCAGACGTTCGAGTTTTTACCGGTGGTCTCGGGAGAGGTCATCCACTTTCAATCCGAGGTCCTCCAAGTCCTTACGGGGCATGGCGGGTTCCTGTGCCATTCCTTTCGCATTGGAAAAACGGAGTCCGGTGACTGCCCTGCGTGTGGAGTCTTGGACACTCCCACGCATCGAATACTGTTGTGCGAGAGATTTGAGATTCCCAGGATGGAGCTCCGCCGGGCGCTTCCTGCCTGGCCTTTCGCCTTGGCGGATATTCTGCAACAATTGGACCGAAGTGAACTTCGGCTGCTTATGCCGTTCGCTGCCAACTTGGATCAAGTTATGAGTAACTGAAATTTGGAATGGGAGAAATCCAGAGTTTAAAATATTGGAGTTAATATTATTTATTTTATTTTTGGTTAGGGTAGATTTAAGTGTGATGTAATTTTTCTTCCAATTTTCTATTTGCAGTTAAATTGCTGATCAATATAATTATATGTATACATATATATATATATATATATATATATATACTTAAAAAAAGGATAATGGTCGTATATGTTAAATTTGAATAACTTAGGTATAAGGATATGTCGACCTGGAGTTTCATATAAATAAGTACACTCTTTTTATCAATGCCAAGCTTTCGAAATATATTTCATTTCATCATCAGGGCTCAGACTACAACAATTGAAAAGAAAAATCATTACAATGTCAAAAAAAACTACTACAAACACACTCTCTTCAAAACCAATTATGCTTACAATTGAGGTTAAAACTTAGCTGCATGCACAACATCAGACGGCCCATCCACTGGACTGCCAGAGAAATACGAAGACATCAAGGACTCACAAAAAAAAAACAATACATATATAAAATAATCAGTTGCTAACAAATACAATTTTGACAAACAAACACATGGTAAAAATTCATCGATCGACTGAACAGGAGTAGGAGAAAACAGATGCGGACGAGGCCGGCGCGCCGCCAACCCAAGCAAACAAGCAACGAAACAAACATATCAGGTAAGCAACACGAAAGGAAAAAAAAAAAAATTCGGAAAACATTAAAATAGGGACGTAGATTGACAAGGTCACACATGTCACCCATTAATTGCACATGGTCAACAAATAAGTATATATTGTACTTAAATGATCAGTATCCGTCTTTTTATTAATGGGTTTTTTTTGTTTTCTAATATGAATCATCTCCAGAATTATTCTCTTATGATAGTTATTTTCCTTTTTAATCACACGTACATCTCCATAATCAACATCATGATCAAAATTGTTTAAATGAACTGCTAGAGCACATCTTTGCAATTTCTTTGTTTTATCACTTTTATGGAGCGCCATACGCTGTTTCAGCCAGGTAGATGTTTGACCTATATAAGTTGCTGAGCAATTAGAACAAGTCAACTTGTAAACAACGCTAGACTGTAAGGCTGTAGGAGTTCTATCTTTTAACTTGCTAAAAAATGCTGAGCTAGTTTTTGCACTTGTCATTACGATTTTTAAATTTTTTTGTTTTAAAATTTGAATAATTTTCTGGGAGAGACCATGTGATACGTGATGGATGCCCTTCTGGAGGATTGCGTCCCTAAACTGAGGTTTGAGATCACTTACATCAAAAAATTTGTTGATGATTTGATACTAGTTGCTCCCCCTGATGGTATACATGAAATACTAGAGGTTTTCCACTCTTTTGACCCTCATATCAGATTCACTGTGGAGAGGGAAGTAGATTTTGGGGTTCCTTTCTTGGACACTAAAGTAATAAGAAGTGGGAACATAATTAAACTTGATTGGTATAGAAAGCCTACGGCTTCAAATAGATTCATTCATTTCCACTCTGAGCATGGTATGGGGGTCAAAATAAATTTAATTAAACAAATGAAATATCGGATCACTACTATTTGCCATGAGTCACTAATACCTAAGAACCTGCGGTTGTTGTGTGAGATACTTGCGCAGAATTCATATCCTAAACAACTTCTGAAAAAGATAGTATACAGCACTCCTCGGTTTGGGGATGCGGCTGTTATGGATGACCAACTGGCATCGCGAGATAACGTCATGTCGGATACTGATGTGGTTGGGGGGGTCACATATGCTACCCTTCCAAATATACATGGTCTCTCCCAGAAAATTATTCAAATTTTAAAACAAAAAAATTTAAAAATCGTAATGACAAGTGCAAAAACTAGCTCAGCATTTTTTAGCAAGTTAAAAGATAGAACTCCTACAGCCTTACAGTCTAGCGTTGTTTACAAGTTGACTTGTTCTAATTGCTCAGCAACTTATATAGGTCAAACATCTACCTGGCTGAAACAGCGTATGGCGCTCCATAAAAGTGATAAAACAAAGAAATTGCAAAGATGTGCTCTAGCAGTTCATTTAAACAATTTTGATCATGATGTTGATTATGGAGATGTACGTGTGATTAAAAAGGAAAATAACTATCATAAGAGAATAATTCTGGAGATGATTCATATTAGAAAACAAAAAAAACCCATTAATAAAAAGACGGATACTGATCATTTAAGTACAATATATACTTATTTGTTGACCATGTGCAATTAATGGGTGACATGTGTGACCTTGTCAATCTACGTCCCTATTTTAATGTTTTCCGAATTTTTTTTTTTTTTCCTTTCGTGTTGCTTACCTGATATGTTTGTTTCGTTGCTTGTTTGCTTGGGTTGGCGGCGCGCCGGCCTCGTCCGCATCTGTTTTCTCCTACTCCTGTTCAGTCGATCGATGAATTTTTACCATGTGTTTGTTTGTCAAAATTGTATTTGTTAGCAACTGATTATTTTATATATGTATTGTTTTTTTTTTGTGAGTCCTTGATGTCTTCGTATTTCTCTGGCAGTCCAGTGGATGGGCCGTCTGATGTTGTGCATGCAGCTAAGTTTTAACCTCAATTGTAAGCATAATTGGTTTTGAAGAGAGTGTGTTTGTAGTAGTTTTTTTTGACATTGTAATGATTTTTCTTTTCAATTGTTGTAGTCTGAGCCCTGATGATGAAATGAAATATATTTCGAAAGCTTGGCATTGATAAAAAGAGTGTACTTATTTATATGAAACTCCAGGTCGACATATCCTTATACCTAAGTTATTCAAATATATATATATATATATATACTGAAGGGAAGTAACGGTCGGCTACTTGTTGATAATTAGATGTGAACTTTAAGGGGAATTTCGACCTTGCGGAGTAGTGAAAGAAAACTCTTTACTTGCTTGCCAAGCTTTCGAAAACTAGTTTATTTTCATCTTCAGGGCTACTGTTAAATAATGAAACAAATCAACAAACAAAAATCGTCAAAATGAAAATGACTTACACAATATGTGAGTTTGAAAAAACAATGTAACAACCATCGAATGCAAAAGCAGGAATCAGAACGAAACGCACTCGTACAACACAAAACAATTAAAAGTAAAGTTCAAAAAATAAAACATGACGTTTCACAGTAGAAACAATCAGGAACCAACAATGAAATTAGAACACATGCTGTCTAGATAGTTTCCAGCTTCAAAAGTTTTTTCTGAATTCAAAATTAAACAGCTGACTCAATAAGTCAACCAACAAAACAAACTGACATATGAAGGAAACCGGAAATTCCCCAGAGACCACAGACCCACTCAAAGATAGACTGCACATTATTCATCCAGAGGACCATCGAAAAATTCATTAGGGTTGAATGTCATTAAATAAGTGTAAATATTACTCAAACCTTGAGTATCTGTTTTTTTGTTCATGGCATTGGGGCCTTCATCCCTAATATAATACATTTCCAGAAATTTACGTCTTTCATAGTTGCGTTCCTTTGCTAATATTTCTACAGAATCATAGTCTATGACGTGGTCCAGACCAACCACATGGCCAGCGAGAGCACATCTATCTGGGTAATTTCTGACGTCACTTTTGTGACCAGCGACCCTACTCTTCAGCCACTGTGAGGTCTGGCCCACGTAGGTTTTGGAACAAGATAAGCAATTCAATCTGTAGATGTAGATGTAGATCCTTAGGGACAGGTTCTTTAAGCTTACTGAACAGAGAACCAACAGAGTGTACATTCTTTTTTGCTATTTTGATATTCTCCTCCTTGAAAATGCTAATGATGCTATTGGTTAATTGGTCAATATAAGGCAGAGTGGCATAAGATGCACGAACTCCGGGATCTATTGGCAGGGCTGCTTGCGGAACTGATGGACGATTCGGGTTTCTCTGAGAAAAGAGAATTTTGCTAAGCAAGGGTGGAGGATAGGAATTCAACTTAAGCATGGTATAAAGCTGTCTTAAATTCTTTTTTACAAAACTGGCATGACTGATCTTCTCTATACGCACTCTCATCTGTCTAATAAAATTAATCTTAATATTTATCGCGTGATTAGACAGAAAACTGATGTAACGACCAGATGCTGAAGGCTTCTGGTACCAGTCGAGTATAATGGTACGATCCTCACGAATGACTCTAGTATCGAGAAAGGGAACTCCACCATTGGACTCTCTCTCGACAGTAAATTTTATATGTTCATCATAAGATGAAAACAATTGAACAATCTCGTCTATACCCTCTGGTGGTAAGGCAAGGATCAGATCATCTACGTATTTCTTGATAAAGCCCAGTTCAAAAGGGAGCAAGGGGATGCAATGGTCCAACAAGGCGTCCATGGCATATTGAGCCAAAATAGGACTTAGTTTGGACCCCATAGCACACCCCATGATCTGCCTGTAATATTGACCACGAAAACAACATATGTTGTTGCTGAGAACAAAGCTCACCAACTCTTTGACGAGACTCTTACCAATGTTCCCAGAATGAGGTTCAATGTCATTCCATCTTCCGTCTATCACCCTCAAAATCAAATCCTGAGACAAGCTTCCAAACAAATTGACTACATCTAATGACACTATGACATATCCCGGAGGGATAATTAGTCCATTGATAAATTCGGCAAACTGGAATGAGTCAGAGATATGATAGTCATTATTTGTGTCATAAGCCACAGACAACAACTCAGCCACTATACCTGCTATGTGATTCGTGGGGCCCTGAATGCCTGACACTATAGGACGGAGAGGATTGTTGTCTTTGTGGATTTTAGGGTTGCCATAGATCCTAGGGCACACAGAATTATAGATTTTATATCTTTTATCACTATCTTCCCCAAAAGCAAGCAAGTAAAGAGTTTTCTTTCACTACTCCGCAAAGTCGAAATTCCCCTTAAAGTTCACATCTATATATATATATATATATATATATATATAAATACTACATTTCAAAACCGATTTGTGTGCAATAAAATATCTTATTTACTTTGGGGGTGCGTATAGGAACCCCTCTCTAGTATTACGTTCACATGTATTACTCTTGGTCTGAATAAATGTGCCCTTTGGGGCTTTGAATTTGAATTTGAAATTTGAAATTTGGATTAGGCAAAGGGTGTACGTATCCATCTCCAGAACTTATGTATTCTCGTCCAAAATTCACAAAATGAGGGCTGTACTGGGTAGTCTCGTGTTTTGCAGTTCGAAGAGCACAACTAACTGCAGCCAAATTTTCATCCCACTTTCGATGATTGTGCTTCGCATACGATGATAACATTGTCTTCATTGTTCTGTTGGTACGTTCAGTCGGGTCTGCTTGAGGGTGATAAAGAGGAGTAAATGCAATCTTCGTTTTGTATTTATTACATAAGTTGCGAAACTCAGAGCTTCTCATCTGAGGACCATTGTCGCAGATAATCATTGCAGGAACGCCAAACACTAAAAATATGTGTTCTTCAACACAACGGGCTAACGATTTTCCATTAGCATTTCTAAGAGGACAAACATGAACATATTTTAAAAAATAATCAGTTATTACCAGACAGTAACAGTATCCTTTAGATGATCGAGGAAGTGGACCGATGAAGTCCAAACTGATTACCTCCCAAGGAAGATTAACTTCGGATCTAATACCCATAAGTCCAGCTGGAGCTTGTTGCAAGGGTTTATGTTGAGCACAAGTTTCACATTTACGAATATAATGTGCTACGTCAGCACGCATTTTCGGCCAAAAATATCGTTCGCGCAATCTCCAGTACGTCTTAAAGACTCCTAAATGACCACAGGTAGGTATATCATGATGTTGTTGCAAATACTGTTTACGTTTTTCCTTTGGAACGACGACCTTCCAAGAATCGGATGGAGAAGAAAGTTCGGGAATCTTAACAGGGAAGTACTTCAATAGCTTGCCATTTTCTATTCGCCACGATGGATATTTATGCGGTAGAAATTCTACATTCTTCAGCATCTTCAAGTACCAACGATCCTTGACGTCCACGTCGGTGGTAACGACTTCTACTACAGGAGGTTCTTCTGGAACAACGTGATCGGCACCTTTACGATGTATGATATCGAAATCAAAAGCTTGTAATCTAATAGCCCATCGAGCAAGCCTTCCTGTTGGATTCTTGAGGCGATCTAACCATAAAAGTGAGTAATGGTCGGTTATTACGGTAAAGTGAATTCCATCAAGATAATGCCTAAGTTTTTCAACGGCAAATATAACGGCTCAACACTCTCATTCAGTTGTAGAGTATGCTCTCTCTTGACGGGTAAGAGATTTTGACAGAAAACAAATAACTTTCTCGCCATCTTCGAATATCTGTGTCAACACAGCTCCAAGTCCATATGCTGACGCGTCAGTTTGCAGATAAAATCTTCGCTGGAAATCCGGACAGGTCAAAATCGGGGCAGTCACCAAATGCTTCTTAAGGGTACGAAAAGCGTTCTCGCAAGCCACAGTCCATTCAAAACGTTTGTACTTCTTAGTAAGTTCAGTCAACGGCGCAGCAACGGTTGAAAATTGCGGCACGAAGCGACGGTACCAGCTAGCAAGTCCAACAAAACTTCTGACTTGCTTCGAATTAACAGGAGAAGGTACGCGGAGAATAGCGTCAACTTTCTCAGGATCGACATGGAGACCGTGTTTGTCTACCACATAGCCGAGATATTTAAGTTGAGGACGACAGAAAGAACATTTTTCTCGGTTGATAGTTAAACCAGCGGCAGAGAGACGATCAAATACTTTTCCGAGAATCTCCAGGTGTTTTTCAAAGTCCGGGGCCACAATCACGATGTCATCCAGGTAACAAAACACGTTAGGACGAAGATCAATACCCAAAACGGATTCTATAAGCCTTTCAAAGGTAGCTGGAGCATTAGTCAATCCAAAGGGCATCCTCTTAAATTGATACAAACCGCGTCCTGGGACGGCAAATGCTGTGTATTCTCTGGAATCCTTTGCTACGGGAACTTGCCAGTAAGCGTTTCGAATATCGATGCTACTAAGGTAACGGGCATCTCTCAGACTATCTAAAATAGAAGAAATATATGGCAAGGGAAAAGCGTCTCTACGTGTTACAGCATTTAAGCGTCTGTAGTCCACAAAGAATCTTACACTTCCATCTTTCTTGGGTACAAGAAGGACGGGTGATGACCAAGGGCTAGTAGATGGTTCGATGACGGCATCAGCTAACATTTTATCGATTTCAGCATCAATTAACTTCTGTTTGGTTGGCGAAACAGGGTAGTATCGCTGCTTGATTGGTTCAGAGTTTACAACAATCTTATGTTCAACTAAGGTGGTCAGTCCTAATGAATTTTCAACAGTTTTAAATTTATTTTCTAGTAAGTTGTCCAAAGCTTGACGTTGTTCAAGATTAAGATGGGTTTCATCAGAGATGGCAGCGAGAGACGGCGATACCGAGCTAATCGCAAAACGCCACTCGTTACTTCGAATGTCGGGAATAAATTCCATTTCATTCCAAAAGTCGATACCCAAATACAAGTGTTGTTTAAGAGATGGTATTAAAAGCACTTCAAACAAACAAGCCTTCCCCTTTAATTCAATGGGCACCAACACTGCACCTAAGCTTTCACACTGCTCACCATTAGCAACTACACATGAAGCTGACTCGCGGTAAGATGGCTCCAGTCCTAAACTTTTAAGAATTTCCCATCCAAGTCCTCCTACGATTGTACGGGTGGATCCAGAATCTAACAAACCCAAAAGACTATATCCCATGATGTTCACTTCAAGGTAATCAGGCCCAGAATGTTGTAGAATATATTCCAGAATAGCCTGGTGTTTGGTTCCGGAAACTTCATTTTCAACATTGGTCGAACTGCACCAGGGTTTAGAGTTTCTACGTCGACCGCTTAGGAACTCCGATGCTCGTTTCCCGAAATAGGATTACATTTAGGACAGGTACGTATTGTATAATTAGGTTCATTACAGCGATAGCAACGACGATTTATTGGTTCATTACAGTTACGTACGTGATGACCAAACTTATTACAATTCCAACACGTAATATTTTGTTGGTTAGGTGTAACTCGGACAGCATCCAAAGTTGCAATATTAGATGGCCCATCAAGGCAGGCAACTTCAGGTTCAACAGCAGAAAGATGATACTTCGGCGGTGCTCGATAATTGTGGGCTCTAAATTTCTTCCTTTCCAATTTCAAACATTCCCGTTCCAGTTCCTCCAAAGTAGTAACTTCAGGTAAGTTCATGGTATAGAATGGCGAAAGGTTACGGGTAAGTATGTCTAATTGGACATCAGCACCCACTTTTCCGTATCGAGAAAATAACGTTGACATACATGCCGAGTACTCCACTATAGTTTCATTCGGTCCCTGAGTACGATTCAAGATTTCTTGAAATAATCTAGTATAATAATCCGGGGGTAAGTAATGTTTACGCAGTAACTCACAAAATTCTTCCCAGTCATTGCATCTGTTTTTCACTGAGCGATACCATAGCAAGGCTTTTCCTTCGAATAGATCGATTGCGGATTTAAAAAGTTCATTTCTGGATACACCTCTAGCTACACGAAGCTCTTCCACGCGCTCTAAAAAGTGTGTCACGGTGATGGATTTTACATCTCCAGAAAATTTTAAGTTCCATTTAAAAACTGGTTGTGTACGATTAACCTTGGAAGACGTGGATGCGATAGGCGAAGAAGCAGCAGCAGATTCTGCAGTCGAAGATTCAGACGATTCGGTGTCGTCAAATTCTCCATCATTTGTTGCAGCAGCTACCGTCGGAAAAGGTGGCGGTACATCAATTCCGGCAACCACGGATGATTTACGCCTAACAGATTTATGTAACTTATCGATTAAGGCCGTGATTTTACCTATCCAATGCCCTCGATGCTTCAAAGCTTTTTCATCAGAGTCTACAGGGAATCTGTCGATCATTCCCAACAAATGCGCAAGTCTAGATTGACATTTTCTATAGCGTTGATCAGATTTAGAACCAGTAAAAGAATCTATGGCTTGGGTTAAACTATAGTAACTATGATGAATTGCAACTAACTCATCTTCAAGCTTAAAAGCGTATTTCGGACAATTAATTGATTGGTTGTGACTTTTCATTGCCAAAAACGAACGTAAACTACCTCGCATTTGAGCAATATCCATATCAGTGGTATCAGCACCACGAAACTTTAATTCGTACTCTAATTCTTCTCTATTTAAATAACTCGGATGTATACGAGAATCCACATTCAAAACATGCAATATTTGAACAAAGACCTGCTTAAAAGCACGTACGTACATGGAGACAAATTAGGAATGTTTCAAAGCCATCTTAGATGGGGTAGCAGTCTGAAACGTCTTGTAGTGCAAAAAATCTGGATTTAGTTCTATAATTCAATGCCTGGCGGGGCATTTGCCCGAGGAGTAGTTGTTCGAACGGTCCAGTACCACTAATTAATACTAGATAATTACTCAAAGTAGTTGTCACTTGCTGATATCTGTCCAGAGCGCGGCAGCATATATAGCAAGCTAAATTGCATGGTTTGAGTGTGTAGGGGAGAGCACCGTACTGATGAGTCCCAGAAGGATGAAACCAGTTGGTCTGCGGTTTTCCATACACATTCAAAACATGCAATATTTGAACAAAGACCTGCTTAAAAGCACGTACGTACATGGAGACAAATTAGGATTATTTCAAAGCCATTTTAGATGGGGTAGCAGTCTGAAACGTCTTGTAGTACAAAAAATCTGGATTTAGTTCTATAATTCAATGCCTGGCGGGGTATTTGCCCGAGGAGTAGTTGTTCGAACGGTCCAGTACCACTAATTAAAATAACTTGATAAAAAGAAAAAATATGCCTCACTAAACAACTCACTGTATAATAAACACGTCAGTGCAAAAACACAACACCAAAGTATTATCAAAAGTAAGCACTAATTAAATTCAAATTTTAATTTAGAGCAAAAAACCCAAGTCGGTATAAACAAAAAAAGGCGGCCCCACGTTTAGGGTGCCAATTTGCGACGCCCACTTATAATCAAACTAAAGAAGCAATTAAAAAAAAAGTAATTTCCCAAAGTTACCAGTACTCTGGCAGACTCTGACCCAAACCTACTCAGCGGAGCTGGTGTGCGGTCCAAATAAGTAACTAAAAGCCTAGGCGCCACGTAATTTAAACAGAAATCTGCCAGAGATGTTAAACACTTTAAAGTATCTAAATTACGAAGGATAAAGAAAAGCACAAAAAAATGAAACTACTGAAATAACTGTACGGGAGCATACAATTTAATATACACAAAAATGTTCTCGTCGATATCGTACAAACTTGTAAATACAACCAATAACGTCGAAATAAAGAAAATGTGGGTATAAGTAATCGGTACCCACTCAACTATAATCAAAAATAAGTACTCAATTTAATACAACAATCTAAATTAAACGAAAGCAGAAAGAATAGGCTCTAAAAGCAAGTACCTATTCGAACTATTATACCTAATATTTTCTGTAAATATCTGCCTGCAAATAAATGATTCAAAATAATTCCCCAGGTGCACCACGGTTCACAAAGTTCATAACAAAAAAAATAATGACTGAGGTGACTGAAAAGCTAAAGACTGATTAATGTTGGTTAATTAATGACAATGACCATACGGTATTGCATCAAAAATCAAATCAATTCAGACTCAAATATAGTACGGAGAAATAAATTATAAATTCAAAACGAACAAACGTATTTTTATTACTACTATAGTGCAAAAAGTTCTAGCAAAAGAAAACGAAAACAAATAGGTAGCTTATCTTTCGGATCCACAGGTGACGGATATTTTCTGCTCGACTTCAATTATTTAAATGCTGATGAAACAAATTTAGATATTATATATACTTCCTATGATTGGTTGCTTTCAAAATCGGTACGACTGTCCACTGAATAACTGAACAATTGGACACTTGGACCCTAAAATTATTTAATAAATGTATAAAATAGAAATATTATAAATAAAGTATCACTTTACCTTTACTAAGGGACAAAATTTAAATGTAAAATACGGAATATGGCAATCGTTCAATATTCTTTGCTAATAATCCAATTAATGAGGGATTCGTCTACTTAAAATTTCAAAACTATTCAAACGAATTCCCAATAAAGTAGAATTGACCGTAATCCAACAATTTGGTATTATAATAAAATATAATATTAGCAATAGTCGCTTCTACTCCAGCAAAAGACTATCAAACGAATGAAAATTGAATTTTATATCTCGCAAAACGCTACTGCTGAGAATCTATGCTCAATATAAGAAATGAAAGAAGAAAATATAAGTAAAAATTGTTTTGCTCTCGTACAGATCTTTCTTGAAAAGATGAATAAAATGCGGTGAACTTGAAATCTAATAATAATGACAAAAATGTTAATAATGACAACCCAAAACGTCACAAACATACTTTTCTTCGCCGCCATAATTGAAACGATTACAGCGCCTCTATAATAGTTCATTTTTTTCCCTATTGTTCAACATGACAAGGAACCGATAACCGAATGAAGAGTTTCAGGTTCCAGGTAAAAGTAATGTCACTAAATAATAGATGTCGGTAGCGTGTAAGCATCAGAAATGTCCACTGGAAGAGACAACATGCAGTTTGAAGAATATTATAAAGAATTACACTTACGCAATTTACATTTAAGTTAGTTTCATGTCAAATTTATTCTACCTTATTATCTTTCTTAATTACAAGAACATAAATCCAAAAATGGAAGGTTCGTATTTCTCGTTTTCTATTTCACGAATACATTTTATAGAGCTGAATCTACTACCGAAATGCAGTATAAATTGCAGCGCAGTATCTCAACCCGACCTTTGGGAAGCCAACACGAAAACCAAAGTTCCAGATCTAGCCATGGTGTATGACATTCGGTAGGTAAGATTGCAGTTTTAATATAAATTTACTAAACAGGAAACAGGGAAATTTGGGATAAATAGTGGTGAAGTATAAACAAGAAGTATATTCGGAATTCTATATTTCGCCTAAGTGCTTACAGTAAGAGGTTTTAGCAGACATGTGTTTATATAAAAAGGTAGGTATGTAGGTACCCATATGATTTTAAACACAAAAGGTAGACCTTTTAAAGATTGATAGGTATATTGTATTTCTAAATACTTCATAATAATATTATTTGGTCAACAACATAAAATAATAACAATGCACGACATTTATAATCTATTAATACTTAAGCCAATCACTCTCTACCGGATTCCGCATTCCAGTATGTTAGTTAAACACTATGAATTTGGCAAGGCAAAAGAACAGTTAGGCGTTAAAAGACCAACGTTACTTTCTGACATGATGTACACTTTTCGACTGACCATAGATAACTTCCTTTCTCTTATCTGCGGCTTTATACCGTTTTTGAGATTCTGAAACAAAATCACAGTTGAAGTTATGAAAAAATAAATATTTATTTGCATATTTTAATAACGTTATTAGTTGGGTGCTATTTTCATTTGTATTTTTTAATGAATGAATCCTGGCAAAGCGTCAACGGGGCCTAAACGTTGATTATTTACAAAAAAAAAATCAAAAAACATATCAAAATGCAAACACCAATATGTCTCAACTGAAATATTTTTATTTATCAATTTATTAAGTTTCTTGTGTTGCTAAGTTATAAGTACACTAACCTCTAAAATTGTCCCTGGTTCACTAAGAACGTAATATATTGCATAAAGTGGCACCCATGCCATGGAGGACAAGCTGAGGATGCATCCTAGAATATCAGCCCAAACTGGGTAGTTATAATCGTCTCCATATGTTAGACGTTTGAACTGCAGACACTGACTTACGAAAATAACCTGAAGCAATATGACAATAACATTATTTACTCTACCCAAAAGTGCCACATCTGAATTACATAACTGCAACTGAAGTGAAACCTACCAGCATCACAGTTGGAGCGCAATATTTCCAACTGAATCCCCAAAATCTGCTAGGACGACTTCCCACCATTTTTTCGACACAATCGTTCAGCTTTTCTACACCAAATATCCAAGAGAAAGCTACTGTTTGGAAGAAACAAACCCATAACAGTGACATTCCACTCGCTGAATAGTAGTCCATCAGTTGAAAAATGTACATACCGCCCTGGAATTAAAGAAAAGTGCATAAATATAGTTTATTGAATAAATGTTTAAAGGACTAACGACCAAAGTCTTTCGGCCCGACATAAAATATTAGGTATATTTTAAGATATAAATATGCCACAAGTGACCAGCAAACGTATTCACATACTAACAAGTGTTAGGGATGGTAGCATTTACCCATACTTTACAGTGAACCGACGACTGCCTGACCTGATCGCATTGAACAAAAATAACGGAACAAATGCAATAAAAAACGCAGTCCACCACGCTAGCGATGCGTTTATTTAGCCTGGTGCTCGATTCTTCTGACCTAGTACCTAGTTTCATTAAATTTCTCAATGAGAGCGTTTAAAATTTCCTGAGAGGTTTAACTCTCACGGGCATGTAAATACGGGAACATGGAAACAGAGAATAAAAGAAAGGAGTGTAATACACTTGCTGAATATAACGACTTGCTCAATGAACTCTTTTATTCAGAGTAACTCAGCTATGACAGCCATTCATCCTAGAAGTGCTCTGTTATTGTCTGCGATTTTAAATTTTAAACGTATAACATTCTCTGAAAGCACTGTCGACGATAACGATTGTAAATAATGAATAGTGGACTGTATATCTTTTATGTATTTATTTGGATAACTGAAGTAAACTTAACAATAACACTACTGCATCTACTCACGTTGCAAACGAGACTCGCTGCATCTGCATAACCAAAAACACAACAACAACAAGAAGGTGGGGGTGCAACCTTCACCCTTTACAGGCAACATTACCAACCTAACCTGTCAGGACATGCAGGCAACTCTATCCAGAGCGGACAGCTCTATGAAATCTAAACATACCGCCCGCCTTGAAATGAGGCACTCAACTTATTTCAAACATAGTTGATAAAAAGAAAATACAAATATAACTTAAATCGAAACACCTAAATATACTAAAATGTAAACTAAGACACACACACAATATTGTTTTATAAATAGTGTCTTGATTAATATAGCTACACCTTTAGTCAAGTGGAAGAGCACATATTCGATTTACTGCGCGTTTTGTTTCGCCACTACGCACCTTGACACTGACAACACGCACAACACCGTCTTCGCCAGGATGTAGTGCAGTTACGCGCCCAAGATGCCAATTCATTGGAGGTGCTTGGTCATCCTTCAAAAGCACTAAAGATCCAATCTTTAAGAGATTATGACACTCTTGTTTCCATTTAGTCCTCATCTGAAGCTCGGACAGATACTCCTTGTGCCACCTCTTCCAATAATGTTGGGCAACATATTGCTGTTTTTGGTGTCGGTCGAGTCGATTTTCCGGAATCATGGTAACGTTAACCTCCGGCAGACCCGTCAGTGACTTTCCGATCAATAAATGTGCCGGGGTTAAGGCAGTGAGATCGTTTGGATCAGAGGAAAGTGGGCATAATGAACGAGAGTTGAGGATAGCCTCTATTTGGGACAGGATGGTAGAGTATTCCTCAAAAGTTAATTTAGTCTTCTTAATTATTCTGGCAATATGAAATTTCGCAGACTTAACACCTGCTTCCCAAATACCACCAAACGTCGGCGAACGAGCGGGAATGAAGTGCCACTGAATGTGGTCAGTACTCAAGCACGTGGAAATCTTATCAGATTCATCCCCCAAAAACGTATAAATTTTTGACAATTCGTTATTCGCGCCTCTAAAATTTGAACCATTATCGGAATATATATTAGCTGGCTTACCTCTCCTGCTGACAAACCGACTTAAAGTGGCCAAGAAAGCCTTGGTGGTCAGATCCGAAACCAGTTCTAAATGCACAGCTTTAGTGGCCATACAGATAAATAAACAAATATAAGCCTTTACTATTCTTGGACCTCTGGTTACGCGATCCTTTAGTAATACTGGCCCAGCAAAATCGACGCCTACATTTTGGAAAGGTGAAGAGTTGACCAGCCGAACACGAGGTAACTCTCCCATTAAGTAATCAAGATGCTTTGGCTTCGCTTTAAAGCAGGTTACACAACGTCCGACTATCCTTTTACATAAGCGTCTGCCATTTAGAGGCCAAAACCGTTCCCTAAGAGAACAAAGTAGCGCCAGAACTCCACAATGGCCTAACCTCTTATGTTCATTTTCTACAATTAAGTTTGTTAATGTGTGTTGAGAAGGCAGAATTACTTGATGTTTGTGATCAAAAGGCACATCGGATTTAGATATTCTTCCGCCAACTCGAATTAAATTATTATGCAAAAAGGGATTTAATGATAAAATGTGACTGGTCTTTCTCAGTGGTTTCTTATTTTTTAGTTCTGAATACCCCTGGGGAAAACTTTCAATTTGAACCAATTTAATTAGCATATTTAATGAATTTGACATTTCTGCAGAAGTTAAGACTCCCGATATCCTTTTATTTTTATTATTAGATTTTGAATTGTATATAAATCTTTGAACATATGCCAATACTCGTTGCACCCTAATCAAAGACGAAAATTTATTGATTATATTCAGTATGTCATTGTTAACAGTCGCAACGTTATTGACAAATTTTTGTTCCGGTATGTCACAGCCTACATTAAATTCTTGTAAACCCCAAGTTTCACTATCGTAATTAAACCAATCAGGACCATTCCACCATAATTTTGAACTACTTAGTTCATTTGGTTCGCACCCGCGTGACAATAAGTCAGCAGGATTATCATTTGACTTAACATGATTCCATTCATTTATTTGGGTACTACTCTGAATTTCACCCACTCTGTTAGCTACAAACGTAGTCCACTTACTTGGAGGTCCTCTTATCCACGCTAAAGTTATTGTGGAATCAGTCCAGAAATACTTATTATTAAAGGTAATTCCTAAGGCATCTATACATTTCTTGGCTAAACTTGCAAGTAAAACAGCTCCGCATAACTCTAATCGGGGCAGGCTTATTTGCTTTAGAGGTGCTACTCTTGATTTAGCACACAACAAGCTCGAACTAATTTGGCCATTTGACTGAATACACCGAATGTAAATACAGGCCCCATATGCCTTTTCTGATGCATCCGAAAACCCGTGTAACTCCACAGCTCTATATTCTGGCAAGAAAACTTGACGCGGTATATGTAACTGATTTATATTTTTTAAATTGCAATAATATTTTGACCATCTGTCTCTTAAATGAGGTGGTACTTCTTCGTCCCAGGATAATTTTATCCTCCAAAGTTCTTGAATCAGTAATTTAGCTGTACTTATAATGGGCCCTAATAATCCCAGGGGGTCAAATATTTGACATATTAATGATAGAATTGAACGTTTTGTTACTGATCCTTTTAAGTCTACATTGTTTACAGAATACTGAATAGTATCCAAAGCTGCATTCCAATAAATACCAAGTAATTTATTATGTTCGTCAGAGCCTATGTGAAGAACACCTACGTCTAGATTATTATTAAATTGAATTTTATTTAAAAGTTCTTCAGCGTTACTCAACCACTTTCTCAAGTCAAAACCGGCGCTAGATAAAATGTTTGAAACGTCTTTTTGAATTTGTAGCAGTTCGTCTTTAGTGTCGGCTCCTGTTATCAAATCATCAACATAAAAATCATTATCAATTACTTTACTTGCAGTTGGATAGTTTGATTTATTTTCAATTGCTAATTGTAAGAGACATCGTACTGCCAAATACGGGGCTGATGCAAATCCATACGTTACCGTGTTTAATTGGTAACACTTTAAGGCGGAAACATATTAGAGCGACGCGACGCGACGTGAAAATTTCGCGGGTGTTCATATTTAACCGACGCGACGCTACGCTAAACTACGCAACGAGAGGTGACGGTGTGCATCATTTTTGTTGCTAGCTCATTTGAATTTGTTCGTGCGTGTAGCCATCATGGAAACCTCGTCCTCTGAAGAGTTCGAAGACGAAATTGAAGAATGCGCTACTTACTGAGTTATATTCTGCACTGATTTGATTTTTACCTGTTGTGTTAAGTTCCTTGCTAATTTCTTCCCACGCTTCAAGCCTCATTTGCTGATTTCTATAGTGCTTTGATTTTGAATTATATATAGGTACTGATAATTCCTGACGTTTTCTATTAATAAAGTTTCGTCCATTGTTATGTCCGCGTGTTTTGCGTTCACACTTGTCTGATGCAATGCGATGCCACGATACGCGATGCTACAAAAATCTGAGAGGAAGGGATGTCGACAACGTCGTATCGCGTCGCGTGGCATGGCATCACGTTGCATCAGACAAGTGTGCACGGCGGGAGAGAATATCAACGTTTTCTTATGGAATAGATTTTGATCAGATCTCGGTCACGTCGCGTGGTGTAGCGTCGCGTCGCTCTAATATGTTTCCGCCTTTATTGGGTCGTTTGGATTGGCTCGCCAAAATATTTTTTGATACTTCCGTTGATGCTCATTTATCAAGATCTGACGATACATTTTACTGATGTCAGCTGTTATAATATAGTTATATTTCCTAAACCTGATTAAGATTGAAAATATATCATTTTGTAAGGATGGCCCTGTAAATTGCACATCGTTTAAGGACAAGCCGCTAACTGTTTTTGAAGAAGCATCAAAAACTATTCTGCATTTCGTAGTTAAACTAGATGCCTTTAATACTGGATGATGAGGTAAATAATAGCCAACTGATTTATCACTGGCTCCTTCATCATCTGGAATTTCAGACATGTGTCCTAATTCCATATATTCATTCATAAATAGCACGTACTGATTTCTTAAACTCGGATCCTTACCCAATTTACGTTCAATCCCTCGAAACCTGTTTAGTGCCATTTCTCTAGAACTCCCCAATTTATTTAATGTCCCTTTAAACGGAATGTTTACAATAAATCTCCCAGTAGGATCTCGTACTGTGGTATTTAAAAAATGTGATTCACAGTATTTTCCACTTTCTGAAAACCATGGCCCATCTGCCTTAATTTCTTCAATTTGCCAGAATTTTTGAACGGTGCTGTTCAAGGAGTTGTCTAAATTCATGCTAAAACAGCTTACAGATGCATTGTTGTTTGCCGAAGGCCAGAGACCGCCGGCAACTACCCAACCAAATTGTGTTTGGCGTACTACGGGCATTTCTGAACCTAAGTTTACTGTTTTGGGTCCTAATACTGCCCAAGAAACATGGGCTCCTAACAAAATGTCAATGTCTCCCGAAATATTAAATTTTGGATCAGCTAAATATAAATTAGTAGGAAGTTTTAATTCATCTTTGTTAAATGTTGCCGTCGGTAATTTATTTGTGATCTCCGGGAGCACTAAACATGAAATATCTACCTGATATTCACTGAATGGAGATTGTACCTGTACATACACTTGTTTATTCATATTAACTAAAGATTGTGCTATACCCCAACTAGCATGACTGACTTTATTAATCGGCAATTTTAATTTTTTGCAAACCCGTTCAGAAATAAAGTTACTTTGAGCACCTCCATCTAGGAGCGCTCTGAACGTGCCAATTTGATTATTAGGTCCTTTAATTATCACGAGTGCAGTGGCTAATAAAACTTGAGACGCCACTGGTGGAATTCCCCAACTGTGGTTGTTTGTTGAAACATCTTGCTCCGGGCTATTATTTGCAATTCTATTTATCTGTGCCGTAGAAATATTAGGGTCGCCTATAGACGTTCCAGGTAAGTTTTCCTTCCCGGAATTATTAAACCCTTCTAAGTGCAATAAAGAATTGTGGGGTTTATTGCATTTTACACATCTTCTGGCCTTGCACTTCCAATAAGGATGCCGATTATTTAAACAATTTAGGCACAGTTTAATTTAAATTTAAAAATAATTTACAATTATAGATAGGATGATTCTCGCCACAGTGATGACACCTTACTTCACTGCTTGTGAATGATTGTGTTGATTGTTTTTTGCTGAACACTTGCGACTTATTTGAATCACCTTTAACCCTTTCTATTTTTTCTAGCATATCGCATTTACCTTTTAAAAATGCAGACATATCTGCCATGTCGGCTAATTCCTTTTTACCCTTATAGGACTCCCAATCTCTACGAGTGACAGAATCAAACTTTTTGCGCAATATGAAAATGATAAAACGATCCAAAGCATCTGTATTTTCACCTAGGGTTTTGAGAGCTCTCAAATGTTTTATTGTGCTGTCGTACAAATTTCTTAATGCTTGATGCGATTCTTTATGGAGAACTGGATGATCTATTATTGCACCAATATGATTATCAATTATAAGCTCCTTGTTTTCGAATCTGTCCACCAAGAGTTGCCAAGCAGTTTTATAATTATCAGCAGAAGTTTCAATAGATTTTATTAATTGCAAAACGTCGTTACTTAACGATGATTTTAAATAAATAAACTTCTCAATATATGAAAGCGACTCATTCGAATCTACCAAAGCTTTAAACGAATCTCTAAATTCCAGCCAATTTTCATATGTACCATCGAATGTTATTAACTTTATTGTAGGCAACTTAACCGACCTTTTAATATTTGAAGTTGAATTTGGACTAGCTACACTGTTAATAGAAGATGCATCGTGGTCATTTTGATTAGCTACAACGCGTTTTGAATATGAATCTAGAATCACATTTGCATCTCCGATTAAGGTAAAATATAAATTTTCAAATTCATTTCGCTCGTTTGCCTCAGCTTTGGTGCCTTCAAGTTGTTCAATGGAAGCTTGAATTTCATCGAAGTCGTTTAAAGTTGGTATAGTACTTTCCAACCTAATATTTAACTGGGCAATAATTCTTTCATTTACATCTTCAGCTACAATACTATTAAGAAAGGTATGAAATCTTGTTAATTTACCCTTAACGGTTCCTCGTTTCAATTTTAAATTATCCATTCTTTGATTTAAATTGTTTAAGTAGATACAAAAAATAATACAAATAGCATAGGTATTAAATAAAACTTGAGACGCCACTGGTGGAATTCCCCAACTGTGGTTGTTTGTTGAAACATCTTGCTCCGGGCTATTATTTGCAATTCTATTTATCTGTGCCGTAGAAATATTAGGGTCGCCTATAGACGTTCCAGGTAAGTTTTCCTTCCCGGAATTATTAAACCCTTCTAAGTGCAATAAAGAATTGTGGGGTTTATTGCATTTTACACATCTTCTGGCCTTGCACTTCCAATAAGGATGCCGATTATTTAAACAATTTAGGCACAGTTTAATGGCCTTTATTGCCGATATTCTGTCTGCTATATTTAAATTTAAAAATAATTTACAATTATAGATAGGATGATTCTCGAAGGACCAATGTCGACGATAACGATTGTAAATAATGAATAGTGGACTGTATATCTTTTATGTATTTATTTGGATAACTGAAGTAAACTTAACAATAACACTACTGCATCTACTCACGTTACAAAGGAGACTCGCTGCATCTGCATAACCAAAAACACAACAACAACAAGAAGGTGGGGGTGCAACCTTCACCCTTTACAGGCAACATTACCAACCTAACCTGTCAGGACATGCAGGCAACTCTATCCAGAGCGGACAGCTCTATGAAATCTAAACAGCACACCTGCTGTGTCGTGAACTGAAGCATGCTTTCAAACACGTTAAAGGTTAATCAGTGAGGCGACATCACTTTTTAACATAATTGGGGCAATTTATAATTCTTTTGGATCAAAATTCAGTACCCGCCTTTTTATCATTAAAAACATACAATATTCAGTTTGCCGGATATTCGGCAGAATAACTCCTAGGATAGTCTGTCGATTATCTAAATGCCAGCGAGTGGGATTGATAACCATCGCTCGCTTCGTTCACTCCGCTTGACCACAACCTGAAAAGGGTGATTCGTAAGGCAGATCTTAATGTTTGGAAAACACGGAATCACCGCAAAGACGTGCATACAAGCATACGAGATTTGAACCGAGGCCCAGTCAACTAGTATAGTAAGCAATCACGATAGCCATACCCAAGGAGCATTTAGAGGCACATTATGGGCTATGGATCGACATTGCGTCGACACACGATCTCGGACACGACACATTTCGATGGCACAGTGTCGACACAGTGCCCACATTAAATAGTAAATGCGCCCAAAGTGGTGACGAAAATGTGTTCTAGTTAGTTCTAGTTAGACACCAAAACAGGGTCTAACTTACGCCTTCTTTGTGCCCGACATGGTCACATTTCTGTGCCTAAATTATTACTAAATAGAATAATAATGGGCACATGTATATCTCTTAGAGCTTATAACGATGGAAACAAGTATAAATAAGAAGTGACTGTATTATTACACATAATACATATATAAGTATAACCTAAAGTGTAGTTTACATTGCATGTTTTCTCATATGTGTTTCCATATGAGTGATTTTTCAGTAAGCATTAATTTGGTAACTCGGACAGTATGATTTCTCGAAACAGATTATTCACAAGTAAAAACAGAGAAATATTCGGTTTTTCAGAACAATCAAAAACTGACTGGAAAATCGCTCATATGGAAACACATAATGAGAATACATATATACCGAGTGACAAACTTTCATGTGCACTTGGCTAATTACGTTTTTGGAGATTCCTGCTCCTCATGTATAGTTACAATGGGGTAAAGGTAGCAATCGAAAGACTATTTTTTTCTGCTTACGAGGATATCAAAAACTCTACAACTTTCCAATTTATTAAAGCGTTACAAGCAAAAATTACTTTAATAATTTTCAAACTAAAACATAAATTTATCAGATTATCCATGGCAACGTAATTCATTCTAATTTTTGCTTTTTTATCTTTCTTTTGGGCACTTTTTTCTGTTTTCTACGTTTTTGTTTGATGTAAATGTCTGTTCTCATTCCTCAGTAATTTTATCGGGAGCAGCTGCTTTTCTCGTCTTTTCTGGTCTTTGATTTCTCGGTCAGTTTAACAATCGTATATCTATTTTTCGTAATAATACACTCACTCATGTTCTATGGGATTCAGGTCAGGATTGCAGACTTGTCAGTTCATATGCTCTTCATTCAGATACTCATTCGTAATTCCTGCCCGGTGCGGGCGGGCGTTATCATCCATAAAAATGATCGCATGATCTCCCAGAATGACGTTCGTGCACCTTCCTGCAGTCATACTATGTACCTTCATTAACCACCACTAACTCCGTACGAGCATCACTGCTTACACCAGACCATAAGAGAGCCCGCTCGGTATCTGGTTCTTTCAACGATATTGCACTGGGCAAATCGTTCCTCTTGCGTTCTGGAAAACTCACCCACGACCATCTGGAGATCTGAAACAGAATCTTTCTCGAGATTGCGACATTCTAGTGTTCATGATCTCGAGCGAAAGGTAGTCGAGCTCTAGGGTGCTCTACCAACAGCTGTAGACCCAGTGCAGATCTTCTTAACATCAAAGCAGCCTCCACTATCTGTCGTCGAACTGTCCACCTGTTTACATGCGCATTCCTCATTTCTGCTAGCCATTTTGCTGCCTCAACGGAAATCAGAAGTCTATCACGCAATATTGTCGAGACCAAAAATCGATCGATACATTCAGATGTCGCTCTTCTTCAGCATGATCCCAATCTCCTTATACATATAGGCAACAATTTAATTGAAACATTGAATGGCTCTTTGAACTGCTAAACGAGATACGCCTAGAACTTGAGCCGCATAATATTGGCTCCGGCCGCCATCAACTGTCTTGCTACACCATTGGGAATAAGGCCATTTTCCTAAATCAAAACTAATGCAAACTGATCACTTGATTCAATTCCAATGCGGGAACGTGTTGATATAGAGCTAAACATCAAGCTGATACTGAAGATAGCATCGTCTTGTGGAACATAGATAGACAATTTTGGCTTACAAAGAAATTGATCTCCAAAAAAAAAATAATTTAATATTCATTCATATTATCTTAATTTCTCTTTCTTTTCTTGCTCTCTTCACCTTTTTCATGCATTTCACGCCTCTTCCATCCTCGTTCAGCCATACCGCTCTTCCTCCCATTTTTCCCCTCGTGTGTATGCATTTTCGTTGTATGTGTTCGAGGGTCTCCTCTTCCTCTCCGCACATTCTGTACTTCCTCTCTCCCACCCTCATCCAGTATCTTCTCGCGTTTTCCTCGTTTCCACATCTAAACCTAGCTATCATTTTTGTCTGCCATTCTCTCCGTCTTCCCTCAAATTCCCTGGCAACTCCTGTGTCCTCATCTCCTTATATTTTGGATTGTACCTTACATTATCCAATTTTCCTCTCTGTTCTTGTGTTTGCAAGTTTTTGTCCCTGCTGACCATCTCCGTCGCTATAGGGCCTGGGTCGTCTCTCCTTCTCTCTACCTCCTCTGGTGCGTATCCATTTCTTTCACAATATTTCCTTCTTTTCGCCTCCCACTTTGACCCGCTGTTTCTTTTTATTTCTTTCCAGCACTCCTCTACCAATTTGTTCTCCGTTCCCCGTATACATTTTTCCTCGTATTTCATTGCTCTTTTTCCTACTTCTATCCTCAACTTTTCCCTCTTGGTCTCCTCCAGCACAATAGAACCTGGTGTCTGTCTCTCTAGTCCCAACACCCATACCTCCTGTACACTTTTCAGTTTTACCTGTTCTCTCCATCCCTAATATCTCTGCTCCATACAGTGTCATCGGTTTGATTAGGCTGTCGAACATCATTGTTCTTCTCGCGAAGTCGTATCCGAATCTTCTTTCCCCAATGCTCCATATTTGTGCCATTGCTTTAGTTGCTTTTTTTGCTGTTTCCCTTATGTGTGCCTCCTCTCCATTGTTTCTTTGAAACCGGAAACCCAAATATTTAAATTCTTATACCTCTTCTCCCTGCTCCCTCCCACACCCAGTTTTCCGTCTTAGTTAGGCCCCCTCCACTTCTGAATGACCTTTGACTTCTCTATACTTAGTCTCAGCCCCTTCCTGCGCAAATACTTTTCCAGCGTGTTCATCATCTTTTTCAGTTGTCAGCAGCACAATGTGGACCGTAAATGTGTCGATAAAAACGAGCAGTACATTTTTTGTAACCTGACTACAAGAAATTGGAGTAAAGAGTTACCTGTTGTTGGTCCGAAAGTCAATCTGAATGTATTGTATACTGTACCAAAAAAACTTAAATTTTATAAAAAAAATGAGATGGAAAATAGTAATGGATTGAATTTTTTGCACTTGAGTACCTATATTTTTTAATACACCTACTTACACACAGTGGATGGATCAAGAACTTTGACGTAAATTCACTATGAATTCTTAATAAGTTAACCCCACACGCCAAAAGACAGTGACACAGTAATTAAACTCGACACGTGTTTCGCTGACAACGTCAGCATCTTCAGGAGTAGAAGATAATCTAAATTCTAAACTTAAATTACGTTGCTAAAAATATCCAACCCCCACTCACCCACCCTCCACTACTGAAGTGAAAAGGATCGATAAACCTATAGGGTTTCTCAGAACTAATTTGAACTAAGAGCAATAAAATTGTATTCTTAAGTGAAAGGGATCAATAACCTATAGGGTTTCTTAAAACTATTAGAGCAATAAAATTAGAGTCTGAAGGGTAAATATTTATGGCTAGACTTAATCTATCTACCTGATAAATCTATACAGGGTTGAGTTCGGAATCGGACCATAGTTACTGTTAAGACAACTACGTTTATTTTTTTTTTATTTATTTTTTTTTTGTCTTAACAGTAACTATGGTCCGATTCCGAACTCAACCCTGTATAGATTTATCAGGTAGATAGATTAAGTCTAGCCAAAAATATTTACCCTTCAGACCCTAATTTTATTGCTCTAATAGTTTTAAGAAACCCTACAGGTTATTGATCCCTTTCACTTAAGAATACAATTTTATTGCTCTTAGTTCAAATTAGTTCTGAGAAACCCTATAGGTTTATCGATCCTTTTCACTTCAGTAGTGGAGGGTGGGTGAGTGGGGGTTGGATATTTTTAGCAACGTAATTTAAGTTTAGAATTTAGATTATCTTCTACTCCTGAAGATGCTGACGTTGTCAGCGAAACACGTGTCGAGTTTAATTACTGTGTCACTGTCTTTTGGCGTGTGGGGTTAACTTATTAAGAATTCATAGTACACCTACTGAATTAATTTTTTTGCAACATTTTTCCATTTCATATATTTTTGCTATTTAATTTTGTATCTTTACTGTTAATTATTTTCGCTATTGTCTCACACCAACTGAGCCGTATTGCCTTCTGGCAAGTTAAGAGAATGATGGAGCCATACTCTAACTTCACAGATATACGTGGTCATCGGGAATACTGTCGGAATATTTTTAGACTAATTAGGTCATCAGTGAGCTATTTCACTCAGTTTCGAAAAGTCTCGCCTCGATTTCAATCTTCTTGCTACTGCTAGTTCCAAAAGTTCGATTCCGTATTTAAATTACACCTTGTAATGTAAGACTAAATCACTTTAAGTTTAAATTTCAAATTTAAACTTTACTTTTTAGGACTGGCGAATGGAGTGATCTCCTCACACTCGTAATATTGGCAGGCAACTTTTTACAAAACATCTAATCTTTATCAAGCAAAGATAAAAACACCTCTTCCTATCACCCGCTTAATTTACATCTATGCATTTGAATTATAGTTAAACTTATGCTGAAAATATTTTACAATTTCGCAATACTATGCAGAAAAGTCAGAAATGGTTTCCCCAGCTGCGAACAAATCAGGTTGAAGACATTTTTTATTTGATAAAGGGGTGTTGCAGGTATTACTATTGTTGCGGAACTGAATTAACGGAAACCAAAAAAGAGCAAATCTTATTTTAAAAATATACGCTTTATTGGATTGCCCGTGTTGCACAACTTTGATACGTTTCGGATTCTTCACGTTACTTTGTAAAACCAATTCAAATTAAGGCACAGCTTATGAGCAGAGGACAAAATGTAATTGAACTATAATAATACTGTAGCTTTCTTACCTTGGAGACCATCGGAATACCCAAAAGAAACATTATGAAACACACGGCTGCGGTTAATTTCGTTCTATGTGGTCTAAGTGCTTGCGACCAGTTGTCCACAATTCCCGTAATCAGTGACTCCACGAGGCAGAATTCGCTATTTATGCCAAGAATCTAAGTGGAAGACAAGACAAAAATTAACAAATTGATCTTATATTTCCACTGAATAGAATGTACTTACGACAAGCATGAAGAAGAAGCAAGCTGCCCAGAATGGTGCTCCAGGCAGTTTCAGTACGACTTGTGGGTAAGTCAGGAACACTAATCCAGGGCCGGATTTAACGACATTTTCTACTGAGGCATTTTGTTCGAAAGCTAAGTGCCCCAAAATTGAAAATGTAACGACGCCAGCCAGGACGGACGTTAAGGTATTAACGATGCAAGTTATTAGTGCATCCCTTGAAAAAAATATATTAAAAATTTAATGGTTTAAAAGTACATTAAAAATTGCATGCATTTTTAGACACACAGTTTCAGTGACTGTCTCTTAAAGCAGTGATCAAAAAATTTCAGCCGTAGCCCAAAATACGGAATGTTGTGAATTTATTTCTATTCAGAGAGGAATACTTGGAATTTAACATATTTTATAGTGGTGCACGACATACCTAACTTTAGACTTAATTCTATAATTCAATGCCAGGCGGCGAGATATTTACCCAATGAGTAATAAATTGCTCGAACGGTCTGATAACACTCAACAATTTTTAAATCTTATTTTATTGCCTTGCTATTAAAAATATTGGTCCAGGAATTTTAGGTCTAAAACAGCCATAACCTTGAGAAAATTTTAGTATGACTAAATTGACACAGTTGTTCTATTTGATGAGCTTAACAATATCACCTATAAGCTCCCAAATTCCACGAAATTCAAAAATGCAATCTGCGTTTGGGACGCTATTGGTGACCATTTATGGATATTTTTAGAAAAATCGAAAAGCCCGAAAATACTAATACATACTATTTCAGTTATTCAGGCATGCCTCAAGGATCTATTTTGGGACCTCTGTTGTTTACTGTGTGCACCTCATTTTTTATCAAATTCAAATCTTTAAAGCATTGTGATTATCATTTGTATGCCGATGACACACAATTATATTATTCGTTTCTTGAGTCTGAAATTCAACAAGCTAATGATAATTTAAATTCCGACTTGAATTCCATTAGTTTTTGTTAGTGACTTTCAAATGTAAATTTCTACCCTTGCGTTACGCAAATAATACGCTTGCTGCCTACACTGGATGTACTCTAAATGATAGCCTATAGTAACCTCTTTCCTTTGTATGAGGGTTATGGAGTCCGTAACCGCTTGCTCGTAACAAAAATTCCAGTGTTGATCGGCACATATCCATCGTTGCAGGAATTCAAGGAAGCGCACACGGGAAGTTAGTGGACTCTGGATATATTGTTAAGCAAATCAAATAGAACAACTGTACCAATTTTCAGCCATATTAAAATTTTCTTTAGTAGGCTACGGGGGCTTTACGAAGTTTCAAATGTCTCGTTCTTGCAAGTTGGTCATCACTGAGAACTAGGTGTTCGACTACACAAACATCTTTCGGAGTTTCTACCTGAAATTTTGCACACTTAAACTTCCTGTTGTGCAGATATACGCTATGTTCTCTGTTTCTTGCAATTTTATAAAAAAATCATCTTTTGGAGTTTACTCCTTAAGAATCGATTTTCTTTTGCAACGCACTGGCCGAATTTCAAACAGCTAGCAATGGTTCCGTTGGTTATACAGCTGTGTTCATACTGGTTAATAAACTTGCACAACACGGGATTGCACCCCAGGTGCTGCGACGTATATCCGTATATCCCAGACTGGTTGCACTAAAGTGCTGCGACGTAAAATCCAGAAAATCCATTTGTTTACTTCTATAATTCAATACCTGGATGAGTATTTGCGCTAGGAGCAATTGTTCGAACGGCGCAGTAACACTCAAGAGGGTAAATTTATTCCCATCGGGTATAGAATGTAGCAACATATAAAGCCTTATTCCTTCGAACCAGCACAGCTAGGAGTGTATGACGTCATACAGGCTCTCTTTAACTCCAATGCGGACGCATCTACTTACTTGCTCGACTTGTTCTTCATGACCTAGGCTTTATCCGTTTTCAAGTCCTTCACGAATGTAAATTTTAACTTTATTAGCATTTTTGTAATAATTCTTCCAAACTGTTAACTAAGGTTGTCATCCGCGAAATGTCGTTTATCCATCCCTTTGTGTACCTCTGTTTCCTCTATATTCCACTGAATTTGTACGTACGACAAACCATCGTAAGCTAATTTATTGTTAAGGGGGAAGCAACAAAAAATAAGTGTGCATGCCACGGAAACGACTATCACACTAAAAGTTTTAATAGTATGTTATGTAACGATCATGGAAAGTGACAAATTTCATACGAGCGTGAAATCACCCGAGTTTATAGGAAATACACTTTCCATCGAGTTATGTACACTATTTTTCCCACGGCCCCTTAAGAAGACAAATTTAGTCTTAAAACACTAATTTTGTTTTTAATGATTTGTTGTCTATGTTAACCGATGTCAAAATTTTCAAGTAGCCCACTAACTTACCATGAGCATAATATTCTAATAATTCCGACCGGCTCATGAATGACACGTTGGATTGTTCTCTTGCCCGCAAAATCATAAATGACCAGTGCAGCCATTAAAATGTGACAGAACAGTAAACGTCAAAATCTCAAAGCTACCTACAAAATTTGAATGAACCTGTGCGATTTTCAAATATTATAGCCCAGTTGCGAGTTTAGCGCTTTCCTAGGGAGTCGTGGGAAAAAGTATCTTCAATAAGCCGATGCATATTTCGGAATAAAACATTTTTCTCTAGTGACCATTTACTTCACATATTAGTTTTCTAATGGTTCAAAATTGGAAGTGCACGGCAATACATCGTTAAAAATAGATTAAGTTTTTATATGGAGAAAGTTTAAAATGCATAAAACGATAATTATTGTTCGCACTCTAAATAAATTTAGTTTTATTAATAGTGGAGGATAATGAACTGGTGAACTTGATTTCTATTTTGAATTCAGACGTAATATTTGTCACCACCATCATAATATGCCTGCGCACTATTTTTGTTTTTGTTGCCAAATATCAAAAATATACAGAAAACTCACAATAATTTTAGAACAAAGTGGTACTGACCACAGGGAACTATATGTGTGATCATAATATTCTACAAACATCTTTTGCCAAAAATGTCAAATAATAAATTATACACGATTGGACAGTTGTACAAAATTGAAATTGGCATCGCAGGGAAATTAACAAGCTGAGTGATTTGATTCCAATGTCCAGAACTAGAAATAAAAATCACCTCATCTTCATTTATTTACTTTATTTACTGTGTCACTGTTTTAGCATGTGAGGTAAATTTATAAAGAATTCGTGCACACAGTAGTTGGATCGAGAACTTTGACATAAATTCACTATTAATTCTTTATAAGTTAACCCCACAAGCCAAAAGACAGTGACACAGTAATTAAACTCGACACGTGTTTCGCTGACAACGTAGTTGTGAAATACAAAATTCCATCCCCGTTATTTTTCAATCAATTTTCTGTTCTACGTTTTTTTTTTCAAATATTCAAAAATAAGTCCCAGAACGTGATTTGAAAATATTTGTTGTTTTGCTTGCTGCATTTTTCAACGTGATAGCAGTAAAGCGACAACTGATATAATATCAGGCGAGTTTACTAGGTACCTACTCGCCGGCGAGTAAAGTTGGTCCAACTTCAACTTTGCTCGCTTAGCTTTTGGTGAGGATGAGTGTACTCGTCTCCTTTATTATATTGGGCTAGTTCACTTGCCTAATGTAATTGGCGCTTTTACACATTATAATTTATGGTTTCAAACCAAAAGTATGAATCGTTTCATAAGAGAACGGGCAATTGCATCACGTAAACATTGGTGTTTTCTATTTAACAAAAATTATTTTCCTCTTGAATACAGCCCATATAAAATAAAGTATCCAACTCTCGAATTATGGCTGGATAATAAACTATCATAATATTAAGTACATTCAAAGCTATTTAACGTCCCGAGCGAAAACAGTTAGTTTGAAATCGCTGAACAGTTAATTAGACAATAATGTGAAGAGGAAAATTTTTCACGTGGCCTAAAGACCAGAGAGTCCGATGCCAAGAAAAACATGAAAAAATAGTCGTTTTGGATGACCGACAAAACATAATGTCTTACAGACACACTGAACCCTAAACCGACTTATAAATATCCAAAATGTGTGAAATCGCCTATTTTGCGATTATAACCGCTTCGTTCTAAATTAACTGACTATTTGGAAATGACATCTTGATGAACTCAGCTGCGAACTCTTTTTCAAATATAATTATTCAATTTCACTTATGTATAGTTTTTCTTTAATTACACTTTGTTTTCTATTTAAATATTTACGCAATACTTCAAGCAATTCATATGAAGTTGTCTTAACAGAGAAACAGAGAAACGGCGAATCTGTAGACTAGACAAGAATAAATGGGCGCCCAAAAATCTATTTTATGGTTATACCATAAAAGAGGTAATTGGATGACGTCCAAGTGGATCAGACAAGTGTAGCGACTGCCATGCATACAGTAGAAGAAAAGGTGAGTAGTATTTGTCCGAGCTTAATGGCAAGAGAAGGCAAGTGCGAGAGGGGAATCGGGCCGATTTTCCATATTTCGCGCGTAGGAAATGCGGCGCGCTTATCGCGTTGCAATTTTCTTCAAACTGTTTCTTAAACCTTCAGGATGCTCACGAAATCCTTCAAATTGCAATTACATAATTACTTTTCATTCCGCTTTGCGATTTTCGAGATGTTGTCTTTTTGGTGTAGTTGAATTTTCACCTGTCGAGGCACTATGCTCATTTTTAGAATTTGGGCAAACTTCCGGCGGCAAAGTTATAGAGAAAGGATTGAATTTTATTTTACACAGAGATTCAATTCATTATCTCGCATAGAAAAAAAGTTATGGCGATTTAAACACGATAATCGTTCTGAGCGCGCAACTCTTGAAGTCAGCAGCGTGCGATAACGAAACGGTTACAGCATCAATTTTTAGGGTACTGTACATGTGTGCAGACGTATTTGGTTTTATTTTATAAGTATTCGCTGTGTGATGAAATATCAAAATGGGACGAAAATGCGTGGGCCCTTATTGTGTTTTGGGTTATGCAACGTGCAAGGAGAAGGTTGCCACTGACAAGAGTTACGTGCTCAGAACGATTATCGTGTTCAAATCGCCACAACTTTTTTTCATAATACCCTTTGCAAAATATCTGTCAGGTATCATCTTGGTATAAAACATTAAATGGGGGTGGGGGCCAAGTGAAGGCTCATTCGAAAGAGCTCTTGATTCTGAACATGACCACCAAGTTTCATAATATTCCATCAACTGAATTCAAAATGGCGATGGATTCAATATTTCAGAAAAAGATCACGTTTTAATGGGAACGGTGCTAACGCAAAAATTGAATGGAAGTATGGGTCAAGGCCCTTACTCCCATTTAATTTTCTATTTCAACATGTCACTCGGTCGACTCATCTGTCAAATATTTTAAAACATGAAGTGTCGTAGAGAGATTCCAAGACAGTTCCCAAAATTTGGTTGTTCTATGCCACACCGTTCAAAAGATTTGAGAAGGTCAGTAAGGGGAAGATTTTTTATGAGGACAGTATACGCAGGAGGATCCAAGTTGCCACCAGAACGGGTAGAGGCTGTATAGGCTAAATGGCTTGGCTAGCAGATAACAGGGTTATCTTGCGATGGGTGAAATGCCATAAAGGAAATTAAGGCAACTAGAAGACGAACCTCTTAGCGAAGAGATGAGCCACAGTCTCTCTAACAGAGCCTGAACCCACTTGTTGTTTGGAAAATCAGGCCGCTAAATCGGAACCTCATAAAGCTATAGTAAGACAAAAGCATACATTTTACTGGCGGTAGACTGGAACTTCCAGCCTGAGACAGTCACGGATGTTGGCGAAACATACAGCAAGGGAACTGAAGAACTAATACGACTTTGCAAAACCAGCTGAGATCGACTATTTACGAAAGACTGTCTAGTGTCTAGTGAAACATCTCGCCACTATTGAAGAGAAGGAGATTCATGTGAATAGAAGAGAACTAAATTTCTCGTCGGCATATAAACTATGTTTACACCAAACATAATAGCAGATGCGCCCGATGGTCTTCCTCTACTTCTGCAGGCTTCTTCTCTTGGTCGCCATTCTGTAATTTTCTTTGTCCATCGCCCGTCCGCCATCCTTGCCACATGTCCGGTACAATTACATTTCAAGTGTAAAGTGTCCTCAACGGTATCTCGTACCCCAGTCCCCTGTCTGATGGTTTCATTCGAAACCCGATTTCTAAATCTTGCCTATAATTTCGTCTCTTACTAAGGTGAAAAGTAGTAAAGCTATATCGAAAAGACCTAGGTTCAACCCCGCGAAAGACAGAATACTTTTATGTTTACATACCTTTGAGGCCATATTAAACCGTATGGCTCGCATTGCCATACAAGTATTACAACTAAGTAAAAGAAAAAATCTACTTGCTTATTGTTTAGTAATGGGCACATAACTATTTCTGGATAGTTAGTGGCTGATAAAAAATAAATAATATTTCTAAAATGATCTAAATTCTCAAACTTCATTGTATACTCAAACTTTTTATCGTATTCAACAAAAACCAATATAATATGGTCCCAAAGCTTTACCCGCGAACCCCAAAAACACTGTATGGAAACTTACTTGCAACAGTTGTGATGGAATTTATTGTAGGAGCCTAAGGCGGGTAGCGCTCCACATCCGATACTATATGCGAAAAAGATCTGCGTCGCACCCTCCATCCAAGGACCGGGCGTTAATAATTCCCCCCAGCGGGGTGTTATATAATATAGGAGGCCGTCGGTAGCTCCGCTCAGCGTCACAGCGCGTCCCATCAGGATTACAAGCACAACGTAAGGAAAGAGGGCCGTGAACCATATTACCTAAAAAAAAGTTTATGATGTGACTGTAACGTTATCCAAGTTGTTGTCGTCTCGTATCTCCGTTAACTTTTTAACTTAAAAGCCTCTGTAAGACATAAGAGAAGAGCAACGAAGATTTTCCCCACGAAACGATGATTTTCTGTGTTAGGTACAGTAAAAACCAGTATTTCATAAAAAATTGAAATACAAGGCAACCTAACTTTTAAAAAAATTTGTACTAATTAATAATAAACAATAAATTAATAAACAGTCTGGTAAAAGGCAACCCCATATTATTATATAAATTGATGAGACATTTTAAAACTAAGAGAAGGTGAGCATACATTTTTGTTTTAGGCAATGTGATGGGTATCATTGGGAGAATTAGACAAATTTCAAGTATAATGTACCGGGTGTCCAAATAAGAAAGTATGCCGGCCATATCTAAGGAACCGTTCATGGTACAGCTATGGGAAAGAAAATATCATAATAAAAGTGGCCAAGAGAAATCCCTGGAAATTATTTTCAAGTTTCTATCTTTGCTGCTAGAGGGCGTAATAGTCATAGTCGACAAAAGAAACATAGTTTTTTCTCAAATATACCCAGATAAAGTAGATCAAAAATACGAATATTGCAATCTTGAATATATTTTGTATAATTTTGGTTTACCACTTCTTGCTCTAACTCACCAAATAACAGCGGAGGGGGAAGGGGCGCATCTGGTTGTGGAGATGCTTGTAACTTCGGTTTGATTTAACCGAATTTAGCAAACTTAGTCTCGTTGAAAAGAGCTATCTTCCTTTAATCAGATACTTTTATAATTTAAGTCATTTTTGTTTTGAAGTGATCGCTAGAGGGCGTCGTTTGAAAGATTAGCAAACTTTTCAGATTTTCTTGAAAATTTTAAATGGAACGGTATAATAATTATAAATTAGTTAAAAAGAGGACAAAATAACGAAAGAAACAGTGAAAACCGCACATTGGTATCTTTTCTCTAACCGGAGATATGGACAAAATAGTTTTAGGGGCGAGAGGACGGGTTAATTACTAACCTTTATACATGCCACCGAATATAAGACATTTTGAAAATATCATAATCATTAAAATTATATGTTGCTTCTTTGTGGCCGTTTTAAATGTGGAAATGACCATTTTTTAAACCAAAAACCTATGTTTTAGGTATTAAAATATACTCTTGTAAATTGCAATATTTATTATGAATTCTTAAGAAGATAACCTCACACGCCAAAAGACAATGACACAGTCATTAAATTCGACACATATTTCGCTGACGAAGTCACCGTCCTCAGGGGTGTGCTGTGTAACTGTCTTTTGGCGTGTGAGGTTAGCTTATTAAGAATTATTCATAGTGAATTTACGCCAAAGTTACTGATCTAACCACTGTGGGCGCAGTATATTTATAAAACAAGTTGGCGTTGAAACGAAAAGATTCAGCATAATGTCAAGTGTTTGATATCTACAAATATCTGAAATTTTCGGAAGATGGGAGACTTTCTCCAAACTATAGTAAAAGCTGTTTTATCATATTTGTATAATTTTTATATTGGCATCAAAGCATACACAAGTTTATTACTACTACATAATAATTGAAAATGTTGAACCGGATGTTACCAACAATTTTTGCCCCCATCCTCCCAATCCTAACACTAATTTGTTTATAGCTCCGGTTAGAAAAAAGATATCAATGCACGGTTTTCACTATTCCTTTCATCATTCTATCCTCTTTTTAAGTAGGTTAAAATTATTATATTATTCCATTTACAATTTTCAAGAAATTTTGAAAAGTTTGCTGGCCTTTCAAACGGCGCCCCCTAGCGATCACTACAGAACTAAAAGAACATAGCTCATAAAAGCATATAATTAACCGAAGAGAGCTCTTTTCAACGAGACCAAGATTGCCAAATTCTGTTGAACCAAACCGAAGTTACAAGCATCTTCACAATCAATCGTTCCCCTTCCCCCTCCGCTACTATTTGATGAGCTAGAGCAAGAAATGGTAAACCAAAATTATACAAAATATATTCAAGATTGCAGTATTCGTATTTTTGATCTACTTTATCTGGGTATATTTTAGAGAAAACCATGTTTCTTTTGTCGACTATGACTATTACGCCCTCTAGCAGCAAACTTAGAAACTTGAAAATAATTTCCAGCTATTTCTCTTGGCCCCTTTTATTATTATTTTTTCTTTCCCATAGCTGTACCATGGACGGTTCCTTAGATATGGCCGGCATCCTTTCTTATTTGGACACCCGGTACATCAACCTCTCAGTAGGGGCTTTTACATAATTTTGAACATCTCAAGTGAACCATATACTGTCGCCCAGTGGAAGAGTTCAAACCAGGAACTGTTGTCTTTGTAGGGGAACGATGATTGCCACATGAGAGAGACAGAAAGTTAGCACAGATGTGCAATATTTCGAGCACAATTACTATTTTGGACGATCATCTGAGAATGACAAAGGTCTCTACCAACTGCAAGCAAAGAATGCTTGTGCATTTTTAGAGTTGTCGCGAAAGTGTCTTTAGAATAATTCCTTGAGACCACCCTTGTACATCTTAAAATCACCGGCTCTATTTGGGACAGGTGTGTCGATATGCAAAGCAAATCTGACCAGAACCGTTATTGCAAAACATATCCATGGACGATGGAAGATTTGATTCTAAGATATGGCATTGCCTTCTGATTTCTAATAGCTTTTATTATGAGACAGTCTAGAAACGGAAAATGAGTATTACACTGTGTTATAGAGAAAATGCCTTCGCAAACAGCGGAGCAGAAAATTAATCGATGATGTGCGGTTGTTACAAAGTAATCATTTGAAGTCACTGAAACTTCTTCTTCTTCTTCTTCTTCTTCTTCTTCTTCTATAATCACCCACTGCTGGATGTAGACCCCTTCCTTACTTTTCAAAATTTGTTGGATTTAGGCCATCCAGATACCAATCCTTTCCGGCTGTTTCTTTGATGTCAGCAAGTCATATCCCATGAGGTCTGACAACGCTTCTCTTCCTTTACTAGGATTTCCACTTCAAAATTCTGTTTGGTTTCTGTCTGGCCACTTGACCAATTCACTTCCACTTCAAATTGGCTACTATATGCATTATGTCCACCACAATCGTTTTTCTTCGAATTTCCTCATCGCGTTCTCTATCTCTGAGGCTAATACCCAGCATTCTTCGTTCCATTGCTCTTTGAGTTCGTTGTAAGCGATATAAGATTTTCTTTATAAGGGCCATCGTCTTCAGCCTATGTATTTATAGATGATTCGTATAAACTCATCTCCAAGTTAAGGGGAACGTCTTTATTTCTTAAAATTAATGTTAGTTTATAGGAGGCAGCACAACTCAATTCAGTCCTTCCCCGTACCTCTGCATTCTAATTTTCTACTGTTTTGATTACTAGATCTCTGTCGTGAATAATAATTTCACTTGTTATACTCAGAACTTTAGTTTTTTAACACCATCCAGTGCCAACGTAAATAGTTTTGGTGGAATTACATCCCTTTGGCGAATTAATCTTTCTATGCTAATTTTGTCTCTTGTTAGTTCTCTCTCTATCTTTAGTCATTGTGGCGTGGCCATATACATAATGTACGTATTATGCATTTCAAGAGTATAGAGCATCGTGAGTGTAATTTGGCTTTGTTTAGAAATTTAATGATTGCCCACATCTCTAAGAAGTCAAAAGTTTTTCTGCGATCCGCAAAGGCCAAATGCATATGAATATTGCATTCAGAGGATTTTTCGATAAAGTGGCGTATGGTTTGGATATGATTTACTGCGAAAAGTTCCTTGGAGAACCCTACCTGCTTGACTGGTTGGCATAAATCAAGTTTTGCCGTTAAGAGATTTGTCAAGATTTTTGTTAGTATGTAGTTTGTATATATGTGATAATAAACTAAAAGGGCGGTAATTGTCTAAATGTTCATTATCATTTTCTAAGCATTTATTAAAGAGAATTCTAATTGCTTCCAACAATTCTCTTCCACCTTATTTCAGCATTTCAGCATTTCGCTGGTAATTTGATCTTCTCCTAGAGTAGTTTTCTTTTCCATTTGTTGTAAAGCAGCTGTTGTTATCTCAGAGCGTTTAACTTTTGGGATTCCGTCGAAGCCAACATTTAAAATCAGTCTGTTTTCCGTCTTGAGTTTTTGTAGCGTGGAAGTAAACAGCATTCTACAAAACCCTTTCGCAGCTTCAACAATTTGTACTTTAACCCTTGCAAATAAGCCCTCTTTACCTTATATTTTGGTGAGTTTTATTCTTCCTGCTAGATATTATTTGATTTTAAGACCTTCCAGTTTTTGTTGCTTTCTGTTGCTTCCCAAATTAATTTATACTGATATGTACGGCTTCTCTTGCATTGTTTTAACATCCATGCATTAAGGGTAATGCATAATATTAACTTTCCCAATCGCCAATTCTGTTTTAGGCAGTTTCGATCGAAACCGATTGCAGATTGCAAACATTTTCATCAACATCATCATCAAGTTCTCAGTCCGAAGACTGGTTGAACGTGTACCTACATCCTTTTCTATCCTGAGCTAACCTACGCATTTCACTAAAAGTAGAACATCCTACATCCCCAACTATTTGTGAGCCGTAGTCTAATCTTGGCTTACTCCTACCTCTTTTTATCCCCATCTCCAACCCTAGTAGGTCGCGAACTATTTCTTCGTGTCTCAGAAGGTGTCCTACTATCCTATCCCTCCTATCCTTTATTGCTTTCCATACTTTTCGATTTTCCCCAACTCTTTTTAATACCTCCCTATTGCTAACCTTATCTATCCACGGTATCTTCATCATGCGCCTATAGCACCACATTTCAGACGCTTCTATTCTTTTTCGATCCGCTTCTACTATTGCTCAAGTTTCGCACACATATAATGCCGTTCTCCATATATTCATCTTTAAGTGTCTCTTCCGAGTTTCTGCAATAACCGTTTCCGGGCATACCAGTCGTTTCTTTTTCATTAAACGCAACTCGGCCCTGGATTATTCTTTGTTTTATATCTCCAGTGCTCATACCATCGCGAGTTATTTGACTTCCTAAATAGCATAAATCCGCGACTTCCTCTATCTTCTCATTTCCCATTTGCATTTTAGTTTTAGTTATATTTTTACGCCCTCTAACCAAAATTCTGGTTTTCTTGGTCTCCATGCCGTATCCCTCTATCAAGACTGCTTCCATTTCGTTCAAAGCTATTTCTAATTCGTCTTTGCTGGATACTAGCACTGCTATATCATCCGCGAATCTCAGCATGCCAATATAGACGCTCTTTTACATCTTGACCTGCATATTTAAAATTTTCTGCCTGCAAGCCGTCTACTCCTCGTGCTTTATTGTTTTTTAAACTTCTTAATGCTATAGGAGAGCCTAGGTTATTCCACTCTAACTGATTTCCTTTTCTAATATGTTTCCTAGTTCTTGTCCCGCATATAAGCTTCCCAAATATTCCTTCCACCTATCTGCCTTTCTCTCTCTTCCGATAAGGATGTCACCTGCCTCGGTTTCTGATGTTCTTGCTGCTAGATACAATTCCTCTGAAATTTCCCTTAATTATTTTATACGCTTCGTCAGTTTTTCCTACTTCGAACTTATCTTCCAGTTCTTTGAATTTATTATCAATCCACTGTTCTTTCATTTTCCTACATTTCCGAATAATTTCCCACTTAACCGCCTTATACCTTTGTTTGCCTCCTTCACCTAGCCTATTTCTATATTTCCGCCTCTTATCTATTAGAGTCACAATATCCTTTATTATCCAGGGTTTTCTACTTTCATTTTGTTTATGACCCAAAATATCTCTAGCTGCAGAATCTAAACTATTTTTAATGCGGTTCCGTTCTGCTTCTACGTCCCCAACACCTACGCCCCTTCTTCGCACCCTTTAATACTTCGTTCGGCTTTTTAGGTCTTCTATAGTTTTGTTTTTCCAAAATCCTAAATTTAAGATTAGTCTTAGTCTTGCAAACATGCGAAGAATTTTTTTCATTTTAACTTGTTTATATGGCACTCAATGGTACAAAATAAAATCAGAAATTAGGGATGAAATAGGTCATTGTATAATTACGGGCGTTATGGGTTAGGTATATTTTTTTACTTGGTAAAAGTACAGCTGGAATATATCACCTCCTTACCACGTTTCCTAATTAGTTGCTACCAAATAAAGAAAAGGATCTCAAAATCTTTCAATTAATTACTTATACAGGGTGGTCACTTTTACAATGTACACCATTGGAATCTTCTAAACCCGAAGAGATTCAGAGTTGGTCAAATGGTAAGAAAGGTGCACATTTTCATGCTCTTTAAGGATCTGAAAAGAAATTCTGGATAGCTCTCGTTGTTCCTGAAATATCCTGAAAAAATTGAAATATTGCGTTTTCTTATTTCTTCCATATATTATTTATTACTCAAGCGAATGTGATGACCTTTGGCAGGTTTACATAAGTGGGTATGGGCTTTCCACTGGATGTTTCAAAATTTGTCTAAGCCTACTACATCTTCAAGTTTTCATGGTCAACTTTTGAATTTCTTATGGGCGCCATATTGGATTTTCATAAGGTTGGATAGAGAAAAAAAATACAATTTCAACGATGTATCGCACATGGGTCATCTAACTTTCTGGAACACTAATTTCACTCCTTATCTACAAAATCTAGTTGCCATGATTATGAAAACTCAAAGATGTAGTAGGCTTAGACAAATTTTGAAACATCCAGTGGATAGCCCATACCTACTTATGTAAACCTGCCGAAGGGCATTACATTTGCTCAAGTAATACATAATATATGGAAGAAATAAGAAAATACAATGCTTCAATTCTTTTCAGGATATTTCAGGAACAACGAGAGCTATCCAGAATTTCTTTTCAGATCCTTAAAGGGCATGGAAAATGTGCACGTTTTCTGTAATTTGACCAACTCTGAATCTCTTCTGGTTTAGAAGACTCCAATGGTGTACATTGTAAAAGTGACCACCCTGTATATTTTTTGCGAAATATGGGATGAATCCGTTCCTGCCTTGCTACGTTGTCGCAAAAAATTATGGTCTGCTTTACGTATGGAATGCTACAAGAAGAGGTGTGGGCGAGTCGAATACCCTTAAGGGTTAAAGGATGTAAAGCAAAGGGCAAAACAGTTGCTACAAATTTCAAGGTAGGTAAACAAATATTAAATTTCGGAAAATGTAGAACTGACCTACTTAATTATATTTCTTACCTTCCCACTTTGGTGAAGACCTTTCCTTATAATTAAATAAACTATGATCCACCCGGCAACCAGGCATCCAAATAGTTCCCATTGCATTCCGCCCATTGTTTCTATGCCATCAGTTATGCCGAGTACCTTTCGACTGAAAAGTAACCCAAAAAAATTAAAATAGTATCTCAGAAATTTGACCATCTTGCATGTGTGACATAATATTAAAGAAAAATATCTCGCAACTCACACCCAAAACGGAGTATAGCTCTGGGGGCAGAGATTAAACAGGAAATCTTTCAGAGAGTTTCTTGGAGAAGACTCGTTCTTGTAAATAAAATTATGTACAGATCTCGCTTAGTTGGAGTGTAATAAAAAGTAAATCTACAAAAGTCGTGAATTTTTCCTCGGCATTGGTCACGTTTAGAACGTTTACATTACTTATCAAAATTGCGTTAATTCCATAAATAATAAATGAATGACAAATGTTTACAACAATATTTAATACTGATTATGATTATTAAGTAAAGAAAACAACTTATTTTGTTTGCCAGTATTCCTTTATTAAGAGTTCTTGTGATTTTGTTTGATAATAAATGAAGTAAAAATAAATAATTACTTTTCTATATTTTCTTTTCATTTATTCGGCACGCGCTAACGGGCACGAAGTCAGGTAGCTGGTACCAACAGCTCTATTAAGTATAGTCAAAAGTTGTTTGTATTATCCGAAACTTCTACTAACACTCAACATTATACATGCAATTTGATAGTATAAAGAGAAGATCGGTAGGTAGCTATTTTGGTTTTTGAAAAATCCGGACAAAACTGAAAATGACAAACGGTTATTTTATTTTATTATTTGTTGATGTTTTAAAATGGAATTTTAAACCAAGTTATTGCTGCAAAATATCCATTTTTCTTATTGACGTGTTACAATGCAGTTTATCTAAGCTTTCCAATAGTTTACTTTTTCTTACGATCATATTGATTCTGCCTAAATTCAAGGGCGCGCTTTTAAATCCTTTTCGGCCATATACCACAATGTATACGTTAATTTGTATTAATATTAGTAGGTGAAAATGGGCAGTTCCGGATGAACCACAGCAACTCAACCTTGAACTTGGCATTGAACAGGTCACGGCCTGGGAGCATTGAGCATTTCATGGTACAGAACATTTTACACGACCTGTTTACTAGAAAGTTCTAAATTTTTACACTTGCGCGCGAGAAATTACATCAATGCTAATATTCATATAACTCAAAAACTATTATCAGTTATATCTATGGACATCTCACAAGAAAAGGTTGCAAATTTTCTCAAATATTCGACGAGAAAATAAAATACATGTTGTTTGGTTTGAAAAAGTTATTACTTATTATTATTATAGCGAGTTCATTACAGAATTATTGCCGTTTCTCGCATCTCATTCTCCACATTTTTCTGTCGTTCCAGTCTTCCTCTTCGAGACCTCTATCCCGCATTGCCCTCTCTATCTCTTCCTTCCATTCTATTCTGGGCCTGCCTCTCTTCCTTTGCTGAAGCGGTCTCCACTCGAATGCTTTTCTTCCCCCATATGTCTCATGTGACAATACCATTTCTTTCCTCGTACTTCATCCAATATATTGTCCTTCACCTTCATCCTCTGTCCAACAGTCTCGTTTCTTATAGTTGAATACGAGATATTCTCTCTTATAATCGTTCTCCCTTTTCCCCAGTGGCGGCTCGTGACTTTAGAACTTGGCAGTGCTCTGGAATGAAATCACCGCTCAGGGGTTGGGGGGGTGTGGCGGTTTCTCCCCGTATTTTTTATGAAGTGCTTTAGAAGCCATTTTAAAACAAGAAATTTCACTCACCGCAATATTTGACGAAAATCCCAAATCCAAAAGGTTAAACTTTCGCACATAACTTTTACCGCGACCTTTCGAAAAGTATTTGACAATTCGCTCAGGCTTAGGACGTCCATTTCGTTTTATTTCAAGTTTTTCGTCAAAAGTCTATATTATATATTTAGATACAATATTCACTTTTAACTGAATGAAGTAAGTATTGCAACACAATAATAATATTGAATAATGCAAAAATCAGGCGACCACTTTGTTAAAGTTCACTCCACAATATTTAAGTGTTCACTTGAATCTGGAACACAAATTCTGTACTAGCTTGCAAGTGAGCTTTGGACACTTCGTGCTTTCTTATTTTTTCATGCAAATGGTTCAAGTCAGTAACGCCTATACGACTCCAATTCTTATCCATATTTGGAGTAAAAAATAACATGCATGGAAAACAAAAAAGAGAATTCCTTACCGTACATGCACATATCCATTTGTTTCGTTTGTAAATGACGCTGGTGAAAGACCGACGTTTCTTTTTCTTCGCACACGTTTGATTTAATTTTAAAACCGGTGTCGGCCTACCTAACCGTTTTATTTCAATTTTTATGCTCAACTCCAATAATATTGGATATAATAATATTGTCAACGGAATTTATGCCGCTATCACTACACGCGCCACCGCCACCACCACAAACTAAACTACTGCCACTAACCATGCTACCTATTGGAAATTTCAATATTTAAAAATAATAAACACGATAATACAGCTAATTACTCACGTTATAAGCAAAGCCAGGAGCTATCTCAAACCTAAATATGGTAAACAAAAAAACAACGCCGCAGAAGTACCAACTCCCGTGTCCCGTATATATTATGCATATGCTTAGCGCAACCGCAAGTTTCAACTACCAAGTGTGTACTGAAACGGCGTTCGGATACGAGCTAACTAAAAGTATATATGACGAATTTTCCCACGTCTTGCCGAGTCTTGCCGATCTCGGTCCCATATCGAATGTACTAGAGCACCACACCCAAAAGCTCACAGTTTCAACACGTCAGACTCTGCAGTCGGACGCCAGACGGTTGGATGTATTTGCATATTTGCAGGTGTATTCTCTGCTAGGTATTTTGAAACTGACGACGCGGGATGCTCGGCGCGCGTACTATTTATTACCTAAACGCTGGAGATCCTAAAAGTTTTAGACTTTAGTTTGTACCTTATCAAAAAAAGGTTAAAAGCAGTTTTTTGTAGGCAGTGCGCGCGCACGAACACACTTATTGAGGAGCCGCCACTGTTTTTCCCATTTTTCTTCTGATATCTCTCTCATCCCTACCATCCTGTGTGATTGTTACTCCCAAGTATTTATATTCTGTCGTGTACTTAATGGTACTGGGTTCTTACTCGCTCTTCCAATGACAATGTATTGTGTCTTGTCTAAATTCATTTCCAAACCCCATTGTTTGTATTCGTTAACTCATTTTCTTGTAGCTGGCGTTGTCCTTGTCTTCCGCTAGTACTATTTGGTCATCGGCGAACATAAGTGTATGCATATTTTCTTCATTCAATCTTACGGCCATACTTTTGCACTTTTTTAACCATTTTGCTAGGGCTTGGTGCAAGTACAGTTTAAATAAGATGGGCGACATAGGACATCCCTGTTTTAAGCCTTTGTTGGTTTTAAAGGGATACGATAAACGATCACCCAGTTTTATTTGACTGCTTGCTTCTTCATATAGGTACTTTATGTATTGCTACAATGGTGTTTTCGTTTATGTGCATGCTAATCATTGGTTCCCATAGCTTGTTCTAGGGTACTGAATCACAGGCTTTTCTCAGATCTATGAATACTAGATGTAACTCCTTTCCTCTAGCTATGTACTTCTCGATTATTTGTTTTAGGCAGGTTGTCGATAGAATACATGATCTCCGCAATTTAAACCAGCTCTGCTCTTCGATTTCTTGTATTTCTTTCTCTATTCTTCTATTTAGGATTCGTCCATACAGTCTCCCAATTAAAGAGTTAACTGAAATTCCTCTATAGTTCCCCCAGTCTTTTTTATTGCCTTTCTTATGCATTGAGCTTATACCTATAAGATTTGCTCCAGTCTGTGGGAATGTCATCACCATTTAAAACTTAATCTTGGAGCGGTTCTAGAGCTCTAGTAGTGCAGTTCTTAACTAGCTCAATGGGGATACCTCCAGGACCAGAGGATTCATTATTTTGCATATGTGTTTTAGAGCTTCATTGATCTCTCTACTGTCGTGATATCTCTAGGTTTTTCACCCTCCATTAATGCTCTGTTTTTATTACTCTTTTGTGTCTTATATTCTTTTCTATTTTCAGTTAGGAGTTCCTTATAAAATTTTTCCAATTCTGACATTTCAATAATATTGATCCTGTGCTGTTCCATGTTATTCCTTCGTAAGCTGTTCAAGCACTTCCATGACTCTCTCGATCGTGAACTTCGCAGCAAGGAATTGATCTGTAAACACTTCCGTTCCCAAGCTTCATTCTTTTCCTTTTCAATTTAAAGAAAAATGCACTCGTTGAAAACTATGTGTCTTGCCTTCCGGTACCGTAACTGACACAATCTCGTGAAAAATAACGAATTTTTCATTTCAATTAATATTCTAGGGTGAATCAAATATGAACCGGACTTTTCTTTTTAACGCCCCATAGGTGAAATGAGCGGCATAACTATTTGGTATATATAATATTGGGTAGGGATGTTAAGAGGCAGGGAGTAAACCGGCTTGCCAGACCGAGCAGATTGGCTGTTAGTAGCATCATGTCTGATCAAGAAGTGCGCAACGCATCAGTGAGGCGAATATTCGTGCGATCCGTAAACTGATTGAAGGTGACAGCCGCATTACAGTATTACAAATGGCTGTACACATCGGAATATAATAGTACGGGAGTGCCCAATGGTTACCGAAAATTGTCGGCAAGGTGGGTTCCTCGCCTCTTGAGTTTCTTGATGGAAGATCAGAAAGCAAACCGTCTTGCAGTGTGTGAAAAACTTTTGGCGCGATATCGACCAGATGGGGATGATTTATTGGTCCTTGAAAGTTTTTTTCAGTGAACTGTGCAATTAGTCGACGCAAAATTTCGACAGGTTTTATGCTCCCCAGCGACAAAAATTTTATGATGATGCATTTCGCAACAGACGTGGGCACCTCTTACTAACAGTCAAACTGCTGAATCTGGCGATCCGGTTTACTCACCGCCTCTCAACATCCCTACCCAACATATACCAAGACGTCACGTACCTCATTTCACCTATGGGGCGTTTAAAAGAAAAGTCCGTTTCATATTTGATTCGCCCTCGTGCATAAGCGTATTCATGTACCTGCTCCATAAGTTGGTTTTATCGGCTCCGGTGATTGTGGGATTTGCGTACATGGTTGGCTGTTCTTTTTACTTCATTTCTGTAAAGAGATTCTTTCAGGTTCCCTGTCAGTTGAGCGGGGGCCGTTAGGCCGGAGCGTGTCAGTCATTTGATATATAAACGCAGGTACAATGTTTTATGGGGATGAAACTTTGGACAAACCGCCAGATATTGTCAATGCTTTTGCCGATTATTTCTCAAGTGTTTACCAGAAATCTTGCCCAGAGAATGCGGACAACATTGATTGTCGATCATTTGTGTCTCAGTTTAGTTTGCACGGGGTTTGCGATACTGATGTAATGAAATCTATAAAGAAATTAAAAAACACGATGACTGCAGGACCTGATAACATACCCAGCTTTCTAATCAAGGACTGTTCTTCAGTTTTTGTACATCCCTTGAAGATTATTTTTAATACTATTCTTAAAACGGCTACATTTCCGACCTGTTGGAAACTTTCTCGTGTTTGTCCAATGTTTAAATCCGGGAACTCTGAATCGGTTAATAATTATCGTCCCATTAATATAATTTGTAATTTTGCTAAAATATTTGAAATAATTTTATACAATTTTTTATACGACCAAGTAAGTTCTTATATTTCACCCGTTCAACATGGCTTTGTTGAGCATCGGTCAACGGTTACGAATCTTGCTGTTTTTACGCAGTATGCTGCGGAAGTTCTAGATAGTCAAGCGCAAGTAGATGTTATTTATACTGATATGCAGAAGGCATTCGACCAAATCGATCATTTTATAGTTTTGGCAAAGTTGAATGAATTTGGGGTAAGCAATAAAATTTTAAAATTGTTGGAGTCATATTTGATGAACATGCAACAGTTTGTTGCTTACGATGGATACGAGTCATACAAATTTACAGTAACATCTGGGGTTCCACAGGGATCTAATTTAGGACCACTTCTCTTTTTAGTATTCATTAACGACCTTCCGGGTATTGCTGAATGCAACAAATTGTTGTTTGCAGATGACTTAAAAATTTCTTCATCTATTCACGATTATGCTGATTGCGAAAATTTACAGATTCAGTTAAATAATATCTCGGATTGGTGCGATGAAAATAAATTGCATATTAACATTTCTAAGTGTAAAGTGATGTCTATTTCTAGGAAGTCTCATAATATGCTGTTCAATTATAGAATTGATAATACTGAAGTAAGCAGATGTGATACAGTTAAGGACCTAGGCGTTACATTCGATACATCTCTTTCATTTTCTGAACACATTGTAAATATTGTTAATTCTTCTTCAAAAATGCTGGGTTTTATTATCAGAAACAGTAAAAGTTTTAAAAATGAACAAACCTTTAAGACAATGTTTTATGCTTTTGTAAGGTCAAAATAGGAATACTGTGCCCTAATTTTCTATCCAGTGTACGATTGCCACATAAATGCTCTAGAGGCTGTACAGAGGAGATTTTTGAAGTACTTGCATTACAGGCTATATGGCGTATATCCTGTGCAAGGGTTTGATCATAATGTGCTTTTGGCGAAGTTTCGGGTGCTTTCTTTGCAAGCTAGGAGAGTTAATATTTCCGTAGTTTTCTTGTATAAACTTCTTAATAATTATACGGACTGTTCAGAATTGTTAACAAAAATTAAATTTAGAGTTCCAAGAATTGAAGCGAGACAGGAGCGCACATTTTACTGCTCAATGTCGAAGACCAAACTTTTGGAAAAATCTCCTGTTAATGTTATGTGCCGTAATTTTGATACTTTGTGTTCGTGTGACATTCATTTCACCCCACTCAGAGAAATGCTCTCTGGTAGTTTATAGTTGCTTTTTATGGGTTGTAATTATTTTTTGTAATTTGTCCTGAATTTGGATGTAATCCGTTGGACAATAAAGCTATTATTATTATTATTATTATTATTACTTTTGGTTCTACAAACATAGCTCCAAAGCTTATATTTCTAGCTGCTCCAAGAGCCGGACATTCGCATAGTATGTGATGAAGAGTTTCCTCCTCTTCTCCACACATCCTGCAATCAGGATTGTCCTTCACTCCAATTAATAGTGGTAAGATGTCTCATAAGTGAACAGTGTCCCGTAAATAGTGTTACTGCCCATCTCAGCTGGTTCTTACCCAGTCGTATTAACTCTTCAAGCTCTCTTGCTGGATGGTCCGCTAATGAACATCCGCGATTGCCTCAGTCCAGGAGTCCCCATCCAGTAAGAGGTATGTTTTTGTCTTAATAGGTCCTTTATCAACTCTTTGGCTATCTGAAATGCCAAACGACACGTAGGTTCCGGCCCTATCAGCGAGACTTTGGCTTCAAGTTTCCTTGAATTGTAAAATATTTTGACTAGTAGTAGAATCTAATGACATTAACATATACATATACATGGTTCTATTTAAAATAAGAAAGGGAATGCAACTTCCTGATAAACCGGAAGTGAATTTAGGGTAGGTACTTTTATACCAACAGTAATGTATTTACCAACCAAATTACAAGTGTCTATGTTACTTATCAAGGCCACTCACCGTGGAGGATCCTGTAGACACAACATGCATCGGTGTACGAGTCTCTTAAACCAAAGTGTTTGAATGAGTCTAAATTTAGTCTACACTTCCATTACTTGTACGTATTTATTTTTAGGGAACGTGCAAATCTTTGAATATGATTCGCCATTAAACTGTTAAACTGGCAATGATTATGTGGTTCTTATGCATCTACAATAATAGATCACTGACCTATGCTACAAACCAGAGAACTATTGTCATCTGATCTCCAAACAATTTTATCTGCGACACGCTTGTTAATGACAAATAACATAGGCAATAAATTTTTATTTGTTTACAAAAACAGTTCTCTGCTCATGAAAACTAAACAATTATAGAGGATACCGAATACAATCAACTTAATCTGCATCAAAGCAGACGGTTCTCAATTGATGGTCCAATGCTCTAGTGACTAAGTTACAGTTACCCACTAATTTGTAATAAAGATAATTCAGAATGATGCTTATCGTGTTACATATCTCGGATTGCAAGAACTGTTGCTGTATAATTGCACAGTCATCTTATTATCAAAACTGTCAATACGTGGTGCACGCAAGTCGACACCGTGGCGGGTCCGCCATATTGTAGTACAATTTAGTACAGTGCAAAGTACGGAAATGGTTGTTTCTGTTAAAATTTGCCAAACACTCTGGTTGCTATCGACTTAAAACAGTATAAAGATGCAGTTAGTTCAGGCAACAATGAAGATCCGTTTGAAATGTTCGTAAAACACTTCACTGAACAGGATAAAATGTACACGGTCTTGCATAGAAAACACCCTCATCTATTTACACATTCCACAAAGTCAAGCAACCGTTTTCGAACGATTTTTGTAAAAACGAGCACCGTAAACAACACAAAACTGTGCTTTCTAAGCTTGGCGCATGCCCGGATGTACTACAACATGGCGTTACCGGTCATGACGTTACACCAATACCACCTATAAACTTTTATATAATTAGGATCAATATTCAGTCAATTATGTAACAGGAGCCCCCCTTCCTTCCCGCGAAAAATGTAATGAGCAGCGACTGGAGTCGAACTCGGATCTTCCGTTTGTCTGTCGGTTATTATACCAATTTGACTATGGGCACCCACGTTCAAAATAAGGTTGCTTAAACCACAGGGATGGCAAAGCATTATATTATCTATTTCACTCAGATGCCCCATTTTGCATTGTATTTTGAATTTAAAAAAAATCTAGAGCATAATGAATTTAAGCCCAAACGGCTAAAGTAAAAATTATTAGTATTAAGCTTTGTGCTAATCATAAGAATGATAATGCGTGAAGTCAGTATGTACCTATGCTAGTGATGCTCGTTATTAGGATTCAAGCAACGTCTGCAAAGTTGGTCAACATCAGATGATGGACTGGCTTTAACTACTGGGTACTTTTAAACTCCTGACAAACTCACTCAAAAAATTCCTCTACAGATGTTGTTCCACGTATTCGAGTAGAATTATTTTCTACTGTGGCATTTATGCCCTCATTGGGCAATGGCGAGAAGCAACCCTCTGTGTTCCATAAATTATCTGCAAAAAATAAGAAGCGATGTAGGTATGCGTAGAATATATATCAATAACAATCAAGAGCAGAAGACTCATTTATAGTATTAAAAATGGTTTTTAATAATTATTTTCCATTCCTATATTGGAAGTTGCAGCTAATTTCTTTACGAAAGAACATAAAATTCGTGAACTTATAATTAAAGTACTACAGGAGCTGTATAAATCGGCGTATAAATAGACAAAGTAAATAGTATTCTTGGGATATTAAAAGAAAACTCGTCAAATGACATACCAAGATCAAGGAATTCACTAAAAAAAGTGGCAAATCACAACTGCCACTTTTCATTTCAAACAAACCCCTTTTCTGCAGCGTTAGCCAATCAGATAGTATATATGTATAAAGATAATGAAATGGAGAGGAACCAGCCACGATATAGTTGGTGGATAATGGGGGTTTGTTTGGAATAAAAACTGCGTCACTGCTTTAGTGAACATCAGTTACAATGTTGAGAATCAGAAATAAGCTACCATTACATCAGTTAGAATTGTTGTTGCAATTACGTACTTCAATTTCCAGTCGACAAAATGAAGCTATAAATGCTGCATAACAACCAGCTGATCCTCCTTGGCGATTTTTTGTCGTTGGTAGGTATTCTCAAAAAGTTCAACAGAATTCGTTGTTCTGTAGGAATATCATTTGGGGTTTAATAGCGGACTGGTGGTCCGATATCAACTCTTCTCATCGCTAGAGAATTTTTTGACGACTAACTTTGTGTTAATTGAAAGAAGAAATATATTCTGACCAAATGGTATACCACATCTTGAAACCAGAATTATCTTGGCACTCAACAGGTAGGTTCGTAGAAAAATAAGATATATATTTTGGCATGAAAATGACAGAAAATTGTTATTGTAATTGATTTACGGCGAAATTTTCTTTAAAAAAATTTTTTTGCAGCCTAATAAGCGAAAGAAATTAACTTATCACGCCCACATGCTAGTTCGCTTTGTGATTGGTTTGACGTCAGAGCTTCGTATAACGCTCTTCCCACTTCTCTTGAATGCACGCGAAGCGGTAGGTACCTATCCCATAACATACTTATTGGGACTATTTCCAGCGTGAATTTTTAAAGTGAGGTGTCAAGAAAACATAAAACAAAGGCAATATAATTGATTAATGATGCAACAAGGGTATCAAAAGTCTGATTCACATAATTTGCCATATGTTGGTAAATGTGGAAATGGTGCGCGACTTTTTTGCATCTAACACCAATTTCATTCAACCTCAAAAGCTCAAAACAGTGGTGTAAAGGCAGACCGGCATAAGTAAGACAAAATGAACAATTTATTAACTGTACATGCCTTTTATAATTCAGTATAAGCAGATATGTAGATGCCTGCTTACTTCTGTTTGCAAAATACGTATACCTAACTATATTCTCTATAATACAATACAATACATACGACATACCTAATACCTATATACTCATTTATGTAGGTATACCTAAGTAAATGACATCAAGTTAATAGTTTTATCTAGAGTTTTATAATGGATTGCAAATTTTCAAACGGAAGCAAATACAACTCACGCGAATCAAAAAACTACGTACTATTTGTTTAACAAAAAGAAACGACTGCTATACTCGGGAACGGTTAATGTAGAAACTCGTAAGAGCCTCTTAAAGACGCATGTATGGAGGACGGCATTATACGGAAGCGAAACTTGGACAATAGGAGAAGCGGATTGAAAAAGAGTAGAAGCGTTTGAAATATGGCGCTACAGACGGGTGATGAAGATACCGTGGATAGATAAGATTAGCAATAGGGAGGAATTAGAAAGAGTTGGGGAAAAGAGAAAGGTATGGAAGACAACAAAGAATAGGAGAAATATCCTTTAGGATGGTAGGACACCTTCCGAGACACGAAGGAATAGTTCGAAACATACTGGAGTCAGAGTTAGGAATAAAGAGGTAGGGGTAGAAGCAGGTTAGACTACTGCTCTCAAATAGTTGGGGATGTAGGATGTTCTACTTTTAGGAAAATGCGCACGCTAGCTCAGGATAGGAAAGGATGGAGGTATGCGTCCAATCAGTCTTCGGACTGAGAACTTTATGATGATGGATGACGTACTATTTAATTATTGTAAAATTCAATAGTTCATAAAATTTCCTTTTTTAGTTCAGGGAGGGAACGCTACAGCGATTCAGTATTTGGCTCCATCATACTCCTAGCATCCTGTGTTTCAAATTATGCTAACCGTAACACGTTACCAAGTGGTCCCAGAAAACTACCGGTACCTTACATTATGGTCGATTTTATTCAGAGTGGCTGCAATGACAGCCGATAATTTTATAAATTTTTGCAATGATAAACTAACTCGCGAAAATATCGATAATGCAGGCCGATTTTCCTTCTGACTGCAACGAACCACTTTTTCCGTTTTATTGGCGTGCTGTACTAGTATATCTGGGTACAAAACAGACAATTCCAGGTAAAACCCGACATTTTTCTTATACGCAGTTAATAATATTTAACAACCCATGCATAATATATGACCCTGCGCGCTGAAGCTGGGACTCGTACTATACTAACCACCGACGTCACGCGGCCCAATCTCGCTGCAAGGTACGATTTCTAGCCTCGCACCGGCGTCACACGCGTAGGAATTTTTTTTAACAAAAATTAACAGCATAACTGCCTTCAGTATAACAAACTCTATCAATTTTAACGAAATTTGAAAATCACTGAACCTGCCTATTCTGGAGACAACTGAATATGCACTAATGTACCAGTGAGGTGGCTACCACGATCGCTTAATCTGACCCCATCAGACTTTTTGGCACACATTAAAGACATTTTTTTCAAAAACAATAACAAGGATTTGAACGAGCAAAGAGGCAATTTTACAATTGGTTAATTCCATTTCCAATATTCACATTTATAACGCAGGTAGTTCGCATATCACGAACATATAATGTGTTAAATATTATGCCCAATTATTTAAGAAAATAATATTTCAAATTATTGTGACTTGACCTAACGAGAACCACCTGATGGAACACTTTTTTGTTAAAGAAGGAAATTGCAAAAACAGAACAAAAACGCCCACCACGAGAATAAACCATCTCAAATGGGAACCCGATGCTCCACCTAAATTTACAAACAATATCAATTTGCAAGAGGAACATGTAAAATTTTGACTGTAACTTGGAAACAAAGGAAGATTGTCAAATTTGGATATATTAAGTGTAATGTAATATAATATAAGCATGTTGTATGATTAATTCTTCATCATTTTACTAAAATTCAAAAATCAGTTTCAATATTATATTTTATATTATCTTAAAAACTCACACTGCTGCTACAAATAAAAATCGATTTCATAGAAAATTGGGTGTGTATTATTTAAAAGGTCAAGTACAGTGATTCGTTTCCAGTAAATGGAAAATTATGAACCTGTCAGAGGTATTGTTAAAAGAAGGTGTAGCAAGTGTAATTACTGCGGACTTTAAATAAGTAGGTAGGGCCGCAACGTTTCATTAGTAAAATTACATCTGTATGTGGAAAAAGCTAAAATTTACATGTGCCTGAAATTCTAAAAATACTATGAATAAACGAGAAGCACCCATTCAGGAAAAGCACAATAAGTCGGCGACTTGTAAGTTCCTTTTATGTAAACAAGTGAACTCAGGTCTATTATATTTTGGGAAATTCTGTACTACAACTCTGATAATATAATATGTACGGCCTCTCTCTGAAAAAGAAATTGAGGCAGCACGATTGTTGGAATTTCCTCCGAATAAATTTTTAAGTTTAGCTAGATTAAATTTTGCAAAAATACAAAGGAGAAAGCAGGAAATACATCAACACACAGGAGGAAGATGCAATAACTTTTTGCTGCAAACATAAGAATCCAAATTTCGAACGCTCGAGCCCCATCTAAAAAATACGAATAACTCAGGTATAACTTTAGCTAAAGTAACTTAAAACAGTGTCGTTGAATACGAATTATATGTTATATGCCTTTATAAGTTTAACTCCCCTCGCCAACCCGCCTTGCCAGCGTGACGTAGTAAGGCATACCACCCACATTATAGGGGACGCAGCAATGGATACCTGGAGAAAAAATATGCTTGCATAAAAATCTTCGATAAGGGATGTTTGGGGGCTCTATTTCTATAAAAACTTACTAATTTAAATTTTAGCAAAAGCACCAAGAAAGCAGTAAAACCGGAGAATTATTTGGAAATGTAGGAATGCAAAAAATCAGCGGATTGATAATAGGAATTGCAAAGAAGTGGAGGATGAGTTAGGAGTAGGAAAGACGAAGGAAATATATAAGAAATTGTCAGGGTTGTGAATTTGTCCACTTTTTGATTTCGTCCATTACGTGGACATTATTGGACAAAATTGAACAAAATCACATTATTGGACAAAATTGGACAAAATCAGACAATATTGGGCAAAATCAAGTTTCATTTTTATTTTATTTATACTGTAAGTTAGCAGTTAGTCTGCTAACCTATCTAGTCAAGCACCAAAATGGGTTTTCATTTTCATTTGTTTTATTTTTAGTATAATATATAAAAAATAAAAGTTTTTTTTGAATTTTTGCCGCGGTTTATTGATTTCGTTCAATTTTGTCCAATTTGTCCATCACTATTAATTTTGTCCGGACGGACATAATTGGACAAAATCGTCCAATTATGTCCACTTGGAAAAATTCAATCAAACCTGCAAATTGTGAGAATTTCTGGAGAAATCGAACTTAAAAAGCATTAAAAACGAGGTGTGAAACACCACCACGAGATAGATATAGATGGAAGGAATATTTGAGTAACTTATTAGCGGAATAAGATGTAGGAGATGAATTAGAAAAGAAAATCAATGTTGAAGAGGACAACCTAGGCTATTCTAATAAAGGGAACATATGAGCTAACACTAATAGTTATTTATGATGTTAGTGTTAAAAGTGTCATTTTATTTTACGAGAAGAGAAATCCTTCGAATATTTTTAAGGGCGTCCAGCAACCCCATAGAACCACTTTTTGACAAACGCAAAGGTACAATGCTAAAATGAAAGTAACGGGTCCATCTACACACGCAAAAGTTTCCGACCTGCACTCAACTTGGTTCCCAAAAAACGCATTTAAAGAGTGTGAAATTGATAAAATATCCGTAAAATCTCGAAATCGCTCACATTTTACCTCATCGTACAGTGGATAACCGAGGTGGCGCGGCGGCGATCTGCAGATGGAAATATAATCTTAAAAGAATCTACAAATTTTATTTAAAAAAAACGCATTCGGAACGATCCCTGAAACACGCCCTGAACATAAGAAAATGGGCAATTTGCCTGAAATTTTGAAAGACTGAAAGTTTCGCAATCGCCTGGTGTATTTGTTGTCGACTTTTAAATGCAAATTTCTACCCGTGCGGTACGCAAACAAAACGCTTGCTGCAACACTAGGTGTCATGAGGTATGGTCATAAACAACTCTAAAAGATAGCATGTGGCATCCTCTTTCATTTAAGCACTATATTCCAGGTTCGTGGGTTGATTCGCACTTAGCCCAGCAGTTACAGGATGTCGACACGGGAGGTTAGGGGACTTTGAATATATTAGTAAGAAAACCAAATGGAATAACTGTTCCAAATTTCAGCCATACTAAAATTTTCTTTATAGTGTAGGTAGGAAAGGAAAATTAAAATAGCTTATTTTCCCTGAAATATTGGAAACTGTTTCTCTGTCATTGATATTAGGTATTAAAACATGGTCTGTTTAAGTTAACCACTCGTTTAGATGAGTGGCAACCCTGCATACTTAAGTAAATGCGCGACCTGTCTGACGGGGGTCGGAGGGGTTAGTTCTTGGCTATGCGTCTCAATAGTTCTGAGGTGGCAGTGGCTGAGGCGTGTACCTTTGTAGAGGGTGTTTCAATGCGCCAGTGAGTGAGAAGTGGATCAGTGGGGTCCGATATGTGTACTCTGTGAATGAGCAAGCAGTGTGTGCCGTATACGAAGGTGCTGAAACAAGCCAGTGGGTCTCCAAGGGCTTGTGTGGAAAGTTACCCGAACCAGGGCAGATTATGTGTGCTTGGTATGTGTAGTGTATTGATAATAAAGACACAAAAACCCACCCGCACTGTTGGGTAACTATAACAAATGCAATTGATAGAATATGCAAATATGAGATCATTAGTTACCGGAAAGTCGGGCAGGACGTTTGGGAATTAAAATGCTTCTAGTGTTATATTAAAACAGTGAACTTATATTAATAGAATATTACATTGGCGACGAGGATAAACCAAACATATTTACAAGTAAGTTATTAATAATTGTTATCACATGGTGCATTTCCTAAAAGTGAAGAGTGAATCCTGGTAGTTTCAAAGTTGACTATAGATTTAAAATTTGGTTGTGGCTATGAATGCAACAACAATATAACTAAAATGATTAATTACATGTAACTTTAATAATTTTAAATGTTCTCCCAGACATGAACATAAACTACTACAACTAAGGCTACGAGCCTCTGATACTCCAAACCAGTTGAAATGCACATGTGTAAAATTTTCTGAGGTATGCATGTGAGGGCATAATAGGCAATACAACCATATCTACACAGGCATATTTTAAATGAACTGTGATAGAATACACACAACAAATGAGAATCGACGGGAAGTGCCAACCTAAACTGGTTACAAGGGGTATTGGCCTATATGTGAGGGCATGCATACGGAGCAAAAAGATGCACTCTAATGAGGCATGCCTTCCAGGGTATCACGAATACTGCTGGAAGAGTTTAGAAATGTCCGCCTTACCACCACTGGAAACCTTCGAATGCGATGGCGATCCAAGCAAGTTCGGTGGGTTTGCGGTGGGAAAAATGAGCTTTCCATATTTACCTGGAAGCATGTAATATTGAAGAGCCCACTAAGAAGAGGGTGATATTATTACATTCTGGAGGAATTGGTCTTCAGGAAATTACAATTTCCCAGGCGCACATGCGTATACAACTAATGGAGAAGAGCATGGCGTGTATGAAACAGCTTTAAACAAACCAAATGAATATTTCTAACCAAAACAGAGTAAGGTTACGAACGTCACACTTTTCGCTTAACTAAACAAGAATTAGCGATGAAGAAGTAAGCGAGAAAGACAAAATCGAAAAACAAAAGGGGAAGGAATATGGCGATCGGAAAAGAAGAGCAAACAGCAACGATGGAATACAACCAGGAGATAAAGCGTATTTAAAAAATCTAAGAAAAGAAAATAAACTAACCCCAAATTTCGATTCTACACCTCATAAAGTAATAAACAAGAATGGAGGTGATGTCAAAGTTAGAGATGATCAAACAGGCCAGGAATACAGACATAGTGTTGTTCACCTTAAGAAAATCGACGGAGAATGGACAATATCCAATGATCAAAACCAAACGAGCCAAAAAGAATAAATCGCGAGTGAATTTTCCATTGTTATAATTATTGCTATATGTATAGGGAAGTAGGTTTAGGTTAAATATTGTTTCTACTAAATTTTGCATTATCATAGAATTGTGAAAAATAGAAGGGATGTAGTGTATTGATAATAAAGACACAAAAACCCACCCGCACTGTTGGGTAACTATGACAAATGCAATTGATAGAATATGCAAATATGAGATCATTAGTTACCGGAAAGTCGGGCAGGACGTTTGGGAATTAAAATGCTTCTAGTGTTATATTAAAACAGTGAACTTATATTAATAGAATATTACAGTATGTACAGTTTTACCCCAGAGGGAGCAGATCAGATATAGTTTTAAGAGATTTAAAGTTTTACCCCAAAGGGGGGGCAGATCCAGAGTTTTACCCCGACGCGACGGGGGCAGATATAGAGAGCTCGAGTTAGGTAAATGAGGTTCCCAAAGAGGAACAATGAATATGGTACCTATCCACAAAGTTATCCTGTAAATAGTGTAGGTAGATGTAGTTATTCAGTAGCGTAGATGTAGAATTATCACAATAGAGTAGATACAGATTTACATGTGCAGCTACTCATATGAGATCGTTAAGAGCAATGTAATAACCTTCCCCTAGGGCTGTAGGTAACGTTCCTTTTCCGTGGGTGTCGCATCTGGTAGATGCCTGGAGGAGGCTTCGTGTTAGGGGTATTCGGAAGATGTACCCCAGCCCAGCAGCCGAAGGGGTGGAGGACCCGCCGTAAGTAGTGTAACCCTTTGCCACTTATTCGCTCTAACAGGTATTATCTCTTTATTTCCATGTTGCTGTTCTTGTTGATGCTACCATGAGCCTGACAGATGCGCTAAATATACTATTCTTCATATTTTCCATATCGGAGCTATAGCAGATTAATCGAATAATCACTTGAATATGTCATAATAATGTAACAATAAAGGGTGAGAATGACATCTTGCTATTTTAATTATTATTAAAATAAGAACCGTGCTCACTGCAATAGATTAAAATATAAAATTGCTGAGCAGAAAGATATGGCACGTTTGTAGTGTACTCTAACCTTTACTATATTGTTGTACAACACAGTCTACCGACGGGTAGGCAAAATTTATTTATTTTGTATTGATTGAATACGTTGAAATTGAAAATTTCATATATCATCGAGTCTTCACAGTAAGATAGTATAAATTTTCCTCCGAATCTGTTCTTCCGGCAAGACCGCTCGATTGAATAGCTCCTGATTTTTGGAGCTATTTGAAGTTATAAGAGTTTACCAGGTACGTCCTCAAAAGATTGCAGCAATGTATCGAAGTGGATGGTGAATATTTCTCGAAATAAATTTTCGGAAATATACTTTCAATTTCATTAAAAATTGTTTCTTTACCGCAAGCTTTAAAAACCGTTCAATTCTGATGCCGAACCCTGTATAAAGAATGTTTTCTTACGCTCGGATTTTAAAAGTAGATTAAATTTCCTAACATACTCGTATGTATTTGAATTTCCCAACAATTTCTTAACAATTTGTTGACTATGTCGTATTTTTATACCATATAAATAATAAACATAACCTTCTCAAATAAGTATTGTTACCTATAGCTTTATTTTTTCCGAAGCAGGGCAATACTATAACAATATTTTTCGTATCAGCTCATTTCAGTTTACTACATACTTCATGAATGTTCATTTACCTTTAACAATGAACTTGAACTAAAAATATTATGTTTGATAAAGCTTCTGTTTTTATTACCATAACTAAAATATTAATACAGTACCTGCCCGGCTACAAGCGCCCTAAAATTAACAATTTCGGAATCGAGATCATCTGCTCTTCTGAGTGACAAAACTTCTAATGTCCTTATTGGTTGCTCGCTCTCATCTTCTATGCATTCTGTGACCAATGGTGTACCCCATGGTTCGGTTTTGAGACAGCATCTGTTTATAGTGTTTCATATGATCAATAGATAACCAATCAAATTCAAATTCTGAATTCTTTGTTCTTGCTTATTAATAATGTTTTTAATTATCGATAATAAAAATGTAAATTTTGAAAAGCATTAAATTTATGAACAATAAAAGTTGAAAATACCAACTAAGCATTGAATTTGATCCTGCGTGACTGTGAAACTTTGTTAAGACACCTATGAACTTTTCACGCTACTAAACTCGTAAAGATAAAGTTCCCTAAACACAATATCTAAATACCAACTCTAACTTTTCAAAAGGAAAACTAGATTTTCCTTAAGGGTTCTCAGTTTCAAAACTTCAAGTTTTTCAGTATACTAATAAGTTTATGAAGATTTTCCTAAAACACAATTTAAATTTGGAAAGCAAATATTTTCAATTTTCCGTGTTAATTTGCCATCTATCGGTTCCAGTAAAACGAATTGTATGAAATCATGAGCAAATCACTCATTAACAATATCAATTCCTGCAAAACATTACCAGAGACCTTCCAAATAATATTGAAGGGCGGAAAGTTTCATCTTAACTTGAAAACAGGGTACGCAGTGGCAAAACGAGCATGTAGTCGTGTAATGATGAACGCAGGGTTGGCAAATATCATGATATTTATCATAAATATCAAAATATCGGATATTTACGATATATATCCGATATATATCAAAAATTTGATATATATGAGATATTTATGATATATTTCTTCAAATTGTGGGGAAACAAAGCTCTCATTGAATTTTTATTATTGAATTGTTTATTAATCCAAAAAAACAAATAATAAGCATACAAACATAACCAAAATTCATAGCAAAAAACAAAAATGTCATGAAGAATAAATTAAGTAATAAAAGTAGTAAAAGCAAAACTATTTTCTTAATCTATTTATTGGAAGGTCTATTTCAGGGTCTGAATCTGAATGTGACTGCATTTCTTTGCCAAATTTTTTACAAACAGCCCAATTACCATTTTTATTTTTTTATTTAAGCGCCGAAAATCTTCCCACACTGCGTGTTTAACTTTTGGCATTGTATAATATAATATTATATTAAAATAATTCAATAAAACACGAGAAACTGAACCGCACCAGCAAAATATTCTATAATGAGCACACACACACTGATACTGAAAGAGTAAAGAGCATAGATTAGAGTCAGCTGCATCTCTGGATCATGACATTGACAATCTCTGCTGCTCATTGTTGCCAGATTGTCAGAACTTTAAGCGAAATCAACTGCATTTAATAATTGGATATATATCATCAAAATTGATATTTATTTAACCATAAATATCATGATATATATCGTGTTATAAAGGGTTCTTCAATAGTGACGCTCGATGTTTGCCAATTGCCCAAAAACAATCCGAGAGTAATACAGTTGTCATTTTTAGGTGACGTGGTCAGTTAGGCTTGACATTTAACCATGGAACGCTACACGTTTCAACAACGCGTGGAGATAGTGAAAATTTATTTTTTCGAAAACGCAGAAGAAGTCGCACTCAATGTCACCGGTGATCGATTTAGGGCGATGATAACTAATTTTTTTGGCCTAGATTGGATGGGATAGATCTGGCAAACATACGGTTTCAGCAGGATGGCGCTACGTACCATACTGCACGCGATACAATAACTTTATTGCATGAGATTCGAAGGCTCCGTAATATCGCAAGGTGGCGACATCAACTGGCCACCCTGATCCTGTGATTTAACGCCATTGGATTTTTTTTGTGGGGCTACGTAAAATCTCGAGTCTATGCTGACAGGCCACGGACGATTGCCGCCCTAAAGACCAACATTACTCGCGTCATTGGTGAAATTGAGCAACATTTATGCGATAGTGTTATTGATAATTGGATCTCCAGGATTCAACTCACCCAGCGAAGCCGCGGCGGCCATTTGGCTGGTATAATTTTTAAAACATAATGTCGTCGAATCTGCTTCAAAATAAAAGAAAAAGTATGGCGGTATCACTTACACAATTTGTTTTATTTCATTTTAAAGATCGAGCGCTAATAATGAAAAACCCTTTATATCTCGATATATATCTTTCGATATATGTATATCGGCCAACCCTGGATGAACGTACGTGCTTTATATCCTCGGCTGAGAGAAAAATTGTCAAGCGGTATCTACCCGATCGTCCCCTTGCAGTAAACTATTTTGGATCCATAATCCCAGGATTCCGCCTACAATGCACTAAGGCGTTCAGCTGCTGTTTTAGTGTTCTAATAGCCACAACAAATTGTATCAGGTGACGTTATGGCGGTAACCCAGCTGACGGGGAACCTATGCAATAAAAAGCAAAAGCGAACATAGGAGACAATCCAGTTTGATCCCTAAGCGAGCGCGTTTCAAAAACGCTAATGCCAGCATTAATGGATCCAAAATAATTGACTGCAGTCAGACATTCCTATATCTATCTAACCATTAAACCGCTACACTCTCAGGGTTACCAGCTTACTTATTTGAAATTTTACTGTTATCGAATACATTGTTATATTAAGCAGAACTTACCACAGTTGGACCATGGGAGACCCGGTAAACTTGTAAACGTGTAAATTAAGTACAGTATTGTCCATGCAATAATAATACAATAATACACATCCAAAAGGAACACTATCACCATAGAAGCGTAACCCACTCCTTTAAGGATAGGACACAGCTGACCCACAAAAGTCAGTCCTCCGGTGCCCAAATACTGGCCAATGGCAACTTCCTGCAGGAACATGGGGATCCCACAGAATATCATGGCGACGCCATATGTTATCAAAAATGCACCTGGAAACAAACAAAAATATTTAAAATTCAGATTTTCAAGAATAGAGTATATTGTACCAGGGGGGTAATCTCAAACGGGCAGTTTGAAGTCAAATTGTGCAAGAGAGCCAGATATAAAAGTTGAGGACAGTCCTACCTGATGGCGAATTAACCTTTTAGTATGTAAATGGAATTTATATATTTAGGAATCGCATATTTAAAATTTGGTTATTAAAATCTATTCGATAATTTATGTATAAAATCTCATAAGCCGTGATGTTTTTGTCAGGATGGCAGCGAGAAAAGTTAGCCCTAACTTACAGCGATGATGATGTTATTTACCTTTTGCTACCATGACGACATTGCAAATTTCGTATTTTTGATTGTAAAATGTTTAAAAATTTTACGAAAGCTGTTGCGTTGCTTGGTAGCCACGAGTGTAAATTCAACGGTTAAAAGATCACGAGCGCTTGCGCGAGTGATCTTCTGTCAAATTTGCACGAGTGGCTAGTAAAAGCAACAGCTTGAGTAAAATTACCTAAAAATTCCAGACCACGAATTGTATTTGAAAAGATTATTTTTTGAATCGAAGCAAGGTAGTTCAAAACCAAATTTTATTTCAATTAATTCACATACAAAGAAATGTGTTGGGAATATTTGACGTTTGGCAGGTGCTAAAGTAACTAGATTATACATTATAAATGCACCTACAAATTCGAAAATGGCAACTTATCAACAAGCAAAATTATCGAAAAAAATTACCGAATGTAATCTCCCTAGTGCTTGAATTACTTCCAAAAATTTTTTAGAGGTCTCGAATGTTATGAAAATTATCCCGAGTCGAAGACAAGGGATAATTTTCTAAGAACATTCGAGACCGAGAAAAAATTTTCGGATATTAATTCAAGCACCTGGGGGATTCGGTAAGGAAATTTCACACCTAAATAAAATAAAAAAACTAATGGAATTAGTCTGACATTTTTGTCATCGAAAACACAATATGGAACTAAAATTGTAAAGAAGCCTGCGTATGTCAATGAAAAGTGCTGTCAGTTGACATGCAATCGTCTATTATAGAGCATTTTTAGCAGTAAAGAATACCCTAAATAATTTAGGGGTTAGTTTGTCGTTTTTACCATGTCTCGTATTGGAAAAGATAACCAAGAAAGTATCAGAGAAGAAGTTCAGCATTAAAAATGAAACTTCAGTTTTTGAATCCAGCGTCATTATTTGACAGAAAAATTCCCGCTTATTAATTTCGCTCAGGGCACCGTGGAGGATGAAAATTTCCGGAAATTTTTTGCGTCGCCGTGGTAACGAAACCAAAAACAAACTTCTAATTGGCTAAAAAAGCGAGGTGTGAAATTTCCGTATGTAATATCGCAAGAGAGTGAGAATAACTTGAAAATAATTCGACAGATTTTCGAAAACTTAAAAGCACGTACGTACATGGAGACAAATTAGGATTGTTTCAAAGCCATCTTAGATGGGGTAGCAGTCTGAAACGTCTCGTAGTACAAAAAATCTGGATTTAGTTCTATAATTCAATGCCTGGCGGGGTATTTGCCCGAGGAGTAGTTGTTCGAACGGTCCAGTACCACTAATTAAAAACAAAATACTAAAAAAAATTCCCGCTGGGACAAGTTAGGTAAAAAATTCTCACTATAATAATGATTTAATTGGTCAGAATTAAACGCGTGATCAAAAATACTGTTCATTTATTGGAAAATAGAAACGTCAAAAAATAACCGAAATAATACACGCTTCTAGACCCAAATGCAATGTTCCTATTGGTCAATTTGACGATGAAAAAAATAATCATATTTATTAAATTATAAATTATTTAATGCGAATAATAAGGATTAAGATGTTAGAGACTGTGGTTAAATAATTAATTCAAGAATCAACCAGACCCCTAATTTTGTGTGGTTAGGGGTCTGATTGATTCTTGAATTAGCGAATAATAATAGTAGTAATAACATTAATAATAATTATAATATTAATACTTGTTTCCATATCAATTTGAGTATGCGCATATTCTTAGGAAGCACTTTGATATTCTAAAATATACAACTATCAGCATGGAGCAAAGTAATGAAGTGAATTTTTCGTATTTCTGTGTTGAAGAAGATGCTGACCCATTGATCGCGAGGACAGCGATCAAATATCCTCATCACTTGATTCCGTTTTCATTGTGGTAGAAGGCATTGTGGTAGAGGTCATCGGATGTTTATTTCCTGAAATCGGGCAAAGGAATAATCGTAGAACAAATTTACTCTCCGCAGAGTTTGCAGGATTTAGAAGTACCATATAATATTCTGCATGCTTTGCGACACAACGTCTGCAATCTCCCTCTTTCAAAACTGCTTCTATTTAGTTCAGTATTTTATAATTCCTCTTTATTGCATGTTAATACTGCCAACATCATCCGCCAATATAAGCATGTTAATCGCTTAACTTGGTGCTTTCATTCTGGATGTTATTCTTATAATGATAAATAATATTACTGTCACTTTTTATACGAAAGTGTGCGGGTAACCCTGTTAAATTAGCCTCGGAATATTTAAATAGGTACACAAGTATTTCAGACGGCAGTGTGGTAAGCACTGTGCCACAAGCCGCCTCATCAGAAGATATAACAGATAAAAGACAAACATTATTAAACAAGGGCAGAGGAAAAAGTACACGAAGAAAAACAAGCAATACGGTGGCAAAAAGTATAAGAAAGCGGCAAAGAGAGGTTACCACGGGATACCACACGTAATGCAGGCCAAAACAGAAGTAGAACGGGTGAACAAGAAATAAAAGGTCCAGCTCACGTGGTCTTTCACTTCCCTGTAGAAAGACCCAGGCCTTGGTAAGCAGAATCTTGAATCTGTTCCATCGGAGAACGAAAAAATTCGTCATCAATTCCCATAAAAGTAATGAGCCACACATCAGGTGTGGTGCCAACGGAGGATGGAAACTCTCAAAACTACAACACTACAGTCGCCCGGCGCTGCAATAGTAAAACAGTCGGCCACATCTCCGTTGCTCAACAGCTGTGACACTGATGCAACCAAAATTTATTGGTGTACAAGTGACGTCATACCTACATTTTCCCGTATAACCGAAACATCAATCTCCAAGTCAATAATGTAATTTACGAAAAGCACAGTTTCCTAAATTCCAGTTTGTTTAGTAACTCCGGTAGTATTCCAGAATTCCAACTTCAGTTAAAATGCACTAGGTACGTACGGCAGCTACAGCAACATTAAATTAAGACTTAATTAAAATTACTTTTCTTGAATATTATATCATCTTTTCGTCTATTCAGATTTTTTAATCCGGTCAGCGGAATTATAGAACTGGAATGCGTAGTTACAACAAAATAAAGCAAATTGAAAATAGCTATGTAACCAGTTAAGAAAAGATATGCCCCATTTTGTGTAACGAGAATTCAAATGTGGAGTAAAAAACAGCAGAAAGGCAGTACATTCAGCATAGTGGGTGTGGGACAAATCATTTCATAGAAGACTAAAAAGAGAATATGCCGAGTTCCTTCGGAATTAGTACTAATGTATACGGTAATGAAATTTGCTGTAATGATACGACGCGACGCGGACATCAATATTGCCAAGAGTGGTTGAAAGTGATTTCGGCCCATGTGGGTACCGGGAAATACAGACCCTCCAAATGAATTTTACAATAGATACAATAAATTAGGAAAAATGAAAAGACGATGTCTAAAAGAAGATCATGAGGATATAAGAGAACGGATGTGAAAGAGACACAGATATTAGAGATATGCACGGAGTCAGAAAATGCCATAGATACGTATAGAAGAAGATACCTATAGTGAATATAGGTTTGGGAAGGCGCCTACATATTCTGCTGAAAATACAGATCTATTCTAGTAAAATAGAAGAAAACGATTTCTTAACATTGCGAGTTCCTTAAAGACTGAAAATCATGTTAGATAAAAAACGAGCTGGAAGTGTTTACTACAAATGCCAAATAGAAAACCTCACTTATTTACAACAGAAAGTAAGTAGGTGCTTAATTACGAACTGACATAAACTGGTGTTGTTAACAGGCAATCAGTTAACGCTAACATTATGAAGAAAGCAACACAATATATTTTTAAGTACTCATTTTACGTTAAGTATAGGAACATATTAATTGACACGTCACAAAATGGTTATAATTAATATTCAATGAGCTACAAATGAACAACGTTAATGAAAATTCTAAGGAAATCACAACAGCGTCATGAAAACTCATCGCGTGATTTATCCCATTAGGAAATCCTGTTTATTATTTTAATATTTGGTATCGTACAAACCTAATTAGTCAAGTGCTTACTTGGGCTTATTGCCAATATTCTAATAAATTGTGTAATTCTGTAACGATACATATATTTAAACATTCTATTGGCGTGTCTACCTTGGCGTATTCAAAATATTTTCGTGTGTTTCTATGTATGCAGAATGCCAACATATTTATTGACGACGAATTTCGTCCTCGACTATGACAATCATACATTTTTTACTAACAAATGTTCATTCTCTAGATGACATATAAACCCTTAAATAACTGAAATTGAAAGTCTACTTTATACATGGATGCAGGATGTATAAAGTAGCTTGCAATGCGAAATATTTAAAAACAATCTTGCACCTTCTAAAATTATTTTGGTGTATAGGGCGTCTGATGATTAACATTTTCTTACTTTTCTTTGTCAAAAATTATCAAAAATATCAAAAATTGTTCCATAAATGTCAGTAGCAAGGGGTAACTGAAAATAAAGTGGGATTTGCGAACAGTTCTGATTTACATGCTTCCCGGCGATCTTGAATTATGCTTTTTAGTGATATTTGATAAAAAAATTTCCTATCGAATAGCTATTATAGTAAATGCAGTGATACCTAGTAACTGAAATGACGTCTTTCTTTCCTTTTACACTGTTTTATTTTTTAGGCTTAGAAATTAAGTTGTTAACACACTCACGATTTATTTATAGTAATAAGTCATCTCGCGCGCTACGCGCGCTCAATGCCCTAGTCAAATCATGACTTCAAAGAAACGCATTATTGCCTGATTACAGAATAATTTACATCTGATATAATTCCCTGAAAACGTAGTTTTGAACTATACGACTATTTCTTTGATTTCCTAAATAAATTATCAAACCTTCCCAAGAACGAACTCTTGAAAAAGCCACGCATATATTGTCGGTGAGCAAATATTTCTTTTCGGATATCAATTCCTATTTGATCAAATGTTTGGCCTTGTGTGTGACGTGCACAAATGGCGCAACGCCACAAATGAGGATCCGGCCGCGACTGAGCTCTAAGCCGAAGATGGGAGTGGGCAATTAAACAGTAAAGGGCGCCAAGAAGTTGATGCCTGATCCTCTTGGAAATAAGACAAAATCCAGCAGCCACAACTTCTAAAAGTTGCTGGTACGTAATAGGGCAAACACAAAAAAAAATTAAACAAAGTGTCAAACAGTAATGCCAGCATATAATATTGAAAATGAGAATAATCATGCAAAAAAAAGTCGTAAATTCAATAGCTATTAAAGATTAAAAAAATAATGTAGGTGTAATAACCAAACTGCGGGAAATCTAGACGCCCGGTACTAGCGTTGCGCCAAAAAAAAGGAAAATCCAAATAGGCGCAGATGACACGGTAAATACACTACACGATAGGAGCTCCGCACGCGCAGCGCACCGACGGGTCAATCGCACGCACTCTACTTACAAACGCAAATAGACGCAAACGGCAGTATCGACTGTTGCAAAATCCCGTTACACAAAAAAAGTATATGTATATCTAAGTAGGTACTATAAGTCAAAATTAAATATATCTACGGCAAAAAAAAACCTAAGCAAAATTTCGCAAATGGGTCATTCTCGCGAGAATCTGTATTAAGAAGACTTAAATTAAAAAAAAATATATTCAACGCATCTTAATGAATTATTTTCTCCTTAAATTTGTAAAAAAATATTATGCTCAATTCAGTAAACAGTTTAGCTTAATTATTATTTTTTTTATTAAAAACGGTAAAAATAATAAAGTCATTATAACGAAAGTGAGGTAGTATTAACTTAAGTGAGACTAACAACAATGTTTGTTCTTTTGAGCAGCTTTTATTCAGAAACAAACATTACAAATTGAAGTTCTGCAAAAGAAAATATTAAAAAATTAATTAAACGCTCATACGAGTAAATACGTTTAAAACAAAATCAAACCAAAATCTACCATAGTCCTGTATTTAATATTTTATATGAAATGTTTATCCGAATTTTATAAATCTTTCAGACAAGGCAATGATTCAAATGGTTGATAAAGCTAACAATGAAAAAAGCCTCTAAACACAGATTGTAACACCAAAAGACTATCTTTAGTTAAATTTTCTCACTTACGTTAATACAGCTATTAACGTATGTGAGATTAATGAAAGTGAGAAATTGGTTCACATTTATGGCTGCCAGATATTTGCAGGAATAAGTAAGCTTGACAAATGCCGCAAATTCTAAGATATAGCAATTATAATTTATAAATTTTCTTGCCTGCTTTTTGCTATTCACAAAAGTGACACTTTACGCTTGAACTCACCAATTATTTGCAGTTAATGTTCAAAAATTTCAGGAAAAAGCTCAATTATATATATTCACTATCTCAATCAACTAAACAAACTGATCCAGCAAATCAGAACCAATAGCGCGATGGCCAGCTGATGCGTTATCTACTGGACATATTTGAAATTAAAAATTTATAACGAAAGTGAGACTTTTAAGCAGGACATGCACGAAATGAGCCAAAAAAATTAAGCATTTTTATTTTTTGATTGTGTCTTTATTGGCCAATTAAGGTTTTCCATATTTTTGTTGGAAAATACAAATTTTACGTTTATGTGGCACTAAATATCCATGAAAAAAACTTGTTAAACTGAACAATTCCAGGGTGGGACATTAACAAAACGTGAGACCTCACATGGTGTTAATGAAAATTAAAATATCCCTACTCAAGAAAATAAAATAAATAAATAATGGATGGCACTCATCAAAGTGCATATTCTCAATACTAACAAGGAACCGTAGCTTTATTTAAAGTAATACGAATTCATTGCACTTGGACGTGAAAATGCAGAGTTTCGTGAGAATGACCCAAATCAATCAACTCTTATCTAAATGACTTGAAACTACGTAATAATGAAAAAATAACAAAATATTAGGAAAATACTGGCAAAATCATGTAAGTATAAATGAAAATTTTAAACAAAAACTATACCGGAATTATGACAAATTACATTTAATACTATAAGTGACAAAATTAGCGATGTCCAAAAATAAACAGGTGACCACAACACGCCGTGGCCGGGCAACTACATGAAAACTAGCCGAACAGAGACGATTCTAGAAACACAAAAAATACAAATACAAGGTGGTCACAAAAAGCTGTGCCAGGCGCTACGTAAAAACCAGCCGTTGGACTCGATGATCCAGACGGACAGGCGACGAAATAATCAAAATTGATCTGACCTTACTAGGACGATGAATTGATGTTAAATTCAGTGGAGAGCTTCGCCTAGGTTGCGAGCGGCTCCAAAACACTTCCTGGTGTTTAGCGGGGTGGTCGGTACACCAAATAATTATACCCCCCAAAAAAAAACCCTAAAATTCCGAAAAGACAAATTAGAAAAAGAAGGGAAAGTAAAGAAGATGAAATTACAAATTTATAAAGCATTAAATAAATGAAAGAGCAATAGGAAAAGAAGAAAATAAAATTTGCTTACCACGTGGGGTTTTTTTTCCAACAAATCCGGCTGAACTTCTGCGTGAATCAAAAATCCCCAATCAAGGGTAGACTTCCAACAAAACCAAAAACGCTTCAAACGGAAAATCTATACTAAACAGTGCTCGAAGAAAAATCCCAAAAATGGCAATGCAAAACTCAGCAACTAATAATCTTCGAAACACCTATTCACACTCAAAGCCAGCATGGAAGTGAAAATTTTAAAGCGGAAATTGCAAATTTTTGAAAAAACGCGCAATGAAGAAAGCAACAGGACCTAAAATTTCCAAAATACCCAAGACTTTCAAATCTACCTGAGGCGTCGCAAGATGTGGGAAAATGGATAGAAGGAAGGAAAACAAGACAAAGAAGACTAAAGAAGATGTGCGAATACAAAAGAAATGAAGAAACTGATGAGAAAACCCTTAAAGCAACCTCACGAGTAGAAATAAAGAAAATAAGAGACGTAAAACATTAAAAGATTAGATAGGGGTACAAAATAAATGACTACGCCACTGTTCTAGGAGTGCTATACAACCGGCTCGAACGAACTTCACATATTTTGAACCTAACCTCAAAAATCTGACAGACCGGCCGTCAACAAAAGAAATCGTGGCACTCAAACAAATATACCACAAGATACTGAGAATCATACTAGCATTTTTAGAAGATACACTCAAGAGACTGTAAAATCGAACATGAGCAAAATTAATAACTGACCCAACTGATTTCCTACGATGGAACTAAAGTACGAGAATGAAGGCACAAAAATCGACAAGATCGCAACTCCTACAGGTAAGTGAGATAAACCTACTTCAAACTAACAAACTAATAAGGATCATGCATACCCAGGCTGAATGTACACAACAATATTCATTCTCAACGGCAGAAATAATGATCGAAAGCAAGAACGGAGGACAGACATGAAAACCAACGAAAATGCGAGCGAAAGGGTTTTAAAATATAATCAAATTTAAGTCAGAAACAAGCTGTGAGTACTAATATTACAATAAAGAGTATAAGTATATTTTCTTCTTTTAATTTTAGAGTGACATTTTCTTTGTAAGTTTCACTACAAAATTGAAACGCAACATGTGATTTGTTAATAGTTACTGCAAACGCTAGTTTAATGGGAAATTATTGTAGTCTTTTAAAAGTAAAAGGATAAACATTTTCACAATACAACGCTATACGGTTAACAAAAACTATATCTCCATGTTTATCGCCTGTTAAAATTTTGCACTGTAGGATATTGTCTCCCAATTGTAAAATTAACAATCTCGTACCATTACATAAGCCTTCATTAATGCTGAGATTTCTAACCAACATCACAATACAATATACTCTCAACCTCAATTCATGCGGAGGAAAATTTGGCGGGTTTAAAGTATTTAAATATTCAGGAAGAATAGCATCGTTTAAATCTCCATTATCACAATTTTCAACACTATGAAAGTTTGTATTATATTTTTTCTGTTTTTATATCTAACAGTTCTACCACTTTTTTGTTAATGTCTTCAACATCAGAATAGCTGATTAGGTCATATCTATGAAAGGCTTTTCTCTAATGGATTCCTCCATATATACGTTCAACGATATCCGAATTATAAATAAATCTCTGTGGCAATTCTAAATTGCTATTCATATCGTTCAAAACTCCATCTCCAACATCCAATAAAAACTTGGTGAATTCTTGTTCCTGTGGTAGAGCCCGCATATTTACGGAAATAACTCCAAAGAGAACTAAATTTGATACTTAAATTCACTGTTTCACAGCGGGTAGCATTTATTTTAACTGGTAACAAGTTATTGTCAAAAATCTCCTCGCAACACCATAATTTTTCCACCAAACGGAACATCACAATTCATAGAGTCTCGTAAGGTTCTGTCTATAATGTCTAAAGCATACCTTGGCGCCACAGAAGCTTTATCCCAAATAAGAACATCTACACTCCTTAAATAATCTGCTTCTTTTGAATTTTTCTTAAAGTTGGAAGATAAATCTAAAAACAGAGGAACAGGTAACCCAAACGTTTTATGAACTGTTCTGCCATGAGGAAGTAGTGTTGCTGCTATGCCCGTGAAGGCCATGGTACAAACAATTTTATTGTTACTCTTCAGTAAGCTGTAAAGGGTTGTATAAACATAAGTCTTACAGGAGCCTCCTGTCGTGGCATGGTAGGAAACATTGAAAGATTGTAACCTTCCGCAGAAAGCATGGAACTAATTTGAATATAGGCTTCTTTGTCCTTCAGTATTGCTGTAACGTCTTTCATAATCTTGTGACATTGCTTCTTTAAATTCTTCCCAAAATTCTTCCTGATAAATTGGTCGGCAATGCATTAAAATACGAATGAATAAAATATATCAGCTGTCTGGGCATCATCCAAATTTCAGCTTCATTCATGGCTCCTTTCCACTCGTGATGATCTTAAATAAGACCTAATTTTAAAGACGCTGCTACATAAGATTCCTGTATTTCTCCGTTTACTGTTTTCAGATCTTCAAATCTGTTTGCTCCTTTAATATGAAGTAATAATAATCGAAAATGAAATAGTTAAATTTGGCTGGGGCTTACGGAGTACATGCGTCCAATAACTTTGAATTGTTTCTGACGGCGTATACTTTTACAACGACAACAAACATGATACCTACCTGTGATAGTTCAGACGTACTCACTTTTGGCGATCGGCTCCCGTACGTATTAAAAAGAGACGGAAACTAAAAATCTGACCTCGCTAGATCGAAACGGTACGTGTCTATTGCGCATTCTCCACGACTAACATCACTTTTATTAGATAGGATAGTCACGTACATAACTGAGTTTTTACACCACTATGTTTCGTACCTGTAGTATAAATAACAAATAAAGTCACTTTGATGCATTTTCGGGAAATAGAGGGAAATTGTTTCTAGTCTTGAGAAATATATGAGCAACGGGCATAGTGGGAAAGTAGGACAATGCTAACAGTGCTCGGGCAATGCAAACAATGACCGTGCATGCTGTCCGGTCAGGTCCGATGAGGTCAGGTCACGTTGTCCGGGCATTGCTAACATTGCCCGATTCCTGACTATGCCCGTAACATATATATTATGAAGTCTGTCAAAGTGACTTTATATGTTGTTAATATATACATAATAGGTACTATTGGTACGAAGCATAGTAGACTAAAAACTCCATCAATATTGTGTTTTGCAATCTTGTTTCTGAGATATTCTGAAAAAACTGAAAAATGTTTACTTCCTCTTTTACTCGTATAATAAGAGCCTTCTTTTTTAATAGATTTGCATAAAATTTTGACTGTACGCATAAATGAGCAATCCCCTTCCACGACTGTCATCAGAATAGAGGCGCCGTAAAAAATTAATGAACGGGTAACAATAGTCTAGTTTCACATTTCTCATGGGCACCACACTGAATTATTCAACTTTTTGATGTAGGCAGGTATCTTTTTACCATGAATTCAAGAACAAATATTTTGTTTAGAAAAAAGGAAATATTTCTTAGTAACAAATTTTAATAAACGGTAAGCAAAATGAACACTCAGTAAATTATTTGCTCATCTAAAAATCAATTTACTAATATTTTTGGTCATGTAAACATTGCCAGTTTTGGAATAGAAATGAAGATTGAACCTCTATTGACTCACCAAGCATGTACGTATATACATATTTCTATTCAGAAACCGCTACACATAAAGAGTCAAACGGGAGTCAAAGGAAAAGCAGTGCTGTGGGTGAACTACCTGAAATTAGTAAACCGTAATCAATAAAACTGCTTTCAATACCATTCCTGTTAATAATTAGATACCTAAACATAGGTATTCACTTAGCTATAGTAGCAATTTACTTTGTAGAAGAATAAGTTTCATAGAAAACGATCATTTTTTAATGATTCTTGTAATTAGAAGTTAGTGTGAAAGCACATGTGGTTAATCATTGATGTGTAGAATAAATTCATTACAATACTTAAGCAGTACACAGACGTTCTAAGAAATGTAATTTTCAAGTCGAAAGTGGGTCGCTGCATTAATATAGAATTCAAATGGCTGTTTAATGAAAAATGACGATAGCTCCTATGATCGTAATTTTCTTTTAATTTCCAACAATGAAAATTCGCGATTTCTTCTAATTTCTCGAGTACGATTGTTTACTTTAGTTTAGCACTATTTTCGGTCTCCATACCTGTATATACCAATATTTTGATTTATTTTCAATTAATTCTCACACCGTACCCCTCTGACGAAACTGATTAAATTTCTTTCAAAACGGTTTCTAATTCTTCTCTTCGAAACTATAAAATGGAAACTGCTGGAGGGAATGAGCATACTTGTCTTTCTCCCTCCCGAATATCTACTTTTTTAGGTTCCCGTTCAAATTCTATAAACCTTGTTTGCTCCATATAAAATTTGCGTATTACTCTCCAAAGTAAAATGTGCCACTAGCACCATGTGTAGAAGAATTCTCCTAGGACTTGCCCGCACTATATTGATTCTTGCGCTACCTACCCCCCTCGATGAAGTTTTGGACATTACACCACCTATTACGCGATCTCTTCATTTTGTTAAGTGCCATGATTCTACAATATTTTGCTCTGTTTCTAAAACTTGAGCGCATCAAAAACCCAGAGAGCGCCCTTTCATGCAGTTTTCAGCGCTACTAAGAATGATGGATGCTGTGGAAACTATGAGAACGTCCTTTTCGTCCCAATTTCTCAACTACACTGAATACTTGGAGAATCTCAAAAACAAAGAGTTGGTGTCAAAACTTGCATTGCTAGATGTTTCTCACCTGGGACATTGCACTTTTGGCTATCCATGACTTTTTATTCACGTTTCTCACGTTTCCGATATTGCTTATTTGTGAGCCTAAATATTCTAACTCCTCTGCTATGTAGTATTTATAGAATCAATCAGTTAAACTGGTCCACAATCATGATTTTGATTTTCTTCGGATTCACTTCAATGCAGTGTGTTCCAGTCTCTTAGTTAAAGACCTTGTTCTTCACTTTCTTTACGAGGCGTTGTTTCGTCCGCGAATCCAAACTTAGATATCTCGTTGCCACCCACCGATATCTATATCGTCAGACTTGCCTAGCTTTTGCGCATTATACGGGTGTTTCATTAACAATGGGAAATCCGTTAGCTGACGATTCTACAGGTCAAATAATGACCATTGACCCGAACATGCCTTATCCGAATGTTGATGGTTTAGGAAATACAGGGTGTTAAAAGTTACAATTTTATTTCTATTTTTTGCCATAACTACGATGTTTCTTAGGTTGTCGACTTGAAAATTTGCAATACTATGGTTTTTCTTGCGGGAAAAAAGATTCCAATAACATTTTTGACGTTGCCCATAAAGGGCGCTACTTATAACCTATTGTTTTGATAAACTGACCCATCACTTTTTACCATGTACATCTAACGTCAAATCGGCTCCAAAATCTGAAAGGCCAACCTTTTTTAAATAATAAAAGTATTCTTGTCTCATTTTGATATTCCAGCCCATTTTCAAGAAAAAACGACTTAATGCAGATAGTGTTTAAATTTCAAACTTGTTCTAATAGGCCGTTCCGCATTAAACAAAATATTATCTAGATAGCTACGTTTTACAAAGACAGTCGATAGTAATATGACATTAGTTTTAAAGTGTTCAGTGTTAGCCCAATGGCTTTTTCATTAACTTTCTCCATAAATTTATCAAAAGTATTAAAAAATGCCGCGTCATAATGACTTTTCGAATAGTGATATGAGAGATATGATTTGTGTTTTTACTCAAACCAATTTTAATGGGCTCGCTGCAGCCCGAAGATATTCAAGTTATATCCCCACCGAAGGCAATCAAATCATAAATTATTTAGAAATCTGTACAATCGCTTAGGCGAAAGAGGATCTTTTCGTCCAAAAGGTGAAAATAGCGCTCCGAAGATTATTTCGGCTGAGCACTGAGCAGGATGATGAGGTTCCAGGCGTAAGTACCCGTGGTTTAAGTGCGGCAACAGGCGTAAGTAGCTCTTCGATTTGGAGAATTTTGCATAAATAGAAGCTTCACCCATACCACAGTACTCCAGTACAAAATTTGTGACCGGAAGATCCTCCTGCTCGTCTACGTTTCGCTAATTTCTTACAAGAGCAGCAAGGTGCGGATCCTAATTTTTTGAACAAAATTCTCTTCACAGATGAGGCAACGTTTACTCAACGTGGAGTTTTGAACTGGCGAAACAATCATTTGTGGGATTCTGGAAACCCCCATGCCGTTAAAGAAACACACTTCCAACATGAATTTAAGATCAATGTTTGCTGCTGTGTAATTTCAAATTTCTTTATTGGGCCTTTTCAACTTCCACCCAATCTGAACGGTCCACTTTATTTAAATTTTCTTCAGCAAAATTTGTACGAACTGCTTGAAGAAGTACCACTGAATTTTAGATGAAAATATGTGGTTCATGCAGGACGGGGCGCCTGCACATTTTCCCGGCCGGTGCGGGAGTACTTAGACAACGTCTTCCAACATCGGTGGATTGGCCGTGGAAGTGAATTTGCTTGGCCGCCTAGAAGCCCCGACTTAAATCCTCTGGTATCTTCGATGTGGTCTAGAATGAAAGATATGGTTTATAAAGAAGCTGCTGATTCACCCGAAGAGTACAAGCGGCTGCCAATTAAATCAAAGGCAATTCAGGGGCATTGTTTAGAACTCGGGGGTCTCCCAGGAAGCGCATTGAAAAATGTATCCAAGTCAATGGTGGAGACTTCGAACAACTACTTTAAAATTTAATGTTTCCTAATTTTATTTTTCTTGTACCTATATACATAAGCGTTTGTAGTGAATTAAAATTTATTTTGTTAGCAGTACAATAAGCGTTTAATTTCTAATATTTAAACAGTATCTGGAAATAAAATTGTAACTTTCAACACCCTGTATTTCCTAAACCATCAACATTCGGATAAGGCATGTTCGGGTCAATGGTCATTATTTGACCTGTAGAATCTCCAGTTAACGGATTTCCCATTGTGAATGAAACACCCTGTATATTCTCCGCAGGTGTTGAAAAGATCAGAAGACAATACATAACTATGGCTTTACGCATTAATTTACCCAATATAAACTATTTGTTGCTTCTCCTCCTCCTCTCCCCCAACCTCACTATAGCAAAGTACCATAAATACAAAAGGAAATCATGAGAAGTATGAGGTGCTCCAGAACTCATATTTGCGTCAGTTCGTGGCCGTCGCTATTTGAAGGCCAGCACATCGAATGTATGAATTATCACTGACAGACTTCTAGAATGACGTACTATCATAGGGATACTCGCAGTTTCTCTTATACTAGTCAGTAGCTGAAATCGAATTCTCGATGAAGAAAATGTAATCTTCAGCTAGATGTTAAACCAGGATATCGCTGGAGTGTAAGCAACAAAAAATTCCAAATAACATACTTTGTTTTGTCTAAATTTTATGAAATCAAAAAGATGTTAATAAATTTGAATTAAAGATAATTCTAAAGTTTTAAAGAAAAATAGATATGCTAGAGTCTACCAACTTTGACAATAAGTGAACATCGGGATTGTTTTCATGGAATAAAATATCGATTCGCAGACTTGTGAGCGTAAGCCTTTCTACTCCCTTGGCTTCATAAAATTTATCCCTCGGCTGATCCATTTATTAATAGATACAAAGTATTTTCGTATTTCACAGCACGTACGTGAACAATAGGGTACTTAAGCTCGTTGAGAATTTATGTTCAATCAGGGTGTTTTGTAATGCAATATTTTCTTTTTGGGATTTGTGTAAAACCGTTTTCAGCTCTTTTCATTTATCCCAATTTTATTTCGATTGAAGGTTTGTTCAGTAAGTAAGAGTTCTTTGCGGAAATTTATAATATGTTAGAGGTGCTTAAATTAGCCTCGGCATATTGAGGCACACTCACGTGCACTACAGAAGGCAGTGAGGCAAGCACTACGCCTCAAGTCGCCTATTATTAACCCAGGTTTTATCTTAGGTACTCATTTTCTTAGGCTGAGTAGACTTAGAGACGGAAAAACGGTAAAATATGGTGACTGCGGACGCTAGGGATTGAACCCGCGCCCACTGTGTCTGTAGTATGATGCTCTAACCATAGACTGTTGTAATTTTCAGACAGATCAGATAGAATGAAACCGACGACTCCTAATTTCCGACAGGCAGGTAAAATCCAATCTTTCGTACCTTTCGTATCTTTCACCCATGGAATTTTCCAAATGAGGAAAGCAAATATACCTAGAAGCCGTTGAGTTTCAAGCTCTAATATCACTATATTCGGTTTCAGAACGAGAACGACGTAATCAATCAAAGTTAACTTAGAAGAGGTTGTATCGCTATAATAAAGAAATACCCCTTATATCAGGAATCTCATAAAGATGGCTGAAACAACTGGTTAATGATTGAACGTGTGCGTTTATTTATAACTCAACTATATTTTGCCAATGCACAGATATCCTGCGTTTTGTCGTGCTATTATTCCTTTGTTTTCATAAGTAATAGCGGATTTTCTTTAAAAAAATTTCCTATCAGCAGCCTCACTGAGTTCTGCAGGGCCAGGATACTGAGCAACTCTAGGCATACCCAAATCAGACTGGAAGATATTTTTGTTGTCAACGGGGCCTCCAATATGAAATAAAGATCCCCTGGTTTCTGCAGCCCCTCTTAATGTTTTTCCGCGTTACATTGTAGTATCGCGTAAATCTCTACTTGAAGGCTAGAGGCATATTTGTCCAATGAGGGAATATTTGTTTCTTACATCGAGTAGAACTTAGATATTATATTTTATTTTATACTAAATATTAAACAATTATTGAAATATGTTTCTAACCTGCGTCGAAGTCTCGTCTGTTTCGCTCACGCTCATTGGGTACTAAGGATTCGTTTATCATAGGCGACTTTTTCTGAGTTTCACCCTCAAATTTTATATACTTAAACTTCTTGTTTCTTCTTCCTTTCTTAAAAATTAATTTTCTTTCTTATTTTAAATTGAATTTCTTTCTGAAATTATAAGTAACCTGAGATCATAGCGCATATTATATGTATTTACACAACAAGAAGTTTAAGTATACAAAATTTCAGGTAGAAACTCGCAAAGTTGTTTGTGTTTGAAAAACGAACACCTAGTTGCCAGGGACAATCAATGAGCGGGAACGAGACTCTTTGACAAGGCCCCTTAAAATAATTCCATAAATTTAAAGTTCGGCATAAATACATGTTGTACCTACTCGCAGTATACGTATTCAATATAGCGCGCCCAAATAGAAAGTTCCGCTATCTATTGTTGTCATTTTTATCGGACCCCGCCTTAGAAAATATTATGAATATGTATTTAAAAAAATACACCCTATAAAGTAAAAGTGAACACTCCAATGTTCCATTTAAGTAACTTTCATATTTTAATTTACTCTAGTTCTAAATTTTTGCAAAATGGCTTGTTTAGAAGAACACCGTATAGAGTATGTCCCCAAATTGATGCCAATAAAAAACCCTGCTTGCTCTCAAACTCCCATAGCAGGTTATTTTTATACAGCTACTAGCGGGCCCGACAGACGTTGTCCTGCCTAAAATTACTTTTCGTATTGAACTTTTGATTCATTACCAAATCGTTTATTCAATGTGAAACATTTTTCTGATTAGGTACGTTTATGTTCAACCAAATATGTCGTTCCTATCGTCAGTTATGATCGCGAGTGCATACAAAAAATTATGATTTTGACAGTTTTTCCGAATTTCCCGACTTACGCCTATCCATATCATACAAAAATCCAATAGAAAAAAGCTCTTTCAGTTTTTTCCGAATTTTCCAATTTTCCGGGCAACTTTTCCAATTTTTCGTTCCCTAAAAACCTTATTTTTGAAAAGAATTAGCCAAATAATAATAATAATAATAATAATAATAATAATAAATTTATTAACACCCAATAGGTACAAGGTACATAAGTGCACAATCAACAAAATGAAAATAACCACTGGTGCTAAAAGGCCAGCATTCAGGCATCTGAGAATAACGCAGTATTCTCAGATCCTGATCTTCCATGCGGGCCTATTCACTATTCCTATTCCCATAAACTAAAAATGAAGGAAAAAAAATGAACTACATGAATCGAGAACGATAAAACGGGGGACGAAGAAGAAAAGAAGAGGAAAGGAAAGGAAAGGAAAGGATAGAGAAAAAAAAGAAGAAAGATTATGAAGATGTAGAAGAAGAACACAGTCATGTGCAGCCCACGTAATGCTAAGTAGACAAAAGGAACTAGCTACTGCTGGTCAAAGAGAATTTTGAATAACTCACGCTTCACGACACCACAAGGGAGAGTCCGAAACGAGTGAAACTGATTTAAACAGGACACGACGTTGTACGAGAAAGATCTCTTAAATATTTCCTTGCGATGCCGCGGAATCGTGAGCATTAGGGACTTTCGACGGGTGGCAACGCCATGCACATCAGCACGAAAAACAAGTTTATTATACAAATAGAGAGGTACACGGAACTGGACAATCTTGAGAAAGAAGCAGACCATGTGAAGGCGACGTCTGTTGAACATATTCAACCAGTTCGCGTCTTTCAGCTTATGAGAGATACGCGAACGTGCTCTAATTCCAAACATCAAACGAAGACACGAATTCTGAACTTTCTGAACACGAAATTTATCCCGAAATGAGAGACAAGGACCATAGACAGTGTCACAGAAATTGAAATGGGAAAGAACAAGCGAGTCACACAGCGTCCTCTTGGTATTCAGATTAAGATAATGCCTCTGTCCGTATACAAGTTTAAGCGCAAGGTAAGCCATCTGCAACATAGAGTTGACATGTTGCGTAAATCGTAAATTAGAATCGATGTGCAATCCCAAATTTTTAACACATTTCGTAAAAGGTACCACGGCGTCGTTTATTTTCAAAACAATGTCATTTGCTGAGGTATTTCTGAACCCTTCATCGCCAAACAAAATAGCACAAGATTTTTTTGAATTAATTTTTAAAAGGTGTTGTTCGGAAATGATTGATAGCTTTTCAAGATCACTATTTATGAAGGAACATGCATTGCGAACATCTGCAGCTTCGAAAGAATAGTAAAGCTGAGTATCATCCGCATAAAAGTGATAGTTACAGTGACGAAAAGATTTATGGAAAGAAGACGTATAAATAGTATACAAGATGGGGCCAAGAATACTACCCTGAGGCACGCCGGATGTGACACTGTACGGCAATGATAGACGGTTCAACCGTTAAGCACTCTCAGTTTTTCCCGAATTTTCACATTTTCCGGTGGATTCTCCAAAAATTTTCTTTCATACAAACCTTGTCCTGATAATTACGATCACAAAAAAAGTAAGCCAAATCGGTCCAGCCGTTAAGCACTTTTAGTTTTTCCTGAATTTTCAAATTTTCCAGTGGATTTTCCAAAATTATGATTTTTACAGTTTGTCCGAATTTCCCGACTTACGCATATCCATATCATACAAAAATCCCATAGAATTTTCCAATTTTCCGGGCAACCTTTCCAATTTTTCGTTCTCTAGTGCCACGTTCGGCCTCTGTTTTGTCGACGTTCCAAATTGTGCGTAAGCTCCAACTGAGCGCACCGAACTCGACTGTATCCGTTGTTCCAGAGTCATAATGGATCGCGCTTGAGGCTTGAGAAATTCTTATTCGACTTGGCTCCAAACGCTGTCTACGCTCTTCGTCAGTCTCATTGACTCGACGATCATGTAGTTGAGTTGGCTTGCATTGCGCGTACGCCGACCGATATTTCGACGCCTCACTGATGGCATTTTTTCCAAAGAAACACCAAATACATGATCACCACGGATAACACACTGACAATTCAATTTTTAGAACTGTCAAACTGAACGTCACATTTTTGTTTGTCAAACAGATTTTCATACAAACATACCATCCAAATTTTCGACTTTCCCGGTGGATTCTCCAAAATTTTCTTTCATACAAACCTTGTCCTGACAATTACGAATACAACAAAAAAAAATCAGCCAAATCGGTCGAGCCGTTCTCAAGTGATGAGCTTACATACATGTGGCAATTGATTTTTATTTATATAGATTACAGGATATACATAATATACATACATACTAGATCGGGTGTCCCAGAACGTTTTACACGCGTTTTAGCGCCAAAACTATATAAATGATAACGAAATGTAATAAAAACCACTTTGTTGTCTTGATGATGAAGCACATTCGAATTATGTAACCACCTCCGGGGCGGCCATCTCCGATAAACCGTCCCCACTTATTTGTTTTCAAATTGCACCCTGTATATTCCGTGAAGGAAAAAATCAAATCCAAGATTTTTTCAAATCAAAAATTGGCCCATCATTGGTGGAGAAAACAGAATTTTTATTTATTTTTAAGTTGGCCATGGAATATTATTAAAACTATTAAATAAAAAGTTTAAACATAAGTAGAAATAATAATACTAATAATGTGATAACATAATCAGTTGATCAAATGTTTAAATTGGAGTCCTTCTGCAGCAACACATATTTTTAACCTGTGCAATAAATTTCTTCTACATGCCGCTTGTCCGCATACTCATCATATGGCGTAAATAAAGTATGCATTTCAGAACACAACACAAAACTCTTTTCAGTGAACTCAAATTAACTTTGACATTTACGCCGGTAGTCATTTGTTTATCAGTTTCAATAAAAATGTTAATAATGGAATGGCCGACTTAAACATAAATAAAAAAATCTGTTTTCTCTATCATTGATGGGTTAATTTTGAATTTCAAAAAAATGCTGGGTAGAGAATGTGATTCTTTGTCACGGTCCTTCACAGAATATACAGGGCCCTATTTAAAAAAATAACCTGGGGGGGGTATGTCGGAGGCGACAGCCCCCGGGGTTGTTACGATCGTCGGGTTACGTACACTCCAAAGCGGATTTTGTTATACATTTCGTTATCTGTTATAGTTTTGGAGCTATAACCTATGTAAAACGTTCTGGAATACCTGTATGTTATTAATGTTTATGCATTTTTGGACTTGGAAAACTTTTTCAAAATATTGTTAAATTAAAAAAAAACATTTTCATAAATGTGCAAGTTTTCAAATAATGCACCTCCTACATCAAGTAGAAGCAGTACCATCTTCCTTAAGCATCCTTCCTTTTTTAATAAGCATCTAAACAGAACAAATTTCTAAAAAAAATATTAATTTCCGAACCGACCGACATGAAAAAACTTGCCTATTTAACAGTTTTGTAATTAATGAATGGTAATATTCCTCACCAGTACCTATCATACAGCACTGAATTAAATAAATGACACTGCAGTGTCAACGTTAATGAAAAATGCATAAAAAATCAATGAAATATTTCCTGGAACAGTTGAATAAAAAAAATAATGTATAGTATTTTTCAGATTTGTTGGCGTTTGCGCTGCCATATCCGATTATCCAAGCAACCGCAAGCAGTTCAGTAGTTTTCAAAATTTTGCTGTTGCTAGGAACCGCGACAAGCGTGTGCGCCGCGACTCTGGGCACGGCATGACAATGAGCATTTTGACGTTTTCCCTCAAGAAATGTATTCTTTTACCCACAACATTAGCCTGTTCACACAAAAGACACCGGTTATTTTCTAGTTTGTACTTAAATCTGCTATTGGTTATAAACGCCACAAACTTGTGTCAGAAATATCCACTATTTGTTTTGTTTTTAATTTGTTATTTAACATTTTTAATGTAATGTGTTATTTCTTTTCTTTCATGGAATAAATAGCATTCCTTACTTCGGTTTTAATGCTGTCAGTTACATCTTCACTTTTTAATTTTGATTTGCTGTGCCTTTTTCCGGGAGTTGCAGCAGACAAACCTCGTTTTTCCTCTCCAACTATGCGCGACACGCTACGTAGACTTACTTTTGATGCATCGGTCAATCGCTCCTGATGGTCACAAGTTAAAGGCAATAGGGGACCATTATTTTCCTTCTCTCGAGTAAAGTATTAAAAAATATTTCGTAAAACTTCTCGATACTGTTTGGTAAAAACATTTCCAGGCATCTTTACACCTGACAATCAAACTGACAGTTATACTTGAAAGACAATAATTTTTAATAAATTGCTTGGTGACCACTGGATATTGCAAAATAAGCTTACTAATACTGAAACCATTTTGTTTCACACAACCGTAGTAAGAAAGAGTGAGATCAAATACGGAAACGTAAGAATATTCTCAAGTCATCTTACGGCAGCAATTAAAATTCTACAAATCCATTTTACAAAAGGGAGAAAGACATATGAACGTAATGCGCAGATTACTGCACACACACGCCAAGATATCTGAAAAGAACTATATGTGGTGGGATTGTGTTTTAGAATAATTTTTTTGATGAATCAAAAATTATTGAATATACTAGCTGGTACCCGGCGCGTTGCTGCCTCTGAAGAAATAATTGTGGTAAAATCGTTTGAAACTTGATAAACTGCGAATGACATATGCCGTTTGACGTTTGCTGTCAATTTTCACTTTATAAATAAATTATTAGCTGCCCGGTACGACACGCGCGGCACCTACTGTAAGTCAATCTTCAGTTTGGTAGCGATCGGATCAACAGAATTTGTTCAATCCTGCCATAGAAACATGTTGTTTCACCCTTAGATACTATGCGAGAAAGCATTACTTTTGTTCACTCACTTCGTTTCTTTGCCAACGGGTGGGCGAAAGCAGTGAGCGAAAGTACTTTCGTTCACTCTTATTACTTTCACCCACTCCATTTCACAATAAAATTACAAAAATATTCAAAATTAATCATTCAAATTGACATGGCAATTTATGACGGTTTCTGTAAATAATAATCTAGCTCAAATTGTTGTCAAAAAATTTTATTTGTGTGCGTTTTAATAAATTTGGGCATACATTCAAAATTAATTAGATATTTATTTAATATTAAGTAGGTACTGTCAACATTTCTATTAGGTAATAGGAAAATTTTTACACAATTAAAGCCAGTTCTTTAAAAAAATATAGCACTATGAAACTTACTTGCTATGTAATATCTACTTTTTCAAAAACAAATAAAATTGTCATAGAATATGTGGACCACAAAGAAGATGGCTCGTAATTTTCTACCAATCCATTAAAATAGGCTAAGATCACTTCCTCCGTTAGGTATAAGATGAACTTTCTTTGTATGCATCAAATTGCGGAATTTTGTCATCTGGTTCATATAACTTCCTTTAGACTTCTGAGGCAATTGTATGCAGCGGCATCAGCTTCTTTTAATATCCTCCGGTAAAATTAAATCGTAATTTTTTCCATATTTTCTCAGTAAAATCTTATTTTAGGTACAAATTTAGCTGAAACGTACAAAAATTGACTTCTTCTAGCTTGTTTATTATTTATAGTAACGGTAACCATAACAATGATGAAACACGCTGTCTATGTTATTATGTTGTGTACCTGCCCAATTCGCAGACCAATTTGAATTATTAATTTTGAATATTTTTGAAATAATATTTAGTTCAGTGGCAGGATTGAACAAAACGTTATACAGCACTCGTGGAGAAACCGTTTCGCTCACTTATTTCCCTTTGCACACTCGCCTGGCGGCTCGTGTGCAAATCTGGCAAATTGCGTGAGCGAAATTTTCAGTTTCTCCACTTGTACTGTAATATACTATTTTTTTGTTTTGTGCGAAGCCGGGGCTTGATATGACACATACCAACTGTCAGATTTGACAAATAAAATTTATTTAATACTTTCTGAAGGTCTGAATTTTATTTGTCAAATCTGACAGTTGATATGTGTCATATCAAGCCCCGGCTTCTCACAAAACCAAGAAAAAAAAATCTGTTGATCCGATCGCTACCAAACTTCACAGGATCACCCGCTGGGCTAATCTGAAGATTTCCTGAAAATTTCAACAACATCGGTCCAGAGAATTTGAAAATTGAGATGGATAGGTTAGCATTAGACGTAGTAGGTATCAGTGAAGTGCGATGGCCAGAAGCTGGAGACTTCTGGAGCGGAGATTTTAGAGTAATACACACAGGATCTGAAGGAGGAAATTCGGGAGTAGGAATTGTTATGCGGAAAAAAGTAGGACAGAGTGTAGAAAATTTCTTACAGCAAAGTGACAGGGTAGTTATGGTTAGGTTAGATTCGAAACCTGTAAAAACAGTAATAATACAGGTATATATGCCCACTTCTAACTACAGTGATGAGGCCGTAGAGGCAGTTTATAGTGATATTGAATATGTGCTAGATTTTGTGAGAGGGCACGAAAATTTAATAATTACAGGAGATTTCAATGCAGTCGTAGGCACAGGACGAGAGGGCGGAATAGTTGGCCCCTTTGGATTAGGCAATAGGAACGATAGGGGAGTTAGACTGATAGAGTTCTGCGATAAACATAACTTAACGGTCGCGAACACTCTATTTCACCATCATGTTAGGAGATGCTATACGTGGAAGATGCCAGGAGACTTAGGGAGATATCAAATAGATTACATTCTCGTTAGGCAAAGATTTAGAAATCAAGTTAGGGATTGTAGAAGTTATCCAGGAGCAGATATAGATAGTGATCACAACATAGTCGTTATGAAAGCCAATCTTAAATTTAAGATTTTGAAAAAAAGAAGCGGAAGAAGGTATCTTGACCCAGAGAAACTAAAAGATGATGATATGCGCAATAAGTTCGAGAAAAAGACAAACGAAGCACTAAAGGGCACGGGTGGAAATATTGTTAGGGACATAGAGGCAGAATGGAATTGCATTAAAAATAGTTTAGTTTCCTCAGCTAGGGATATTTTGGGTCATAAACAGAATGAAAGTAGGAAACCCTGGATAACAAAACATATTGTGAGTCTAATAGAGGAAAGGCGAAAATATAAAAATAGGTTAGATGAAACAGGGAAACAAAGATATAAGGCGATCAAGTGGGAAATTATTCGGGAATGTAGGAAAGCGAAAGAGCAATGGATCGATAATAAATGCAAAGAAGTGGAAGATAAATTCGAAGTAGGAAAGACTGATGAAGCATATAAAATAATTAGGAGAAATTTTAGAGAAATTGGATCTAGTACCAAAAACATTAGAAATGAGGCAGGAGATATCCTAATCGGAAGTGGGGAGAAGGCAGATAGGTGGAAAGAATATTTAGGAAACTTATATGCGGGACAGGAAGTGCAAGATATATTAGAAAGCGAAAGCAGTGTAGAGGGGGATAACCTAGGGAGTCCTATAATGAGAGAAGAGTTTGAGATAGCACTAAAAAGTTTAAGGAATAATAAAGCACCAGGTATAGATGGCTTGCAGGCAGAAATCTTAAAGTGCGCAGGTCAAGAGGTAATAGATCGTTTATTTAAACTAGTTAGTCGCATATACCTGACAGGCGAGATTCCAGAAGATTACAAACGGAACATCATAGTAGCTTTGCCAAAAAGAAAAGGCGCGGATAGATGCGAAAATTTTAGAACTATCAGTTTAACTTCCCATGCGTCAAAAATTTTAACTAGAATTGTGCAAAGAAGGATGGAGAAAAAGGCGGAAGAAATATTAGGAGAAGATCAGTTCGGATTTAGACGAAATAGAGGAACGCGCGAGGCCATTCTAGCTTTACGAGTAATTATAGAAAAAACGATAGAAAAGAGAAAGAGCGTCTATATAGGATTTGTAGATTTAGAAAAAGCCTTCGACAACGTAAAATGGGGGAAGATGTTCGAAGTGCTGAGAAAGGTAGGGATGAAATACAGGGACAGAAGAATAATACATAATCTCTATAAAGAGCAAAAGGCAGTTATAGAATGTGAGCAGGAACAAAGGGAAGTAGATATCCGGAAGGGAGTGAGACAGGGATGTGCATTGTCACCTCTAGTTTTCAACTTATATATCGAAGATGCGATTAATATTGTTAAGGAAAGAACAGCCTCAGGGATCAATGTACAGGGCCAAACTATTAACATGCTCAGATTTGCGGATGATATAGCAGTGTTAGCATCTAGCAAAGAAGAATTAGGAGCGGCTTTGAATGAAATGGAAGCAGTTTTGACACAGGGCTTCGGCATGAAAATCAATAAAAAGAAAACTAAAATTTTGGTATGTAGGGGATGTGAAAATAGAACTAAAATGGAAATACAAATTGGAAATGAGAAGATAGAGGAGGTCACGGATTTCTGCTACTTAGGAAGTAAAATAACTCAAGACGGTAGGAGCACTAAAGATATAAAACAAAGAATGGCGCAGGGCCGAGTTGCGTTTAACAAAAAGAAACAACTGTTATGCTCGAGAACGGTTAATATAGAGACTAGGAAGAGACTCTTAACGTCGTATGTATGGAGTACGGCATTATACGGGTGCGAAACTTGGACAATAGGAGAAGCGGATAGAAAAAGAGTAGAAGCGTTTGAAATGTGGTGCTACAGACGCATGATGAAGATACCGTGGATAGATAAGGTTAGCAATAGGGAAGTATTAGAAAGAGTTGGGGAAAAGCGAAAGGTATGGAAAACAATAAAGAGTAGGAGAGATAGGATGGTAGGACACCTTCTAAGACACGAAGGAATAGTTCGTGACATACTAGAGTCAGAGATAGGAATAAAAAGAGGTAGGGGTAGGCCTAGATTAGACTACTGCTCTCAAATAGTTAGGGATGTAGGATGTTCTACTTTTAGGGAAATGCGTAGGTTAGCTCAGGATAGAAAAGAATGGAGGTACGCGTCCAACCAGTCTTCGGACTGAGAACCTTATGATGATGATCGGTCCAGCCGTTTCGGAGTCTATAACGAACATAGGTAGAAACATTTTTTGTGTTTTATATATATAGATTACTGCTATGCTTTCTACCAATTACAATATAACATATAGTCACTGACTTAAGTGTATGTTCGGGAGACATTTGTTTCTGTTATTGAAAACAAATAAACTCAGTTATGTACATAAACTACCAGAGAGCAAAAAGTAATTGTGTACAAATTTAGACAATACTTATAGGAAATATGCATCTTCTCCCCAACTTTTACAAGGCTGTAACTTCGCAAAGCTGCTATTTTGGGTAATGGCATATTTGGTTTATTCGACGTTTTTTGACATCTAATTACATCTATACTTTAGGTAAAGTATGCCGTGGCGTGAGTAAAGTTGCGTTACATTTACTTGGGTACCTAACTGCTTCGGTTTCATAATTAAATTATTACAACTACTATTTCTGCACAAGGAATCAATTGCTTGCCTTCAAAATTTCAAAGTAGATATCAAGTGCTTGGGTAAATCTCGCAAGAACCTGCGGTTATCACATTTGAAAAGCTAGTTTCTCAGACGCACACACTGCAGTCTATGAGGATTGAACATGCTAGCACTCTAGCCACTAAACACCAACAAACATTTTTATGCAAATACACTTGAGAAATTTAGTTGTCCTATTTTATTTGATATGAATATTATTGGAGAAGAGCGTAATACCTCTTTTCCGATGAAGAATCGGATATAGATATACAAGGTGTCCCAATATTAGTCTGCCTCAATTAACAATTTTCATCGCTCCGTGAAATTGGCCACTCAAATTTCGAATTAACAGATTTCCTTCATGCTGAAAATAGGTAGGTAAGTATTTGTAATGGGGAGATCAGAATTTGGAAGGCAACTTAAAAATGATTTTTTAAATCATGTTTTGAGCGGGCAACTTCCCGAAAGCAGATGACCTTGAAAAAATTAAATTTTGGTTGCTTAGTCAATTACTTAGTAAGTTATTAGTAGGCATTTGTAAGGAGGGAATCAAAATTTATAAGGCATTTGAACACCACTTTTCAAAGTAATATTATTAGCGACCAACTTCTCGGATGCCGCTTGACCTGCTTTTTGGTCTTTTTACAATTTCTTGCGCAACTGCAGATTACCGGTCACTTAAAAGGATAATATATGTGTTAGAGTATTTTAATTTTTACTTTAAGGGCGTAAGTTTGATGATAAGAAGTGTGTTTAAATGGGGAAAACCCGCAAATTTTGAAAATGATCATATTGAATAGTTTACTACCCAAAACAAATTCCGCAACTTTCGATTTTTACATTTGAGTCTTATTTTCGTCATAATTAAATACGAAACATGCGTCACGCTCGAGACACAATATTTGAATGACGCTGGTGACGTACGGGGCCTACAGATTAGGTAGGGGTTTTCACATGCGCAAACCGATCCGTTTGCACCCTGAGCGCTCGTTTATTTCTCGACTCCTCCCACCTTTTCCAGGGAGACGCGTAAACACCGCAGCGCAACGGATAGGTCTCCTACGCCACAGAAAGCGCGCGTTTTAGCCATCCCGGTCATGCTGCTTTCTAAGTTGCAAATTTTTCGTTCAGCACGGCACATAATCAAAATTTTTACGTGGTACGCGATACATATTCTATTTATGCTTGATATTACAGTACTAAAAGTTATAAATTCGATTAAGCGGGTCTTCCCCATTGTTGTGGCGCCAGTCAGTCGGCAGTAAATTTCTAAGAGTGGCAGGTTCAAGACGAAAGGTTCAGAGTGGATGCAAAAGTTATGAGACGATAAGCTTGGGTATCGGATGAATGTATTGAAAGATGAGTAAGAGTGTTTGCAGATAAACGAATGGATCTGATTGGATAATTGCGTATGTGTGATAATGAGATGCTTATGGCTGATTGGTGGAATGTTTGAAAAAGGGAGGATGCTTGGTAGTTTTAAGATAGTTTTTAAGTTAGTCAGTAAGAGTAGCCGCGAAGGAACACTTGTATTTTAACTTTACTATAATTATATTCAACTTAACATCAACTATTACTTGTTTGGTATTTATTAATCCTGACAGAAGCGCAAAATAAATACTATAACAATTTCAGAAGCGGGATTGAAGTCATAGCCCAGTGTAAAGTGTTAATTAAGTGTCGGTGATAGAAGAAAAGTTTATTGGAAGGTGAATTCGGTGGTGAAGTATTGGAGAGCAATTGCAAGTAGTGTCGAGTGTATAACTTTCGGGAAGGTTATACGTGTGTAGCTGTGCGGAATGAGTGGAAGAAATTCTCAGGCAGCTGTTGGGGTTTTCAACGTCGGGGATGGCGTGTGAAAACGTGAATGGCGAGAGAGGTTCGCCCGTGGAGGGTGCTACGTTGCTTTTGCCTTCTCAGTGTGCGCCGTTGGGTGAACATAGTTCTGGAGGTCCAAGTGCGTCGAGGCACTTTGTAAATCCAACGATAGAGGCATCTTTGGGAAACCCATTCCATATGCCTGCTGGTTGTTATATGATGCCGGACATTTCACGGAGTGTGAAAGTGTTTGACGGCAAGAGAGGTTTCGCGGTTGCTACTAACTGGCTCAGCAATCTCAAAACAGTGGCACGAGTACAGTTTTGGGACCAGAGTATTTTACTGGTTGTGGCGATAGAACATCTGGCGGGTTGGTACAATTTCCGGAGTAAAGAAATTGGTACGTGGGAGGAATTTGAAGCGAAATTTAAATAAAAATTTGGAGATCATAGAAATTTTTCCGAGAGGTTTGAGGAGATGATGGCTAGGAAGCAAAGCATGGGTGAATCGGCCGAAGACTACTTCTACGATAAGATGACTTTGTGCCAAGCCTTCAGATTAAGTTGTGAAGAGAAAAAGGAGTTGTTTTTGAAGGGAATGCGATGGAGAGAAGTAGCTAGAATTCTAACTTTTGTGCGACATCGAGATGAAGAGAAACTTTTGGAGGATGTTATCAAAAGTGACCGAATTGAGAGGGAAGTGCGTATTTGTCAAGAAAACAACGGGAGACAACAAGCCACGAGGTGTTTTAAGTGTGCCAATAACGGACATTTCGCGCGTGATTGTCCGAAACGTAGAAAACATTTCACGAAAAATTCAGTAGCGGTCGATGAAAGACAGGACAATTTAATTAGAAGTGTGAAAGTAGTACAGATACGTGTAAAGAGGTCAGAGGACTTAAGTGAGAAGAAAAATGATGGTGAAAGCTGGAAAAGTGGAAATGTTAATATTTGTGTCGGAAAAGGGTTAAGCACAGATGAGGTACATCAGGAAGAACGCGAGGAAAGTAAATTTATTGAGGAAAGAGTAAACGAGAAAGAACGCGGTATGGAGAACTTGGAAAATGGAAAAAGTGAGAATTTCGATAAAGGGTTAACAGAAATAAAACATGTTAAAAATGGAGTGAGTCAGACTAAAGACGGTATGAAAAATGTGGTTCTAGTGTTAAAAGATAAATTTATGGAAAGTATGAATGAAAATCAGAAAGAAAGGGTTAATATCGGTGGTGCGGTGGATGAAATATTAAAAGATCGTGTAATTGCGGAGGAAAGTTTAAAAGAATGTGCGTTTTCGGAAGATTCGGATGAGATAGAAAAAGGGACAATTTCTAAAAGTGTGTCGAAGATAAACAGATGTGAGAGTGCACTGACCCAGAAGCAGGTAGTGAAAGGGTTGTTAAGGACTGATGTGTTAGAGAAAAACGGTTCTGTGATTTTACGAGGTGCGGCCAATAGTTACGAGAAACGCGAATACGGTGATCTAGACTTTTTTAGAGACTGTGCAGTTAGAAATAAGGACTTTTCTGGTTTACGAGGTGGGGTTAATAGGTATGTGAAATGTGCGTGTTGTGAATTTAGGAAATGTGTGTGTTCTGAGCTGGACTTGTTTGTGGACTGTTTATGTAGAAGTACTTTAAGGACGATAGATGGTGTGATTAGGTATTGTGGAGGTTAAATGTTTGTGATATTTTTGTTAGACTTAAGATGGTATGAGTGTATATGATGGTGTGGTTGACGAGGGCGTCAATATGTCAGGAAGGGCCGAATGTTAGAGTATTTTAATTTTTATTTTAAGGGTAAGTTTGATGATAAGATGTGTGTTTAAATTGTTGTGGCGCCAGTCAGTCGGCAGTAAATTTCTAAGAGTGGCAGGTTCAAGACGAAAGGTTCAGAGTGGATGCAAAAGTTATGAGACTATGAGACGATAAGCTTGGGTATCGGATGAATGTATTGAAAGATGAGTAAGAGTGTTTGCAGATAAACGAATGGATCTGATTGGATAATTGCGTATGTGTGATAATGAGATGTTTATGGCTGATTGGTGGAATGTTTGAAAAAGGGAGGATGCTTGGTAGTTTTAAGATAGTTTTTAAGTTGTATTGTATTTTAACTTTACTATAATTATATTCAACTTAACATCAACTATTACTTGTTTGGTATTTATTAATCCTGACAGAAGCGCAAAATAAATACTATAACATATGTTTTAAAAAAATGCTGCCACTGGTTTTAATTTAAAACAGGAATGCAGGTCAAGAAAGCTCTGAATATTGAAGATGAAGAACACAAGCTCGTTCTCCATCATACAAGTTTGGACTTCTTCCTCTAAGAATATACGAAGCATATAATAATGTTCCATCGACTACTCCAAAGGATCATAAAAGAATATTGCTTTGACACTCTAAGCTTACATGGGGCTAGCTGAATAATTTTAGATTTTAGCTCGAATGAAACACTAAAAGTCTTGTTAGCAAGTTTTGTAGACAACGCTAACGGTTTAGCATGTAAGTATACATAGTCCACCATAACATATGCTTAGTTTGCACGTTGTACGTACCTATTTAATATAAAACTTACTTGTGTTGAAATTTCAAGTGTAATAAATTCGCGTAGCTATTACCTTTATATAAGTAATCATCCCTTTACACATGTAACCCAATGGACAGTCGCCAGCATAGAAGCAAACTACGTATCAGATATCTAATCACGAGTCATAAAAATACTCGTAAAAGCAGGAACTATGTTTACAGGAAACAAACAGGTAGATTCCGTTCTACTACACTCTAAATTACGCTCATAAAATCACACTTACCTCCTCCATTCTTATAACACAGATAAGGAAATCTCCACACATTCCCTAGACCGACAGATAAACTGATGCAGGAAAATAAAAAGTCCAGTTTGTTTTGCCAGCCTTCGCGGGAGTTTTCTTCTTCACCGCACGCCGCCGGTTTGTACGTAACGGAAAGTTTTTTCGCGTTTGTAGGAAGCTGCACGGCCATGGCGTTTTTCACGCTCTTTTTCTCGTTGCAGACGTATAATTGGTCTCCCATTTTTATCTGAAAAATAACGTTGAGCTCTTACATCACTAATTAATAATAATTGCGTTGCATTGCTTTATTCATTTTTTTGTAAACTGTTTTGTCAATGTGACGAACGTTTTAAGTAAAGATTTATTGTTTAAAGTAATTGTTTCATAATATTCAGACCCCGATTAAATTGTCGATTTAGTTTTTTAAAATGCTAATAATACAATTAGCTATACATAGACCTACAATCTAAGAAAGTACCTACATAATGTTAGATAATGTAAAACAAAACTAAACAGAACACAGTCTTTATTCACAAAACTACATGTTACACCCAGAAAAACGTTACTCCCCATTTATGAGGGTTGATGGTGTAAAAGGGTGAAAGTCTATACCAGGGCGTGTTATTCAATTTGATCATTGAGTCAGATTTGCCAATTTGGGCGAATACCGAAGAAACAATATGTCACTTACCAATACAGTCAGGTAAACCAGGTGTTAATGAATAGGTAGGCAATCCATCAGATGCTGCGAGGCCAAGATTACCTAAAGCTGAGTACAAACGAGGTGAGCATCGCGAATGTCCAACATTTTGTCAATAATAAGTTTATGTGTTTAAGCTAGTACAATTCACCCCGTATGTAACTCGTATCTATCAACACCTTCTCTAAATAATTTTCTGGTGTTGAATATTAAGCTGGAAAGTAGCAATGATGGCTGTTACGCATTCTGGCGTCTAGTTATGGAAATTAATAGGATTGTATTTCCTTATAAATACTCGTAATGTACAACTGGGGAATCGTCTAGCCAGACTATAAAATAAAGGCACACTCGGATAGTAATAACAACCGCAGGGCTATAATGTGTATCCAACCGTAAGGGCGACTAGACACAAAAGGCCTACGCGCTATAATGTGCGCGGAATCCACACAACCTCACAGGCGACAAGATTACTAAGATCTACGCGCTATCATGGAACACAACCCTTTGGGCGACAAGACTACAAGGTCTACGCGCTATCATGTAATACATCCTTTAGCGTGATCGGGGCTTTAACTAACAACACTTCGTTATTGTATCCTCTAACACTTTCTGTAACTTTGTAAAAATATGCGCTGGAGCATTTTATATCCTTCATAATCATAATGTCTAATACTTAGTACGGTAGATACAGGGTGAATCATATACAATATTTCTAACAAGGCCTTGCTAATTAAATTATGAATCATGCACATAATAAAATGGTTAGAATACAAACGCAGATACTCAGTGAGGGACTCACATTATTCCCAATTCTTTGGTAATCACAAATTAATAGTTTATCAACTTCACCACCCTTTTATTTATTGTCTTAAACCTCACCAGCCACTACACATCAAAACGACAGAACATACACAACAGAAATGTCTTCGGCGTGTAGCCTAGCTTGTATAATTTGTCCCCAAAACACATGGCCTTTTCCTGGAATTAGGGGTCGAGTACGAGATCGAGTTCTTTAGTTGACTTCGCTTAAAATGACCATTTTTAGTGAGGCAGGTAGCTGTTTCCAAATATTTAAAACCACTTTTAAATAGAAACTTATATTAATTTTTCGATATTTACTAATTAATTTATAACGGTAATTAGTGATATGAACAGAAATATGAGAAAAGGGGTAAATACAAAAACTAGTTGTTACATACACGTCTTATATCCTTAAGTATTTCCAATACAATAATTATACGATCACGACCAGTGTTGTTCTTGGTGCTCTATGAATTGTAACAGGTTCCCCAACAAAATCGTAATAGAATGAAGAAAACTGTAATAGATTCTCTACTATATACTATTCGCTCACAGATGACGCTGTATAGCCTTAAACCACAGAAGACCATATGGTCTTCTGTGCTTAAACCATTGAATTTATAAATATAAATACCACTACCGTCAGTGTTGCCAGATGGGAGGAAAATTCACTTCGAGGCGGGAATTTGAGGGTCCACCGAGAAAAACGGGGTGTCTTTTTGTTTTGATTGATGGAAAATAAGTCAGTATCCAAATTATGTTGTTTTTATTAACATTGGCAAATACCTCTAATTTGTTTTTCCCACTTGAGGAAAAACGTAATAGATTTTGAAAGAATGTACCTACTAGCGTAATAGAAAATGTTAGAAAGTAATAGATCTATTACAATTGTAATAGGTGGAACAACACTGATTCACGACTCTCGTCAGAATGTCCCTGTTTCTCCCGTGTTTCCCCGCAGTCGGCTCCAATTACCGATGGTTATTATAAACACCCGCAGCTGTGTTTAGTCTAGCGGATATCAACGGGGTAAGTTCGAGACGGTAACAATAAGTAACTCATATTTAGTAACTCATAATTTAGAATAGGCATTTGTTTTAGGTTTTGACTTGATTTTGTGTAAGTAAGGTGTTCGTGGAAGACCATAAGTATAATATGAACGAAGACCTTATGATTTCCAATCATTGCAGGTACCTATGTTATACTGAAACTTATTGGATGATAATGGAAATAAAATTGATTAATGTTATTATTATTATTATTATTATTATATTATGGAATTAAGAATTATGCTATTTTGCATCATCTGCTGTTTACGGCGTATATAACAGAACCTACATCAGAATAGAAATATAATTTAATATGAAATAGGAAAACTCAAACACTGTGTTATATTTGATGATAAATTTCCACGAAGTGCAATAAAAATCACGGAATATCCTGATTTATGCCTAAAAATGAACAAACATAAAATATTTGTTTTGTTCTAAAATACGAAATGTCAACACCACAGAAATTTTACATGAATGCTATGAATTATTTAAACCATTTTACGAAAAGGGTATTTTCCAATATCATAAAAAAACGTAGCTAAAGTTTATTGATTTCTGTAAGGTTCTAGAGACAAGTTACAAGTTACTATTATTTATAGATGATAATTAGATATTATTTATACATATTATTTATAGATGATTCAACAGAGTTTATTTGAAGGAGCTGAAAACAAATGTAAATACAAAAGTGTAATCAACATATCAAATTCTATGAAAATTTGCTGAAGCGTTTCGGAAAACTTTAAGCAAAGTAAAGGTTTAGAAAGTTGTCTTTTACTTCTAAACCAATCAGAATATGTACTCAAAAACATAAAAAGCATACTTAATTATTGGAGAATATAACGCAAAATTCAAAAAATTTAAGAAATCAATTTTAGTGTACGTAACATTTTTTTTCAAAAAGGTGAACGACCTTCCCGGTAACTACGCCCCTGACTGAAAACACTTACATTTTTATACAGGTAATTCAAATTCGAGGATCTCGTTCACGTGAAATTGTAGAGGCCATGCTCAAATATAGATATAATATAGACAAGTTGTATATCAATAAAATCAGAAAATATGCTTCTTTCAATAAAGTGTCAAACAAAAATGACGCTCATAAGAAAAATAAATTTGATGATGGTCTGACCTAAATGAAACGTTTTTCAGTAAATTCATGAGAATGCGTCCATTAGAGCACAAAAAAGGGTTCTAAGTATCCATATCATTCCGATACGGGGTCAAATAGGTGAGCCACAAGGCAAAATCGAAGACCATTTTTTTTTGTTTTTTTGACGTAATTCGTATACAGTTTTAGATAGATCAGATCTCTCAACGGCATGTTAATGAGCACCAAATTCTGAAAAAGTATCAAATTTAAACCTACCCTCGACCATTTCAAATAAGTGAGGTCCCAATGGCGGCCCTTGAATTTGAATCACCCTGTATACGTATGTAAAAATTCTACGGTATAAATTCAATGGTATATAAATTCTAAAGTTGACATGAGAAATAAAAGTTTCTAGATCTATCTTTGCACTCGCATTTGCGATTAAATTTTCCACGCAATTTTTTTATAAAATATAATTTCCTCTAAACGTTGAGAACATCTGACATTTACATGCACTATTTGTAAATGTGTACTTCAAAGACTGTTATATTTACAACAATGCATAAGTGTAATTTTTCACAAAATATTCCATTAGTCGGTGGTTTGCGTTAAGATGGCGTGATTTTGGCCCCCGCTCATACATGATACATGACAGAAATCTATTTGTTTCTGACAAGTTCTCGTGCCATATTTACAAAAAGGTACTTATAAATTATACGAAGATAATTATTGCTAACTGTATAATTATGTGAGCAGATTAGAGGCGGGCAGAACCACTCATTTTATTACTTCGATTCAGGCGACTCAACTCAGTAGAACGAATCGACTCACCGATTCGAATCATGAGTCATGTCAGTGGTGCTAGTCAACCAACTGTCAAATAAAGCAAACTGCTAAAACAAGAAAAGAATCGACTTATTTTTAATGCTTCCAATCCAAGAGAATCACCCACTGAGTTGACTTATCTAAGGCTTACACTTGACAATGTGATTCTCCAAGTTGAATACTAATTTGCTATAGTTTCCCCACGAAAATAGTCGGGAAACACGAAGATTCAGTTTGTTGTTTGCCAAAGTGCATGTGTATTTTTGTAAATTTTGAAAGAACTGGTTCTCGGCTGATAACCTTCAGAATGTATTTGGCGTGAAACTCAAACTTTAACAATTTTCTAAAACACCAAAATGAATTGGAAACTTCATATTTATGCACAGACTCCTTTGGCGGCGATGTTACCAGATTAATTTTAGGCCAATATTTAAATTCACACGCTCAATGTCATAAATTTGCGGAATAGTCTTATAATAGTGTTTGCTATTGAATTATAAACGATTTCTACCGGCTTAAAATTTACGACAACGTAACAAGCACAATTTGACTCACCGAGTCTTTCAATTATCGAATCTTGCGACTATGACAACACACTCACTCAGAGAACTACGGGTGTTTATTCACTCACCTAGTGAGCCGCAGAATAAACTGTTAAATCAGGTGTAGAACAGTGATTCGACTCGCTAAGCCCAATAACTCACTTAGAAGTCAACACTCAGTAGATACAATAAAATCTCGTAGTAAAACCACGTACTTACATCATGAAATTTTTTGTTGTCTTCTTGTACAATACCATTTGTTAACATCAACAAATAATATTACTCTACAAAAGACCTAAATAGAAATCAGAATCTAGAAATTATTTGCTACTATGTGACTTGGGGAGTAGATAAAATGAATACCTCAAAGTAATCGCGATTACTGCTCGAATTTCTCTTTTATTTGGGAAAAACTCTCGTGACGAAAAATCCATTTAATTTTGTTTGGGAAAATCTTCAAGTGGAGTCATCAGTGCTTTTATCTATCTAACGATAAGCTAGGCAACACAACGCTCATTCCTAAAACTTGGTTATGTAACCAAACATACACCAGTTGAGTAGACTGCTATTCACTTCGGTGTTTACCTAAGAAACGTAAACTTATAACTTCTTTGATATTGAACCTTTCCAATAATTAAAGAATCTTGACAGAAATAAATTGCAATTGCAGAATAAGAAGTGTCAATTTCGGTAAATTCAAAATAACTACCTATATACATTCTTAGTGCTCTAATTAATTTTTTATAACCTACATGAGCAGTGCAACAATACTAGCACATTTACATTATACATCAAATTTTCCATTCTAATTCCGCATTATTTTCTGGTTCGCTGGTTCCATGCCAGTAAAGTCCAACTAATCTCTACTTCTGCTGGATAAACGTCCTGTGGCCAGACACGCCAGCGTATCATGACATTGTCATAACTAGGTAGGTACATTTTTATAATGGTATTAGGTATAGAATTACATAATTTTGAAATAACTGGCTTTTGTATACATATTCTGTAAGTAAAAAGGAAGCGGAAATAAACTTTTTGCCGACACAGAGTAAAAATGTAAACTCTAATTAACTGAATTGTATAATGCAAAATTCATTCGTATTTTCGCGGCTTAAAAATAATTTATCGATTTATCTGCATAAAAATTTTATTCTTATAGACACAGCAATACTTCGAATTACTTTCCGTTCATGCAAATTGTTTCTAACAAAATTCCATGGGAAGTGTGAACGACATAAAGTGTATCATGACCAAATGTATTCAATTTGAAGACTGGTTGAACATGGACACACAAGTCCATCGTTTCTTATTCTGAGTTAACCTATGCAATCTAAAGTAGTACGTCCTACCTGCACGTCTTTTTACTCGTATCTCCGCCTCTATTATGTCACAAACTAATCCCTCGTGTGTCAGAAGGTGTCCTATCTCTTATATTCTGCAATGTCTTTTTTTACTTTGTAAGTTGTCGTAAATTCACTAGAACTTAACCCCACACGCTAAAACATGTGTTTCGCTAACAATCCCAGCAATTTCAAGAAAATTAATGTATACTAACTTAAAATAATTGTTAACTACGGACACTCTAAAGCGCCTAACAACACTCTCACATACAAAATGCACAAATTCACAGGGTTAATATAAAATAAATGTTTGACCTTATCTGTTGAAATTCTATAAAAAATTCATGTATTCGTGCATTATTATTTCGTGCCAGTTTATCTAAAGTGCACTTTTTCTAATGAACGTATACAGAATTGGGTTTGTTACTGTTTGACTGATTTTAAAAATTTCTAATTATCAAGATTAAATTTATCTCCCTTATCCAAATCACTTGAGCCCTATTAGACATGGGCGTCGCCAAGGGCCCAATATAATTCTTCTAGCAATTTTCACAGGTTATACCCGCTTTATGAATGTCCCATAACTCACGCACCTCCTTGAATGAGGGCAGCATTGCGGTTGCACTCCCCGTAAATTAGAATCATTTCAAAGTAATCATTGTTGGAATTCTTATGAAGGACAGACTGTAGGTATTTAATATGAAGATCAAGTTCCAAATATATTTTCTTATTTATAAAATTTAAGGCAACCACTGCACGATTTTTTCATTTATTTATTCGACCCTTTTTTACATTTATTTAGTAGGCCGCGATCGCGATGTGTCAGTTCAAATTGAAACGTCAAATCAGCATGGTTTGCTTTTAATTTGAAATGCATATTCTAAAAAAGAAGATATAATGAGTAGTGAGAGTGAAAACGAGATTTCTTTAACAGCACCAGCAATAAAAGAAGCTGCAGAACTTGCCTCATTAGATTCATTGCCCAAAAAAACAAGAAAATTATACCTGAGAGCATATGTATGAATCTTTCTTACACTGGAGAAGGGAAATGAAGGTAAATTATTTCTGGGAATCTGTTTTTTTAGTCGTGGACAAAGTATAGTATACAACTCGTTATAATGATGCTATTATTACCTCGGATGATTACAAAACTCGCTCGCTTCGCTTGCTCGTGTTGTAAACTTCATCCTCGGTAATAATAGCATTCATTATAAACTCGTGTATAATATACTATATTCTCATAGCTCAAGCTAGGAAATATGAATTTTGTTCGTATACGCCATCTATGAAATTTGTCAATTACTATGAAATTAAAAACCTCTACTGTCTTTATATAAAGGGTCTTGAGTTATTCAGTCTACGCTTAAACTCAATTTTTTGTTTTAGGATATTAATACTGAATGTGTGGGTGCTGCTTCCGCTCGAGTGTCTACGGGATAGTTTGTTACCGGTACCGTTTGCTTAGCATCCATCAAAAGTTTTAACTTGGTGAATCATAATTTAATTATGAGTAATTTTTAAGGTCTGAGAGATATTTCCTAAAAACCAGTTTACTGAAGATCAGGTACTTATTACATAGGCACTTCAGATTAAGAACAGCTCTAGTCTATGGTTAGAACATTAAATTAATGTTATCTAATACGTGAAGATTGATTACCACTTTGTTAAATAATTATTGTATTTTTACGATATGACGAAATTTAAAATTTACAAAGAGAAGATATATCTGACGTAATGTGAACCAGAATTTAGACAGGACCTGATAAACACAAAAAATGACAAAGTACACAATCGAAGCAGATCAGCAATAAGAGTTCGTATGTGGTGGTATAAATATATTAGGAAAATGTTTTCATACGAAGACATGAAAATAAACAATAGGTGGGTAGTATGATATAGGGGAGGAGATTTTAAATAAACATTAAAAATAAAAACAGTGAAATACAATAAATTGCAACAATAAATTTGATTTGAAAAGGTTTAGTTTGATAAAAGGAAGTACGAAATTCGAATTAATATTTTCAACACCCAGTAAACTGCACTTGTATATTAAGGTTAAGGCAATGAAGCATAATTTATGGAAGATGTAGGGGCAGAGACTTCGCTCAAAAGGTGTCGAGTAAATGAACGCTAGTAAAAATAGCGTTATTTTATTGATTCTACATTCTATAATATATTAAATCCGCTTAGAGTAAATTTAAACCTATTATTAACCCAAGTGTGACCTACTCACTCGAATTATACAACCTTTCAATAATTACCAGAACATTAACCACGAAGTAAAAATTCATTTACGAAAACCACTCGTAATAATTTCAAATAACTTAAGCTATTAAAACAAGATTCAGTCGATTAACCATCGCAACAGACATATTTTTCCAAATGAAAACAATTGGTACATATCATCAAAAGACGAACACGCAGCAATTGTTTTATTGATTGTTCAGTTCGAACTGGTTTCTGGAGTTAATTGCTCTGTACGTGAATTATAATGAATTCACTGTGGGATTGTTTGAAAGTACACAATTAAATAGTTAACGATCCAATTTCTATGTACATTTCAGAATTGCATGCTAAATTCTGTATTCCATTAAATGAACAAGCGGATGTATTGAATTTATTCCGATTGATTATTGACCGAGAAATCTCGGAATAGTTACAGTTCCCTTTATGTTACGTCGATATTCGTACACATTGACTGTCTAAAAGTCGAAAAAATCCTGTCGGTAAGAGTCAGACTTCCATTCTCGCACTCACATCTACTCCATATTATGAGTCTGCTTCTACGCTTGGTACATACGCTTCTAATACTAAATCGGTAGCAAACAAACGTCTCCTGATGGCCTGCGCCATTTTCAAGACAGCTTTTCAGTGTGAATAGAGGCTCTCTACAGTCAAAACGTGCTAAATAATGGTTCTGTTGGTGTTGTTTTTGCAAGTCTCCCAGTTCTTAGTCTCTCATCAGCGAATTCAGTTTGCTGAAATTCGGATTAGCCTGATCGAATACCTGATCAGTGAAAAGCTTCCTTGTCGTAAGGAGTTTATAAAGACGTGATGATTGTGAGATAAGACGGTAGTTCTTCAGGTTCTTCTTGTTTCCCTTCTTGTAGATGATTATTACGTTTCTTTATGTCTCAGACGTCGTTCCAAGATCAAGGAATCAATTAATTAACACTTCCGACTTTTTTGTTCGAGCATTTTTCCACCCATTTTAACAAGCTCTACAGAGGCATTATTTGAACTTGCAGCTCTATTGTTTTTCAATTGCTTTAGCGCCCTTCTGCCTCGTGCGTTCGTTGTCGATTGTTCTGTTTTGGATGAATAATGGTATTCCTATAAATAATTTTTGTGTAATACAGCATATCTTAGCGTTTGCGTAACAGATTTCCACGATCGTCTTCGAGGAATATAATATCAGACTGCCTTCTATTATTCACCGTTCAAACATTTTTGGCCTTTTATTCTTTTACTTTTCGTTGGACTCTATGGTTGTGATCAGTTACATCCACTTTTATTTGTCTTTTCATTTTGTTTTAGTTCGTATCCCATGTTTTTACCTAGATATCTACGTGGCATGCTACGAATCGGATTATCAATTCCCTTATTGATACATCGTATTACAGGCATATGGTAAAAGGCTAAAAAAATTCTTTTCAAGTTCGGATGGATCCCCTTATGCAAAATTATTAGCAGAAACATATGCATATAAATAATGTTGAATAAGCATCAAAATTTGGCGACGTCAAAACGTCAATATGTTATGGACTATTTGAATTCCATTGCGGTCCTAGACTCATGCGAAGGAGCACTATCCAGAATTTTCCACTTAAAGGAGAACAACAATCTCGGTGTAATATATCATATTCAGAAGTTTTATCAATATAATCAGCTCTAACCTGACCGATCTTAGTGTAGCACAGATGCCTTCCATGTCATGACTGTACCACCTTGCTAAGAATAAATCACATAGCATTGAAATCGTTGATTTTCCAATACAAAGTTGTAGCATTCCAACAGAGGATGTTTGTTTTTGTTTTCTTCTTTTAGTGAAAATGAACAAATACAATGAACACTTCGATGGTTAAATTTTATTTCATCCATGTGCCAGTGTGTACGTTATCATTGTGTCGTGGGTTCTGCAGGTGAAATTATTGACAATAATCCATTAATTAATAAATATACTAGTTGTAAGTATGTAAAAATTATTGTTTTTGTTTGATGGAAGCAGTTTAAACTGGTTTACCTATACATACGTATAACTGGACAGCTTTCCATCAATATAGGTAGATATCAGTCCTTTCTTGTATTAAATGGACTCAATGAGCCAAATTACCTTTCTTTTCGTTGTTCATCAAAATAAGATTAGCAAGATCTTTTAACAAAATTATTTTCCCGGGTTTTCCCATAACTTTTTCTTTGATCAGCTTTTTGTTCGCTTTTGATGCCAGCAAATCTTGAGTCGTACTTCTAACATTTTCTGGCAGTTTCCGATCAGATGGATAATGTGGATACCGATCCTGGTTAGCAAAATTACACGTTAAAATGTAATGCCTATTTAACTTTGTAAACCTAACCTCTGTAACTTCGTGATTGTGTTCATTATTAATTGCAGTGATTTCCAAACTTTGGCAATCTTTCGAAGCCCGTAATCGAATAAAATAGGGACACTCGTTTCGATAGTTAGATACTACAATTTGAAAACGTACGATGAGTCAAGTATTCTTTTACCTCTTGCAACAATTGTTTACCACCGTGAACACAGGCGTATTTCAGTTCATAATAAATCCATTTGTCATTAATAAATCGTTTTACTTTGTTTGCTGCGATGGTTCTGGCTTCCCGTTTCCATAATACAATAAACTGTTGTTTGGCAAATGCGCTAATCGCCTCGTCAGCTTCATTGTATGTTGAAAAGCGGGAACCTATTTTTATTTCACCTAGGTATCTGTTTATTGCCGAAAGCCATAGAGACCACTACAAAACTGCGGAGTATTACCTCTAAGAGCCTACATACGCAAAAAAATAATATTATGACCAAATTACTTGGTACAATCACTTGGGCAGCACGAAACGATTGATATAACACATCACATAACCCCACTTTAGAAGCCGGTCGCCAGAAGTTTTCCCTTCTACAGCATGCCAGAGATTGGTGACTCATCTTCCGGCTCGATAAGCGGTGCACCATGCTGAGCCGATAACGGCTCTCTAGTCACAGCTTTAAAGAAACCAAACGTGAAATTCGCAAAAATATGAGATCTGTCAAATTAGACTTCTTAAATAATAATGAAAAAACTGAAATTATTCAAATGAAACTAATGTTATTTATGTAGTAATTTATGTATAATAAAAAGGCGTTCCAGCTTAAGTAAAATTTAAATGAGAACCCAATAAACTGTGATACAATAGCGGTACCACACGCCTAATTTACGTTATCTCTTCACTACGTTTTTTCCAAGTATTTTTACCTAAAACCAATTTTTTTTAAATTAAAATGGAGCTTTATTTTAAATCATTTCTATTCTAGGCACTTCTTAAATTTTCGTTAGAAGGTCACTTTTTTTAACAAAAAGCGTAATCTTATAAAAATCACAGTGGGCTTGAAAAACGCAATTTCACAATATACTGTTGAAAATATTTAAAATAAGTACCCAGAAATAATTTAAAGCAAATCATAACTTTTAAAAGAATAAAAGATTCTAATTTAAAAAAATGCGCGTATAGCACTGTATACGTGATAGAAGTGAAACTTCTGAGCGAGAGAGAGAGAGAGAGAAAGAGATAAAAGAGTGATCTAGAAAATAATATAAATTAGATGAACCCGTGGGCTACGCTCCACGACTTTCACGTAGTGGTGAATCGGTGTAGTAATTATACTGAAAACGTAGGTGCATCCCAGGTTTACCACAAAATATTCCCATAGAATATTCTTAAATAATTAATTGCGTTTAATTTAATACGGCAAAAACCATTGTACCTACGGGTGCGACGTTGAACTACGACTGCGAAGAGCGCTCAGCAGATCCAAGCGTCCATCGAAATGATGCCGATGCAATTTTCTTATTTGCGTTAAAGAAACACCTAATCGAGTGCACGACCTCACCCATACGATCTTCGCCAGTTGGAAGGAGACCGAGTGGCCGATATCCCCACCCGTATTTCAAGTGTTGTGCCAGTTCGCTTTTACTATTATGATTAGATCCTAATTTTTTAAGCGACAGATTTCAATGGCGACATAAAGTATACCTTCTTCTACCATAATCAGGCTTTCGTGTTGCTCAATTTACTAGGATGAAGGTGTAATCATGGTAGAGCGACAGCGCTGCAAACGCAAAATATGGCTTGGTATGTGCTGCCGCCTCGTAGCGACTGAGCGTAAACTCAGAGCGCCGTTGTCTCATTTACTAGGTACCGAAAGCGCGGGCTTTGAATTTGCGTTGTTCCTGTGTCCATAAACGTGTTTAGAGCGACGGTGTTGCAACACAGCTGATAGTTTGCTCCGATTTCTAACTGATTCCTCACCGACCCGATGCCCCGCAGATGTAACTTTTGATCTGCTTTGCCGGACTCTTAAGAATTCTTTATTTGTACAGTAATTATAGAAATATAATATCTACTGTTTACAGAATGTAACTTTTACTCGTATAACACTCATTCAAGCATTTCAAAACTATTTGGTTAGAGATAATGAACTCGTATAAAGCACATATCTAGGTACCTATTAATTTGTGACATAAAATTTTTTGATCTATGCAAATGTTGTATTTACTCTGTAATTGAAGAATAAATAATCTAACCTAAATTAGGAGGGCGGAAATATCCTGTCGCAATTTGTATTATGGGAATAGAATCATAAAACAATCATCACAACAATAAGTTTTTAGTTCTTTAAAAATGTAGATAACCATTGTGCGGCAGCAGCTCCCCATGATTATTCGTTGAAAAGTAAAAGGCATTCAAAAAATCGCACGTATCCATAGAGCACATTGTGTCACACTGCAAAGAGCTTTTTGGAGTTTGGGTGGCAAAATAAAATAATTCGGCAAAAATTGTATAGGTAAACTAACAGCAAAAATATTTCATCTTAATTTCTATCGACAGTATTAGGCCAATAGTGCGTACTTGGTCCTTATCTCTGATTCTATTCAAGATATCAACATGAAATTCTAAGTGTGTGTGGAGAACCCCACGAAGCTTCTGTTAAAATTATGTTGATGTATACACGATGTTCACGTGCTACGTACCACACCAAAGTTATGTGTTTTTTTAAATGGAATGCCCCACATTTGTTTACATATTTGGATTCCCCATAAAATTTCATGAAAGTTGTTATGCTACAAGTAAGCGATGTTAAGATATGGCCATTTTAGTACCAGTGTGAACCCAAATTTGTGGTGCTACTGACGTCTGCTGGTCAAAGCGAACTATGATTATTTTATTGAATTATGTTCAGAGACTCTATTTGCAAAATCCATTAACACTTTTTTAAAAATAGTTCATATTGTACAGAGCGGCCAACTTGCGCAAAATGGAGCTTTTCTCAAAAATGTTAAATGGAGCATCCCGTATATTATTTGTAGGTTTGATAGCCAGTTTATTAATCTTTTGACTGATGCAGATATTGGCAGGTCTGCGACTGATAATTTAGGCAGAAATAAAGATTGAACCTTCAGAATTGAGATTTTTGCCGTAATTTTGTACCATTTTTGGGGACTTCCCCCTATTTTGGCATACAAAATTCAGAAAAATGCTTACACTTTGTATTTATAGAAAATTTAGCGAACAGAATTTACACCGGCACAAGAAATCCCATTGCAAGATTAGTTATTGAAAGGACGGTTTTCTTCCATGGCATGTTTCAATTCATACCTAGGTCTAATAAGTTACCATTTATTTAAGAATATTATGACCATGAAGAAGCAATTTGGCGATGAAGCTTTTTGTCTCAATGTGAAATCAACTTCCAGAAACAAAATGGAAATCATATTTTGTGTTTTGGGCACTAAAATATAGGAGAAACGAATAAACTACCAGTCAAATTACTACATTTTAAAGTTCAATTTTCAATTCTACCGAAACCGTCAGTGGCAGACCTAAGAATATCTACATCAATCAAAAGCTTAGTAAACTGTCTATCAAATATGGAAATAATATATGGGGTATTCCATTTGAAATTTTTAAGAAAGTTAGTTGTCCACCCTGTATGATATTAAGTTTTGTGACAAAAGTACTCAAGAATTTTACAAATAGAGTAGGTAGTTTGTAAACCTAGTCCAATAAAGAAATCTTAAATAGCTTCGACCAGTAGATGTCAGCAGCTCGTCAAAGTTGGGTCCACACTGGCACTAAAATGGTAAAATCTTAAAATTACCCACTCTAAACCCCATCTTGTAGTACACCATCTTTCATCAAATTTTATTGGGAATTCAAATATGTAAATAAATGGGTGGCGTTCCATTAAAAAAAAACATAACTTTGGTTCGGTGCTTAGAGTGGGAACACCCTGTATACACCAAAATAATTTTGTCAGATGCTTCATGGGGTTCTCCGCATACCTGTAAAATTTTACTTTGATACCTTGAATAGAACCAGAAATATGGGCCGACTACACACTATTGGCCCACCTGTATGTAGCAATGGGCGCAGTAATCAAAGATAAAACCTCCACAGAATGTTCCATTTGAAATTTGAAGAAAAATTCCATTTTACATGTTGATCTTTTATTTAGTAGAATATACCATTTTCGTGAGTTATGTTGCTTTAATCAGTAAAATAAAATATTTTTAATTTTATGCAATTAATAATATTATTTCCACAACTTTTAAGCGCAGAAATTTTGGCACATCCTAGCATCCTACATGTTCGCTTATTTATTTTCAACCAAACAATTATCGAAATATTCTCCACGTGTTGCTGTTAGGGCCAAAAATAATTAGCATTTTATCTTTACATCAGTAGCAAATTAAAGTTAGATATAACTCTTGTTTGCACATTCTGCTTGTTGAATGATGATCCAAATAAATTATTGCACCCACCATTAAATAATATAGAGCAGACGTATGTCATTAAACAATAGCTAATTAACACGAATAAATGGGATTACATACTCCAAAAAAAAGTAGTCATAATACATGTTACATTTTATAAAAACCCAAAACGATTTTTTAAATGATATGAATATGACTGTGCGTTCCGTTTCTTGTCGCCACCACATTCTCCGGCCGGTAAAACTAACCGTTAAAATATTGTTTCCTGTCCGAAATATACCGGTTTCATTTAAGTACAAGTTTTGAATGCCCAAGAATACTAACAAAGCTGAGGAGATGGAATTTATTAATGTCAAGTCAATAATTTTATTTATCCAAAAAATCTCTCAGAATTCCGCTTCTTCTCCAAATATTTTGTATCATAATCCTTAGCAACTGATTTACAAATACTTGTAATTTGTTATATTCAATAATTAATCGATACAACATTGGTTTTATCAATGAAAATTATAATATGCAAAACGCACAGACACATTAACACTAAACCGGCTGATGCAACGCGAATTCGCTATGACAACTATTTGCGCTAAGACTTACCACAGAACATGAATGTGTATCGGAACTGAATTTACTCTACGAACTGAAGGCACGCAAATCTTTAAATAGTTCTACTGCAAAGTCTGTGTGTATTATAGTTATCCAATAATTGAAGAGTTTCATAACCTCTACCGGGCGCGTTCGTGTTCGCCGCCGAATTCACTCAACGACATCTACACTGAAATTGCGCCATGGTTCAGACAGGTATCTGCTTTTTTGTTCCCTTGTTTAATTATCTGCTTTGGCCAAGCGTTCCAGTTTTTTGTGCGTGAGTAATACGAGCACAGGTGTCAGGGAAGTCGCTTTCAATGCAGCAAAATGTATGATGTAAATTTCGCTGCTTCTGAATAATACCGTCAACTGATATGCTGAAGAACTGAAGTTGAAATCTCCAAAGATAATTGATAATATGTATAGCATTCAAAAAATAATAATATTTTTGTCCTACAAAATAGAAAACCGACTTCAATATACGATGAGAACATCATCAATGTAGTCGAAGTCAATTAAATACGCATTATTAAGGATAACTGAAAAACTACTGGTCAGATCTTGATCAAATTTATATGGGACCACACGAGAAGCACCAGCTTTCAAATAAAAAAAATAATCAACAAAATCGGTTCACATATTTATTAGAGTATTTTGACCGGTTTCAAGATTTTAAAAAATCTCGTCATCAGAAAATGTAAAATTGTAAATAAATTAATATGACACAAGGGAACATTTGACAAGGAAACATAAAATTGATATAACAGTACAATGAATTGGCATTGTGTTCTGTGGTATTTCATGTAAGAATCCTCGATAAAGTCGGACTTGTTTATGAGCTACGATTTTCTTTTATGTTGGATCTGCTTTGGGGTAATTGTGCGCACAATTAGACCTATGCAGTTGAATACGAATAAGCAGTACAGCTGTTGTTTTTTGCTTTTCGTAGATACCGTGAACTTATAATCGTGCTGAGTCTGCTAAAAACTATCGTGATTATTGCAAACAGTAAAAATACTTAGTTATTAATTTCGCCAAAGCTCGATATATGTAGTTACCTATAAGTTCCTATCCAAATGGTTGGTTTTCGTTATTTTGATTTTAGAGAAGTTTATGTTAATATTGTTAGATGAATAAGACATTCTGGTAGTTTAGAACAAATGTTTCTTATGTCAATTAGTACTGATTTATAGCTTTAAATGTAAAGCGCACAATTCCCCACCTTCTGCGCACTATTACCCAGAGGGTTGGGAAATTGTGCGCTTTTGGGACTTTGGGCATTTTATTTTTTATGTTACCACACCTACCTTTCAATCAAAAATGCTTCTGCACAATGAAACTACCATGTTGGGGGCTTACATTCCTGTATATTTCAACGTCATAACTGTAATGGCTTGGTCACAGTAGCAGATCTTCCTTAAATGTGCACAATTCCCCCACTCTCCCTTACACTAAATATAATAAAATCTTATATTTAAAAATAAACACCTTTTTTAGAGAATTTCATTTTATTTTACATTATAAACAAATCATAGGTACCTACAAAAGAAATACCTACCTCATAGTTTTCAGGCTGGTTGTTACGTCATCGTCGACAGTCTGTTCCTCTTGATGTTTGGACTCCCGTGTCAGTTGGTGGAGGCTTCTTTATTATTCTTTATTATTCTTATTCTTTATTATTCTTAATTAAGATACAGTTTCAGTTTCGTTTAGGTGTTCCAAATTGTTTAAACTTTGGGCTTATAAAGTCCAATGTGATTTCCGTCAAATTTGGGTCACCCCGGTGTAGTAAACAAAATGTGAGAGTACACATTCTGTTCCAGAAAATTAGACACTATGAAAACATTAGATGTTTGAACCTTTGTAATCGAAACTAAAAAAAAAACAACCTTAGATGTCGCCATTATTTATACTATTTATTTACTAGAAGAGAGTGTTGTTAAATCAGTAATATATTTACTCATATTTAATAAATAACATAAAATGACTGGCATGCAAAAATCGACTACATTTTATTAGATATAATAAATTACTTGCAATTGACAACTTACCTTGCCGTTTGAAATTACACAATTATTGTTCTTGCACTTGCAAGACCCGCATTCAAATGGAAGTTGTCTTTTAGTGGCAACCCCATCGAAGAGTTCAAATTCTATCTGTTTAGATTAAAAGAGAATTGTAGTTCTCTGAATTAAATTAAAATTTGTATCTAGTATGGAATATTGTGTTCCTAAACTTATTTCGTACGGAAAGAGTAAAATTTTAAAGAAATTGTAATCGAGAAAATGTGTAGATGAAAATTAAAGGGTTTCTGAAATTTTAGTAAACTTGACCTTCTAGAGTAGAAAACAGTGTTCATTGTACACTGCGAATTCAATTTTTAACTTGCTTTCTAAGATATTTACTATATTTATGCATTTTTTACTGTGCATACTTATCTCCAAGGCAGTGAATTATTCGCTTCATTTAAAATATTTTTAGCTTCCTAGCCGAGCTACGTAGCTATTGCGATAGTCGTTTTTTGACCATGGTGTTTTTTCATCAAATGTGGACGTTTCAGGTCATTCTAAGACTTTTTGGCAAGGTGGCACATTTCCGTCCGTATGGGTGTGTGTGTGTGGGTGGGTGGGTGCGTGCGTGCGTGTGTATGTCTGTTGGCACTTTTGCGGGAAAACAGCTCCACTGACGGGGCGGTTTTTTTAAAGCACTTTTGAGCCAAGATATGGCGTCATCGAACATTTTTTTCAATGAGACCGTATATATTTTTGTATTGCATCGGAGAGGGTATTTTTCGCTACACGATGTGCGAAAATCGTAATAGGTTGCATAAGGAAAAAAATTAAGAAAAAAATACGAAAAGCCGCGCGCCCTCCAGTTCAGTTGTGGCAGTGGCTAGGAAGCTGTTCTGTCAATGCATTGACAACTAGTTTAAGATTGTGATATTTCCTAGCAAGTAGGCATTAGAAAATAACATTTGAAGATGTGATATTAGCAATTATTTCTGTTGGTACTAATGACTAGTGCATAAATGCTGATATCTTATTTGTTGGGTGTAAACATGCGATTATAATTACTCAAACGGCAATATTCAAAATGTGCCGTACACCCTTCCTAGATAAATTTTTTCGAGAGGAACTTAGTACCGAAAACCAAATTCGGCTATCTTCTTTTGTTTTCAAATTATAGCTAAAAATTCAGTTTCTCGTATCGTTACAACTGGATATCTCGGCTCTTTGTAAAATTGGTGGAAAGTGATGCAACGGTCTTAACCATTTTTTTCTAATAATTGAATTTCAAATTATGACATAAGTTGTATTTGTTAAATGCAAAGGTATAAGTTAAATAGAGCAGTTTTCTCTCCTTTCAAATATACAGGGTGCCTCTAAAAAGTCTGTACAAAACGATGTCACATATTCCTGAGACCAAAAAAAAACAACTTAATCAAACTCACCTCTAACAAAAAGTGTTTCGTCAAGGCGCTATCGAACGTCAAAGGTCTTCAAAAATTTATGTTTTTTTTTTAAATAACGAAAGATTGAATTTAACGCCGGGGAATAAATTTGGAATGTGAATCAACACTGGAAAAAGGCGGGTTTTGACATCATTTGTTTGCTGGCGGGTGTTTCCTAAGTGGTCCAAAGTTGATCAACCGCATGCAAGGAAGCTCATATTTTTGAAAGGTTTGACTAGTACCTTTGAAACTTTTTCCACAGACAGACATCTTTTTTCAAACTTTTTTATAGCACAGCTAACGATGTTTTGCAGTTAAGGAAATATAACTTCATGTCATAACTTGAAAAAAATGGTTAAGACCTTTCATTCTACTCAAAAAGTTTCCTGGAGAACGGGTTAACATAAAAAACATAAAAGATTTTAATTAGGGACTCATGACTAGGTTACGTAGCATTTTACTACAAACTGTAGTACAATATTTTAACATGTCCTCCAGGAAGTAGGATAATAAAAACGGAACTGCACCCTGCGGTAATTGCTTGCAATATAATTTTAGTTTTCATAGCTTTCATACAATATACTAGCGAGTAGCGACTACGTTTAGATACTACTTGTGGTTCGCTTCGGGTTCGCTTATGAACTTCTAAAGGGAGATACCCTCGCTAGGAGTTCTTCATAAGTTTATCTCACGTACCAAGGCAGTGACACCGTAGTTAAACTCGACACGTGTTTTGCTGACAACATAAGCATCATCAGGAGTAAAGATAAACTCATGTTAAGTTTAATAATTACTTTGTCACTGTGACCAGCAAATTTTTGATTTGATGATGCATGTTTTAGCTCAATAGCCACTTTTTAATTTCAGGAATCAAGTGTTTTGCTCTGTATAGCATTTTTAATGAGGCATCATATATAAAAAATTGTCTAGAGAGCTTGAAGAAGGAATGGATAGGATATATGCGCTTATACGTTATTTTGTCTCACATTCTCTGCTTGCCAAGGGGGCTGGTAAGGTCCAAAAAGTATTAAGTTTAGTTTTGCTTTTAATATTTCTCGACTTGCCGCTTAGCTGGAGACCCGTTAATAAGCTGCTAGCCCACATCTTCCATAACGTGATGATGTATCGGGCAGAAACGTTAAAGTTGAATATAACATTCTTTATTTTACAAATATGTACAAAAATTAGCTAGGTACCTAACTATACAAAATTAACAAATAACAACTTTTTTGAAGGTAACGCTTTGTGATGTACTTCATTTATAAAACACTAGGTACTTTAAAGAATTCTACTTACATGAAAAACCATTTGCAAGTATGCATTATAATTTAAAGTTCGAGATTGGATCAAACGTAATGAAGCCAAATCTCTTTGGCAAAAGCTTTAAGTAATAATAACACATTTATAAGCATGAAAAGAAAACATAGGTGCATCAATCGTAAATTTTGAATATGGAATTTAAATTTAAAGTACCTAGGGTTACATGATGCTTCACAGACTTCGAACAAATGGCAGGACAAACTGATATCACAAAACTTAACTCTACAACAAGAAAAAGTCTGGTCCCACCCAGTTTCTACAGGTCGGAAAATCTGTAGGAGTGGAAACCATATCCCTGGGATTTCCGACTTGAAAGATTACGTCGAGGCCTCTCGTCCACTCTCTAGATAGTTCATCCCTTAGGATCCAGAATCCTGCACAGAGCATTACATTTGAAATATTCGTGTTATTTAAAGTTTAATTTTTACCTGGATTATTTGCAACGAATCTGATGGCTACTGCACCATTTTTGGGTACTCGTATTGTGTCTTTTCTAACGGGGTTGATAATATTTCTCTTGAATAATGCTCCTCGTTCATCTAAACCTTTAACTTCTTCCAGAGTAGGAGGTGCTTCAAATTGTCTCGAACCAACCACATAAAATCTATATCCATGCAGATGAAATACATGCTCCTCAGAATCTCCTCCTACGAGAATACTTATTAAGTAACGGTATGAAAATATTTTTAACAGAAGCACTGGTAAGTTCATGTCAAGTACAATCAACACTTATAGAGAAATATCAAATGAGGACTTGCACTTCTTATCAAATTTGCCACAATAACAGAAAAGTGATTCGTTTTCTACAAAATCTAAATTTATTTTCTCAAGTAGGTACAGGTGTGCGCCGCAACCTTCTTGGTAGTTTTATCGACGAACAAAACTATCATTTAGTGCCTTTCGGTACTGTACATATCTATTTTATGTGCGCAGCAAACGTGACAGATTTTAAAGTGTCTGATTCTTGGCTGATTGATCTTCCATACGAAACGATCGCAAACAAAAAAAAATAAAAGTCAGCAAACTATTTCTATAAAAAGGTGGATACTGTCAAGAGAAGGAGAGTGTGAGAAAATATGTAAAGAATGGCGAAAGAAGAGAAGGAAGAAAGTAAGTTGAAGAGGAACGCTTGCATAATTCGTCCCTTCCACGACGAATAGGCGTATCTGCAAAAGTGTTATTTTACAGGAAAGCGATTTGAAGTTTTGATTCTACATAATTTTACTTGCACATTTGTATTAATGTGCAAATTGGGTTGAAGTAGCGGACATCATGTGTAAAAACACCCGTTTCTTTTTAAACCATATAAAGTAGTAACAAAATGTTTCGTTTATGGCGTTAAAACTATCCCATAGTCAGATACGCCTTTTCGTCTTGTATGACATTAAATATTTGAACTTGACAATGCAAGATACGTGTTATAGTTATCATGTTAATAAATTCCGAATCATCAGTTTTACATTAAAATACCTACCCTTATTAAAATGTGGGATATTTACATTAGTATATGTGCAGTAAATGAGGAACAAGTAAGATAAAAAGTAGAAACCTTAATTAAACAGTGAAGTCATTATTAACTATTTATACACGAACAATAACAATAACAAGGAAACGCAAAATAATTAAATAACATTAAATAACAAATAGAAATTAATGGGGAAGATCTTTATAGAATTTTATGTAATCAGGATGTTGGATAACCGGTAAATCACCCTTACAGAGTGCCATCAAATCCTTATATTTTTCGAATGATATCTTGGGTGGTTCTTTGTTTAACATGGTCGGTTTTTCTTTGGCATTCACCGACTGCCTTTGCAGAGCTATACACTTGTAGGTAGTCTCGAAATGGCTAGTTTTGAAGAAAATTTTCTTTTCGTGGCTTTTATTAACCATTACTTCTCGCCTGCGCCGGGGTTTTCGCAAAAATAAAAACGTTGAATATATTTTTACATCAATATAATTAAAACTATAATCTGTATACAGAGTAGGCATGCGTGCATTTTCTGGGCAAATCGAAGCCCTGCAGCTTCTCATACCACTCTTCTGACCGATTCATTACCCGGTGTATACTCAACGATGCGGTCATGCAGAATGAGACAGTATGCGGTTGTGTTGGGCGGAAAATTCTCGCTCGACTCAAATTCTAGACGCATATCTATGGGTCCAGGCTTGATGCTTTCCGACTGCTTTGATGCGTCAATCACCACGATGGGCGCTAGATCCTTGAACTGTTCCTTGCCGTATAACGGCTCGCCAACTTTTCCATAGTATGAACTCTGGAAGTTCTGGTACATTTCGTATAGCAGGGCGTATTTCCCCGTGGAGAAATCCAAGTTTGAATTCTCGTAGGGAAAGCACTCAGAATTCAGGTACAGTTTGACGTTTGTCAGATTGCAGTGGTCAAATTTGCTTGAATCCGTGTCCAAATTCGCTTTGCGATTCGTCTGGAAGGCGACAATAACGTAGCGGGGTTTCTCCAACCGTGTTGCAGTCTTGACGGCCCACGTTTGTTTCGTAGCTTGCGGCAACACCGGATACTCGTACAGCTCCCAGCTGCGAAAACATATCTGCAACGTTCTCTCTTCCTCGACAATATTGAGAAGTTTTAGGTATTCAGCATCCGATGGATAGACGTACGGCACCCTCCAATGAACCTTGCTCAACTCAATTCTGGTGTCCTCGTTACCCACGAAAGCGTTCCTATCGTTTTTCGATCGAGTCAAAATGAGCTCGTGACACACATTTAACAGAATTTTGGGGTAATCTTCCAAGAATCCCAGCAGGATTCTTCCCGGGATGCACACGTTAAAGTTCCCGTTCGCGTCGATAAGGTGGCTCGGTGAGTCTCCCGTATTCGTCCAGCCGGCATTCTCCAGGGCACCTACCTCACCCACATTCAGAGAAACTACACCCTTCAGTGTGCTCGTGATGCCCACGTTTTTGTTCGATCCACCTCCACCCCGTTTATTTCATAGCGGACGTCGTCAAAGAGGAAACTGAGGGCGTTATTTGTTAAAGCCGAATTTCCGCCTCCTGCACCCTTGATGAACCTGCCCTCTATGTAGATGCTGCTTAGATGCGGCAGTACGTAAACGTCTTGTTGGTGGATTGGTATGCGAATTTCGTCATTGGCGTTGAATGTTGTTGTTGTCACGAACGGCTGATGTACATGCACCTCGACACGGCGTGCTGACTCATCCAAAACAGCACCGTCCAGAACACGAAACGTGTCTACGTTTATGTGTGTCATTATTCAAATGCGGTTCCCTTGTTGAAGCACAAGTACTAACTGACAGCACTGTTAATTTTCTTGCTTAAATACTCTCCATAGAACCGTGCGCATGCGCAGTCTTATTCTTGCTCGTGTCATCAGCCATGGTGTTTGCGAATACAGCTGTCTGTGTCAACAGACAGCTGTATTCGCAAACAGACAGACAGACAGACAGACAAACGGAGAAACAGACAAACGGAGAAACAGACAGACAGACAGACAGACAGACAGACAGACAGACAGACAGACAGACGGACAGACGGACCGACAGACATACAGACAGACAACTACTGATAAGAATTCGGAAGTAGGAGAATAACTATAGATTCCTTTTTGTCTCATCGAGCTGATTAATTTGATACCCTACATGATCTAGGTGGGCGGGGCAAGGAGCGTGGCCGGAGGCGCGGTCAGTGAGTGGCCACCCCTAAAAACCATCCCTAAAAACCACCCCCAAAATCACCCTCCAAAACCACCCCAAGAACCGCCCCTAAAAACCACCCCTAAAAGCTACCCCTAAAACCACCCCTAAAACCACCCCCTAAAACCACCCCTAAAATCTACCCCAATATTCGGATACCTCTAGTCGAGTCCTTTAATTTGACACCCCACATGACATAAATTTTACGTAGGGGTTAGCCTAAATTTAGACTACTGTTCTCACATAATTAGCGATGTAGAATGTTCTACTACCGAGAACTAAGATGTTTGCATATATCAATCAGATGGTTCCCACACGTGTCCGAAACGCATTAAGATAACAAGTAATTTCAAATAAACAAACTGGAGAATGTTCTAGAATGTTTTTTCCCACAAGTGTCCGAAACGCATTAAGATAACAAGTAATTTCAAATAAACAATCAGAAGAATATTCTAGAATGTTATTTTATTGTAATAATACAAACAAACAAACGGGTCACCTTGTAGTGTCTACAACGTATTAAATGCACATGCAGAGCGTGGGATCAAACCTAAACAAACATATCCTATCGGCAAAATGAAAGGTTATTTCCCATAATAAAAACAATTATAACATCTCTTATCGGCGGCGAACGTGCTTTTTTCTTAAACTTTAATATCAATATTTATTTAGTATAAACAATTGTAAATTTCCGAGAAAATAAATATTAATTCTGTAACTTCTGTTTACAATCATAAGTATATACGGATGATTTGAAAGACGGGCTTGTGGGCCGCCGATTAGCTCAGTTGGTTGGAGCGAGGGCTCCGGTGCGTGGGGACCCGGGTTCGAATCCCGGTCGGCGTCATTTCTAGAACGTTTGCGAAAACCCCGGCGCATGCGCCTGAGCCACGGCCAAAGGCCCCAAAGACACCGTTGCTGAAGACATGACTCCTTCAGCAGCCTCTGGTCATTGCCGAAGAAGTGGATGGGGCCAGGATGGACTGGCCTGAACAATGAGCAACACGCGCTTTGTACGCGACAGCCCCGGCGCTGGCGCCTGACCCACAGCCAAAGACCACAAAATGGCGGCTTGGGTGCGCAATGGCAAGACACCAGAGGCTCTTCTTCTGAGAGACACCAGAGGCTGCTGCTGCTGCTGCTGCTGAAGACAACTTCTTCGGCAATGACCTTGAAAGACACCAGACGCTGCTGAAGACATGCCCACTTCTTCGGCAATGACCTTGAAAGACACCAGAGGCTGCTGAAGATGTCGTTGCTGAAGACATGACTTCCACTTCTTCTTCAAGGACTCCTTCAGCAGCCTCTGGTCTCTTTCAAGGTCACTGCCGAAGAAGTGGATGGCACCTGGAGAACTCGATGGCCTGGCCCAGTATTGTCATTTTCTAACTACTAAGCAGCTTGCAATTTCACAGGCCCCACGTTTACTTATACCTTCGTGCCAACAGAAACAGTCGCATTGTTTTGTTTTTATATTGTATATAGTAAAGTTGTAATTCGAGAACCTTCTGCGATAAAATAATTTGTTATTATTGCATAAAGGCAAAAATATTACTTGCTGTAAGTCAAATACGACACAAGCATTGAGCAAATTTGAATTACACTTTAATTCTTCTTTAATTTCTCGAACTGCGGTTTTTTCTGCAATATGTTTGTTATACCTATCTTCCAATTCCCTTTTCTTTGTCTTGTCAGCTCTATAAGTTGAACATAATCCGCATTCGTCTTTCTTAGGTCGATGGAAAGATAAATTGAATGTTCTAAAAACGCTGTTATATGTCTGATAGCTAACACGATGTCTGTTTTCATTTTCAGTTTTGAACATTTCGTACATTTTTTTAATTGTTAAGTCTGGGTGTAGGTACTCTCTTTTAGTCTTCTTTCGACAATAATGAGACTCAACGCGAGGAAATCTGTTAATGTGGAAGATAATGGCACGTTTGACTGTTTCATCTTTCGCCTTTAAATGACTATGTCTTCCACCTCTTTTATCTGCTTCGATAACTCCTGTATCGTCGCGTTTCTTGTTCAAAGCGGTTCGTAACATTTTTTCTGATATGCTCAATGTATTAAGAAACATAACTTTGCAAACTAAAACAGAATCCTGATCTTTAGGAAGATAGTATTGCACCGTATATTGCCTACGAGAAACTTCTCCCGTAGTTGCTCTTTGTTTTTTTATTCGACGAGTGTATCTCAACAAAAAATATTCTCTTTGACGTTGCAAATTTCCCATTTCATAGAAGTCGTCTAAAATTTTCCGTCTTTCTTCATTGGACAATAAGCGACATTTTTTTCCAAATCTTTCACATGATTGCTGATTACATGACGGTAGAGCGTTCTTCCTCGCTTTCATTAATTTCCCTGTACTGGACTAACATATTTCTCCTTAACCGACGCGCATTTTTCTTTTTGTTGAATTTTTTTTCGGTTACAACAGCAATTTCTCTTGGACCCCCTTCAACGGTAAAGCGTTCTGGAACATCCGAAACGGAATTTTCTGGAGATACATGAGATCTCACATGGTTTTCAATACGTGCAGATGGCAGCATTTGATGGCTATCAACACAAGTACCGAAATTATCAAAATGCTCCCAACAAAGAAGGCGAAGGCATCTGGGACACGCACTAAATGTTTCATTTCGGCATGCAGGAACTTCACAATGTACCTTATTAAAAGAATTTCCTTGCGAATCAGAATTTTCTGAGGATATATTTTGGCTGTTACTTGAAGAGTCTTCATAAAGTGCAATGGTGACAGGACTTTCGTAAGAAACATCGGGACCCTTCGTAGAATTACCTCTTAATCTGGCCAGAGGTAATTCATCTTCGCTATCAAAACTGGAATTCCTTACATTCTTCGTTGGTGTTTGAAAATGAACAAGATCATAGCCACTTCCGGAAGAAGTTTCCACCTCGGTGTTAAGGAGTGTATTCTCAGTGGCTAAAATTTTTCCGTTATACCATTTTTTATCCGGTTCCCAATACATTCGAACACGAATCCCAGCTTCCAAAATATCCGATTGATTTTCACATTCCAAATCAGCTGCATCAACTACATTTTCAGTGCCATCTTCCCACTGAACTAACACATCAATTTCTCTTCACTTCTATTGGAAATTAAGCATTTCAGCTTTAAAACAACTTCGGTTTACACAGAACTTACCCTCATATATGTTTTTACTTAAAATATATAGATATTAACAAGTTATAATGTGTCATTTAAACCAAAAACGCATCAAAATTGCCTGTAATAAGCATAACTAATCGAATAGTGACATCTCGCGCAATCATTTGTTTGTCATCTGTTTCACAAAATATTTCGTCGGCAACTGAGATGTCTTGCTTCGAACTAATTTATTAGGCATTTACTTACTAATTGCGGGAGCTGGCGTATCTTGAATGGCAATAATCCATACCATGACGAAAAGGCGTAAATGCTTATACGCGCCTTTTCGTCTTGGAATGAAATAATAAAAAATAAGATACGCCCAATAAACTAATTTTTATATTTATGTTATTGTCGATTTGATGGCCATGCCATTTCGCATAAGGAAAAACAACATAAAAGCCTTACACTTTGCGTGCATAACTCAAATTCGGTATATTTTTAGTTACGCCCCTTCGTCTTGGAAGGGACGAATTTACATAATTTACTGCGCAGGACTTGCTAGGGTTTATCTTTAACAACTGTTCTCCTGATATACGAAAGAAATTGGTCAGATCACTGTTGACCAAGTAACTCGAATGGTCAACATATCCGTAGCATCGAAATCATGATAGATCGCAGAATCATCAGCGTCGGGGTGATAATTGCAATGCTGCAGTGACAGATGGGAACAAGAAGTATACAGAGTGTAGGAGGAACGCCAACAGTAACAGATCGCGTAGTGGAAACTGATTTTTGTAAGTAACACACTGCCTTCGATCATCCAAATGCGGTTCAAAAAATTTGACGGCGCGGCGCCGGCGTGAGAACTGAATCCACAGTATGTAGTTCAGAATTGCCAAAAGAAGGCTATGATTTATGGTAGCAAATCCTTTGGAAAAGTCTATCAATATCAACACACTGACCTTGCCACAGTCACACTCTCTAAGCAAATCGTCCACTATGACAGAAAGTGCGGTTGCGCAGCTGTGCTCCTGTCTAAAACCAGACTGCTTATCAAGCAGTACACTGTATAAATCGGCATGAGAACGGATTTGAATTTACAGCATTTTTTCAAGCATGGTAAAATACTGTTAGATCCAAGGAATGAACATTGGGTAGGATTAGAAATTTTAACCCAGCGGTTCCCTCAACATCTTTGGAAAATAGGATAAACGAATGCATTCATTAAGTATCCCAAGAAGCCCAAGATCGTTTTATAAGTATCTTAAGAACATTTATAAAATATTTTTACAAAAGCCTTACCTAGCTGAAGAAATTTTCTTTAAAAACGTTCTCAAGATACGTATATAGGTATGTATAGCACTTATAGAGCTGAAATAGGCGCACGTTTATAAAACAATTATATTGCCTATAAATCAAATACCGAATGCCTCAGAAATGTTCTTACAACAACTGTTACGTAACTACTTATAGGTGGCTTATAAAACTGATATATAACAGTTTCATCGGACTTATCGTACGATTATAGTTTTTATTAAAGCCCTAGAGTGATTTTAATAAAACTGATTTGTTACTGTTACTTAAAGATCTCATACAAGCTGCCTGTATTCCCTATAAAATCATTTGCTCATTTTTTACCTGTAAAACTGCTTTGTTAGTAGCATTGCTAATAATTATAAGTGCCTAAAAACATTTACAAAGTCGCCATAAAATTAAAATGCTTCTGTGTATATATAATGTAGCACTGAAGCCCGAGGAAGGCAATTCGTCATGTCGGAATAACCCATCAACAAAATAGATCAATTATGAACACAGTGTTATTTTCCCCCTGAAGTCAAATTTTGTTGCGTCAAAAATTTCACTGTTAATGTTCACGTAGGTAGGTTGAAAAAAAACAATGTGCCGCAAAAATAACACAGATTTTTGGAAATTGATCGAAATATATAATTATAATATTTTTGTGTGATTTACTTGTCGTACTGTGAAGTAATTTATATCAGTGATATTTTCTAACAAAAATTATCAATTTTTGATTTATGAAGAATTATATTTTGTTCAAGATGGCCGTCGAAAACTGCATCAATATTTCTGTTAAAATACGGCCGCTTTGCTAGAAAGCTAAATTAGTAGCAATTATAAAATCGCATTAGAACATTTTTGTCCTGCAAATGAAACTAGACGTCCACAGTAATTGACACGAGGAACTTTAATATAACTAAGTATATGATATGTAAGAATTATAAAATCATACTTATAAAACTGTTATTGAGCAGATTTGCTGCCAGAATCATCATTAAAGCAACTGAAGAACAAAAACACTTTATAAAAGATTCGCGGAGCAGTTATAAAGCAGTTCCCACCTAAGCAAATTTCTCGCACAGATCGCGCCATTGTTCCCAACAAGCACAGTTATCTCATAAATTTAAACCTTCATATAGATGATTTGTAGTAGCTTTTCAATTTGCAGATTTGTTTTTGGAAATTCGCATATCCGCCACCCTCCACTTCATTCCCATTAGCTACTATTAAATCAAGAAGAGTGGCCATGGTCTTCATGACCCTGGTAGAATCCAAAACTAGCTAAGACAAATTAAATATCTCTATAATAGGAAATACATTTTCAGATAATGAAGATATGTTTAACAGATCAACACTGAAATTTTCGACACATATAATGCTGTCATCATCATCATCATCATCATCATCATCATCATCATCATCATCATCATCATAAGGTTCTCAGTCCGAAGACTGGTTGGGCGCGTACTTCCATCATTTTCTATCCTGAGCTAACCTACGCATTTCCCTAAAAGTAGAACATCAAACATCCCTAAATATTTGAGAGCAGTAGTCTAATCTAGGCCTACCCCTAGGTAGGTGTCCTACCATCCTATCTCTCCTATTCTTTATTGTTTTCCATAAATTTCGCTTTTCCCCAACTCTTTCTAATACTTCCCTATTGCTAACCTTATCTATCCACGGTATCTTCATTAAGCGTCTGTAGCACCACATTTCAAACGCTTCTATTCTTTTTCGATCCGCTTCTCCTGTTGTCCAAGTTTCGCACCCGTATAATGCCGTACTCCATACATACGACTTTAAGAATCTCTTCCGAGTTTCTACTTTAACCGTTCCCGAACATAACAGATGTTTCTTTTTGTTAAACTCAACTCGACCCTGCGCTATTCTTTGTTTTATATCTTTGGTGCTCCTACCATCTCGAGTTATTTTACTTCCTAAATAGCAGAAATCCGCGACCTCCTCTATCTTCTCATTTCCTATTTGTATTTCAATTTTAGTTCCATTTTCACTCCCTCTACATACCAAAATTTTAGTTTTATTGACTTTCATGCCGTAGCCCTGCGTCAAAACTGCTTCCAGTTGTAAAATCGCCACGAAATAGTCTGCAAAAGACTTACATTTATGTCGTTAAGGCACCGTGCAAGATTTACGCCCATAAGTCAATTATTGTGTACCTAATAGAACTACACCGTAAAATCGCTTTTATTACACGTTACATTATAAATTATAGTACAAAGTTAAAATACAATTTTGTGTGAAGCTCGAAGGCAATCACATTCAAGAAACTAAATATATAAACAGCATATGCTATTTAACAATTTAAATGTTAATAGGCTTAACTCAATGAACGTAATTTTTGTATTCTATATTTAACTTTAATTTCTAATGAACTAACATTTAAAAAAATCTTCCGCCGCGAATTTGAAGTAGGTACTGTAAATTATAGGTACTCAAAAAACTGCACAACCTTTATTATCATAGTACCTATACATTATACCAGCAGAAAAGGTTATTCATCCCAACTTAATAAAAACTACCCCTAACCGCCGAAATATGTAAACGGCATACCTTGGTGTAGTTAGGAGTAATATTAATCGATTAGGCCAGAGATTTTGTTTTCAAGAACTTCTTTAAGTTCTTGAAAACAAAAGAGACTTTCAGCGTTCCTTTACAACTAAATAAACTAAATCTAATCAAGTTTTGGCAACAACACTCACCTTTATCTATAATGACTAGTTCCACCGTAGCGTCCAAGGGGATGTGTTCGATGTGAACACATTCGCAAATTTCCTTCGCTTCGCAATTCTTTGGAATTGTAAGGGAATTACATAACGATTTGTAATTCACGTCCACCAGTTGGGTCAATAGTGGCGAAGATGGGTAGTCGAAAGTTAAATTATTCACTCTATGAATTTTTTTTCTTTGATCCGTTGAATACGTTTCTACAAAAAGAAAACAGACGAGCTCAATATAACATGAAAAAAAATATCCCTAAAGTTGCTATTTTCCGAGACTCCCCAAGAGAGGCGAGTGAAAAGTTTCGATGACATTTTGTTTCATTCCTATGCCATGCATACAATTTTCAGACTAGTCTAATTGCGAGCTATATTACAATGACTTTAATAATTATTACATCGTGCTATGTACTTTTCCAGTAATCTTTTAACGAAACATGTACACAAGGTTTGTTTTATGGCATCTTTCAGGTTTTATAGTTAAAATAAATAAATATTTGCTCTTTCTTCGTTCATTATAGACACGAAATAACACTTTCACTTTCCTTCGCAGGTAAGGCATTAAGGAATTCACGATACAGGAAGTATTTCGTAGGATTGTCTGCTTTCTCTTACGTCGGAGAAATGAGGCGTCAATTTTCTCAAGATTAAAATCTTATGTAACGTCAAATACTTAGTTGACATCAAACTTGGCACAAAACTTCAGACAGCTGAAAACGTTCTCACGGTCAAAGTTTGTAAAGTGGTTGCATACATTTTCTGTGCTCCTGTAATATGCTTCTTTAGGATAAGAAATTCAAAATGTGAACCACGAAACTCTACCCATTCCTGAAAACGCTTATGCGGAAATGAAAGAAACCCTCTTTTCTTTTCACTTTGATTATCAGATCACTGGTTCTAGAACACACGAATCTAATGAAGTACCTGCGAAGTAACGATCTCAAGCTTTCTTATAAATAGCAAGTCTTAATTTCCATAAAAGAAGTAATCGTTTTCCGAAATTTTTCCACTTTTAGGACTTAAAACTTTACAAGTATAAGTACCTACCTATTACACAAAAAATAGACACGTTGGGCATCTCGTAAAATTGTTTTGGTATAATATGTACTTACAAGGGTGGCATTTGCTGAGTATGTACAAAACCAAAATTGATTTTTTAAATGAAAACCCATGGGCGTTTTTGCATAAATATTTAAGTCTCTCATAAGATTTCTTTATTGGGCCAGATTAACAGACTACTCTTTTTGAAACATCTCAATGCTTTTGTTGGAATACTTTATATGTTATACTTACGCAAAATGGAATTTTATTACAAATATTAAACAGAATAACCTGTATAGAGTGTATATTATTTGATGAAATAGAAAATTACTATGCGTACTACCAATAAGTATAATAAATTATTTTATTGACCGGTTTCAAGATTCACAAACGATCTCATCATCAGAAATGGTAAATAAAATTGTAAACAAATTATTATGACAGTTGACAAGGAAACTAAAATTGATAAAACAATACAAAAAATAATGATATCCATGAAACATGTTAACTAGATAACTGAATTTCAGTATTTACTTACGGGGCATAAGAAAACACAAAGGAAATTCGAATACCTCGTACCTTGAAGGGAAAAAACAATGAATTTAAAGAAAACCAATTCGGGAAAAAACAATAAATTCAATTGAAAAAACCTTCAAGTGAAATATCAGAACAGAAAAAATAAATCAATCAATATCCAAGAATTCTTGACAACTGCCAACTGCTAAACTTGAAAAAACTGCGAGGTCAAGTTTAGCAGTTGGCAGTTGTCAAGAATTCTTGGATATTGATTGATTTATTTTTTCTGTTCTGATATTTCACTTGAAGGTTTTTTCAATTGAATTTATTGTTTTTTCCCGAATTGGTTTTCTTTAAATTCATTGTTTTTTCCCTTCAAGGTACGAGGTATTCGAATTTCCTTTGTGTTTTCTTATGCCCCGTAAGTAAATACTGAAATTCAGTTATCTAGTTAACATGTTTCATGGATATCATTATTTTTTGTATTGTTTTATCAATTTTAGTTTCCTTGTCAACTGTCATAATAATTTGTTTACAATTTTATTTACCATTTCTGATGATGAGATCGTTTGTGAATCTTGAAACCGGTCAATAAAATAATTTATTATACTTATTGGTAGTACGCATAGTAATTTTCTATTTCATCATGGATTTCTACCAAATAGTCAAGACAGAAAATATTAACTACAGTATATTATTTGCACATGGGCTGATAGTCGGTTTACTATAAGTACTTTTGATTGGTGTAGACTGTAAATACATATGTCAAGATCGCACCTGCAGTTTCGGGAGAAATTACGACTAAACCTTAATAAACTTTGACAAATTTTATTAAGTGTGATGACATATAATAAAATATTCGTATATAATCAACGTCTAGGTCTTCGTCAAGATTTATTGATTAAAAATATACAACTAAAATGGCAGACACGTCTATTATACATTTTATTATGTTTCTCTATATTTCACAAAATTTATCAAAATATTCAATAATACCATTTGGCTCAAATGAAATAAAAAATATGAAATTTTCAGATTTTCACCTTTCTTTTATAATTTATATAACCTTGCATAATATAAAAGATTTTTGCAAAAGTATCAACAGGTTGTGCAATAGAGTATTCCATAATGCTAGTCCAATAATTGTACAATGTTTACCAAGAAAGTAAAGGACACCTTTTAATCCCGAACGTGAGTTTATTGCACATTTTCTTCTGGTAGTGCAAAAATAAATACTATACAGGGTGTTACAAAAAAGTAGATCAAGCCGTTAACCACAGATTATCTGGCCGAAAATAATGGGACTTTCCTTGTGCCATTTTTCATTTAGGCTACCTTCTTACAGATAAGTTAAAATTTTCGTAATTTTAATCAAAAAATCGATGCGCGAACGGAGGAAAGAGGAAGTTGTAATACCCATTGACCCCCCAGACTTTTCACTTCTCACATCTATGGTTCAAAGATATTGATTTTTATACCAAGCGTTCATTTCTTTAATTTTCCCCCTCTTGTAAAATTTTGATTTAGGGCTTGGTTTACAAGATATTGCAACTTATTTGACTATGCGTTGTTGATCCACTCGCTGTTTAAATCTCTCAATTTTTCTTAGGTAACGAACTAAGCTCCAGAAAAATGTCCTTGGATGGATATGTTCCTACATAACGTCTAAGCTTCAGAAAAATGCCCTTGGATGGTACCTTTTTTATTAATAATTATTTTGACAACTTAACGCCTATCTGTCTTTCTTTCCAATGCTAATTTGGCTGTTAGACGTTATGCAGGAACATGTCCGAATCGGTGCCATCGAAGGGGATTTTTCTGAATCTTAGACGTTATGCAGGAACATATCCATCCAAGGACATTTTTGTCGAGCTTAGTTCGTCACCTAAAAAAATTGGGAGATAAACAGCGAGTGGATCAGCAACACAGTCAAATGAGTTGCAACATCTCGTAAACTAAGCCCTAAATCAAAATTTTACAAGAGTAAAAAACATAAAAGAATACATAAAAACAATACATTTGAGCCATAGACGTGCGCCGGGAAAAGTTGGTGGTTCAATGGGTATTACAACCCCCCCTTTCCTCCGTTCGCACATCGATTTTCTTGATCAAAATAATACAAACATTGTGCCGGTACATGAAAAAATGTTGGAAAAAATTTCAACAGAATATAGTAAAAAACAAAGGAGTTATTAATAAAATAGTTTTTTAAATTTTAACTTTAACACCCTGTATTTTGAAAGAAAGAAGCCTAAATTAAAAATGGCATAAGGAAAGTCCCATTATTTTCGGCCAGATAATCTGTGGCTAACGGCTTGACCTACTTTTTTGTAACACCCTGTATAGCTTTGATTGGCAAGTGTCAGTAGGGCTACAAATTTGGATTCACACCATGATACAAGGATAGTGAGATATACATAATATTACACCATGGTATTTCCCAAATACATGGGCGTGCACTAGGAACAAAAACAAGGAAAAAAGTCCTTTAAACTTTTGACCTAACTTGTTTTGTTTTCAAGTTACAGTGAGTTAAAATTATTCAAAAAGAAATTTTACAACTTTTGAATGAGATATCACTGTAAAATTTGGGGTACTGTATAAATTAAGAATTCGAAATTTTATACCGAAATATGGCATTTCAAACTATAACCAGTGGCGTGGATGCAGGGTATGTCTGCGACCTGAAGCAAAAACAATAAGCGACGCCACTGATAAAATTTTAAAGGACTTTTTTTCTTGTTTTTGTTCCTAGTACACGCCCACGTGTTTGTGACATACGATGGTGTAACACTCTGTATATTGCGCATTCAATATACAGCAAGACTACCTACGTCATTTAGTAACCTACTGCATAATATAGAATTAAATAAACTAATAGTTATTTACGATATAAGTGGATATGAGCTTTAATAACGTACGCACTCGTTGGGCAATCGCAAATGTACGTTAATAAAGCGTTATCGCACGTATATCGTACAAATATTCAATCTACCCCTAATGCTATAATATTTTTTTTTCAGAATATGTTCAGAATAAATTATCCTAATTTGTGAAGTTACAAAAAAACACTGCAAAAAAAGTTCTTTCAAATTTCAAACCGTATTTAAATATAAAGTTTGGGATACATAACTCAAACTTTTATATTTTTTCTTTTATTAATTTCTAAAGGGAAGCGCTGCTGCTCAATTTTTAAATATTATAGTACCAGTTACATTGCACCAATTCAGTGTGTTTAATAATTTTGATATGATTAAGCTTTTTCAATATTAGAAGCATCATATACGGGATCACACACGAGTTTATTAAATATTTTAAATCAAAAATTTCGCCTGGTCAGTGTCACAAATACACACAACTCTTGCCTCATCATAACAACGTTTTTAATTTGGAACACTTTTTCGCTATAGTTGTTTATGTAAGTATCTTCATAAATTAAGTTAAGTAGATATTTTTCTTTCGGCGTATTTTGACACTCTTAGGTACTATAGGTAACAACTCTGCCTATTTTATAATATATTCACCTTACGTATAGCAAGAAGCTTCAACTTTTATACAGCATAAAATTTTCTCTGAAATCAATAATAAAAAAGTGTTCCTTATGTTGCACGCCTTTTATATATAATTATAATATATAATTATATATTATATGATTATAATTACCGTTTCTTTTCACTTTTTAGGGGCGTAGATAAAAATTTGTACGATATACGTGTGATAACGCTTTATTAACGTACTTTTGGGATTGCCCAACTCGTGCTACGCACTCGTTGGGCAAATTTCTTATGCGTACGTTAATAAAGCTCGTATCCCACTTATATCGTAAATAACTATTAACGTGTCTGATTCTAAATAAAGAAATAAGATAATAAAAGATAATATTACCGTCTAAATCCTTAGTCAGCTTAAAGTCAAAGGGAAAGTAGATCTTTCTCTCCACATCGCTCTTACGAAGTTCCACTGGAATTTTCTTCAAAGAACTCAAATTATTTAAACAAACTTTTCCCAATTGGGATTGGCAAACGCCTGTGTTCAAAGTCCTTTGACTTTTAGTCTCATCACTCTTCTCCTCCTTATCTTTATCTATGCCGCCCTCATATTTGATCAAGGCCATTCCGTCGGCCACTTTCTCGTTGCACTTAGAAACCATCTTGAATATATATGAATTTTTCTTTTCAGATGTCTTTAAAATGAAGTCTAATCTTTCTCCTTTAGCAAGAGTAAAAGATGATGCTTCGTACGGTACTGTTGGATTGCCATCTAATGCTATTACTTTCAGTATGTGATGTTCAACATTTACAGTAATCGGACACCCTGGTATGCCTCCAGTGTATGCCACCCTGAAACGATACCGAAGACCTTTCTTAACTTTAAAAATAGATAATATATTGTCTCTGACAGTAGCTGCTTTTCCATTGACTAGAATACTAAACGGCTTTCTAGAAGACTGACTTATAGTGGTTGTTTGATCACTTCCCCATTCCGACACAAGAAGTACGTGAGTTTTATCATCAACATCATAGAGCTTTCGATGAGGCTCTTGTTTCTCCGGTTGTCGTACCACAAGGGCGCCGAAGAATCCATCTGCACTGTCTACGTGTGAGTGCGCATGCCAAAAGTGAGTTCCCGCTGATGAAGCTCTAAATTTATATTGAAATGTGGTGTAACTTGGAATTGGACACTGAGTGATCATAGGAACACCATCCATAAACGGAGTTTCTCTCTGGGTTTGTCCCCTCCAATGGACCGTGATTGAATGTCCCGGTACCTTGTTAATAACGTCTACCACTAAAATATCGTTTTTACAGATTTGAATTGATGGTCCCGGTAGTTGACGATTTGCAGCAAATATACTTCGAGAAATCCCATCAGCACTAGCACAATATTTTCCATTGCAATGTGTTAGATTATTTGGACATCCTTCACATGAACTGAAAAACAAACCATTGGCATATCTATATTCTATGTAGTGCTTACATTATAAGTATGTAAATAGTAAACTGTATACATATTTATTCAAATAATATAGAAGAAAATAAAAGCACATGTTACATATTCGATGATAATTGTGCATTTATGCTTGCAACTAAATCTATATGCCACAGACATAACTCTTGTAAAGCGGGCATTACGAAGCGTGCAAAACAGCCTTGAGTAATAGCCCCATATAAAAGCAGGGCTAAAGGTACCACTACCAGCAAGAATATTTCATGTCAAATGGCAATGACAAGAAAATGAAACAAGAAGACTCGCCAAAGTTGGAACATCGCATGGCAAGAACTTATGACTGAATTATTAGGTACTGGAGAAGAAACGTATTTGCTAATAGCTGATCCTTTAATAAACTAGAATAATAATTGTAAATTTTCCACCCACAACCAAATTCTAGAATTCTACTTCCTGAAAAATTTTAGAAGTTAAGGTAAACTCATCGTTCTATTGCAGAGTGGATTGACTCTACGATAAGAGGCAGGATAATTACTAGTTCACTGGGCAACGTGACCAGGGGGGTGGCTGCTGCCAAAGGGTGCAGCAGGGCGGGGTTTTATCGCCCTTACTATGGAGCCTGGTGGTGGACGGTCTCCTCTGGGAACTATACAGAGAAGGAATACACGCACAGGGTTATGCGGACGATATTACTATTCTAATTATAGAGGAGTTCGGAGGGGTGATTTGAAACCTCATGCAACGAGCCCTAGAAATAGTGGAAAGATGGTGCACAGCAGAGGGACTGTGAACCCTGCTAAGACCACAGTGATAGCTTTCACGAGAAGAAGGAATCTTCAAGATCTGAAGAGGCTTCGGTTGTGGGGCCAGGAGATCGAACTGAGCAGAGAAGTTAAGTATTTAGGACTAACCTTTAGACACTAAATTAAACTACAACGCCCATCTGGAGAAATTGACCAAAAAGGCTACCCGGAGCCTATGGGCCTGTAGGGGTATGATAGGGAGAACGTGGGGGCTAAGGCCAGCAATGGTCTCTTGGATCTACTCCAGGGTAATAATCCCCACAGTAATATATGGATTCCTAATATGGTGGCATAAAGCCAGAAAAAGGGAATCTCAAATTAAGCTAGGGAAATTGCAAAGACTTGCATGCCTAGGAATCACAGGGGCGATGCAAACAACGCCCACTGCGGCCATGGAGGCACTCCTGGGACTCCCACCACTACATATTGTAGTGGAGGCGGAGGCTCTTACAGCAGCATACAGGCTAAGGATAAACGGTTATGGGCTAACTCTCGCAAAAGCGGGATACCATACCTAAATATTTCAACAAATAGACAAGAACTACATGCTTAGCATGCAGTCGGATAGAACCGTCCCAATCTTAAACTTTCACAAACCTTATCAGATTACCATACCGATAGAGGGAGTGGAGGGCAATTCACAAAGGGCGAGAGAACAGGATGGAAACATTTGGCATACAGATGGGTCTAAAACTACTGTACATAGTACTGGGGTGGGTATTGCTGGCAAAAGTCCAGGGAATGAAATTAGCATAAACCTGGGCAGCCTTGCAACCGTTTTCCAGGCAGAAATTACTGCAATTTCCGTATATGCGCAGGAGATGATCAGGAGGTCCTTTCAAAACAGGAGGATCCAGATTCTCACTGACAGCCCGACAGCACTGAAAGCTCTAGAAGCTACAAAGATACAATCGAGAACAGTTAAAGACTGTGTGGACTCGCTCGCTCGTCTAGCAGTACATAACAAGGTTATTCTACGATGGGTGAAAGGTCATCAAGGAAGTGAAGGGAACGAAAAAGCAGACCTTTTAGCGAAGAAGGGAGCCAAAGTCCCGCTGATAGGACCTGAACCTACGTGTCGTTTGGCATATCAGATAGCCAAAGAGGTGATAAAGGACCTATTAAGACAAAAACATACCTCTTACTGGATGGGGACTCCTGGACTGAGGCAATCGCGGATATTCATATGCTTCTATCCGCGTACACCGAATATTAACGGAAAAAGAACATTAATTTTTGATTTGTGACTTCTGATCACCACAATGAAACTCTTTTGTAGTGTTACTAAATAGAAATCATATCAGGTATAAAAATATCCTCGTAAATATCCGTCCTATCTCCGTATACAAGCATACAAGGTGGAACTTTCTAATGGAATAAATTCAATAAAACTGAACGGTTAGTATTTGATTGAAATCCTCGGACACGTCGATTGATGAACCACACAAAAAAAAAGGATCTGATTGATTCTTGAATTACTTTAAAAATTTAATTTTGATAATAAAAATACATTTGTTTCATGACCAACTTTATTTTTATGACGTATACGTCCCTGCAGTTAGACACTATTTTTCTCGAAAACTATTAAAGATATTGAAAAACGGAAATGGCACTCAATTTCTCTCGAACGAATCTATCCAACGATATAAAATTTAACATACCTTGATATTTAAAAAAATTCACAGACCTCGCATCTTACGCAAGTATCATAGGCGTATTGAAAATACCGACACAACTGCTCGGTTTCTAAGATGTCCAACAAAAGTGATCTGTGCCGTTTCAAGATGGTATATTATTGATACAATAAAATAAAAGAAATGATTTGTGACAAGCACAAGGCACATAGTCAAACTGACGCAATACGTAACAAAATATTAACGCATCCGTTTTGTACTCCAACGCGGTACTCTCGCTCGCCGACTCCGCCGTACCTTAGTTTACATCTGTCTAGCGCTCTGATATTATTAAGCGGACTCGACTGCGCGCGTCGCCGACAGAATCTGTCCCATGTCGATACATTTTTCGTAAGATGAGTCCCATATACACACGCGCCCAGAAGTATTTCCAATACTAAAATGTACTGTGACGTCATAACTCGTAGTCACGTGACCAAATATTGATGAAATTTACATTTAAAGTGAGCAATTAAAATCAAAAATCGACGTGTCTGAGGATTCCGATCAAATATTAGCCGTTTAGTTTTTACTGAATTTATTCCACCCTGTATAATGTAAATAGCTAAATTAATAGAAACCATTTTAATTTGTTTATGTTTTATAATTTTCACCGTTTAGCAATAACGAACCCTCCCTTCTCCGACTTTAGAGCAAGGGTATTATCGACGAACCTGACCGACCAGATGCAACCCCTTATGTCGTTAATAAGATAAGGACCCGAGCAGCCTATCTATACAGAGCGTCCCAGATACCAAAACCGAAAGAGCGCGTTGTATAACTGGCTCCAGAGCATCACAAGGGATGATTCGTTACAGCCTCACGACGCCATTTTTAATGGTCCAGAGTCACGTGCTCTGGACTGCCTAATTGAAGTTTGTTGTAAATGATAACCTTAAATAAAAAAAAATAATTTTGCCCCCGTCATTTCCATGCAGATTATGCCATTTTCAACATTTATAAGCTAGATGAACCCGTGGGCTACGCTCCACGACTTTTACGTAGTAGATAGTTCAGTAGCAAGTTTCAAAATCTACAGCTAATAAATAAATATATATATATTAGACAAACTTATGATTGTATAAAAAATACAAACCTGCTCATTGTTTGATAAGGTTCATAAACCAATTTGAAACGACAAATCATTGGCCAGTCCAAATCATGACACGGACGATCGCAGCTTTTAAAAAATTGATCTGAAAATAAAAGAGAAAAACTATTGATTTTAAATAGATAATATTTGCCAACTTATGACATGTACAGACAAAATTGCAAGTTTTATAATTGCTTCAACGGCGAATACAAAAAGAACATAGTATCTTGTTGTGCATTTCGCTGAATACAATACACACTTGTATGCAGTGTTGAGATGCTTCATTAAGAATGAGCACATTGAAATGTTAAACGTGTGTTTCAGGGGGCGCTGTGGGTAGCACTACGCCTCAAGCCGCCTCTTATCATCTGAGGTTTTACTCCAGATACTCATTTTCTTGAGCTGAGTTACCCAGAGGCGAAATACTCGTCAAATATAGCGACCGCGGGAACTAGGGGTTGAACCCGCGCCCGCTGCATTTTTGTCTAACTCTCTACCATTAGACGTCTCAGTCATATAAACACAATAATGTTATAAGCATTAACTTATACATACATAAATTTAAGTATAAGTAATGCGAATGACTCAAGTTTAAGTGTCAAAATAAAAAATACAAAATTCACTGATGCATTGTCACAAACAATAATAATTAATAATTATGCCCGCCCAAATAAAACCTTTCTCTGCGTTTCAAGTGCTGAAATCGTGCCTATTATAAAAACGGTACTTGCTGCATATGTGACCATTATATGAACTGCCTGAAGATGAAAGTGACTTTCTTATTGGTACGGAACGTATGGTGAAATTGTTGTTTTTTTGTGCCGCCGATTATTGTACCTATTGATGTTCCATTGTCATTTTTCTTTATTAAGAGGAGAACACATAAATCCGTGACAGTAATTTACGTTTTATTGCCATTTAAATTAAGAAATCTTCTACGCAATTTCACGCCAATTATTTCTTTATGGGTACATGCTTGTTCTGCGTAGTGTCACGATGTTTATCTTTATTACTTTTAGTAGTAAGTATAAAAAAATAAGAAGACAAAAAATTGCGTTTTAATGTCGAATTTCCACCAAGATTATATCAGTATATAAACTAGCAAACATAAATAAATTCATATATTCGCACTGTCCCAGTGAAGGTAACCTTGTTATCAGGTACTGAAAGTTTTTCAGACAACCTCAAATAAACGAAGGAAGTTGAAAATTTTATGAAAACTACAATTATAATACCCCAAAAAAATTCACAAGTTTAAAAATCCTACCTTTCTTATCTTACGAGAGTCTGAATTTCAAAATAATGAACATCTATTAACCGATCATTAAAATCCCTGCGTACTTCCAGCAGAGGCAGAAAAACGACCTAATTAATCTTTTTCTCCATGCGGCGATGAAACTTTCAGCTACCGCAACTAAAATTATTTCTAACCAAAAACTAATGGTTTCAGACATTCGAAAGGGCATATTACCTAGAAGCACCTAGTTTGAATTTTTGCATAGAATTCTATAACATTATAAGTTGTTCCACAAGAGAATGACATGCCACCAAGCCTTACGTGTAGGGACGATCTATACGGATAAATTACAATGCATAATTTTAAACTAAATATGGGTAGATATCTTTGATATGAATAATTTACCATAAAAATCCTGAATTCTGAACAATAATTGGGTATGTAAATCAACATTTTTAGGTCATTCACAGTCTGTAAGCAACTGACATGAAACATCTCAGAAAATAAAATAAAGTGGGGCATGTTAAGATATTGTATTTTTTGTGCCAATATGGATCCAGCTTTTTAGTCACGCCCCCTACACAAAAATTTTGGTTTTCTTTTCATTGATCTTCATACCATAGCCTTCCGTCAAAACTGCTTCCATTGCGTTCAGAGCCCTTCCTATTTTCTTTGCTGGACGCTAATACTGCTAATATCATCCGCGAATCTGAGCATGTTAATAGTTTGACCCTGTATATTCCAGCGGCTATTCTGTCTTTAACAATATTAATCGCATCTTCAATAGGTATAAAAATTGAAAACTAGGGGCGACAACGCACATCCCTGCCTCACTCCCTTTCGGATATCTACTTCTCTATGTTCCTGCCTCAATTCTATAACTGCCGTTTGCTCTTTGCATAGATTATGAATAATTCTTCTATCCCTATACTTCATCCCTACATTTCTGAGCATTTCGAGCATCTTCTTCCATTTTACATTATCGAAGGCTTTTTCCAAATCTACAAATCTTATATAGGTGCTCTTTCCCTTTTCTATTATTTTTTTCTATTATTACTCGTAAAGCTAGAATGGGCTCGCGCGTTCCCCTATTTCTTCTAAATTCAAACTGATCTTCTCCTAATATTTCTTTCGCCCTTTTCTCCATCCTTCACAAATCTAGTTAAAATTTTTGATGCGTGGGAAGTTAAACTGATGGTTCTAAAATTTTCGCACCTATCCTCGTCTTTCCTTTTTTGCAAAGCAGCTATGATGTTCCATTTGTAATCTTCTGGATTCTCGCCTGTCTGGTATATGCAGCTAACTATTTTAAATAAACGATCTATTACCCCTTGACATGCGCAGTTTAAGATTTCTGTCTGCAAGCCATCTATACGTGGTGTTTTATTGTTTCTTAAACTTTTGAGTGCTAGCTCAAACTCTTCTCTCATTATAGAACAGCTTGGGTTGTCCCTTTCTACACTGCTTTCCCTTTCTAATATATCTCCTACTTCCAAATATTATTTCCGCCTATCTGCCTTCTCCCCGCTACCGATTAGGATATCTCTTGCCTCGTTTCCCATGATTTTGCTGCTAGATCCAATTTCTCTGAAATTTCTCCTAATTATTTTATATGCTTTATCAGTCTTTCCCTATTCGAACTTATCTTCCACTCCTTTGCATTTAATAGCAATCCATTGCTCTTTCGCTTTTCTATATAGGTATCCGAATAATTTCCCACTTGATCGCCGTACATGTATCTTTGTTTCCCTCCTTCATCTAACTTATTTTTATATTTTCGCCAATATTTTACTCCAGAAGGTGCCATCATCATAAATTAATTAAGGTTTGCTGTTTTAGGGACAAAAATAATGTGGTGGTTTTCCATTGCCTTCCACATCGCAGTAGTGCCATACCGACCCCCACGGTCTCTGCCACTCTGATTACTGAAAGAGCTGCTGCCCCCTTTCAGGAACTTCATTTAATCCGTCTTCTCAAATAAAAACTCCTCCAATAAGGTTAAACCTATGGTTCGGCTCTTTAGATCGTTGAAGCACGCAAGCCATCTCACCCGTTCGCATATTCATATCGAGCGTAGCTTATTGCATTCCCAACTGTCGATTTACAGCAACGGGCGTATTTTCTACTTATATACTATTTTTGTAAGCGTTCTTGCCAGCACAACTTCATGGCTCAGTAGTCGATGTGTCAGTCTCCCAAGTCACTACGATGAGGGTTCGCACCTCGCAGTAGTTCTTTTTTGTTATGATGATTTCTCTTTATTTGAAAAAACCGAAATCTTGCATCAATCGCCGCTCTTTAATTTTAATTTTAAATTTTAATTTAGTATCTAATTCCCAGTTCAAGCGCACAATTTGTACGATAAATCAAGATAATTGCAACCACAAGCTAAATATACAAAAACCGCACAATAATATTTTTACAACAGCTATCTCAAATTACCTTCATTTATCATTTCTTTCTTCGTGAAAGGAATATAGTAAGTAGCATTATGCTCGTAATGCTTCTAGTAACAGTCTGCTACGAACAAAACATTACATCCACTATTTCTGCTACAGACTACATTATTTTACACAAACTACATTGCCTCCATACAATAAAAATTGTAAGAGCGCATCTGCTGGCAACACATGCATATAAAATCTTTCCATAGTCCTTCTGAATGTAAAATGAAACTTCAATTTTCGTTCAGCACAAGCTGTTCATTTATTGAGCAAGTCTGACTTTGATAAATTTTGTATTCACTACAGACAACAAAAGTTTCATATTTTTCAGATAGAGGATCGTTGAGCAATCCAGCAATATACGAGATACGCAACTTAACTGTAGTTCAGCATACATAAATTATGAAAACACTTGTTATTGGATTTAACAGAACTCTAGAATTTATTACCTTCAGTTACTGAAATTTTGCTCGTGTATAGTCACAGAATGAATCTAGAGCTAGTTCAACTGAAGTTCAAATACATTAGTTGCGTCTTTACTAAATATGCACACAAGACACGCGTCGGTTGTAGGCATATTGCTCGTATGATATTGATCTTTTCAGTATAACAATACCTATCCCTATTTTTCATTATGTTTTTTACTAATTAGTCCCTAAAACAGCACGCCAATGTATTTGAGGAATATAATAACAAACAATGCTACCCGGAACCAGCTGGCCAACGATCGTGTATGCTTCAGAACAAAATCATATGTTGCATAAGAACGCTGAGTCCATTCTCCCAGCCTTTGAAATATACCGTGAATCAGCACAATAACTATTCCTATACTACCTATACTATAGTTCAAAAACTACTGACTGACAGCAGGTCCGTGAAGTTAGCCTCGTTATTTTCGATTTTCTAATAGATTTTGGTCTGAATAATTAGTAACTAATTTGTAATAATTTGTAACCCACAAACTACAATTTGTAACTCTCCCGTTAAGGAGTTATTTAAAAAACTACTTTTAGGGGCCAACTTCTCGGGAGCCCCGCAAGTTTGGAGTTTCCGATTTTTTTCTTTGCCAAAATTTAGTAACTAATTTGTAATAATTTGTAACCCATAAACTAGAATTTGTAACTCTTTCGCTGAAGAGTTATTTAAAAAACTACTTTTAGGGGCCAACTTCTCGGGGGCCCCGCAAGTTTGGAGTTTCCGATTTGTTTCTTTGCTAATATTTAGTAACTAATTTGTAATAATTTGTAACCCATAAACTAGAATTTGTAACTCTATCGCTGAAGAGTTATTTAAAAAAATATTTTTGGCGGCCAACTTCTCGGGAGCCCCGCAAGTTTGGAGTTCCCGATTTCTTCCTTTGCCAGTATTTAGTAACTAATTTGTAATAATTTATAACCCATAAACTAGAATTTGTAACTCTATCGTTGAAGAGTTATTAAAAAAAATATTTTTGGCGGCCAACTTCTCGGGAGCCCCGCAAGTTTGGAGTTTCCGATTTGTTTCTTTGCCAATATTTAGTAACTAATTTGTAACAATTTGTAACCCATAAACTAGAATTTGTAACTATACCGTTGAAGAGTTATTTAAAAAACTACTTTTAGGGGCCATTTTCTGGGGGACCCTCAATAAACGGAATTTTCCTCCCATATATCATCGATGGATTTAACTGAACAATTAGGTATAAAATGTCTTTTTATGTCGCTATCAAATAGTAATGCACACGCAAAGATGCGTTGATGTAACTATCTATTTGTAAATCATTAGCTGGCGGACAAGTAAGATAGGAAGTACATAGAACTTTATTATATCTTAACGTATTTAAATGCACTGCAGATACAATCACAAAAATGTACATAAGTGTGTAAACCATAGAAAAAAGAAACAGGTATGTATTACATTCAGAAAACTTGCAATATCAAACTTAAATTGCTTCTTGTCTTTACATTTTTCGTCATTCACTAATGTAACGATTTTCCAAAGTGATAAAACCTCAAGTAATCCAGGAAACGAAAGCAACAAAACATAAAATGAAAGGAAAAATATATTAAACTGTATATATAATTGCATGTATGTGGGTAACGGTCTTGCTGTTTATATTTATAACGTTTAAGGGGAAATTAGATCTTCGGGATATTTGAAAAAAGAGTTTTCTTTATAATACTCCCAAAGGTCCAATTCCCCCTTAAACGTTATAAATATAATTGCATGTACAGTTCAATTTTTAAAAGAAGCATCTTTCGTCATCGACTATATTCGTATGAATTAAGATCGAGGCGTATGTCGTAGTTGTTTCTTCTCTCAATGACGGCATTCTGAGACGAAACCGTCGACGCAAATACTTGTCAAACAAACGTCAGAAACGTAAATATCAGCAAAATGTTAGAAGTTTAAAATTACACCCTAAAGTGATGAATAATTTAAATTGAGGTACTAATTACTTACTAAAATCAAGAAAAATTGAGTAATAGGGAAAATCAAGAGAAAAATTCACTTAGAAGGTAAGGTAGGGAGTTAGGAACTCAACGGTCTTGACAGATTAAGTTATATATTTTAGCATATTATGCACAATATGAAAAAGTAATGAAGTTAAACAATAAGTAAAAGTACAAATAGCAGTAAGGATGAGGCTCACGCGTCGATGGGGTCCTGTAGAACGAAAACCAGGTTCTTCGGTCTTCGGGAATACAGTAAAGAGCAAAGAAAAGAATGTTATATTGTTAGCTATTATGTAGATGCAATGATTTTAATATTATGTAGTATTACAAAATTACATACGATGGGTGTATGGATTTGCAATATTTAACCATAATAATATATCAAACACAAAAATAATAATATAAAACTATACAAAAAAATGGTTAAGTGGGAATCAATTCCCGCATGAAGGGTTCTGCACATACCTACATTAAAAAAGATTTTGTCTAATCTACAACATTATAATCCCTAAATGTATGGTGTTCAGTCAATAAATTATTATTACTTTTCACTGTCATTCACTTCATTTGAAAATACAGCTGTCAGTGGCAATAAAAGGGCACTGTTTCCTTTTTCAGCTTTAAAATAATCGACCAGGGATAGCACTATTTCCTGGCACTTCGAATTCAACATACAACCTCTCATGCTTAAGGAAAATTCTGTAAAATGTATAAATTTTTAAAATTTTTACTATTGAACTTAACCTAAAAACTTACCGATTAAGTTTTCTTTGTAACCAATATGGAATTGATAGATTTCTAAACAGCAAACGGAACAACAAAACAAATCAAAAGGGCAGTTATATTAGAACAACTCGAATAAACTCAAAACCTCCAAATATAACACAGACGAGGAACAAACTAAATTCACACGGCGCCGTCGCTGTAGCCAATAATGGCTATATGCCGACATTGACATTAACAGATTGATACTGACAGTTGGAGTTGCCACGGACCATATGCGCTACGACGGTATTTAAGCAGTTGTCTTTGTCATCATTACTCTCTTACCATTAAAGGGTGGGAAAGACATGATTATCCATACTGTTTCTTTTCAATATGTGATGCACGACAATAACGTTGGTCGTAAATCGACAATAAATTCGTTACGAAAGTTGCTTCTTTTAAAAATTGAACTGTATATTATATTTCGACTGGCGATTAACTACGACCATCTTTTTCATCAGGTCATTGTAAAGTTCCCATGCTCCATCATTTCGTTTACAAATCGAATAATAATGGCCTATACCTGCAATTGAAGATGTAGGTGGTGTGTAATAGGCAATCACCGCTCGAAGTACGTAATTTTTATTCAAATTTAAACTAAACGGAATTGAATCGAGAGCTATGTTTGCTCCTTCACACGTGTCAACGAAAATTAGGTCTCTGTAAACGAATTTCATTTTGACGGAATTTGCGTAAGCGTTGCATTCAAAATCTATTTGTTCTTTTAGGATCGTTTCTAAATTTTTAATCAACTTATAATTTATTAGGAAGGTGGATTTCAAAAATTTTCTTGATAATGTACATTTTTCGCAGGTATAAATTTCCATTCCGCTTTCCAGTCCTTTACATATGTTTGTAAATAAGCCAACAATATTGAATTGACAATCTAAGTGTTTTACCCCATTTATAAGCTTCCCCTCTTTTCCTCACTGAGAAAAATTTATAATAATCAGTAAAAGAAATATTATGCCCATTATTATATTTGACGTTAGCTATAGGGATAAATGAAGCTGTTAATAACCGTTACTATATTAATATTATAAAAGAATATTATATCATATAATATATCAGTATATAACTTTCGTATGCAAATAAGTATGCAGAAGTAATTTTATTTGTTTATAGCGACTATGATATTGCAATAATTAATTTAAATAAACTTTTCAATATCCCCTATGACATTTCTAATATAACCCTTTATGTTATATTATAATAGATATTAATATTTTTATTTTAATTATAATATCATTATATTATACATTCTATACATTCTAATTTGCGAGTTAAAAATTGTTACGAAATGGTAACTAAATATTGGTAGAGAAAATGCTCGAAAATTTCGAGGCTCTCCAGAAGCAAGTTCATCAAGTTCATTTCTGAAATAAATCTTCAACAATAGAGTTACAAATTCTAGTTTATGGGTTACAAATTATTACAAGTTAGTTACTAAATATTGGCAAAGAAACAAATCGGAAACTCCAAACTTGCGGGGCTCCCGAGAAGTTGGCCGCCAAAAATATTTTTTTAAATAACTCTTCAACGATAGAGTTACAAATTCTAGTTTATGGGTTACAAATTATTACAAATTAGTTACTAAATATTGGCAAAGAAACAAATCGGGAACTCCAAACTTACGGGGCTCCCGAGAAGTTGGCCGCCAAAAATATTTTTTTAAATAACTCTTCAACGATAGAGTTACAAATTCTAGTTTATGGGTTACAAATTATTACAAATTAGTTACTAAATATTGGCAAAGAAACAAATCGGGAACTCCAAACTTGCGGGGCTCCCGAGAAGTTGGCCGCCAAAAATATTTTTTAAATAACTCTTCAACGATAGAGTTACAAATTCTAGTTTATGGGTTACAAATTATTACAAATTAGTTACTAAATATTAGCAAAGAAACAAATCGGAAAATCCAAACTTGCGGGGCTCCCGAGAAGTTGGCCCCTAAAAGTAGTTTTTTAAATAATTCTTCAACGATAGAGTTACAAATTCTAGTTTATGGGTTACAAATTATTACAGATTAGTTAGTAAATTTTGGCAAAGAAAAAAATCGGAAACTCCAAACTTGCGGGGCTCCCGAGAAGTTGGCCCCTAAAAGTAGTTTTTTAAATAACTCCTTAACGGGAGAGTTACAAATTGTAGTTTCTGGGTTACAAATTATTACAAATTAGTTACTAATTATTCAGACCAAAATCTATTAGAAAATCGAAAATAACGCGGCTAACTTCACGGACCCACTGACAGCTCGTATAACAGCATGGATAGTGTGTCGGAATGATGACTGGTGGTTCCTAGATCAAGCTCTGCCCAACGCACTCATTTCTTCTGTTGATTCCATTTTACATTTTTATACAAAAGTTTGTCCGGTTTTTGCCAAGCGAAGCGTTACCAGTGCCATTTGTTGGAATTTGCAATACATCAGTTTAGTGCTAGCCCAGCTGCAGTCCAGAAGATGTCTCTTGTGACAGTGGATGAAACGTCGTCTTCCAGGCAATTTTTGTCGCAGTCTTCGTCAGGAAGCCAAGGTAACCATTACAACAGTGACTGCGGAAGTCTACAGCATAATTTTCTTAAAGTGTGTACATGCACTTCCAAAATATGAACATTTTATTACGAACTTGAATATTTGAGGGTGATTATTACAAAAACTATTAATTTTAAAGAAAGGATCATGCATAACCGAAAGTTTGTGCGCAGAAAGTGATCACTTTGTATATATTCGTGAACATACAACTCGACATCTGGTTTTCTGACAGTGCTGTTCCTATTAATTGCAAGAGATGTAGAAAGGATGGAAATATTTAATGCAGTAATTTGATCTTCCTTGCTTTATGTACATTTATTATTTTGAAGTTTCTCACATTTCAAATTCTATTTATATAATTCTGGATTAACTGCAAACTCGCTAAATACACTGTACTATCCAATGGGTTTCAATAGGGAGGTTCGGAGAAAAATAAGATATCTATTTTTGGCATGAAAATGACAGAAAATTGTTATTGTAATTGATTTACGGCGAAAGTTTTTTTCTACAAAATGTTTTTGGGGCGTAATAAGCGAAAGAAATTAGCTTATCATGCCCGCATGCTAGTTCGCTTTGTTATTGGTTTGACGTCAGAGATTCGTAAGGCGCTCCTCCCACTTCTCTTGCAGTGCCCGTGAAGCGGTACCTATCTCATAACATATGTACTTATTGGGACTATTTCGAGCGTGAATTTTTAAAGTAAGTTGTCAAGGAAACATAAAACAAAGACAACATAATCGATATAATGATGCAACAAGGGTATCAAAAGTCCGATTCACATAATTTGCCATATTTATGTAGTAGGTAGGTAAATGTCCCGGTAAATGTGGAAATGGTGTGTGATTCTTGCATCTAACCCCAATTTCATTCAACCGGTATAAGTAACACAAAGTCAACAATTTATTAACTGTACATGCCTTTTATAATTCAGTATAAGTAGGTATGTAGATTGTAGATACCTGCTTACTTCTGTTTGTAAAATAGGTACCTACCTATATTCTCTAATACAATACAATACATACCTACTCATTTATGTAGGTATGTATACCTAAGTGATTGACAAGTTATCAAGTTAACAGTTTTATAACGGATTGGAAATTTTTTAAAAAAACGGAAACAAATACAACTCACGCGAATCAAAAAACTACGCTACGTAGGTACTAGGTACTTGTTTAACAAAAAGAAACAACTGCTATATTCTGGAACGGTTAATGTAGAAATTCGGAGAGACTCTTAAAGACTCATGTATGGAGTACGAAATTATACCTATGGGTGCGAAATTTGGACAATGGGAGAAGCGGATTGAAAAAGAGTAGAAGCGTTTGAAATGCGATGCTACAGACGGGTGTTGAAGATACCGTGGATAGACAAGTTAGCAATAAGGAGGAATTAGAAAGAGTTGGGGAAAAGAGAAAAGTATGGAAGACAATAAAGAATAGGGGATAGGATCGTAGGATGGTAGGACACCTTCTGAGACACAAAGGAATAGTTCGCGACATACTAGAGTCAGAGATAGGAATAAAGAGGTAGAGGTTGGAGCAGATTAGACTACTGCTTTCAAATAGTTGGGGATGTAGAATGTTCTACTTTTACGGAAATGCGTAGGTTAGCTCAGGGAAAGGATGGAGGTACGCGTCCTACCAGTCTTCAAAAGAGAACTTTATGATGACGTACTATTTAATTATTATTGTAATACAGTTAATAAAATTTCCTTTTTTAGTTCAGGGAGGGAACGCTACGGCGATTCAGTATTTGGCTCCGTCATGCTCCTACCATCCTGTTTCAAATTATGCTAACCGTAACACGTTACAAAGTACCAAGGGGTCCCAGAAAACTCTCGATAAATTACATTATGTTCGATTTTATTTAGAGTGGCTGCAATGGGGCAGCCGATAATTTTATAAACTTTTGCAATGATAAACTAACTCGCGAAAATATCGATAATGCTGACCGATTTTCCTTCTGGCTCCAACGAACCACTTTTTCCGTTTTATTGGTGTGCTGTACGATGTATTAGTCTGGGTACAAAACAGAAAACACCAGTTAGAACGATCATCATCATCATAAGGTTCTCAGTCCGAAGACTGGTTGGACGCGTACCTCCATTCTTTTCTATCCTGAGCTAACCTACGCATTTCCCTAAAAGTAGAACATCCTACATCCCTAACTATTTGACAGCAGTAGTCTAATCTAGGCCTACCCCTACCTCTTTTCATTCCTATCTCTGACTCTAGTATGTCGCGAACTATTCCTTCGTGTCTTAGAAGGTGTCCTACCATCCTATCTCTCCTACTCTTTATTGTCTTCCATACCTTTCGCTTTTCCACAACTCTTTCTAATACTTCCCTATTGCTAACCTTATCTATCCACGGTATCTTCATCATGCGTCTGAAGCACCACATTTCAAACGCTTCTACTCTTTTTCGATCCGCTTCTCCTATTGTCCAAGTTTCGCACCCGTATAATGCCGTACTCCATACATACGACTTTAAGAGTCTCTTCCTAGTCTCTATATTAACCGTTCTCGAACATAACAGTTGTTTCTTTTTGTTAAACGCAACTCGGCCCTGCGCTATTCTTTGTTTTATATCTTTAGTGCTCCTACCGTCTTGAGTTATTTTACTTCCTAAATAGCAAAAATCCGCGACCTCCTCTATCTTCTCATTTCCTATTTGTATGTCAACTTTAGTTCTATTTTCGCATCCCCTACATACCAAAATTTTAGTTTTCTTTTTATTGATTTTCATGCCGTAGCCCTGTGTCAAAACTGCTTCCATTTCATTCAAAGCCGCTCCTAATTCTTCTTTGCTAGATGCTAACACTGCTATGTCATCCGCAAATCTGAGCATGTTAATAGTTTGACCCTGTACATTAATCCCTGAGGCTGTTCTGTCCTTAACAATATTAATCGCATCTTCGATGTATAAGTTGAAAACTAGAGGTGACAGTGCACATCCCTGTCTCACTCCCTTCCGGATATCTACTTCCCTTCGTTCCTGCTCACACTCTATAACTGCTTTTTGCTCTTTGTAGAGATTATGTATTATTCTTCTGTCCCTATATTTCATCCCTACCTTTCTCAGCACTTCGAACATCTTCCCCCATTTTACGTTGTCGAAGGCTTTTTCTAAATCTACAAATCCTATATAGACGCTCTTTCTCTTTTCTATCGTTTTTTCTATAATTACTCGTAAAGCTAGAATAGCCTCGCGCGTTCCTCTATTTCGTCTAAATCCGAACTGATCTTCTCCTAATATTTCTTCCGCCTTTTTCTCCATCCTTCTTTGCACAATTCTAGTTAAAATTTTTGACGCATGGGAAGTTAAACTGATAGTTCTGAAATTGTTGCACCTATCCGCGCCTTTCCTTTTTGGCAAAGCTACCATGATGTTCCGTTTGTAATCCTCTGGAATCTCGCCTGTCAGGTATATGCGACTAACTAATTTAAATAAACGGTCTATTACCTCTTGACCTGCGCACTTTAAGATTTCTGCCTGCAAGCCATCTATACCTGGTGCTTTATTATTCCTTAAACTTTTTAGTGCTAGCTCAAACTCTTCTCTCATTATAGGATTCCCTAGGTTATCCCCCTCTACACTGCTTTCGCTTTCTAATATATCTTGCACTTCTGGTCCCGCATGTAAGTTTCCTAAATATTCTTTCCACCTATCTGCCTTCTCACCGCTTTCGATTAGGATATCTCCTGCCTCATTCCTAATGTTTTTGGTACTAGATCCAATTTCTCTAAAATTTCTCCTAATTATTTTATATGCTTCATCAGTCTTTCCTACTTCGAACTTATCTTCCACTTCTTTGCATTTATTATCGATCCATTGCTCTTTCGCTTTCCTACATTTCCGAATAATTTCCCACTTGATCGCCTTATATCTTTGTTTCCCTATTTCATCTAACCTATTTTTATATTTTCGCCTTTCCTCTATTAGACTCACAATATGTTTTGTTATCCAGGGTTTCCTACTTTCATTCTGTTTATGGCCCAAAATATCCCTAGCTGAGGAAACTGAACTATTTTTAATGCAATTCCATTCTGCCTCTATGTCCCTAACAATATTTTCACCCGCGCCCTTTAGTACTTCGTTTGTCTTTTTCTTGAACTTATCGCGCGTATCATCATCTTTTAGTTTCTCTGGGTCAAGATACCTTCTTCCGCTTCGTTTTTTCAAAATCTTAAATTTAAGATTGGCTTTCATAACGACTATGTTGTGATCACTATCTATATCTGCTCCTGGATAACTTCTACAATCCCGAACTTGATTTCTAAATCTTTGCCTAACAAGAATGTAATCTATTTGATATCTCCCTAGGTCTCCTGGCATCTTCCACGTGTAGCGTCTCCTAACATGATGGTGAAATAAAGTGTTCGCGATCGTTAAGTTATGTTTATCGCAGAACTCTATCAGTCTAACTCCCCTATCGTTCCTATTGCCTAATCCAAAGGGACCAACTATTCCGCCCTCTCGCCCTGTGCTTACCACTGCATTGAAATCTCCTATAATTATTAAATTTTCGTCTCCTCTCACAAAATCTAGCACATGTTCAATATCACTATAAACTGCCTCTACGACCTCATCACTGTAGTTAGAAGTGGGCATATATACCTGTATTATTACTGTTTTTACAGGTTTCGAATCTAACCTAACCATAACTACCCTGTCACTTTGCTGCAAGAAATTTTCTACACTCTGTCCTACTTTTTTCCTCATAAAAATTCCTACTCCCGAATTTCCTCCTACAGATCCTGTGTGTATTACTCTAAAATCTCCGCTCCAGAAGTCTCCGGCTTCTGGCCATCGCACTTCACTAATACCTACTACGTCTAATGCTAACCTATCCATCTCAATTTTCAAATTCTCTAACTTTCCTACTTGTTTCATGCTTCTAACATTCCACGCTCCGACTCGTGAGATGTTACACTTATCATTTCTGATGACTCCCCCCGAAGCAGTCCCCGCCCGGAGATCCGAATGTGGGACTATTTTACCTCCGGAATATTTTACTCCAGAAAGTTAGAACCAGTTAATAATATTTAACAATTTAACTACACATGCATATGCATAATACTTATGGGACTGCTGCGCGCTGAAGCTGGGACTTGTACGTTATACTAAGTTCTGACGTCACGCTGCCTACTCTCGCTGCAAGGTACGATTTCTAGCCTCGCACCGACGGAAAACTTTGCAACGGCTTCACAGGCGAAGGAATTTTTTTTAACAAATATTAACAACATAACTGCCTTCAGTATAATAAACTCTATCAATTTTAATGAAATTTGAAAATTACCGAACCTGCCTATTATTGACTTATGTATTGTATACTGCTCCCACCATTTGTCGCTGTTTTTCTCCTAATGGCGCAGTTACATACTGCTCGTATCTTTCCTACTCTGAGTATGTCATTTCATAAGAAAATGATCATGTTATTTACTTGAAAAACACACGTTTGTGTGCAGTCTACGGCTCGTGCTTTAAATTTTCATCCTCGTTAAGAATTGCCACCATAACTCCCTCGTAGAATAATACGCTATTATTCGACTTCCTAAATAATCATGCACCTCCAGAGGTGACAGTCATAGATATATTCTAGTTGAAATCTGTAAACTAGCAACTAAGAATACCAGCAAAACAAAGTTGTGTAAAATTCAAACCAGGAAATAGGTACTGTCTGATTTCAAAATAATACTGATGAGTAGGTACGTGCAGAGTGGTATTACACGATTCAGGCACGAACGAAGTAAAAATATTTCTATAAATGCTACAAATTGTTTCTATTTAAAACTTTCAACAATAATTTCTCTTATTTACTTATGTAGTGTTTTTGCACCTTCGTCATCGAAATTTCAATTTTCACTAGTGTCTCTCTTTCAGAAAAGTATTTACTTCTTCTGAACATAATTGTATTCCTAATTGACGACTTTTACTTACACATATTACACAATTTGTAAGGCGTTCCTCGTAGGTTAAAATTTGACACAAATAGTTAAATAAACATATTAAGCAAATTACTTAAGGTATGGCCCCTTTTTTCGAACTACACAAATGTAGCGTGCCTAAACTTTCTTTGCTGAATAAATTCAGTTATTTGTTTAGTTTCGTTTCCTTCCAACCTGTTAATGGCATAGTGTGGTTCGCTTCCATGGAGAGTATAATAACGGAATTTTAGAAAATTAATGTTGCCGTACCTACATACCCACATAAGCAAGGAACTGAATCCCGTCAGACATCCATATATAGATTTTTCACATATCAGCGTTCAATTTTAAATTCAAATCGCAGGTGTTAAGTAGGTATGATTCACAGCCTTAGCTTTGTAAGCACCTCTGGGGAAATGTCAATTGTCAATGCGCACTGCGCAGCAAACTTTCTTTCAACCCCGACAATACTTATCGCTAGCAAATTTTGCTAACTATTACACTTTGAAAACCTTACTACAAATTGTAGGTGGTGACGATGTTCTGATGGTCTATAATTTTTGGACATTACCAAGATATACATATATATGTCGTAGCCACATAACAAAACCTGTCGTTTTATAAAACTACTATAGATTACATTCTCGTTAGGCAAAGATTTAGAAATCAAGTTAGGGACTGCAGAAGTTATCCAGGAGCAGATATATGTAGATAGTGATCACAACATAGTGGTTTTGAAGGCCAATCTTAAATTTAAGATTTTGAAAAAACGAAGCGGAAGAGAAAATAAAAGGTGACGCGCGATAAGTTCGAGAAAACCCTGGATAAAAAATATATTTTGAGTCTAATAGAGGAATGGCGAAAATATAAAAATAGGTTAGTTGAAAGAGGGAAACAAAGATATAAGGCAATCAAGTGGGAAATTATTCGGAAATGTAGGAAAGCGAAAGAGCAATAGATCGATAATAAATGCAAAGAAGTGGAAGATAAGTTCGAAGTAGGAAAGACTGATGAAGTAGGTATATAAAATAATCAGGAGAAATTTTAGAGGAATTGGATCTAGTATCAAAAATGAGGCAGGAGATATCCTAATCGGAAGCGAGGAGAAGGCAGATAAGTGGAAAGAATATTTGGGAAACTTATATGCGGTACAGGAAGTACGAGATATATTAGAAAGCGAAAGCAGTGTAGAGGGGGACAACCCAGGCTGCTCTATAATGAGAGAAGAGTGTGAGCTAGTACTAAAATGTTTAAGAAACAATAAAGCACCAGGTATAGATGGCTTGCAGGCAGAAATCTTAAAATCTTATTTAAACTAGTTAGCTGCAAATACCAGACAGGCGAGAGTCCAGAAGATTACAAACGGAACATCATAGTAGCTTTACCAAAAAGGAAAGGCGCGGAGAGGTGTGAAAATTTTAGAACGATCAGTCTAACTTCCCACGCATCAATAACTTGAACTAGAATTGTGCAGAGAAGGATGGAGAAAAGGGCGGAAGAAATATTAGGAGATCAGTTCGGATTTAGAAAAAATAGTGGAACCCGCGAGGCCATTCTAGCTTTACGAGTAATAATAGAAAAAATAATAGAAAAGGGAAAGAGCGCCTACATAGAGTTTTTAAATTTGGAAAAAGCCTTAGACAACATAAAATGGAAGATGTTCGAAGTGCTCAAAAATGTAGGGATGAAGTATAGGGATAGAATAATAATTCATAATCTATACAAAGAGCAAACGGCAGTTATAGAATTTGAGCAGGAACATATTCGAAAGGGGGTGAGGCAGGGATGTGCGTTATCGCCTCTAGTTTTCAATTTATATATCGAAGATCCGATTAATATTGTTAAAGACAGAATAGCTGCTGGAATTAATATACAGGGCCAAACTACTAATATATGCTCAGATTCGCGGATGATATAGCAGTACTAGCATCCAGCAAAAAATAATTAGGAAGGGCTCTGAACGAAATGGAAGCGGTTTTGACGGAGGGCTATGGTATGAAGATCAATAAAAAGAAAACCAAAATTTTAGCATGTAGGGGGCGTGAAAATAGGACTAAAACGAAAATACAAGTTGCAAACGAGAAGATACAGGAAGTATCAGATTTCTGCTATTTAGGAAGTCAAATAACTCGGGATGGTAGGAGCTCTAGAAATATAAAACAAAGAATAGCGCAGGGCCGAATTGCATTTAATAAAAATACAACTATTACCTATGCTCGGGAATGATAAATATAGAAACTTGAAAGAGGCATTGTACGGGTGCGAAACTTGGACGATAGGAGAAGCGGACAGGAAAAAATTAGAAGCATTTAAAATGTGGTGCTATAGACTTATGATGAAGATACCGTGGATAGATAAGGTTAGCAACAGAGAGGTATTAGAAAGAGTTGAAGAAAATCGATATTTATGGAAGGCAGTAAGGAATAGGAGAGATAGGATGGTAGGACACCTTCTGAGGCACGAAGATTTAATTAGCGACATACTAGAGTCAGAAATAGGAATAAAAAGAGGTAGGGGTAGGCCCAGACTAGACTACTGCTCTGAAATAATTAGGGATGTAGGATGTTCAACTTTTGGGGAAACGTAGGTTAGCTCAGGATAGGAAAGAATGGAGGTACATGTCCAGAATCTGTTTTGATAGTCGTGGGCAAAGTATAGTATACAACCCGTTATAATGAATACTATTATAACATACTATTATACACACCTGGCGTGGGAGTGAAATACAAAATCGTAACTACCGCTGCCACCATTCCCAACACTATCGATACTCGAAGAACCACATTTTGGGCAGCATACATGTTAGCACCCTCACAACACTCCAACATAACAAAAACAACTGAACGCACAATTCTTTTGTCTCTGTTAGTGTCGATTGTCACTTCATTTTTGTTTCGACTACGTTTGTTTTGCGGAACAGCCTTGCTACTTTCTACTAATTCTCGTGCTTCATTTGTTTGCGTATGTATAAGTGTTGTTTGTTTCGCTGTAAACCAGTAAGGTTAACGTGTGGAACTAAACGCGAGGTCTTGGATTGCGTCTGAGGCGATGTAATTGCGATCCCACCATGAAATTCGAAACGAGAAAGGTCCACTTAAGACATCGTATTCAAAGAAATTTATTTTGTAATAAGCATGTATGCGTTTAGTGAAAGTTTTCGCTAAGTTTCGTGCGTAGGCAGAGCCAAGAATAAATATAATTTTATTAATTGCTATATAAACTGTTCAAATATTTATATGAATTCATTAGATTGAAGGTTCAAATACAAAATAATTGATTCATCAAATATACTTACTCTTTATTATTGCTAACACCTTCATTGCTGTAGGATAATAGAGTCTGAATACAGTCAATTACAATATAATCCTTTACCATTGAAATTTGAGGACTATTAACAAACATTACTCAATCGAGTACAATCGAGTCTTTCATGTTTTTATATCACATTCCAACACTGCATAGTAAAGAGGATTCTCAGTCAGTATGGTGATCCTATCACATCCATAAGATAGGACCTCAAGAACTATACAATACTAACAAGTATGCCATCAATGCAAACAAGGAAGTTAACGATATAAGAGTATTGTGTTTATTGATGACGTAAATATCGATAATAATAATTGGTACCTCTACTTGGACGTGGTAAACTAAATATTGCTCCATGATCTGTTACGATAGGTATAAGGATATTTTTAATGTAAATACATATTCGTGCGATTCTGATTAGAGAATATTTGGGAACACGAACAAAATCATTGCATTTTGAAAACAGAAGGCATGATTATGAATTCACTTAATTTTGAAAGGACGCTTTGGTGCAAATACGCAACATATCTGACTTCCCCAATGGTCCATGAATTTAATAACCTCCAGATCAAGCAGTCAAGTTTTTTAATAAAGAACTCTTCAGAGTTTATAAACAAAATTCAACACATCACTTTGCATGAAAACGAATTATTAATTTCATTCGACGTTAGCTCACTTTTTCCCAGTGTACCTGTACCAAAGGCTTTGGAGCACTTGTATGAACTCCTCAACAAAAATAACATTGACAAACAAACTGTCAAAGAATATGTATATATTAATTTAACCAATATGTGTATGCAGCAGAATTATTTCAAAATCAGTGGACAGTACAGTCAGGGAAATTTCCTCTCTCCTTTCATTGCAAAAAATTTCATGGGCAAATTTGAAACCCAACTGAAAGATGAGCTCCCATATTTCACGAAGATGTGGGTGAGATCTGTAGACGATATATTTGTCATTTTTGACACTAGTAAATGTAACACTGAAGATTTTTTGAGCGACTTAAATAGTAAATGCAATTGTATCAAATTTACCGATGAAATAGACATATAGACATTTTGGTAATTACGAAAGAGAAGCTAGAATTTGACTTCTATAGGAAAGGAACCAGTACAGCTCGGTACATAACTGCAGATTCGAACCACTGCAGTTAGCACAAAGAGGCTAGTTTTGGTATTTTAGTTAATAGGCTGTTGAGTCTACCATTATCCGTTGAAAGATACCGCAAGGAAGTAAACACAATCAAAGATATAGCAAGATGTAACGGTTTTGATTCAGAAATTGTCAATAGATTAATTATCAGGAAACGAAAATTTAAAATGCTATTGCGAAATTCCTAAATTACTAAATTTATAAAAATATCATATGTACCGCAGATAACTAGAGATATGAACACGATTTTCTGGAAAGCAGACTTCAAAGTGGTTACTTCGAGCAACAATTTACAAAATCTGCTTGGAATGCGAAAGATAAAACGGAACCCATTCATAAAGCGAGAATTTACGAAACAGCATGCGGAAATTGCGAGCAAAAAAATATATGTACTAGGTCTATTTTAACTCGCTTCAAGGAGCATCAAGCCCATTACAACTACGACCGTACTGATAAGTCTAGCATGGCGTCACACGCGTTGGAAGCGGGCAATATATTCAATATCAATAATCTCAAACTCGTAAAAGCAATAGTCATTGCTTCTGGTGTTTGAAATAGCTTCTCGGTTTTGTATTGCATTTATAAATAAGCCTGGGTCAAATTGGGACAGCACCATGGTGGGCGAGGTAACAAGCGATTGAATACGTTCGCGTAAAAAACTGATTTAAAAAAAACGGTCGACCATCAACATCAACAAATATAGTGATACCCAACGGGAGGTTTGCTACTGCAGAGCTGTAACAGTGCGACGAGCTCGTGTGAAAGGATTCTTAGTCAAAACAAGTATATTGTTTTCTTGTTGGGGCTTTTGCTTTTGTTTGTTGCCGCTCGCATTTTATTGTCACCCTCGTAGTCGGTCACTTTGTCGGCGAGTGTACCATGGAAAATCCCAAATATAGATCAGTTATCCACGTTATGCAGATAAAACATTGTAAAGTTATAAACTTCGCTGAACTTTTCGGCAACTTTTGCAAAATACCTAAGGCGTAACATGTAATGCTCCTAAAATAATGTTGACGTTTCCTGCTCTAGTCTCATAACCTGCCTACGTTTATTTTAAGGGCTACCTACAAGCAGATACATAAAACCTGACAGTAACTGTAAGGTAAATACTTCAAATAAGAAACAGGGTACCAATAAGAGACATCATGGTATACGGGATTCCATGTGCTGCCCACTGTTGATACTTATGAAGAAGCGGAAAATCTGGAACCCACAAGATATGAAGCAAGCGATCGAATCGGTTCGGGGACGCCACATAAGATAGGTATCTGAAAGCTTCCAAATAGCAATATGCAAGATAATCCAAACTGACTTTGCCGTAGTACGTAAGTATGAATTGAGTAGTAATAAGCTTTATAGTTGCCAGAAAGTTGTTAAATATCCTTTATGCAGCTCTCGAGCACAAGATAAGCTTCAATCAGTGAACAGTGGGACAACTGAAAGAGGGATGCGAGAAAGGAAGAAGAAGTTAGTTCACAAGCCTTTTACCAGAAAAAACTAGAAAATCACAATCTAATGATTAACAGATGGAGTTATTTTAAATGTTCTAAACTTCATTGTCGTTCCAAAGTTATTTATAAGCTGTTTGACAATATTGTATTATACAGTTGACACGCCTGAGATTCTCAAGATGGCCTTTTCTACCATTTAACCATCCCAGAACCTCAACAACTTAACATAGTGTAAATTAATAACAGTCCTTCAACTCTGGTTTCTCTGGTGTTTTTACTATTTAAGTGGCATACCCAGTAATTGAACATGAGTGCTATCTTTCTCTCACTTTCTCCGATTAATTGAAGATTACATTAGTCACATTTTAACACAATACCGTAACACCCACCCAATAAACGAATCAGTTGAATCAATAAATTAAAAGTTGAATCTAAATACCTACCTACTTAATTTCAGTATTACTTCTTTCATATATTTCCATATTGTTTTGAATTGTAGATAATTTTGAATTTTTCAATCTGCCACTTTTTGCATAATTATGGTGTGCCTACTTCTCTCCTGCTAGTATTGTGTGATATATAACACGTCTCAGAATCAAGAAAAACGCGTTTCAAATCACAGCTACTTATGTACAAGACACGGAAACTAAATAAGGTCCGTTAATTTTTCTATAGTGTGACCTCCTAACTAAACTTGAAAATCAACATAGCTATTTGAACTTTCGTTCTATTGTGTTCTGTTACCTTGAATTATTGGCCGTTAGTAAATATACCAACATAATTACATTACTTAATACAGGAAACACAAAAGGTCAACAATCTTACACGCGTGTACTGTCTTCTCCGATATTCTTGAAATTCTTATTGAATTTTTCTGAGGAGTGCCAAAAATGATTTTAGGCAATCACCAGAAGCATATTTAGACACTTACATTGCAATGAATGAACTTACCAAGAGGAGTGGTGTTCTGTCTCTTTTGTCGCATCTCGTTACCGCGGAGCATATTCATAACTAACGTATCGTATCGCAATCCGAAGTAACATATCCAACGCGCGAGAGGTATGTCAAATGAGTGGATGTCTGTCTCCCGTGATGGCGATCCCCTAGCTGTCCTTTTGGACCAGAACCGATGTTTTGGTCAAAAGAAAAAAGTGAAATCATCAAAACAAAAAAGAACTACGGCGAGGTGCGAACCCTCCAAGTTGCGGCTTGGGAAGTTGGCACATCGACCACAGAGCCGCGACGGTATGCTAGCAAGAACACTTACGAAAATAGTATACAGGATGGCCCGAAATTAGCGTGCAATATTTTACCAGCGTGTGGTCAAAAATAAGACAAAAAGCTCTTATCAGCGTATACCGAAATATGCTTCGCAAAGGAGCTATAGCTTTCTAAAAGAGAAGGCCTGAAGACGTTTCCTTCTAAATATCTTCGAAACAAGTCCAGTTAAAATTATGAAATTTTATGAAATGTGTAAGTACCAAATGCTGAATCTTTTGCTGTAAACATAATTTCTAAAATTTAACAGGGGCGTCCCAAATCTGGGGGTGGTGCAGGTAAGATTTACCCCAACTTTTTTTTACAACATGTCGGTTTCAATTTTTTCATAAAAATCCGGCCTTCTCTTTTAGAAAGATATAGCTCCATTGCGAAGCATAATTCGGTATACGCTTATATGAGTTTTTTGTCTTATTTTTGACCACAGAACACGCTGGTAAAATATTGCACGCTAATTTCGGGCCACCCTGTATAAGTAGAAAATACGCCCGTTGATATAAGTCGACTATTGGGAATCCAATACGCTACGTTCGATATGAATATGCAGGAATAGCGATTTTCAGGAATGTAGGAGTAAGAATTCAATATCTCTATGAGTCATTACTCAGAATTTATAATGAGCACTTAGTCCGAAGTACTCGGAAAATCAAAGATTATAGTTGTTATGAGCCTATTACTTGCATAATAGTTGCGAGCATGTACTAGATCAAATGATTCTGTATTTATACGACACCCAATCTATATGTTCATAGGGAATAGTTACCCAAAAGGTGCCTAGAGGACATGGTAGCCCCCATGTTTACAAAGTTGCGAAGACGAAGATCTCCAGGTCACAGAGCAGATTCCCCAGATTAAAAGCTGATTCCCGATATCTGCACCCAGAGGGGTCACCGGAGGCGGCTGACCACCCTCTGTAAGTACACAGTAGTTATTGTTTGTACTGTCACTCAGAGTGTCTCTTCTGTTTTCATGATGTTGCTGTTTTAATTAGGACTTCTACATAGGTTTGGAATCAAAAACCCAAAGTAAGAAAAACCCACCAGATTTTTATCCTGGGCTTTTGTTATCGAAAGAGTCATCTGGAGTCTAGGACTTAAATGGAAAGCGGGTTCAAGAAAATGGACGATCTCGTAAACGCGTTATTTTTAAGCGTGCCTTGCAACGCTGAGGAAATATTTCATGGAAAATGCAAATGTAGAAATATAAAGTGGACATGATGGAACGTCAGCTGGTAACAAAATTCCAAACCTACATATCGTATACCCACGCGTACGCTATACTCACCAGAAATGTCTTTGAAAATAGCAAATGTTAGAAATTTCGGTGAAATTTCGAGTTCGTTCACAACATTTTACCTCACTGTGAGATACGGACTTAGAATTTTGACCTAAAAATTTTATTAATAAGGAACGCACACCCAGGCGGTCTCTGGAAGTTACCCTCTACATAAAAACTAGTGAAACTCATGCAAATATTAGCAGTTTTGAGTGGTCAAGCAGTCTATGTCAAGCTTCTCCCAAAATTTACAATACGCTTCGAGACAACTTCCCATATAATAGCTTCTACCTACATAAATATATCAATAATTTAAAATTCAAATAGAATTTTTTTAATTTCAAATTATTTAGGGCTCTTTTAATATTAATTTTGTCTGGGTGCTACTGTCCTTGTACCACTATTAGGTATAAATACCTAATTCTGGATAATTTCAATACTTTTACAAGTGGAGCAGCACATTTCTTACAACAAAACGGGGAGCACATGTAGTCTTCGCATATTACTTGTGAAAGGGACCTATTTTGTTCACACTGCTTCTTGTAAGTTATGGCTAACTCGATGCAAATGAGGAGAAAGAAAGTGTGGTGTAGCAAGTTGCATTTATCGATGCAAGTGCCGTTTCAAATGAAAGTTATTAGAATGTATACAAATAAATAAGCACTTAGTTTTTTTGTGAAATTTCGGGAACGTATATTTTGCGTATGCAAGTATACAAATTTCAGAATAAGATTATAAGGTGTCCGTAATTGGTATAGTTGCTTTCTTCATTAGCGTGTATCCGTTAACTGTCTAAGTTTAATTTTTGTCTTTTTCTTAGTAAACTTTTTCTTGCAGATAGAATTCGTGAACTAGATTGACCTATCTGACTTCCTATTGGTAGAATTTCTTTCCCAGTGCTACCTTCTTCTGCTTCTGCAAGAAAATGAAACCGCCATTATAAAAAACTCCAAACTAATACCTATATTTTGGAAATTTAGGAATTCCGGCATGTAAATTCTTACTTAAAATTCCAGTAAATTTTATATTTGAATTTTATAAATATTTCACCTTCATTCTCCACTTGTTCAGGTGCTTCAGGAAAATTGGTCTCTAAAATGCGCTCGCTTTTCGAGATCCTTTCCAGAACTTGAGTTAGATGTTTTTCCACTTTGGCAATCTCTTTGATTTCTTCAAAACTCGTGTGTGGAGCCCGTAATTTGTCCTTTTCAGATCTTGCAAGCGTAGTTCTTAATAAGAAACAAAGGCTAGCGTCCAAGAAATCTTCCCAACTCTGGAAGGTTAAAGAAATATTTATCCAGAAAATCTGGCATGCACTTGTGAAGCACTCCGAATCGAAAGATCGTAATTTTGTTAAAGTTTGAAAAATCCTTGATGTGTACGTACTTTTGCAAAAAAGGTCTTTAAAATAATGTAAGATCAAGGTCGCATTCCTGTTTAGGATATCTCAGATGATAGAGTATGGCACTGCAAGTAATAGTTAGTTGAGCAACAACTACTCGTGAAGCATCTGATATGATTCCTTGAAATACTTTCCAGCAGGTTTGTGTAATGTTGAATGAAATATGAATACGGTCTGACAATAACAATTGCATTAAATTCATTATCACAGTCAATTTTACTGTCGTAAACAAAATATGTATATAATAGTGCATATATATGTATACATCTGCAAGATAATGAATAACCAACAATCATCAAAGATTTAATTGCGGCAGACAGATTAGAAACTGATGCAGAGAATCTCTGTAATACCGTACATAATTTAATAACATTTGAAACTTTAATTTGCTGTGTTAAACTTATTTACCAAAACAAGCCTAAGAAATACATTCAGTTACATGTTCCTACATTTATGCGGTTGTGATACACAATCCGTCGAGCGTCGCCTGCTCAAATCAATCTAAATAGATGACCCGGAGTTTTTCAAAATTATAGTTTAAAATAGACTGAATCAATTTAGTCAAATTACCTCGTCCGCACTGTCGATTCCATTGAGTCTTGAGAATCTAAAGGCAAATGTGATATTATACAGTCTACAGAGTAGTACTTAGGGAATTTTTAAGCTACACCGTTAGGGAAAAACCACAAGAACAACACCAACTTGTTTGTCTTATTTTGTTTAGCATAACGCACAAAATAATAAAATAATAAAAATTAACAGAGTTTTCGAATTAAAAATGATTCTTACGAGAAATAAAATCTCAAATAAAGTTTTCAGATGTTGTCTTTTTAGAAACGCCATAATTATTAGTTTCGGAGATTTTACCTGAAATATTGTAGACTTGGCTTTTTTCTATGCAGAAATGCGATACCTACTAGCTCTTCAGTCAACCACTCACGCCCAAAAGTCGCAGTTCCTATTGTTTTTTTCTATTATTACTGGTAAAGCAAGAATGGCCTCGCGCGTTCCCCTATTTCTTCAAAATCCGAACTGATCTTCTCTTAATATTTTTCCACCATTTTCTCCATCCTTTTCACAATTCTAGTTAACATTTTTGACGCGTGGAAAGTTAAACTGTGACCTTTCTAAAATTGTCACACCTATCCGCGCCTTTTCTTTTTGGCAAAGCTACTATGGGTTTTCGTTTGTAATCTTCAGGTATATGCGACTAACTAGTTTAAATAAACGATCTATTACCTCTTGACCTACACACTTTAAGATTTCTGCCTGCAAGCCATCTATACCTGGTGCTTTATTGTTTCTTAAGCTTTTTAGTGCTAGCTCAAACTCGAGGGGTTAACCACCTGTGAAAATTTGTACACGGACTGCCTATACTGCTCAAATCTGCCAGTACTGCCGCGACTGCCGTTGGGACTGCCCTGACTGCCGACAGGACTGCCTGTACTGCCGTGATTTCCAGCAGGACTGCCGCGACTGCCGACCAGACTGCCGACCAGACTGCCGCGACTGCCGACTAGACTGCCGCGGCTATGGGACTATGGAGAATTCAAATTTACCAAAAATAGTTATTGAAAAAATGAATCTACATATACAATGAAGCAATATTTTTATTAAATGAAAGGGACTCTACGGAGTTTCAACTGTCTCGCTCGTGCACATTGATCATCTCTGAGAACTAGGTATTTGTTTTTCAAAGACTACACAATTAACTTTCGGAGTTTCTACCTGGAGTTTTGTACATTTAAACTTCTTGATGTGCAGATATGCGCTATGAGCTCAGTTTCATTTAATTTTAGAAAAAGTATCTCTTGCTTACTTAAAAACTGGCAGCCTTTTCCAATTTTAAAATGGAAACGAGGCATTTCTTTCTGAAATTACAAAAAAACTGAGGTCATAGCGCATATCTCTATAACAAGATAAATGTAGGTACAACATTGCAGAGAAAGTCCAAATGTTTGTGTAATCTTTGAAAAACGAACACCAAGTTGTCTAGTTCCCAAGGCGTGCGCGTGAGACAGACGAGGCTTCGAAAAGCCCCTTATAGAGTTTTCGTACAACTAATGGGTTTGGAATATTATTTCTCGCATTTCTTGAATGCATTTTGTATGCCAGCACGCTCTATACGAGAAATTTGGAAAGGGTCCGTATATCATGTACGCATTTTCAACTTCCTGTATATGTTCTCTTTGGGCAATGAAAAACTGTCTACATATGACTCCAGAAATTTCATTTTCGATCTCAGTGTATCCACGATGGCTGTTACTCTGCCAATGTACCAGTCACTTTCATAGTAGACGCCGTAATACTTCTCTTCTTCAATCCTTATCTTTGTATTTGTCATGACCAGACCAACTGGTTTCGTCCTTCTGGGACTCATCAGTACGGCGCTTTCCCCTACACACTCAAACATTCAATTTAACTTGCTATATATTGCCGCGCTTTGGACAGAAATCAGCAAGAGACAATTAGGTACTTCAGTAATTATCTGGGAAGAGTAGTTGTTCGAACGGTTCAGTATGTACCACTTATTACTCCCAGATAATTACTGAAGTAATTGTCTTGTTGATATCAGTCCAAAGCGCAGTAGTATATACAGCAAGTTAAATTGCATGGTTTGAGAATTGAGAGTGAAGGGGAAAGCATTGGACTAATGAGTCCCAGAAATACACATTCAAAACATGCAATATTTAAACAAAGACCTACTAAAAGCACGTACGTACATAGAGGCACATTGCATTCTGCGACGTCTCGTAGTACAAAAAAAAATTAGATTTAGTTCTATAATTCTATGCCTGGCGAGGTACTCGCCCGAGGAGTAGTTGTTCGAACGGCCCAGTACCACTAATCATTTATTATTTTCACAAACTCTAGCTGCCTTTTTAGAATGATTCAAATCAGTTTGTGTATATGGTGCGCGGTATTATACATAATAAGTTACGTGCGTTAATTATACTGAAAACTGAAAGTGTTCAAACTTTAATCGGCAGTACTTACATTGCGAAGATCACTGCGCACAAATATACGCATCACGCGGAATACACATACGTTTTGACGCATTCGCACAACAGTAGTTTTACATATCGCCGCGCTTGCGCAAGTCGTGACAGCCGTGTCTGCCGTTAAGACTGCCGCGACTGCCGTTAAGATTGCCGCGACTGCTGTTAGGACTGCTGTTAGGACTGCCGTTAGGACTGCCGCGACTGCCGTTACGACTGCCGTGACTGCCGATATGACTGCTGCGACTGGCGGCGCTGCTGACCAGACTGCCGCATCTGCAGAGGGACTGCCTAAATTTTGTACATGGACTGCCGATGGTGGTTTACCCCTCGCTCAAACTATCCTCTCATTATAGGAAATCCTAGGTTGTCCACCTCTACACTGCTTTCCCTTTCTAATATACCTCGTACTTCCTGTCCCACATATAAGTTTCCCAAATATTCTTTACACCTATCTATCTTCTCCCCACTTCCGATTAGGATATCTCCTGCCTCATTTCTAATGTTTTTGATACTAGATCCAATATCCAATTTCTCTAAAATTTCTCCTAATTATTATTTTATATGCTTTATCAGTCTTTCCTACTTCGAACTTATCTTCCACTCCTTTGCATTTATTAACGATCCATTGCTCTTTCGCTTTCCTACATTTCCGAATAATTTCCCACTTGATCGCCTTATATCTTTGTTTCCCTCTTTCATCTAACCTATTTTTATATTTTCGTCTTTCCTCTATTAGACTCGCAATATGTTCTGTTATCCAGGGTTTTCTACTTCTACTTTCATTCTGTTTATGACCCAAAATATCTCTAGCTGCGGAATCTAAACTATTTCCATTCTGCCTCTATGTCCCTAACCATATTTTCACCCGCGCCCTTTAGTACCTACTTCGGTTGTATTTTTCTCGAACTTATCGTGCGTATCATCATCTTTTAGTTTCTCTAGGTCGTTTTTTCAAAATCTTAAATTTAAGATTGGCCTTCATAACCACTCTGTTGTGATCACTATCTATATCTACTCCTGGATAACTTCTACGGTCCCTAACTTTATTTGACTAACGAGAATGTAATATATTGATATCTCCCTAGGTCTCCTGGCATCTTCCACGTATAGCATCTCCTAACGTGATGGTGAAATAGAATGTTCGCGACAGTTAGGTTATGTTTATCGCAGAACTCTATCAGTCTAACTCCCCTATCGTTCCTACATTGCCTAATCCAAAAGGGCCTATCCTTCTCTCCCTGTTTCTGCGACTGCATTTAAATCTCCTACGAGTACAATTATTAAATTTTCGAATTCACCGCTCTCAAAATGGCATTTCGCGAACCCGACAGACAAACTCAAACATAGTGTTCGCGCACTAGTGCGCGAAATCTAGCAAAAAAACACTGGCACTTTCGGGCTTTCTAGAAATAATTTGACTTAATAGTAATAAAGTTTGGTTAACAAAACGCCATTTCTCCACTTTGGATGTTGGAAATAGAGATATAAATAGAGATATAAATCGCTATTAATTCGATTGGCACTTTGACAACTCGATTCAAGAAATTAAACTAATTGTGGTTTTCTACAATAATTGTCAAATGGAAATCTGTCAGTGCACCCACTTGATTTTTTAAAATGTTAAATTGGAAACGTATTAGGTATAGTACAGTTTGTATGATGGATCTTTGCGCGTGCGTCACAACTGCTTACATATGATACAAATCATTTCAAGGTCGAGTGTATTGTCAAGCAGTGGCGTGTGTTTTATTTTGCTCAGGTACATATATAAATATGGTTTATCATATATTAATTAGTAGGTATGGCACCAGCAGAAGAAGAAATGAAAGAAACTTAGATTTTTAAGATATATTTTGTGATGCAATTCTAGATTTTAGTGAGTTCATAGTACCTATTTAAAAAATAAACTTACCTTGTGCATACATGTTGTATATAACATTACGAATTTCCATTTTTTGGCATTCGCGGCCGGGATTTTCCTGGACTAAGCAAAGGCTCATTTCTTTCTGAGCGTACTTTGATGCTGGAAACTGTACACAAGCTAATCTTTAAAGCATCAGAAACACGGTAAAACATTATAAAAAGTTTATAAAATTAATTCCACATTATGACATTTACTTGACAGTAGGTACCTATACCACACGCCTATGAACTGTAAAGCAGAATGACGCTTCGACATCACTTCATATAGTCGCATTTGTGTTCCGTTCAATATTGTATTATGAGACGTATGTCTTACAACCAAATGACATACGTCGCTACATTTATATTAAGGAATGGTACGGGCTAGCAGTAGGCGCGTCGCGTATGTCTTAACTAATTTTATACACACGCAAAGACTCATCATACAAAGTATAGGAGAGCCCGCTGCAAAATTATGCACCCATCTGTTAACGAAATGAAATGTGCGGCAAAGGCATGTAAAAACACCATACTCAGCGGATCGGCACCCGTGCCGGTCACCATTTGGTGCAAAAAGGTAAAAACAATGGCACTTCCGGTACGGAAATTTGCGAAAAATTGCGCGATTTGTTAACGAGATGAAAGTTGTGCCATCTTGTAGCCTGCGATTAATTGAATTGAAATCGGTTCCCGTGCCATCTTTTACCCTAGTACAAGTCCCCGGCACGGCGACATTCTTGCAGCCCGTAACTCGGACAAATTCCCGTCATGTGTTAACGACTTGAAATAAAGTTCAATGGAAAGGGCATTATGTCCCCTTTACGAATATCCGAACGTGCCGCGATTCAAAGCAGTCTAAGAAGGTGGCACGGCCCGATTTATAACGAGATGAAAGTTGTGCCATCTTGTAGCCTGCGATTAATTGAATTGAAATCGGTTCCCGTGCCATCTTTTACCCTAGTACAAGTCCCCGGCACGGCGACATTCTTGCAGCCCGTAACTCGGACAAATTCCCGTCATGTGTTAACGACTTGAAATAAAGTTCAATGGAAAGGGCATTATGTCCCCTTTACGAATATCCGAGCGTGCCGCGATTCAAAGCAGTCTAAGAAGGTGGCACGGCCCGATTTATAACGCGCTACGCGGCGTCAAAATGTCACTTTTTAATCAATTCCAATGGTCGCGCAACATGTCGAATATTAAATGTTTTTTGTGTGGTGCACAATTGACATCTGTCACTGTGACACCTGTTAATGGTAATGGTAACTAAGACATGATACAAAGAACTAACTAAGTAACTACAGTCCTTCTTTTTAACTTGATCCTTAGGTCATCAACGTAATGTGTAAGTTACTCCGCGCGGGCAGCTGTAATAGTGCATGTTGAAAAGAGACACTTTCGAAAAGAATGTCCGGAATGCCGGTATGGCGATTTGCATTGTGCAAAAAGGACGGTACATAAAAGTAGCCGCTGAATTGCATGCCGGCTTACGTTCTTTTCAGCGTTCGGACTGCTGGACTGAGTGACATTAGGATCAAGTTAAAAAAGGACTGTATAGGGAGCAAGTAACTAGGTAAACTTTCGCTATTAAATCATGCTGCAAATGCAACGAGTGACACTTTTGCTGAATTTCGGGCCTATACTACGAACATAAAAACATTTCCAATATTCCAATGTTAAAAACTCGCGCGCGCCGACTGCCGAATTCCCTGAAAATCGCGCCGCGTAGCGCGTTATAAATCGGGCCGTGCCACCTACTGCTTTGAATTGCGGCACGCTTGGATATTCGTAAAAGGGACATAATGCTCTTTCCATTGAACTATATTTCAACTCGTTAACACATGACGGGAATTTGTCCGAGTTACGGGCTGCAAAAATGTCGCCGTGCCGAGGATTTGTACTAGGGTAAAAGATGGCACGGGTACCGATTTCAATTAAATTAATCGCAGGCTACAAGATGGCACAACTTTCATCTTGTTAACAAATCGCGCAATTTTCCGCAAATTTCCGTACCAGAAGTGCCATTGTTTTTACCTTTTTGCACCAAATGGTGACCGGCACGGGTGCCGATCCGTTGAGTACGATGTTTTTACATGCCTTTGCCGCACATTCCATTTCGTTAACAGATGGGTGCATAATTTTGCAGTGGGCTCTCGGACTAGTAATAATATTAAAAAATTCTAATGTTCATTTCAAAAAATATTGTACAACGTCGATGCGCGAAGACGTCTTCGACGCATTCGCGCAAATGAAGCACTGACTCCTTCGTCGCTCGTGCTTCAAACAATGCGCTCATGCGCGAAAAATGTCTTCTCGCACTCGTTTCGTAAATAACTATTTTGTGCCCTCTCACAAAGCATAAGATAAATTTAAAGTTAATATTTTCTTGGTTAACTTTTTGGTAGAAGTTCGAACTAGTTATTTTGACCAGCCCTTAAAGGCATCTTTTAAACACGAACGTTCGGAAATTCTCGCGGTTTAGCTCTCAAGTTCCTGGATCTGGCCTAACCTAGGTGATCCGTCCCGGTGTAATTTATACTTATTGTTTTATTAATAACTTGCTTGGTTTAGTATAGAACATGGTGAGTAATTCCAGGAACTAAATTTCATCGCCGTCTGCGTAAGTGGACAACACTGTTGAGAACCGTTCGTCGACAGTCATGAGATTCAAACAGAAGGAAATTCACACAGTGGATGGATCAAGAACTTTGACGTAAATTCACTATGAATTCTTAATAAGTTAACCCCACACGCCAAAAGACAGTGACACAGTAATTAAACTCGACACGTGTTTCGCTGACAACGTCAGCATCTTCAGGAGTAGAGAAGATAATCTAAATTCTAAACTTAAATTACGTTGCTAAAAATATCCAACCCCCACTCACCCACCCTCCACTACTGAAGTGAAAAGGATCGTGTTACGTTTTAATTTGGTATTAAAACAACAATTGTATTTTTTCAACATTTTATTATAGACTAGTACTTACATCGTGCTCTGATTACCGTACTTGTATTCCTATTTTAGGTCTCTCACTTATATTTAGTCTATTATTGCTTTGATTGCCCCTGTTCTCGGTTCTTGCATCTGTTCTCCGATCATGCCTCCGTTCATTGTCTTGTTGAGTTTCTATCGATTTGTTTGAGGGTAGAACTGTCTTAAAATTATTATTTCTTGTTAGGTTCGCTAGTCTTATGGATTTTGTCTCACTTACCTGCTATTTTTGAGTCCCCTTATTGCCTCTGTACTTTGTAGCTTTCTGTTCATGTTTCTGTCATTTTCAGTCTTGGAATTGTTCAACTTTCGTATTTATAATTTGCTGAGCCTACCTTGGGGAGGAATGTCGTTCCCTTTTCACGATTTGGTCGTATAATTATTCATTTAATAGCCTCCAACTTGTTGTTAGTCTGTTGTCAGATTGTTGAGGTTAATTTGGTTACTTTCGGTTCTGCCAACTTGTGCAGAACATTTTCCCATTTAGATGCTCAGTGGCGCGCCTTCTCATTTTCATTTTCCCTGTCTCATCTTTCGGTTCTTTATGCATTGTCTTATCTATTCTTCTGTCTCTTGAGACCTCTTTATGACTTTTCTTATTGCTATCTTCTTTTCCTTTGGGTTTGCAAGTCATTTTAAGCTTTCTTTCCTTTAGTTACCTATTTCATTACCGGTGACGCCTCTGGAAGATTTGGAAATCTAGGGTGCTTCTGGGTACATTTGTAGTTTCGGATGGGGCCACCTTGTATTTTAGTCGGCGGTTTTTTTGGAAATTCCGATTTGCTTTCTGAAACGGCACTTCCGGCTGTATTCTTCTTGCGAGTGGTTGGTGACGCCAAGTTTTGGGAAATAGATTTTCTTGCCAGTTTCTGGGATTTTCTTGGGTCCCGACCGTTTCAAGACGTCGATTTGGTTGTATTGTGCAAGTTTAGAGATCGTCGTCTATGCCTTTTGGGATTTTAACTCGCATTTGGAGTCCAGTCGGTTTTGTTGGAGAAAAAACCCCTCGTGGGTTTTTCCTGGGAGCAATTTTTCCGTGGGTGCAAATTTCGATTTTGCTGCACTTTTCCCCACGTTAAGAGAAGCGCCGATCACCTGGTGCTGAGCTACAAGAAAGTGATTTGTTGTAGCAGCTGACCTGCTTATCATCTGGAAGGTCAGATATAAAGTTTGATTATTACGTCGCCTGTCCGTCTGGAACATCGCGTCCAGCGGCTGGTTTTTGTGTAGCGCCCGTCACAGCTTTTTGTGACCACTTTGTATTTGTATTTTTCGTGTTTGCGCGCCGCTAGTCCGTTCAGGAATCGTCCCGTTCGGCTAGTTTTAATGTAGATGCCTGGCCACGGCTTGTTGTGGTCATCTGTTTGTTTTTGACATAATTTTGTCACGTTATTTTGTTAAATTTAATTTGTCATTTTGGTATAAATAATTCCGGTAGTTTTTTTTTCCATACATAGTTTAATCATTTTGCCAGTGTTAAGTTAGATAAGAGTTGTTTGCTTTGATAAATTTTGATTAGTTTTTTTTGCCGTTTATTCAATTTTCAATTCAATTTTATACTTAGATATATTTTTTTGTAACGGGATTTAGAAACGGTCGATACTGCCGTTTGCGTCTATTTGCGTTTGGGTAGAGTGCGTGCGATTGACCCGTCGGTGCGCTGCGCGTGCGGAGCTCCAAACGTGTAGGGTATTTACCGTGTCATCGGCGCCTATTTTGGTTTTTCTTTTTTGGCGCAACGTGAGTACCGGGCGTCTAAATTTCCCGCAGTTTTGTTGTACTATTTTTTTTTCATATTAATAGCTATTTTGATTTATACCACTATTTTTTTTATTGTATATTCATTCTGGGCTATATTTATTTTTCATTATTATATGCTGGCTTTATTATTGAACTATATTTGTTTTATTATTTTTTCATTCATTTGCCCTATTGTGTACCAGCGGTTTTTAGGAGCTGTGACCGCTGTGTTTGCGTGTTCATTGGAGGATCAGCCAACAACTCCTTGGCGCCCTTTTTCAGTTTTGCCCACCCCCATCTTCGGCTCGAGCTTAGCTGCGGCGGAATCCTCCTTTGTGGCGTTCGCCATTTGGGTGACGTCACATTTCTGGCGCCCAACGTGGGGCCATTTTTTTTGTAGGCCATTTTTTTTGCGGGTCATTTTTTGAAACCTTTATTTTTTCGCTTCGTCGTGGAAGCATTGAGGTTTTTTGTTCTATATTTTGGGAATATACAGTAATAAAATTTTTTTGTGCCTTTGCGATTTTTTTGTGTTTCTTTTGAGTGCTTTGTGCGTGCAATTTAGGCGCAATACTTACGTGCAGTGATACTTAGGTGCTCTGTTGGTGATAGTGGTGAGCAATATTAGTGTACAGGCTGTGCGTGGTGTTGTAATAGTTTTGCACGTGCATTCGTGCATAGTAATTTTCAGTTATGCCTTGCAACATGAACGTCAATCGCCTTTCTTCGGATGAACTCACATATGAATTGGAGATAAGAGGGATAGCACCTGGTACTTGCGACGAGATGCGCAAACTCCTAGCGCGAGCTAGAAAGATGGAGAAGTCTGGCGATAGTATTTCCTATCCTGATTACCCCTATACGTTTGAGCAAGATGAGGAAGCAGTTGCGAAGAAGATTGGAGAACTGAAGGCTGATATGGAGAGTGTAGAGGGACCAGCGGATAGCGGATCTGTCGTGAGAATGGAAAGCAAGTTGACTCATGTGCTGGGACGTGTTGATAGGATGGTAGCGGTTTCGAAGGAGCAGAGGGAGAGGAAAGCTAAATTGGTGTCAAGTGTTATGATGCTCTTAACGGATTTGGAGGAGAAGGTGGAATCATTTGGTGTTATTAGAGTTGTGGAGGAAGTTGGAGATGTACCACCTAGCCTCACTATCCTAGAGGACTCTGTCTTGATGACATCGCAGGAACCTCAACCTGGACCGTCTAGTATGCCTATGCCTAGGCATTCAAGCCTTTTGCCGCCCTCAGCTCACATCAAAGCTGTGCCTGTAAACAAATGGGGACTTCAGTTTTCTGGTGAAAAGAAAAGTATGTCCGTTAATGCCTTCCTCGAAAGAGTAGAAGAGTTACGATTGGCTAGGCATGTCTCGGAGGAACTCTTATTCGATTCTGGTGTCGACCTGTTTGTTGGAAAGGCCCTTATATGGTACCGCGATGCGAGGAAGACTGTGAACAATTGGGGTGAGTTAGTTTGGTCGTTGAGAAGAGAATTCCAACCTACAGACTACAACGAGAAGCTCTTAGAAGAGATAAAAAGGAGGACACAAGGCCCGGATGAGAGTATTGGGATTTACTTGGCTGTCATGTCCGCGATGTTTGGTAGGATGAATTGTTCCATCTCTGAGAAGGTTCGGTTAAAAATCCTATTACGTAACATCTCGCCATTTTACCAAACCCAATTAGCACTTGTGGAGGTCACTACCATTGATCAGTTGAAGTCGCTGTGTAGGAAATTGGAAGAACATCGAAGTAATGTGGAGTCATTCTCGCTTCCACCTAGGAAGAGTATGCTAGAACCTGATCTGGCTTACATTAGTACCGAAGCAACTCCTGCTGTTGCCGCTGTAAGTGCGGAATCATCGTCCAGGACGAAGAAACCAGATGGACTCTGTTTTAACTGTAACCAGCCAGGGCACAGAGCTGCAGGATGCATGCAGCCGAAGAAATTAAGGTGCTACGGGTGTAAAACTGAAGGGTTCACTCGGCGAACCTGTCCAAATTGTAAGAAGGCTTCGGGAAACGGAAGCGGACGTCCTTAATTCGTCGGGATTTGGATGTCCAGGATGTGAGACCGACAGTTAATAAAGTGCAAGCTGTGCTTGATTTCATTTTGGAGCAGGCCCAGGGAGACCAGCGACCTTATCTGTCTGTTGATGTGTACGGGAAGAAGATGTTAGGTTTGTTGGACTCGGGATCTAGCAGGACAATTTTGGGTGGGCCCGGTTGGCAAGTGGTCCGAGACATGGGAGTTCCTTTAAAAGGCTCTGAGGGGGAGATGTGTACGGTGGCAAATGGAAATAGTTGCGCCATTTTAGGTACCTGCTCTTTGCCTATTCACCTTAAGGAACGTGTGCGTGTGATGGATGTGCTTGTTGTGCCGGAGCTGCCCCACCTTCTCATTTTAGGGTGGGATTTTTGGAAGTTGATGGATGTCGTGCCTGGAATGAACGAGTGGCGTTTCTCAGACGAACTCCCTTTTGTGGACTGCGTCAATAATATACAGGGAGAAGAACTTCTCAATTCAGCAGAAAAAGAGCAGTTGCAAGCGCTCATTAGTCGCAATGCGGAGCTGATGGATTCTTCTTTGGGTCGTACTACTCTCGCAGAGCATGTTATCACCACTAATTCGCCACCTATCAAGCAGCGATATTATCGTGTGTCCCCGATCATGCAGAAGCATATTGATGAGGAGTTAGAGGAAATGTTGAGGCTGGGAGTAGTCGAGAAGTCCAATAGCCCCTGGTCCTCGCCTATTGTAATGGTTCGGAAGAAGGATGAAGGATATCGCTTCTGTGTGGACTACCGAAAATTAAATAGTGTGACGGTGCGAGACAGTTACCCTCTTCCTATGGTGACGGATACTCTGGACAAACTTAGGGATGCCCGATATCTATCCACTTTAGATATAAAGTCCGCCTACTGGCAAGTTCCCATGGCAGAGGCATCTAAAGAATACACCGCATTCGCTGTGCCCAATAGAGGCCTGTATCAGTTCCGCCGTTTACCTTTTGGACTGCACAACGCACCGGCGACTTGGCAGAGACTTATCGATAAAGTCCTGGGACCCGAATTAGAGCCGCACGTCTTCGTTTATTTAGATGATGTCGTGGTCGTCACGCAGTCGTTCGAGGAGCATTTGACAGTGCTTGAAGAAGTTTTTAGGCGCCTCAGAGATGCGAATCTCACTGTCAGCATGTCGAAATGCCAGTTTTGTTGTCCGCAGATGCGTTTCTTGGGCTATGTGGTTGACCGTTTCGGCTTGCGTGCCGATCCAGACAAAGTCCGTGCCATGTTGGAGATTCCATCTCCCAAGAATGTCCGTCAGGTTAGACGCGTGGTGGGTACCTTTTCATGGTACCGAAGATTCATTCCTTCATTTTCTACCATCATTGCACCCCTATGCGCCCTTCTCAAGAAATCTAGGAAGTTCGTTTGGACCTCGGAGTGTGAGACTGCCTTCTGTGCTATAAGGGATTTACTTGTTGCCGCCCCTATCTTGAGCTGCCCTGATTATAGTCTGCCGTTCACCATACAGACCGATGCTTCTGCTTATGGGTTGGGAGCAGTGCTCAGTCAGATGCACCCTGATGGAGAGAAAGTTGTTAGCTACTTGAGTAAATCGTTGACGAAGCAAGAGCAGAATTACTCTACCACCGAGCGAGAGTGCCTTGCGGTGTTGTGGGCCATCGAGAAATTACGCCCGTATATTGAGGGAGTGCCTTTTACAGTAGTCACTGACCATTATTCTCTCGTATGGTTGCAGAATTTGAAAGATCCAACAGGCCGTCTCGCTCGATGGGCCGTTAGACTACAACAATACTCATTTACCATCGTTCACAGGAAGGGAAAGGAGCATGTGGTGCGGATACGTTGTCGAGGTCGGTTCCTGTGCTGGATGCATTGGATATTGGTGATTTGCCTCCTGCGAACAAGTTGGACTCACCTGAGGGAGAGCCGGATAGCTGGTTGATTAGGATGAAGGATCGAGTTGCTGGTGACCCACTGAAGTATCGTAGTTGGAGAGTTGCGGAGGACAGGCTGTTTAAGTACGTGAAGGCGGATTACCCTCAATTAACCTCTGAAGCTGACTGCTGGAAACTCGTGGTTGCTAAAAGGGATAGGCCACATCTGATCCGAGAGGCCCATGATCCACCCACGTCTGGTCATGCTGGAGTTTACAAGACCTATGCGAGGATGGCAGATAGATATTATTGGCCTAAAATGAGACGCGATGTTGCAGATTATGTTCGTAGGTGTCGGACGTGCATCGCTCATAAGCCTCGATGCGAGAAGGCCAATGATTTTATGGTGTCACACCCCAAAGTAGACAAGCCATGGGAAATGATCTCCACAGACTTGATGGGGCCCTTGCCTAGAACCACCAAGGGGCACAAGTATATCCTCGTTGCCACTGATTACCTCAGCAAGTACTCGTTAGTCTTTCCGATGCGAACCGCCACAGCTCAGAGTGTTGCCAAACGGATTGAGGATGAAGTATTTTTGACGTATGGGGTACCTCGTACCATTATCTGTGACAATGGAACCCAATATCGTAGCAAGCATTTCCGACAGGTTGTTAGTGGATATCAGAGTTCAATAAAGTATTGTGCTAACTACCATCCGAGAGCGAACCCAACTGAGCGAGTTAATCGAACACTCAAAACTATGTTGTCGATATATGTTGCCGATAATCACAGACTGTGGGACCGAGACCTGCAACGCATAGCATGTGCCATTAGAACCTCCAGACATGAGACCACAAAACTTACTCCATATTTTATTAATTTTGGTCGAAAAATGGTAATTTCAGGTGAGGAATATGAGGAGAGGAATGTTGGAGTGGAAGATGATGAAACTGTGGAGACTGCAGTGGACCGGAACGTGGCATTGAAGCAAGTATTCAGGGATGTCAAAGTTCGCCTGGAGTCTGCCTCTAAGAAAAGCACCGAAGCGTACAACCTTCGGGCCCGTGGAGAAAAGTTTGTTAAGGGCCAGCTTGTCTGGAAGAAGAATTATGTCCTTTCAGATGCTTCGAAATATTTTTCAGCAAAGTTAGCTCCAAGGTACGTGGGTCCCTACGTCGTGCATAGACCAGTATCACCTTGGACTTACATCTTACGAAATGAAGACGGTAGCATGTTGCCTGGAACCTGGCATAGCAAGGACCTGAAGAGTGCTCCTGTAGAGGAAAATTAACCAGAGGGGTTAATTTTCTTGAAGTAAGGGGGGGATTGTTACGTTTTAATTTGGTATTAAAACAACAATTGTATTTTTTCAACATTTTATTATAGACTAGTACTTACATCGTGCTCTGATTACCGTACTTGTATTCCTATTTTAGGTCTCTCACTTATATTTAGTCTATTATTGCTTTGATTGCCCCTGTTCTCGGTTCTTGCATCTGTTCTCCGATCATGCCTCCGTTCATTGTCTTGTTGAGTTTCTATCGATTTGTTTGAGGGTAGAACTGTCTTAAAATTATTATTTCTTGTTAGGTTCGCTAGTCTTATGGATTTTGTCTCACTTACCTGCTATTTTTGAGTCCCCTTATTGCCTCTGTACTTTGTAGCTTTCTGTTCATGTTTCTGTCATTTTCAGTCTTGGAATTGTTCAACTTTCGTATTTATAATTTGCTGAGCCTACCTTGGGGAGGAATGTCGTTCCCTTTTCACGATTTGGTCGTATAATTATTCATTTAATAGCCTCCAACTTGTTGTTAGTCTGTTGTCAGATTGTTGAGGTTAATTTGGTTACTTTCGGTTCTGCCAACTTGTGCAGAACATTTTCCCATTTAGATGCTCAGTGGCGCGCCTTCTCATTTTCATTTTCCCTGTCTCATCTTTCGGTTCTTTATGCATTGTCTTATCTATTCTTCTGTCTCTTGAGACCTCTTTATGACTTTTCTTATTGCTATCTTCTTTTCCTTTGGGTTTGCAAGTCATTTTAAGCTTTCTTTCCTTTAGTTACCTATTTCATTACCGGTGACGCCTCTGGAAGATTTGGAAATCTAGGGTGCTTCTGGGTACATTTGTAGTTTCGGATGGGGCCACCTTGTATTTTAGTCGGCGGTTTTTTTGGAAATTCCGATTTGCTTTCTGAAACGGCACTTCCGGCTGTATTCTTCTTGCGAGTGGTTGGTGACGCCAAGTTTTGGGAAATAGATTTTCTTGCCAGTTTCTGGGATTTTCTTGGGTCCCGACCGTTTCAAGACGTCGATTTGGTTGTATTGTGCAAGTTTAGAGATCGTCGTCTATGCCTTTTGGGATTTTAACTCGCATTTGGAGTCCAGTCGGTTTTGTTGGAGAAAAAACCCCTCGTGGGTTTTTTCCTGGGAGCAATTTTTCCGTGGGTGCAAATTTCGATTTTGCTGCACTTTTCCCCACGTTAAGAGAAGCGCCGATCACCTGGTGCTGAGCTACAAGAAAGTGATTTGTTGTAGCAGCTGACCTGCTTATCATCTGGAAGGTCAGATATAAAGTTTGATTATTACGTCGCCTGTCCGTCTGGAACATCGCGTCCAGCGGCTGGTTTTTGTGTAGCGCCCGTCACAGCTTTTTGTGACCACTTTGTATTTGTATTTTTCGTGTTTGCGCGCCGCTAGTCCGTTCAGGAATCGTCCCGTTCGGCTAGTTTTAATGTAGATGCCTGGCCACGGCTTGTTGTGGTCATCTGTTTGTTTTTGACATAATTTTGTCACGTTATTTTGTTAAATTTAATTTGTCATTTTGGTATAAATAATTCCGGTAGTTTTTTTTTCCATACATAGTTTAATCATTTTGCCAGTGTTAAGTTAGATAAGAGTTGTTTGCTTTGATAAATTTTGATTAGTTTTTTTTGCCGTTTATTCAATTTTCAATTCAATTTTATACTTAGATATATTTTTTTGTAACGGGATTTAGAAACGGTCGATACTGCCGTTTGCGTCTATTTGCGTTTGGGTAGAGTGCGTGCGATTGACCCGTCGGTGCGCTGCGCGTGCGGAGCTCCAAACGTGTAGGGTATTTACCGTGTCATCGGCGCCTATTTTGGTTTTTCTTTTTTGGCGCAACGTGAGTACCGGGCGTCTAAATTTCCCGCAGTTTTGTTGTACTATTTTTTTTTCATATTAATAGCTATTTTGATTTATACCACTATTTTTTTTATTGTATATTCATTCTGGGCTATATTTATTTTTCATTATTATATGCTGGCTTTATTATTGAACTATATTTGTTTTATTATTTTTTCATTCATTTGCCCTATTGTGTACCAGCGGTTTTTAGGAGCTGTGACCGCTGTGTTTGCGTGTTCATTGGAGGATCAGCCAACAACTCCTTGGCGCCCTTTTTCAGTTTTGCCCACCCCCATCTTCGGCTCGAGCTTAGCTGCGGCGGAATCCTCCTTTGTGGCGTTCGCCATTTGGGTGACGTCACAATCGATAAACCTATAGGGTTTCTCAGAACTAATTTGAACATGAGAGCAATAAAATTGTATTCTTAAGTGAAAGGGATCAATAACCTATAGGGTTTCTTAAGCTAGACAGTTTAGGAAATCTAGAATGGGATAATTTTTTGAGGAGAATGGAGGTCACAAATATCTGAAAAAAGTTATGTCTAATAAGAAGAAGTTAATAAAGTTGGGAATAAACCCCTGTCAGAAATTAGATGCGACTAATTTCCCTCAGAAAAAGATCGACATTGTAGAAAATCTATCTTCTCAAACCTTTGATAAAGCCGAACTTAACTTATTAAATAAAGGCTTGAAGTTTAGCTTGCCAGAATCTCGTCGCGTAGGCACCGAAAATGTAATAGCTAGTATTGAATCCTCAATTCAGTACTTAACTGAATCCAAAAAAAGTATGATTAGGGGAACAGTTGCACAAAAATTATCTGAAAATATTATTAAATATCATGGTTCTCTTTCCCGTCACACAAACCACTCTAAAATTATCAAAGGACTGAGAGAGAAAGATTGTTTTTATCTTAAGGCAGGTAAGGGTAACAAGGTTGTTATATTGGATAAATGCGACTATTACGAAAGAGTAAATAATTTAATAGAAAACGGTCCATACGTGAAAATTAACAAAGATCCGTTGCCAAAAATGATTTCAGATACTCAGAAAACATTTAAACTATGTAATAACCTCATTACCGCGGATATCAAACGTAAGCTACATGTGTCTAACCCAAAAGTACCACGCATGTATTGTTTACCGAAGATCCATAAAGTAGGAAACGCCGTAAGGCCCATTAGTCGAGTAAATCCAGGCCGCTAACTCGCTTATTTCTCGAAAAAAAATTTTTTAACGTAGAACCAAATAAAATCTATATGGTTGTGTTCCTTGTATTATTTTCCATATGAATCTTTGGTTTATGACATTTCCGGCCTGTGCAGAACTTTTTTATTTTCGAAAAATGTAAAATTTTGCATATGTATAAAACAGTTGGTTTTTAAAACACAGCACGTGATATCTCAGTAAATATTTGAGATATCGACGTGAATTTTTTTTTAAATTAAAGTAGAAACATGAACGCCTCAAACAGTACTAAAATATTTTAAAATATCACAATATTTTTTGCGGAAAATAATTAGAAACTTCATTTTACTTCGCTTGTGCATTATAAATTTCGACATGCGACAAACTTTTTTATTTTTGAAAATTTGTCGGTATATGCTGCGAATGAAATGAAGAGAAAGGTTGTAGAAAGTTTTTGGAGAAAGAATTATTGACCTATGAGTCATAGTTTTGAAGTTATGATTTTTTTGTCAGACGCGGCCTAATGAGCAGACGGGTCGTGGCAATGCACTATCAGGGTAACGCGTAGCGGACCCATAGTCGGCTATGGATAAGGACGCATAAATGAGTTAAAACATGAAAAGAACTTAGTTTATTTTTATTCCTATTTTATACAATCAATATTGTGTGTCAGATTCAGCATCTGATTCTTCCTCTTCTAATTTTACTGCAGTATTAACACAATTCTTACACTTCCAGTCCATAGAATATTTTAAACCGTCTTTTGCACAGTTACATCTATTACTATTACAGTTTTTATCTGAACACAAAAGTGATAAAGGCTATCTCACAGATGAAGGGTATGGGGTCGTGATTACTAAATAAGGGTTCCCAGTTGTCTTTCTGGAATGTCCATCCGTATTTTTCTGGGCTTTCGAAGTCGATGTTGTTAATGTGACTAGAATACTATGTTTTTAATTGGTACATACATCTAAATTGGGAAAAAATCAAATGCGATTATATGTATAACAAGATACGAATTCGAAAACAAACCCTTGCAAATGCAATTTAAAAGCATGGTCTGTAGGCGGGATTTCAGACTCTGGCCTATTCGTGTTTTTGGCCAAAAGAATCTTAATTCATTTAATGTTCTGACGTCTTTTTGTTTATTTTTGTATAAATTAATATAAAATTTACGCAACTGCAATCATATGTGCGTTCAAATGGCAGATTTAGTAAGTCCATCATATCCTTAAGGTTGTCGGCGTTTTTAATTAATACATCAAGAGCGGATTTCGTCCCAATTTTGTAAAACGCACTGGTAGTATCACACCCAGTGAGACAGTGTTTTCCAATAAACATTGCGATACAGTTTTGTCAATTTTGTTTATAATCTTGTACCATTATAGGTAATACGTGTGTTTTTGGTATTGCCTAACTGCATAATAAGCAAAATAAGCACGTCCATATCTACAGATTTCAACAAAATATTTTTACTGTAGGTGCATTCTTACATTGCATATAAAATTATACATACCATTACATTCCCTTTTTAGCAATCAGGACGAGGCAGACAGGCGCATAATTTTACATGCATTGTACGAATGTACCTACATTAAAAATATTTTGATCAAATCTGTAGATACGAACGTGCTTATTTTGTTCATACACTACTGTAGTAAGGTACCTGAATTATATAATTATTGTAATCTCTTTATGCAGTTAGGCCATACCAAAAACACACGTATTATAATGGTAAAATATATTATAAAAAAATTGGCAAAACTGTATCGCAATGTTTATTTGGTAATACACTGTTTCACTGGGTGTGATACTGCCAGTGCGTTTACAAAATTGGGAAGAAAACCGCTCTTGATGTATTATTTAAAAACGCCGACAACCTGAAGAATATGATGGACTTGCCAAATCTGCCATTTGAACGCGCATATGAGATTGCAGTTGCATATGTTTTATATTTACACAAAAATAAACAAAAAGACGTGAGAACATTAAATGAATTACGACTTTTTTTGGCTAAAACACGAATCGGCCTGCGTCTGAAATCCCGACTACAGACGATGATTTTAAATTGCATTTGCAAAGGTTTGTATTCGAATTCATATCTTGTTATACATTTAATCGCATTTGATTTTTTCCCAGTTTAGATGTATGTACCAATTAAAAACATGGTATTCTAGTCACATTAACAACATTAACTTCGTAAGCCTAGAAGAATACGGCTGGACATTTCAGAAAGACCACTGGAAACCCTTATTTAATAACCAGGACCTCATACCTCCATCTGTGAGACAACCTTTATCACTTTTGTGTTCAGATAAAAACTGTAATAGTAATAGATGTAACTGTGCAAAAGAAGGTTTAAAATATTCTATAGACTGGAAGTGCAAGAATTCTGTTAATACTGCAGTAAAATTAGAAGAGGAACAATCAGATGCTGAATCTGACGCTCAATATTAATTGTATAAAATAGGAATAAAAATAAACTAAGTTCTTTTCATGTTTTAACTCATTTATGCGTCGTTATCCGTCGCCGACTATGGGTCCGCTACGCGTTACCCTGATAGTGCATTGCCACGACCCGTCCGCTCATTAGGCCGCGTCTGACAAAAAAATCATAACTTCAAAACTATGACTCACAGGTCAATAATTCTTTCTCCAAAAACTTTTTACAACCTTTCTCTTCATTTCATTCGCAGCATATACCGACAAATTTTCAAAAATAAAAAAGTTTGTCGCATGTCGAAATTTATAATGCACAAGCGAAGTAAAATGAAGTTTCTAATTATTTTCCCCAAAAAATATTGTGATATTTCAAAATATTTTAGTACTGTTTGAGGCGTTCATGTTTCTACTTCAATTTAAAAAAAAATTCACGTCGATATCTCAAATATTTACTGAGATATGGTGTGTTGTGTTTTAAAAACCAACTGTTTCATACATATGCAAAATTTTACATTTTTCGAAAATAAAAAAGTTCTGCACAGACCAGAAATGTCGTAAACCAAAGATTCATATGGAAAATAATACAAGGAACACAACCATATAGATTTTACTTGGTTCTACGCCAAAAAAAAATTTCGTCACAATTGAAGGTTGATTTTACTCGACTACATAGTTTCAGCTATAGATTCTCCTACTTACAAACTGTCCAAATGGTTAGTCAATGAATTTAATAACCTCGAAATCAAGCAGTCAAGTTTTTCAGTGAAGAACTCTTTAGAGTTTATGAACAAAATTCAACACATCACACTGCATGATAACGAATTATTAATTCCATACGACGTCAGCTCACTTTTTCCCAGTGTACCTGTACCAAAGGCTTTGGAGTACTTGTATGAAATCCTTAATAAAAATAACATTGATGAACAAACTGCCAAAGAATACATTAATTTAACAAATCTGTGTATGCAGCAGAATTATTTCAAAGTCAGTGGATCATTTTTTCAACAAAGTGAAGGTACAGCCATGGGAAATTGCCTCTCTCCTTTCATTGCAGAAATTTTCATGGGCAAATTTGAAACCCAACTGAAAGATGAGCTCCCATATTTTCCAAAGGTGTGGGTGAGATATGTAGACGATATATTTGCCATTTTTGACACTAGTAAATGTAACATTGAAGATTTTTTGAGCGACTTAAATAGTAGATTCAATTCTATCAAATTTACCCATGAAATAGAAAGGGAAGGACAGCTTCCATTTTTGGACATTTTGGTAATTAGGAAAGGCAGTAAGTTAGAATTTGACATCTATAGGAAAGAAACCAGTACAGCTCGGTATATAACTGCAGATTCGAACCACTGTAGTCAACACAAAGAGGCTAGTTTTGGTTTTTTAGTTAATAGGCTGTTGAGTCTACCGTTATCCGTTGAAAGATACCGCAAGGAAGTAAATACAATCAAAGATATAGCGAAATGTAATGGTTTCGATCCAGAGATTGTCAATAGGTTAATTAGGAAACGAAAATTGAAAATGCTATTGCGAAATTCCACCACTTTAAATTGGGATAATAAAATTACTAAATTTATAAAAATACCATACGTACCGCAAATAACTAGAGGTATGAATACTATTTTTGGGAAAGCGGGCTTCAAAGTGGTTCACACTTCGAGCAACAATTTACAAAATCTACTAGGAAATACGAAAGATAAAACGGAACCCATTCATAAAGCGGGAATTTAGGAAATAGCTTGCGGAAATTGCGACAAAAAATATATCGGGCAGTCAACTCGGTCTATTTTAACTCGCTTTAAGGAGCATCAAGCTCATTACAAATACGGCCGCACTGATAAGTCTAGCATGGCGTCACACGCGTTGGAAACGGGCCATAAATTCAATAGCAATAATCTCAAACTCTTAAAACCAGGAAATAATAAATTTGATTTAAACGCATTGGAAAGTATAGAGATATATAAAAATAAACGTAGTTGTCTTAACAGTAACTATGGTCCGATTCCGAACTCAACCCTGTATAGATTTATCAGGTAGATAGATTAAGTCTAGCCAAAAATATTTACCCTTCAGACCCTAATTTTATTGCTCTAATAGTTTTAAGAAACCTATGGTTATTGATCACTTTCACTTAAGAATACAATTTTATTGCTCTCATGTTCAAATTAGTTCTGAGAAACCCTATAGGTTTATCGATCCTTTTCACTTCAGTAGTGGAGGGTGGGTGAGTGGGGGTTGGATATTTTTAGCAACGTAATTTAAGTTTAGAATTTAGATTATCTTCTACTCCTGAAGATGCTGACGTTGTCAGCGAAACACGTGTCGAGTTTAATTACTGTGTCACTGTCTTTTGGCGTGTGAGGTTAACTTATTAAGAATTCATAGAGAAAGAAATTGACAAAATAATATTTTCTCGTTTTCTTCGTTAATATAATGTTGTATCTGATAATGTAAAGGCTGCAACTGCGGCTTATGTGTCCGGGTGCAGCTTTTACTAACAGGGTCATAAAGCTGTATTCCCAAATTATTACCGCTTAGGCATGGTTTTTCAAAGAAACCAACACCGGATTAAGGCTGACACCGGCTTCGTTGCTATGATACAGCCAATCAGAGAGTCGGTATCATAGCAACGAAACAAAGCCGGTGTCAGACTTAATCCGGTGTTGGATTCTTTGAAAAACCGGGCTTTAGTGATTTATGAAATATTGAAATAGTGCTGCACGTTATGATTCATCGAATGGTGCGAATGACTCGAAAAGTAATCCTAAAATTAATGTGGAATTCGAAAAACTGATAATATGCAAGAAAGTTGCTGCAGAAATGAAAAGAAAACTAGAATAAGCAGATGAAAAGAACGAGTGGAACTACAGAAAAATTTGAAGAATCGATTTGTTTTATGTTTTAAATCTAACCTAATGTAAATTCCTCTTAAAGTAGTTAACTTTCACATAATAGCACCGCATACTTACTATTCCCTCGGAGTCATATATCTTAGGAACAAATGTAGCTTCACAGTAAGGCAAAATTTCTTTTTTAATATCCATCAACCTAATCAAATTCACAGTCAGATTCAGTACTGATGCTAAGTTCGTTTGAGCTACGTGAAGATTATACGTTTCTCTCTCCAGTAAATCAGTCTTCTCGATTATATCTTTATAGGTATCTTGAATAATAAGTTGAAGATTTTTCAAAGGCGTCGGATTTTTCACTTTGAACTTTGAAATTAATCGTTTTTGTATCAACCTATATTGTGTTCCCAATTGAGTCAAACTGCGCTAAAATAAAAAATATCGTCGATAGAAATAAAGGTAACATAACATTTCTTGGTACATACCTCTAACTCGACTACTGTCTGTCTGACTTGAAAATGTTCATTTACATACTCTAGTACTTTAACTATCGGCAAAGGCGATGTAAAATTAATTTTGAAATTCGGGCTGTTCAAAAACTTTTGTGTTACTCTATAAATGACTTCCTCTACGACGAAGTTTAGTGGTAAAAGAGAATTACATTGTATCCTGTATCTTTCAGATGATTTAGCCAATAATATGGTAACCGGTTCGGAATCATCTTGATGTTTGTTTCTAAACGCGACTGAATGAGCAGACGCAGAAGTTGCGTCTTCATTTTGAAATTCTGAAAATCAAAAATAATGCTGTATAAGACAAATTTCCTGCTTAAAATATTATATTCATATTGATTATTGATTTTGTAGGGGACACCATAATCAACTTGACAGTTCCTCAATTCCACCCATGAAATGTTGAGATTGACACCCTAAGCTCCTAATCTATTTAAAGTTCAGCCCTATTTGCAGTATTTAAAACAGCCACAGCAGAAAATACAGCTTCACAAGGATAAGAACTATGAAAATGTAATAATATCTGAAACGCTTTTGCCGTTATAAGAGGTTAGTTACAAGATAGTTCACTCCAGGAATTGGCTAAGAAAATTTTGATTTTTCTGCGCTCCTTGAAGAAAGACTCTCTTGGAGTTAAATTCCGTGCAGAGGTCTTTCGCATAGAATTTAATTGTTATTATACAAAAATACCTACCATCGCTTACACTGAAGGGCAATGTGACAATAGCAAGACGGAATAATTCTCTTCTCCGCTCACTCATTAGGGAAAGTTCGCGTCGAAAGGCTGCTTGAGTCCCTCGCCGTTACATTACACCGAAACAACATTTACTCCCAACGAATAGCCGTAGCAGGGTATTGCGATTGACATACGACCGTAGATTTTGGTTTGTGATTTTCCGAACTTGTGCCCGGTTGGTAACTTACATCGTCACATGCTCGGTATATAAAGCAATACCGGATTTGACCGCCAGATACCACTGGCTGTTTTTCCCCTTTGGTTCAGATGCACTGCAGCCACAAAATGGGCTTATTGTGCTCACCCTAATTCTAAGTCACACCCATTCCATGATCTTGGTGCCTTGGACCAAACGGTACAAGTCAAACATTGAATGCGTGGTAAAATTCTTCCGGTTCCATCAGACATCGCCCGAAAATTCGCTGCCTCTTTTGGTCTAGAGCTTCACATCTCCACAAGATGTGCATAGCTGTCTCCCGTTCCTTATTACACAAGCGGCGGTTAAGGTCTCCGTAATATTTGCCAATCTTCCACAGGTGTTCTTTAACGGTCGTGTGTCCCGTTGGGAAGCCTGTTACGATTCTAATTTGCATCCTACTAAGGCAAAGTAGTTCTGAGCATCTTTTCCTGCAAGGTCCCTTCATATACGACTTGCTGTGCCTGTGTCCTGGAATCATGTTCCAGTAATTATGATGTTGAGCGCGAATCCATCCGTTTACTTGGTGTCTGACGGCACTCTTAGTTATGCCTAGGGCAGGTTCCGGTCCAACAAAAGGATCGTTGGAGTCTCGCTTTGCTAGTTTATCGGCTTTCTCGTTCCCTATCAGCCCACAGTGACCGCTGACTGTTACTATTTTGGTTAAAATTGTATATATCTTTTTACTGTACCTATATACGTTTTGATTTTATTCTATTTTATGTATGTAGTTAAATTAATAGAGTTTGTTTATTTGCACCGTGAGTATTATTTAGTTGTTTTGCAATAGTTCCAGAGAACCCTATCTCCGACTAGAGTTTAAGGTATTTAGCGACGACCAGAAATCCCACCGACCGACCGACTGAAGCAACACAAAGGTGACGCAACAGGATAGGTCGTTGTAACGCACACCAATCGCGCGAAGCGTTGAGCATTCGTGCACTATTGCAGTGTATACGTCACTGAACGGTTCTGGTGGTTGAGATTGTACCATAGCGGATTTTGGATTCGATTTGTTTTGCCTCTGTGCGATCGATTCTCGTCACGTATGTTTTTGCTGTGTTTCTACATTTTCTTTTTTTTTAATAAAAAAGGTGTCCTCTCCGGTGGTCCCCGTCAGTTAAATGGATCATCGTCAGTAATTATTTGAAATATTATTTCGTTAAATGTTTCAATACAAAATAGGCCGGACCCGAAAAACAACGGATGGGCATGCTCAACGCTCCGTAGGATTGGTGTTCGTAGACGCTTGCCTAAACGCAGCGCTTTGTTGCGAAAATAATTTAAGTATAGTCACGCAATTTCAATCCACAAAATCCGATACGTGTCGGTATCTCTTCGCGAGCATTCGGATAAAGCACGCGAATAATACTGATGTCACCGCACCGGTAGGAGTAGCCAATGTTGCTAAACGAGTTGTGTATTGGGTTATTATCTATCAGTTATCCAACTCTACGTCAGAGGGGGGGGGACAAAATTATCCACGGTAAGGAATGGAAGGGCGCGTAATACGAAAGTTTGAGAACTGCTGATCTTCGCAGTCTATTGATCTTAAGCAATGTTTTGTAAAGCTCTAGTAGGTGCTGTCACAGTTTTCATTGTTTGAAAATTAATGCAGGGACTCTGCATTGATATTTGTGGTGTTTGTGCAGAGGCATGCTGACTTAATCTTATGTTTGGGGTGAGGTTGCAGGACAGAAAGACAAATGGGTGGAAAAGCAGAAGTGGCAAAACATGTACTTAGAAAGGCTGAAAAGTCAGTGGGTGTGGTTCAGACATCTAAAGAAAATACAAGATAACAGGTGAAGTAGAAAAGTAATCCAAGTCAAGAACTTGAAGAATCGAACCCATGTTTTCCACTTTCCGGACATTTATTCTCTCTAAAAACTTCCTAATATTTTCATGCAGTGAGCAAATTTTGAACATGATGATACTAAACCGACCCAATTTAAACAATACCTTACAAAATATTCAAAAATTTTAAGTGATGGATTCTAAAAAACAATAAATTCAAGACTAAAGACATACATTTTTGAAGACATCCACTAATATTTAATAACATGTACAATGATAAAGGTAAATAATTACTTGTAACTTGTACCCCACCATAGAAAATTTAATTGATAACTCTTCTCTACTTTCTCACCTGGAAAGAGTGCTGATAGTGGTAGTGGTGTTTGATTAATATTAAAAATTATTTTAAATTCGCTCTCCTTTTGAGACTGACAAACTTCCGCTATAAGGTCAAAAGGGAGTCTCGTTTTCTTCACCACAACTTTTGGAATTCCTGCGTTGTTTATGTAAGTTACAACAACTTCAATATTAGAACTCGAAGGACATAACTCCTTGTCGATAAATACAGAACTTGCAAATCTGCTTTTCTCGTTCAAAAGTTGATAAAAATTTGATCTAGGCTTTACTATGAATGGCTCCGCAAGAGAAATTGCCAGATGAACATCTTCTATATTTTCTTGCGGAATTAATTCTACACCGACTATACATAGTCCACCGTCCTTTTTGCTTTGATCATCCCGCAATTCTTTGATCTCTGTTATGACGACGATTTCATTGCCTTCTTTTAAGTTACTGGCTGTAAAGTTTTACCAAATGAACGTCTGTACAATTTAATACTACTGTATATGTATACCCACCTTTGGACGATGTTTTGATTACATCCGTTAATTTGGCCAGTTCCTCGTTGGCTTTTTCAAAATTCATTGATTGATTGCTTAAAGGAGGAGCTACAAATACGCTGGGCTCTGTGCCCAAATATGAACAGTGCAGCTGACCGTCACCGGAAGATGTAACGATTATACCTTTTAAGTGCTTCAAGCATGCCCTGGATATTGCTACAGGTGCAAACGGTAATCGCGCTGACCACTTCAGCGTTGTATTTTGGTAAAGAAGTAGCGTATTCGTTTCAGACACTATGATTATCATTGTCTGATTTTCTTCTCCTGGAAACGAAGGAATAAGTAATTATAAGACTAAAATGGATAAAATTTTGATTAGACAGTTTAATAGTTGCTAGCGAGCTACAGAAGACTTCTTTTAGGTGCTGATACCATGAACCCAGGTTAATAATTTACATGAGAGTTCTATGGAGATTACAGTAGGCACGTAGTTAAACTTATGCGTTCTTCAAATTCAACTCTTCATATAACTACTTAAGTATCCATTTTAGATCGATATACTTACATCAAAATGACCTTCAGAAAGAAAATTCCTTCGGATCAGGTCTAACTGCTCAAATTCACCTTTAACAGTATAGAGCATTCGTAAACCATTGTTAAAGACAATACAAGAAAATGTATTTTTAAGCTGGCGCTCCCATAAGAGAGCGTCTCGTAGTTGACTGATAATATTAACCTCTTCATAAGGGGCAAAACTTTAACGAGCATTTAGAAAACGCGCAACTCATTGCATTTTGAGTATTATAAGAAGTTACGTAATTATTACACTACATGATCCTGGGGAATTGTGGAAGGAGCTAAAGCGATTAAATATTTATTCCAGTAAAGTGGAAGGCAGCGTTCCAGCGGAGTTATCAGATGTAAACGAAATTAATAATTCTTTTCTTAATCGTACCAAAAAATTTCCTACTGAGGGTAAATGCAACTTTTATTCGAATAAACTCGTTTTTACCGAGTCTTATAGAAATCTCTGATATTATTTATTCGCTCAATAGTACGGCTATTGGGCATGATGGTATGTCCAAAAGTATGCTGCTTTATTCTCTTCCACATGTGTTGTCTCATACAGGGTGTCCCAAGCGTGCCGCGGCGGAGTTTTGCGCCTTCATTATACATTTTAGAGACAAAAGTTATATGAGAGACTTCTTCTTATTTTTAGTTCTCCAAACTTTAGAGTTATTTTCATTTATACTGTTTGTCTGCACAACCTTTCACTTTGTTTTCTTAAATGGAACACCCTGTACTTGATAACAGTTTTGTATTTCTTAATCAATGGATCAATTCTTGTTTGTTGGATAATGTACTATATATAGAAATATGGGAAATATCTCGTGTTCGTCCTATACCGAAACTCAAGTCATTCAAGGGACTAAAAAGACTTTGGGCGAAGCCGAACGATAGTACAAGCCAGAATGTAGCGCGTGGAGCATCGCTGTGACGTCACAGCCATGGACGGAACGCTGCTACTTGCCGATTCTCAATGATACCGAATAGTCGGGGAGCAAGGTGCTCTAATTCGACACACACAAGAAAATGGACCAGATTCTTATCTAAAATGACCTGCCGGATTCAAATTTTGAGGTCGCGAAAAGATTGGGAATTGCGAAAATGCCGGAAAATCGATTTTTCGTAAAATTTCCCTAAATCAATTTTCGGCCATTTTTAATACATTGTATTTTAGCAATGAAAAGAGTTAGAGACGAGTGACGCAGACGAGTGGGTTCATCAAGTCAGATCTCAATAAATTAATAAAAGCACCTTTAGATCATAATCTGATAAAATCATAGTAAATCTGTTCGCGTGGTGTTTAGCGGAAGGGGTAACCAGGACGAGGCCACAAAATGAGTATTGAAATAGATGTAATAAAATGGAAATGTGTAAACGAAGCGAAAAGTCTGAAGATGGTTATTGATGAAGAACTCAGATTCAAAACACACATTTTTTATTGCACCACAAGAAGTTTTTAAAATATGTGCAAGGATCCTATTGTTCAAGTGATTGAAACTTTGCTTTACAGAATAAGTCTCCCAGTTCACTGCATCTGTAATGATGAATTTACCCATACAATCAACTAGAAACAAACCTCTGTGTTCAAAGGACTGACGAAAAACACCACCAGAGAAAGAGTTATATTAAATTGTGGAGAACGACAAAAGACAAATCGCTTACAAGCTCAGTTGAATAATATTGAAACGTTGATGGAAAACAAAATAAATAAGAGGTATGAACTGATTGCACTGGCAACCGCTCATGCCAATAAGTTTAATCCAAGAAAAAGATAATAAGCAAGTAGAAAAAATAAATTTTGCTTTCCCATTTTTGAAAATCCTTACCTAAATTATATGTCGTAAAGCACAACGGAGAATACTCTATTCGTTTCATAAATTTAAGAATTCCATTTGAGTCCAGTCCGTAAAAATTTCTCTCTCCTAAAACTATCAAGTGTTCCTTATTTCCTACTTCCGTAACTCTGCAGTCGATTATTGCTTCGCCTAGATTTCTAACCCACGTTTCAGTTAATTTTCTGCCAGATGTATCCTCCAGTTTTGAGTTCTCTCCAATTTCTGATAAATACTTATATCTGTAAATAGACAAAAATTATTAAAGGAAAAAATAAATGTTAAAAATAACTAACCCATAAGCAACAATCCGCCAATCAGATGACGATGTTACAAAAACGTCAGATCTAGGTAGATACACTAATGGACCCGGAAGGAGAAAATCTGGAAGAAAACAACAAAATCCGAAAATTTCTTGTTCGAAAAATGTAAGCATTCCATCTAATGACTGTACACAGCAGAAGTCACGATTCTGAGAGCCTCCAAAGGCACCCAACACGAAATTGGCAGAATTTCGACGAAGCTTATGTTCATACATGAGCTGAAGATTATACTGATTCCCTGGAACAAAACAAGAATTTTTCGTATAGGTAGGTAGGTAAAAACAGTTTCAGAAAATTAAATAGTAATTAAAGTACTTATTGTACATCACCAGTGTATAGCTTAAGCTGACGATGTTGTACTGTTAGCGAGAAGTCAAAAAGAGTTAAAGAAAGTAATGAAAAATTTCAGCAGTGAAGCACATAAGATTGGATTGAAGATAAGCGAAAAAAGACAAAATATATGGAAATGGTAAGAACTATAAAAGAGCCAGATACGGAGAAAAGTGAAAACCATAAGAGTCAGGATACAATATAGAAAACAAATTGTGAAGTTTGGTGATCGGACTTCCTTTGAAGGAACCTTGGACCGTGCTGCTTCAATCCGCAAGTGGTCATGGTTTGGTCATAAATCCAAAGAAATCGAAGTTAATTCTATTTTGGGAAGACAACTGCGTGGGAGTTAGTTATACATTATTATAAATGGTGAAAAATTGAATTGTGTGCAAAAAGCGAGGAATCTGGATGTTGTTGCTGATAGAGATCAAATGTTCAAAAGTCATTAACAATTTTGTTAGAAAATCATTTGGTAACTTGAAGCAAATTTGTGCTAACAAAAATATTTTGAGTAAAGAAGTGATGCGCCTATTATGCGATTCTTTAATTTTATCACATTTTTCATAAGGTGATGTCTTGCACAAATTTTGTATTGATATGGGCACGGTGCGCAAGATATAAGTGGTTCAAAATACGTGTGCAAGATTGATCTGCGGGGTTCGAAGAAGGGAACATATTTCTTGCAAATTAAAGGAGATACATTGGTTGAATCTTAAATATGGCCAACCGACGTCTACTTTACCCATATACTTTCTAACATAATACTTATTGTTAATACTCAGACTCATCCATATTGGTATGTTAAAATTCCTTACAGATCCAACATTCATATATAAATATTAGATATAAATAGAAGGAAGTCGTTGATTACGCCTCCATCGCAAAGAACGGCATTATTTGAAAGGTCTTTTAGTTATAACATAAGTAAAGTTTTTAATAGCGTATAGTACCTAGAGACCTCAAATTATGCAACACTTCTGGTCTCAAACGGAAATTTAAAAATATCCTTCTGTCAGGTCAATGAGGTCATTGCTGAATATATGATGTGTATAATCTTGAAGTCAGTGTTCCTTTTCTATCAATTTTTCATTTTCTTATCTCGTTTTGGTTATACTGTTCGGACTGATTGTAGGTACTGCATTTTCCCTTTCTTTCTTACCTTATCTTGTTTGCTATTTTTGTTTACCATGGTTCCTTCTTAAATTTTTGTTTGTTATGATTTTTATACCTCTCTCTCTCGATCTCATTCATCAAACTAAGTTTTGTTATTTCTCTGTTAAGTGGAAGAGTAGCAATTTCATGCAGATATCCCTGCACGCAGGAGCTAAACTTCGCCGTTTGTCGTCCGAAGAATAATTATACTTTTAGTAATGTTTTGTAAATTAAATTTAATATGCTTTTATATGAATGTATTATTTGGTTGACAATAAAGTCATTTATTATTATTATTATTATTAAGTGGGAGAAACATGTTTACATAATATAAAAGTAGATAGTATTATTTTTATGAATAGAAAAGAAAAACGAAATGTATATTGCGACATTACGAAACCCCCAAGGTGCGTTAGAAGAAAGTGGACACGCAAATCTTCCTTTCACTGTAACTTGATGCTATTTAACAACAGCTGAGAATTATAAATTACAAGGAATCAAATCCGCAAGTCTGCAAATCCGCAGCCTTCTTGAAATCTGTTCTCCAGACCTAGGTATTGAGAAGAATGACAAAGCGTAAGTTACCTACGTGGTAAAAGACGCTATTAGCTGCCCATACACGTAGAGGTTGATCCGCCAGTTTGGACCGCAACGAATAAGTCCGTCAGTTTTATACGCCTCGGATCAAATCGTTGTCGCCCACTAACACATTTCAGAAGCCCGCCGATCAATCTTGCGCGGTTGATCTGTCAAATTCAAAACCGCTTGTTAGTGGGTGGCAAACGGCAGTTAAATCCGCGCTCGAAAACAAAACCGTGGAATTTCGCTTTGGCAAAAGTTTTGCACTTGAAAAGCACGGTTTTTAAGTAAAGTTGGGTGGTTGTCAGGTGAACATAAATGTTTAGTACTACAAAGAAACGTGCTGTTTTCTGTGCAATCGTTGCGATGCAGATAATGACAGGAAATAGTCTGACGAAGCAACGATCTAAATGGATAAAAAGCTATTTGCTTAAGAAAATACAATTGAATCATACTCGTATTCCCTTATTGAAACATTGAAAGCGTTCAGAGAAAATGATCCTAGCGATTTTCGTAATTATTTGAGAATAGACATTAACACACACGACCATTTATTACATTTATGAAGAGGCGCTCTTCTAAAACAAGCTACAAAAATGAGAGAAAGCAATTACTCCGGAAGAATGTTTAATGACTACTCTGCGTCTTCTAGCGTCAGGAATATCTTATGAGGATTTAACATATTCGGTGGGAATTTCTGCACAGGCACTGGGATATATGATTCCAGAAACATGTGCCTTAATATTTTTTGAAACAACTACACCTTCAGAAGACATGCCGAAAACGAACAACTGTCCACAAAACTGTCTGTTAGTGGCCTACTGCAGTTTTAACTGGCAGTGTGGACTCGCAGATAAATCTGTGCCGGATGGATGTGGCACGACGGTTGTCCAAAGTTATATCCGCACGTTTGAACCGCAGCGTTTCAAACTGGCCGATTAATCTCTACGTGTATGGGCAGCTATTAAGAAATAATCAGTTAGTTATTGTAAAATTATAATTAAGTTTATGTTATAACAGTGTTATGATGAAGATGAATTGTGTGTGTTATAATTCACTGTTGTTACTACTGACGTAGACTGAATAGATGGAGAAAAGTGGAGAATTAAAATCACTTGAATGAAAAAATTTAAAACATGACACATTCGATAGAGCCTATTTTTTATCCTAGGGACAGCAATAAACATTGCGACAATACTCGAAAAGCAGTAGCGGCATACAATAAAACTATTTCGGAAAACAGGTATTATGTTTTTATTTTAGTGTACCTAATTTTGTCAAACACATTTTTTTTATTTTATCGTCATTTTCTGTTTACAATAATATTCAAATTGTTCATTCGTGCATGCCTATAATTTTATATGTACCACGGTCGAAAACAATTTCTACGGATCTCGGCGTTTTGTATGTCTCGACGCTTTGCACCTCGGGCTTCAATCACACCGCCATGGTAGCCCAGTCACTCGTGTGACAGGCGAGTGTCTTGGTGCGTCAAGTAGACTACTGGTTCGAAAACAGGTGCGACTTAATCCGAGAGATTTAGTCCTGGTATGGAAGTTTTATAAACGTATATACTGATTTCGCAATTCAGGATAAACTGTAGGTGCCGTATAACCTCTGTAATTGACTTTAAAAGCATCGGGGAGCCGTTAGAACCACAAATAGAAAAACCTCTTTATGCCCTTGATACACATAAATACTTAAATTTTCGGTATTAGTTTTAGTTTCGAAATTTGTGATAGTAATAAGAAATATAAAAACGTATTTGTCTTTCTAATCGCTCACACTATTTTTCATGTTAATTTTCGGAAGAATTCTATTAAGACCTGAAATATGTATGTTAATTTCCACTATTTACTAAACGAAAAAAAATTGAATTAGTCAATAAATAACATTTTGGCAAACGTATTTTCCATTTTTTGTAAAATGTTAAGTGTTGAGCCACAATGTCATCAGTTTCAAGATTAGAGAGAGACAGTACTACCACACGTGCCGCTAATTTGGTAACGTCTAGAACCTTCAAGCCAGTGCCGAAGAAGTTGTGAGCCCTACATCTACATGGCGCTGCCACTACCCAGAAATATAATGATCATCTCGACGAAAAACTTATGGAGCTTATTAAAAGTGTTGATAAGGGCAAGGCGAAGGTTTCCAACAATATCGACCCCGAATTTTGGTCTGAAGCCGTTGTGGGATTAAGCAGAGTAAATGTTGGTTGCAATAGAACAGACGTTATTAACTATAAGCTTGAAGCTGTACGAACTACGACTGGTATTGTGGAGCAAGCTCTGAGTGCCGAGCGCGTCAGTTAAATCCTCATTAAGGCCACGGGACACACAGAGCAAGCAGCCGAAGGAAGCACCCTCGCTTTGTTGTGTTGGCGGGGGAACAACTTCAAAGAGAACCAAAAATTGATTGCTTCTTTCGATTTTTTTGAAGGTCCTCACTTGAATGAGTTCCAGAGGGGATTGTTCAAGGTCGAATTTTAAAATTTTGGAATCTGGCACTCCCGTGAACCAAATTACACCGCTTCACTTCGAACAAGACACTGTGAACGAATTGGTACCTTACGGTATCAAAACTGAGGTTCATGGCAGAGACTGGATCGAGATGAGGAAGGTGAAAGCGTTCCTGTAAATCGCTCGAGGTTCTTGCGAGCCTCTGGTTGATGGCAATGAAGTGCGGCAAAGTTATGGGCCTAAACAGAAAATTAATAAAAATCCAGGATACAAAAGTCATGAGGGCGGTTAATTCTGGTGGATGCTCTAGCCTACAGACAGACTGAATTCAAACCAAAACTGATCAATGATGTGGCCACGAAGAGTATAAGGGCCGTGTTGGGATCCTCCGCAAGCGGAGAGTTTTGCAACTCGCAGAAGACGTGGTCGCAGGTGCGCAAGACCGGCCTTATCACCTGCGATCCAGTGTGGAGGATGCCTCTGTGGGAGTATTATACAAAAAAGGTGGTGTAGTGAGGTGAAATTAGAACTATTTTAAATGTATACCGGGTGGGGATTTAGTGTGTAATCGGCTAATATCTCTGGAACTATTTCAGATATCAAAATGAAATTTTGCACGAATGTGGGGAACCACATGGAGCATTTCCCAAAATTATTTAGGTATATACAGGATGTTCACATTCTAAGTACCAGACCAAAGTTCTATTTCTTTAAATGGAAACCCTACTTGTCATTGCATAATATAGATTCCCCATAAAATTCCATGAAAATTGATATACTACATGATGTGGGTTTGACTAAGGAATGTTAAGATATTGACATTTTCGTGCCATTATGGACCCAAGTTTATGGCGCTACTGACGGATACTAACCCAAGCCACCTAAAATTTCTTTATTGAAATAGGTTCACACACTGCTGTATTTTTGAAATCTATAAATAATTTTATCATAATACTTAAGATAATAGAGGATGGTTAAGTTATGCAAAACAGAATTTCAAATGGAACACCATGCATATTATTTGTACAATTGATGGTCATTTTACTAAGCTTTTTATTGATGTGGATATTGTCGAGTCTACCAGTAAAAGTTTCGACAGAATGTACAACTGAATTATAAAAATGTAGAGTTTCCTTAGTATTTTCCATTATTTTTGACGATCTCCCTTATTTTGTCACCCAAAACTACAAAAAAGGTCTGCATATTGTTTCTATAAAATATTTAGCAAATGAAGTTTACATTAACACAAAAAAATCCCATTGCAAGATTATTTATTAAAGATAATATTTTCTTCCATGGCACTCCTTGTTTGAGCATTATACCCGACTTTAAAAAGACATTATACATTTAAAAATATAACCATCAAGAAACAATTTTACAATAAGATTTATTGTCTTTATATTGATACCAATTTGCAAATACAAAATCTAAACATTATTGTGAGTTTTGAGCAACAGAATAGGGGGAATTCGCCAAAAAGAGTATAAACTATGTAGTTAATATTTTCTGATTTTACTATTTGGTAGAAATTCATGATGAATTGAAAAATTACTACGCGTACTACCAATATAACGATTTATTATTATAACTTGACTTGACTTGACTTGATCGTTTACAATAATTTTATTTATACATTTCTGATGATGGAATCATTGTGAATTCTGAAACCGGTCAAGTTATAATAATAAATCGTTATATTGGTAGTACGCGTAGTAATTTTTCAATTCATCAGAGTATAAACTAATAATTGAAATTCAAACATTTTGATGTTCAATCGTAATACCTGCCGAAACTATCAGTAGTAGACTTGGCAATATCTACATCAATTAAAAGCTTAGTTAACTGACTGTCAGTTGTGCAAATAATATACATGGTATTCTATTTGAAATTTTTGAGAAAAATTCCCTTTTGCATAACTTAACCACCTTGTATATTCCCAAATATTATGGTGAAAGTATTTATAGATTTCACAAATACAGCAGTGTATAAACCCCTTTCAATAAAAAATAATTAGGTGGCTTTGGTCAGTAGACGCCAGTAGCATCATAAATTTGGGACCATAATGACACAAAAATGTCAATATCTTAACAGTCCTTACTCAAAAACACATCATGTAGTATATCAATTTTCATGAAATTTTATGGGGAATAGAAATCACGCAAATACTTGTGGGGTTTCCATTTAAAGAAATATAACTTTGGTCTGGTATTCAGAATGTGAACATCCTGTATATACATAAATAATTTTACGAAATGTTCCATGTCGTTCCCCACATACGTGTAAAATTTCATTTTTATATCTTAAGCAGTACCAGAGATATGAACCGAATACACACTAAATCCCCACCCGGTATATAAATAATTATCACGAATTACAGAAGTCTAATAGCAGATAATTATTTAAATAAAATAAATAAACAACACATTTAAAATGTATTATAAATAAATTTTTACCATGTTCAGTTGCTCCTTCTTTACATATTAGAGAATATACTCCAATACATCTGGTTTGAAGCACCGCAAGTTGTACATCTGAAGTGCCACTGCAAATATATATTAAACACCCAATAAATTAGCAAATAAAATATAAATGCTATTACATACGACACTAATTTTCCGCACTTTAATTGGAGAATTGGTCCCTCGAATAATTTTTCTAATAAAAGATCAGACGCTTTATAGTCCCTTATCACATTTCCTTCACTTGGATCGCACGACGGCCGGAATATTCTCAGAACTCCTGCGTAGCTTCCAGTTATCACAAAATCAAAATCGGCATTGAGTTTAGAAACAAGAAGGCATTGTGAACCGAATGCCTCGTCTCCTTCACAGGCGGTCGTCCAAAATTCTCTTGCTTTGAACAGCGACATGTTTACCACTACCGCTATGCTTTGGTTAGGTATTTTATCGATTATTTCCTTACGAAGCCAAGGGACTGAAAATCAATGTTGAGAAACAGTGGCTTCATACATAATAGAATATAAAAATGGTCTTAAATAGACTTTCGCTAGTATTCCATTAATTACTTTTTAATTTTTGGAAAGACTGTGCTCAGCATAAAATATCTGGTTTAATAAAATTTTACTTTCAAAACTAAAAATTATATAGTCTGCAATAATAATTATTCAAAGTACAAGGATTTATTTAGACTAGGTTGATCGCGAAATCAAGTTCACTCCTATAACATTTTTATTTTTAAGGAATTAATTTACAATTTAGTAAACTTAAATAGTAGGTAAATCTGTATTATTTGAACCAATTAAAATTTTTCAGGCACTTTTAGTTTTACGCAAATTTTAATTTTTAAATGGGAAAACGTGCGTATATCCGCACAGACAACAGACACTATCGGAGCAGAGATGTGAAGAAATTTCTTTGTGGCGTTGGTGCTATCCGGCTTTGACCACCGCCATATTATCGTTTATGGTTCAAGCATGAACTCTTTTGATCGCAGGCGTATCCAGAAAGTGCTGAACTCGTGCTTGCGGCATATTTACGGATTCAGAAGTGGGCAACATATCTCTCGTAAGTTAAAAGCGATTGGGGTGGCTAAATATTAAAATACAAGTATCAACCCTATATCTGCACAGCAAAATAACGTATAGAAATAGAACTGATGTGCATAGTATAATGTATAAATATTCGTCGTAAAAGTATACTAACTATTCCTAAACACAGTAAACGGTCGTTCAGGTATAATGGTAAGGTGCAGTGGGGCAAGAGCAATTTTGGGGAAAGTGCGACCAACCCAGTTTTTTGTTATTTCGTGTGTGTAAACTGGGCTTCATCACACTTGAATTCAATATTATATACGCAACTGTTAGGGGAACACCATTAGCGCCACTTATCCGACACGCATATGTGCCTGCAAGGCTAAACTGCCAGCGGATCTGCTGAATTTCGTCAGTCACAATTGCAGGTGCATACTCGTCGTAAATTAATGACCTTAAAAATAAAATCTTTTAGTTTATTATCAATTGTAAAAGAAACCTTGAAGAGTCAACGTGCCCTTGGTAAGCATTAATGAACTTTTAGATATATTTTTATCAAAAAAAGTTGTAGGTCGCACTTGCCCCCCAAAAAATTACGGTTAAGGGTAAGTGCGCAGGGCAAGTGCGACTTATAGGCCTGTGTAGTTTTCCTTGACTGCTATGCCCGATTATTACTCATTACTTTATATTTACTTACTGCAGTTGATTTAAAATTTAATAATTGTATTATTTTTAGATACCTAATAAGTTACCTAAGCAGTTACCAGTTATGTTATTAAATAAATAAAAATTTAAATATTAGCATTTGCATTAATTATTCGTACTCTAACAATTTTGTTCAATAATCTAAATCGTCACTATTTCTATTTTTTACTTACAAAATGCCATAACTTTCCACCTGTCGCAGATACGAGAAACTATCAAACACAAAGTTAATTCAACTTTTGATGTACAATAACACGCTCTTGCCCCAACAGACACTGCTAGTTATTTACATGAGCTATAAATCAGGTGGTGCGCACTTGCCTCACATTCATGGGGTAAGTGCGACCCAATGACGAAAAAAAAATATTTCTTGCTCAAAAAAAATTGAGGCACATTTATCACTATTTAGTATTCGAAACGAATAGAAAACATTGTCAAGATTACTATATTAAAAAGCTGAATTCCTATTTAAAAAAATCACAATCTGACAAGTACCAAAAGTCAAAAATCTGAAAAAATAGGTCGCACTTACCCCACTGCACCTTATGTCCAATAGTGTGAACCAGTTTCGCTAACGCTTTTGATTTTGCTTTATCTTGTGGATCATTTAAAAGAACATTATTAAGAGCAGTTTATTTGACCTCCAGTAGCTTATGATTGCGCGCCTGATTTGTTTCTTCCACTGTGGTTATATGTACTCTTATTCGATTCCCATGTTTTAACACTTACTCGTGTTATGTGGCACTGCAACTCCTTCTTTCCTTCGTCTTTCTTCTTCGTCTTTCCCTTCTCTTCAGTATGTCTTCTTCTTTCTGTCTTCCTTTTATTACTATTTCGTAGGTAAGTACTTGCTTTTAAGTACCTACCTATTTTGCCTATTTTGCCTTTAAGTACCTACCTATTATGTATACTTATTTTTTATTTTAGGGTGCTGGTAGGTCGGAATGGGATTACCTGTTCGGAATGCTTCAAATAATTTTTTTTTGTACTTTATACCATTTTCATATTTAATTTATTACCTTTAAATATTCTTGTTTTTTACCATTTTTTGAATAGCTATTGAAGCAATAAATTTATTAATGTTATTATTATTACAATTACAATATTTTGCAAATCAACAATGGTCATTTGTCCCCTTTTCTGACGAATCACGGTACGGTATATACATTCCAGAAGAGTGAGAGTATGGAGAGAAGCGGGGCACTTAAATCGTCTAAACGCTCCTCAGAAAGTGCATGTTTGCAAGGGTGGTTCAATAATGGTGTTGGCCGGAATAAGCGTTGGCGGAAGAACTGACCTCGTTTGCATACAAGGCAATATGACAAGCCAAATTTATCTAAATCAGGTTATTTTACCTGTCGTACAACCGTATGCAGAAGCTTGTAGGTGGAAATTTTCTTTTCATGCAGGATAATGCGCGTCCCCAAACAGCGCGGCTTGTAACAGATGCACTAGACGAGCTCAAGATGTCATTGTTTCTATAGTCCGCTCAATCGCCGGATAGGAATCCGATTGGACAATGGGCATGCTTGGGATTTATTGCAAAGAGTTTCGGAGGCGTACGGCCACGTTAACAACCCTCGAGGCCTGTTTAGAGTTCTTGAGAGGGATTCCTCAGCGTGACCTGGACCTTTTAATTTTTAGCATGCCTAATCGCCTTAGGGCACTACTGAATGCAGAGGAAGTCACACCAGATATTGCAAACCATACCCAGTGGCATTTTCTTAACTCTTTCTCTTTGTACAAACGTTAGAATTGTTTGCAATGTTCTTCAATTTTCAACCTTCGATTTTTTTTGTTCTGTTTCTACCCTTGTCATTAATTGTTTTAAATTTGGTTATAAATTACTCGAATTTAGTTGTTTGTTATTAAATCTATGTAATATAATAGCTAAATATTTAATGTACCTAAAAAACTTTGTGTTTCTTCAATATCCCTGTACGGCTTTGAGCAAAGTATCTTAGGAACAAATAGAAATACCAAATCGTCGAGACACGTAAATTTAGGAATCGAGAGGGACACATTTTGACGTATAGTTAACGTTAGTGAAACCAACACCCCAACCTCCAGCCACCCCCACTTTCAAATCTTAAATGGCACCATATATTACTTGTGACACCTCAATTTAAAGGAAATCGTATGATGAATCTCAGTCTGCCGCGGATGAAAACACTGTTAGAGACGTAGAGGCAGAATGGAATTGTATTAAAAATGGTTTAGGTTCTGCAGTTATAGGTATATTGGGTCACAAACAGTGAATGTAGGAAACCCTGGATATCAAGGGATATTGTAACCCTAATAGATGACAGACGAAAAAATAAAAATAGGCTAGATGAAGGAGGGAAACAAAGGTATAAAGCGGTCAAGTGGGAAATTATTTGAAAATGTAGAAAAGCGAAAGAGCAGTGGATTGATAACAAAAATGCAAAGAAGTTGAAGATAAGTTCGAAGTAGGAAAAACTGACAAAGCGTAGAAAATAATTAGGAGGAATTTCAGAGAAATTGGATCTAGCAGCAAGAACATTAGAAACGAGGCAGGCGACATCCTAATCGGAAGAGAGGAAAAGGCAGATAGGTGGAAGGAATATTTGGAAATCTTATATGCAGGACAAGAACTATAGGAGATATATTAGAAAAGGAAGTCAGTGTAGAGAGGGATAACCTAAGCTGTCCCATAATAAGGGAAGAGTTTGAGCATTAGAAAGTTTAGAAAGTTTAGAAAGTTTAAAAAACACTAAAGCACCAGGTGTAGACGGATTGCAGGCAGAAATTTTAAAGTGTGCAGGTCAAGAGGTAATAAGAGAGCGTTTATTTAAACTAGTTAGCCTTATATACGAGACAGGTGAGATTCCAGAAGATTACAAAAGGAACATCATAGTCGTTCTGCCAAAACGGAAAGGCACGGACAACTGCGAAAATTTTAGAACTATCAGTTTAACTTCCCATGCGTAAAAATTTTTAACTAGAATTGTGTAAAGAAGGATGGAGAAAAGGGCGGAAGAAATACTAATCAGTTCGGAAATAAACGAAATAGAGGAACGCTCGAGGCCATTCTAGCTTTACGAGTAATTATAGAAAAAACTATAGAAAAGGGAAAAAGCGTTATAGGTTTAGAAAACGCCTTCGACAACGTAAAATGGGGGAAGATGTTCGAAGTGCTCAGAACGGTAGGGATGAAATATAGGAACAGTAGAATAATACATAATCTCTACAAAGAGCAAAAGGCAGTTATAGAATTTGAGTAGGAACGAAGAGAAGTAGATATCCGGAAGGGAGTGAAACAGGGATGTGCATTGTCACCTCTAGTTTTCAAAGTTCAAAGTGTCAAAGTTTTCGAAGATGCTATTAATAATTGTTAAGGACAGAATAGCCTTAGAGATTAATGAAGACACCTTTCAGCTTTCAATCAGTTAACTGTGGAAAAAAGTTAACCATTTCACATTTATGGATGGTGTGCTCCTAATTACTCGTACCTCAAATTGAGAAGATTCCAGGCGCAAAAAGCCACGCTTCAACATGGTTTGAGACTCTGGTTTAAGAACGAACCTACGCAAAACTAAAGTCTAACACCAATGATCATCAAAGAATTTGGATTAATGGAGCACTAATACAGCAAGTAGACAGGAATATATACTTGGAACAAACAATAAGGGCAGATAAAAACCACCAAACTGCATTTGAATCGGAGAAAGTATGCTTACAACAAAAAAAATCCTTGACGACTAAGCTCTTCAATAGGGAGGTTCGGAGAAAAATAAAATATCTATTTTTTGCATGAAAATGACAGAAAATTGTTATTGTAATTGATTTACAGCTAAATTTTTTTTCTACAAAATTTTTTTGCTGCGTAATAAGCGAAAGAAATTAGCTTATCACGCCCACATGCTAGTTAGCTTTGTTATTGGTTTGAGGTCAGAGATTCGTAAGGCGCTCCTCCCACTTCTCTTGAAGTGCCCGTGAAGCGGTACCTATCTCATAACATACTTATTGGGACTACCTATTTCGAGCGTGAATTTTTAAAGTAAGGTGTCAAGGAAACATAAAACAAAGACAACATGATCGATATAATGATGCAACAAGGGTATCAAAAGTCCGATTCACATAATTTGCCATATTTATGTAGTAGGTAGGTAAATGTCCCGGTAAATGTGGAAATGGTGTGTGATTCTTGCATCTAACACCAATTTCATTCAACCTCAAAACAGTAGTGTAAAGGCAGACCGGTATAAGTAAAACAAAGTCAACAATTTATTAACTGTATAATGTACAGTGTACATGGCTTTTATAATTCAGTATAAGTAGATACTATGTAGATTGTAGATACCTGCTTACTTCTGTTTGTAAAATAGGTACCTACCTATATTCTCTAATACAATACAATACATACCTACTCATTTATGTACGTATGTATGCCTAAGTGATTGACAAGTTATCAAGTTAACAGTTTTATAACGGATTGGAAATTTTTTAAAAAACGGAAACAAATTAATACAACTCACGCGAATCAAAAAACTACGCTACTTAGGTACTAGGTAGGTACTTGTTTAACAAAAAGAAACAACTGCTATATTCTGGAACGGTTAATGTAGATACTCGGAAGAGACTCTTAAAGACGCATGTATGGAGTACGAAATTATACCTATGGGTGCGAAACTTGGACAATGGGAGAAGCGGATTGAAAAAGAGTAGAAGCGTTTGAAATGTGATGCTACAGACGGGTGTTGAAGATACCGTGGATAGACAAGTTAGCAATAAGGAGGAATTAGAAAGAGTTAGGGAAAAGAGAAAAGTATGGAAGACAATAAAGAATAGGGGATAGGATCGTAGGATGGTAGGACACCTTCTGAGACACAAAGGAATAGTTCGCGACATACTAGAGTCAGAGATAGGAATAAAGAGGTAGAGGTTGGAGCAGATTAGACTACTGCTCTCAAATAGTTGGGGATGTAGAATGTTCTGCTTTTACGGAAATGCGTAGGCTAGCTCAGGGAAAGGATGGAGGTACGCGTCCTACCAGTCTTCAAAAGAGAACTTTATGATGACGTACTATTTAATTATTATTGTAAAATAGTTAATAAATTTTCCTTTTTTAGTTCAGGGAGAGAACGCTACGGCGATTCAGTATTTGGCTCCGTCATGCTCCTAACATCCTGTTTCAAATTATGCTAACCGTAACACGTTACCAAGTACCAAGGGGTCCCAGAAAACTGTCGATAAATTACATTATGTTCGATTTTATTTAGAGTGGCTGCAATGGGGCAGCCGATAATATTATAAACTTTTGCAAGGATAAACTAACTCGGGAAAATATCGATAATGATGACCGATTTTCCTTCTGGCTCCAACGAACCACTTTTTCCGTTTTATTGGTGTGCTGTACGATGTATTAGTCTGGGTACAAAACAGAAAACGCCAGTTAGAGCCAGTTAATAATATTTAACAATTTAACTACACATGCATAATACTTATGGGACTGCTGCGCGCTGAAGCTGGGACTTGTACGTTATACCACAGACGAATTTAAATTCGTCTGTGGTTATACTAAGTTCTGACGTCACGCAGCCTACTATCGCTGCAAGGTACGATTTCTAGCCTCGCACGGACGGAAAACTTTGCAACGGCTTCACAGGCGAAGGAATTTTTTTAACAAAAATTAACAACATGCCTTCAGTATAATAAACTCTATCAATTTTAATGAAATTTGAAAATTACCGAACCTGCCTATTCTTGTATTACCCCCGTAATTATCTACGAAGCACAAATATGGCGAATTGGAATAAAATAAGAACATGAAGGTTTACGGACCGATGAATGTACGCAATATTACTCAGTGGCTAAAACTGTAACAAGACAGCCTGGGGCCCGGAGCCTCCCTCCTCCTAAAGAAAAGTAATAATTTAAAAGAAATAAAATCCTTTTTAAATTTTCAACTTAAGGAATGGCTATGTAATCTGCCAGATTAGAAGCGCTTCTTCTCGACTAAAACTGAACACAACCTAAATCAATATGTTAAGTAATTGTCGTAATAAAGTCTAAATTTTTACTTCATACAAATTTTGTTGTTTAAAATTCTTATATTTCACTTCTATCTAAACTGACTGAGAATTGCATCAATCGATAAGCAAAAATTTTGAATCAAAATTTTTAATAGGTAGGTAATAATCTTTACATTTCACAAAATTTATAAATCATACTTAAGTATACAAAATAAATGATACAAACAATTTCAATTCCTCTATCTTACACAATTACTTATTCAGTACCTAGGTAATGCATTCGATCCTTGTTTATATACATTATAGTTAGCCAATGAAGTCTATTAACCTTGACGCCTTTTAAAGAAATACTCACATTTCCGCTAGATGGCAGACAAAGCGCGATCTGGAATTGTTTTGAGTTTCAAAAGTATAGATACGCACCTTCTTTGGCAGTTTGAGAAGAGATGTTTTAAATCTATTCATTGCAGATGGCGAACAAGAGTTTCGCATTAGCAGGTGGTCGTCGGTTTTCTTGAACTTCGGTGATCAAAACACGCCGCCAACTAATAAATTATGTACGTAGATGACAGCCGGCAAGCAATGTGATTTAAATGTTCTAGTCATTTTTATTACTTTATAATGGATATTTTATATCTTTCCGAACTTCAAAAACCCGGTGCTCGCAGATATCGGCCTCCTGTTCCATAAATAAATAGGTACATACCTACTTAATTTACAAAATGAACAAAAATTAAAATTAATTAATTTGAGAGGAGCGGCACGGTTTTGGTTGAATGTCGGAGCCGCTCAAATAAATGGCTTACTTTTACCTATTCCAAAAGCATTTCAAGGGACATTTTTGTTAAAACCAAACAAAAGCAATAAGTGGAAAGTCATGCCCAAAAGGGATCCAGACAAGAATGAGAACATGATTGTTTATTTCCAGGAAAAAAGTAAGTTTAAATAGAGATTTTTTGGTTTCTCTTTCTATGAGATAGTGGAACAGATATAACCGTCGGACTATGAGAATTAAGCAGTTTCCTGATGGCAGGAGACCATGTTAACGAAGATGATTTATACCGTTTATACTATGCTATTCCAGCGAATTGAAGACCCGCGAAAGGGTAGACGGTTGAGTTAGTAAGCATAGAAAAACCCAAGCTAAATCAAGGTTACTATAATAAAGACAGTAAGTACCTAAGCCGAAAAAATTAAATTAATCAAAAAAATGTACATTTTAATGGTCTGTAAAAAAGGATTTCCGTACACTAAACAAATTTTAAGAAAGTGCGCAGTGTTCAAACAACGACTTTGTAGTACAAAATAATTAAGACAAATATTTATTCATTGAACATAAGGTGCATGAAGTACAAAATAATTAAAAAATACTTCCAGCGTTAACTCAGAGATTGAACAACCATGCCATACAGACAGGTCCGTAGCCCCCCCTCCCCCTAGAGCGAACAAAAAACGTTGATATAGAAAAATTTAATGACAGTCGAAATAGGAGACTGCAATAATAATTATTCTAGATTTCATATACATGGTGTTCACAATTAACGGGAAACGGGGCACTATTACTAGGTAACTTTGTTATCTTTGCAGCTATACGATTCCGGTTAAATGGACAAACTAGTAGTATTTTTACTCAATTTTTTACGTAGATTCAGGTCGTGAAATCAGAAAAGGAATTGAACTTCGGGTTTTCGCGTTGTCAACAAAAATACCTTTTCTTAATTGAACAACCTGTATATTTTTTTGAAAGCGAAAGAAATTCTTAACAAATAAGCCTTAATAATTATAATAATTTTCGTGAAATGTAGAATAAAGAAGATCTGAGCCATTTAAAACACTACATATACAGGGTGTCCCAGAACAACGGTGCAATATTTCTGGAGCATATAGTTTGGGTCAAAATAACACTTAAATCATACAAAAAAAGAAATATCTAGGACGCCTCCCTTCGAAGCTATTCGCCCTTAAAGGTCAAGTCCCGAAGAAGGTTTCTTGCTGGTAAGTGGTAAGTTTCAAACTACTGCATCGAATATGTTATAAAATTTGGAATTTGGACTGTAGACATAGTAAGCAAGTACCTGTGATCGAGTGACATGACATCTTCCATATCTTGCCTAGGAAGCCGGGGGTGGAACACCCCTAATGCTTTTCACCCCTTAACTTTTACGTTGATGCTTTTAACGAATTTGTAATGACATTTTTAAATTCCTCAAACAATTTTCTCCAAAACAAGTACTCTTTCTTGAAACCGTTAAAACGGCCCGTTCCCGAGAAAAAAAATGATACAAAGACATGATTTATCATTTTTACTACACAAAAACGTATGCGTCTACAAGGTGCTCACTTCAAAAATTTATTGTAGCTGCTATTATATGTTTGCAAAACCGATTGTTGATTGTTGTGTTGATTGTGATGTGATTGTTGTTCACTTCATTTTCATTTTTTCACATGTTTCATGAAGCAGTTCATATTTCATAGCCTGGCTTGTATAGCAAAAGTCGGTAAAAATGATAAACCATGTCTTTGTATACATTTTTTTCTCGGAAACGGGCCGTTTTAACGGTTTCAAAAAAGAGTACCTTTTTTGAGAAAATTGTTTGAGGAATTTAAAAATCTCATTGCAAATTCGTTAAAAGCACCAACGTAAAAGTTAAGGGATGAAAAGCATTAGGGGTGTTCCACCCCCGGCTTCCTAGACAAGATACGGAAGATGTCATGTCACTGGATCACAGATACTTGCTTACTATGCCTACAGTCCAAATTTTATAACATTCGATACAGTAGTTTGAAAGTTACCAGCAAAAAACCTTCTTCGGCGGACTTTAATTTTAAGGGCGAATAGCTTCGAAGGGAGGCGCCCTAGATTTTTTTTTTATATATGATTTAAGTGTTATTTTGACCCAAACTATATGCTCCAGAAATATTGCCCCGTTGTTCTGGGACACCCTGTATACAGCTATGTAGGTACTTAAGGCCCGTTTGTGCATCCCAAATTAAATATTTTCTCCTCCTCTTCTGTACAAAAATATCTGTTTTGTTCCCTAATTTCCTGTACAATTTTAGGACGCACGTCCGGTTCGGCTATTCTTATCATCATAAGGTTCTCCGTCCGAAGACTGGTTGGACGCGTACCTCCACTCTTTTCTATCTTGAGCTAACCTATGCATTTCCCTAAAAGTAGAACATCCTACATCCCTAACTATTTGAGAGCAGTAGTCTAATCTAGGCCTACCCCTACCTCTTTTTATTCCTATCTCTGACTCTAGTTATGTCGCGAACTATTATCCTTCGTGTCTTAGAAGGTGTCCTACCATCCTATCTCTCCTACTCTTTATTGTCTTCCATACCTTTCGCTTTTCCCCAACTCTTTCTAATACTTCCCTATACCTTATTGCTAACCTTATCTATCCATGGTATCTTCATCATGCGTCTGTATAGCACCACATTTCAAACGCTTCTATTCTTTTTCGATCCGCTTCTCCTATTGTCCAAGTTTCGCACCCGTATAATGCCGTACTCCATACATACGACTTTAAGAGTCTCTTTCTAGTCTCTATATTAACCGTTCTCGAACATAACAGTTGTTTCTTTTTGATGTAAAACGCAACTCGCCCCTGCGCGCTATTCTTTGTTTTATATCTTTTGTGCTCCTATACCGTCTTGAGTTATTTTACTTCCTAAATAGCAGAAATCCGCGACCTCCTCCATCTTCTAATTTCCTATTTGTATGTCAACTTTAGTTCTATTTTCACATCCCCTACATACCAAAATTTTAGTTTTATTTTTATTGACTTTCATGCCGTAGCCCTGTGTCAAAACTGCTTCCATTTCATTCAAAGCCGCTCCTAATTCTTCTTTGCTATAGCTGCTAACACTGCTATATCATCCGCAAATATGAGCAAGTTAATAGTTTGACCTGTACATCCATTCCTGAGGCTGTTCTGCCCTTAACAATATTAATCGCATCTTCGATATATAAGTTGAAAACTAGAGGTGGCAATACACATCCCTGTCTCACTTCCTTCCGGATATCTACTTCCCTTCGTTCCTGCTCACATTCTATAACTGCCTTTTGCTCCTTCTAGAGATTATGTATTATTCTTCTGTCCCTATATTTCATCCCTACCTTTCTGAGCACTTCGAACATCTTCCCCCATTTTACGTTGTCGAAGGCTTTTTCTGAATCTACAAATCCTATATAGACGCTCTTTCTCTTTTCTATCGTTTTTTCTATAATTATTCGTAAAGCTAGAATGGCCTCGCGCGTTCCTCTTTCCTCTATTTCGTCTAAATCCGAACTGATCTTCTCCTAATATTTCTTCCGCCTTTTTGTCCATCCTTCTTTGCATCGGCTATTCCCGCCCAAGAAATAATTCGGCGTAGCATGCGATAGATCGAAATTCATTTTTTATAAGCTTACTAAATCACACGTGTCCCAGTTTTCTATACAAGAGTAAACGGCATGGTGAAGATGTCGATATAGTCACGAAAATAATACGAAAACTCTCTAAACAGCAATAAGTACCTACTAATAAAAATTTACAAAGAATATTTATTGATTTCGACACTTGCCTTGTTCCTCGGCCTGTTTTGATTTATAGTGTAAAAGATGTATTTATATAGGAAGTGAGCGAATTTTCAGCCAGCGCCACCATTTAAAAGTTTTGGTGGTACTGGGCTGTCAGATTTGACATTTATAATTTTTTGCAGTTTTAGTTGTCATATAACGTTAAAGTATCCATTGCTTAAATTTACGCGGGAATGTCAAACTGACAGAGGTATCACCTGCTCTCTCAGTTTGACACTTAGTTACTACCAAAAGTTTATAATTGCGCCGCCTTGGTGTCGCTGCTAAGCAATATTCGCTCACTTCCTATAGTGTTTTACTTTTAAATGGAGTAAAACGTCTTTATTTTAAATTTTAGGGTAGCCATTAATTAAGACTTTCTGTTAAGAATTTTTCTCTCTCCCAATATATGCAAAAATATACCTATAGAGCGTTCCATTTAAAAAAAGTTATTTTTGCACATAACTCGAAAACCTGATGTTCAATCATTGCTTTTCTGTTTTCGCGACCGTAATCTATTAAGAAATACTACTAGTATTGTCATTTAACAGGAATCGTGGCTCCAAAAATAACAAAGCTGTCAATACTGCCCCGCTAATTGTTAACACCCTATACATATAGTTGTATTTTGTTTCATTGTAAGAAGTGAAGATTTTAGTTTATTGTGAAGTTCTACTGAATAGTTTTTCATTCTTCGTTGTCCTTTTTTTTACAAGAATTAGTCATATTATGTACTGTTTATTGCATCCATATCCTCAAACTAGGTATATAGGTATTTATCAATTTATCTAGTTTAGTAAAGTATTATAATTTCCAATTTTTAGAATAATTTTAATCGCATATTCCAAGAGACATCCTACCAAATATTTTGTTTAGGCCCCCTCAAAAAATTCATAAGCCCCACCTAAGTTTTGACCCTGGCTACGGCGCTGCATACAGATCCTCAAAGTGTTTTCAAAAACGAAAGTTACTGGAAAAAACAAGTGCGTTTTTTGGTTTTTCGAATAATACGTTAAAACGTTAAAACATCTTTTTGGGCTGTCTCTTAATTTTTATTTTTGGGATCTAGGAAGTAAGGCCATTCAAATAATTGGGGCTGGTATATGTGAACAAATTCAGAAAGACAAAATTGGACATACAAAGTATTGTAAAGGCATAAATTTCATGCAGGTGTTACCCCGACAAGCGACAAAGCGTGCCGCCGCGCTGTGCCCTGCGGGGACATAAAAGCTTATTTGATATCTTATTCCGCAACGTCCCGTCTTGCCGGCTGGCGCCGTCTCGCATCACCTCAGAATTAAAATCGCCGTGCCTGCCATCTGTTAAACAATGAAATCAACTAAAGTGCCACGATAGCAGATTGAAAACTGGAAGTTTACTAAGCGTATCGAGCCCCATCTAACCAGCTGCGTCCAGAACTAAAATACGTGGCGTCCAAAAACCGGTTTCCAACAAATTGCATTGGATTAGCAGACTAGTATATATGATAGACAAGGATTCGATATACATATTAATACATACATAGATTCATTACAATCACATTATTTCAAATACAATATAATACTGGAAGAACCTCACAATTCCGTCGTAATCGAATTCTGTCTTGCCGGAACTCTAGAAGTCTGCAAAAATATACAAGTCATGATACAAATAAGCATAAAAGAAGTAACAATCAAATAAACCATTAATTTTTGTCCACTTAATTTCGTTTTATTTCATACAGTAGGTAACTATATTTTTTAGACTCATAAGATACAGTGTCTCTAAAATAAGTGGACATGGCTTAACCACAGGTTCCTGAACTAAAAAAAGGCAATTTAGCTAAACTTACGTATAACCAAATGCATTTCGTTCAGTCAGTATTCCACTTTTCTTAAAAAAATGTGTAATCTAGTAGTCTACACCTAAGTAGGTACTTGTCAGTAATGAATTATAACAAATTTTTCCCAGAACCCCCTAAGCTGCATACAACAAAGTAGGCGCGGAAGTTGACAATTGCATCCACCCGTGTGTTATAAGACGTGAACGAATATCGCTTAGTAGCATCTCCATAGAGCGAATTTACAAATGTTTGGTAGGTAAATCGAAGTAAAGGACTGCAGCAGCAGCAGTAGCAGTTGTCAAAGTAACCCAGAAGACATTACCAGAAAAATCTTTTAAATGTTACGGCAGTTAAACATTTTTACGGCTTCTTGATTAAAAACCTCAATATTTTAGTATGAATTGGCGGGCAGGAGAACAAAGTGTCGGTCGGACTTATTCAAATACTCATACTTTGTAGGCTACTTTGAAATTTTAACATTATTTACTAACTTAAATAGCAAATCATTAAGTAAAGTTACTGTTTTGTGAATATATTTTACTTTCTGAAGAGGTCGTGGGAAAAATAGTGCACATAATTCGATGGAAAGTTGATTTTATACACTCGTGTGATTTCTTCACTCGGCTGCGCCTCCTGCATAAAACTTCACACTTGTACGAAATTTGCCACTTTCCATACTCATTACGTAATAGGTATACTATTTTTTTGTCATCTGCTTTTTAACCAAATCAGACTGCTGGATTACATTTTTTACAAAAAAATTTTAGTTCAGTTACTCAGATTTTACTTTTTTTTGTGCGGAAGGAAACAGAGAAAAGAATCATGGCTGGAAACAAGAGTGCAGAAGTGATGCAGAGTGCTCAGAAATAGAAATCTGTCCAGAAGGGTTAAAACAACAATATACATATAAGACTATAATAAGACCAACAGTTAGATATGCCAGCAAGACGTGGGTGTTGAGGAAGGAGGATCGGAGGAATTTGGAGGTATGGGAGTGGAAAATACTAAAGAGAATTTTTGGAGGTATAAGATGGAGAATACAGAAGAAGGACCAATAGAGAAATCAAAGAACTTTACGGGGAACCAGACATAGTTCAGTTTATAAGAGCGCAGAGACTACCACTCGTACTACGATGGCTGGGACATGTTGCAAGAATGAGAGAGAGAAGAATAGCTAGGATGGTGCTAAAAAATGAACCACAGGAACGACGAAGAAGAGGAAGACCGAAGAAGGAATGAAGGGATTGCGTGGAGGAGGACCTAGAAAAATTAAATGTGGAGGGCTGGAACAGAAAAGCCCTAGACAGGAAAGCCATGGGCCTTCAAAGCTTGCAGAGCTGAAAATATATATAATCCATAACAAATATCACAAATTACAAAGATGCGAAAACGTTTGCAATAATTATATTAAGCAGATTCTTTGTAGCAGCATTTTGCGCAATATAAAATTGATTTTTCATTCACCTGATAGTCTTTTGCTGGAGTACAAGCAACTCTTGTTTATATTTTATTATAATACCGAATTTTTGGATTACCGAGAATCCTATTTTATTGGGAATTAATTGAAATAGTTTTGGAATTTGAAGTACACGAATCACTCATTTAATTGGATTAAATAGCAAAGAATAATAAACTATTGCTATATTTCTGATTTTACAATTTGAATTTTGTCCCTTAATAATAATTATTTCATCAACATTTAAATTAAAGTCAAGCAGTACACCTCCGTTACCTGTTATATCCAAAAGATAAGCTGCCTATTTGTTTTCATTTTCTTTTATTTTTGCACTCGCAGTGTTAAAAATGCACTTGTTCCTTTTAAAATTAGAATACAATATTTTCTCCGTATTATATCTTTAGTCTGGATTACTTTGATTTTTGATGCAATACTGTATGGTTATTAGCTTTTTCTGTTATGAACCTTGTAAACCGTGGTGCACCTGGGGGATTATTTCGAGTCATTTGTTTTTAAGCACACATTTACAAAAAATATATTGGGTACTTTATTGTAGTTCGAATACTTGCCTTTAGAGCCTATTCTTTTTGCCTTTGGTCAATTTAGATTGTCATATTAACTTGAGTTTAATTTGATTATTGTTGCGTAGACACCGATTGCTTATATTCACATTTTTTGTCTTTTTTCTCTATTGGTTGTATTCACAAGTTTGTACGATATCGACGTGAATATTTTGGTGTGTATTATTGTATGCTCCCGTATAGTTATTTCAGTAGTTTCATTTTTTTTGTACTTTTCTTTATCTTTCGTAATTTAGGTATTTTGAAATGTTAACATTTCTGGCAGAGTTCTGTATGAATTACATGGCGCCTTGGTTTCCATCTATTTTTTATTTGCACACCAGCTCCGCTGAGTAGGTTTGGGCCAGAATCTGCCACAGTGCTAGCAACTTTGGGAAATTACAAACTTTATTTTTATTGTTTCTCTTGTTTTGTTATAAGTGGTCATCGCAATATAGAACTGTAAATACAGGGTGTTTTATAACGAGCATAAAATACTTCAGGGAGGTGATAGAAGAGATCAGAATACGAAGAAATAGTCCTAGGAACATGATCTAAAATTACTACCAACAGAAACACAGAAATAGTAATAATAATAATAATAATATATATCAATAATAATAATAAGAATAATAATAATTCACTCATATCAATTATACCAAATGAACGCAAAAATGTGAGATATCAGAAATACCAACCAAATGGCGAAGTTCAATAACAAGGCACAAAAATTGTCTGTATAATGTTCTTCCACTTGACCAGTACCCCACCAATAAAAGATAAAATTTTACCCCAATAGAAGTTGTTTTCACAATAATCATGATTATATTAGTGGCCAGATGCGGTTGCGAAAAGGTTAATCTGGTACATAACCCGAGGTACAACCTTTCCCTAAAGTGTTTTTTTATTTTCACAAATTAAAACAGGTAGTTTACTCTTGGTGTACTTTGAAAAAAATGGTTCTGACATTCTTACTAACAACTCTGTCTTATTTCTGATACACACATTCATCTTAAGGCGGGTACACATCTGAGCAAAAGAGCTGAATGAGCACGCCTCATCGAATGAGCATTCATGCGGGCAATTTTTGTTTTCCATGCATGAGCCGGATGAGCCCGTATTCGGAGTAGCTGTTTCCTTTGATGGACTGACAAAACGCGGATCGGGTGTCGTGCAATATGAGTGTTTGGCGCGGTGCGTGATTCCGTCCACATCTGATGCTCATTCGGTGCGACGTGCTCATTCGGCTCTTTTGCTCAGATGTGTATCCACCTTAACAAGCAACAAACGTTTTCGTAGAATAAAAAAGTTTGCCTTATGTTTGGACAACCACATATTCATAATAACTTTTTGTAATTTTGACTTCCGCCATCACCTACTGAAGTGTCTTCACTCATTATGAATCATCTTGTATTTGAAAAATACAATTTAACACATTTGAAATATTAACTTCACATTAAAAATTAATATGAACACAAAGCACAGGTACCTTTTTGTTCGAAGGAAAATTTTGGGGTGGCATTATCACATCTCCCTGGTGATTAGCATCATAATTAACAGAACTGGAGAGTTTCATGCACTCTTCCAGCGTTTTAATGAAAGTGTCGCAAGTGGCTGACAATAGTTTTGTAGCTTCATCCATTTTCTGAAAAAGACATGTAGTAGATTAATTTGTATTTTAAACATTGATTTAATAATTATGTACCTCTGCATCAAGTCCATTTTCATCTTTGGTACAACTTTTGACAACATGCACTTGCTGCATGAGCATATCACAATATAATCGTAATTCCGATTTCTTTGTTTTCAAAGAATCTGGATTAGGTTCAGCTGCAAAGTAATTTTCAATTTATTCTTTTTTGCTACGTTTTAGGTCATTGTAAGAAATGGTAGAATATAAATTTAAACAACCAACAAAAATTTCCAGCTTTCATTTAAAGAGAATGGTCCCAGCACTCATATCGTCGCCTTCAATGCATAAGGGCGTAACTCAAGAATCCTTCAAAATGAGTTAAGTCCACAAATTAAATTGAAATATGGATATACATGTTGTGGCTTAGGGGCGTACCTCAGTATGACCTCTACAAATAGATATGGAAAAATTCTACAGGGGCTTATCTCCAAAACTTTAACAAGAATTCAGCAAAAACAGGCGTATCTCAAGATACGCCTGTTTGTGCTGAACAATTATTGTACTTATGTCAGTGTAATTCTGTTTTCGGCGTAACTCAATTACTAGGTCTTATAAATGTGACATCACTACCGGTGACTGGCATAGGGTTCCCCCATACTGCTGTACTTGAGAGCACGCCCCAGGCTGAGGAAGCCTATTCTGCGTTGTTTGCGGTACTGGTTTTTACAAAAATTGTTTGAAAATGGTTATTTGTGATATTACGGGATGTACAGCTAGGTCTGTGAGGGATAGGGAGGTTTTTTCCTATTTTGGCCGCCGGAAATAGGGAGTACAGTAAGAGTGGTTTATATCACGCGTTATGCCACATTTATACATTAAATCTTCTTGTTCAGTACCAAAAAATTCATGCGTACATCAATTTCGAAACTAAATGCAACCGGAATTGTGGAAAAAGACAAACGTGGCGGACGGTGTGATGCACTAAACAGAAGAGACATTGCCTTGAGGCAAATGATAGAACAGCATATTCTTCGTTTTCCAAGAGTAGAATCGCACTACTGCCAGAACAGTTCTTCGCGAGAATATCTTCACCCCGATTTGTCCATGCCAAAAATGTACGACATGTTTATAAAAGAACTCAAAGCTAATGAAGAAAAACCGTGTTTCACGACCTACCGGAAAATATTCAAAACTATGAACCTTGCGTTTCATCGTCCCAAAAAGGATCAATGCAGTTTTTGCCGTACTTATTTGCAAGCTTCGGTTGAAGATAAATCAAAGCTGGAAAAAAAATATCTGAAACATAAAGCGGAAAAAGAAAAGGTTCGAGAAATAAAAACTTATTGCAAGGAAATAGCCCAAAACAATCCAATGATATTTTGTGGATCGTTCGACCTTCAGCAGGTTATCTACCTGCCCATTTCCAAGGATGGTGCCATATTCTATAAACGAAGACTGGGAGTCTACAATTTCACGATTTATGACATTGCATCGCATGATTGTCACTGTTTTACTTGGGACGAAGGTACAAGTAGACGAGGTGCTTCTGAGATATCGACGGCAGTAAACATGCATCTAAAAAAGTTAGATGAAAAGGGAGTCCACACGGCTTATCTTTTTGCAAATGGCTGTGGGGGCCAAAATAAAAACTCTGTGGTAGCCTCGATGTTTTTACGTACAATAAAGAGGAGCATTAATTTGCAGGAAATCATTCTTCGCTTCTTTGCACCCAATCACGGTCAAAACGAGGGTGACTCGGCGCACAGTGCCATTAGTTATGCCATAAAAAAGTCTGGAGAATTATTTGTTCCTAGTCAGTTAATTCCAATATTTTGCTTAGCTAGACAAAAACAGCCTTATCAAGTCACAACATTTTTAGACTTCAAAAAGTTCTCAAAGGACATACGAATTCTGGCTGTACGCAAAGATGATTTGGGAGAATCTGTAAACTGGACGGATATGGTAGAGTTCAAAGTTAAAAAAAACAAACCCCTAAAATTATTTTTTAAAACTAGTCACCTGGTAAATAACTACAGAACAATATCTCTAAGAAGAATAGCCTCCTCACTTATGGATTCTACAATACCGTCTTTAAACGTTGAACCGCCCAAAATATCGGAAGCTAAGTATAACGATCTTCAGGCTGTGTTGTGGGGAAAATCCTGTGATAAAATTAAAAGAGCACATTAATTTTTACCGGTTTTTGTCTCACTAGTTTTGTTTTGCAATTTTAGTCATTTAGAATAAAAGTGTTATTTTTGATTTATGTCGATGTTTCAGGTTTGGTAACTATTATGTTTCTACCTGTTTCATATTTCTTGCACTGTTATGCAAATTACGTATTTAGTTTTCGTTATTTTTTTACTGTATGTCACTAAAACGAAATAAACGTTAAAATTTAAAAGGGCGTAACTAATATTTTCAAACAACTTTCATCTCAGTAATTATTCACTATTTATTATTCATTATTTTCAAAATTTTTGGGCTTTGTGAATGAAGAATGTTATATATTTCAACATCAGGTCATTATACAAAGCTTATTATTGTATGTAAGTAATAAAAATGTCAGTAGTATAAAAGGCAATATTTATCAGAAACAAAAATATCAGGTCATATTCTTTTAAGACGCTCTCCTGCAAAATTGGAAAAAATGAGATACGCCCTTATGCATTGAAGGCGACGATATACGAACAACCGCTTGTTTGTGAATCTGATATAGTTTACCAACATATTATAAACGACCAGATGAGTACCTACTCCATTTACACCGCTTAAGGTATTTAGACTGTGCAGGTGTTCCATCACTTTGTTTTCATTGCCTATTCCACAAACAAGCCACCTAGACTGCGATTACTGTAGTACTTCGGTTGTAAATGTAAATAGCTAAGTGCCCTGTTTTATTTCTTTGAGAATTGAGATCATTATCTTTGAGTTTTCTGACCAAAATAAACGATGGTTATCTGGACCCTAATTAAATTTGTGGATTTTTTTATTTTAATATCGTAATCATAATAAATACTCCCTTAATACATTACGTCTTAATAAAAGTTCCAAATTTATGACAAATAATTTAACCTTAACCATATAGATGCTAAAAGTAATTAAAACACGAGTAATTTCAGCTATAGCACATTTGTCATTTTCATCTTTAAGTGTCTAATTTCACTTCAAATTTAATTGTCAAAACAGCAAGCGAGTAGTAGACAAGGTTATGCAAAAGTTATAAGTGAGAGCAAGGCAAGAGACGTATAAATTTAGACTAATAATAAAATGCGAAAAACCTACTTCCCGTCAAAGTTGCTGCGTTGTCATATAGTTCTGAGCTAAGTTAGAAAGCCGTAAAATTTATTTATTAGTACATCAGTTGTGTTTTCTCAGTACAGTCATTGTGTTTTGCAAATGTTTCGTTTTTAATATGTAATTCGCAATTTGTTAGAAAAGTAGAAACAATAAATTAAAGTTGCATATGACAATATGGATGCAAACGTGATGTAGAATATAACAGGTCAAATTATTAATTACTGCTTCCTAATTGGCCCACTTTTTGGTCATTCTTTGACCAAACAGGAAGCAGTATTTTCCATACTCATTAGATAGAGAATTAAAAACTAGGATATGGACATGTAAGTCATTCTTCTTTATCTCTTACCGTTTCCAAGTTATAATTGATAAAATTTGAAAAATTACAATTTTTAACATTAAATAACGCAGGAACCGTAAGACTTAGACCCAATGTATGGTTAACAAAGTGGCCCTTAAACTCAACAAACAATCCCAGAATGTAATCAGATACAGGGTGTTCCATTTAAAAAAACCAAAGTTAGAAACTGCGCAGAAGAAATGGAACACCCTGTATAACCGAAAATAATTTTAAAATGTGAGCAAGTTGATTGGATGCACCTTTCATTTGAATCATATTTCGATATCTATAACTCCTCATGAGTTATGGAGGAATTACGCTGGCTTGGACCACCCTGCATATGTTGATCATGTATAAGCCCGTTTACAACACAGTACCTAACTCAATTTTGGCTTACTATAATAATGCTATAGTGTAGTAACCATGAACTAACCCAGTGTAAAAACTAATCTCTTTTTAAAAACCGGTACCTACTGGGTTTGCATTCAGATTTATGTGAGAAACGTTCTAATTAAGTAATACGTACAGGCAGCATTAAAATTTGTGCTTTGTACACAGGCTTTAGTACTTCCAAGGGCCACCAACCATTGTTGACGTTCCTGTGAAGTGGCAGCTCTTAAATAAAGATGCTGTTCACCAGGTATAACAAGATCCAATCGTGTGGTATCGATGGGACTTACTAAAATGGAATAACAAACAAAACAAAATTTATCGGAAAGATTTATCATTACCATTGATTTCACAGGCCTGAACTTTAATAGACCCTTTACAGCCTTGATTTGCTTCATCTTGAGATTTGTAGTAGCTCAATATTCCGTTTTCCAGTACAAACCAACGTGTCTGCCAGCCTATGAAAGTAATTTTGGCACAATTTAAAAAAAAAACTATAGCGTAATTTACCGTTCCAATAATTAGTCCATTTCCACAGAACACCTTCCATTTCGCTGATCTCTTTACATAGTTTTAAGAACCAGAGTTGTGGCAATTTGAAAGCAATTAGAAGCAATATGCCAAAAATCAAAAAATGTAAACAAATTCATAAGCTGGTTGTCAAATTTGCTATGTCACATGTATGGTTACCTATAGGAGAGGTTTGTAAACGAGAGCCATAAAGTTGGTCATGTTTTCCAGCTGTATTTGAAGTTCCTCGTTTCATACCAGAGGCGCGCACAACAGCAGGGCCTTGATTTTATTATAGATCTTATGGAAGTATCAAACATAAATTAACATTTCTACGAGAAACTCAAAAGGTTAGGCGGAAATGTTTTAATGATTTGTTTAAAATAAGGTACTCGAAGAAGATCGATTTCAAGAATCAAGTTTCTGAACCTGGAATTTTAATTTTTTAAGAATAAAACAGGTCATATTCTTACAAATTTGAATTACGCGCTATGTCACTAGTTTGAGTTTTTGACAAGTCCCTTGTTTTAATCATCTGTCAATCTAGCGGTTTGCTTTAAGGTAGTTTACGAGATAGTTAAGGTTTAAATTTTTGTATTTTTTTCGTTTTATTCACGAAATAAAGAACAGACTTACATCAAATAATTTGTGGCATCAAGGGGCAAAATGTTTTATTGACATTGAATTCGCTTATAACGTATTTAAAAATTACAAACTTATTACCTCAGTTTTAATACCAAATAGAAAACGGATCAAAATGATACAACCACGGACACAGTGCCGTAAAATTCGAAGTGCCTTGTAGGCATCAGCCATAAAATGATAAAAAATGCAACTCAGACACACTTTAGTTATAATTTTGTCAGCCGGCACTAATCATCCTTAGCCGTATAAATAAATAGTTGAAATTAAACTAAGTTCTGCAATAAAGGTAGGTACCAACCACTTGTATTTTCAGTGTTATCATATTTAACTTACCTTTGAGATTTAAACAAGTTTATCCTACTTGAACTAAGAATTAAGATTTGACGTTTGACATCCGAGCATAACCTAAATTATTGCTGTGAGATTTCAACACAAAATTTTTGCGAAAATAAAAATAAATCTTACAAAAAATATGTTATACCACTCCTTTATGACTAAAGCTTCCACAGAAATTTTTGGGGCAATTTTATTGCTTTATATTCAGAAATATTGAACAAAATTCTGGGTCGCCCCGTTTAACTCTTAATAAAAACGAGGCCCTAACGATCCAGTATTCCAGTTGACATCTGGCGGCTTCAAATTGACATAGCTAAAGGTACCCCTTCACGTGCAGTTATTGCCTGCGCGCCTGGACTGAAAACCCGGCTCGCGATCCGGGACTGACGCTAATTGTTCAACCCTACACGTTCAGTCCGAAACTGTAGGCTGTTCTGCACTTTTCACTTTTAGTGACATATTCTTTATTTGCATCGGCTACAACCGTTTTGCAAAATTCAGTTAATTTTTCAAAAGCCTTTTCCCTCGAATGCTTATTAGCGTATTCCGCGCTTTTTACTTTCCATAAGCATGTACAACCTCTGTATATTTCGATAAATTCTGTTAAAAACTCCATAGACAGAGGAGGTGCCATGTTATCTCTACAATTATTATACAATATAATATATTAACATAATTAATAATTAATAATGCCCACTAGTAGTGGGCCACTACCAAATTACGCAAGCAAAATGCACGGCTGATTGTGTACGAAACTGAGAACGTAGCACACGTCTCTCTTTCATTCACGCAAACCACTGTCGCCGCTCTCTTGCTAATCGCCAACTGGGAACTGAAGCGCAGCTACACGCTCAGATCTTGCCTGTGGCGCGTCTCAGGCCGCGCCAAATCTTTTGTTCGATTGGATTTCTTCAGTCCGCGCCGGGACTGAGACGCGCCGGGAATGTTGCATCCCTTCACGTTCAGTTTTGGACTGACCTGAAGGACTGTCAGTCCAAAACTGACGAAAAACTGAACGTGAAGGGGTACCTTAAGAACGATACCACGCGATTTACATTGTGGAATAGCGAATAGCGGCGATTGGCATCCTCCCCTCTAGTTATCCGTAGTCACATGATATGACTTGATGACAGAGATAGGTCAAGTCACGGCAGCCAACTTAACATTTTAGGAAACTGAAAAATAAAGACATTCTATACTTCTATACTAATTTACATCACAAAAGTGTCTCGTCAGAAATAGTCGTTTCAAAGTTCACGTAAGCGCAACGCACATATTGAAAATAAACTGTTTTTACTGCAAAACTTCTATAATTATATTGCAAAAGTTAGGTAATTAACGCTGAAAAACGTCAAATGGCGCGTGCATTTGTTTTGTTTAGAACGAAAATCTGGCGTATGACGCACTCACTTGTGCAGTGTATTTGCAGATGAGAAGTAATATTTTAAAACTAGTGATTTCTTTACCTGCATTGGCCCTACTGGTACCTGAGTGACACAACTACTGAGGAACTGACGTTTGTATTTGTAAACAAAACTATGAAAAGAAAGTAGGCGTGGTGGTTGTGAATCAATTTATTCAATGATTTAGTCCAAAAGCCTAGAAATGACTAATATAATAAGTGCCTTAACATTATATATTTTTCTCCTCCTATTCAGTGCAAGTATGTATACAAATTTCGTACCTCATTTCGTACCTACAGTAATAAAATTGAGTTTTGTTAGAGAATTTTAATCAGCTTCATTTTCTAGTAATTAATTAATATAGTATGTAACAAGAACCCCTTTCAGGGACATATTTCATGGCATAAAATGAAAAGTAAAGGTTTGTGCAAATATATGCCCAAAAATGCTTCCTGCTCGAGTAAAGAAATTTTAACAACCCTCGAACACTCGTGTACTAGGATTTTAATGAATCTTTTGTATCTTCAAATTTTTTGTTCCTTGAGTGATGCGTCTAGGTATGCTTTAATGATTAGTATATAGGGGTAGCAGCTGGTCCGTCATTTGTCTGACTACGCTTTAGTCAACTCCGGTCATTTCCACCCTTAGCGCATATGTTTGCGTGACGCCTCCAGTTTGCTTTGGACTCAAATTACCTGTTCTTCAACAGTAGGATCATCATTCTCATTGAACTTAATGCAAAGGGTCAATTTCTCTGAATTGTCACAAACTGCCTCAAATTAATGTTCTTCTATCTCGGACTCTTATTAGAAAAACGTTCTTTGTAAATGTTCCATGTGGCTACACCATCTCGTATCAATTTTAATAGAGGAATTAATAGATAATGACTGAAAAGTTGGCGTAGCTTCATGTTACAACTACAACCTGTATACAGTGTCCTACCAGACACTGCATAGGCGACTTTGTTATAATAGTCTAGAAGCTAGTGACGGATTAATCTACCTCATTTCATAAGCTTTATTTAAATATTGCATGTTTTGAATGTATATGGAAAACCGCAGACCAACTGGTTTCGTCCTTCTGGGACTCATCAGTACGGTGCTCTCCCCTTCACACTCAAACCATGCAATTTATCTTGCTATATATGCTGCCGCGCTCTGGACAGATATCAGCAAGTGACAACTACTTTGAGTAATTATCTGGGAGTAATTATTGATACTGGACCGTTCGAACAACTACTCCTCGGGCAAATACGCCGCCGGGCATTGAATTATAGAACTAAATCCAGATTTTTTTTTGTACTACGAGACTAATTTATTTCGTAATACCTACCCACCGACCCATTTACTAAGAAAACGAATGTCTGGCCGTTGAGGGCCCGAGCCCGAAAACTTGTCCAAGAATTTTCACAAGTGTCAACATCAAATTAACCAGAATTGACGCATAATTTGACATATTTGACGTTCGTCTAGACTTGCTTGATATTTTTTTGGATTCTTAATACAGTGTTTCTAACCGCACATTCTCGCAAGTTAGGGGTCTTGCGGTGTCAAGAGGCAGTGTGCAGTGGCTGATGCAAACAATGCTGGAGGTTTCCTCTTCAACGATTCAAATTCACGTCCATGAACAATGTTTTATTGCAAGATTTTCTTTCATATATCAATGCATTAATGATTTTTCCTCAGATTTTTCTTGTTTCTAATATTATGGTTTGAGGTCGTGGATAGTCTGTTTCTGGGTCTGTTATTTTGCATACCTATCTTAGCAGAAGTCTACTGCAAAATGTTCCCTTTTCACTTTGTTGGGCATGTAAAACTGCATTACTTTGTCCATTTAACCTAAGCTGTATGTTACCCAGCTTACCAACGTCCGGTGGGACACTCTGTGAAAACTATTCTTAACAAATTTTAGATATGTATATTGTTATTACAAAAATTTCTCCTTTTTACAGCTTTCGCTTTAGAATGTTACGTATGTGAAAATCAAGAAGACAACAAAGGAAAATGTGTTACAACCATAAAAACCTGTGAATATTTTGAAGATGTCTGTTTAACAGAAATAAGTTGGGGTAGTGTACCGTACTTTACACAAGGTGCGCTTAAACAATATTTTATTTCTAAACGATGTGCAACCGAAGATAAATGTGCGAGGTACCGTGAAAGTAATATGGAATTATGCACACACGTAGGATATCTAGACTGGAAATGTTCTTACTGTTGCAAAGGAGACCGATGCAATTATTTCATTATTGTAAGTATTGTTGCGACTCGATCTGTTACTCATTGAAATAATAATTTGTTTGAAACTTCGGTTAAAGTAGTTCAGTATTATTCTTTGCGACAGCTACTCAGGCGTACAATTAGACTCAAGAAGTTGAGTGGGCCAGGTTTGAACCAGAACATTTTAAGGTGGAATAATTAATAAATTATACCATACAGTATAACTAGTCAAATTATAACAACATCTAGAACAGTTTGAATAACAGACAGCATCCTATCGCTCTTTATTTCTACTTGAGTAGAGCATTCAATACAATTGACCATACTGTGCTTCTTCAAAACTTGACTTGGTGTGCGTGGTAATCCTATCATGGGCTGCTTCATACCTGAGGAATATAGGTCAGCGGGTTGTCTATGAGAATTAGGTCTCTGATATTTTGGGGTCCAACATCAGTGTACTTCAGGGTTCGATTTTGGGTCCGTTGTTCTTTGTCGCGTTTGTGAATGACCTTCCTGATAACTGTTCAAAGGCCAATCAGTCTATTATCTATGTTGATGATATGAACATCATTGTATCGGCTCAGAGTCTTCTGGATGCAATTGACAGGGCAAACCGGTCTGCGAGTGAGCTCCATTCATGGTGTCTGGGTAATGGATTAGTTTTGAACACTTCTAAAACTGTCTATATGAGTTTTACACCAAAGTCGAGTCAACTGATCAGGATTGCAGGGAGACATCAAGTTCTTGGAATACTTGTTGACCAAAAAGCTAACCTGGGAGTCATGTGGACAGTGTAATCAGCAAATTATGCACATATTATTTTGTCATAAACAGTTGCGTGACACTGTGTCACTGGAGGTTGTGAGACTGGGTTATTTCGGTCTAATCCAGTCCAGTCTGTCTTTTGGTTTGGAGTTCTGGGGCTCGTCCAGTCACATTGCTTCCGTTTTTGTTGTGCAGAAGAGAATAGTGAGGGTGATGATAGGGGTTGACAGTTATACAACTTACTTGCAGACCTCTCTTTGCTGTCTCTGTACATCTTCAGGTACTCGCTCTTCGTATTCTGGAATAAGCACCTCTTTCAGCAGAACTCCTGTATTCACAACTGCAATACGAGAAACTGTCGTCTAATGCATAAGCCCTATGGGAGACTATCTGTGTCTCAACAATCTCATGTATACAGGAGCATAACATTTTATAATAGAAGTGTTGAACTGTTTGGTGTGGTTCCTGATTATTTTACTTTCAAAGACTACGGGCATACGATTTTAAATGGTGGTTGTCGGTTAACTAATCCATCTTTCCTTCGCAACTTGTATAGGTCCACTCTGCCGATCAATGTGTGCGGTGCTGATAGCTCAGTTGGTTAGAGAAGCCCGGCAAGTGGAAGACCTGGGACTTTATGATAATGTTAACTGGGTTTGGGTAGGACCACCTGTAGTTACGTACCTTTAGCTTCTCAAATTTGAATTACAGAAAACCTATCATATCTTTAAAACTGATTCAAAATTAAAGTCAGAAATACTTTAGTCAGTCGCGCACGCTTTTCTTATATTGATATAAATGCTTCTTCTTGCTTAATATTTGGCATTGAAAAATTTCTTAGATATACAAATGTTTTAGTTTTGTGTTAAATAACAAGTGTTTTTTCCAGTCTGGTGCAGAAAGTACAAGATATCAGACTGCTCTCTTTGTGGGACTAGTAAGTTTCGTTATAAGCATATTTAATTTATAGTTGTTACTTGTTTGTAATACTACATTCTCTTCTAACTGTGGTAATACATTTCACTTTTAGCTTATTTCATATCTGACATTTATGAATCTCACTTCTTAAATTTTTTATAAAAAATTGAGTGTTATTTTTTAGACTTGATTAATGCTTAGTATATTCCGTCCAAAATTTTTATAAGCATTTTGAATATTTAAGTTAATTTTATATATATTTATGTGTCCATCATGCACTATTTTGATATTGTTTTAATTGTGTGACAGTTTTTATCATCTTTCCATTTACAATTGTTTTATACTTATGTAACTTTTATTAATAAAATTTGTATAAAATCTTGAAGATGTGTTAATTCACCCTTGAAACTAGAATAATTTTTTACTCGATTTTTGATATCTTCAATTTAATAAAGCAATATAAAGTACAAAGTGGCAACACTGGCGTGAACATAGCAACGCTCCAACCAATAAGCCGAAATTTCAGCCTTGGTTGAGCAGTTAATTCTTAATTATCAACAGTGTAGTGTGTGTGAGTGGAAAACCACAGTGTCCAAGGAAAAAACGAAAGAAAGGGAGAAAACCCTGTTTTTAACCACGAAAATAGGACAGAGTTTCGACGTAAAATCAAGGTCAGATGGGAGAACCAGCGTTGCCGATAGTAACGCAAACTGATAGTCGCGTTGCCGCGCGCAAATAAAAGCGCTGTTGCCGGACTGGAAAAAATATCAGAAGATTTGCGGAAAAGCCCCGATGAGGAAAAGTTTGCAGGGAAGGAGTAGAACAAATAGTATATCGACTTTGGAAGAGTTCAGTAAAAGAAAAAGAGTTACAGAAACCCTGGAGGAGTTCGAGAAGTGGGAAACTCAGATTTTAGCCTTCAAGAGAAGTAAAAAAATTGAAAGATCTCCCCAGAGAAAGGGAAAGATAGAGAGTGACACATAACCAGAAGATATGGAAGCGTTAAAGACGATGCTAGAGGAGATGAAGAGGGAAATAATAGAAGATGTGCGAAAAGGCCAACAAGACGTAAAGAAAGAAGTCCAGAAGGTGCAAGGAGATATGAAAAAGCTGGTAGAGGAATGGGAGAAGAAGGAGAAGTAGTGGGAAGACGAAAAGAGAATATTGAAAGATAGAATGCATACTCTGGATCAAAGATTAGAAAATCAGGACAAACAGCAAAGAAGGAATAATATAGTGATCAAGGGAGTTAGATTGCAGAAGCAAAATATACGAGAAGAGGTAATAACATTCATAGAAGAAAAACTCCAAATAAAACCAGAAATAAAGGAAGTTTTCAAACTAGGAAGAAAAGAAGAGGGCAGTGTGGTAATGGTGAAGCTCAGCTCATGGGAAGATAAGAGGGAAGTGATGGAGGAGAAAAGGAAATTAAAGGGCACTAATGTCAGAATTGAAGATGATCTAACAGTAAAGGAATGAGAGATCCAAATGAAGATTAAAAAAAGAGCGACAGAAGAAAGAAATAAATGAAAGAAAGTTAGGGTGAGCTATCAGAAAATGGTTGTAGACGGTGTAACCCATGTATGGAGCCACAAAGAGGAAAAGTAAGGGGAAATACCCCCAAAAAACTGACAAAATATGCATTAGAGGAAAAATTGGAGACGACTAAGGCAATGGAAAAGGAAAGGAGGCGAGTGGGGTGTGAGAATGGAAGAAAAAAATGGGTGATGGGTACATGGAACGTAAGAGGGACAAACTATGAAGGGGCGATGAAGGAATTAGAAAGGGAGGCGATGTGTTATGCTCTGGAACTACTAGCATTACAAGAAACAAAACAAACGGGAAATTTTGAGATATCACTCGATGAGTACATCTTCTGCAACAGTGGAAATGAAGAACGGATCATTGGGACGGGTTTTTTGATAGCAAAGAAAATGAAGGATAAAATAAAGAATTTTATACCAATAAATGAAAGATTATGCTGCATTACCATAGAAGTAGGGGGAAGGGATATCAGTATTATAAATGGTCATGCGCCAACGGAAGAGAAGGGGGAGGAGGTCAAAGATGAATTTTATGAGAGTTTGGAAAATTTATACGAGCGGTTGAGCACTGACCAAGTAAAGCTAATTATAGGTGACTTCAACGCAAAAATCGGAAAAGAAGAGTTTTTCAGGCCTACTATAGGCCAACATAGCAAGCATAAAGAATCAAATGAAAATGGAAGGAAACTAATAGGTTTTGCAGCGGGGAAGGAATGTAAAATAGTGAGCACATATTTTGAAAGGAAAGATGTTCATAAGGGTACAGGGATGGCGCCCAACCGCAGAACGATAAATCAAGTAGATCACGTGATAATACAGAACAAACATGTGAAATTGGTGAAAGACGTCAAAACAAGAAGAGGAGCTGATGTAAATTCAGACCACTATTTGGTAGAGGTTAAAATGGGGAGCACGTATGGCGAACAAGGGAGAAGGCAAATCAATGAGAGAGGGGAAGTTAGATATGACGAAGAAAGGCTATCAGAAAAAGTGTGTCAAGAAAGATACGTGGAGAAAATAGAAATAGCGTTAAAAGAAATGGAAAAAGGAGAAGACTTGGAAAAAAAGTGGAAGGTAATAGAAGAATGTTTGAAAAGAGCAGCAGACCAAGTTATAAGAAAGAGAAACCAAAGGACGACACCGAGTAAATGGTTTAATGATGACTGTGAAAGAGAGTTACAGAAGAAAATAGCTGCAAGAAAGAAAATGCTGCAGACTGGATCACAGGAAGATATAGAAGAATACACAAAGCAAAGGAAAAGGACAAAAAGAATTTATAGAGAAGCTAAAAGAAGTTTTTGGCAAAAGCGAATGGAGCAGACAGAAGAATATTACAGGAACGGGGAAATACGAAATTTTTATCAAGAGATTAATATACTAGAAGAGCTAGGCAACAAATACCGATATCCTTTAAAAATGAGAACGGAGAAAGAATAAGTAAATAAGATCAAATAATTGAGGGGTGGAAGAGACACTTTCAGGAGCTTCTACAGGGAGAGAAACCAGAAGTGCAAATACTAAGTGAGGAGGAAAACAGAAATGAAGAACAGGGAAGAACAGAAGGCGAGAGGGAAGATATAGATCCCACAACAAAAGAAGAAATCACGAACATAATAAAATCCCTCAAAAATAGAAAGGCACCAGGTGGAAATGGAGTAAAGAATGGGTTAATTAAATATGGAGGAGAAGAGTTAATAACGAATGTACACGAGTTGATAGACCAAATCTGGCAACAGCAAAGAATGCCAAAAGAGTGGACAGAAGCAATAATAACCCCGATTCACAAGAAAGGCGAAAAATCAGTATTCAACAATTATAGTGGAATCGCACTGCTGGACACAACGTATTAAATACTAACTACGATCCTGAGAAACAGAATACAAAAATACACAGAGAAAGTATTGGGAGAATATCAAGCAGGATTTAGGCCAGCGCGCTCTGTCACAGATCAACTGTTTGTCCTAAAAGAAACGCAAGATATGTGTGGAGAATACAATAAGGAGATCCATGTGGCATTCATTGATTTTTTAAAAGCTTACGACTCTTTAAAAAGGGAAGAGATATACAGGGCTATGGAAAACCTAAAGATACCGGGGAAATTGATAAAATTAGTTCAGATGACCTTGAAAGATACAGTAAATAGAGTTAAATGGAGAGGGAAGATGTCAGAAAGATTTATAGTGAGAGATGGAGTCAGGCAAGGGGACCCACTGTCGACGTTACTATTCAATATAACACTTGAGTACGTAATAAGGGAAAGTAAAATAAATAGAACAGGATGCATAGTAAGCGCAGAACACCAATGTATTGCATATGCTGATGACCTGGTGTTAATAGCAAAAAGTAAGCAAGGCCTAATAAAAGTGTTTGAAAGATTGGAGAAGCATGCAGGGAAAGTAGGGTTACAGGTCAACAGCCAGAAATCAAAGTATGTGGTGATGGCAAGGCAGGCGGACAGAGCGGAAAATGATAACCTAATAATAAAACGACCGGATAAAGAAGAAATAGTAATAGAAAGAGTTAAACTATTTACATATCTAGGGGTACAAATATCAGAGGACGGAAGAGAGGAGGAAGAAATGAAAGCAAGGCAGATGAGAGGAGATAAAGCAGCGGGGGCACTAAAGTCGAAGCATGTCTCATGGAAAGCGAAAGTGCAGATATATAAAACAGTACTGAGACCAATAGTAACCTATGGAAGTGAAGTATGGAAGTTGGGAACTGTGAAGGAAGCAAAGTTGCTGATATGGGAGAGAAAAATTCTAAGAAGGATTTATGGGGGAAGAAAATGGAGCGGAGAATGGCAAAGAAGGACGAACAAGGAATTGAGGGAGCTGTATAATGAACCATCAATTGTACAGTTTGTAAGACAGCAGCGGGTGAGATGGCTTGGCCATGTGCAGCGAATGGAGAGCGGAAGAATCACTAAGATGATAATGAATATCAGACCGATAGGTGCAAGAACAAGAGGAAGACCAAGAAACAGATGGAAGGAGGAAACAATTCAGGACTTGAGGGAGATAGGAGTGGAGAGTTGGTGGAAAAGGGCTTTAGACCGAAGGGGATGGCAGAGGATAACTTCAGCGATGGGCCGTCACGGCCTGTGAAAGCTACTATATATATATAAAGTACAAAAAATACGAATGTTCGAGAAACATACTGATAAACAACAGAGACTGAATCCAAAAAATGTAGAACACTGCAATTTACACCATGAAGTTGTTGACAAGTAGGCACCAAAAATAAGAGTTTCATTTGGGAATACATTGACACAAGTTGAAACGTACTAGTTCCAAATAATTAAAATAGTTTTTGCAATAATTGAAAAGTGGAAATATTGAATGTATTCTTATTTCTTACGGGGTAGGTTTCTGGACCCTAGCAGCTAGCACTGAAGCTCAAGCTTATTGTGCCCCCATACATGATTATCTCATAAGTTCGGTCCCCTCAAAAAATTTTAGGACAAGACTTATGAGTGCATCTGCTATTACTTTTGGTTCTACAAACATAGCTCCAAAGCTTGTATGTCTAGCTGTGCCAAGAGCCAGACATTCGCACCGTATGTGATGAGGAGTTTCCCCCTCTTCTCCACATATCCTGCAATCAGGATTGTCCTTCACTCCAATAGTGGTAAGATGTCTCATAAGTGAACAGTGTCCCGTAAATAGTCCTACTGCCCATCTCAGCTGGTACTTACTTAGTCGTATTAACTCTTCAGCTCTTGCTGGGTGCTCTGCTAATGAACATCCGCGATTGCCTCAGTCCAGGAGTCCCCATCCAGTGAGAGGTATGTTTTTGTCTTAATAGGTCCTTTATCACCTCTTTGGCTATCTGATATGCCAAACGACATGTAGGTTCCGGCCCTGTCAGCGGGACTTTGGCTCCCTTCTTCCCTAAAAGGTCTGCTTTTTTGTTCCCTTCACTTCCTTGATGGCCTTTCACCCATCGTAGAATAACCTTGTTATGTACTGCTAGTCGAGCCAGCGAGTCCACACAGTTTTTAACTGTTCTGGATTGTATCTTTGTAGCTTTCAGTGCTGCCTGGCTGTCGGTGAGAATCTGGATCCTCCTGTTTTGAAAGGACTTCCTGATCATCTCCTGCGCACGTACGGAAATTGCAGTAATTTCTGCCTGGCATGTACAGTTTTAGACCCATCTGTATACCAAATGTTTCCATCCTGTTCTCTCGCCCTTTGTAAATTGCTCTTCACTCCGATAAGGTTTGTGAAAGTTTAAGATTGGGATGGTTCTATCAGACTGCATGCTAAGCATGTAATTGAATGTATCCCGCAATACTCTTTCACTTGTGATTTCTCCAGCAGTGGCTGCAGGTGTACTGGAATTCGGCTCCAAGATATCCCCTAATAGTTTAATAACATCTTTACCTGTAATGAAGCTTGAATTCGGCACTGCACCCTCTGATGATTTTATTGCAGTCGTGCAAATTATAAGGAGACCTTCTTCATAGCAGGGCGACCCTCTAAAAGCACATGCTCAATAATAAACATAAAACAATGTTTGTGGCATTTATAGTGCTCTACTTGGCCTTAATCTGAAGTGAAAATTGCTCCAATAATGTATGCATATCTTTCCGATGCGAGATCAAATAGTCGAGATACAGGGCAAAAACGAAAAGGGCGCACTTTTCGGCTATAACTCGTATACCGTTTGAGATATGTAAGAATTCTAAATGGCATATTTTAAAGAGCTCCAAATTCTACAAAGTGCCAAATTTAAACCTACTCTCCATCGTTTCAAATAAGCGAGACCCCAATGGTGGCCCTTGAATTTGAATCACCCTGTAAAGGGTCACTGTTCTCTAATTAAACCAACTCTGTAACTCTTCAAAGAGCAATTAACGATTCCAACTTCCAATACATTTCAGAATTCGTGATTCACAAGGTATAATATCAATAATAGCTTTCAGTTTGAACAGCTTTGTTAAAATTCTACAATAGAAAATCTGAATAATATTTTTGTATTCAAATGTATGTAACGCGAATGCGCGGCGTCGTCAAGCGCCAAATACTTATTATTTTCATTTTCCAGCGGGAATGTTTGCAGGATCCCTGACGGAGTCGAGGTGCGCCAAAAATTTGTCGTCGTATTTATCTTATTTTTGAATGATTTTGTGAATAGTGCTCGAAGAAATTATGAAGACACCGATATTTAAGTGTCATTCCGTATTTTTACCTATTTTCGCAATTGTGTTTATTAATGGACGTAAGTATATTAGCATAACAAAAACAATATTACGTAGTTTTGGAGGGTATGTATGTAATGAATAGTTTTTACCCAAGAATTCTTCCCACAACATTGCCAATATTCTTCCTCTTTATGAAAATAGCCATTAAATATATTCAACCTAGAATTAAACATGTACCCTACCAGTACATAAAATTTAGTATGTTCTTAAGTACGTTTTACAGTTAAAAAATAAACATCCTTCATAATTAATATTTTAGAGTTTTCGGTTCGTATTAAGAATACCCGCTGAAAAATCTTAAACAAATCTAGTAAGATAAAAGATATAGGTAGGTACCTAACCAAATACCTTGAAAGAAAGCGTACCTAATGAAATAAATTAATGTAACATAGGGTTGAAACAACTGCTAGAATTATTGATCTCCACCCCTTCCCTTAAGCCCTAATATAGCGAGTTAGGGTTCCGGGATTTCTGCCATGTGTACGTGATCAATTTTAGCTACGGAAATGCCGTAGCTACAGGAAACGAAAGTTATTATGTAGCGCGCACTTTTTAGTTGATCAATCCGATCTTTCAGAAAAATCAAAACATAAAATATATATCGATCTCAGTAAGTAGGTACTTTTATTGTTTTTCAGGTTCTTAAGGCAACCGGGCAATGAGCGGATGATCCTGTAATCCGTTTGAGAAGAATTAAATACTGATCTTTTCCTACATCTGAAGGCAATTTTACAGTGTTTCGTGTTCGAATTTTCCCCATTTTTGACATTAGCAAAAACTTTTTATTTCAATAGAGCCGCTTCGATTTCTAGATTTAGGGTTTATAGTCTAGTCAATCGGTGTTCAAAACTGCCGTTTTCGTAACAGAATTGGGGAAGTTTTTTTCTCGGCGGTTCTATATGTTTTTTAGGGTGCTGAATCCGAATTTTAAGGTTGCTACCTTGTAGGAGGTCGGCTTCACAACGAAAAACGCAAGAAACCTCAAAATTTTCGCACTTTTTTCAGTTTTTCGCTTATATCTCGAAGACTATGCGTTTTTCGAAGATGACCACTCTATACGAAATTAAAGTAGACAAAATTTCCTACAAAATGCACTGGAGAACCTACTCGAAGTGATGACCCAATCCTTGGTTCGACTTTCCCTCATTTCGTGACACATGTACATTACTACATACAGATTTCATATTCAGCTTTATATTCAGTGTCGTGTACCTAATATAATTTGTTAATGTTTTCATCAAACATGCTTTGCCATCAATTCATTCAAAACAACCTCTTTTAAGCGTAATACATCGAAAGTATAGCGCCGATGAGAGATAGACAGGTGGGAGGGACCGTTTTGGTAGTAGGGCGCAGATCGCAGAAGGCATTCTTCGTAATTTTCGCTTTGCTCCCTTCCCCCTCATGAGAAAATTGAATGTTAGAGACGTGTCTTGTAAGAAATTTAATGTACTTTCACGTGGTATAAGGGTTTTTGTTGATAACATGTTTATTTTCGAGTTGTAGGGGGTGGGAGTGGGTGTGTTTGACGTTTTCGCAGAAGGGTCAAAAATCACTGTTTTTCAGCGCGCTCTAGCGCCGATACCGGACATCAGAAAATCAAAGTTGACTAAAGTCTAAATAATATAACTTGGCGTATGGGTTGACACATGCATGTGAACTAAATTTGTTTCGACATTGACAGCACTGTGACACTATACTTGGGCCGCCGAACAGACGGAGTGATCAGCCTGCAAAAACGTGCTCTAGCGGGGCCAATAGTAATTTATGACGACCGAATTGGAGTGATGCGACTTCGTTGGGTCAAAAGAAAGCGCATCACTGCGGTTCGGTCGTCCTAAATTGATAGTGGTCCCGTCTAGAGTTCATGATTGCAGGGTGATCACTCCGTCTGTTGCGTTTATCATGTCCTTCAGCGCTAATATATGTATTATGATTGTTTATCTATGCAAGTTTTGCATGAACATTTATGGTGGATGCGCCAGTTATAGGTATGCTTTACGTCAAACATTCTCAGAGCGTCCTAACATTTTTCGAACTGAAATTATTTCATCTGTCTGTTTTAGGACGATTCTAATTTTGCTGTAAACTGTGAGAAATTATAGGATAGTTATAGATTTTGTCGTGTATAAAATGCAACATTCCAACGAGATTTTAAACAAATTCTGTAACTATCGCTTTTTATGTTATGTTATGTTATGCCATTATGACGTACGGTTCCGAAGATATCATTTGATGTGCGCATACCACTGAAATAAAATAATTTATTCTAGTTGCGTGAACACGCTGATTGACTGATTCCGCCCATACTTTATTCAGGAGCCATTATTATTTTAAAAGTTGGAATTCTATTGCATTTCCAATATTGCAAATATTTAGTTTACTACAACACATTATTTTAATGCATGTGAGTAGCATATTACATTCGTGTTTAGTATAGTACCCAGGTAAGAAACATTATATGTATATTCTATTGGATATGTGTCTTCTCCACTATAAGTCTTTTCTTAACAACGACAACCAAATGTGAAAACATTATCAGATCACTTCAGATTACCACGTGAACCGTGCTAAAGACGTAGTTAACTTTAGTTATATAAGAAGTCAGAAACTAGAATTTCGCTGCATGTTTCCTAATTTCCATCTTGATGTTCGGGCCGTCGATTAAAACAATAGTTTTATGCACGCAAGAATTCATCGATTTTTGCTATAAATACAGAAGGGATTCATAACTTCACTCATTTTCCAAGGCAAATAGCTGTTTCATAAAATTGTTTTCGTTTAGACAGAATTTTAGGGCAAGCTACGAAAGCGCTGAGCTGCCATCCTTTTTCTAAACCATCTTTTTCCATGATTTACATAAAAAGTGTAAATTTACAGAAAATCTGCGAATTACAAGTTTAAAGGGGCGCTGACGTAACTGAGGCTGATTTTGTTTAACGCTGTTGCCAGAGTTTCCACGAAACACCGGAAAGTTATGTATGGTGTTGAAAGAGTAGCACTCTTATCTGAATTCTTGGAGTTAGTATCAGCATTTATTAACCTTACTTCAGTCGTAACTTTCAGTAATGAAGTACTACAGTAGGAAATCAACAACAATGGATGTCGTGATATCCGAGGCCACCCCCCAAATTGGGGATTTTCATTTATTGTTGAAGCAGCTTAGGACCAAAGTCAAATGTTACAATCTGAAATGGTTCTTCTCTGGCAGCACCTCCAAAAGTACCTCTTGCAGTTTTTTCGTGGCACTCATCGTTTCCAAACTATAATCAAAAAGACGTTCATATTGCTATACAATCGTGGAATTTCGGTGAAAAACGTCATTAACGGTACTCCACGCCTTTATCCTGTGTATCATTGATCATTTCGGTTTAATGGAGTAATTGTCGAAGTAAAAGTTCCTACGTAAGCCTCAGTATGTCTCAAAATTTCTTAAAGCAAGTTATAGACAAATTCAAACTATCTGAATTCTTGAAGTTATTAACTTTACTTCAGTCGTAACTTTCAGTAATGAAGTACTACAGTAGGATATCGAGAACAATGGATGCGGAGATATTGAAGGCGTCGAGTACCGTAAATGGCGTCCTTCAGCGAAATTTGACGATTTAAGCAATTTGAACGCCTTTTTGATTATAGCTTGGAAACGAAGCGTGATACGAGAAAACTGCAAGAGGTACTTTCGGAGGGGCTGCGAGAGAAGAATCCTTTCAGACTGTAACATTTGAACTGCTTCAACAGTAATTGAAAAACCCTACTTTGAGGGTGGCCTCGGATATCTCGGCATCCATTGTTCTCGATATCCTACTGTAGTACTTCATTACTGAAAGTTACGACTGAAGTAAGGTTAATAAAAATGCTGGTACTAATTCCAAGAATTTAGATAGTTTGAATTTGTCTATAACTTGCTTTAAGAGCGCTACTCTTCCAACACAACATATAACTTTAAGCAAAGGTAATCTAGGAGAATTTTGAGACATACTGTCATACTGAGGCTTAAGTAGTTACAAAGAACTTTTACTTCGACAATTACCCCATTAAACCGCGAAAAGGTTTATGATACACAGAATAAAGGCGTCGAGTAACGTAAATGGCCTTTTTCAGCGAAATTACTGAAATTACTGAAAGTTACGACTGAAGTAAGGTTAATAAATGCTGACACAAACTTAAAGAATTCAGATAAGAGCGCTACTCTCTTAACACCATACATAAAAAGGCGCCCACTCACACACGTACTTGCGTTAAGTTTTGAGTGAACAGGCAAAAACGTGCATTCAAAATTGTGCGTGTGTGGTGCAAGCCTTAAGACTTTCTTGAACTGCGCAGTTGAACCGTTCATTTCAAGTCTGTCTTGAAATTTTAACTGTACATCGATGATTGCGCATTCAAAATTGTGCGTGTGTGGTCAAAACCTCAAGTTTTGTTTAATACAGTGGCGCGCAGCAGGTGACATAGTTTTAACGGATTTATTTGATTTTGAGTAGTAGTAGATAAGTAATTTTTTATATATATTTATACTAAACGTATTTTGAACATTATTATGTTTTTTCAACAAAAACAAACAATTCGACTATATTTCACCCGTCCACCCGTCCCACAATCGTCAACCTCGCCCGGAATAGAGGCGAAAACGTGAAAAATCGAAAAAAAAATTTAATGAATGAAAACACGGGCGAAAACACCTTCGATCGGGATGAAATTTGAGAAGTTCAAAGCCGAATTCTTCCCAGATCCGCAGTGATCATCGCGATTTTTCCAACTCCGGTAAAACACACCGTTTCCAAGGGATAACGGCGTACCGGAAGGGGCCGAAAATGTTCCATCGCACCCAGAAGAACAAGCCATGCGAAAAGACGGGTGTCGTCCGCTCTTCCGCCGACAAAAGTTGTAGGTCATAAGGCGATCTCGAACGCGGAAGTCGAACCGCCAGCGAGATACGGCGCCCTCAAAATAAGGGTAGTTTTTTATAACGGCCAAGCTGGGGGTCGCCGGGTAAATTTGAAGGCGGATTCCGATAACCCAGTCCATCGGACCGAAAATATTCAAAAATCATCTCCCTCGCACAGAGGTTGATGGGGGAAATAATTTTTCCCCGAAGCAATGCAAAATTTTAGGGCAAAAAGCATGCGAAACGGGGGCCAAATTCGTCCCTGGAGGTCGAAGGGGGAAGTCTAGCGGGGTACGGTTCGAAAGGGGAAAGTTCAAAGAGTGTTAAGTTGGGCGGAATTTTGGATCGGTCAACGTTTAAGGGTAGAAAAATGCATTAGAAAATGGCCAACAAAAATTTCCGGCGATCGCGAAATCTTCCAAGATCAGACACCCGCCTGTCAAATTTTTCGACGAAATTGCGTATTTTATTATGCTCGGGGTGCCTTTCACAGACTGCCCCGACGAGTGCAACTCTTCTAAGAGATTAATTTGTGAAAAGTGACCAAGTTTCAGCAACCAATGTTTATCCCATCTACTCCGACTAAATCTTTGTTTATTTTTCTTTTTCAAAATAATTAGGCACGCCCCTGATAATAAATTTAATTCTTCTCTGGAGGCCATGTTTTATAAAACTGCGAAGTGAAAATTGTGGGTGTGTGGAGAACCGTCGCGCAACATTCCGTTCAAAACTTTTGAATGCACAGTTTTGAATTAATTCTAAATTGCGTGTGTGTGGGGCCCTTAGCTTTCCCGTGTTTCGTGGAAACTCTGGCAACAGCGTTAAACAAAATCAGCCACAGTTGCGCCAGCGCGCGCCTTTAAACTTGTCATTTAACAGATTTTCTGTAAATTTACACTTTTTCTGTAAATCATGGAAAAAAGATGGTTTAGAAAAAGGATGGCAGCTCAGCGCTTTCGTAGCAAGCAGTAAGACCAATTTAACATATAATTATTATTAATTTCCGGCATTTACTCGTAGCGAGTTCATTGTTAATAAGACATCTCCGCAAAGAATATGACAAAACGCAGTGGGACTCAAATTCACGTGTCCCACGCACAGATTCTTTTAAGAAATTCGTGGTCCTACGTTTCGGACGGTCGTTCAGCTCGCACGGTGTGTTAGGACTAGTGATTTTATATTAATTATAAAATCACTGGTTAGGACAGTCCGTGACTGTCAGCGAACGAAAATCCACTAATTCGATAAGTAACCCCTACGCCCCTACCAATTCTTATGCGCGTTGAATATTTTTAATTTCGCATTACATTTTCAACGTAATTTTTCATGGGTACCTACCTGCGATCGTTTATTGACTATAATCAGTCAACGTTACGATCCTTATGCGCCGGGTGGAATTGCCACGCCGTACATCCCCGATCCTACGCTATTATCAGTATGCCTATAAATAAGGACCTGACCTTCTGCTTCTGGCTATTTACCTATCGAACCAAATTTTGTGTTGCCTAAAATACGTTCCTAAAGATTATTTCTTATGCAATCAATCGTATACTAGTAGATTAGATTATGATTCTTTTCAAACCACATAATTTTAATGTCACAGTTGTTTGTTATATTGAATAATTTCCTTGGGATTATGCAGAGGTTTTTATGTCTCTAATATCAATTACGTTTTGAGACAATAGCACTTGGGTATCATCTTTATTTCACTGGCAGAAAATTCATATTTTTACATTATAGGAGCACATTATCCGAAAATGTTAAAACTTGAACTCATAAGTGTTGTTTTATCTACTGATATCAATATTTAATAAATTATTAATAAATATTTTTTTAATCTTTTGTTTTAGGAAATTTGGCTGTTGGCGAAAATCTGTCCTGCTACCAGTGTTTAAAAACAGAAGATGTTGAATGCTCACAACAAGATTTACTACCCTGCCATCCTAAATTTGACAGATGTGTTACACATATTACAAAAAATGGTGAGTTTGATGATTGATTGATACCTCACCTTTGTTAGCAAAGAAATAATTTAATGTATCACTTTTAAAAAACGCCCAAACAATGAAAAATTTTTGAGTAAGTAGGTACCTGCTGAAAAGTAATGCACATATTAATTTTTCTGTAGGAATGTGTATATTTACATAATATATCTGCAGTAGTCAGTGCAGCTGCTACTAAAGATTTTCAGCTATGTATTAGTATTATACATTTTTTCACGAATTCTCTTACTGGTTTGATGTGAAAATTTCATACTCCCCACAAAATATAAACGAAAAAAATATTGTCACTACAGAGCCAAATCATAAATTAACGCACTACCTACTGCTGTGCTATTTAAGTGCAGCTCTGATCCAGATACTCTAGAATTCTTGTTTAACAATTAGTCCCTTCATCTCTAATAATTGTTTATTTACTTACAGAAAACGAGGGTTTCAAACTTAAACGTGAATGTGGTTTAGCTCCCTGTGACTTTGGCGATGCTATGGCAAATACAGGATTGGGATGGAATTGTGACAGAAGCAAAAAGGAGTTTACATGTTTATCATGTTGTCGTGAAAGTGGTTGTAACAAGAATTCTGCAACAACTGCAAACTGTTCTTGCTTTTTGATCTTGATCGCTTGTGCTATCATTGCTATTTTGAATATATTTGAACGTTACCAGCCTCCGTACTTACCAGAAAATTAATATAAGAATAGTTTTGCACTTTAAAATAAATAATGTTTCTTATTTCATCTGTAATATTTTATTTTATTGAACCCCCCACCAGGAAAAACGTCTTTGACAAAAACCAGAAATTGTAGAGGTTTCACGTGGACAGAAAATTCAAAGGAAAATTCAGAGTCAATAAATTGTTATATGGAGTGACGAATCACTGTGCGGATAGTAGACGTCGAGTGGTGCAAACAGCACCTAAATGAAGAATATCAAATAGATTATGTAAAAAGGTCAAATTTCATGCCTCTGTGGTGACCCCGAGGTGCGTGTCGGTTCAAGGAGTAGGGAAACTGCATATTGTAGAAGCCACTGTCAATGCTGCAGAATTTCCTAAAATCCTTTAGTACCTATGCTGTATGCCGGATAGCAACATAATTCTAGCGTGTAGCAGAGGACGTAAATTTGGTATTTTGTGTGATGGCAAACTGGAAAATCGACCTTTGCCAACCCTGCATTGAACATTGGAACATTTTACAATTATAACCCGCCACGCTACCAGGTAACCCCATTGTCAGATGCTTGACTGCTCTGGTCGCACAGATGACAACGAGCCTGGTTGCAGGTCTTCCAACCATCTACAAAATTCCTAAGGTTGACCTGAAAAGTGAGAAGACCCTGATCAAAGTACTTTTACAACACATTCGTCTGAGAGCGTTTATTTATATATATTTCGGCGCTACAGGCCACGTTGGCCCAGGGCTTCTACTATCTTCTTCCATCTCTGTCTACTCTGTGCTACCTCCCTCCAATTGCGCACTCCCAGAACTTCCAAATCCCCCAACACGGCATCCATCCATACTCTTCTAGGCCTCCCCCTTCTTCTTCTTGTTCCAACTTCACCCTCCAAAACCAATCTTGTCGCCCTATTGCATGGTAATCTACCTATGTGTCCTAACCACCTCAAACGTTGCATTTTTGCCACTATACCGATTGTTGGTTCTTGAGAGCGTTTATTTATTAGCACAAAACAAAAATGGTCGGATTTGAACCTTGAAGTTTCCTTGGACCTTGGACCCTCAAGCTTACGCCCGTTGCTCGTTAGAGAAACATGCATCATACCTTTCTTCTCCACGTCGGGTCGCCTGGATCTGTGGTAATCTTTTTGGGACAATCATAGAACAAAACACACACACACGTTGTTTTAGCCGACCGCGCTTTCTCGGTATTTTGGTTCACTATCACGATTCACTTTGTTACTGGGAAATTCGGGGGAAGGTAGTCAAACTTCTAAATGAAAATGCACCACTTGACTTGGATTTTAAAAAATTAAAAAGAAACCTTCTTACTTCAGGATTTTTGTCAGTGGCAAAGATTTTAAATGACTAAGTTCTAATTTGGAAAAAATTTGGAAAAATTATAATTGCACTATAATTAAATTAATATCAAAATATCAATTATGATTGAATATTTCAGCAAAACTTGGTGATTGGGAAGGAAACTTGGATTTTTAACTTTTGTAACTCCGTCAATAGATACTGGAATCACAAAATACAAAACACAAGATTGCCCTCTCGGACAGACTGCGATAATATTTATAAACTTTTGGAAAATAGGGATGGTCTTTACATGACCAGTAAGAAATCTTTTCGCCCCACTTAAGGGTATGCTCGAACACGGGGTGGAGTTTTATGATAGCTTACCCATCTCTGAAAGGGCCGAAAATTGGGGTGGGGTAGTTAAAGAACTAGGGGTTTCTTCTCATGTTGAAACATTTTTTGTTTGGTTTCCACGGTACTCCTAGTCGTCGCATTACTCCATCCAACTTTCGCCTATTTACACTGCCATAGGCTTGTTTAAAATCTGTGAAAGCCATGTGTAGCTGCATATTCCGCTCCTCACATTCACTCTGTATCTATCTCAAGGTAAAAATTTAGTCTATGATAGATCTGTTCTCTCTAAATCCTCCCTAGTATTTACCCAACATCCCTCCCATACAATCCTTCAGCCTCTGTGTTAATATTTTTGAAAATATTTTGTATACATTGCTTAATAGTTCTCACACTCCTGCTTATTTCCCTTTTTATGTAATGGGCATATCATTGCTTGTCTCCACTCCCTCAGCATTTGCTGTCTCTCCCATAATGTCCTGTCGTGCAGCCCGTGGCCCCCATATTTTATTATTATTATTACAATCTCCCTGCACCTCAGCCACTTTCTGTAATTCAGAAAAATATTCCTCCACCTTTCCAGCACTTCCCCTTTCCTTGTTATAACAGTACATGCTATTTACACTGGCCTTCTTTTTGTTTTTTCCTACTTTATAAAAATTTCTTATTTCTTTCTGGGCATAATATTCTTGGATGTCACGTATTTTCATTTTCTTATACTTTCTCTTTTTTTCTATAGGTACATATTCTTTTTGCTACTCTTCTTTTGTTCTCGTAGTCGACTTTGGAATCATCTGTATTAAGTTCCAACATTCTAGCCTTGCTATATTCCTCTCCATCAGTCTTTCCTTGCATTCTTGATCTATCCATTCCTAACTTTGTTGCTTTTGTTTGGTCCCTATTACTACTTCTGCTGATTGGCATATTATGCTTTTTAACTTTCTCCATACATCATCCCCTTCTCCCACCCCCACCATTCTTTGTTCAATCTCCCGTGCATACTTCACTACATTTTCTTCCCTTTTTAACAGTCCTATATTATGCGCCTCCCTCTTACTTAAAGTGATCAGAGTCAGTGTCTGCTCCTCTACAACTTCTTACGTCCGCCGTACTACTTAAACTTAAGGGCCAACTCAGGTCATAAATCTTGAAAAAGGAATCTGATGCGTTAAATTCTTTTACGAACTATTAGAAAATGAACTGGCAAATTTAGGTGCAGTTTTGGCCGTTCATTTAATTTTAAATAGAGCTATTGTAAAAAATCATATAACTTCAATGATAAAAGTGGGCATTTAATGAAAAATTGTCATCAACACATCTTTTGATTTAGGAGGAAAACGGTTTTGTTTTTCCACAGAATGGGACATCGTGACACACTGCCAAAAAAATTCAGGAATGATCCAGCATTGGATTATTAGTCTGGCCCATGGCAAATAATGAAAAAAGTTAAGAGCTTAGTCAGTCAGACCACTCCTAAATTAACAGCCAAGATAGTCGAAAATCAGAAATATTTTATGCCAGAAGATTATCAATAGAGTAAATACCATTCAAAAATGCAGTGAGGCAGTTTTAAAATGAAAAGATGACATTATACAAACGTTGTTACATTACACATGATTTCAATGATGTGTAAGAACCTTATAAAAACCAACAAAAAATGCATTATCAACGTGTCATCAAAACAACGGAGAATGAAAAAAACGAGGGGTGAACCGCAGAGGAATTTTGGTGTACAAGCTTGAGGAATTGCAGAGAAATTAGTACGGAATTACATAAATTTATAGGGAATTAATGAGGAATTGCACAGGAATTGCAGGAATTACAAGGGAATTGCAGAAATGTTTACCACCAACGATTGCGCATGCGCTGTAAATTATTGCATCATCTTTACAAATATAAATTACAGGAATTACATGGGGAATTGGAGGAATTACATGGGTAATTGGGGGAATTACTTGAGGAATTGCATGAATTAGATAGGAATTGCGGGAAATTAAAAGGAATTACACATAAATAGAGGAATTTGTGTACAAGCTTGAGGAATTACATAAATTTGTAGGGAATTACAGGAATTGTTTGGGGAATTGCAGGAATTAGTGAGGAATTGCAGGAATTCAAGGGAATTGCAGAAATGTTTACCCCTTTTATACTAACGATTGCGCATGCGCTGTAAATTATTGCAGTATCGGACGTACAGGAAATGCAAGAATTAGTTGTAAAGGAATTTCAGGAATTAGTAGGGGAATTGCAGGAATTACATGAGGAATTGCAGGAATTACATGGGGAATTGCGGGAATTACATGGGGAATTGCGGGAATTACATGGGGAATAGCGGGAATTACTTGAGGAATTGCAGGAATTAGATAGGAATTAAAAGGAATTACGCATAAATAGATGAATTGGTGTACAAGATTTTGCTCTGCGGTTCACCCCTCGGAAAAATCAGTTGGGCCAAAAGATGGAATTGTGGGTGCGTATTTGCCTAATGCTAAATTACAAAACGGTAAAAATACATAGGTTTATTAAGAAACAAAATTCTTGAAAATACTTATATACATCACGTTCATAAGGATAAATCACACGTTTCCTTAAATAAATATATTTACATATTTGCAGTATAATTGTTGCAATCTAAGTAAGCAAAAATTATTATCTCTTCTAAAATGAACCTATAAAAATTACTTGATATGAGTTTTAATGAAGTGCACAAAATATTTTTTGGGAAGTCTGCAAACTACATCATGTGAAGCTAAATAAATAATTTAAACTAAATATGTATACTAGTTAGACTGCCAATTTTCTGTTTTAATTCGTTCAAAGATACGTAAGGTATAATTTAATTGACTGCTGAACTATTCCACGAAACTAATTTAATTCCAATACAGAAGAGTAGGTATACCAAGTATGTACATTACATGAATCACGTTTATACTTAATGAATTTTAACAACTCTATCAGCTGGAAGAAGAGAATGCCATTCTTGCAAAAACAGTTACCTACATACCGAAATCAAAATACAAACTGCAAGTATAGTAGGCACGTTAAAGGGAATGTTTAAGCATTATATTTGTATCTTCAAATAAAATGGTTTGTCATTTTCAGGATGTTCAGGAAGAAAGACGTTCTGCTTCTGGGGAAATGTGTACATTGGCTCAGGATAGGAGAGGATTGAGGAAAACTATGATGATGCTACTAATCTTACAAATTTGATTCCTTGTTAAGGAACTCTTTTTGTAACAATTTAACCAATTTTTAAATATAATCAAAACGAGAATGCACTTTCAGTGAGGACGAGTACACAAAAATAAAAAAGTTTCAATAAGCATTGAAGAAAAATATTAAATACTCCTTGAATCTTACTGAAGGAAGGTTAGTAGGGTACTTACTACTACCTATTCTCTCTATTTGTGCACTTTTTCTTACCTACTTGAAGTTCGCAATAAACAAATTTATAACTCGCTACTGTAACAGAGAAAAAATAGACCTCCATTCATTGATGAAATCGATTCAATATGTTCCATCGCAAATGAAGCATATTCTCTACCCATAATATTAAAAAAATTACTCGTGCAGAGTGAGTAAAAATTATACAATATAATAAACAATAAATATCCGGGTAAATATCTGTATTAGTTTGGGGGAAAACAGCTGGAAATGTACATTACGAATGAACTCGGAAAGCGATAAGTGGCAATGTTAGATATTAGTCGCATAGCCACTCTCTCTGCATCATTAGTCGTGGAATTTGGTGATAAAGTTAGAGGAGTTAGTTGGTGAAAGTTTGTTTAGATTGAAAGGATTCATCTCAACTCTTCTCTCTCATACCTAGCATTAAAAGTCCTCAAATGAAGGGTCTTTTTGAACGTAAATGATCAGAATCAATGGGTTATCCCATAAAATGGAAATCCCACGAGATCAAAGTTCCACAATATTGAAAAATTTTGCAACTTGGAACAGCATTAGTATAGTGGCAATATCGCTTGTTTGTGTGTCTCATCATATCGAAATCCCACAAGATCAAAACCAACTTCTGCCCTTCTCTGTGCGGCACAATTCTATAATTAATAGGAAAGTACGAGAACAGTCGGGAAAATTAAAGGTCATTTCCATAATTAGAAGTGTGTGTGTGCACGCGCCACTTCGTAATATGTGTAAAATGAACTACGCCAGTTAGTTTTGATTTCATAGATATTCAAGCTATCCCGTGATACTTTACTAACGGTCCTCGAGTTACAGGATTTTTCGATTTTGTGGGGCTTTGATCTCATGGGATTTCATCCCATGGGATGCACTCGAATATAACATAACAATTTTATTGGCGACTATTGCTATCTCAGTTATAATAACTGGTGGAGGAACAGTTAAAGGTAAGATATTACATTTTTGATGCACATCGATATGATGTCCTGAATCTTATCTACTCTAAATAGTTTCTGGAATTAAAAACAAATGTATAATGATTCGCAAACTTTTTATTTCTTATCGATATTATATTTGATATCTCAATTTTATGATGTATCCTTTCAAAAAATTTATGGTTTGTTTGAAAGATTTGTGGAGACGAGAAATACACACCTATACGGAAGAAAATAAAGAAAATCAGAGATTAGGGATTCTTTGTGGCATAGAAATAAAAAATAAATAGACTAGAATAAAAGAAGAATTATTATACTAATGGGAATGTAGGATGTTCTACTTTTGAAAAAATGCATAGGTTAGCACAGAAGAGGAAAGAACAGAAGCAGAGGTATGCTTCCAACCAGCTTTCCGACTGAAAACTATAATGAAATAAAAATAAATAAATTTTCAAACACTTCAAAAATACTAAAGAAATTACTGAACTTTAAAGTCTTTTCAGGATATTTCAGAAACGATTTGCATAAAAAATATTTTTAAAAAATGTGTTTGCAAGCATTAAAAATACAAACTTCTCTCCTATTTAAAAAATTCCTCTATCTTTTGTAAAGACTGAGATAACATCACTAAAGGACCAATAAAATTTATTTATACAGGGTGTCTGGTAAAGAATGGGCCATACTGCACGGGTAGGTTCTTTGGGCAGAAATATGAAGATTTCACTTAATTTATCTTAGTACAATTTTACTGCGTTAAAAAGTTATAGCACTTTGGAAATAGTTTTTTTATTTCAATTTTTAAGCATAGATGGCGTAATTTAAATGACATCTAAGTCAAACTTGGAACCTAGAGGTTTTCGATGTTGCCAATTAAGAATATTTTATCCATTTGCTAAATCCAGAGGGTGCCACTATAGCGTATTTTTTTTGTTTGGCGGTTCGTAACTTTTTTGCACTCAAAAATTTTACAAAAAGGGATCAGTTTGCGAAAACTACACTACATTGGCCTTCGAAAAGGCATACTTGTTGAGGGTCGCTAAAATGCACCGTTTCGTGGATAAATGAGTTTGAATTCGGCATCCTACATTTTTTGGTGTTCGTAGGAATTTTGTTAAAACGTATATTGCACATGTATTGCTGAACTAGGATGCCATTTCGAGCATTTATTAAACTATGTTTAAGTACTTACAGTCCTTTCTTTACCTTACTTGTACCCCTAAGCGAGATATGACAACACGCCTTGTCAGCAACAAACGGCTATAACCTTTTTAAGAAACCGAAGCGATTAGGATAATTTGCTCCAGAAAAATTAATTTTGCTCCAAAGAAGCTACCTCTTAAGTATCTCGTTGTTGTTTTCCACCTGAAAATCATCATTGTTTCGCCAGTAGATAAACCTGCAGAGAAAATTTCAAACTCATTTATCCACGAAACTATGCATTATAGCGACCCTCAACAAGTATGCCTTTTTGAAGGCCAATGTAGTGTAGTTTTCGCAAATTGATCCCTTTTTGTAAAATTTTTGAGAGCAAAAAAGTTACAACCGCCAAACAAAAAAAACTACGCTATAGTTGCGCCCTCTGGATTTAGCGCAAAATGGATAACATATTCTTAATTGGCAACGTCGAAAACCCCTCGGTTCTAAGTTTGACTTAGATGTCATTTAAATTACGCCATCTATGCTTAAAAATTGAAATAAAAAACTATTTCCAAAGTGCTATAACTTTTTAACGGAGTAAAATTGTACTAAGATAAATTAAGTTAAATCGTCATATTTTTGCCTAAAGAACCTACCACTGCAGTTTTACCAGACACCCTGTATACCCATGCTGTAATATACCATATGATTTATTGGAACTGATACATGATAAATTAACATGAGAAAACACATTCTGAAACAAATTGATTCTATCATTCTTTAAAAAAATGTTTTATATCTAATAAAAGTAAAATTTTAATTATAGTCTGAAAGCCCCCTGCAAAATTTTGCACCCATCTGTTAACAAAATGGAATGTGCGGCAAAGGTATGTAAAAACACCGTACTCAACGGAACGACAACCGTGCCGTGCCGGTCACCATTTGGTGCAAAAAGGTAAAAACAGTGACACTTCCGGTACGGAAATTTGCACGATTTGTAACGAGATGAAAGTTGTGCCATCTTGTAGCCTGCGATTAACTGATTTGAAATCGGTACCCGTGCCATCTTTTACCCTAGTGCAAATCCCCGGCACGGCGACATTTTTGCAGCCCGTAACTCGGACAAATTCCCGTCATGTGTTAACGAGTTTAAATAGAGTTTAATTGAAAGGGCATTATGTCTGTTTTTTACGAATATCCAAGCGTGTCGCGATTCAAAGCAGTCTAAGGTGGCACGGCCCGATTTATAACTCACTAAACGGCGTTATTTTCAGGGAATTCGGCGAGTTTTTAACATTGAATATGTTATTTTTGCAGTATAGGCCCGAAATTCAGCAAAAGTGTCACGCGTTGCATTTGCAGCATGATTTAATAACGAAAGTTTACCTACTACAGTTTACTCCCTACAGGCCTTTTTTTAACTTGATCATTACGTCACTCAGTCCACCAGTCCGAATGCTGAAAAAAACGTAAGCCGGCATGCAATTCAGTCGCTACTTTTATGCAAATCGCCATACCAGCATTCCAGACATTCTTTTCGAAAGTGTCTCTTTTCAACTATTACTATTACTATTACTATTACAGCTGCCTGTGCGGAGTAACTTACACATTACATTAATCGCAGGCTACAAGATGGCACAACTTTCATCTCGTTAACAAACCGTGCAATTTTCTGCAAATTTCCGTACCGGAACTACCATTGTTTTTACCTTTTTGCACCAAATGGTGACCGGCACCGGTACTGTTCGGTTGAGAACAGTGTTTTTACAAGCCTTGACCGCACATTCCATTTCGTTAAGAGATGGGTGCATAATTTTGCAGTGGGCTCTCCTACTATTAGGTATCACTCGATAAGCAAACTGATTAAAAAAATGTAAATTACACAAGTTAGGGGAAATGCACCTAAATAGCCGAGTGGAGACACATGAAGCGTTTATTTATATCCCAACTAGGTTTTGCCAATGTACAGATATCCAGCATTTTAGCGTGCTATTATTTCCTTGTCGTCATAAATAATCGCGGATTTTCTTTAAAAAAAGATTAGCCTTTCAGTAGATGCAAAATATTTTTTTAAAGAAATTGATAGAATAAATTTGTTGAATTATTTCACTGGGGAACAGAATTTTTACAAAATCTGTTTTCCCATGTTAATTTGCAATGCGCGGGTTCCAATAAATCATATGGCATAAAAGAAATTTCGGAGGTAGTGTTAATATAATATTAGGCAGGTACACAAAATACCCATTAGGAAACAATACTTTCCCATACCTACTGATTCCATCCCATCAAAGCCTATTTATTGGAAATTTCTGTATTGCACTCTCTTCCAACATTAAAATAAAAAAACTGAACTCAAGGTTTATGAGTAGGTCCTCAGTGTGGTACAACTGAGTCACCACAGTTAAGAGGAGGTTATACCGCTCGATTTTAGGCAAAAAACAGCCTTTCTAGTCTAAAAGATTACTACGCCATTCTTGAAGTTAGAAATGTGAAAATTTTCTAGTGCATAGTTAAAAGGTTGGAATTGAACCCTACATGCGACTTTTTTCAATTTTCTCACTGTGAAATCAAGAAAAAAATATTAAAAATGCACAAAATTAACGCAATTTCAGTCATATTTATGTTCCACTGCATGTTACTGCTGCAAATTTATGAGAAAAATCTCGATGTAGGCAACATGCTCATAGTTTTGCGATGCCAGCAAGCTTTTTAAAATTAAAATCGGTTAAGAATTGGTAACACAAAATTGTATTTTGTAAACCCTTGCAAAGAGCCGGCAACGCAAGAAATACATGGGCCTCTTACGGACAAACTCGACAAATCGCTCACGGTATAACCACCTCTTAAACTATTCAAAGAATTTTTCGAGCAATATTTACAAGTTAATAAATAAAAATTTTATTCCAGTACCTGTAAAATAGTTCTAAGAAACTAAATGGTAGAATATTCCTTGAATTCTGTCACCGTGTACAAGAATTTGAAAAAAAACACGTATTTCTATCTTCCAGAAACTATGAAACATACTGCAGAAGTTGGCATTATTAATTAAGGAGCCTTATATAAAATAAAAATGTAACAGACAATAGAAGCTAACAACAGGCAGTTGAATTTCCAATTTCAATTTTTTTCATAAACTACAAACTCCCAAAAGCTTTTTGAAAACTTTAATAGGTATAACAAAACGTTATCTCAAGATTATAATTCATCTTTAAGTAGCGTGTATCGATTCTTTGATGGAGCCAATTTCTTAAACGTACTTTCAGGTGGTGACGTAGGACCCTTCTGCGTTTCTGGACTAGCATCTTCTTCAGGGCCATAATGATATTCACGGTGCAATTTGCCCGAGTAAAGGTCTTGAACAAACTTTTTTAGTTTGCCAGGTACTTCCATGTCTTTATAACTTGGAAACAGGTACATGTGTCTAAAGCTGTCGATAGCTATTAAAGGTAAGTCACTCTCTCCTTTTCCGACATGATGCAAAGGATGCGCAAACTTTTTCCCATCTGCCGTCAGGAAATTGATGGATTCTGGAACAGTGACTAAAATTAATAAATCTCCAGCTGAACTTTAATCTCCGTATTTATGAAAACCACAGGTAACTTAAATTAAAATGTTGATATTGTATAAAAGATATACTTCACACAGTCATTGGATTGGAAAATTTGGCGTAAATTTATTGACAAAGAAATACTTTTTCTCAAAAGATGTAATGTACTATGGCGTAGAACGGTCACACAAGAAAAACATTCTTAAACGCCAGTTTAAAGTGACAATTGAGCTTCAGTGCGAGTTTAAACTGGCAATTAAGCGTAAGTGCGACTTTAAACTGACAATTAAATGTAAATGTGACTTTCCATTGGCAGTTAGGCTTAAATTCCAATTTCAACTGACAATTAAACATGAGTGCTAGTTTAAACTGGCAATTAGGCTTCATTGTGAATTTAAACTGACAATTAAACGTAAATGCGACTTTCAATTGGCAGTTAAGGCTTAAATTTCAATTTAAACTGACAATTGAACATAAGTGCGAGTTTAAACTGGCATTTAGACTTAAATGTGAGTTTAAACTGACAATTAAACGTAAAGGCGACTTTTAATTGGCAGTTAGGCTAACTGATAATTGTATACCTGGAGTTGCGCTTACGTTTAATTGTCAGTTAAAACTAGTATTTACACCTAATTCTCACTTTGAACTCACAATTAAGTCTAATTGCCAGTTTAAAATAGCACTTACGATCAATTGTCAGTTTAAATGGACATTTAAGCCTAAAGCCTTGGTTTTTAACAACTTTCTGTTGACGGAATTGCGTCGACGGAATTCTGTTTGCTGTATTTTAAGTCTGTCACTGTTTAAACGGCAGAAAATTTTCAACTTTTTATTGGTGTAACTTAGCAACAACCAAATTATGCAGGTTTGATTTCAGCAAAGTCCCCCAGCGCAGTGCGTCAGGGCAATTGCATCGGCGGAAAGTTCTTGAAAACCAGGGCTTTACTGCCAATTGAAAGTCCCATTTACGTTGACAGTTTAAACCTCAAATTAGGCCTATTTACCAGTTTAAACTCGTACTCACGTTAAATTGTCAGTTGAAATTGGCATTTAAGCCTAACTGACAATTGAAAGTCGCATTTACGTTTAATTGTCAGTTGAAAGTAGCATTTACGCTTAATTGCCAGTTTAAACTCGAACTGGAGCTCAATTGTCACTTTAAACTGGCATTTAAGAATGTTTTTCTTGTATAGTCGTTCTATGCCATCATATTAATGACTAATGGACAAAGTTAATAAACGGTATATGTGGCAGATGGTTTCGAAGTAAATTAAGTTGTGGATGCTTAGTTATGAAATAGTGAAGGGTTTGGTAACAAACATAGCCATTAGAGAGAGAGAGCAGAAAATGCGATTTTTCAACGAAAATAGTTTTATCCTCAGTGCGGAAAGCCTGGATTTTTGGATATAGGGTGTGTGCGTCGCTCGATGTGGCTGATTGCCAGTGCGAGCATATTGAGAAAATAGTAGTGCAACAAGTCCATATTAAGTGTAACTGAGACTTAGTGTTAAGAATTATAAGTAATGAAAGGGCAAGGTGGGAGTATGATTTTTTGCAAGAGTGAGCAGGAATAGAGGATTCTGACACGTGATTGGTTTGGTGATCAGAGAACTGAGATAGACCATCGGGCGTGTGTTTGATTGGATCGACAGTATTTTAGTCACATGATATTACTTGTGTTGCTTCTTAAGGCTTTCTTGGCCGTTGTCCATGGAATAATGGTTTCCGGGCTGGTTAAATTTAAATTTTAGTGTTACAGATTACCAACGACGACGTGGCAACCAGCCCGGAAACCATTATTCCATTACTTGTTAAAGGCGTTTTTTCACAATTAAATTTAAACTTAGAAGGAGAAAAGATTCTTCAGACTGTCTGTCTATCTTATTTTATGACTTCTTGTTTTTTAACCTGATTTATAAAAATGGTGAAAACAAGATAAATATTTATGCAATACTCAGATAGCTTGAAAAAACTAAGTATAAGTTTAGAATACTGCAAAAATTACAAATTCAATAGTAGGAAAAGTTAGAGAAAAAATAATACAACTCTTGATGTGATGCCCATTTCTGGGGAAATACAAGGATATCTTCCATTAATGAGGTCGTTACAGAATTTTTTTAAATCACATTTTCCCGAATATTCTCATAAAATATTTGACTCGTATTTTTTTATTTTTCTTACAGCGAACGTTTTAGGCATCTAAGCCTTTTAAATGATGAAGCATCCGGGGCAATGCCGAGAAGTGTCGATATTAGCCGGAAAGTACAACCATTGTTATGCTTGCTAGCGTAAACGTCATCTTGTGTCAAACACGTCAAACATAAACTGAATCATGGCAATCGGTCGTTTGACAGATAGTGTCCAGTGTAGTTCCCAAATAAATGAAGCACTCACCGTTTCGTTTTAACATTTTTCATTTTAGCACTGAAATAGCCCAAATTTGATAAATAATAATTGTCAATCATTTCACTACTAACTACCGGTAAATTGTCTGAATCGACTTTAAGAAACCTTGCTCCATTTTCCGCACACAAATATACTAATTGACACAATAAATAGGAATAAAAACACATAACTAAACAACAGAGAACTATTTATACACCCAATACGAATAAAAATAATAACAAACTTCCGAATGTCAAATTCTAACATTATTGCTCCCTACTTTACCGACTCAAACTCCACGTAACGTTAGCTTTCTGGGTATCAAAACATCAATTCAGATGACCAATCATAAGCACTTCTAAGCTAATGACGTAACTGGGGCAGCACGTGTTTCTGTTTAATTCTCTGAAGACGCGCTTCGTGCTAAAATTGCCATTGTTTAAATTTTGGGCATTTGGTGAGTAAATAAATGCAACCCAAAGGGGCCATTAAACAACTAGTTACTTATTACTATCAAAATTATACTGATTTGCTATTTAGTGCAACGACCCCATTATTTTGACGAGCATCCTCTCGTAGTCTAGTCTAATACACCGAAAATTTTATAATCTCTGGATTTTTTTAAATTGTATATTTTATGCTTTTTAAATTGTATATTTTATGCTCCGGAAATCTATAAACCGCTCTTATTACAAGTTGTCTCACTATTATCCTAGTACAGCGATATGTAACTTTAATTCAGTATTTCTACTTTTCTAATACAGATAGCGTATTGTTAAATTAATGCTTGAAGATAGTTAATAAAGTTGGATGAGTGATGTGTGTTACATCATTGAAATCGTTTTTTTTTCTATCCAACGCCAACGGCACGAAAATCCAATATGACACCCATAAAGGAATTGAAAGTTAGCTATAAAACCATGAAGATCTAGTAGTCCTAAACAAATTTTAAAACGTCCAGTTTTAACTGCAAATCTGCTGAATTTTATTACTTTCGCTTAAGCAATAGAAAAGATATGAAAGAATTAAAAAATTCAAGATTTCAGTTATTTCAGGAATGACGTCAAGAATCCTGAATTTCTTTTCAGATCCTTAAAGAGCATGAAAATGTGCAACTATCTTGCCATTTGACCAACTCTGAAACTCTTCTGCTTTAGGAGATCCCAGTTGTGTACACCCTGTAAGTGACCACCCTGTATATCCTTGTGGAAATTTTAAGAAAGAAAACTTTAAGCAACACTTAAAACAAGAACTACCAAATTGCAATGAATACCAAATTTGTAGGAAATTGCAGGAATTGTTTGGGGAATTGTAGGAATTAGTGAGGAATTGCAGGAATTACAAGGGAATTGCAGAAATGTTTACCCCTCTTATACTGACGATTGCGCATACGCTGTAAATTATTGCAGTATCGGACGTACAGGAAATGCAAGAATTAGCTGTAAGGGAATTCCAGGAATTAGTAGGGGAATTGCAGGAATTACATGAGGAATTGCAGGAATAACATGGGGAACTGCGGTAATTACATGGGGAATAGCGGGAATTACTTGAGGAATTGCAGGAATTTGGAATTGCAGGGAATTAAAAGGAATTACACATAAATAGATGAATTGGTGTACAAGATTTTGCTCTGCGGTTCACCCCTCGGAGGGAAATAAAAATATTGCAGCATGCAAATTTTTGTAACAAGCAAGAATGCATGATAGTTCAAATGAGTGGATAAAGAGTAGCTTGAAGTAGAGGGGAAAGCATGCGGGGGTGCAAGAGCTCATATCCGGCTTCTCGTAGCGTTGGCATAAAATAAACTATAGGTAACTTTGTTGATATGAAGCAATCTCGAAAATAAAAACACCTTTCGAATACTAAAATTACCAGCTGTAATTTTCATTCCAAGCTTTTTTGCGAATTTTCCTCTCTGAATTATTGCAATTTAAACCAATTTTCAAAAACTGCAATTAATTAATGTCATGCTTTCAGCGAGATACAAGCTATTTTACTCGCTTTCTTCCCATTTATACAGTGTTAAGGGCGTTAACAATGACTTCGATAACTTTTATACCGCTGCGTAATTGAACTGCTGAGAGATAGGAAATTAAATTTTTCACCTTTTTGAAATAAGAATTTTTTTACCCCGGGGGTTGCTTGCACATGAATGTATACTAAACTGCATCGAATAATACCATTCCACGCTCTTTACTTTCAAAAGTTGGAAGGAAGAACGAATTTGTTCTACTACTATCAGAATAAACCAAATACTACAAATTTGCAAGATTTTCACCATCAAAATGTAACACTAAATTGCACTAAACAATATAATTTTGATAGAAATAAGTAACTGGGAATTTTTTGGCACTCTGAGTTACATTTTTATTTGCTCGCCAATTGTCCAGAATTTAAACAATAACAGTTTTTGTGTCAAGCACGCTTTCATAAAATTAAACAGAAACACGTGCTTGCCCCCTCATTAACTTAAAAGCACCTACGATTGGCTATCTGAACTGTTGCTCTGATACCGAGACCGGTAAAATTACATAGATCTACTGTCGGTAAGGTAGGGAGCAATAATGTTATGAATAATCAGATTTTGACATTTAACAGTTTTGAGTTTGTTATTTATTGATTTATTAATGATAGGACTGTTTAAATATGCAAGCGCGAACATACGACAGTTGTACTTACCGGCTATTATCACCGCTTCTCGGTAATGCCGGGTGTACGCTATCATTTTAAAGATTTAAAGGGCCAGAGTCTAAACTTTAATGCTGGTTTAGAAGCGTAAAACAATAAAAAAAAACGGGTCAATATTTTTTTCTTTCGGAAAATATGAATTTTGAAAATTGTGTGATGACCTCATTGTCGGGATGAGAATTCTTGCAAATAATTAAAAAATTGGCAGACTATAGCGATCAGGTTAGTTTCACTCACGATTATAAGTCTTGAGATTGATTCTAAAACGGAGTTGGTAGTTGACTGTTTATAAATAAAATTTGTTTGGTTTCACATGCTCTACCTACCCTTAAAATCAAAAGTTCGAAAACTTTTACTGAATAGATTACGTACTTACTTGAAAATCGTATGGCACCTGGTAGTATATTTATTTTCCTAATCTGTTAATATTTTCTTATATTTCTTTATATAAGTAATATAATAATTCTTAAGAACAAACAACTTACGTTTTTCGCTAATCAGCTCATTCTTCACAACATTGGTAAAGTTCTTTATGCTTTCTGTATCATCCGGAGCATGGAACAATATCAAAAATGGTAATCCTTCCTCTGTTAATTCTTCTGCATTTTCAAACGTTATCTCCCTAACTAGAGGCACACACTTATCCGAAACCCATATGTGCAACTCGTCAAAGTTCTGCAAACTACCCGTATAAGTTTCGTCCAGATCACTGGTGCGATCTTTATCAGGACGGAAAACAATAATTGGCTGGCCCGGAGGATGCATTTGCTGTGAAGCCTCCCCAAAGCCTACATGAAATTGACAATCATCTTTCAAGTTGCTGGCAACACGTCTGTAGTTACTATATTCAGGCTGGTCACGTCGGTCAAAATAACCTGTAATCGAATGTTTACATTGAGTAAGAAGAAAAATTATGTTATTTATTTTGTTTCACTTTATATGAAAATAATAATAATAATAATATAATTAACACTTACATTAAACGACAATCAAATTACAAAAAAATAAGAATATCTATGCCAAAAGGTAAGTTCTTTCAAAATGACTGTTCCTCCACATTACCTTAAAATAAACTAAACAATTTTAGTTTATTTTTGTTATCAAACAAGAATCGTTTTATTACTAGAGCAATTTTAGTAGACCGGTTCTTTCAATCGGCAAGAACGGGAAGGTAGATGATGTACACTGAAGAAAGTTGATGTCTGAGGGATGGTTGTCAGTGAGTGGGCAGAAAAAAGGGACCTGGCCTGCAACTGGAGAAGAGACGGCTGCAGCTGGCCCCCCAAAAAACAAAAATCGTGATACTGTTAGAGAGAAGAACCCTGAAGACGGTCACAATCAGATTAGATGGCCTAGACATCGCGTCTGGCAGATGCCTGAGATATCTTGGCATAAAACTGGGCCATAATTATGGGAATGCATATAAAAGACGTAGTCGGGAGGGCAGATAGAGCGGCAGGGGCCCTAAGCAGATTAATGCCAAATGTCGGTGGACCGAAAGCAGGGAAAAGGAGGATCCTTAGCAGTGTAGTGGATTCCATTGTCCTCTATGGTGCACCTATATGGAGGAATTGGATGGAGATGTACAAATACAGAAGAATGGTAGAGAGTGTACAAAGGAAAGTCGCGGCCCGTATAGGAAGCTCCTACAGAACTGTATCCACAAAAGCGATGCAGGCGATTGCAGGGGTTGTGCCAGTACACTTACTGATAATGGAGCGCACTTACGGAAGAGAGGAGAACAAGAGAGCAGAAAAGATAAAGAAGCGCGAAATCAAGATGAGAAGATGGCAGGATGAGTGGGATCAAGAAACCACCACGGCACAGTGGACAAAGAAGCTGATACCAAAAATTGCACCCCGGGTAACACGCCACCATGGGGAAACTGGATATTACCTGATGCAGTTCCTGTCAGGCCATGGGCGCTTTAGAGCATACCTGCAGAGATTCGGGATCATTGAGCGCAGCCAGTGCACCTACTGCAGAGAGGAAGATACGCCCAAACACACAATCCTGGGGTGTAACAGGTGGAAGCCACTGAGAGACGGTATCACTGACGAGATCAGCAAGAGTAGACATATAGCGTCGTTTCTGGACCAAATCGCTGTATTTCAAAAAATAACATGGCTTTAGATGGGCTAAATTACTACACAAATATTGCAGCACTTTATTGTTCAAGAGAAAAATGACTTGATGTAATATGATAGCAGGTATCATGTTCAAGGTCATGTCAATGGCTTGGAGGTAGAAATAAGCGCTGTATTCCAAACGGTGTAGCTGTGTAGCAGCATGTTCAAAGGGACAGGTCTAGAATCGGCTGCATACTTTTAAGACTAAGCGCTGTATTGCAAACAAAAGTAGAGCGTGTAATTCGATGATTCCTTTGCATTGCATTACCTATGTGAACATGACACTGTAGGTCGTTTGAAAGTCAAAGATACAGAGGTTTCAAATTATGCGTGCCTAGATTTATTCAAACTCGGGGTAATAAGATATGTCGCATCATATTCAAGGTTATTCAACTTCCGCTTCATGCTAGTATAAAATCTGAGTCATCATTTGATGTCTCCAGCGAATTTCATATTATGCATGTCCAGCGTAATTTGTTATAATTGCAGTGCTTTTACAAGTGTCATATTTCACCAACACCGGATGTGAAAAATGATACCATAGGTTATTTGAAAGTTAAAGGATCAAACTGCAGTGCTTTTACAAGTTTCATATTTCACCAACGCCAAGAAGGCAGAGGTTAATCAACTCAAGACAAAAGAGCCAATGGTATCATCGCAAATTTTCTGAGAATATTTTCGGTAGGGAGAAAATGTCTTATAAATATACTAATATTTCGAGGACTCTTATCACAAACATGAGTAGTATTGTAATTGCAGCTCTGGTTCTAGCAACAATCACTCCAGAAAAATATCTTATTGTCCAAAGACCTGAGGGAGTAGTTCAAGCATTTGTCAGCATCAAGTTTTCAGAAAGTTGTGATACATATCAGCAGGATACACCGAAATGGCCTGAGCGATGGAGACTGTTTTACGAAGATATCTTAAACAATTCTGAAGTCCTCGTAAATGAATTAGGAGCAGAAAAGTCTGATAATACATATGTGCATGCGAAAATACGATACTTGTACCAGAATGGAAATTTAGCCGAATCAGAATGGAAATGTCTTATATGGAATCATGCAAGAATTCCAATTTATTTTTATTCTACACTAGTGTTTTTTGCCTCTTTAGTTTTGTTACTATCATACATCATTGTACACTATTCTTTGGTTAAATGCAAAACTTAAATAAAAGACACCAATTTTATTTTTTAGTTTTATTATATTCCTACTACAAAATTAAATGTGATTGTTCTTATCAATCCAGCTGTTATGAGTCTTATCAAAACCCAACCACTTGACCAATACTTTATTCCCTTTTCTTCTCACCACCTTCTCCACCAAAAAAACATCAGGATGTTTAACTTTCTGCAGCTCCATTTCATAAAATCCTCCACGTATATCTTCACCTTTTTCATCTTTTAATAAGTATGTAGTAGGAAAAGTACGTACAACATTTTTTATAGTAAATATTTCGTTGGACCAATTTGGTGTATAGCCTTTCTCGAAAGCTTCCCTATATTTACTTATTCTGACATGATCACCTACACGAAATTTTACGTTCTTTTCAACCATCTTAACGTGAGTATATACTTTTTTCAAAACAGCTTTTTCATTTTTCTTACTAACGTTGGCGGGCTTCAAGTGTATAGTCGAATGCATCGTGTTGTTATACGTTTCGACCACAGTCTTGAGCATATCTAACCACTTGTAAGAACCTTGCAAGCTAAACCGTTTCCACATTATACTTTTTAAAGTTCTATTTACTCTCTCAACAATAGAAGCTTTTTTAGTACTATAAACGCTATAATGGTTAATACAATACTTTTTCATTAATGTGCTAAAAACAGTATTATAAAATTCCTTTCCCATATCTGTTTGTAGGTGTTTTGGAGGTTTCTCAGCTTGTTTCAATATTTTTGTCATAGCATTAGCAACATCTACTGCGGATTTAGTTTTTACAGGCTCACACCAAACGAATTTTGAGAAACAGTTTATTACTACTAGAATATACTTATGTCCTCTATTTTCCTTTGCATAGGGAAGCATTTCTACCAAGTCTGCTTGGAACAAATCATTCAAACCTTTAACTACAACTCTTCGCCTTTTAAAATTAATTCGAGCAGTTTTGTGTAATTCGTTAACAATGTCACGTTTAATTTCAGATGCTTGCAAATAAGTCATGTTTTATGCAAATTCTTAGTCCTCTGGAACATACACCAAGGGACATCTGAGTATGAACTCTACGAAAAAATTCTCCCAATCGTCATCATTTATACCCCGAAAAGTTACACTATCTCCAAAATTTAGTATAACATTTTTAAGATCATCCAACATAAATTCTTTGTCGTTTATTACAGTAATTACATTTGATGGATTTGCATATCGTACATCCACAATAAATGCCGAGCGATAGGGAAATATCCATACTCCATACAGAATTTTTACAATTCGTCTTAAAAGTTACAATTGTATCATAATAAAAATTCTGTAATAATCTTATAATTAAAGTAGGCAGGTCTTCAACATTTCCAGAATAGTTTGCTTTTGGATGACCTATGTATCTACCAAATTTGTCAATACTCATTTTAAGTTATTATTTGAGCCTCGCGCAATTCTTCAATGATTGAATTGATTTCGTTTCTGTGACCACTATGGCCTGCAAGTTGGGAAGCTACTAACAGTCGTAGACGATCTACGAGTTCATTTGGATTATCCCAATATATATAGTCTACAGGCTTTCTTGACACTTCCATAATCATGTTTTGTCCGAATCCCAATTTTGTGGGAGGTTTCTGTGCCTTAGACGATTTTTTAGGTGTAGACGGTTCAACATTTAATTGCGATATAATTTTTTTATATTTCAGTGATGCGTTTCCATCAATTTGACTATCATCTTTATAATGTCGTTTATGAGCATTGGTGTGTTTAACTATTGATAAGTAGGTTCTCAACTCCTTTTCGTTATAATCTAGAGGATGCTTCTTAAACAACAATTCATATAAACCACGAGTTCCTTTGAATGTTGCATCCGCAATAATTACATCCGAATCTTCGAATGTTAAAACAGAATTTCCAATTTTAAATTGGTTAGTTTCTGGTTCAAACCGTGTTCCATATTTAAAGTCGAATTTGTTTTCCTTATCAGTCATCATTTCATTTATGTATTCTCGAGGTAGCACACCAAACTGTTCTACATTTACTTTAGTTTCAAGAACCTTTGCAGAACTATCCGACCTATCAGAGTTTAAACTAGCATCCCGCATATCATCATCATCATCAACATCTTCAGTTAATGTAAATTTCGGTTGATTAGAAAGGTCTAATTTGTCTTCGTCATTAGAATTTAAGTAGTCTTCTTCTTTTTCTTCTTGTTTAACTTCTTTCTTAATATATTTGGAATCGTTGCTGTTATCAAGTTTTGTTGAAATGCTATGAAGTCTTCTTGTAATGGGTAAAAATACTTCCTCCCGGTTAAGTTCTCCAATTTTGAGAGCTTCTAATTTCCTTTTTACATCCTTTCTCTTGCTTATTAACCTTTTCTTTATTTCTATGTCAGTATTTTTCATCATATTCAAAAATTCGTTACACAACTTGCGTACACTTGTTAAACAATTTAGTACAGCTCAGAAACAGCAGATTTTGTTGTTTTATTTCAAAATACTGCTGCCAGTCAAGTGTTCGTTCGATGTATAAATCGATTTGTTCTCCTAAAGATATATATAGTGATCGAAGCCTTTTCTATATCTTCCACTGTTCGGATCGCAATCTTTGTTAATCACCAAAAATCCGTATTTATCTTTCCAACATATTTTACACATACTCTTAAACTCATCATATTTCATATCTGTAGTAACATGATCATCGTACACATGTTTTAAATTCATATCATCTTGCTTGAAAAGAACTAGAACGTTTGCATTATCTCGAACCAAATGTTTGGGAATACGAGTGTACGTTTGACACAAATAGAATGAATCCACATCCTTATGCCTACCCATACTGAAATACTCTCGAATAACAGATTGTTTATCGCAGGCTACGTCATCAAATATAAATAAGGAATTTCTTTTGGCTTCCGATGGACGTAAAATTTTTTCGCAATCGTTAAATGTGTAATAATTAATTCCTTTAATAGGTTTCAATAATTCTTCTAAATATAGATACTTTGGTTGAAATAGCGATTTGGAATACACGTAAACATTCTGAAATCGTAGCCCATTAGGATGCTCTATCAGACTAATCATAACATTTGTTTTTCCGCAGTTTGAAGGCCCCACAACTATGCAACGAATTGATGCAGGTAATAACTGACCATGACGTTTGAAACTTGCACATTTTTCATCATCATGATTATTAATTGGTAAAGTAAGAGTCTGCTTTATAACACGCATGACTTTTCTTAAACTTCTGTACAATGTAGATTGGGGTATATATATATATATATAAGTAGATAACTTCAAACTATAGTGCAGTACCAATATATGAATCGAACTGATGCTGTCTAAATGATAAAACACTGCAGAAAGTTAAAAAGCGATTCAAAGAAAATCGAAAGAAAAGGTGGTGGCGGTTTACTAAATTCGGTGATAAATAAATTACCAGTCGAACTTCATATACCCGGATACAAGTTTTGCGGACCTGGAACAAAACTAAGAGAAAGACTACGTCGAGGAGATATTGGTTGTAATGGCCTGGATGAAGCTTGTAAGGCACACGATCTAGCTTATTCAAAAACCGACAATTTATCAAATCGACATCAAGCAGATAAAATTTTAGCAGATAAAGCTGCAAAAAGGTTCTATTCCAACGAGTCGTCTTTGGGAGAGAAAGCTGCTGCATTGGGAGTGGCTGCAGCTATGAAAACGAAATTGAAATTGGGTCTGGGTTGTAGTTCTAAGCGCACGAAAAAATCTAAACTCAAAATAAAGAAAACTGGTGGAGCTCTGAAATTTACAGACGTAACTAAAAAAGCAACTGCTGCATTAAGAAACGGCAAATACGCCGGAATAAGTGATGCAATAAAAATTGCTGTAAAAGCAGTGAAGACTGCAAAGCAAAGGAAAAGGATTAAGCCAAAGCGGATTATACCATTACCGAGAACTGGCGGCTTCTTGCCGTTAATACCGATATTTGCGGGATTAAGTGCTCTCGGAGCACTTAGCGGCGGTGCGGATGGAATCGCAAAAGCTATTAATGATGCAAAATCTGCAAAAGACAAATTGGATGAAAGTCTTCGTCATAACAAAATGATGGAATCAATAGCTATGGGAAAAGGATTGTATTTGAAACCATATAAAAAAGGACTGGGTCTTTTTTTAAACTCTCCATCTCGGCCAAAAAACTACCAATAAAATTACCTAAACGTGCTCTAACAAATTTAGACTTAGAGAAATACATTAAAAAGCTGAATATTAAATATTTCCGTGGTGTATTTATGCGAAATAATTTGCCTCGTAAAGTTCGCATGAAAGAATGTGGCATTATTAATCTGGATGATGAGAAAGGAACTGGTACGCACTGGACTGCATACAAGAAGCATGGGAGTACTGCAACATATTTCGATAGTTATGGTAATCTGAGACCGCCAACAGAACTTATACAATATTTAAATGGTCGTGGTGACTGCAAAATTCATTACAATCACGCAACTTTTCAGTCATTCGATACAGTAAATTGTGGACATTTGTGTTTGAAATTTTTGTATAATTAGATTAATGCGAGGAAACTTTCTCATTACGTAATTAACAAGTGTTAAGAAACATGTCTTTTACATTTGCTTTGACTGGAAATAGTTCTATTTTAACAGAAAACTTGCATCCGCCAATTAATTTAAACGAAGAAAATGCAGAGTACGCTTTGGGGTTGATAAACTTTGAAGCGTACAATTCGTTCCCGAATATAGAAACGGGATGCAACAAGTTTTATTATGGTCAACATGGTGATTATATTGAAATACCGGAGGGATCTTACGAAGTTAACGATATTAATGAGTTTCTACAAACATCTTTTAAAAAAGTTATAGAAGCTGGTACTTCTAATTTGGGAGAGCTAAACGATGTGCTGGATCCGACTAAAAACTTTTACACTATTTACAGTAATAAGAAAAGAAAGCCTCCTGTAATTTTGAACATACGTGCAAATAATAATACTCTGAGAAGTGAAATTAAATGCAACTACGAAATTGATTTCACAAAGAAAGATTCGATTGCATGGCTGTTGGGGTTCGAATCGCGTAAACTTCAACCAGATAAACGACATGTATCGGATTCTCCAGTAAACATAGTAAAAGTTAGCGCAATATGTGTAGAATGTAATTTGGTGGGAGGATCATATGTCAACAGTCGACAAGTACATGTCATACACGAATTCTTTCCATCAGTGCCAGCAGGATTCAAAATAACCGAAACCCCTAAAAGTGTGATTTATTTACCAATCAACACAAACCAGATAAGCGAAATTACAGTTAAAATACTGGATCAAAACGGCCACTTGATCAATTTCAGAGGTGAAGTGATAACGGTAAGACTTCATTTGAAAAGGATTCAGAATGGGAATCCGTTATGATAATTGGAAGAGACGTCGAACTGGAGGTCATATAAATACACTCGGCAGAAAACATACAGGCAGTTTTTCCAATACTTTGGTTCAACTAACACCAGCAAGTCGAGCTTTTCTCACATCGCTAGGATTAAAAATAAATCGAGTGAAAAATAGGAAAATTAAAAAAGCTGTGGATTAGAGTGAAAGTGGCTTGCAAATCAAATTTTTGCAAATTTATTATTCGCTGCACTATTAGAAAGACCAGTAATGAATAGCGAAATTTTAAACGTAAGCGATAGAGCTGTATTCGACAACGCTATAGTTAATGCGGAGAAGCATACACATCAACCGTATGCAGCTACATCACTTCAAAATAATGATGAAATTCGAATCCCCATCCAACAACAGGATGCGTATACGTTACCTTGGGGTAGTTCTTTGTACATTGAGGGCAAACTATTGACGGTTGAAGGAACAGTTTCGAAAACTGCACGTTTTATAAATAATGGCATATTATTTTTATTCGATGAAATTAGATATGAAATGGGCGGATCTGTGGTAGATCGCGTAAGGAATCCTGGTTTAACATCAACAATGAAGGGATACGTTTCATACAACGCAAATGAGAGCGTGCGATTGCAAAACGCCGGATGGTTCCCGATGCAAAATTCTACAACTGTCGACAGCAACGGGAATTTTAATGTCAGCATTCCGCTTAGGATGTTCCTAGGATTTTGCGAGGACTTTAAGAAAATTGTTTTAAATGTGCGGCAAGAACTGATATTAATACGAAGTAATTCGGATATCAATGCTGTGGTTAACGAAAACCAGGATGAAACAACGAAAGTAACCTTACTGAAAGTGTTATGGAAAGTACCCCACATAGCAGTAGCAGACGCTCAGAGATTGAAGCTCATAACCTATATGTCAAAAAATGTAGAATTAGAAGTAGCATTTAGAGGATGGGAACTGCACGAGTATCCATTACTGCAGGAAACTCAACGCCACACCTGGGCAGTGAAAACTACAAATCAGCTGGAAAAGCCACGTTATATTTTAGTGGGGCTTCAAAGAGACAGAAAAAATAAGATATTCAGAGACTGCAGCAAGTTCGATCATTGCAAGTTAACTAACATCAAGCTGTATTTGAATTCAGAAAGCTATCCCTATGACAATCTTAATTTGAATTTCGATGCCAACTTATTTGCTACGTTGTACGAAATGTATGTGCAGTTTCAAGAGTCATATTACGAGAGGGAGTGCGAACCTCTTTTCACACCTATAAATTTCCGCAACTCGGCACCTCTAGCAGTCATCGACTGTTCTCGTCAGAACGAGATCTTGAAATCTGGTGCAGTCGATATTCGTTTAGAATTCGAAACGAGTGCAAATATTCCTGCAAACACAGCTTGTTATTGTCTTATATTGCACGATCGTTTAATCAAATACAATCCGTTAACGAACGCAGTAAGAGCACTATAAATTATGTACATCGTAGACGTTCAAGGATTTCAGTACAGGAAATCGGAATTCTTGTGCAGAGAAATTGCAGTGTATGATGTGGTCAAGGGTTCGCTCTGGCATTACATGGTTTCCATGCCCATAGAATATTACTGTCTTTCAGAACAGGTTCGAAATCAGATGGAATGGTTGACTCGCAATATCCACGGGTTGTCCTGGACGTCCCGCGATGAAAATTTACCTATTATTAATCACAAAGAAGTGTCCAGATTTTTTAACAGCAAAATTGAAACAAATCGAATAATTTTAGTGAAAGGTTTAGAAAAAAAGATTTGGCTTCAAAAAATGTTGATTAATTCCAATAATGTAATTGACATGCAATCGATGAACTGTCCTAATTTAAGCACGTTAAAATGTAAATATAAATTAACCAATTCATTCCACTGCATGGAACATTTTATAAATAAGCTTCAATGTTCAAGAGAGAATGTATTCTTATTGCACAAATGGTATTTAAATGAATACAAATGTTAATAAATAAAAACAAAAAAATATTTCAAGTTGTTTTATTTGCACACATAGTTTCTAATATAAACAGTTTAATAATGTCAAAGTAATCTTATAATCCTCCAATGTGGTAGAGGGCCATACAGCAGAATCTGGTCCACAGTGCCAACCCAGAGGACTCCCACCTTTCTCACCCTTTCGAATATTTTGCTTCAACCATTTGACAATATTGCAGTGTCGTTTGTTTGTGGCAGGCGTGAAATTAAATGCAAAAGATTTAGTTTTGAGCACAGCAATAAAATTTTCAAGCAACTTAGCATTTGCCTTGTAAGCTAATTCACAAACAACTTCATCAACACATTGAAGAGAACTTGTGTGATTTTTAACGAAATTTTCTAACTCGTATGAAGTGTTATTACATTGAAAGTTTTCTTTATATTTTTCACCGGACAATATTTCAAATAGGTAAATTTTGTGAAAATTATTGAAGTTAAAATTATGTTTATGCAAAATGTAATTTAACCTTGCAAAATTAAGACTGCAACATCCATCACGCATACAAGCTTCCATTACCTCGCAGACGTGCTTGTCCATACTCCTTCTTTTATCAAGCAGCAAACAAATGATATTTTTGTCCGTCACGAACGCGTTTGTTGCAGCCAAGTAAATGGCTTTGTCTGGCACAACAATGTTAATTTTATTTAATATTTTATTCACCATTAAATGTTTATGAAACTCTGGACGCCCAGTAATGGAAAGCGTTAAAAATTGTTCGTGAATGCGAATTATTGCTTGATACAAGCGCGCTTTCATCTGAGCGTGAAGTGGAACCGACATCTTAAACTCGAACTGTTTTCGAGAAGTATAATTCACTATTTATATACAAAATGCAGAGAGCATAATGGAAGTTTTATTGCATTATCGGGATGCCGGAGCGGAGAATCCCCACGGTTTCGTATCAGTTGTGAAATAACTTAAAATTCGTTTATCATCGTAAGGACTCAGAGCAACTTTATTTTGTTTAACTGAAAATAATTCGTGTTTTTTTGATCGTATGAGGTGCTGGGTTTTGGAAATCACTTTAAAATTGAAAAGTGAATCTTTATAATCATCAATAGAAATTTTTCTCATTGCAGATTTTGTGGAACCTTTCGATTTTTTATTCACGGAAATACCATCCATTTCTCGCATGGTGTACGCATACATTTTTGCACGCAAACCTACAAATTCCAACATTATGTTGCCGTTGTTCTCATCCTTCATTAATCCAGGAATCTTTTTGTTTTTTAACTGGATGCCGAAAGGATTGTCAATTTTATAGTCGGAGGTGTCGAACATATTACCGTCGCGTTTCATAATTTCGTAAATATCTAAATCAATGAATTCGTATATGAGACTGTCCGTGTCGGTATACAGAAGCTTCGTTCTGTCGCTCAATTCCTTTAATATGTACCCGTAATGGAAACAGTAAACAAACGTTTTAGATATGTCTAAAATACTGCAGCCTACATAAATGGGTTTATTCATGCATATTTCTAACTTATTCATTTCAATAATGACCAAGTCCTCATCAAAAATTGTGCGACTGTGAAAATTTGGTCTAGAAATATAGTCCCTGGCACCGAAGCGTCCTTCCCATCTTGTAACTAAATGTACAGTTTTGTGTTTTCTAACATTCTCCATACATTTGCCGAAAACGGCATTAATCATGAGTTTATAAAAATTTTTATCGAAATCATTTTTAGATTTTTGTCTCATTTCGGTGTTCAAGTCAATATACTTTTTTAACCAAGGACTCTGTTTAAACCTAAGAGCTCTATTGATGCAAGTTAACTTTAACCCATATTTAATATATTGCTTCAGGTTCCTGTAGTGAATAATATAATTATTTTTTGAATACAGCGTTAAGAGTAGTTTCTTTTGTTTAGACTCCGATTCGCTTACAGGCGGGACCATATGTTCGGGTGCTAGAGGCAAATCGCTATGGAGATCGTGCAAGTGGGAAGGATATTCAAAATCGCAATCTAAAATGTAGCCAACATCAGACTCATCCGGAGTGTCTAAGATATTTAGACCTGTTTGATGGATTTCCTCTTTCTCGAGAAACTCGAATTCTCCGTAAGGGAGATACTGAGACATGGCGGCTCCATATAGATTATTAACATCGAAATACATCAAAAAGGTGGATGGCTCGTGAGGATTGAAACTCTCCATGTACCTATTGTTAGCCGAGGCATATCTGTTAGAGCACTGAGCCACCCCGCCTCGAATTCCTCTTTCAATAAACATTATTTGGTCAACATCGGTGAGAAGTTCCAAACGTATGTCGGTGGTCTTTAACATGGCATCGAATGCTAAGCCTGGGGCGGTATAATAATGAAGAGGATCTAACGCATATGTTTGCAAACACGTTCGACGAAAATTTTCGAAAATATCTGATAGAAGAAGAACATCAGTCTTTAAATACAAGTCTGAATATTGCCCCAAAGTTTGAATGTCAAATGTTTGCCAAATATTACAAGCATGCAGGTAGTCGCTTTCAGAAACTGCTTCATCATGCAAGATGCTGTAAAATGATTGCTTTTCAGGAAGTTTTTCATCTTCAAGTTTTTCCCAACAGTCCAAATAGTCGTAAGGAAAAATTCCTTTCCGCGTCAACATTTTAAATTCTTCGTCAGTTTTACAAAGAGAACGAGTAATTACTTTCTTATCATCATCTAAATATGACGCAAGTTTTTCGATGCTGCTAGCCATAAACCTATATGAATCTATAAATCTGAAGTTCACATTCGTTCCATCGACGTATTTGGTGAAGGATATGTATTTTTCTTTATTTATTGGCAGAAGTTTAATATGTCCGGGGATAAGCAAAGCCAACTCTCTGATTATAAAATGAGCATCGTATCCACTGAGGTTGTGAAAAACAACAGGCACCGCGTGAGAATTTCTGTAATTTATGTTGCATCCTTGATGAGCCAAACCTCTAAATCTGCCAGTAAAATGGCAATGATCTCGTACTTTAATTTGGCCTGCTTCAAAAGGTTTCTTACATATATGACATCGGGTGGCAGAATGCTGTCGATTGTCGAAATTGAACATTGGACTAATCGTTTTAAACGCATCATTCGTAAACTTGGCTATTTTGTGTAATTCTGTAACGAACCACTTTATACAATCTTCGCCTCTATACGTTTGAAAATAAGACAAAGAATCATCGTAAGAACACTTGAAGTAATAAGCTACACTAAAAGCTGTGTGTTTCTGATAATTCCAAGTATTCTGAAAAGAATTCGAGCCGTCACACTTTTCCAGCAAACTCTCCAAGTCGGCATATATACAGAAAGGAACGGCTTCTTGAAAGTGAACGTTTTTAAAGAACAGATAGTTGTCTGGCTTCTCCGGTAATTTAATAGAACATGAATTTGAATGTTTGCAGTACTTCATATGTTTTTGCAAGCGTTCGTCTGTTTGAAAGTGATTTAAGCATATGTAACACACATAATTTTTGTGCTCGTGCTTGGAAATCTGACTCGAAACGAGTCTAGAGAAATTCTTTATCCAAGCATAATGAAATAATCGTTCTTTATTGCTGCGATTTACGTGTTGAAATTTAAAAGAGTTATCAACTTGCAACACCAAAAGATTGATGGTTTCTCTGTGAGAAGAGAAATTTTCGCTTAAGCGAAAGGGTAGCACCTTGTCTTTGTCATTCAAGCAAAATAAATTAATTGAGAGATTGTTCAGCTTTTCAAATTTGGAGACATCATCAAGCGAAATGGGAAATTCAATTCCAGAGTAATTTAAAACAGACCAACATGGAGGATAAGAAGATGTTCTATCGGAGTGACTTTGTGCGGGAAATAATGCTGACGTCACGGCCCAAAGGAAGCAATATTCATCGTCGTTTTTTATGTTAACGACCGCATGTTTTTTTTTAATGAATTCAGGAAGCCGCACAAATGTTGAATATCCACCCTTTATCGGACAATAAGTGCTAATGTTAATCCTAATATTTCTAGAAGCGCCCAACCAGAATCTTTTTCGCTAAATTCTTCTAATTTAGTCATAAGCACGTCCACAATATTGGTTTTGTACCACTGTTTCAAATCTGTTCCCCTGTCAATTTTGGAATTTCTTGTTGAAAAGGACTTCAAATCAACGTCTCCGTTTTGAGGTTTGACAAAATTTCCCGTAAGAATAACATTTACTTTAAGCATGGAATCTTTCACCAAAATTCTAATCTTGTACGCAAAACTTCGAAATGCTTTATTTAAAAATACGAGTGGATCCTTTACTTTTAAATTTGCTATGATGCCAGTCTGCAATCTTCCAGAAAAACAAGATTCAACATTTCGCCATTTGAGATTCGAGTGACTTTGACGTTTTAATAAGCCACCGCCCTCTTTGACAAATGAAATTTTCAGTTGTTTTAATTTTTCCAAATGAAAAATGAGAAATGCTAAATTACTCTCCAATCTAAACGGGTTTTCATCAGCTTTCTTGAGGTAAATTTCATTTTTGATAGCCGTTCTTACCAATTTGATGTCACCTTTGATGTGGCGAATAAAGCGGTCAACAGCGTCAGATGTCTTCAGCAGCTTAAACGATCGATCGTAAACTTTGATCATTTTACTGCTCAAATTTGAAACCGTTTCCGTCGACATGACTCTCAATATAGCGCACAGAAATTTCAAAACACTTCGATCGAGACTAATCTGAACCGTCGCGTTGGTTTAATTTATAGCAACGAAAATAGTGCTGAATCGAGGATAGTTTGACGCAATAATATCAAATTACAGTCCTGATTATTACGAGTATTATGTTACAAACAACACGTGCACACGTGCACGTTTCTCGGATTTTTCGAGAGTGTAGGGTTACATAATATAAAATTACATATTCATCATCACGCTTGAAATTTGATGCAACTGTACTGAATGACGAGCTCGAAATTTCATGCTGCTGTATTGAATTACACGTTGAAAATTGATATTACCATTAATATTGAATTGTATACTCGTATTACAACAGCCCCCACCATTTTTAGAGTATGTAAGTTGAAATAAATGCGAGTACGGTATATTTCTAAGTAAATCAATAACCAATAATCGATAATCAATAATCGATAATAAATAATCTATAATCAATAATCGACAATCAATCAATAACCAATAATCGATAATCAATCAATAACCAATAATCGATAATCAATCAATAACCAATAATCGATAATCAATCAAAAACCAATAATCAATAATCGATAATCAATCAATAACCAATAATCGATAATCAATAATCAATAATCGATAATCAATAATCGATAATCAATCAATAACCAATAATCGATAATCGATAATCAATAATCAATCGATAACCAATAATCGATAATCGATAATCAATAATCAATCGATAACCAATAATCGATAATCAATAATCGATAATCAATCAATAACCAATAATCGATAATCAATCAATAACCAATAATCGATAATCAATAATCGATAATCAATCAATAACCAATAATCGATAATCAATAATCGATAATCAATCAATAACCAATAATCAATAATCGATAATCAATAATCGATAATCGATAATCGATAATCAATAATCGATAATCAATCAATAACCAATAATCGATAATCAATAATCGATAATCAATCAATAACCAATAATCGATAATCAATCAATAACCAATAATCAATAATCGATAATCAATCAATAACCAATAATCGATAATCAATCAATAACCAATAATCGATAATCAATCAATAACCAATAATCGATAATCAATAATCGATAATCAATCAATAACCAATAATCGATAATCGATAATCAATAATCAATCGATAACCAATAATCGATAATCAATAATCGATAATCAATAATCGATAATCGATAATCAATAATCGATAATCGATAATCAATAATCGATAATCAATAATCAATCGATAATCAATAATCGATAATCAATCAATAACCAATAATCGATAATCAATCAATAACCAATAATCGATAATCAATCAATAACCAATAATCGATAATCAATAATCGATAATCAATAATCGATAATCAATCAATAACCAATAATCGATAATCAATAATCGATAATCAATCAATAACCAATAATCAATAATCGATAATCAATAATCGATAATCAATAATCGATAATCAATAATCGATAATCAATAATCGATAATCAATCAATAACCAATAATCGATAATCAATAATCGATAATCAATCAATAACCGATAATCAATAATCATTAATCGATAATCAATAATCGATAATCAATAATCGATAATCAATCAATAACCAATAATCGATAATCAATAATCGATAATCAATCAATAACCAATAATCGATAATCAATAATCGATAATCAATCAATAACCAATAATCAATAATCGATAATCAATAACCGATAATCAATAATCGATCATCAATAATCAATAATCAATAATCAATAAATAACCAATAATCGATAATCAATCAATAATCAATAATCGATAATCAATAACCAATAATCGATAATCAATCAATAACCAATAATCGATAATCAATCAATAATCAATAATCGATAATCAATCAATAACCAATAATCGATAATCGATAATCAATCGATAACCAATAATCGATAATCAATAATCGATAATCAATAATAGATAATCAATAACCAATAATCGATAATCAATCAATAACCAATAATCGATAATCAATCAATAACCAATAATCGATAATCAATAATCGATAATCAATCAATAACCAATAATCGATAATCGATAATCAATAATCAATCGATAATCAATAATCGATAATCAATAATCAATAATCGATAATCAATAATCGATAATCAATCAATAAGCAATAATCGATAATCAAAAATCAATAATCGAAATCAATAATCGATAACCAATAATCGATAATCAATAATATATTATCGATAATCAACCAATAACCAATAATCGATAGTCAATCAATAACCAATAATTGATAACCAATAATCGATTATCAATAATCGATAATCAATACAGAACCACGCTAATATAGTCTTAAGACCCGTTGAAATCGAATTACTTTCTCTTCGTTTTTCTATACTTTCAGGGAATGCAGTAAAAAATACATTAGCATGTTCATCTGTTTATTTATTGAGTGGATTTACAATTGTAAGGATGCTTTCAAATTATATAACATAATTCTTTCCTTAAGCATAGGTTCCAAAATCAATGAAGTTCTACGAATTCTTTCCAAAAACCGTTCACGACCTCTTGCGTACATCTCCCATGGTCCTTTTCTGCTTGGATCTCTTGCATCCACATAGTGTATTTGGATATTGTAATTGAAACGAACAGTTTTTTCATTCTTCCTGCACTCTGTTGGTTGGTTGGTTATTTTGCAAGTAAGACTGCTTGTCAAATTTTTTGGAAAGATGAACATTATGCGTTATTCCCCACAAGTCTTCTAAACGATTGGAAGATAGATGCGTGTCTTATTTCTAAAATTCTTTAGGTTTCTTTGAGTTTTCATTGTTATGGTTTGGATCTAAATTAATACGGCTGAATTTTTTTCTCACTTCGTATACAGCTAATTCTTGAGCAAGCTTTCTAAGCGATTTGAGAAAAGATTCAAGTCTTACTTCTAATTCTTCTTGTTTGTTCGTTATAATTAATTATTCTTGACTTCTTCTTCTTCAAACTCTATATTCACTGTGCTACCCACGATACCTTTTTGAATCAAGTAAATCTTTTTTACCTTCTTTTCTATTTCCTCGTTGAAATTTCTTAGATGATCATCGGCAAACAGGCTGTGGAATCTCAGCGGTAGAATTGTTTGAGTCTGCCCCAAGTCTGCCACTACGCGCTCGCCATATTTGGTGCTTAGTGTACTGAAACTTTCCACTTCATATTTTTTATTTTCTTCGAGATATTGAGCATTTATGTAGGGTTTAATGTAAGATTGTTCGTTAAGCTGTTGGAGTATGGACATTTTTGCGTTGTTCACTCTCGATTATATAAATGATATGGAAAACTAAACAGTTCGTATATAAGTAATTCGAATCTCCCCCTCTTACCGGGACATGATCCTTTGACTTTCAAATAACCTATGGTATCATTTTTCACATCCAACGTTGGTGAAATATGACACTTGTAAAAGCACTGCAGTTTGATTCTTTGACTTTCAAATAACCTATGGTATCATTTTTTCACATCCGGCGTTGGTGAAATATGACACTTGTAAAAGCGCTGCAATTATAACAAATTACGCTGGACATGCATAATTTGAAATTCGCTGGAGACATCAAATGATGACTCAGATTTTATACTAGCATGAAGCGGAAGTTGAATAACCTTGAATATGGTGCGACATATCTTATTACACAGAGTTTGAATAAATGTAGGCACGCATAATTTGAAACCTCTGTATCTTTGACTTTCAAACGACCTACAGTGTCATGTTCATATAGGTATAGGTAATACAATGCAAAGGAATCATTGAATTACACGCTCTACTTTTGTTTGCAATACAGCGCTTTCTCTTAAAAGTATGCAGCCGATTCTAGACCTGTCTCTCTGAACATGCTGCTACACAGCTACACCGTTTGGAATACAGCGCTTATTTCTACCTCCAAGCCATTGACATGACCTTGAACATATCATATTACATCAAGTCATTTTTTCTTGAACAATAAAGTGCTGCAATATTTGTGTAGTAATTTAGCCCATCTAAAGCCATATTAAAAAGCAAAGAAGAGGAAAAAAGGAAAAATTAGCCTGTAATAGAAATGGGCAGGGCGAGGTGAAGTTATGCCATAAGGTGATTCCGTTTCGTACCTGCGATTCCTGAGGAGGGGTTTTAGTCAGCAGGAGTCTGACACTCCCCACACAACCAGGTGTTTGGGAGCCCATGAAGGGTTTCCTCTCCTCCCAAAAAAAAAAATTTGTTTAAAATTGACTGCATTCACAGCTTCATTTCACACGGGAGCATCTGGACTGGACCTTAAACCAATGGGGGGTGTCTTGTTCTTCAACGAGACCACTATGGCAATGATGAACAAGAATGAATGTACAGTGACCAGAAGAATGGAGAACGATTTGCATGGTGCTGCATTAAGGAACGAATCAGTAACATCTCTGAAAGCACAAACTGAATCCGTCTTCATCTTTGGGGCTGGTCGTGGTGATAAGAAGTTCCACCGCTGTAAGGTATGTAGAAGAGATCTTAGGACCATTATTATTGTAAAGCTGTCCGATCAGTGTTACAGGAATGCTAAGTCACACACAAGTGCATTTTGAATGACATCTTGACATTTCTTTATAGGTATTCAAAGAATCGATGCATCTGGACTATTTACTTTTTCTTTGTACATTTCTCATTTCACGCACCCACATACGCAAAAAACTAGTGGGTTAACGGTTAAGGTTTGGAGAACGGCAGTTTCACTGACCAGGGAAAATTTGCTGCATATATTTTTTCATCAACTGACAAGTAGTACAGGTAATGCAGGGAAACTCGGTCATATTGATAATACATAGTAGGTAATTCTTGTATTTAACAGAATACCCACCAATAAGAGAATGAAAGATTCAAGAAATTTAGATTTTATCAGCTTCATCCCCATAAGTGTAAATAATATGCATGTTCACACGAATAATTCACTAGAAAAGTCGCTCGTCGCAACTCTCACTTTTCATTCCAAATAAACCCCTTCTCTGCAGCTCTAGCCTATCATGTGGTAAGTAGAAAGATCACGGAATGGAGAGGAACCAGCCATGAATTAGTTGGTGGATAGTGGGGGTTTACTTGGAATGAAAAGTATGTCACTACTGTAAGTACGATAAATTTTTATCGTTGGTTTGGGGATGATACATACTAGGGTACGTTAAGTTGCCCCCCCCCCCCAGTTGTTTTTTTTTAACTTTCCTCATAATTAACTTGCGCGCACCTAACACACCCTAGCACACCCAGAACTAAAGGTAGCACACCAACCGCTTAGAAACTACGGCAAATTCTTTATGGGAGGGGCCAACTTAACGCTAGCCCCCCCCCCCAAACGATTTCTAAAATTTTGTTGATAATATTAGGTACTAGGGACCTAGAACAACAAAAATGATTTCTAGCACATTCCGGGAAATGCCAGAAAGTCTGTTCTCGAAAATAATTCACCTCCCTCCCAACCCCCAGTTGATTTTCTATTCTTGAAAAATGTGCTAGATAGTACGGATGTAGCACAACCTAGCACACTCAAAATTATCTCTCGCACATTCTAGAAAATGTCGGAAAGTCTGTTCTCGGGACATAATTCTAGCACCCCGCTATTTGAGTTTTCAAGTTTCGATAAAATTGCTAGATAGAAATAAACCCAGCACAACCTAGCACACTCTAAATTATGCCTAGCACATTCCGGGAAATACCGGAAAATTCGTAACCATCCCCCATTTGTTTTTTCAAATCTTGAAAAATGTGCTAATTTGCGCATCTTGTTTCATAAAATGAACTGTTACGATATGCAACCTTGCATTTTTGATTGCTGGTTTTAATAAATGGTTTTGATCAGGAAAAAAATCGGTTAAAACCGAATAGGTCTTTTATTGAGTGGGAGAAACTTCTAACTTGTATAGGGTAAAACTTCGGCGCCCCCGATTTTTACATAACAGTTCAAGAAATTAGACTTTTCTTTTTAAAAGTGAGAACCGTGTGTAATTTTTTTATTGTATATGTGGTACCACACAACACCGCTTAACCCGATTAATCTATTTAAAAGAAGCAACAGTTGCAAATTTCGTTTATAAAGATTTTGCCCTTTGTTGAATTGTCGATTTACCACAACAAAGTCAAACTGATGATCGCAAAGAAATAAAAACACATTGGTCCCGAAAAGGCCAGATTGTTATTTACAAATGTTTAAAATGGAATGCCAAATGTTTGTGACGAGTGCGGGTTTTTTGAAATATCATATGTTCGCGCTACAGTTAAAGCCCGTCCACATTTACATCAGGATGCACAGCATATGAAACTGAAAAGGTCTGTTGTCTAAGCGCATACGCCATGTAATGTTGAGGATTATTTATAAGTTATAGGTAGTGTCTACTTCCTCGCTAGCGTGGACACAAAACTTAAAAATTATATACACGCGAACGTTATCATAGTTATACGTTATACTTACGTTTAAGTATTTCGTTAGTCAAAACTGCAACCAGCAGCGTCGGTAGATAGGTGGGTGTCACATACAACTGGTAGTTTCGTATTCTCCGGCCGGGTGGGATCGGCTCGCGTAGAGGTTGGTTTTTTCTCTCACGTTTTTACATTATCTTTTTGCAAAAAGTTCGTGTGTCTAGACAGCTAAGGAGTTTGTTTAAAATGCTTGTGTCAACTCTGGGGTCTGTTTTAAAAAGTTTCCGTCAGCAAAGTGGTCTGTTTCATATTCAAGTGGAAGGGAAAATATTAAATTGCGTTCACGTTAGCGTGGAAGTAGACCCGCCCTAAGTTACAACATTTGGAGGCATGGAATAGACCTTTTCATTTCGTTAGTGTGCATGTGCAGAAGTGTGCTGACAATCAGCCGTTCTTAGATTTTCGGACGAATGTCACCGTCACGTGTCAGGCCTTGAACTTCGTGTAAAATATTCATAAGTAAATAGTAGAATACCAACTAAGGAGGGTGTTTGAAAGACGGAAAATTACAAATGTTAGTTCCCAGTGATATCTCTCATAAAATTGTGAGGCTGAATCCCGAAGGCGTGCCTGGTTCTTGCTTGAAATACGAGAATGTTAACCAACATACTTCATTCTTGCAGGTTTTTAATATGTAGCTGTGAAAACGGAGAAAAAGGATCTAATAGACAGGTGCATATTTTTCTACCTATGTACCTATGAATGTAAGAACAAATAATTCTTATTTTAAAGACCTAACAAATAATAACGTAAAACCTGGAAACGTTCAATACACTTTTCCATTTCGAATCTTGCCTCTTACACATTTTCATCCACGCAATTTACATACGTGGAATAAGTCCTCACATGGTCACAGACCCAGTTATTAACTTCGATTTTCCCCAGTGTTAGGCAGGGTTTGAGAAATGGATAAAATCGTAATCCCAAGCGATAACTTGGCCTACCCGCTCTGCTATCATCGTTACAGTCACCAAAAGAAGCATTATTTGGAAGCTCCATAATGTTTTAGTTTCGAACTATCACTAATTTTGCACGTTTGCAATAAAATTTTACTGTATAGACCAAAGAATTTAAAATAAACACTTTCAAACAATACAGGACTTTGACATTTGTCTGAATTTTTTTTTTACTAATATATCCTCGTCATTGGAAGAAAAGTGTACAGATTGTCCGGGGACTGTGAGCCGAACTTCGTGTCCTCGAAATCTTGCATTCACACATTTTGTTTTTCTTTTATTCCATTGTAAATGTCATCGTGCAATAAACACGTTTATTGTAATTATTTTCTCGATAACACATTTTTTGGTATTTCCCGTGGTGTGCTAGGTCTAATTGAGGGTGTGCTAGATTGTGCTACGTCCGTAGAATCTAACAAAACCATCAAAAGTCTAAGAATCAGCTGGGGGGGCAGAAATTTTCCCGAGAACAAATTTTCTGGCGTTCCCCGGGGTGTGCCAGTTCTAATTTTCGGTGTGCTAGGTTGTGCTTGATCCGCAGTACTGCATTTGCAAATAAAAATGGTAAAAATCAGTTTGGGGGGGGGGGAGGGGCAGCGGATTTCTTGCTATTGATGTGCTAGGTTTAATGAAGGGGGTGTGCTAGGGTATGCAAGGCGTGTGCAAATTGACTGAGAGAAAATTTTGAAAACAAAATTACTTCAACTTAACCGACCTTACATACTATCATCATTAACTCCTGAAATACTTCTTTTTTTCTTCTAATTAAATCACACTGAATACCATTTAATTGAAAACCAAGAACTGCTTATTTAAAAAGGTGTACATTTCTTTTTACATAGGTACAATACGATAAGCCACAATTGTAATCAATTATTCAACATTGCATATTGTTTTCAAATAACTACCTAGTTTTATTTAAGCAATAAGCATATTAAAACTCGTTCCATTCTTTTGTTATTACTACTCTATTAAAGATTGTTCGGTAGAGCAATTTGATTACGAGAAAATAACATATAATACTGTTTTGATATATTTATTGCAGGCACATCTTATCTGCCTTAAGAAAGATGTATCGTGATGCCCAGGCAATAAAAATATTTTTCATTATCATTTCACAAAAGCACTTATAAAGAAGCTTCAGATTATCACTTACCGATAATTATTCTTTTATTAGATTCTATTTCAGTCAGTTCTCTTATACTCGAGAATTCCTTTATAGGATCCTCCATTTGCTGTTTAATAAAATCAACAATTGCTTCTTCAGTTCTTTTGCCTCGGTACTCTTTCCTAGCTGGTTGTCCGTTTCGAATAATTTTTAACGTTGGGTATTTCGTGATTTGGTATCTGGATGCTACACTACTAGATTTATCAGAATCCACTTTTCCCATTACAACTTTTCCTGGCTCAGGAAACTCTTCAGCTACTTTTACTGCAGCCGATTCGAAAATTGGTTTTAAAATACCACTAAATTTACACCATTCTGCATAAAAATTTATAAACACTAATTCATTAGAAGCTGTAAAAGAGAAATATGTTAAACAAGTGTAAAACAATCTTTTACTGTTACTCTGGTTATACTTTAAATAACTGGTCGCATTAAGCATTTTAGAGAAAGATTTGTAAATATTACCTAATATAGAATCTATATTTTCTTGATTTAATTCCACTGATGAACTATTTACGGAGTTATTAGTTAAATAAACTATCTGAAATTAAACAAAAACAAATTATTAGGTTAGGTCTCTTATAGTATTTATATTTTTGAAATGGGCAGTAAGAGTTGGTTTCTATCGGAAGAAAACCCATGAAAATAACACAATGTGTAATTAGATATGATTATCTAATAGATATAAGTGTAAATTGTCTAATATATATCACATTAATCTGAACTGAAGGAAATCGTCGTGGCAAATGTAATTATATCACAAGTACTTACCATAACATAACTAAAGATTATGGTTTTAATATTGCATATAACATTGTTTAAATAATTCATTTTACACGCAGAAAAATCTAAGTCTGTATAAATAGGGACAGTCTTTAAATCGCGGTGATTCGCACTAGTGCCAAGAGGAGCCAACCTGCCAACCTGTCAAAATCGACCGATAAAATGCAAAATTATTTTGACTAACATCGCGCCATCTATTGCATTGTAATGCTAGTTTGCTAATGTCACAACATCCGGAATCTCCAGAAGCGTCACTCATTGAATTCTTGGTATGCTTTTTCGGTACACATGCGTCATTCTGTGTCTGCAGGAGATTTATGTAGTACCTATGGGAAATTATACTATCGGTCCATTTAACTAGAGGCTCTGTACATGTCGGACCACGATCTACTTGAAGCGCATGTGCAACTTGTATAGTTGCCAAATCTACCCGCTTTAATAATGTACGGTAGTTTTTGCATCGTAGTATAACTCGTTTAAGTACGTCGTTAGTTGCAGAGGTAGGTACCAGCCGCGGTAGGTAGGTAGGTATCGCATAAAGCTTGTAGTTTGGTAACCTCAGGCTGGGTGGGGTCGGCTCCCGTAGAGGTTAGTTTTCTTCTCACGTTTTTACATTATCTTTTTTGCAAAAAATGCGTGTGTCTGGTGCGAGAGGGCAGTTAAGGGGTCTGTTTAAAATGCGTTCTGGCCAGTAATCACTTAGAAGGATCGTGAAAACAATTATGTAAGCACAACAATGAGTGTTTATGCAACAATGCAAAAATTTTGACGCATGCGCTTCAGGTAGATCTCGGTCGGATATGTAAATCCTCCTCATTTAACAATTGATCATTTTAGAATGACGTCACACAATTGACAGCTGGAGGGCACACATTTGTTTGTTTAAAGCCATTGAAATGTAAGCAAAGCAACTGGAATGGCTACGGCAGATATATCAATACGGCAGGCGCTGAAGCTAGAAAAGAACAGATAATCGTAGGCGAATCTATTTCAGTCCCTCTCGCATTTCACCAATGTCCACTGACAGCTGACAGTCAGTGTTTTTTCAGCTAATGTGCAATTGTAATATATTTTTAAGAATAAAACATCCGAAAATTGATTTTTATACGTGTAAGTATCAGTACAGACTCTAAATCTTTAAATACTTACATTTATTATATTAAATTTGTTAAATTATATTAAATTTGTTTGCATAGTTCTCTTAGTTTCCAAGATTCGATAAAAATTTAGCATTAGATCGAAATCAGTTCCCGATCATGCGTTACCTGTAAAATTCTAATAATACCTGAGAAGAGTGAGACGCATGATGACCTTTTCACGCACTAGAAAAGGATGGATAACCCTACGCGTAGCGGGTTGCATAAAATCGACAGGCGTCACTTTTACAACGTGCAGCCGCCATTCCAGTTCCCCTGGATGCGGTTCAATGTTTAAAGCTTATTGGAGGGAAGAAGAGGATGAATAACAAAGCAGATGTTTGTGTTACCATTTGGCACCAAAAAAGGGGCGTAACTTAAACTTAACCGCTTTACGCCGAGAATTGAACGAAAATTCTTAAAATGATATGACTGGTTGCACTATTGCAAACGTTGTTTCGTTAGTTTGAGTTAAATTACATGAACTCTAAACATCACAACTTTGTTTGGCACCAAATCTGCTTAAATTTTGATAACACTCACGTGCATAACGTTGTGTATCCATACTCTGTCCTCCAACAGAAAATGGCGGCCTGTCAAAATCAGGCCATTCTAAAACAGTCTATAACTTAATTTTTTCTGACCTCTGTTGCACGAAAAATGTGAGAGCGGCCCGCCTAGGACTCGAACCCATCAGGTTTCCCTTTATGTTTAAAGCAATGATTTGGCTCGTTAAATCATTTAAATCCCATAAGCTAGGTACTCTTATATCCTATATATACCCGTACATGTTACAAGGATAACAAGATATGATATTGCGCATATATATATATTGCTTCTAGCACGCCTACGTCATTTGGTGACCCACTTCTTATAAAATAAATTAAATCAAACGGTAGAAATGGTTATTACCTAGCAAGATTCAATAATGCAAAATAAATACAATAAATTAAAAAAATGGTTTATATTTCCAATGTGCAAGTTGCAAGTTTGCAGTTGCTCGTAAAATTTTGGGGTATTTGTAAATCGACCATAGAGTCATAGAGTGCCTGTTATCTTATTCCCGCGGTGAACGTATCAATAATTAATTAATAACGTCCCAACATATGAATCGATTTATTCAATTTTCTCAAAATGGAACCAAAGAGTAGGTTTCAGAGATTATTTTTTTACTGGTGTATTATTCTGGTCAAAAGATAGAAGAAATAAACGAACGAATGAATGCGCAGCTCAGTGATCTGGGTGATTGGTTGAAGGAAAATAAATAAAACTCAATATTGATAAAACCAAATAAGCAATGATAATTACAAACAAAAAAGGTTCCCTCCAAGATGTGATCTTTTTGACTGATGGCCAGAAAATATAGAAGTGGTAAACAAAAAAATTACCTTGGGATAGTAATTGATGACAGACTGGTTTTCTCTGAGCATGCACAATATATTTACAATATATCCCAAAAAATAGGAGTCATTCAGCGACTTGAGAAGTACTTTTACATTGAGTACGCACCTGCATCAGATTTACAAGACAATTGTGTTGCCACATTTTATGTATTGCCCAACTGTTTTGTATATGTTTAGAAAAGGTGATCTCTCCAATTTACAAAAGTTGCAGAACAAAGCGATGAGAACCATATATACTTCAATGTAACAGATATACAGAAATAAATATGCTCAAAACAATGGACTGGTTAAACGTAGAAAATTTGATTAAATTGCAGTCTCTGATCTTTATATCATTTGTGTATATAGAGTATGTTAGGTATATGTGAATTATTATTCTGAATGGCGTCAATAAATTTATTATTATTATTATTATATATAAAATGAAGATGGGTCTTACGCCGGAATATTTAAGCGAAAAGTTGGTAACAAATGCACAAATTCATGAATATAATACAAGAAAAAAAGGTGATTATTATATCGAAGTGTTAACCAAAGCATGTACTGCTAACTCGCTATTCTGTAAGGGATTAAAATTATTCAACGAACTTCCAGATTATATAAAATCAATGAACAGCGTTAAGAGATTTAAACAAGAGGTACGTTCTTACTTAATCTTGAGTCGATGTAAAAATTAAGTACAAAGCCGTGGTTTATAGGTTTGGAGTGGGTGGGGTTTGGTATTGTTACTGTCATTTGTTGTATTTAAGTATTGAATCTGAATATTGTTTTTTTTGTTAGTTTTCTGTACAGCAGCAATGCTAGAATGAAGCTATTGTTATTATTATTATGTTTGTTTATGCTATTTTTTGAATGTTTGATTTTGTTTGTAAATGTATAGCCTTGGCTAAAAATAATGTTATTATTATTATTATTATTACTATGTAATGTCCAGAGACTTTAACTCCAAAGTAAGACTTGGTAAAAGAAATCGACGACCACCTAAAATGTGTAATTTTTAAAGGCTTAAAGGTCCTTCAACTACAGACAAATATTTTATGGCAAATGCAGAACAAAAGTAAAGTGGTCATAACAGGCCCGTTGACCAATACAAAAAACCTTCGACTTACGATCACTGCAGACCCAGAAAAATTTGTTTGAAACGTGAGAAAATTAGAATTTTTACCTTATTTTGTAGTAGGACCTGGGGTGGAAAATATCTGTAGTGTATCGGAATAAAATATCAAAAGGGACTAAAAAAGAACGTGCATTCCTGTGGTCTCTGGAAGTCATCACGAACATTCAAGAATTGAAATTTTGACAGTTGGGTGCGGTATTCGGTTGATATTTTGCGGTTACACGAAATTTTCCAATGTGGCTGATATACGTATCGATCACCGATACATATTGATCGCCGATACTTATCGATAGCCTATACGTATCGGCGATCGATACATATCGGATTCCGATATATCGATATTTTTTTCTTGATGTATCGTTTCCTAATATAGTTAAGTGTATTGATACGTATCGATATGGCCACCCGGCCCTAGTAATAGGTACTCATATATTATTATTAGTGATGGGCAAAACTGGATGATTTGGATAACCGAATTTTCGAATTATGGATGAATTCAATATTCGGACGATAATCCAGATTATTTATCTTCCGTTTCAAATGTTCCGTTCCACAGCGTAACATATAAGCAATGCCGGTCGTAGTCGGACTCGGTTCACATTGGCTTTACAGTTCGACTCGACACGGCTGCGAGTTCGAATTATTTTGCATGCAGCTACAAAACATAACCGGATTAATCCGATTTTTTTGAGAATCAGATTATGGATGATTTTTAATCCGGATTCGTCCATCACTAATTATTACTCTGTTTTAAAAAGTGGTTAAATTTATATGTAATAGTATATTGTTTTAAAAAGAAGAAAAAGCGTAATTTTTTAGCGATGAGTCTGTATAGGCTTGGCAACACAGACGAATACTTCCCAGAGAGAGTGTATAACACAATATAATGCTTAATTTATGTTACCAGTATCAGGAGATCCAAAACTTTAGAAGAGTGTGCTAAAGAGATTCCTAAAAAATACCTAGTTATGTTGCGAAGAAAGAAAAACTACATTTATTGAATAAACTTTTTAATAACAACAAACAATAATAAATTATTGTTAAAGTTTACAAATATATAAGTTCTTAAAATGTATCACGATGTCTTGTCATCAAAATGGAATGTAAGAAAAAAAAATTGAAATAAAATTTTAGGATATAAAGTAACTTTCTGAAAATGAATAAACACATACTCTTGCACTACCTACTGTAAAATATATAGGGATAAAAAGTTTGATCACTGTTTCATATTGGTATTAAGAAACATTCAATTAAGTATGTACATACATTAAATTAGTAGAGAGTGGTACCTAAGTCGGTAGCAAAATTTATATTAATGTCATAAGAGAAGGTTTTATAATTCAAGTGCATACATATAATTATTTCGAAAAAGAAAAGGTAAAAATTATTATGAAGAATTTTTAGAAATGCCCTTGAAATACTTTACAGATATCATCACATTAGAGGCACTACCAATTTTATAGATCACATGATATGCACAAGTGGGAAATCATTATCATTCTCACATGATAATAATCTTGTATTACACTTACTTGGAAACTTCCAGATTCACAATTGACAATTGTTATTTATTATAATTTTATAATTAAAAGAAATATTCTTATCTAATAATGAACTAATACAAGAATTATAATAGTGTTCCTAATATGTACCTACTTTATATTGGAAATATTGTTTTGCCGCAAATGGGGCATGTAGATTTGTAACAGAGAAACTGATTATTTTACTGAGAATGCTGCCTACAACTTATCGGAATAAATAAATAAGAGAGCAATGTCTACATTTAAATGAGCTGCATTCTTAAGCATTCAAATCAACATCAAAAATACTAACTAAAAGGGTCGTAACCTGTTACATAAGTGCCACCACCACTGTCAATGTCAACCACTTTTTGCAAAATTATGATTACTGTCGAAATTGCACTGGTTTCTTTAATTTAGTTAAATTTAATATTTTAAATAAAAAGAGTGTTCCACTTAAACGTTTTTCTTTGATTACCTACTCATTTATTAAATGTTTCAGAGAATGAATTATATGGGAGATTCCTTTATTTTTGGTACATAAAATTATTTTTGCTTATGTCTGATTTCTTTGACGAGTACCTTAAGCCAATTTCTTTAAAGTGATACTTGTATATTATTGCATAGTTGGATCATCTAATCGATTTTGGTGGGAGGTTGTACACCAGATTTTTCAAAACTGCATAATTTTTGTGTTAATGCAATTTGTTTTAAGATTTTGATCATTGCAGAAAATTTTGAAAATTATATATCTTCGGTCTTAATAAAGTTGAAGCAGCGATATTTTGGTGTGACAAAAACAATATCTAGAAGTAAGTAATAGTGTTGGTGTAAATTGAAAGTATTACGTAAGATCAGTGTTAGCAATTACATGATCAAACTAGGGAATTTCAAAATGCCATAACCATATGAAATGGCATCATATATCTTTTATGTTAGCCTGAACTGTAAATACTGTTTAACAATAATCACCTTTTATTCGTAAAAATTATCACAACCGGCTAGACTGGTCAAAACTTTTTTCTACACCTATTTAATTATATGACAATTATTAGCATTTTCTTTGTGAAATATCGTACCTATAATTCACTGCAGTGAATTATGGTTTCATAATTCACGGTATTCGGCCAATCACCAATATAGATTCAATAATCACTGTTTCGCTGATCCAATGATATTTTATATCGACCGCGATCAACTCTTGCTGTAGCTGACAATCGACGCGGGTGACAGCCAAGTGTATCGCCATATTATTGTTTACGTTTTCCAACGTATGCACTTTTCGTTCAAGTAGGTACCAATTAATAAGTGCAAACTAACTATTCAACCACTAAAACTGCCAGAATTTAACAATGGAAGGGACAACTCCAAATTTATATTATATTACTAACTGCACAAATTTCAATGTATATTCCTAGTAAGTAGTTCATTTATTGAACAATAAAAATTAATGTATTATGATAGTGTTCCATTAAAGTTATCAAATTTGAGTCTAATTTATTTGTTTGATAGCTGTAGAAAAAGTATAGTATTATATTCGCGATTATGACCATTATTCACTCATCATTATTCACTCATCTTTGTGAATAATGGCTGTCATAATCGCTCATATAATAATATACTATTATCAATATATTTTGACTGATACCTCACTGACATCATAATAAGGCTTATTACCCATTGCTATGAAAACACAGTTGCTTTCCAAAAATGCAACTGGATTTTCGCCTATACCAGGGATGGGGAAATAGGGTAAGAGGAGGGCCGTATAAATAATAACAACATTTAGGCGGGCCAAATACAATATTTATTAGAAGTAACAGAAAAATAATAAAATCATGGGAGTGACTACTGTTCCGGCCGACCGCCGCCTGAAAGTTCGAACACTGTCGGGCATGCGCATTACAGAATGTTAACACATTTTGCATTTTAAAAGTGTAAAAAAACTAAAGCTGAGAGAACGTATTTTTGAAACAAACCATTCAGTTGACGCCCCGCCAGACACACGCATTTTTTGGCAAAAAGATGATGTAGAAATAAGCAGAAACAAAACTTCAGGGGAACGGCGGCCGGAGCAGTAGTCACTCCCTAAAATGTAAAATCATGCGGAGGGGGTGCACCAGTGCGCGTAGTTCGGTCTCCCGCGCGCTGATGTTACCAGGTCGTATTGTATTTGATGGATCGTTGGATCGCGAGCCGGATTGAATCATGTTGCTGGCCAGACTTGGCCCTTTGAGTGATAGGAGGCAGTATGTGGTCATTAATAATTTCAGATCGGTGGAATATAGTTGCAGTTCGGGGGTTCCCCAGGGGAGTAATTTGGGGCCTCTGTTATTTCTGATGTTTTTCAATGACATTGGGGGGGTTGTGAGGCACTCAGAGTGTCTGATGTATGCTGATGACCTCAAAATTTATAAGTCAATTAGATCTGGGAATGATGCATTATTACTGCAAGAGGATTTGAATCGCATAAGTGAGCTGTGTGATATCAATGGTCTGTGTTTTAATGAATCGAAGTGTGCAGTAGTGAGATACACAAAAAAATTAAGCAAAATAGATTATGACTACAAAATTAATGATGTGGCCATTGAATTTAAAAACACGACTAAGGATCTGGGGGTGTTGTTTGATTCCAAGCTATCGTTCAACGAACACGTGAAGGCAGTGATTTCAGGCTCGTCCAGGATGCTTGGTTTCATGATACGCCATACAGTGGGTTTTAAGAGTGTTGAGCCGCTTGACATCCTTTACAGGAGTTACCTGGGAGCCAGATTAGAGTATGCTGTTCTGATCTGGTCGCCGATGTATCAGTTGTATAAGTATAATTTAGAGACAGTGCAGAGCAGATACCTGAAGTGTAAGTATTATAGGGAGACTGCTTCTTATCTACTTCACGAACGAAAATTTTTGCAAAATTATTATGATGTAACACATTTAGAAATAAGGCGGGATGTTGTTTGCTTGCAACACTTGTATGGCTTACTTAACAACTTAATAGACAGTCCTGAATTCTTGAAACTTATTCCGATCAAAGTACCGGCAACGAGTAGTATGCGACGAAAGGATATTTTTTATAACATTTCATCCAGGACTAACACGGTAAAGAACTCTCCTTTGTACCGAATGTTGTCACTGTACAATAGCATATGCACAGATGATGAGATTGATATTTTTAACATGAGTAGAGGTCAATTAACCGAGCTTACTGAAAATATTCTTAAGGCTGCCGTTCAGTTCCCCTTGACAAACTTCGCCACCAGAGGTCCTGTGTGTAGAATTTATCCAAGTTTTACGCCGCCCTTAGTGTGATTAAAATATACTAGATGGAGCAACATGAGAAAATAAGCAGTCAAAACTACTTTCCTTCTCCGTCCCAATAGTTTTTAATATTTTGTGATTGTATCTGTCAAACTGTACCTAAATATTTAATATATATATTATGTACAGTCATTGTAATGAAGTCTTGTTTGTTGTTTGCCTATTTGTGAAAGAAATGAAGTAATAAAATTACGGCCGATTTCCTACCGTCATAAACTATCAATAATTTTTAAAAATTTGGTAAAGAACCTATTTTATGAATTTATGTCACTTTCTTCAGTAAGTACCTACCTACCGCATAGAGAAGGGATAATACCTACCGATTAAGTGTGGTTTTTGTTTTTGTATTATTTTCCTGGTTTTTTCTAGAGATAAAGAAACTTATTCAGATAAAGGTGCTTCTTTCTTTCCAAAGTGTGCATTTTTATTTAATTTCGTAGCTCACTGTATGGAAACTGTTAAAAGCTTCATGAATCGTTTTTTGGGAAATATTTATGCTCATTTTAATCATTTTCCTTATAAACAATCAAGAAATCTACAGGAACGGCAGGAACGATGAACATTTGACATTTGAATTTGAGGTTATATTCTTATTTCTAAAATATCAAAATCACTTTCTTCGAGCTCTGATTGGCCTTCCCCACATTCGTTTTTGTTGCCCTCTAGAGGGATTTGTGAGAACTTCTGTTCTATAATTTGCAGTTTGCAATTTTACAACCTTTATAAATTACAGTGTTTGATTGGTAGATTTTATGCGCCATTATTGAAAACGCCAGAAAAATGATAAAATCGAACTTCAAGTCTTTTTCAAAAACGGTGTACATTAAATATATGATCTTTCGCAGAAATATAGTGAAATACCGCATCTTTAGGAAGAGTATATTTTTAATGAACAGAAGTCAACATGTTTTGAAATATACTTTAATTTTTTTTTGTTTAACCAATTTTTTTTATGAAAACAATCTCTTCCACGAGATACATTCATTTCAAATCATTGTGGAAAATTTTAACATCGTGCGTTTTACCGTTTTTGAATACGACTTGAAATTGTAATTTTATGCACTGAACGGCGGCCTTAAGGGTAGAGCCTAGAATCTAGAAGTAAAATGTAATTATGTATATGTATACAATATTATTTGTGTTTCATGTGTTGTACTGGTGTATTAGTATGTTTGTTCAGTAATTGGGGTGTACCTGTTGAACAATAAAGTCTATTACTATTACTATTACTATTACTTTGTTCGCGGGCCGGATTAAATCATGTTGCGGGCCGGATTTGGCCCGCGGGCCGCCATTTCCCCATCCCTGGCCTATACTAATAATCGACATAATTAACAAAATGTATTAGTATTAGTGTAACCTCTCCCTTTTGAATGAAAAGAGCTTCGGGATAACATAAAACGTACAATATTCGACCGTTATAGGGTTCAACATGCTCACATGGATAACTGAGCTCGCTATCGCTGGCTCAGTTAACTTCCATGCTCGCATGTTAAACCATATATAATAACGGTCTTATAATGTAATATACTATTACATCACCGAGGTTTCTTTATGTTAAATTTCGATTGTAATCTTGCCCACTTCTAATGTTAATGGTTTTGAGATAATCATAATAGCTATTACGTTTAATTCATAACTAAAATTTTCAAATATAAAAATAATTTAAATGCCCTGTTCAGTGGTTAGGTCACTAAGTCATCAGAAAGATTCTAAGAATTTTTCCAAATATCGCAGGTTTGTACCTCAATAAATATCTGAGTAAAGTGAACTTATTCTGGCAGCAGTGATGACTACATAATTCACTAATTCCATGTGCTTCTTCAGTATGTACTTACATAAAAATTAGGACAGTAACAATAACGCTTAAATTTTTGGAGGATAAATTTATTACAGTCGTGCATAGAATGGCTGAACATGCAGGTTGACCCGAAATTAGCATGCAATATTTTGCCAGCGTGTTCTGTGGTCAAAAAAGAAGGCAAAAAAGTCCTATAAGCGTATACCGAAATATGCTTTGTAAGGGAGCTATAGCTTTCTAAAAGAGAAGGCCTGAAGATTTCTTCTTAATATTTTCGAAACAAGTCCAGCTAAAATATTAAGAAAAAAAAAATGGAATGTGCAAGTACCAAATAATTCTGAATCCATTGCTGTAAATATAATTTTTAAAATTTAACAGGGGACATCACAAATCTGGGGGCGAAGTGAGATTTACCCCAACTTTTTTTAGAATACACCTTTTCAATTTTGTCATAAATCTGCAACTTCAGAGATTTTTGGGAAAAGATGTGTTCCTGTCTCGTTTTAACAGGATTAACCTTTATCGAGCAAAATCGATTCAAAAATTTCGCTGCATGCCCGAAAAATTCCTACAAGAAGTGGAAAACTTTATTAAATTAGTAGCAAGCCATTCAAAAGAGAAGTTGGTGTGCTGTTTTACTGACAGTTCGACATTTTCGATAAGAAGGTCGAAGGTGCCGCAACAAACGTATTTGTTTTAAATAAAACAATTCAAAATGGCATAGTTTAGGATTCGGGAATTAACTGACATACATTTGTATTGATGTCTGTTAAGGATTAATCTATCAATCAAATAAGAGATTAATCAAGTAAACGATAAACCAATTAATCAAATTTTTCGATTACTTTCCAACAATTGAGGTTGACTTTTATTTTAAAAAGTTTCTTTCTATGTAAATCTACTCGTACCATTTTGAAAATGTGCACTTACAATTTGAAACTATCATTAATTTTTGATTTTTCGAATTAGAGATGATTAAGATATTTGAGCGATTATCTCAACAATTTATTATTAATTGTAGAGGCACTGAAGTTTATGCATAATTGAATGGAAGTTTGATATAAAAATTATATGATTCCATTTGAAGAAATAAAGTTATGGTATTTACAAATGTTCTAATAATTTGATACCCTAACAGTAGCGCGTAACTTCAAATTAGGAGCCCGCCCGCAAAATTTCTGATGGCCCCCCTCCCCATTGAACGACAAATTAAAGTAAAAACTGTATTAACAAAAAACATAATTTTAACTTTAACTTATAAAGCAAAGCATGGGGCCCGACCGCGGTGGCGGGCTTCGCGGGCCCGTAATTACGCCCCTGTACCCTAATATATTTTTTAATGTTGTAGTAGTTACTTCTAGATATGGCTTTCCAGCCGGCAAAATATTACTGCTATAGTTTTATTCTGGTATGGTGATTGACCAGTGAATAGGAAAGTTGAAAGCAATGATGATGGGATAAGGCATTAACGTAATGCATTGGTGTGAGTGCGCTTTCTATAGATCAAATGACCAATAAGGTTTCTGTCAAGATGACAATTAACCAAAACATTTAAAAAGGCAACCTTCCATCAACTTTAACATCCATGGTGAAATGAATATTGGGGTGATGATTCAGTTTTAAGTCCCTGCTTTCTATTTTCTTTTGTTCTATTTTTTTACCGTGTGAAAAGCTAGTGACACCTGCATTCACTTGTAGTAATTAGGTGGTACTTATCATCGTATCGCCTTTCTATAAACTAAGCGTAAATCAGATAATTATTTTATATTGTACCTGTATACTACATTATGTAAAGTCGAATAGTGCACAATAACTTTGAAATTCTGTTAAGACATGGTCTTTTAGACTGGAAAATACTAGAAAATACTGTAGTCAAAAGCAGAACTAAAACTAAAAATTAAGAATAAGTATGGAAGACACTACAGTACATTAGGTATCTAGGTTATAGCTTGAGTGGATGAAGTAGTGGTAATATTATTTATTATTATTTGAAACTATTGTCTTATTACCAAAAACAAATAAATTTGGTGAGCAGTATTTGTAAAATGAAAAATTCAATTTTTGTACTTCCTACAAAAATAAAGATCTGTCAGTGTCTCATTAATAATGGGAAACAGAGAAGCCTTAGATTTCAGTCATCAAAATATTGGCCATAAATTTGTCAGTAAAAAATTGTTCATTAAGGAGATTACTTTTGTTCTCAGGACGGCAGTTTAGTTCCTAAAATTATTTTCTTTTATACAACAGCTAACTAAAAACGTTTGCATTAATAATATTGTCTTGATTATGTATTTTATTACTTCAGTCCTAGAGTGCGCTATGTACTACATACTTGCGATGCCATTTGTCAGTAAACCATTTTCTTTAAAACATTAGTTGTTTACAAAGGAGAATCCCACAAAAAATTTAATTCAATGGCTTTTATAATTTCGGAGATACATACTTAATACTTACTATTTTGGTTTTTGTAGGCTTCTGTGGCCGATGTCTGAAACAGAAATATTATTATATGTTCCGTTTTGGCTGCCACATCGTCTAATAGATACACTAAAAGGCATACTTGACGTTTCGACACTCATCTCGGTGTCTTCTTCAGAGCATCTTCTGAAGACACCGAGAAGAGTGTCGAAACATCAAGTATACCTTTTAGTGTACTTATCTATTAAGCCGCGTATCCATTTGTAACAAATGTCCCGTAACGTAACACCAAACATGTTACGTTACATCTAGTGGAGATGGGAAACTGTTGCATGTTACGCGTAACCAATTTGACACGCGTAACGAACTTGGAGGAATGCAACGGTACGCGTCGCGGCAAGTTGGGACGGGTTGGCTTTATCGCCGTAACGTTACCTGTTGCGCTCGTGATTTTGTCCTGTTTTGTCTTTTGTCAGTCTGGCCTTTATCGTTAACTAGGCAAGTGCTCATGGAGTGGAGCAAGGAAGACATTAAAGATTTTATAGAACTTTACCATAAAAAATGTATACTTTGGAATCTAGAAGATCCCGATCATTTCAATAAAATTAAGAAGCAGGATGCGTGGGTAGAAATCACAGCAGAAACAGGAAGACCTGTAGAACAATGCAAAAGAAAATGGAGAACCTTCTAACATCTCTTAGAAGAGAAAAAATGAAAATGAAAAAATCTATTGGAACTGGAAAAGGTGAGTGTGTATATGTAGGATATTCGAAAAATAGTCGGAAATATTTCAAGGGATGATTCTTCTCATAAAAATAGGGGAAACTTCACACGAATATTAAGATTTACAGCACACAAAGGGGGAATGATTCTTCTTTAATATTTTCGAAGCTCTTGTTTTATTTCGGCAGAATGCGCAATTTATGATTAAAATACGTTTGAAAATGTAGTTGTAAGTTATAGAAAAAATTAGAAATTAAATGTTTTTGATTTGATAACAGGTGGGTAACTACAGTAATGCAATAATATTAAGGCTCAAATATAAAAATAGCATAACACTGTATTATCGCATTCCTGGTGGTTATCAATTTATTATTAAAGAAAACACGTTCAGATTTTCTAATTCGTTATGTCCTTTGAGGACGTCCCACTAAATTTTAGTATTTAAGTCAAAAATTATACCTATTTCATGATTATTTTTATGATAATAATTTAAGTTTTTTTTCAAGGAGCACAAGATATTTAGAAAAGCAACTGGTTCGCATTTGCTAGTCTCCAGTTCATTTTGGACAAAAACGAGACAAAGCCGTCGCTGAACACTAAGTAAATAATATAATAAAATAATAATCGTCACATTGAAATTTATTCTTATTTCGAAATAATACTTTAGAACACTTCACTTATAATGCTGCATTGCATCTTTCCTATGCGTACTCGTTCTGCCACAAAAGCTGCTCTTCTTTAATGAAATAATCGGCGAGTTCTTCCCTCACGTTAAAAAAACTTGACTTTGCTCTGCGTGGTATATTTCTCAGAGGATATAATCCCTCTCCAACTCCCACCTGTCAGAATACCTGATTGTTCCGAATCGAATGTCCCTGGTGGATTGTAAAGTGCAACCGACTCAGGTCTTCGTCGCAAAAAGTTATGTAGCAAAGCAACTGTTAGTACTATAATTGATGCCTTTTTTGGCTCAAGGAGCATAGGTTTACGTAGTACACGGAAAACAGCTGAAGCTATGCCGAAGACATTTTCAACGACCCTACGAGTCCTACACACTCTATAGTTATAAATTCTCTGTTTTGATCCTTTCGCATGGTAACCTGCATACACTTTCATTAAATTTTCTGACATCGCAAAGGCTTCATCTCCAAGAAAAAAGTATGGTAATTCTTGCATTCTCTCATTTAAAGGCGTAGGATAAGGGAAGTTTAGAGTTTTGTTTTCCATTTCTTTGTATAAGTCGGTACTAGCAAATATTCCCCCGTCGGATATTCGGCCCTGGCATCCTATATCCACAAACATGAAGTTGTAATTCGCATCTACTAAAGCAAAAAGGACTATGCTGAAAAATCCTTTGTAGTTAATGTATTCGCTGCCACTCTTTATAGGAGATTGCACCACAACGTGCTTTCCGTCAATTGCTCCCACACAATGTGGGAAATTCCATGTAGTTTCAAAAGCTTTGCTCACATTTAACCATCCTTCTTGTGTTCCCGGAATCTGTAATAAGACAGTACCTATAATTTTTATGATGAACTGACGAGCTTGATTTAAATATTTCGAAAACGGGGGTATTTTAAGATGCAGTGCGACATTGCTGACAGTAGTTGTATTTGTTGTTTAATTTCAGATGCGGCTACAAGAAGAAATTGATTTTCAAAAGGAAGCTGGACCCTCGGTCGAAGCTGAAGCACCAGCCGAAGCCGGTGGTTCTGCACCTCAAGACGAAGAATCTAGTAGCGTTCTGGAGACACTCCAAAACAAAAGAAAGAAAGAAACCCCATTAAGGCCCAGAAAAAAAGCAAAGGTGGCAGAGTCTAGTGATGAACGTCTTCAAGAAGCCTTTCAACTTCTCCAATCCACAGCCAATCAGGTCAAATCCAATCAAGATGAATGTTACTACTTCGTTAATTTTATAGCTTCCAAACTTCGCGTATATGATGAGTCTACAAGGTGTGCTATTCAAAATGAAATTCTCAATACTTTTCAGCAGGCTAATCAAGGCCGCTATAATATTAATGCATATCCACGTCCACATCCTACATTTCAAGCTATGGCCTATCCCAATAACTTATGTAGAAACTACCCAAACTCTCATTTCCAGATGGCATACAATTCGCAAAACACCACCATACATCATTCGCAAAATCGCCCTCCCAATACAGCACCAACGCCTGCGCCCTTGCCTTACTCGAGCGCCTCAACGTCTTCCGAGATGTCACCCAACTCACAAAACTCCCACGCTTTTGACTCTCAAATTTCTTCTCCTTCAACACCACTCCAATTACCCTCCCCAAGCGACTCCACATATTCCGATGATTTCAACATTGAAAGTTTAATCTAAGTGTATTGAATATACAGTGTATAGAGAAATAATTTTAATTTGTTTTAATAAATACCTGAAGGTAAAGTATGTTAATTTTTGTCTTTTCCTAATGACATTTAATATGACTAGCAATCTATCATGCATATTATCACAGATAGTCCTAGCTGTGCGGTAAATAAACCATGGAATAGAAAGCGCCTGAAACGGTGCCTCGGCGAATAATTTGGCTTCAATTTTATAATGAATTCCTTATAAAATTACACAACACACCAAAATAATGACAAAACCCTCGACATGTGTTTCGCTGACAACGTCAGCAACATCAGGAGTATGAAGTCGAGTTCAATTACTCTGTCACTGTTTTGGCGTGTGGGGTTATCTTATAAAGAATTCATGGTGACTCTACGCCACCTGATTCAATCACTGCGTTCCATCTTACAATGGAAGCCAATTTTCTCCGAATCCGAATATAAACAGTTCTATTCCGAAATGGAAATTTCAAATAATATGACTTACCTGAATGTAATTTTTAAGCGTGTTTATAATCGCACTGCATACTTCTGGGACAATTCGACTTATTGACTACTTAGAAATTTTAAACAGATATTGGAGGCTTACATATGAATCGCCAGTAGCCAAATAACGCAATGTTACTGCTAATCTTTCCTGTACGGGAATTGATTCACGAAATTTTGTGTCTTTCCTGGAAATAGATGGGCCAATTGAATTTATCAGAAATTCAAAATCAGTTGGATGCATTCTGGTGATATTTTTGTAGAGTCTGCTTATTTGCTGGAATTTCAAATCCGCCAACAAACTTGACCCACTATATATCTTCCTACTCTGGTAAAGTTTGGAGATCCACCATCGCGGAGATTTCTGTTTCTTATTTTTACAAATAGTATGATGGATAAAAATGTATGAAGCTGCTGCTAACTGTAATTGCAGAGATGAATAATCCATTGCTGGAGTCAAATTCATACTGTGGGTGAAATGTCGCCGTGTCGTGTCGTAACCCTGTTTTGTTACGTTACGAAGTGAATGATACGACCTAAACTAAACCGCTTTCGCAGCGACCCGTGTCGTTTTTGCAACAGGCCGTTGTTACGTTACGGGACATTTGACACAAATGGATACCCACCTTTAGACGACGTGGCAGCCAGCCCAGAACATGTAGGTAATAATATTTCTGTTTCATTCATACTTACTCATTCTTTTCCCAGAAACTTCAACACCCTGTATCTTTTGTTAATTATAATTTTTTTTTGGTCACTTTTCTTATTACTTGAACTCCTCTCTAATCTCATGAAGTTTGGCGTACTTGTTCTGAATCACCCTCTGTAAGTACAGCACACCTGCTCTGTGTTCCATTATTAATGAGACCCCTATATGGTGAATACTATGCTGCAATAAATAGGTACCTATTATGAGATAGTACCACATTAGTTTTTCGAGACTGAAAGCTAAAAGAAGTTTTGGATTAATGCAGAAAGAACTTGAGTTAGAGAGCATATGTATAGGACCACCAAAAGCACCATTGTTTTGTAAACTGAATTACAGAAGTATTTGCTGATTATGTTTCACTAGCATCAGGTTGCACACCCTTAAATAATAAAGAAGTTTGAGAACTTGAACCTATTGTACACACTTGGGTATCTCCTCGTATATCAGAGTTTGGTTTTAGAGGAGGATCCCAAAAGAATGGACACAGTTTTCCTTCCAGTTCCTTATCTTGTCTGTCTGGTAATTCAACATCACTTTCATAATTATTATTAGGGTTACTATCACTATTTTTAGAGCACAATTTCAATTTCCCTCTATCGTCTGGAAGAGTAACACTTTTTTTAACACCACACTTGTAAAAAGCAGCACTAACTATATCCGGATCCAGTCCCAGCATTTCCAATACTTTCCTTGGATTATGAGTAACATATTGTTGCATTATTTCATTCGTTTCTGTTTGGGTCTCTTTATCTGATAAAGATGTGATACAAGGAAAAGGATGTGGTGAAACTGGCTCGTCCCAACAGAAGAATTCTGGAGGATGTGATGAACTTCGAGCGAGTCCCCCATTTCTGGCACTTGCCATTGGCAGCCTGGTTATATTAGGATTGGAATGAGCTGAATAGTGACCAGATCCAGAAGGTGATGCCATTTCTTGAAGGGCTTGAATAGCATTTCTTACCTGTCGAATAAATTGTCGAATAAATAATACATTTAAACAACTACTACAACGTAAGTCAGAGGCTATGTAACACACAAAGCCGTGACTGTCCGACACTGAAGCGAGAGGGAAATGGATGGTCGCGTCTTTGGTGCCTAACAACCGCGGTACGTCCAGGAAAACTTGCTTGTGCTAGATCACTCACCTCTAAGCTCAAAGTTGCAACATCTTGATGTAGGGTAGAAATCTGCGAGTCTAACCTCTCCACACTATTCTTTGTGTTTTCAACATCATTTCTTAATTCACAACTAACGTCTTCCAGAGAATCTGATTTGGAATGATGTGGAAGAGTGACGCTACGTTGTCGCTCTATTCTTTCCTTTAGAAATGCTAAGTTGTTTGTGGCAACTCCACCTATTCTTGGTCGACCCCTTGCTGCAGTTTCATGGAATTCTTGTAACCTATTAAACAGGTAAAAAAATTTAACGACCAGCCAGGCATCAAGCATGCCGTACATTTCAGTTTGACTTTCGAGAAGCTATTTATCTTCATTTGGTAAATATAGAAATAAGGAAGTTAATGAAAAAGCAAGCACACTATAGGAATTCTTTAAAGCACCAAATCGACTAATAGTTATGTTATGGCACCAACCTCAACCTTTATCGTTCCTTAATACCACAAAGAAAGGTAATTGTAATATTACTGAACCAAGATACTTAGGTATAAATAAACTGTAAATTTTTAACATTCAAGTGAAAATGAACTAGTGCAGAAAAAGTTAGAGGGAACATGTGGGATAGACAGAACATGAATGGCTCGATGAGTAGCTAGCAAGAATGCATTGCAATACAGGACAGTGGAAACGAGACGTCAATAGATTCTAAAAGTGATGGAATTATGTGACTGAAACTCGATATTTATGTAGAGGCTGAATCGAAATTATTTATTTTTAATAGTACAAATTAATGCGGTCTGCTAAGATAATTGAACTATAAAGATTAGAGGCCATTTCTAAAGAATGAAGAAACATACATATAATCTTAGTTCATTTCTGTTTTGTAATTTTTTAGTGATTATATGTAATAGCATCCGTATTGAACTGACGTCTAAATGGTTGTAAGTGGCATCAAGGAAGAAATTATAATATGGTAGTTTACTTATGCCAACGGTAAATATTATATTTTGTATTATCAGGCCAAAAGTTTTAACAGAAATACTACGTTGTGATGTCCTCTCTTTTCTATTGAAACAATATTCATTTATAAATTAATAATAGAATTTCAAATGTTTTGAATGACTTTGTTGGAACACCTTCATTTTCCAACTACGTTTAAGTTTAGATAGTGGACACTATACGATTTGTTTCGAAGCTTTGACACGTTCCAATCTTTCTCGTTTAAAATTTAATTCTTTTTCGATAAGCTTTATAATTTATGTTCAGATGGTAGTGAACGAGATACCTATTCACATACTAACAAATGTTAGTCGCAGAAGATTTTAAATGCTCTTAATTTCCAAAATTTACTCACTGGAATTATAAATATGTACTTATAGCGTTCTCGGTGAACGCACGGCTAGCGCGGCGGCTTTAGATTGTACCCCACCCACTGTATTTTGTTGGTATGCCTGCAATTCTAATATCTGTCTTTTTTATGTTATGTTATAAACACTAGGTGTCGCTAGCTGTATTCGATATGATGTTGTAACAATGCACCGTAATAATGCCTAAAAGCTCTAATGAACTTAGAGTGGCATTTCATAATTGTTCTACGAGATCCCTGCCGGCAAATCAAAAGCGAAAGTATTGCTGAATAAATCTGTATACGCATGCACCGATGAAAGAAATGAATAAGTCCCAGATGCGACAGACGTCACGCGAGAAGAAGGAAATTCGGAATCGATTTTGCACGCTGCATTAACGTGACGTAGTGAAGACTGACGCTCACGTTTCCGAAATAACAAGAATCCGAGATGAGCTCTTGCACGTTGCACTAACGTGACGTAGAAGACTTCGATGTCATACCGCCGCCAATATCCCCTCCCTTGGGCTATAAAAGAGGGACCGCACCGCCAGACTTTTTCTGCCCGCATCCGAAATACTAGTATCTGATAAACCGTTCTGACGACGCCGTGTGATCAACTAAAAGTAACCGACCTGTACATACATATATTTGAGTAAGATTATTTTGAATAGTTGCCTGGTGCTTAATGGTTGTTATCACTATGATATCAACAATTAAACATCACCCAGTCACAACCTGGCTGGCCTAGCTTGTCCGAGACCAGTGAGTAGTGAGGAGTCCAAACTCGGGAATTAGGGGTGTCTGCTGGTGAAGGTGGGATCGTTTTGGCAATCTCGTGTGGCACTTGTGCCTGTAACTGAGGTGACATACCGGCGGAAAACGATCGCACCCGGGTAATCGGCGGCCGCTGGTGACATGCCGAGGGCGGACTAATTATTATTTACTGGCAGTGTATAGACTAGGCGTATTTCCTCAGAGATACAGTAGCCTGGTGCTGCAACAAGAATCTCGCACCGAAGCCCGTCTAGGAGTCTGTACCTTTTGGTGCTCCCACGTAGACTCTGAGGCCGTAGAAATAATTCAGTATTGAATCACACGTCGAGCCGACCGCATTATCAGAATACACCGCAAGAACTGGTTTTTATTTCTGCTTATTTCACTGTAAATATATCTCGCATTTTGTACATATTCCGTATTATAATTTCACTTCAATTTTATCAAATGTAAATAGTTAAAACGAATAGAGTCAAGAAGTTATATTTTGTTTATGTATTTTTATTCAATCGTCGTTTAGCAATAAGCAATGAACCCAACCCTTCTGTGACTAAGAGCTTAAGGGTTATCAATGAATAAATCTTCCAACTGACCAGACCCTAGATACAACGAGAGACGTGTTCATAGGAAACCGTCCAGATCCCCTTAGATATACAACGTGTCCCAATATGTGAGACCGAGGGATACAGGTGTATATTTAAGGGCCCGTACCGAGAACGTCCTTGTGTATTTGGCGTTCTAAATAAATCCGGAAGAAGACGTCGTTGTAATGTGTAAAAGTGTAAACAAAAATGTGACGTGTGTGTAAAACGTTCCTGAAGTTCTGAATTAAAAACTGTTTTTGCAACCCGAAATTCTACTATACTTGGGCCGCCCAACAGACGGAGTGATCACTCTGCAAGAACATGCTGTAGCGGGGCCAATATTAATTTATGACGACCGAATTGGAGTGATGCGACTTCATTGGGTCTAAAGAAAGCAGATCACTGCGGTTCTGTCGTCCTAAATTGATAGTGGTCCCGTCTAGAGCTCATGCTTGCAGGGTGATCACTCCATCTGTTCGGCGGCCCAAGTATAGTTCATTTGCTTTACTCTAACCATCCCATGGGTTCTGGGTCCAGAAGAATTTTGAATTGTTTTTGTAGGAACGGGAAGTTGTAAAAACGATAGAAATTGGGAAACTGTTTTGATGCCAGTTTTCATGTCGTGTACGTCAAAAAGTTTTTGATTGTCGACATGGCCGCTACTTCGAAATTGGGAGTTTCATGTGAAATTGATACTGGAACAAGCGGAAGTCTTTTAGAAGTTCTAGAGGCTGACCCACCGGTAAATACCGCTGATCTTGCGAAATTTCAAAAGTGCGATGTAAAAGCACGAAATGTAATCGTGCAATGTTTGTCCGATTCAATTTTGGAAATAATAAAACCCAAGGCCACAGCAAAGGAAATTATGGAAGCTTTTCGGTGCACATACCAGAAAAAAGATATTTCAACGCAAGTTCAGCTGCAGAAAAAGCTTAAAGCTTAAAGTTTGAAGTTTATTGAAGGGGCAGTTTTTAATATTTTCCTCACAGAGTTTGAACAGTGAAAAATAGTGAAAAATGGTGAAGTTATGTATCATCCCATATATTTTGTAATTGCATGAAATTATATTATCATCATCATAAAGTCCTCAGTCGGAAGACTGGTTGGACGTGTACTTCCACCCTTTCTTATACTGAGCAAACCTACTCATTTCTCTAAAAGTAGAGCATCCTAAACCCCTAACACTTTGAGAGCAGTAGTCTAATCTGGGCCTACCTCTACGCTCTACCTCTTTTTATTCCTATCTCTGACTCTAGTATGTCGTGAACTATTCCTTCATGTCTCAGAAGGTGTCCTACCATCCTCTCTCTCCTACTCTTTATTGTCTTGCATACCTTTCAGTTTTCCCCAACTCTTTCTAATACCTCCCTATAGCTAACCTTGTCTATTCACAGTACCTTTATCATGCATCTGCAGCATTACATTTCAAATACTTCCATTCTTTTTCGTTCCGCTTCTCCTATTGTCCAAGTTTCGCACCCGTATATTGCCATAGTCCATACATACGTCTTTAAGAATCTCTTCTGAGTTTCTACTTTAACCGTTCCCGAGTATAACAGTTGTTTCTTTTTGTTAAATGCAAATTGTATTAAAGTGAATATAATTATTCTCTTGAAAAACAATTTGAAAGTTCAATATTTTTCTTATATCAGATTCAATACTTGTTGGTATGTATTTGAATATCTGAATGGGACCAAAGAACTGACAACTTACCTCAAGTTGAATTTGGCGTGCCTAGGACTATTTGCCAAGTTATGAACGGGCGATCGGCTTGGTGACAATGGGGTTGTCTCACCATCATCATGTGCATTTTCATCATCTTCGCTAATGCTCGGTAAGGTTAATGAAGGCATCCCATTCACGTCCGACTCCTGCTCTGCTTCATAACCTTCTCTAACATTGAAAGTTAAATCATGTTGAATATCATTTGCAAATTCCTGTTGATACTCAGGATAAAGTCGAAGAACATCAACAAGGCCTTGCATGTGTATGCACTTAAGGTCGCAATAGGTGAGGGCACGTACATCACTACTGGATTTGATAAACATATCGGAAGTGTTACCGGGATTATTTGGAGCTGATGTGGGACCACTTGCAGAATTTTGAAGATGCATGCTGATATCACTACCCACGAGATCACCTTTGCCTAAATACAACAGAAATTTATTAATTATTTGTAAAATCATCTTTTATACAGCTGTAATGGAGTCATGTTAGGTCCCCATATACTAAAGAGGCAATGATTTGTTTGTTTGTTGGCCTGTCTATACAACTCAATTTAATAATACATAATGTAGGTACATAATGGGCAACTGGTCGCTACTTAAATTTGCGAGATTTTTACTTTTAATATCGCAGTAAATACCACCTTAACACATTAGGTCTTGATAAAAAGCAATGTATTGAAAATATAAACCGAAATAAATATAATCGCACTACATGAAATGGGGAAGAGCCGCTTAATCGAATTTATAACTTTTATTACTGTAATATCAAGCATAAATAGAATATGTATCGCGTACCACGTAAAAATTTTGATTATGTGCCGTGCTGAACGAAAAATTTGCATCTTAGAAAGCAGCATGACCGAGATGGCTAAAACGCGCGCTTTCTGTGGCGTAGGAGACCTATCCGTTGCGCCGCGGTGTTTACGCGTCTCCCTGGAAAAAGTGGGAGGAGCCGAGAAATAAACGAGCGCTCAGGGTGCAAACGGATCGGTTTGCGCATGTGAAAATCCCTACCTAATCTGTCGGGCCCAGTGGTCAAGTACGTTACCAGCAGTGTTGCCGTTTCAGTACAAATGTACTGAATTCAGTACTATGTTTGTAATTTCAATACGTCAGTACTACTTTCTTAAATTTATGCAGTTTTCGGTACGAAACCAGCTATAGGAAATTTATTACCAAAAACAGCAATAACTTTCTGCCAACAATCAATCTGCAAACTTGTCAACATGAAAATTATAGCTTTAAAACTCGTCCACACAGTTTGCCGACATGCCGCTTATCGTTTTGGCGGCATGTCGCAAAAGAGCCTGCAGTGCGCGGCGGCTGACTGAAGTCTACAGCAGTGTTGCTCTTGCTTGCTATCAGTGGAAACCCAGCGAGGAGCTGATAAACTATAAAAAATAAAAAGGAGTAAATACTTGTCAGTTCAAGTTATATTGTATCGCCGTTTTTCACTTTATGCGGATCTAAGTGTTAGTAAGCATAATGTATGTTTTCTTTGGAGTAGATATTGATATTTAATAAATATTTTGACAGATTAGTATTCATATTATGATTTATAATAGCCACCTTAAGAATTTTTGAATTTCTTGTTTATTTTGTGTTTTGCAGTTGGGTTTTATTTGTTATTTGAACAACAATGTTTTTTGTACTGTTAAAACTGTTTTTTTTTTAATAAATGGAGAAACACTAGGCGTTGTTTCATTTAAATTTCGCGCCGGTCAGTACGGAAGGACAGGGATTCAGTACGTTTTGGAACGAAAAGTCGGTACGGAAATCAAGGCAGGAGCGGCAACACTGGTTACCAGCGTCATTCAAATATTGTGTCTCGAGCTTGACGCATGTTTCGTATTTAATTATGACGAAAATAAGACTCAAATGTAAAAATCGAAAGTTGCGGAATTTGTTTTGGGTAGTAAACTATTCAATATGATCATTTTCAAAATTTGCGGGTTTTCCCCATTGTAAAATAATAAAGGTAGGTAAACGAACTTGTCGACCATGGAGAAAATAAGACTATTTGCATATCCATGTATCCAAGTATCGTCTGGTCGTAAATTCTAACTTACAGGATTAGCAGAGTTGTTAAACGCGACTTTGTCACTATACCCGAATTTTTATATTCGACTTACGGCAATTCAACCGAAGTTTTAAAAATTCAGTGTTAAATACAGGCTCTCACTGTGAAAGACATATCGTTTATAAAATACTTCTTGAGCATGTTTTCGTTTCATCTCATATGCTTTTCGGCAAGCCTGATCAACGGGCTAAAGAGAATCTGATAAAGGACTGATGATTACGAAATTCAAAAAATAAATTTTGCATTCGAAAAAGTAAACAAGAAAACAACCACTGCAATTACTACTATGGACTTGTAAACAGTAAAGATTTCGGAATGAGCTGGTTTGGCCATTAATTTATTTTTTATTGAATCCACTATATTCCCATCTATAAATATAGGTAAAGCGTCTGTTACTTACCCAAGATTGCCACTACCATGTTGTTCTGCACTACCTCCATTGATCCGTTGCAAATATAATATATGTAACTAAGTGCATCGCCTTTATGTATTAAGTATTCGCCTGGAGCACAAAAATTCGTTCTGATGTGGAGAGACAACAATTTTAAGCATCCTTGTGAGGCAGCTTCAAATATGGGTAGTTGAAGTATCTCTCTATGTAGATGCATGGAGACATCTCCCCGCAGTTCCTCAGGGAATTCTTTCAGTGTCTGAAAAGTAAGTACTTACTTAATGAGTAAAAATGGATACGACAGAAACTTACAAAGAAATGTTGCATTTTTAGGGGAAATGTATTTAATGGAAATCTGGTAGGATTTTTGAAAAGTATTTACTGGCTTTTCTACAGGCAGGTTGTTTTCTCTTTTGTAGAACTTTATCTACCTACTGTTGACTCAACTGTTGAAGCCAGACATTTTTTTAATAGGCAAGTTGAGGCAGAACTTTTTTCTTCTGTAAGATTCTCACACTTACCTATACCAGAGTGTATGACAGAAGCAGAGATGAGCCAGCTTGCTACTTTAATTTGTGTAACATTCGTATTTCTTGTTTACTAATTATTTCTTAATATGGTGGTCGCGTTGATAGCAGATAAAACGTTATACGATAGGTAGGTACCTACTTGTAAATAACTATTCATTTCTTGTTTGTTAACTGCTAAATGGCTTGCAATATTTTTATAATACTTATCTGCTGCAGTCAGAAAAGATATAGAAATGTGGTGAATAAACAAGAATAACATCAAAGTGTAAACAGTAAGACACGCAAATATTTGCCGCGATAATATAAAAAATACTGAACCCAAATTAAATTTGGCGAGTCACAATCAATCAGTGCTTAATGTCTGAAGCTCATGTCTTTGTACAGTATACATTTCGGCTGATGCATTAACCTATGCGTCAACGTCAGGGCGAATTGTAAAAATTTTCAGGAACAAATTTTTTGTATTCTGGAACTACGGATAACTATTCCACAATGCAAATCACGCTGTATCGTTGTTAGCTATGTCAATTTGAAACCTATAGATGGCATTGAATCATTAACGCGCCCCGATTTTTGTTATGAGTTAAACGGGACTTCGGAGAATTTTATTCAGTATTTCTGAATACAAGGTAATAAAATTGTTCCAAAAATTTCTGTGAAAGCTTTAGTTATAAAGAAGTGATATCACATAATTCTTTTGTAAGTTTTCTTTTTATTTTCGCCAAAGAACGTGTAACATTATAACCTATAAAAGTTTTCCCACGCAAACTTTGAAATCCGCATATAAATGCAATAAAATATGTTCTTTGATATGCAAGTTAAATTAAGAACTAAATTGAATGTTTTGAATGTGTATGGATAACCGCAGACCAACTGGTTTCGTCCTTCTGGGACTCATCAGTACGGTGCTTTCCCCTACACGCTCAAACTATGCAATTTAACTTGCTATAAGTATAATCTGCCGCGCTCTGGACAGATATCAGCAAGTGACAATTCCTTTGTGTAATTATCTTTACTCAATACTTAACTATTATACTTAACTTAACAATGCTTAACTATCTCAAAAACTACCTGAAAAGAAATAATAAACATAAGATTGGTAGATGATTAAAACAAGGGAGTTGCCAAACTCAAACTACATGACGCGTAATTCAAATTTGCAACAATATTACTTGCTTTATTCTTAAAAAATTAAGATTCCAGGCGCAAAAACTTGATTCTTGAAATCGATCTTTGACTAAGTCACTTTGGGCAACTTATTTATAAGTTTCACCCTAATCTTTTCTCGTAGAAATGATGATTTTTATTTGGTATTTTCATAAGATCTTCTATTAAAATCGGGGCGTCCGTGTTATGCGCGCAGTCTGGTGAGAGGCGAGGAACTTCAAATACATCTAGAAAACGTGTCCCATTATATGGCTGTCATTTTCAAATCTGTCCTCTAGGCTCTGAGTAACCATAGATGGAAATTAACTGAACAAAGTTGTGTAGTTAATATTTTCACTTCTCACTATTTGGTAGAAATCCATGATTAAATAAAAAATTACTTCGCGTACTACCAATAAGTATAACAAAATTATTTTATTTAACCGGTTTCAAGATCTACAAACGATCCCATCATCAGAAATGTTTAAGAAAAATTGTAAACAAATTATTATGACAGTTGACAAGGAAACTAAAATTGACAAATTATAATGATATCCATGAAATAAGATAACTAGATAACTGAATTTCAGTATTTACCTACGGGGTATAAGAAAAACACAAAGGAAAATCGAATACCTCGTAGCTTGAAGGGAAAAAACAATGAATTTAAAGAAAACCATATAGGAAGAAAACAATAAATTCAATTGAAAAAACCTTCAAGTGAAATATCAGAACAGAAAAAACTAAATAAATAAAATATCCATGGAATCTTGACAACTGTCAACTGCTAATCTTGTAATAAATTGTGGTCAAGTCTATGTGTTCTGTCTTGACAACTGCCAACTGCTAGTACATATTGTAATAAACTAAAAAAGAGAGAAATAAGTCAATAATAGCAAGAAAAAAAAAAAAAAAAAAAAAAAAGAAGACTCAAGGATTAAGATGTAGAGACTGTGGTTAAATAATTAATTCAAGAATCAATCATAATAACAATAATATTGATGATGATAATATCAAAAACAAAACAAAAAGAAAAAATCCCATATTGCCAAATAACCTCGAAAGTCCATGGTTTATATGGGGGGGGGGAATAAACTAATTGATTCTTGAATTCATTTACAAAAGTTTAAATAAACTAGATTGTATTAAATCGACTTGATCATTAAGTAAGTTACAATTTTTATCATTTTTATGTTTATAAATTTCTATAGACTCTAATATATCCAATTGATAACTCTTTACAAAATTAAACAATAATTTAGTATTCTCCGGAGGAGGGAATTGATGATTGTTATCAAAGAAATGATTAGCAAAACTTGAATGATCATTCTTCAAACGAAATGATCTTAAATGTTCGTTATACCTAATACGTATAGATCTGCCAGTCTGTCCGATATATATGCTGTTACAGTCTAAGCAATTTAGTTGATAAACACCTGTGTGGTCAAGTTTATGTGTTCTGTCTTTACTGTTAAATAAAATATGTGATAATATATTTGATGGTTTAAATGTGACTTGTATGTTGTTTTTTCTTAAAATACTGGCAATCTTTTCAGAAATATTTCCAAAATAGGTAATCCTGCAAAATTTGGTAAGTTTATCATTAGATAATTTAGGATATATATTGTTACAAGCAATTTTAAATTTTTTATTGTTAATGATTCTATTGATGATTTCAATCTTAAAGCCGTTATTTATTGCAATTGTTCTAATTATGTTTAGTTCTTTATTCAATTTATCTAAAGATAGCGGTACTGTAAAGGCCCTGTGTATCATAGAATTATAAGCAGAAATTTTTTGACAAAAGGGATGAAATGAATTTGCTGAAAGAGTAATATCTGTATATGTTGGTTTCCTAAAAATATCGAAATTTATTTTATTGTTCTCATTTATTAAAGTTAAATCTAAGAAATTAATTTTGTGTTCAGTTTCTATTTCTTTCGTAAATTTAATTTTTGGATGAATACTGTTCAAGAAATTTTGAAAATTGTCCAATTGTCTTGTTGTTCCTTTAAAACAAGCAATAATATCATCTACATATCTATACCAAAATAGAATATGTTGTTTCCCTAATTCCGAGTTCAAACAAAACATTTTCAAACAAAATTAAAAGATTGGTTAAAGAATTGCAACAGTATTTTCAATAACAATTTTGAAAAATTAAGATTAATTAATATGAATGCATGTGCCCCTAAATTATATGGACTTATCAAGAACCATAAAATTAATACACCTATAAGACCAGTAGTATCATATATTAATGCTCCCACGAGAAATTTAGCTAAAAACATTAATAATATATTCAAAAATACAACAAATTTTAAATCCAAATTTAGTTTAAAAAATTCTTTAGAATTAATTAACAATATCAAATATAAAAATATTCCAACAGGGTCCCTTTTGGTTTCTTTTGATGTTACAAATATGTTCCCTAATATTCCTCCTAATGAATGCTTAAAATCAATTGAAAATATTTTAGATAAAACTCATACTAATATTGTTATAAAAAATGATATTATTACTGCTTTCCAACTTTGTATTGAGCAAAATTATCTCCAGTTCAATAATAAATATTATACTCAAGATTTAGGTCTTGCTATGGGTTCACCAATTAGTCCTTTATTAGCAGATATTTTCATGTCAGATATTGAAGAAAAAATTATGAACTCGGAATTAGGGAAACAACATATTCTATTTTGGTATAGATATGTAGATGATATTATTGCTTGTTTTAAAGGAACAACAAGACAATTGGACAATTTTCAAAATTTCTTGAACAGTATTCATCCAAAAATTAAATTTACGAAAGAAATAGAAACTGAACACAAAATTAATTTCTTAGATTTAACTTTAATAAATGAGAACAATAAAATAAATTTCGATATTTTTAGGAAACCAACATATACAGATATTACTCTTTCAGCAAATTCATTTCATCCCTTTTGTCAAAAAATTTCTGCTTATAATTCTATGATACACAGGGCCTTTACAGTACCGCTATCTTTAGATAAATTGAATAAAGAACTAAACATAATTAGAACAATTGCAATAAATAACGGCTTTAAGATTGAAATCATCAATAGAATCATTAACAATAAAAAATTTAAAATTGCTTGTAACAATATATATCCTAAATTATCTAATGATAAACTTACCAAATTTTGCAGGATTACCTATTTTGGAAATATTTCTGAAAAGATTGCCAGTATTTTAAGAAAAAACAACATACAAGTCACATTTAAACCATCAAATATATTATCACATATTTTATTTAACAGTAAAGACAGAACACATAAACTTGACCACACAGGTGTTTATCAACTAAATTGCTTAGACTGTAACAGCATATATATCGGACAGACTGGCAGATCTATACGTATTAGGTATAACGAACATTTAAGATCATTTCGTTTGAAGAATGATCATTCAAGTTTTGCTAATCATTTCTTTGATAACAATCATCAATTCCCTCCTCCGGAGAATACTAAATTATTGTTTAATTTTGTAAAGAGTTATCAATTGGATATATTAGAGTCTATAGAAATTTATAAACATAAAAATGATAAAAATTGTAACTTACTTAATGATCAAGTCGATTTAATACAATCTAGTTTATTTAAACTTTTGTAAATGAATTCAAGAATCAATTAGTTTATTCCCCCCCCCCATATAAACCATGGACTTTCGAGGTTATTTGGCAATATGGGATTTTTTCTTTTTGTTTTGTTTTTGATATTATCATCATCAATATTATTGTTATTATGATTGATTCTTGAATTAATTATTTAACCACAGTCTCTACATCTTAATCCTTGAGTCTTCTTTTTTTTTTTTTTTTTTCTTGCTATTATTGACTTATTTCTCTCTTTTTTAGTTTATTACAATATGTACTAGCAGTTGGCAGTTGTCAAGACAGAACACATAGACTTGACCACAATTTATTACAAGATTAGCAGTTGGCAGTTGTCAAGATTCCATGGATATTTTATTTATTTAGTTTTTTCTGTTCTGATATTTCACTTGAAGGTTTTTTCAATTGAATTTATTGTTTTCTTCCTATATGGTTTTCTTTAAATTCATTGTTTTTTCCCTTCAAGCTACGAGGTATTCGATTTTCCTTTGTGTTTTTCTTATACCCCGTAGGTAAATACTGAAATTCAGTTATCTAGTTATCTTATTTCATGGATATCATTATAATTTGTCAATTTTAGTTTCCTTGTCAACTGTCATAATAATTTGTTTACAATTTTTCTTAAACATTTCTGATGATGGGATCGTTTGTAGATCTTGAAACCGGTTAAATAAAATAATTTTGTTATACTTATTGGTAGTACGCGAAGTAATTTTTTATTTAATCATGAACAAAGTTGCTTCGGCGGTTCTTAGAGTAATTGAAATATGGTTTTCCAACTCTCTCCGTCGTTGACCTCTGCGAGATACTTGAGTACTTGATAATTGAAAATATTATTGATGATCATCCGGACTGTTTCATTTTTCCTTAGGTACATAATAATAAACTTTCTTGTTTGAATACAATACATACTGTACATTTTAACATTTTTGAATTCTGTTTTAACTCTATATCAACTTTATATCAATTGGTTTCCTCTAAATTATAGTTCTTGAGAGTTTTTGGTATTTCGGAACAAGAAAATTTGTTAACTTTCAAGTATTATAAGATTCAATGTTTGACTTCAAAAAGCATATGAACTAGTAGAACGCTTAAAATTTTGTATAGGAATTTGGCAACCAATTTTCAAGCGCCGATGACATAAAAACTTACTTCTTTTATTGCACCATCCCGTAGGTACCCGTAGGTACGTGAGATTTCCTTTTCAAATAATATGCAAATTAATATCGAAATCAAATGGTGGAGGGTTTTTGTAATAATATTTGGAGGATTTAAAAGGAAGGTCCAAATTTAATATTATTTGACATTTTTATTATTTTAAAGCAAAAGAAAAGTATATACAGTGCCCGTCTAAAGTCCGTTCCCCCCCTACTAATTTTTGAACCATTTGAGGTACATCCATAAAATTCGGTAGAAGGTAGTCACAGGTCACAAGATATTTTTTGGCGTAATAATGACAGCTGTCAGTCTCAAGATGGAGGTCGGGCGCCATTTTGAAAAACATTTTTAAATGGGAAGGGGGGCATGTGACACCTCGTTTTAAAGGTCTTATCGAGTGCAATATCATACTAAAATATGACGTCGATATTGTTTTGTTCTATTTTTAAATTTTAACATTTTTCTAACGAAATTTTGTTCTAATTTGTAGTGAAATCTCTTAATGAAGTCGACCAATAAGAGGCGAAAGGAGAGTTTATTAAGGAAAAACTACCGCTTACCAGGAAATTCCGAAGCTTACGAATGTGTTTTGTAAATGTAAATTTACAATTAGAAGAAAATAGTTGGTTGCAAAAAAATACTTATTTATTTATTTTAAAAAAGGAACGGTTTACAGAAAAGAAAACCCAACAATTATCTTATCAAGTGTTGGAAATGGCCCCCTTCTAAGTGTTGGCAGTAAAGGACCTATTCTCTGACGTTGATGAATGTCTGTTCATTTATTTCTTCACAACTTTCTCTTATTCTGCGTTCCAGCTCTTCTATTGTTTGGCATTCAGTGGCATAGATTTTTGACTTAAGATATCCCCAAAGAAAAAAATCTAGGGGTGTAAGGCCCGGAGACCTTGGTGGCCATTCCGTAGTTCCCCTGCGACCTATCCATCGCCCAGGAAAGTTTGCGTCGAGAAACTCTCTAGCCATGCGATAGAAATGGGGAGGTGCCCCGTCCTGCTGAAATAGGACTTCACGATTTTGAAATTCTTGCTGATTGTCTGATACAATTTGTCTTATTCGAGGTTCAATTTCAATTTCTAAAAGATTCCTGTAAAGATTTCCTGTAAGGTTTTGTCTGATGAAAATAGGTCCAATAACGTGATTGCCCAAAATCCCAGCCCAAACATTCACTTTTTCAGGAAACTGGGTATGTCCCTCTCTAAAAATATGTGGATTAGTATCGCTCCAGTATCGTATGTTCTGTTTGTTGACTTTTCCATTAAGAAAAAACGTGCATTCGTCTGAGAAACATACACGTTCTAAGAAGCCCCGTTCTCCTTCAATTGTTCTTGTTAACCACTCACAAAATTCGACCCTCCGGTCTGGATCATCCTCCGTGAGAGCATGCAGTATTTTAATTTTATATGGATGAAACTTCTCTTTTTTTAGGACTCTTTGAACACTTTTCGCACTTACTTCACACGATTCAGCAACTGCAGATGTGGACTGAGTCGGATTGATTGCCATTTCAGCAACAATTCCTACCTTTTTTTCTTCTGAAAGAGAGGGTCTTCCTGTTCTTGGAGCATCTTTAAGCGTACCAGTTGCTTGGAGCTTACGTACAAGTTTCCGCAAATATGGCCTCGAAATGTGGTTTTCGGGAAATCTATCATTAAACATACGGACTGCTAGATGGTAATTTCTTCCAGCTTCTCCAAAATTCAAAACCGCTTCAAATTTATCATCTAAGCTACGAGCCATGGTCACACTTTGCTTAAATGAAGGAACTCAACAGACTAAGTACATTATTTGACAAGCAGAAAACAAGATGTTACCGCGACAACGAATTTTGTTTCCAATGCAAACGTGATTGAAAGCAACATTCATGATTATTTATAAATTTGATTAGCCACCATTTTGTAACGTTTGTAGGTATCGACGCCGTATTTTAGTATGATATTGCACTCGATAAGACCTTTAAAACGAGGTGTCACATGACCCCCCTTCCCATTTAAAAATGTTTTTCAAAATGGCGCCCGACCTCCATCTTGAGACTGACAGCTGTCATTATTACGCCAAAAAATATCTTGTGACCTGTGACTACCTTCTATCGAATTTCATGGATGTACCTCAAATGGTTCAAAAATTAGTTGGGGGGGAACGGACTTTAGACGGGCACTGTATAGAATAAAATACTAAAACTGTACCAACTACCAACTTCGGAAGGACTGTTCGACATTTTCTAATATGTCAGGGGGACGCGTGTGAAACTTTCTAATATGCACTTTCCTATAAAAATAGAATTTCGTCCTGCTATCCCTCATAAAAATTCTCCTCTCTCTTTCTACCAAACCATTTATCAAATCAAATTTACTAAATTTATTAAATAGTCTCAGACGCCTGTGCGGGCCAAAGTAAGTATCAATACTATTCAACAGCAATAGATCACTTGATTTTCCAACATGGCCCATAACTTGATTTCTAAAGATGCTATCAAAAACATTTGTAACGATGCAAATGAAAATGCAGAATTACTCCAATAATTGAATGGGCATCTTCCCCATTCGATTTATTCAGATACCAGCTGCAAGTTTCTGCGAAGATGTTCACGGCGCAAGCCGCGTTCCTACCTACAAGTTGATATCATTCCAGTTTGATGCTCCACCGGGGAATTATTAGCATTACTGTACCTTCAGTTGGGGCGCTTTGCTCCAGTGGAGAATGAGAGTACTTCAGCTGTCTGACCGTCCGAGATGGAAAGCATCCAGGATACTGCTTTACCGCCGATATAATTAGTAAATACGCCACATTTACCAGCTAAACCGCTGCCAATGTCATCGTAATACCTGAGGTTATACATATACTCTAGTACTGAACTGGAATTGGCCAGGAGCTCACCGCGAAGGGACATTCTGATAATACATAAAAGCCGGTAATTAATTGTAGGTAATTGAGCAGGTTAACATAATTAAACACGCCCTACGCTGACGGCAGCAGACACCCGCCTTGTTTAGGATTAAATCAGGTGCAGAGGCTTTTCGCGTATGATTTAACAGCCTGACCATGAACAAACATCACCAACATAGAAAATAACTGAGCAAATCGAAAGACTGCATGGTCTTTTTCTCCGAACACGTTTAGCGAAATTATATGTATACAGGGTGGCCCATTAGTGCGGGGACGGTCTATATCTCTTGAACCATTCAAGGCATCAAAATGAAATTTTGCAAGTGCTTAGAAAATCCCATGCTGCATCTTGTAAAATTATTTTGGTGTATACGGGGTCTTCACATTTTGCGTAACAAACCAAAGTTACATTTTTTAAAATGGAAACCCCAATTTTTTTAATATTCACATTCCCCACAAAATTTCATGGAAAACGTTATACCACATTAACGGGTTTCGAGCAGGGGATGTTAAGATATTGCCATTTTAGTGTCGATTTGGACCCATCTTTGTGGCACTGCTGACGCCTACTTACAGAAACTGTCGAAGATTTCTTTATCGAACTAGATTCACAGACTATTCTATTTGCAAATTCTGATAATACCTTTGTCACAGTGCTTTACATTATACAGGGTGGTAAATATACGCATAATTGAATTTTTCTCAAGAATTTCAACTGGAACACCCTGTATATTAATTGCACATTAATAGCCAGTTTTCTAAGCTTCTGATTGATACAGGCATTGCCACGTCTGCGACTGACAGTTTCTACAGTAGGATGCAAATTAGAATCGTAACAGGCTTCCTAACGTGACACACGACCGTTAAAGAACACCTGTGGAAGATTGGCAAATATTACGGAGACCTTAACTGCCGCTTGTGTAATAAGGAACGGGAGACAGCTATGCACATCCTGTGCAGATGTGAAGCTCTAGACCAGAAGAGGCAGCGAATTTTCGGGCGATGTCTGGAACCGGAAGAATTTTCCACGCATTCAATGTTTGACTTGTACCGTTTGGTCCAAGGCACCAAGATCATGGAATGGGTGTGACTTAGAATTTAGGGTGAGCACAATAAGCCCATTTTGTGGCTGCAGTGCATCTGAGCCTTCGGGCAGGCAGGCCCTAAGGGGAGAGAAAAAAAATCAGATTGAAACTTACAAATTTCCAATTTCACTGTTCTTTTTTACAGTTTTATTCGGATTCCACCTATTTTTTCACCCAAAACAAAAAAAAAATGTTTAAATTTGGTTTCTGTGCAAAACTAAGCCAATAGAATTTACACTGACACAAAAAGTCCCATTGCAAAATTACTTCTTGAAGGTAAAATCGATTTAATTTTTATTAAGTCTACCCGCGTATGCCTAAAACGGGTAGTTTTCAAGATATTTATTCTTACCGAGAATTAGTATTATTGTGAACAAATATAGCAAAAAGAATAAAAATAGCTTGAAATCGCAATTTCTACCAGAACCAAGAAAACTTAAATTTGAGCCACTCACTCTCTAAATCAATTTAGTTACGTACTTTTGTTGTGCGTTTTCTTCTCAAATTTGGAGTTGTTGCGGAAGTCAGAACCAGATAAATATTTTAGAGTCAGTAGAAATTATTAATGAGATAAATTTGGCTTTTATCATTAGTGGGAAATGTTGTAATTTAAACAAAAAACTGCAGCGAGAACATGTTTATTGAAATTAAATAAATAAATTAAAATTAAATAAAAAAATTAAGAAAATGCAGAAAATCCTTCAAACTATGACAGATGCGAGTCGGAGCTGTTTTGTTTATCACAGGTAACATGATTTCAACGCGATTTGCATTTTGACTACAAAATATGATTCTTCTATAAAAGTGAGAATAAAACAGTTATCTCGGGAAAGCAATGTTTTGCGAATTACTTTCCATAAAAATGGTACTGTTAATAAACATTATTTACATTATAAATTTGTTCTCCGTCCAGCTTTTCGTTTAAATTACATTTCCTCTACAAAGTCATATTTAGCTTATTAATAATTTGTATCTACTTTTAACCATTTATCTGTCCTGAAGCAACTCGAAATTTCAAAACAAGGAATTCAAAATAGACAACAAAGTTACCTAACTAAATCGATTTAAAACGGGGCAGGTCTGAAATTTAAGTTAAATGAGGAAATCCGAATAAAATGGTAAAAAATAACAGTGAAATTGAAAATTTCAATTTTAATTTCCGTAGAACAGACCTGGCAATACCTGCATCAATTAAGAGCTTAGTAAACTGGCTATTAAATGTGCAATTAATATACAGGGTGTTCCATTTGAAATTCTTGAGAAAAATTCAATTATACGTATGTTGACCACCCTGTATAATACAAAGTACTGTAACAAAGGTATTAACAGAGTTTGCAAATTGAATAGTCTGTGAATCTAGTTCGATAAAGAAATCGTAGACAGCTTCGGTAAGTAGGTGTCCAGTAGTGTCACAAAGATGGGTCCAAATTGGCACTAAAATGGCAGTATCTTACATCCCCTGATGGAAATCCCATAATGTGGTATATCGTTTTCCATGAAACTTTGTGGGGAACTTGAATATGTAAACAAAATTGGGGGTTTCCATTTAAAAAAATTTAACTTTGGTTTGTTACGCAAAATGTAAAGACCCTGTATACACCAAAATAATTTTACAATATGCGGCATAGGGTTTCCTGCACTTGCAAAATTTCATTCTGATGCCTTGAATGGTTCAAGAAATATAGACCGTCCCCGCACTAATGGGCCATCCTGTATAATAAACAAGTGCTTCAAAATAAATTTTTAATGCATATGAAGTAGAATATAAGTGGGTATAAAATAAAATTGGCATCCGCTGCTGCCGGCCTTTGGATACTTCTGTGGCTTTAGCAGCAAAACCGACATCAATTTAAGAAAATATAACTTTGGTTTATGTAGTTAATATTTTCATCGTTTAATTTTTGGTAGAAATTCATGATTAATTAAGGTAATACTTAGCGTACTACCAATATAACAGTTTATTACAGTACTTTTAACCGGTTTCAAGATTATAATCCTGAAATTGTATAATTATTTGTGCCATTTTTTTCATAATTTTAGTAATATTTGTGAAATTTATGGCAAATGAAACACTATGTAAAAAATGTTATCGACGTTTCGCCTCTAGTTGGAGGCTTTGTCAAGATTATATATTTAAAAGTTTACAAAATGTATAATCTTGACAAAGCCTCCAACTAGAGGCGAAACGTCGATAACATTTTTTACATAGTGTTTCATTTGCCATAAATTTCACAAATATTACTAAAATTATAATCCTGAAACACAGCGTTGCAGGAATTCGCAGTTATCCGTCAGTTGACTGTATGAAAAATTGTATTGCCTTCAATATTGTGTAAGAAACACTAAAATAACCAATTGATATATTCCAACAAATTGTTTATCAGTCCATATTCTTAAGATAGTGTATGATGATGATGAACCCCAACATGAATAATTTTATACTACTTTCGTCAAAACCTCAAAACTCGGTTACTAGTTTCTTGAATAAGGAGCAATAAAAAGAAATAAAACAATGCCGCAACACTGATTGTATTCGAAATAGCTCAAACGTACGTTCCATGATTCCGTGTTGCTCGATATCCAAAAGAAAAACGATAATAGATATCTATGTCCTTATATTACGCCACAAACGGATATAATAATAATAATAATTAATATTCTCATTATTTTTTTATTTGTACTTAAATGAGAGAAACTGCAAAAAAACACGGCATCTTTTTTATGACATTTAGTGAACGACCCCATTAAGGAACGAACCTCAGCTGCACGTGACTACTTTAACTTTTAATGAAATTACAGGAATTTGATGTCGGGCAACTTTCTATTTCTCCCTTTACTTTCCTTTTAGCCGTATTTTAGTGTATTTGACTTACCTCGTGCAAGTCGATACCGTGGTTCAACGACCACATAGTTTGGAAGTAGTCTTGCATTCGCTGCTTTAGCTCCTTTGGAATTTGATGCAGAGTAAAGAAGTCCTTGAGGTCCCTCCATTTAGTGTGGTAGAGTGACCGTCGTGAGTACATTCTCTGAATTATTGCGGTTACGTTTCCAAAGACAACCGCATGCATTAATGCTGAAATACGAATTTAATATCAAATTAATTGGAGTAATTGGATTTTGATATAATATACCTCCGATTAACATAGTACAAATACTGAAAATTTTCTCGCTGGTGGTGTTAGCACTGACGTTGCCAAAACCAACGCTGGTGAGACTAGAACACGTAAAATACAGTGCTGTCACATAAGCGTCAGTGTTAGAAACGTTGTGTATTGATAGTTTCAGTCGGTCGGCTAAAGTATGGATCCACCCTGCAATAAAAAAATTGAGTAAAGTTAATGATTTTTTTGATATTGGTAATAAATTACGGACTCTCAGGTGGGTACACCTGCACCCATACTGACAGTTATAATACCGAGAGGAGAAGGGGTTTAATCTGGCTTTATAAGACTGTTATATTCAAAGACTGCTGAGTAAAATCTTTGTTCTACTTATGCTTGTTTTTGTAGCATTTTTAACCTAAGATCTTTTAATATAATTTTGGGTAAAATCTGATAATTTAGGCAACATCGCAGCATTATTTTATGTTACCCTAGTGGCAACACTGTGAAACGTAAACATTTTTGATTTGACGTTGAATATGTTCATTTGTTGGTAGAGTGAAATTCGCTAAAAATTTTTACATACATTTTTCGTGACGTAAACACATTGTTATATATGTTACCGGTAAAACCCGAATTCTGTGAAAACCAGTTTTAACTTAGAACTAGAAATAACAAAGAGCCTTTGTGAAAACTAGTTTAACTAGTCCAAAAGCGAACTGACGGGACGTATTTGTAAAAACCCGAATAAATAATAATTTTTAATGGGCTTCGGGTTTTAACTGTGATTTTTAGTCAAAACTAGTTTTACCGAGTCGTTCGTTTGAGCGAACTAGTTTCAACTCATAGAATCAGTAAAAGCCCGAAATTTGTATTCTTTTGCATAAAACTAAAAACTCATTTGAATTTAGGTTTTATTAAACTCTAAAAACACAAAATATATTCATAAAACCGTGCGTCCTGGGAATTCTGAAGCATCCTGTTTAACATGGGAAATTTGAAAACTGCGATTTCTATGTCTCCAAAGTCTTTTTGGGATATTTCGAGTATCAGAACACATACAATGTGCACCAGAACACGCTTTTGCGTAATAATTTTCAAAGTTTAACAAAATATTTTCAAAAAAGTATCGCGAGTGAATCATCTTAGTGTAAAGAACACGACAGCCATCAGCGTAATGGGTTAGTGAGTTCAATCGCAGAACGGCCAACATGGCATCTAGCATACGGAGGTTCGAATCCAAGGGTGGTTACTTTTTTACTTGTATTGTTATTTTGAATAAACAGCGATTGATTTCTATCAGTAAAGATGCATAATAATTAATCGTTTTATAATTTTTAATTAAACTGGCAATGGATTTATTAGAAAATTATTTACGTTATTAAAGGCAGTAATATTGCAACAATACCTAGAAAATTAGTTTTTTATTTACTCAAAAAATGTATTAAAACTTTGTCTGTTATTACTAGTTCTAACTAGTTAAAACGGGTTTTCACGGAATTCGGGTTTTACCGGTAACAAATACACTAACCTTTATACGAAATGAGCACTGGCAGCTCGTGATTTGTTCAAGAGGGACGGCTCTGTCAAAAAACTTGAACAACGTAAATCTAAAATTATAACTCAGGCACACCCTTCTTCACCTATATCAAGAAGGCTGTGACTCAGGAAACACCCCGCTTTATAAAGTTTGGAAAAATGTTTCTGCCACAATTTTCATTCACTTGATCTTCAAAAAAACAACACAAGAACAACGAAACTAACTAAAACTAAAAGTGAAGTTTAAACTTCTACAGTTTAAGGAAACTTACGAGTTTCGGTACTCTGAGTAGTAGATAAATGACAGCCTCAGGCCACATCTGTTGCCAACCCAAAACTCCAGCAACCAAAATCCCTGTTAGTGTCTTCAGCAGCGGCAGCAGCCTCTGGTTCTTTTGCCAACTCCAACACGCAAAAATTCCTGGTAATGTCTTCAGCAACGACATCTGCCATTGGTTGTGGCTCAGGCGCCTGCGCCGGGGCTCAAAAAGTGCGCGTGTTGCTCATTGTTGCGCAATGGAAGAATGTTCTGGAAATGCTGATGCAATAGTACGCAGATGTTGCAGAATTAATGTTTTTTCTCGGAAATTCCAACGTTTGCAATTGTTTACACTAAATAACTATTGTTATCAAAGTTTGAGAAAGAAACAACAGATTCGAAGTCGATAAGAGATGTTATGATTTATTGTTTTTATTATGATGAAATATTAATAGCTAAGAACGTTCTAGAAAAACCTTTCAACTTTCCCGACAGGATATGTATATTTGTTTGGTTTGACTCCCACGTTCTGCATGCTAATAAGTACATGTGCACTTAATATTATGTCGTAAACTCTACAAGATGATCGAGATTATTTTATACCCTGTTGTTTGTATTATTATAATAAAATCATTCTAGAACATAAAAAGTTTGAAGGCCACCGCCAGAAACATAAACACTCGATTGATTGTTGTTTTTGATAACTTCTGCATGTTACCAAAATTTTGCAGGCTCGGCAAAAGCTGCGAGATAAATAGAACGAATATAATTGCGAGAATTATTATTTAGTAATCACTTCAATAGTTCAGTTGGTTCCCACGGAATAGGTGCGGTAAAAGTTAGTTTCCCAATATGGATGTTGTAATTGGCCAAGATGATGTTGGAGATATTTTATTGTACCATTTTATCCACCAAAATTTACCGGAAAATTTAAAAGTAAGTCCATTTGCAGTAATCATTTCTTTTATTGTTCAAGCATTCTGTTAATAAAACTCATTCATAATAAAACTCATTCATAATAATTTCATTATATGTAGTTAAAAAGCTCACGTATCTGTTCCATAATTGTAAACTATTTTCTATCTTCAGAACCAACCCAAAATGATTATGTGCGGAAATGTATCGCACATGGCAACGGAAACCGAAAATGTTTTATTTTCTGGACTATTCATGGAGAAAGAAACCAAGATAATTTTGTTGGAATCGTGCAGTGAACTTGTGGTCATTTGGGTCAATATTGTAAATCGTAAGTAAAGTATTTAGATTTTTTAATATGCAGTGATAGTAGATAAAAAGTGCCAGTTTTGGATTCACAATTTTAGTGACGGAAAAGTGCCGATTTTGTGATTCACAATTTTAGTAGTGCAAAATTAATTGTTTTTATAATGAATGAAGTTATTTCTTTGTTTGTCCGCCCGTTTATTTGTTTGTTTGTTTGTCTGTCCGTTTGTTTGTCCGTTTGTTTGTTTGTTTATTTGTTTGTTTGTTTGCTTGTTTGTTTGTTTATAATGAATGAAGTTATTTCTTTGTTTGTCCCTCCGTTTGTTTGTCCGTTTGTTTGTTTGTTTGTTTGTTTGTTTGTTTGTTTGTTTGTTTGTTTGTTTGTTTGTTTGTTTGTTTGTTTACTAGTATAATTTCATAACTATGATTTTTCTCTTGTTGCAGCCAACGATGTATAAGCAGCGTCACGAGTTTGATTACACTATTTTATTATTTTAATGAATAAAATGTATTTTAATATAATATTATCAAATCATATTATGAACAGTATTATATTATTTTAATTGACAAAATGTATTTCAATATAATAAATTATATTATATAATTTACCGTATTCCATGGGAACTAACTAAACTAATGAATTGATTACTGAATAATACTCCCCATTGTGTTAGAAATATTTGTTGTGTGCTTTCCAATAAATGTATGCTAGAAGCGTGATTTTTTTTGACAAGCTGTCTGTTGACACCAGACAGCTGTTGACCCAGACAGCTGTTGACACAGCTGTCTGTTGACACAGACAGCTCTATTCGCAAACACCATGGCTGATGACACAAGCAAGAATAGAAAGAGGAAAAACCCCTCTATGTAGATGCAGCTTAGATGCGGCAGTACGTGAACGTCTTGTTGGTGGATTGGTATGCGAATGACAAGCTGTCTGTTGACGCCAGACAGCTGTTGACCCAGACAGCTGTTGACACAGCTGTCTGTTGACACAGACAGCTCTATTCGGAAACACCATGGCTGATGACACAAGCAAGAATAGAAAGAGGAAAAACCCCTCTATGTAGATGCAGCTTAGATGCGGCAGTACGTAAACGTCTTGTTGGTGGATTGGTATGCGAATTTCGTCATTGGCATTGAATGTTGTTGTTGACATGAACGGCTGATGCAACAGACAGACAGATAGATAGACAGGCAGGCAGGCAGGCAGACAGACAGACAGACACAGACAGACAGACACAGACAGACAGACACAGACAGACAGACAGACACAGACAGACAGATAGACAGACAGACAGACAGACAGACAGACATCTGATGAGAATTCTGAAGTAGGAGAATAACTATAGATTCCTATTTGTCTCATCGAGCTGGTTAATTTGATACCCTCCATGACCTAAGTGGGCGGGGCAAGGGGGCGTGTGCAGTGGGCCCTAATCTACATGCGTTCTATATTACCGACATTCAATTTGCACTTTCCAGTAAGTGTAACAGAAATCTACATGTGTTCTATATTACCGACACTCAATTAGTACTTCCAGCACTCACCAGATGGTTCCCACACGTGTCCGAAACGCATTAAGATAACAAGTAATTTCAAAACATAGTACGTATCAAAACAAACAAACTGACGAATGTTCTAGAATGTTATTTTATTGTAATAATACAAACAAATAAACGGGTCACCTTGTAGTGTCTACAACGTAGTATGTGCATATACAGAACGTGGGAGCAAACCTAAACAAACATAATCCTGTCGGCGAGTTGAAAGGTTTTTTACCCATAATAAAAACAATTATAACATCTCTTATCGGCGGCGAACGTGCTTTTTTCTTAAACTTTGATATCAATATTTATTTAGTATAAACAATTGCAACCATTGGAATTTCCGAGAAACTTCTGTTTACAATCCTAAGTATATATGGATGATTTAAAAGACGGGCATGTAGGCAGCCCGATTAGCTCAGTGGGTTTTAGCGAGGGCTCCGGTGCGCGGGGACCCGGGTTCGAATCCCGGTCGGCGTCATTTCCAGAACGTTTGCGAAAACCCCGGCGCAGGCGCCTGGGCCACATCCAAAGGCATCTAGCAGTAGTTGAACCTTACCACCCACAACCACACCCATTGGATGCCGCACACAACCTCTATCATTGGCTGTTGCCCCGCCCACTCTCATAGAGCCCCGGCGCAGGCGCCTGAGCCACAACCAAAGGCCCCAAAGACACCAGAGGCAGAAGTCGTTGCTGAAGACATTACAGACATTACTCGAGGACTCCTTCAGCGTAGAAGGGGAAAAAACATTAATTCTGCAACATCTGCGTACTATTGCATCAGCATTTCCAGAACATTCTTCCATTGCGCAACAATGAGCAACACGCGCACTTTTTGAGCCCCGGCGCAGGCGCCTGAGCCACAACCAATGGCAGATGTCGTTGCTGGAGACATTACCAGGAATTTTTGCGTGTTGGAGTTGGCAAAAGAACCAGAGGCTGCTGCCGCTGCTGAAGACACTAACAGGGATTTTGGTTGCTGGAGTTTTGGGTTGGCAACAGATGTGGCCTGAGGCTGTCATTTATCTACTACTACTCTGCTTACGGCTTATTATGGCACAACATGGGTTTTCGTTGTCCAGAAGCATGCTGTATGCTGGAATCATCAGAGCATCTATTTTGCGTATGGAAATAAGCATTTTTTCAACAATTATTGCATTATGGAGCACCAGAAATTGTGCTATCCACTTCACAATACTAAGCTATTTGAGAGAGGCTACACCATTTTCTAGAGAGCTTCAATTTGGACTTCTTCCTTGAGAGTCTTAGTGTCGCAACCCCGTTTAAAAATTTTAGTTGCTTCGTTCAATCCAGCGAGTAGTTTTATAGACAAAAATATTTAACAGCAATATGTAATAATAATAAAAATATTGAAGGTATGGGCCAATGCATATCTTGCTGGCCCTGGACCCTTGTGCACTGTACACAACTACCCTCGCGTAGGTGCGCCACTGTTCAACAATTGCGCGCATAAAGCAAAATTGTTGTGATTGAGACGCAAGGATACTTTCTTCGATACAATTTCTTATTTAAGCACGTGACAGAACGATAGAAAAAATGTTAAAGTGCTACACAAGATTCCTGCGATAAACAATGGTTTAGGATTTCTTGACAATTATAGTAATGGTTACCTTGGCTTGCAGGCAGAGACAGTCTTGTTGCCTACAATAGTTCAGTGCCAGCCCATCAGCACCCTGAAAATGTTATTTGTGATAGTGGACGAAACGTGGGCATTCAGCAATCAACGACGCGGTCTTACTCTAGAGGTCAGGTAACTATTACTGCGATAATCTGATATTCTTTATTATAGGAATTGTTTGATCTTCTGCTGAACGTAAATACAACATGGGAAATTCAAGAATCAATTGTACCCCTAACCACATAAAATTTGAAATACTATATACGCATTTCGGCAGCTAAGCTGCCATCTTCAGTAGCAGGGAAAAACCTATAGTAATAAAAATAGCAATAACAACATTAATGAAAAAAAAACACAATTATATATATGACAATAATAATAACAACAATAATGATGATATGAAACAATGATAGTGACAATAACAATAATATAGGTCAGGTATTCTCTGCTCACCACTCCGAAAGAATCGAAGTGCATTCGGTCAGCTCTCAAGCTAGAATGAACTCCGCACGGAGAAAATCCCCAATATATACTTAAAGTGACGTAGCACTGACGTTAATTGTGACATAAACATTAATCACACTAGGATAGAAAATTCAATATCCGGGCATACGCTCATTTTTATCACATGGGATATACAAAGAAATTAAAAAACAATGAAAGCCTGCTCTTTAGAATAACCGTCTGGGAGTCAAATTTGTTCCCCGTCGGTAATACGAACAAAAATTAATTTCTGATCAATATCATCACAGCGAATTATAATTTAAATCATTTCGATTAAAACGAATTCTTGTTGTTTGCTGCCTAACCTCCAATGAACTTCTTCAAAGTTTTGAGATGAATGTAAACAACTTTCCAAAGACTTGGGAGTTAAACCGAGTAAGTTTTTTAATCAACTTTTACAAGAATAATTCTCCAATTAACATGAGTTAGAGCCAAGATATGAATTTAGGAGCGAGTGTTAATTCTAGAGGAAAATACGTTACAGAGATACTTTGGAATTGTAAGTTTTCTAAAGGCGTAAACACTCCCACGCTTAGTACGGGGATTTCCATTCAAATGGTAGCGACATAATTTATTCAAGGAAGGAGACAACAACAAAGAAGGCAATTCAAAACCAATTCACGCGGTAAAATTGCTTGAGCTGACACTAATATGTTTAAAAACCACTGTTTAAAGAAAGTGGTAAAATTAATTGCAAAACAGGATTATGAACTGACAGGAGTTATAAAATTTATATTGGGTAATCCTGCACCTTTCTGACCGTTGTTGCATAGTTGCCAAAAATTGCATTTTCTGGATATATGATGTAAAATTGGTGACTTACACAATGAACTCCGATATCGGACACTGCAGTTGCAAGCACACCTCGAGAGAATGAACAGCGAAACAGTGGTCAAGAATATCAAATGGAAACTGCCAAACGACAAACGACAAACGCAATGTAAGTCAAAAGAGGAAAAGATCTAATAGTCTTAATGTTATAAAGTGGCTAACTGCTGGTCAAAGAATAATTTGAACAGTTTTTGCTTCAAGGCAGCGCAAGGATCTCTTCGTTGCGATACCAATAAATTGTGAGCACTAGAGATTTTCGACGAGTGACGACGCCATGTACATCAGCATGAAAAACAAGTTTATTATACAAGTAAACGGAACTGAACAATCTTGACAAAGAAACAAACCGTGTGATGCGACGTCTATTAAACATTTTCAGTCATTTTGCGTCTTTCAGTTTATGAGAGACACGTGAACATGCTCTAATATAATACATTAAATGAATACATGAATTCTTAGAAACATACACAGTGTCACAGAAGTTAAAATGCGATAGAACAAGCGAGTCACAGAACGTCCTCTTGGTGCTCAAATTAAGATAATACCTTTGCCCATGCACGAGTTTCAACCAGAGGTTAGCCTTCTGCACAAGACTATTAATATTTTGCGTAAAGTGCAGGTCGGAATCATGAATAATCCCGAATTCTTATCGCAAATCATAAAGGGTACGATCGCGTCGCCGATTTTTAAAATTAAATTGTTTGAAATGGTATCCCCGAATATTCCATCGCCAAACACAATGGGCGCAAATTCAGCAATTAACGCAAGGAACCTGAGCAAGTTTTCTATACCCTAGATGGCATCTGCTGGTACCACCTACACATTCTGACCCAGGACAAAGAAATGCACACTCCCGTACCATTTTTAGAAACCGGGAAACTCTAATCACGGCAGTTATCGATAGCGACCGCCATGACTCGGCCGCTCAAAAATCAGGCAGCCTGTTCGTTTTCAGCTGAGTCACCCGAGTCACAAGACTCTAGGAGCATGAAGTTTATTTATATCCCAATGCAGAGATATAAAACGTGCTATTATTTCCTCGTTTTCATTAGTAATAGCGGATTTCCTTTAAAAAATACTTTTCCTGACGGGACACCGGACACAACACATCGAATCCAAAATTCGTAAATTACAATAAACTTTAGAAGAAAAAAGAAAAACGACCCGCTTGAATTCGAACAAATACTCTTTGCGCATTTTGACACTGAGCCACGCTTGCTGCTTGTTTTGCATGAAGTTAATCAGTCTATTAAAGCGCGTGAAAATAGAAGTATACCAGTTAGCTCAGTATTTAGCCCCATCATGCTCCTAACCTCATGTGTTTCAAATTATGCTCACCGCAACACAGTTTTTCTTTGATACCGGATCTGAAGACTGTATTTTTCAGCACGAAACTCCACGACCAACGACCTAAGATGTCATATGAATTTAGTGAATTGAATCAGTCGCCTACGACTCGTGTTTTAAACTTTTATCCTTGTTAATATTAGCCACCATAACTCGCTCGTAGAATAATATACTAGGTATGTACCACAAGGTCTCCACACGAAATAAGTTTGGGCTACTTGATGCCTACCTCAAAGTAGGTACCGATTTCATTTTGTACTAGCGAGTTTTCAACATTTCTAAATGTAGACACACAGTACCGTCCTGCTGAAAAATAATCCTAATCCAGATCCACACTTCCCATTATTTATCATTGGTTTCGGATAGCTTTCAGGTATCTTAATATACTTGCTAGCGTTCACAATACCTTCAACAAAATGTAATTTGCAAAATCCTCTAGTCGACATTGATCTCCAAAACATTATATGTAGATATAGGAAATCTTATTCAGTTTTGTAGGCAATCCTTGTCACATATATTTTATACTACTACTCTAGTAGTTCTAAAGCCCCACGCAAGCTTCAGACCATTGCACGGAGTTCTAATCTCTACGCTCTTTTGTCTACAAATATACTTTGTCTTTGTTTGCAATGACGTATTTAGTTTTTCCTGTACAACTTACCTAAGGAATATAGCGTGCAAAAATAAATTATTAACAATATATTTAAACTTTAAAGTCCATGTTATCTAATCACTCTATTGCAAATAGAGTCCGGAAGCATTTGCTTCTGTGAGCGTTGTTCCAATGTAGCAGGGGATGGGAAAAGTTGCATAAATAATACTAGTGTAGAGGTTAGGTAGGTTTCAACTTTTAGGAGGTGTAACAGCATATCATACTTTTATATTTTATTCATTGTCATATTGCGTAATGTGATGCCTCTTTGTCAGATGAGTTTGTTTTTTATTTCTTCTTATTACTCGTAATTCTATACAGCATTTATGAATTTGTACGATTTCTTTTATTTATTTTCTACGTCCATAATTTTGTATGTTTGTTACTGAGATTTGGGTTATTCGAATTTAAATTATACGTTTTGGTGCAGGGGATCATTGGTTCATTGGATTATTAGATGTCGCTATATAAAAGAAATTACAAGAAGTTAAATAATACGAGGTTTAGTTGCCATGATCTTGAGCTACTAAACATTGCAGTAGATAAAAAATGTAACAAAGATCCGCAGCACACAAACAGGATCCATTCATTTAGATCAACTAGGACCAATTAGTGAAAGTTTGAATATCAGAATGAAGTCGGACTGTTATTGGTGATAGAAGTTGCTTTCTGATACGATAGGTAACAGTGATAATTTCTGCTAACTGACAGATCAAATGCATCTAATTAATCGAGTCAACATCAACAACCGTTGTATATCGAAAACTAAGAAAATTAAAAAAATTACTGTCGTAATTGCACATTACTAATTAAATTCTTGGCGATAAAAATGTTCATTGACCTTAAGAATTATTAGTCAACCATTATATTTCAAATTGTGGTTCCTGATGCACGTGCTATGCATAACGTTAGAGAGAGCAATAAGTTTCCAACTATCTAATTGGTTGAATTAATTAATGACCTGCCTACGCAAGCGAAGTAAGTTTGGGCATTAATTCACAAGCTACAAAATATTTTGCCTATCTTGACCGCAAAACTTACTAATTTATTGCCTTATAGCTCAATGCATATTAGTATGCTCAGAGCTGATGGAAAGGGTAGGTATCACTTTGCTTTTATTCCAACAAGGAAGAGACAATAATTTAGATAGCTAGGTACACAATTATTGTAGATACGTTCTTATACACAAAAGAAAGACTCCACCCAATTTATTTTTTTAAAAGAAAGTTATGGACATTATTAAATTATTGCAAGACGGTAATGAACAGACGATTAGAAGACAAAGCCATAGAAAGAGGTAATAATAATTATGGTACATTAAGCGGTTAGCGTAGTAAAGTTGATAAATTTTTTTACAGGAGTTGCAATTTAGGAACCTTTGATAAGACATTGAAAATGAAAATGAACTTGGATAAGTATACCTAGTATAAACTAGCACAAAAATTTGTAAACAATGAGAGTGATAAAATGTTCTCGAAATCGAAACAATGACAGACATCCGCACACTGCAACAAACAAAAGGGTGGGGACTGTTTTTAATTTTCTTAAATTTGTACGTTGTTAACAAACTACCCACGCATTTATCAGTTGGTGGGCAAGAGAACAAATCAAGGTGTCATTCAAGAGCCGGTTGGAATTATTCGAATATACTCTATAACGTGCCAAAATGACATTACAAAAACAAAATACTAAACTATAATAGATCCGAACAGATAGAGGCAGCGCGGCCAGCCTAAACGGAGAGTAGGGGGTGGGCCAAGCAAAAAAAAAATATATTAACCGAGGGCGCCAAGTGATTATCCCAATCACACTGCCTCGACTCCACTTACAAAACAAAATCACGAAAAGATACGTGAAGGTACCTATAACAGTTGAAAATAAAAGAAACAAAACACTCAAATTTAAAGGTATATAATAATTATGATTCAATTCAATAGTAACTACATAACCAAGCGGGTAAGTACCCACCCGGTGCAAAAAAATAAGGTGATAGTACTTGAAAAATGATAATTGCAAGTGCAACAAAAATAATAGGAAAATGTATACAATAATAAAGGTGATCAATATAAGAAAAAAATATGGTCGCAATGCTGTGATCCAAGTCTGCGTACAGGGCTAAAAAACCGAAATGAAAACAGACGGGGACGACGCGATGACGTACGGCGACGAAGCTTCGCTGGCGCAAGTTCACCCGAAAATCGTACACACATACAAGAAAATAAACACAATGCGACTCAAGCACGGCGATTACGGTTTTACAAAATAACTTTGAATAGAACAAGTCAAAAATAATTAAATAAGATATTAAATACTAATTATATACAAAAGGCACTAATGTAGTGAGTGAGATACAAAAGGTAAAACAAAAATTCAATAGCGCAAATCTAAAATTCAATCGCGACTTCCCACACCGGAGAAAACATGTGAATACAAAGCTGGAATTTTGTCACGATACGCCGCGACGCGACGGGTTGTACAAAACAGCTGAGCACTCCGGAACGATACGGAAAAATCTGACCATAGGTGAAATTTCCACTTCCTGGAGTCACAGAAGTCCAGGCACAGGCAGCAGGATTCGAGAATAGCATCGGATGGCAGCTATAACTACGAAAACCGCGCCCGTAGGGGAGGCTTAAGTTAATGATACCCCCGGGCAGAAAAACCCTTAAATATACGAATAAGAGACACACAATATAATCACGAATGATGAAGAACGTTATAGAGAGAAATAACATAGGAGGATGGCTCGCCTTGAGAGGGTTTCCAGAAAATATGGGTTGACCACGTGCACTGAAATCCTGAAAAATCGGAGGAATCGTCGAATTATATACCTACACTATAAATGTAGCAAACACAAAATTCGAACGCTCCTTTATACTGATGAAAGACTAAATCCAAGAAACTTGATGAACAAACACGCAATAATAGAATTAGAAAATTCTGTCACCAACTATGCACTATAATCGTCAGAAACCAAAAAAGAAACGAACCGCGCTACAAGAGATTATCTTGGGAAAAAAAGAACAGTGACGACGCGTCACAAGAAGGAGCGATGCGCAAGAAGACATTATGACAGGAAAGAGACCTACAATAAAGCCAAACGCGACAGGTATACCGTACTAATGGCGGAGGTAAGCCATCAAAGTAGAAGTAAATGAAAAGAAGCGATAATAACATAAAGAAGAGAATACGAAGAAGATAAACTAATGCACGCCAATGAACGAGAACTTCAAAAATTGCCGATTGAGGATTGACAGACTGCCAGAGTCAAACGTCCTCACGAAATAAACAAATGAACATATGGAAGCATCTTACATGGAAGATTTTAAGTTGATGACAATTCCACATGACTAAGACAACATATGAAAACTTAGTGGACACAAAACGTAAGTAAATAAACCTAATATACGAGTAATATGAGTACCAAGGGATGCAACTATTTTAGGCAACCAAATTTAAGACATGAAACAGCAGACAATTCAGAATATTTAGCATTAATAGAATGAATTGAAGACAGATAAACAATCCAGCAAAATGCAATGAAACTGCTAAAAGTGGAAATAAATACCTTGAATAGAAATAAAATATGCATGTATATAAACGGTCTAAAATAATTTATGTTTTAGAATTTAAGAAAACTGTAAACAGAACTGCAAATCAGGAATACAGAAACCTGTAACGAATTCGGAAAATAAATGCAACAGATACCTACCAAATTATTCAAACGTGACAACAGACAAATCGTGACGCAGGGGGAGATCAGCAGACAAAAGGACCCAAATCTAATAAGAAAATAGAGTGTAAATCATAATAGATGAACACAAAAACAGTAGTTAGAGGAGGAAAAGAAAATGTTATAACTCTTACTCATAGTACCTAGGCTATCTATACTTTGAAATTTTGACATCTACTAACATAAATAATAAATAAATAATCATTAGATAAAGTTACTGTTTTATAAATATTTTACTTTCTTAATGAGCGATGAGAACAATAGTGCGCATAACTCTACGTAACGTGCATTTTCTGCACTCGTCCATAAATTTATTTATTATTATTACTATAATTAATGTTATTGTTGTTGTTATTATTAATGAAATTATTATTATTATTATTATTTAAAAAAGTATGCGATGTAACAGAATGTCCAAAAATTCGTTTCAGCACTTATAATATCGCCCCTCGAATCTTATAGCTTCCAATATTTTTCTAAAAGTTATCATTTGACGAGACCTTCAAAATGACACCAAAAACATGAACCTAGCTTACGTACAACTTGCACAAATTCACAAAAAGTACAAAATTTCCAAGCACAAGTCCGTAGTTGACCCCGTTAAACATTTTGAATTTTAAAATTTCATGATTTCGTCTGAGATAAAACAGTTGTACAACTAAAAATAAGTCTAAAAGCCGGGAATTATAATTGTACAGTTGTTGGTGTTCCGAGCTTTGGATCAATCGGGCAGTATACTTGCTGGTCTTGTCTTTGTAATAAAGAGGATTAGGTATTTATTTTATGAACGGGTATTTTATGATTAACCACAAGGCTTTTTAAAACTTTGAACTTGCATCCAAAGAAGTAAACGTCAGTCATGTACACGGACCGAAAACAAAGCAACGTGTGTTTGTTATCGTAGAAAAGAAGTGTTCACAGTGTTCCTTTAATTTACGCACGGACCGAAAACAAAGCAACCTTTATTTGTTACCGTCGCAAGCCATCTTCTTTTAATTTACCATAACCAATTCACGTGGTGAGAGTGATACAAATAGAATTATTCGTTCTTAAATATGTATTTAGTATTTACCTGGTAAACTTTTTGGTAGAAATTTATCATTCTTAATTTTATAACAAACATTTGTAACTCAGTAATACATAAATGTATGTAGTAGGTACTATAAAATAGATCGGTCGGACAAGAATACACATTCAAAAAATATGTGCTAAAGTATTATTCATAAACAGAGCTAGTAACTCGCCTAGATCCCAATTCATGTCGTGACTGTCCTTCTCCTTATCAGCGATGACATACCACAGACATGCTAACCAGTGAGCAACGAGAACAAAAGACAACATCAATAGTGTTAAAATCATAGCACTATATTGAGAATATCTGTCCATTTTTTGTAGCAATCTTGCCAATCTCAGCAGTCGCGTCAATTTAACCAAGTGGGTGTGAGCGTGCGACCCCGATTTCTGAAAAAATGGTATAGAAAACTATTAATAATATATAACTTTGGATTCCGTTTGCGAAAATGTTATGCATTGAATATTTTAATTACTTCCATAACAACAATATTAAGAGCAGGAAAAACCAACTTCTGCTGGCATTTAATAAAAAATGCTTTTTGAGTTAATTAATAATATAAATCTGTATTTAGGTTTAAATTTTATTTTACTTATGAGCCATCAGATGGCGTTTCAAAACTTGAAACTTTTCGAAATTTGCTCAAATTTTTTAAATTTAATGGTACATATTTTAATAATATGATATTATTACACATAAAATAAAGAACATAAAGCCGAAAACCGGAAGTTGCTATCTTTTCTACAACAGAAGTGATGATCAAATATATGGTTCAATCTCTCAGTTCGCGGGTACCCAATTTTAGTAAAAGTTTTAAATGGAATGGTACATTGTAACAGGCTGTTATTGCACATAAAATTAAGGACGGAATGGAAAGTTGATGCGTTTTCAAAAGGAAGTTATGATTAAAAGTATGGTTTAAGCGCATCCAGGCGCTAGAGATAAGGAAATTAAAAAAATACTTTGCCATGAAAAATCTCTCATCAAACAGATTTGTGGCTTTAGGGTATCTGAGGGCAACAATACCGCCAAAGAGTATTTATTTGTGTATTTATTTTCAAGGTACAAGACAAAAATCAAACTAAAACTTGAGGAATGTTCAACAGATTTCATAGTAAACTATTATTTTTTTACTTTTCTTATGTGCCACAAAATGCTCTTAAACCATATTTCAGACCACAACTTTCGTTTCAAATAAGATACCAAATTCCGGATTTCATTCATTTTATGTGTAAAGACACATTTTTGAGAAAATTTGGTAAATTCATAAGTTTTGAAACAACGTCATCGGGCGGCTTCAATGTAAAGTAAAATTCAGTTATAAATGCAGATTTCTATTACGCTAGAAATTTCCTATAAAACGAAACCAAATTCATTAGAATTGGATAGAGTAATTCGGAAATATCGTATTTTTTGTGAGCGAACTATTTCTTCTTTATAATCATTGCCAAGGGCTACAGGTCGTTCCAAAAATAGGCACAGAAAAAGGTGAGTATTTCAGGTTTGTTTACGTTTATCGTTCAACACGATATAACGATACTATATTTTAACCTAATCTATAAATGGTTTTCTTTTCCATATCTATTTTTGTGGCAACCTGTACTCCTGACATTATTTTTACTCGTTTGTTATCATTTACTATGTTTGTTATTATTTCTAACTTGAGGAATGCAATATTATTCCTCATAACTGCTTCACTCGCCTTTTCTTCAGAAAGAGTTTACACAATTTTGAAAATTAAAAAAAAATCTATTGAATTTTATTCATTGCTTACCTTTTCTATGAGACATATAATTCTAAAATTAACCACGGCACACAGGAAAAGAATATCAAAGGATACCTCGATCCCTGATGAAATGAATTCAGGTAGTATTGCTAATAGCAACTAATAATCAATCTAGAATCTACCGGTAATCGAAATATTTGTATTTAATCAAAGTTTCTTACCTCTCCTCCATACAGAGCATACAGAAGATCAAACGGCAGTGCAGCTAATAAGTCTACGAGAAACCACGTCCTTACATAATTGAGGGATATTGATTTCCAATGGGAAACAACTTCTCCTTTTCTATTTACGTACGTCGTGCGAAAATTTAAAATTATATCTGGAACAAGAAAGTTTCGTATTATACGGTTGGATGATAATTAGAACAAAATTTTCTTTCAAACAACAAATACCGCTCATTTAATTGCATGGAAACCCTTTGGGAAATAGTTCTGTTAGTATTTGTAGGTAAGGTTTCTTGCAACTTCTGTAAGGCATCTTAACTTATTCAAAACAGTCTAGCAGTTTTTCAGCTTAATTCTTAAAAGTTTGTTTTTCAGAAAGTTAGAAGTTTCAGATTAAAAAATTTATACTGGATGTGATATAAAAACTTCAAACTTTTAAAAATAAGTATGTATTACATTTTTTACCTAAGTCTGATGCAGAATGTTGATGCCAAGAATTTGCATTGAGAAACAAAAGATGTGACTGAATTAAAAATAAACTTTTTAGCTTGTAAGTACCTATGTATTTAAACTACATATTATAGTACAAAACAGGTGTCAGCCGTTCCACAGATTTGGGGTGTAATAGGTAACTGAAAATAAAGTAAGGTTTGTACTACAACATTTTCGTCTTCCGTGCTTTTCTAAGGAAGCTAATGTCTATTAATTGTTAAGTCTAAAATAAATTAAGATAATAGCTATTTACGCAACCTTTCAGGAAACATCTCATTTTTAGTAACGATTAGGTTACTTGAGGGACGAGCGAAGCGAAGTTGTATCTACATTTCCCATACCTACTCCACTGGAATTCTGCGTCAGCTATAGATACACGCTAATTTTCAAGTACTGCTTCCTTCCTCAGCAGGGTCTACTCTACTGCATCAGTATTAATGCAAAAATTGCTGTAGGAAAATGCACTGCATTAGTGCATGGAATCTCAGGTTCAAAGTAGCAGTTGCAGTTGCAGCTGCAGCTGATGCTTCTGTAGAAGGTGTACAAAGATGGCAATGAGTTTTTCATCTTTTGCAAGTTCCATTATTGAGGTTAAAAAGGATTTTCATGTAATGTTTGCACTTGCAGAAAAGTGCGACGGGACTGCTGTTGCGTCGGTAGCAATTTTGAGAATAACAAGTTTCTTGGAATTGTAGATTTACATTGCTATTGCAGCCCATCAAGCTTGCGTTGACACAGAAAACGTCAAATTTATATTTAATTTGTCAGAAATCACGCATGTATTATACGTTTCCATGGCAACGTTCTTCCAAGGATTGCTTGTTTTGTACACTTATCTAAGTGGTTTACAAAACTGTCACCGTAAAAGTGCAACTTTCAATGAGTTTTTGCAGATAAAGTAAAGTATTCCACCCTCGAGTTATGGCTACTATTAACACGGATGAATTAAAACACTCGCCTACGGCTCGTACTTTAAACTTTCACGGAAAAAATAAATGACAGTAGACAGTATCGATTTTTCATATACCTACTTATAATATCAGAAGTGGTAAGATTTTGTCGGAAATATTTTTCGATTGCAATGGGGGTTTGCCTAGTAATTTTACGAGTGATATAGCATTAAAATAACTAGGCGTCAGTCAAGTAATGTTTGAACAATGTCACGAGCATAAATAATTGTAAATCTCGAGTCTACAATCGACAAATAATTTTGCCATGTACAATATAAACTCGATTAATATTCATCATGCCTATTAATTTAACGAAAGAGGGCACAAAATTTAAACATAAACTTGTTGAGCCAGAAATATGTAATTTTATTAATGATGTCAAGAGCTGACTTCGTTTATGTATGAATTGGGTTGCTAAGCAGTAGTCTGGTAACCTATGAGCTTTAAAATTTTATCGCTGAAAAATCCTAACAGCCCATTGGCTATTCAGTTAATGGGCAGGAGATACGAAAATTTAGAGATAAACCATTTTGTGATTGGAACAAATATTCATCTTGTAGACCTAAATTTTTGAAAGATAAAATAGTGAAAGAAGGAATGAAAAACGTCGTCATCCGTATAATCATTACTAATAACTAGGTACCGACAACAGGAGACTTCAAATATTAACTTGTCCCAATTGTTTACGGAAATAAAATTTGAAAAAACATGTTTTTATCCACTACACAATACCATACTTACAGACTTTGCCACAGTCATTTGAATGTTTTAATGGCATACTTTACCGCGCTAGTGTGATAAAGATGCCATATTGAATTGACACCTTTGCCACACGCGTCTCGTAAAGTAAATTACACGGCAAACTAACTCCAAAATAAAATCAAATGAAACTTACTAGACGTTAATTAGAAAATGTTTGCCATTTAATATATTAACTCGACTATGGTAGATGTTGAAGCAAGACATTTAATACCCACACTGCTATCTCAATGTCCAAAGAAAAATTTTCTTTTCATGTAAGATTTTCGTAGTGATGATATACGTAGAGTGCATGACAGAAGTAAAAAATGCACCAGCCTAGTGCTTTTGTTTGTGTTACATTTTTATCTCTCGTCTACTAGTTATTTCTTAAGGCTGGGATATATCAGCTGTTAGTCTATAAAGTACTGCCACCTATCGCCCAAAAGTGTGATTAGGATTATGCAAAATATGGTCACAATCTATTATGATTGGTTTCTATCACAGCTGCAAACTCTTCAGACGGAACCTCTACAGCTTGGAATTTTCAAGGTTTTTTGCTTTAGCGGCAACTGAATAAATCTGGGAGGATTAGTCGGCGGTCCTATCTTTAAATTATTATTTTCTATTTAGAAATATGAGAATAAACTGAAGCGCCACCGCCATCTGCATTGCAGTGACCACACTACCGCTACTGTCAAACGTCCAGTTTACTGTGTATATCGACCAAATATGCACAAGATGGAGGGATTGCAATATAATTTTCATTCCAACACGCCGGTTTAACGAAGTAACGTAGCAAGGTTCTTGGTCGAAAATGAATAAGGAATAATTAACTTAGACAACCCTACTTTCTAATTACGATAAATATGTGTACAAATAGTAAAAAAGGTGTCGAGTTTATGACGGATTTATGAAGGATTTTTCAATAATTTGAGGGAGATTTATTTAAGGCGAACGGAAAATGTTACTATAATAGTAGTGCGAGTCTCTAAGTTGATCCTTTAGCAATAAATCTTTTTTTATTTAACGCCCTATCTACTTTAATTTTAGAATGTTGTCCCGTTTTTAGTGCTCAAATTCCGCACCCTTAAGGTAATATAATAGTCGTGGTCACGTTGATGGTAGGTAAAGCTCCTACCGTAACATGCGTTTCGGCCTCGCCTGAAAATCTTTCCTTCTCGTTTCGTAATATGAACTGTTAATAATACTTCTATCGTAAATAACCATTAAAGCATCCTTTCAACGATTTTAGCTGCCATGCAGGACCCAATCACCCAATTACCGTTATAAGAAAATCCCCAATTTCATTATAATTAGGTACAGCTGTTGCTGGTGGATTTGCAAACAATATAAAAAGTAATTCACGAATAGGTATATCAGTATTTTACTTTATGAACCGAATAAGTACGAAATTAAAGTTTTAAAATTAAGATTAAAACTGTATTACTTATAGACATGAATTATGGTTTAAAATAAATATGAGGGTTGGTAGAATGCGCTTATAACTATTTTATTTGCAATATTTACACTGTTGTTAAAATAAACTTGCACGTTTTAACGGAAATCTTAGCATTATTCACACACAAGATAAAGAAAATTGACTTACATGTCCCTATCCCAGGGACTTGTAAGTCATTTTTCTTTACTCGAACCGATTCCAAGTTGTTATAACATGAAATTTGAAAAATTTCTATTTTTAACGTCAAATAACGCCGAAACCGTAAGACTTAAACCCAATGTATGGTTAACGAAGTGGCCCTTAAATTTAACAAACAATTTTAAAATACAATCAGATACAGGGTGTTCCATTAAAGAAAAGAAATTTAGGTGCTGTGCAGAAGAAATGAGACATTCTGTATAGTCGGAAATAATTTTATAATGTGAAGAAGTTGATTGGGTGCAACATTCATTCGAATCATTTTTCGATATCTGCTACTCCTGTTGAGTTATGGAGGAAATGAGCTAGCGTGGGACACCCTGTATAGTCGCGACTGAAAGACTAACAAAAGTGAGAAAAAGTGAGCTCTTAGCAACCAACTATAGCTTGTGTGAACAATATGTTTCTTCAAAAACAAGAAATCTTTTACACAAAGTGGTTGGATCGAGAATTCACTATGAATTCTTTAGAAATTAACTCCACACGCCAAAAGACAGTGACACAGTAATAAAACCCGACAGGCGTCTCGTTGACAACGTCAGCATCCTTAGGAGTTGAAGATTAATCTAAATCTAAGACTTACCCTTACCCTTTCAAGAGATATTAGAAAATCACAGAATTCAACTTATTAAAATTATTATCAGTAAGTTATATTTAAAACTAAGATTTCATCATTTTGCCAAACTCAAAAATGACATTTTTTACAAGTATAATTAGACAAAATTTCAATAAATATTTTTCATATAACTATGTCCCCGGATGGGGCTACAGAAAGGGAAGAAACTTTTATTTTTAATTTCTCAGAAAAAATCACTCTTCACAAAAAACTATGCTTGTTCTTGAAATCCCATTGTACATATTATTTTTAGCCAAGTGCTCTAGGAAACATTTTAGTAAATTTTTTATGTGTTCTTCATATCGACACTGCGGTAAAAATGTATTCAGTTCAGTATCGGATGGTACTGGTGAAGAATGCTATTGGATGTGTTCAAATTTAAACACGAAACAAAAATGGCTTAACGAAGATGAAACTATTTCTATTCGATGTAAATGGCGCACTATTTTAATGCTTAAATATTCAGGAAATGTTTTTTTGATTGATTTACAATATTAAATTTAACACTAAACGTTAGGAAACGGTTAAGGTCATTTTGTCTACATTGCATCATCTGATCTGATGATTTCACGAATTATTCAGATTCCAATGAACGTAAATATACAATACCAGTCTGCACGGCAAGATTTAAATACATAGTTGACTTTGGGTTTTGTATTTTTTATCTATTACAGAGATGAGCACTCTAGTTTTCAATTTATACAGGGTGCTTTAACCACACATTTTAGAGAAAAATGTGATAAACTCTCTTAAGGTTTGAATCTGTATTACATAAAATTATTTTCATTTGTACAGAACCCAACAAAGTGTGTAATCAGTGTGCATAAGCGAAAATAATTTTATGTTGCAATGATTGACGAAAATTAGGAAAGATATGTTTAAAATGTTTTTCCCTCAAATATATTGCAAAGATTGAAGAAAATAATTAGTAAAGATATGTTTAAAACTTTTTTCCCTCAAATATATTATAGTGCAGTCGTTTTTAATACGGAAACCTGGAAACATAACGGTTATTTCATATTGGGTGAGAAAACAAAAAGGCTTTGTTAAGGCACTTTTCCAAGCTCTTCGAACTGGTGTTGTCAAATTTCGCGTAAAACATTTTTGTCCGAAAAAATCACCTTTACACTGAAAAAAATGTATGGAAAAGTACACATTTTTTACATTGAAAATCAAGTAATCATACTGGAAAATCAATGTACCCAATGCATTACATTGCTTTTAATGCGAAAGTACAGAGTGTACTATGAAATCCAAGCGTTTGTTACACATTTCATGTATAATTACCAAAACATAGTATTCTTACATGTTAATACTTCTATTTACTGTGATATAAACACAGATCCGCTGTAATTTTCCCGAACATTATGTGAATTTACAGAACTTAGGTAATAATAAACCAATGAACGGTTTGCTTTTCCCCCTTTTCCCATGCAGGCGACAATAACGGCAGAAATCGGAAGAAGACGCTTATCCTTAGATTGTTTATTGCTTTATTAACTGTTATTTGTTTGAATAAGTGGTGCAGTTTTCCTCAATTTTATTAGCGAGCGTAAGTTATTAATTTTTAGTGTTCATTAAACACAAAAGTTATAAATTTTTCATCAAATGTTTACGCAGAAATAATGCTTATCTGCAGGATATTTATTCTTCACCTACATAATTATCAAGAAATACCATTCTCATCAGTATGATCATCACACGTCTTCATCTAAGTTTTACTATGTGTATGAAAAGTGTGTTGCCATTTTAAATACATATTCCGCGTTTAAGCAGTAAGTGCACAGATCTCATATTATCAGTGAAAATACTATTTTTAATTGCAATGTTGTTAATTGTACCTACAAAGTAAATAACAAAAAGAAATGTTCTGTTTAGTTAGTTTAGGTAGGAATCACTCTATTCATTGATACTGTGAATAGTTAGTTCAACTTAGTTCATGTTTTATACAGGGTGTCACAGAACGTTTTACACAGTTTATAGCTCCAAAACTATAACAGATAACGAAATGAAACAAAAACCACTTTGTAGTATTGATGAAGGAGTACACAACCCCCAGAACGTAACCATCCCCGGGGCGGCCATCTCTGACAAACCACCCCTACTTATTTTTTTTCAAATAGCACCCTGTATATTTCGTGAAGGAATATGACAAAGAATCAAATTCTCTATCCAAGATTTTTTTGAAATTAAAAATTGGCCATCAATGGTGTATGGTGGAGAAAACAATTTTTTTATTTATGTTTAAGTCGGCCATAGAATTATTAACATTTATTTAAACTGTTAAACAAATGACTACCGGCTACCGGCGTAAATGTCGAAGTTAATTTGAGTTAACTGAAAAGTAGTTTTCTGTTGTGTTCTGAAATTGAAATGCCTGCTTTATTTATGCCATATGAGTATGTGGACAAGCGGCATGTACAGTAGCGTAACTTCAAATTAGGGGCCCGCCCGCAAAATTTCTGATGGCCCCCCTCCCCATTGAAAAACAAATTCAAGTAAAAACTGTATTAACAAAAAACATAATTTTAACTTTGAAAACATTTGTTTCCGGAATTATTAAGCGAAGCACGGGGCCCCAAAAGCGCCGGGGCCCGCCCGCGGTGGCGGGCTTCCCCGGCCCGTAATTACGCCACTGGGCATGTATTTAGAAGAAATTTATTTCCCAGGTTAGAAATGTGTGTTGCTGCAATTTGAACATTTGATCAACTGGTTACGTTATCACATTATTAGTGTTACTTGTTTAACTTATGTTTAAACTTTTTTAATAATTCCATGGCCAACTTAAAAATAAATAAAAAGTCCGTTTCCTCCACCATTGATGGGCCAATTTTTAATTTTAAAAAAATCTTGGACAGAGGATTTGATTTTTGTCTTATTCCTTCACGGAATATACAGGCTGCTATTTGAAAAAAATAAGTGGGGGTGGTTTGTCGGAGATGACCACCCCCGAGGGTGGTTATGTTTTTAGACTTGTGTACTCCTTCATCAACACTACAAAGTGGTTTTTGTTTCATTTCGTTATCTGTTATAGTTTTGGAGCTATAACCTGTGTAAAACATTCTGAGACACCCGGTATAGATATTGTATCGTATCTTAGTTGGGCGATTCAGATTCTTTTGGTTTCTTCGGCAACTTTTATTATTCGGATGAGTCACATAAAAACGAATGTTTTGTTTATGTTTTATTTCTTCATATTTGTACTTTTTGTGTATTATAAATTTACAATAATTAAGTTTTCTAATTTTTGAGGGGCTAATATGGCTTAATTATTATAAGGTTGTAAGGTAGGTTGTTAAAATATGTATTTTTGTACCAGTGTTTTTATATTTTATAACATGAAAGCAGAAATGTATCTTTTTTCAAATAAATTTTTGAAAATAATCACATTTAAGGGGGCTTGCGACCGTCTTCTCCTGTCTCGCTCGGACTCGTTGATTGTCCCTGAGAACCAGGTGTTCGTTTTTCAAAGATTCCACAGCCAACTTTCAGAGTATCTACGTGAAATTTTGCACACTAAAGCTTTTTGTTGTGTAGAAATGCGCTATGATCCCAGTTTTTTTGTAATTTCAAAAAAAATGATCATTTTGTTTACTTAAAAGCTAGCATTTTTCTCAAATTTTGTATGTGAAATAAGCCATCCTTTTTTAAAATTATAAAGAAAACTGAGATCATAGCGCATTTCTACACAACAAAAAGCTTTAGTGTGCAAAATTTCAGGTAGATACTCTGAAAGTTGGCTGTGGAGTCTTTGAAAAACGAACACCTGGTTCTCAGGGACAATCAACGAGTCCGAGCGAGACAGGAAAAAGTTCGACGAGCCGCCTTAAGTATTATTTATTTTCATTCTGACTCAGTTATTATAAGGTTGTAAGGGAGGTTGTTAAAATATGTATTTTTGTGCCAGTGTTTTTATATTTTATGGCATGAAAGCAGAGATGTATCATTTTTCAAATAAATTTTTGAAAATAATCACATCTAAGTATTATTTATTGCAATTTCAGAGAAAATTATGTATTTTTCCAGAATATAATTATTAGTATATGGTTATATTGCACTTTAAAAGTACATAAAAAAGTAAATATAACCAGTAAATTCCCCCGAAAATTTGGGAATTTACATGTAAAAAATACTTAATTTGTGAGAATTTAGTGATTACATTTACACATTTCAATGATTTTTACATTGAAAAAATACTAAAGACCTGTAAATTCACAATTTTGTCGTAATCGACTACTTTACAGTTTTAGTGTAAAATTAAATACAAGATGTAATGAATTACAGAATGCTATGTGTTATTACCCGGAAATCTATGGTCACAAAATAACCAACGAAATTCATAGTAATTTTACATTTTCCTTGTTTCAGTGTAGGTTCACTTTATCTTATGACAGTCATACTGGACTTTCACATATTTAGAAAGCCATATTTTTTCTGATTAAATTAATATACCTTATACTCATACTCAAAAACAAGGCCTACAAGACAGCATTTAATATTTTTGTCATCCAAAAATTATATAAATCATACCTAAATATTTCAAAAATCTTTGGGTTTAGGTGTGCCATCCTAAAACAAAGCATCTAGAATTATGCGCAGAATTCGAAACTTCGAACAAATTAATGTAGGTTGTTCCATATGAGAAAAAAATTCTTCCCTTTCCATTATCGCCTCTGCGTTAATATTCAATAAATTAATGTATCTCAATCCCGTCAAGTTTCCATCAAAAATTTGGTATGCTAGTTGACCACCCAAAATAACACGAAAAGTTAAAAATCTAAAACGTCCTTGCCTCTGACGTTCAAAAGTTTGGCGCTGAATTGTATCAGACCAGTGACTCACATTATGCCTGTTAAATAATCCTACGCTGCTTATGAGAGTTTCATCTGTCCAAATGACAGACCGCCCAAATTCTGGGTTTTCTTGAATTTTATTTAAGTACCACCTACAAAAATTAAGCCTTCTTTTTTGATCTCCCGGGAAGAGATGGTAAATAATTTGAATTTTATATGGCCTATATTTGCCCTTTTTTCGTATTTTTTGAACATTTGTTTTGGAAACACCAACTTGTGATTCGATTTCGCGACAAGAAGTTTTTGGTGTCGCCTCAACCAACGATAAAACTATTTTCTCCTCTTCTCTATTTTCTTTATTATAAATTTTGTTTCTAGGTTTATTGAATGACTCATAGTGAACTAAATTTGATTTTAATCTAGAAAACATCATTTTGCTTGGTAGTCTTCTTTCTGGGTATCTAAATTTAATAAATCGATGGATAGGTATTATACTGGAAATGGGTATCTAGGAATTGTTTGTGTACATGTTGAGGTATAGATCCCCTGATTCATTTACATTCTCACGACATTCGTTGAAAACAGCAATTATGTCGTATTTTTCGAAATTTTGATAATTTTGAAGTACTATTATGCATATACTAAGTATCTATTAATAAAACTAGCTGCATGCAACTTTTGCTAATGTATGTCAACAGATAATTATTCAGTTGTTAACATCCGAGATAAAATCACAGGTATCTTTTATGTACCTACCTATCTTATATTAAAACTTAAAAAGTACCAAAATCGTTGTCGTTTTTTGCAATAACAATATAAAAGTATATAATATACATAAATTTTGGTAGCTTAAAAAAGACCTTTCGAACTAGACCAAAGTCTACTATGATTTCCATTTAAAAAATTTCACTTTATGCCATAACTCAAAAAATACGCTCCCTAGAAAAAACTACGTACGCAGCTGAATTCCTTGGAAAAAGTTCTATAGGAGTCAATCATAACAGTTTTACTCTGCTTAGTACAACAAGAATTGGAGAGTTTTTGAAAATCAATAAAAATCAACATTATTTTTTTCTCGAAAACTAAAAAGGATATCCAAATTCTGGTTTCGACATTCTATTATAGGTACTCAAAAAAGTAGCTCAGATTCGCGAAAACCCCGAGACTCTATCTCTGCTGCTTCTATGAGAAACCCCCGAATCACAACGAAAATAGGACAGCCGGTACATATAGCGGTGGGTTTATTTACTACGGATAAAGGTCGATTCTCATTTACGCGACATTGAGCTTGGCGACGCGACGCGACATCGCGATGCAATCTGTCGCGAGGATGGTAAGTATTCTCACTTGCGCGACAACGAGTGACGCGACGCAGATAATTTAAATTGGTGCATTCAGTTCAGTATTGTGTTTCGATATGGAGAGTTCTACATCAAGTAGTGACGACGTGATGGCGTTAGCTTTAATATGTCATGGATACAATCAAGTAAAAAGAAAAAGGGGGAAAAGAAAATACTGGGTCCACGACATATTTAGAGCACGGCTCCACGCCACTAGAATTATCAGTCTGTCTGTTTTCCCGCAGTCCATTTTAATTTTAAATTACATATACATATAGGTACGTAATAATACCAACTACCCTAGTTCTGAATAGGCATTTTTATATTATTTCGCAGGTGCAAGTAGCTGGTTGTTGGCGCGCAGTGATCCCCACTCCCGCGACAGCAAGCGGCGCTACGCGACGCGACATGAATTTAATCGCTCGCTGAGAATTGAAAATCCGTCGCGCGTAGCCGCGTCGCGTAGTAAAGCTCAAATGGGAATGCTTTCGTTTAAACACATGTAAAGCATTATTAACTACAATTTGTCGTATCGCGTCGCGTCGCGTCGCGTAGCTTGGTGTCGCGTAAGTGAGAATCGGCCTTAATTCTGTATTTACCTTATAAGGTTCGAGAGTCTGATATACACGTACAACCGCGTCTCCTCCAGGAAAAGTTTCCAAGTCTTATGGTACAGTATATGGCCTTAAAAAATACCTACAGCACACGTATTGTAAACATATAACGACGATACGAAAGTATACAAAAGTACTTATCTTCACACAATTTTTTTTAATACACGCCCAATACAAAATGGTAGGAAGAGGGACTCTTGTAAATTTAACCAGAAATTATGGCACAATTTTCCACATCAAGTATACTCGAAAGGTCTGTTGAAAAGTAGTTCATGATAAGTACAATAAAATTATTCCATTAGGCTTTCCGGCGGCGAAAGTCTGAAAATTGGGAGATTCATGAAAACTGCAAACCCGGTCTGATAAAAATTTATATTTAAACAACCCAGGGAAATAATAAACCTTCAATAATTGGAGCAGTAGAAAAGCCATTCAGTTTGTTTGCAGTAAAGCCCCTACTCACTTGAAAACTTTATGGGTTATCCACGAAAAGTTTTTGAATATCAAATAATAAGCCCTTGAAAACACATAATTGCTATTTCATAAATTCATATACTGGCAGTGTTTACCTCATAGACTTTAATCCTACGTTTAGTTTTTAATTAATTTCGCTTGGGTATATTTACATAATACCTATACAGCATTATTGTAAGGATGTAGTATAATACTGAAATGGGTATAGTACCATTTATATTTTATTAATAACCAATTAATTTTCTATGTGCGCTAATCCCAAAGGCACATGTGTTTATCCAACATGAGTGGTAATACTTTAAAACAAATTTCGGAATTATTGCAGGTACCTTGGTTAAAGATGGAAACGAAAATTTGATATGCAGGATGCGCCAAGCGTATTTTTTCTGTCGCACCTTTATTCTACATTTTAGAGGAAAATGTCATAATATGTGAGACCCATCCTGATTTTTTATTCCTGATTATCATCATAAGGTTTACAGTCCGAAGACTGGTTGGACGCGTACCTCTATCCTTTTCTATCCTGAGCTAACCTAAGCATTTCCCTAAAAGTAGAACATCCTACATCCCTAACTATTTGAGAGCAGTAATCTAATCTAGGCCTACCCCTTCCTCATTTTGTTCCTATCTCTGACTCTAGCATGTCACGAACTACTCCTTCGTGTCTTAGAAGGTGTCCTACCATCCTATCTCTCCTATTCTTTATTGTCTTCCATACCTCTCGCTTTTCCCCAACTCTCTCTAATACTTCCCTATTGCTAACCCTATCTATCCACGGTATCTTCATCATGCGTCTGTAGCACCACATTTCAAACGCGTCTACTCTTTTTCGATCCGCTTCTCCTATTGTCCAAGTTTCGCATCCGTATAATGCCGTACTCTATACATACGAGTTTAAGAGTCTCTTCAGAGTTTCTACATTAACCGCTCCCAAACATAACAGTTGCTTCTTTTCGTTAAACGTAACTTGTCCCTGCGCTATTCTTTGTTTTATATCTTTAGTGCTCCTACCATCTCGTTATTTTACTTCCTAATTAGCAAAAATCCGCGACCTCCTCTATCTTCTCATTTCCTATTTGTCATTTCCGAATAATTTTCCACTTGATCGCCTTATATCTTTCTTCCCCTCTTTCATCTAACCTAATTTTATATTTTCGCCTTTCCTCTATTAGATTGTTATCCAGGATTTCCTACTTTACATTCTGTTTATGACCCAAAATATCTCTAACTGCGGAATCTAAACTATTTTTAATGCAATTCCATTCTGCCTCTATGTCCCTAACAATATTTTCACCCGCGCCCTTTAGTACTTCCTTTGTCTTTTTCTCGAACCTATCGCGCGTATCATCATCTTTTATTTTGTCTTCTTCCGCTTCGTTTTTCAAAATCTTAAATTTAAGATTGGCCTTCATAACGACTATGTTGTGATCACTATTTATATCTGCTCCTGGATAACTTCTACAGTCCCTAACTTGATTTCGAAATCTTTGCCTAACGAGAATGTAATCTATTTGATATCTCCCTAGGTTGTTACGTTTTAATTTGGCATTAAAACAACAATTGTATTTTTTTAACATTTTATTATAGACTAGTACTTACATCGTGCTCTGATTACCGTACTTGTATTCATATTTTAGGTCTCTCACTTATATTTAGTCTGTTATTGCTTTAGTTGCCCCTGTTCTCGGTTCTTGCATCTGTTCTCCGATCATGCCTCCGTTCATTGTCTTGATGAGTTTCTATCGATTTGTTTGAGGGTAGAACTGTCTTAAAATTATTATTTCTTGTTAGGTTCGCTAGTCTTATGGATTTTGTCTCACTTACCTGCTATTTTTAAGTCCCCTTATTGCCACTGTACTTTGTAGCTTTCTGTTTATGTTTCGGTTCTTTTCAGCTTTGGAATTGTTCGTCTTTCGTATTTATAATTTGCTGAGCCTACCTTAGGAGGAATGTCGTTCCCTTTTCACGATTTGGTCGTATAATTATTCATTTAATAGCCTCCAATTTGTTGTTAGTCTGTTGTCAGATTTTTGAGGTTAATTTAGTTACTTTCGATTCTGCCAACTTGTGCAGGACATTTTCCCATTTAGATGCTCAGTGGCGCGCCCTCTCATTTTCATTTTCCCTGTCTCATCTTTCGGTTCTTTATGCATTGTCTTATCTATTCTTCTGTCTCTTGAGACCTCTTTATGACTTTTCTTATTGCTATCTTCTTTTCCTTTGGGTTTGCAAGTCATTTTAAGCTTTCTTTCCTTTAGTTACCTATTCCATTACCGGTGACGCCTCTGGAAGATTTGGAAATCTAGGGTACTTCTGGGTACATTTGTAGTTTCGGATGGGGCCACCTTGTATTTTAGTCGGCGGTTTTTTTGGAAATTCCGATTTGCTTTCTGAAACGGCACTTCCGGCTGTATTCTTCTTGTGAGTGGTTGGTGACGCAAAGTTTTGGGAAATAGATTTTCTTGCCAGTTTCTGGGATTTTCTTGGGTCCCGGCCGTTTGAAGACGTCGATTTGGTTGTATTATGCAAGTTTAGGAATCGCCGTCTAAGCCTTTTGGGATTTTAACTCGCATTTGGAGTCCAGTCGGTTTTGTTGGAGAAAAAACCCCACGTGGTGAGTGTCTTATTTTTCATCTTTTATTTCAATCTTCAGTCATCGGTGTTGGTTCGTTTCCTTTTTCTCATTTTCTGTTCTAATTTGTCTTTTCGGCATTTTAGGGTTTTTTTCCTGGGAGCAATTTTTTCCTTGGGTGCAAAATTTCGATTTTTGTTGCACGTTTCCCCACGTTACGAGAAGCGCCGATCACCTGGTGCTGAGCTACAAGGAAGTCGTTTGCTGTAGCAGCTGACCTGCATAATTTATCTTCTGGAAGGTCAGATATCAATTTTGATTATTTCGTCGCCTGTTCGTCTGGAACATCGCGTCCAACGGCTGGTTTTTGTGTAGCGCCCGTCACAGCTTTTTGTGACCACTTTGTATTTGTATTTTTCGTGTTTGCGCGCCGCTAGTCCGTTCAGGAATCGTCCCGTTCGGCTAGTTTTAATGTAGATGCCTGGCCACGGCTTGTTGTGGTCATCTGTTTGTTTTTTGACATAATTTTGTCACGTTATTTTGTTAAATTTAATTTGTCATTTTGGTATAAATAATTCCGGTAGTTTTTTTTCCATACATAGTTTAATCATTTTGCCAGTGTTAAAAGTTAGATAAGAGTTGTTTGCTTTGATAAATTTTGATTAGTTTTTTTGCCGTTTATTCAATTTTCAATTCAATTTTATACTTAGATATATTTTTTTGTAACGGGATTTAGAAACGGTCGATACTGCCGTTTGCGTCTATTTGCGTTTGGGTAGAGTGCGTGCGATTGACCCGTCGGTGCGCTGCGCGTGCGGAGCTCCAACCGTGTAGGGTATTTACCGTGTCATCGGCGCCTATTTTGGTTTTTCTTTTTTTGGCGCAACGTGAGTACCGGGCGTCTAAATTTCCCGCAGTTTTATTGTCTTACATTATTTTTTTTCATATTAATAGCTATTTTGATTTACCACCTTTTTTTTATATTGTATATTCATTCTGAGCTATATTTATTTTTCATTATTATATGCTGGCTTATTATTGGACTATATTGTTTTATTATTTTTTTTCGTTCATTTGCCCTATTGTGTACCAGCGGTTTTTAGGAGCTGTGGCTGCTGTGTTTGCGTGTACATTGGAGGATCAGCCAACAACTCCTTGGCGCCCTTTTTCAGTTTTGCCCACCCTCATCTTCGGCTCGAGCTTAGCTGCGGCGGAATCCTCCTTTGTGGCGTTCGCCATTTGGGTGACGTCACAAGGTCTCCTGGCATCTTCCACGTATAGCGTCTCCTAACGTGATGGTGAAATAGAGTGTTAGCGGCCGTTAGGTTATTTTTATCGCAGAACTCTATCAGTCTAACTCCCCTATCGTTCCTATTGCCTAATCCAAACGGGCCAACTATTCCGCCTTCTCTCCCTGCCTACGACTGCATTGAAATCTCCTACAATGATTAAATTTTCGTGCCCTCTCACAAAATCTAGCGCATATTCAACATCACTATAAACTGCTTCTATGGCCTCATCACTGTAGTTGGAAGTGGGTATATATACCTGTATTATTACTGTTTTTACAGGTTTCGAATTCAACCTAACCATAATTACCCTGTCACTTTGCTGTAAGAAATTTTCTACGCTCTGCCCTACTTTTTTCCGTATATAACAACTACTACTCCCGAATTTCCTTCTACCGATCCTGTGTGTATTACTCTTCTTGATTATATAATAAAATTATTTCAAAGTCAGTGGACAATTTTTTCAACAAAGTGAAGGTACAGCCATGGGAAATTGCCTCTCTCCTTTCATTGTAGATATTTTCATGGGCAAATTTGAAACCCAACTGAAAAATGAGCTCCCGTATTTCCCAAAGGTGTGGGTGAAATATGTAAATGATATATTTGCCATTTTTGACACTAGTAAATATAACATTGAAGATTTTTTCAGCGACTGAAATAGCAGATTCAATTCTATCAAATTTATCCATGAAATAGAAAGAGGACAGCTTCCATTTTTAGACATTTTGGTAATTAGGAAAGGCAGTAGGTTAGAATTTGACATCTATAGGAAAGAAACCAGTACATAACTGCAGATTCGAACCACTGCAGCTAGCAAAAAGATGTTAATTTTTGTTTCTTCTAGTTAATAGACTGTTGAGTCTACCATTATCCGTTGAAAGATGCCGCAGCCCAGGGAAGTAAATACAGTCAAAGATATAGCGAAATGTGACGGTTTCGATCCAGAAATTGTTAATAGATTAATTAATTAAAACACTATTGCGAAATTCCACCACTTTAAATGGGGTTAACCAAATTACTAAATTTATAGAATTACTTTATGTACCGCAGATAACTAAAGGTCTGAATACTATTTTCGGGAAAGCAGGCTTCAAAGTGGTTCACACTTTGAGCAACAATTTACAAAATCTACTTGAAAATGCGACAAAAATTATATCGGGCAGTCAACTCGGTTCTACAGGCGACTAAGTGACATTCAACCCGTACTTCAATATACGTTTACGCTAATGGAATCATCTACATTTTTCCGGCTCTCTGCAGCCAGCCGTTACCGGTAGAGTAGAGTATTTTTCAGATTTGTTGGCGTTTGCGCCGCCATATCCGATTATCCAAGCAACCGCCAGCAGTTCAGTAGTTTCCAAAATTTTGCTGTTGCTAGGAACCGTGACAAGCGTGTGCGCCGAGACTCTGGACACGGCACACGGCAATGAGCATTTTGACGTTTTCCCTCAAGAAATGTATTCTTTTACCCACAACATTAGCCCGTTCACACAAAAGACACCGGTTATTTTCTAGTTTGTAGTTAAATCTGCTATTGGTTATAAATGCCACAAACCTGTGTCAGAAATATCCACTGTTTTGTTTCTAATTTGTTATTTAAAATTTTTTAATGGAATAAATAGCATTCCTTACTTCGGTTTTAATGCTGTCAGTTACATCTTCACTTTTTCATTTTGATTTGCTGTGCCTTTTTCCGGGCGCTGTAGCAGAGAAACCTCATTTTTCCTCTCCAACTATGCGCGACACGCTGCGTAGACTTACTTTTGATGCATCGGCCAATCGCTCCTGGCCACAAGTTAAAGGCAATAGGGGACCATTATTTTCCTTCTTTCGAGTAAAGTATTGCAAAATATTTCGTAAAACTTCTCGACGCTGTTTGGTAAAAACATTTCCAGGCATCTTTACACCTGACAATCAAACTGACAGTTATACTTGACAGGCAATAATTTTTAATAAATTGCTTGGTGACCACTGGATATTGCAAAATTAGCATATTAATACTGAAACCATTTTGTTTCACACAACCATAGTAAGAAAGAGTGAGATCAAATACGGAAACGTGAGAATATTCTCAAGTCATCTTACGGCAGCAATTAAAATTCAACAAATCCATTTTACAAAAGGGAGAAAGACATATGAACGTAATGCGCAGATTACTGCACACACACGCCAAGATATCTGAAAAGAACTATAGCCACAGCATTATGAGTAACATTATGATTGATAATAAGCACAACCAACAAATTTTCATGCGTACTACCAATAGTAATTTTCTATTTCATCATGGATTTCTACCAAATAGTCAAGACAGAAAATATTAACTACATAACAAATTTTCATATAGGAACTTATTTAGCCAGCGTTAATTGTTTGCATTGCAGTCAAATAATTCTTTAACGTCCGGTGACAATCGATAGCAATCAGCATTTCCAACCCTTAACTTGGCAAATAGAGCAAGTGAACCACAAACTTTATTTCTCTTGTGCTCAACACTGGACGGTGGAACACTTTTATGTTCGTGTCGTAAACGTACTGTAAAATTGACCTGGCCGGTTATATTTCCGGAGTTTCCAATGAACATGCCTGTGACTCTAATATCACGAAATCTAGAAGGTACTTCATGTAAGGATATGTCTAGAAACACTTACCGATAAAAAACAATCCTTCGACTAAAACGTCGATGACAACAGAGGGCCTCTCAGCCGTCACGAAACTTGCATTATACGGTACGACGACAGCAACATAAAACGTCGCGAAAAGTATCACCCAGTCCCAACAGCTTTTGAACATTCCATAATGAGATATTATAAACTTGCTCTTTTTGACTGCCGCAGTCTTGTATTCTGGCAAAGGTGTCTGTGTGGAGCTTAGCAGATTCTAGAAAAAAAAGAGAACGTGATCCTAAATTACTATTTCTCATCTCCATACGGAATCAATAACTAATTCTACGCAATTTTTATATCAATTCTGTTTTATATAATACACTGCTCAAAAAAATTAGCGGACCACTATTAAAAATATAAGTATTATCAAATAATATGTAGATGTAGAGTTTGTTTTATATATATTTATAAAGTTAGAGCTATTCTAGTTCAAAATGACTCCTTAAGAAGCATCCCTGCCTTAATATTCTTAATTTTTGAATCTTTTTAGCCAAGAGATCTAAATAAAGTCAGCTAAGTTTAAATCATATCGATTTAGTAAGTCATGTAAAATTGGTGCCAATTGAATGTAGACGTCATAATTAGTTGCATTAGTAAAAATTTACACTTTGCGGTACAAAATGAGACATCTTTCAGAAAACGAAGTTGCAAAAGTAGTTGCTTTGATAGAAGATGGTAGAAGCTCCCTTATGCTGCAAGGGTTGTCGGTGTAAGTCATTCCGTTATTTTAAGGCTGTGGAATCGGTATCGGGAAACGGAAAGTCTAAGTAGACGACCTGGACAGGGCCGGAAACGCAAAACAACTCCTCGGCAAGATCGTTTTATCGTCAATTGTGCTTTGCGTAGACGCACTTCTACAGCAAGAGACATCAAAAACGACTTGCAGAGGGCCACTGGAATCCAAATTTCTGAGCAAACTGCGAGGAATAGGTTAAAGGAAAATCATCTGAGGTCCCGCAGGCCAGCCTGCAAACCGCGTTTAACTCGGGAGCATAGAAGAGCGAGATTAACGTTCGCTTTAGATCATGCAAACTGGGATGTGGACCGGTGGTTGTCTGTTCTCTTTTCGGACGAGTCTAGGTTTCGCCTTACATGTAGTGATGGCCGAGTTAAGGTGTGGGCTCGTCGTGGAGAGCGTTATGCTAAAGGGTTGGTCATGGAAACCGACAAATTTGGAGTTGGATCCGACATGGTCTGGGCAGGCATAAGTTTGCTTAACAGAACGGACCTCGTAGCAGTTCCAGGAAGGCTAAATGCTGCGAGGTATGTAGAAGAAATTCTTGCAGATCACGTTGTACCTGCAGCCATCGTTATGGGTCCTGGGTTCATCGTCCAACAGGATAATGCGACACCCCACATAGTGGCCCTAACCAGAAACTTCCTAGAAGAACAGCGAATTCCAGTCATGGAGTGGCCTGCTTTAAGCCCCGACTTGAATCCTATTGAAAACCTTTGGGATGAGCTTGATCGGAGGCTCAAGGCCCGTCCGGCGGCACCAGAAACTCATGAATATTTAACAGCTGCACTGGTACAAGAATGGGAGGATATTCCGCAGGACAACATCCGGCGGCTTATTCTGAGTATGCCCAGAAGATGCCAGGCAGTTATTTTAGCCCGAGGAGGCCACACACGGTATTAGGTGTTATCGAGAATGTAAAAAGAACACTTAGGTAATTTAATTATTGTTATGTCACTTTCAGGAATTAACAGCATCTTGTATTTTGTCAATTATAAATCTGGTTGTTTTATTGCTTTTCTTGTTGTTCGTTGTAAAATACTTTACAGTTACTATATTAACCCATTTTGTGCCCTTATATTAATAAATTTTAAGATCACTATGATTTTTAATACTGGTCCGCTAATTTTTTTGAAATATAAGAGCTGCATACGTCTATTACGTATTTGAACAAAGAAAGACTAGATTAAATTATTATATTCTTTTCTCATTCATTTGGCGAAGGTGTTGAAACGTTTATATCTCATAAAAATCATTCTTGATTCTTCATAAAATATTTTTCAAGACAGTGCTCCTGCGCATAACTTACACCCGCTATTTATCCACAAGATTTCCTAATAGATGGATGGGAACTTCTGGACCAATTCTTTGGACAGCCAGGTCACCAGATTTTACTGTATTAGTTTTTTTTGTGGGGATTTCTCAAGGATAGAATTTACAGAAGACCCAACACGACAAAAGAAGAATTACGGGAAAGTGTCCACTTTGCATTTACGAAACTGACACCTACTGTAGTTCTTCGAAACGTCCTGAATCCTATTATAGCACGCAGATGCGAATTATGTATTCAAAAAAATGTTGCACAGTTTGAAAAGTATCTAATTGTAACGGTTACTTCATTTGTTCTTGTTTTCTTATTCTCTTGTTGTATTTTGTTTTCATGTTTTTATTTTCATTTATTGCACAGCTATTAATAAGTATATTAGAAAAATAATTGTTACTTTTTATACTTTTTCTTTCTTAAATAAATCTTCACAAAGACCCTAAACGGGGCCTAAACGTCGATATTTTACATACAGGGTGTTTGGTAACTGGACAGCCAAAATTAAATGTCATATATAAAATCGAATTCTAAACATAAAACAAATAATAACTTTTTTCATATATTTTTACGAGGAATGGAATTTACAACATTCATAAGGAGCATACGTGGTCTTTAAAAAATCCACACGCAGTTAGAATTAGAGACTTTCAATCGAGTTTTCAACAAAGATTTTCGATGAACACTTGGCGTGGTATTTTTGATGGACAATGCTCCCTAATCAAATTTTGCACAATCGTTTAAATACTGACGCATACCTAGCATTTTAGAAAATGGCTCAAAAATTATTAGAGTGCCTTTTTAAATAAGCGAGTTATTGCAAGTTTTCAAAATGGCAGATTTTTCAATTTTCTCCTATAATCAAAGATATTCAAATTCTGCTTTCACATATGAAAACATCTTTGAAAAAGAGCCATGGACCCAGCCATCAGATTCTCTCTGTTCCAATAATAAAGGTACTTTCCCTCTAATACCATCGAAAATGCATCACTCTGTGCAGTCTGGTTGTACTAGATTGGTTTGTTATTGCTAAACACTTCATTAATTTTAAAGGAAATAATTGGTGGAGGTGCCGGACACCGAAAATATTATCTTCGAGATAAATTTCAGAACAAGTCTATGACAGCGGACTGTAAGTGGGGTGCACACAAGAAGTCTATTTCAGATGAATTTAAATGTGATTCCAGCAGAAAAATTCCTAAGATTGCAAATTATTATAGTAGTATACATCATTCCTCTTGCCGGATACATCTGCACGCTTCACTATATAACGGTTATATAGTAGTAGTATAACCGAATAAAACAGTATTTTTAAACGTAAATAGGGGCTTCCCAAAATATTTAAAAGAATGCGTTTTTTAGAGAAAAAGAACGTTAAAATGGGTACAATTGCAGTCATTATTAAGGGTCAACAGGCTTATTTTGTACCTAGAGTGAAGGAAAAAGATTTCTGGACACTTGTTCATAGCTCTGTAATACATCCGTAGAAAATGAACGAACATTCATGGTAGTGTGTAACTTTTTGGAAACTTCGTATAAGATGAATTCTTTCAGTTTTAACTCGTCTAACTCGTTAGGTAGATTTTTTTAACATATTATTACGAAAGTAACCCCCAGACCGACGACTATGGTTGTTGACGAGTGTGATTCAATTTTTTGTTAGTAAACAAGCCGCAGCTGTTTTTTTATAACGTTGACATTGTTTATTATGACTATAAAAGCAAGTAAGGGATCGGGAGTACAGTTTAGTTTTAAGAAGCGACAAGAAGGACAAGGCGAAAAATTAAAAGGCGATGCATTCGAGCGAATATACTTCGTGTAAAGCGTTGATAGTAAATGCGATAAAAGGCAATTCTGGGTGCGTGGAAGAATCTCGTTACGCGTAAATAGTGTATATCAGGGCGATTTGAGGCAATATTGACTGTTGTTTACTAAAGTGGATTTAGAGAAGTTTGAACTGTTGGATTGTTTAGTGTTAGTTAATTGCTTAATTACTGCTAGTTGTTTAATTGTTTATTGCTTGCTATTTTGCTATTTATTGTTTATTGTAAATTTTATGTATTCAAATTCAAATCACTTATTTTAATTGTAAATATTTGTACATTAGTCACTTATTAGTTATACGTTATTCATGAATTTGTGTGGCGTATTTGAACTAGGTGTTCTGATTAAAATACGTTTCATGTCAAACGCGTCTAGGCTAAATGGGTAACTTGTATTTTCATGAAATATTTATGGTGCGTCCGGCGCACTTGAAGTTATAATTTTATAATGGAACAGTGAAACCTTCTTGCATAAAATAACAGCTGAATTTGTTTGTGCCGTTAAGTAAGCTTCTGCCTCCCCAAGCGATTATTAATTCATGTGATTCTCTGAGCATTTTACCCAGCTTTTTGGTGTATCATTATTAGTGATGATGTACGAGTCAACCGTACAAAAACAACAGAACTGTTCGGGAAATGTTACTTTCAGATTATCCATTGAATATTGTTTTTGCTTTGTTTAGTTTTAAAGGTATATGTTGAACACATGAGTACATTTCTCCCTGTCCGCGTATTGTTTGAGAATGGACCAATACAAATTGAATAATTAAAATTTGCTAGACAAGTTTTCTTTTAAAATGTGTTTAATGTTTTGTTATACCAAAGTAAGGTGGTTTGAGAAGCTGACGAGAAAATAAAATGTAAAGAACGATTTTACATTTATGAACAAAGAATGGAGTCGTTGCACTAAATAGAAAATCGACATAATTTTGATAGAAATAAGTAACTAGGTGTTTAATGACCTTCTGGGTTACATTTATTTACTCCTCAGTAGCCCAAAATTTAAACAACTGCGATTTTAGCACGAAGCGCGCCTTCGGAGAATTAAACAGAAACACGTGCTGCCTCCGTTACGTCATTACCTTAGAAGCGCTTGTGATTGGTCATCTGAACTGATGTTTTGATACCCAGAAAGCTAAAGTTACGTGGAGTTTCAGTCGGTATCGGTAAAGTAGGGAGCAGTAATGTTACGAATAATCAGATTCTGATATTTGGAGGTTATTTTTATTTGTATTGGGCGTATAAATAGTTTTCTGTCGTTTATTTATGTGTTTTTATTCCTACTTATTGTGTCAGTATATTTGTGTACGGAAAATAGAGCAAGATTTCGTTAAAGCCGATTCAGACAATTTATTTACCGACAGTCCAATTTGGACTACTTCAGTACTTCATTTATTTAGGGAACTAGACAAACTGAAAAACAACACTGGACACTGTCAAACGACTAGACTGCCACGATTGTTTATTAATTCAGTTTACGTTCGACGCGTTTGACTTGACACAAGATGACGTTTGCGCTAGCAAGCATAAACAAACAACGGTTGTACTTTCCGGCTAATATCGACACTCCTCGGCATTGCCGCGGATGCGTCATCATTTAAAAGGCTTAAATGGCCAGGGTCTTAACTTTGATGGTGGTTTAGATGCCTGAAACGTTCCCCGTGAGAAAAATAAAGAGATACGGGTCAAATATTTTACGAGAATCTTCGGGAAAATATGATTTTTAAAAATTGTGAAACGACCCCACTGTATTCGGACTTATGTTTTGCGGAGATGAATTGTTTGTTTAAGTTCTACCCAGAGCAGATTTTGATACATTTAGAGAACCAATGAAATGTTTATTACCTGTTCTATTAGTGTCTTCATAGCGATTACGAAATAGATTAATATTTTGTAGATACAAATACGATTTAAAACCCACAGAACCAAAACCATTTTAGGCAAAGAAAAATCATGTATGTAGAAAGTCTATCAGACCCTAGTACTCGAATGTTCATTAATGCAATTAATAAAATCGAAATGGATATGGAACTGGAACTGGAAAGAAAGTACGAATGTACTGGAAGGAAAATCGTATACAGTGAAATAATATAGTCAAAGTCCACATTGAAACTGTTTACCCATATTCTAAATGAAAAATTGCAAAGAATGATACATATCGCAGAAGAAAAACAAGGGTTGCGAAAAAATCCGAGCAAAACAGACGAAAGATATGTAGCCGCCAGTTGGTAGACAAAATCATTGAATTTAAGAAACCTTTGCATGCGTGTTATTTGACATGAAAATGGCTCTTGATCGAATAAGATATTTTAAATGTAAGTACTAAACAACATTCGAAGTAAAAGATGATTTTAACACCCACGGAAACCCAAAGAGTTACTCATGTAATCTGCAATAGTAAACAGAAGGATACGTATGACAAAGGAATTCTTGAAGTCGCTCCCTTTCCAATCTCGTAATGCACGAGATTATACAACAAAAAAAATTTCGTCGGTATAATATAGGAATCAAAACGCCAAGATACTCTGACAAAGGTCACCTGCAGAAACTAATATACAGGGTGTTACAAAAAAAGTAGGTCAAACCGTTAGCCACAGATTATCTGGTCGAAAATAATGGGACTTACCTGATGTCATTTTCCATTTAGGCTTCTTTCTTTCAAGATACAGGGTGCTAAAGTTAAAATCAAAAAAAAAGTTTTTTATTAATAACTCCTTTGTTTTTTACGATATTCCGCAGAAATTTTGTACATTTTTTTATATACCGGCGCAATATTTGTGTAATGTTGATCAAAAAAGTCGATGCGCGAACGGAGGAAAGGGGGGTTGTAATACCCATTGACTCCCCAACTTTTCCCGGCGCACGTCTATGGTTCAAAGGTATTGTTTTTTATACCAAGCGTTCATTTTTTTATTTTTCTCACTCTAGTAAAATTTCGATTTAGGGCTAGGTTTACGAGATGTTGCAACTCATTTGACTATGTGTTGTTTAAATCTCCCAATTTTTCTTAGGTGACGAACTAAGCTCGAGAAAAATGTCCTTGGATGGATATGTTCCTGCATAACATATAAGCTTCAGAAAAATTCCGATTCGTGTTCATGCATAACGTCTAACAGATAAATTAGCATTGAAAAGAAAGACAGGTAGGTGTTAAGTTGTCAAAATAATTATTAATAAAAAATGTGCAATCCAAGTGCATTTTTCTGAAGCTTAGACGTTATGCAGGAACATATCCATCCAAGAACATTTTTCTGAAGCTTAGTTCATCACCTAAGAAAAATTGGGAGATTTAAACAGCGAGTAGATAAACAACACATAGTCAAATGAGTTGCAACATCTCGTGATCCAAGCCCTAAATCTACAAGAGTAAAAAAATTAAAGAAATCAATCAAGAAAACAGCAACGTCCGGCACAAACGATTCGCATCGCAAACTGGAACACCACTTTTGGAATTTATAGTACGCAGGTGCTTTTTAAGCAGGACTTTATTTAAATATTGCATGTTTTGAATCTGCATGGAAAACCGCAGACCAGTAAGAATTGTGATTATACGCGATCTATTGATCTTGATCATTGCAGTAGATACAAAAATGCAATTATTCTAAAGCAACATAACAACAGGCAGCTAATGCGTATTTTGCTACAGAGAAACTTCTTGGCGAGTAAGTGGAGACTGTTGTATCACAATGTCGAAGCTTATGGACATCGTACTCGTAAGAGGCGATGGGGGTAGTTGGGGTTGGATTGCGGTGGGCTTTACCGGTTTTCCAAATAAGACCCAATCACAGATTTAACATAGAGTCAACCTGAAAGCATTAATGGAGGTTGGATTGGGGTGGGCTACACCGGTCTATAAAATTTCATAGTGTATGATGGTCAAAGTAGGAGGCAAGGACCCCAAAACCTGAAATACATTCATTAACCCATTTATAAACAATTTAACAATCGAAATGTGAGTTAATAGTTGCTTTCAAATTGGACGACCCTTTTCTTATTGCACATATTGCTAAATAAAAAAAATGTGTCAATAAATGTTTAAAACTTGATTCTCCGAAACTTTGAACCAATCCAGAAAGGCGACTCGAGTGACACAGTTTCCCACGAAAGATGTCCATCACGTGATCGTCGCAAATTTGTTACAAATGTCTGTTTAACATGCACCTGACAAGCGAGACAATACTATAACTGTGCAAGCCAGACAGGTTTCAAATGCTCTGATAACCTGCCCTAATTTAAATTTTCTACTCTGCGTCCTTCACAGAAATAAACGTTTCCCAGTTCCGTAAATTGAATCATCGCCATTAACTAACATTATACAATGATGTAAACCCTCTAAAGCCGATTGAACTAAAAGAGATCCGAAATTATTTGCAAATTAAAGTTAAACACAAGTTAAGCAAAGAGGAAGAACTTCATTGCCTAAATTTCGGAAAAATCTCGCTTTTAATACACTAAAACGTCTCTAAATCTAGTACGGGTAAGTATGTAAAGGTAGTTCTCCCGCAATAAAACGGTTATTGTTATGCAACCCGCAACGTTTAGACTAAATTATGTAACAGGTTTCCCCTACAAATGTGTAGTCATTTCAGGAAGCGGAGCTACTAACGATTAAAACAAATTCGCCCCTGAGGAAAAATTTATCGACGGTAGGTAACAGCTTTAACACTGCAATCCTACGCTTATTCGGTAAAAACTATCCTATTAGGAAGGCTGGAACCGATGGGAAAAGAAAACATTGTAGTTAATAGTGATAAATTGAAGATCGATATTTGAACGGGAGAGAATGTCCAATGTCCAGTGATTGTAGTTAGTTTAAAATTGGGCATTTTTGTTTCCGGCTTAGAAAAATTATTGCAGATACCATCGAGCAGAGAAACGACAGAGGGAGTAACTGGCAGCATATCGAGACTCGAGAGGGCGATCTACCATACCATGGTCCGGCAGCGTGAGAGGTGCAATAACTGGATTATCAATTCCGGAATCAATTATTGAGGTTAAGTTATGCTTCATCCGTGTGTCAGTGGCGTACGGTATCGTTGTGTTGTAGGTTCCGCAGATCGAACTATCCGAAATTATAAAATTTATGTCAATAATTAAATGAATACACTTTGTAGCTATAAGTATACTACTAAATAACTACCTATAAAAATGGTTGTTTTGTGCTTGACGGATACAGTTTGAACTAGTTTATAAAGATAATTGGACAGTTTTCTATCAGCAAGTAGATATCAGTTCTATACTTTACAGGTTTTCTACTAGCCAAAAAGTAAGGAGCATGTGGCTTTTGTTACATTGTTTTGATGAAAACAAAACGAAAAATTATAAAAAATATGAAATCGTCCGAATCATACTTCTTAAATAATAATTAAAAAAACTAAAATTATTATATTGAATAGCATTTTATTTCTCTATTTATTTATACCTAACAGAAACGTTTCACCACTAAACGTTACGATGCAGTCGCCACTCCTGGGCTATTGGAATTAGTAAGCCCCAATGTTTAATATGACTCATGCGGGCTAGTTTTCAGGCGAGATTCATGTACGTCTGAAGTCGCAAGGTTAGAGCCTCGATGATGTAGATGCAAGACCGCGCCCACTCCGCGTTCATAGCACTTGATCAGTTGAGTAAAAGGTTTTGCGGTCGCATTTTTCAGGGGAGAACTTCAAAGAATGCCGGTAACACGTTGTACGGTTGTAGTTTGTGATAATAGTTTCCAAAAATCGGCCGGACAAAGCATTATTTATCACACTTTCCCAAAGAATCCTAAATTGATCGCCATTTGGGTTCAAAAGTGTAAACGTGATGAGCCCTGGAATCCAGATTCCTTTAGGGTCTGCTCAATCCATTTCACCAATGATAGTTACGAACGCAATTTACAGTATGTTATTAGGCTATAATAATACTGCTAAAAAGAAATTAAAATCGGAAAAAGTACCTACACTGCATTTATTACCAAAATCACAAAGTAACCTTTCCTCAAAACAAGAAATAAATAATAAATAAATATAAATAAGTTTATATGAACATATGTTCCAAAGTGACTACTAACCTCGCTACTAACAAAGATACAGGGCGTAAAAGTTTTCATACATTTTTTAATATCGTAATGTAATAATTGACGTGTTTTCTCGTTCTTCTTGTTAGTTTTGACTTTTGATAGTGTTATTCTTAATAAACTAGGTATTTTTTTTCAATTTTCACTTTCCTTATGCATATCGGTGAAGCCATTATTGCATTACGGAAAATTTCAGTGCATGTGCACGATTTCACAAAAAGCTTTTTCATTAAAAAACTAAGCATTTTACGAAACATTTTGAAGATACCAATTTCTTCCCAAATTGAACGTAGATTTCAAATACATTAATATCACCTGCATTCGCCAGTGGCGTAACATTGGATTGGGGAAATAAATAAATGGCCTAACCCGTAGCAACGCTACTGATGGGGCTAGCAGAGCATTTTTTTTTTAATTAGAACTTGGCAAATGAAAACGACACCTTAAATTTCAACTCAATAACTTTCCTAGTTACTAAGACAATAAAAAAATATTTAAAAAATAATAAAAAATTTACACCCTGTTAATAGTCACTTTAGAACATATTATGTTCATATAAATTTTTCGTCTAATTTGGAGTTCCTCCAGCACCCATTTTAATTTGGCACGCCCGTTCTGAATCACCCTGTATACAGGGTGTCCCGTAATAGGATTTACATAGCTTAAATATGTGTTCCTGACGTTATTTTAAGTCAAAAAGTTCCAATATACATGTAGCCCAAAAATCAATCGTTACAAAGTTAACGGCATTTTTACGTCCGAAAAATAACATGCATATCACCATAATTTGAAGAAGTGAAAATAAAAACGTGCTACGAATATGATAAAAAGGAGGATCATGTTCTCGGAAGGTGTAGTCAGATGTAAGTGTCAATGGCAAAAGAATTGCTTGCATAGTGGAAGCAGCCCATTTACTTCGCATCTGACAAGAAAATGTTGTCTGAAACATTATTCGACTTGATAGCAGCCTTGCTTAGTGCTTCATTTACCGTAATTGCCTGTGTTTGAGACTGTGGCGGTAGGAATGTTGACTTTTGGAGAGATCTTAATATAAGTATCAATAAAACTTATTTTCTAAATCCTGTAACTGGAAATAAACTCTACATGTTCACCGTTGTTCCTCACCTAACTTAAATTAATGTGAAATTGGCCGATAGATAAAGGTCTTGTTTTAGAAAATTGTGACGTTATCGGCAAAGAACTATTGAAAGCGCTCCTCAATATGGATCCTGGTAAAGTGAAAGTGTGCCATAATTTATCTGACATTCGCTTGAATTGCAAAAGATTTCAAAGAGAAAATGTAAGGCTTGCGCCGCAGTTGCACAAAACTGCAAATGCATTAAAATATTTCAAACCAGGAAGAGTGGCAAAATTGGCGGAGGATACAGGAAATTTTATTGAAATTATTGATCAATAGTTTGATTTATTGAATAATTATCAAATTAACAGTTGTCTGTACCATCAAAACCGGCGTATCGTTTGCAGTTGGAAAAACAAAATGATTTGCTGTCGAAAGTAGATGACCTTTTTAAAATGATGAGATGCCGTGGGAAAGATGGGTTTCAGATATTTCAAAAGGGTGTCTTAGTAACAAATGCTTCACTAAAGGGGTTATTTCAGCATTGAAAACACTATCTACCTAACATTGAATATGTGCTAACGCACAGAATTAACCAATACTCACTTGAATTCTCCAATTTAGAACCGTTTTTAGAGACGAAAATTTCATCATGGCTTCAGTCCTAATAAGAACCGACTCTTCTATAAAAACGAAAGCAATAAATTAATACCGAACTTCAAACTGAATCTTTATCAAGCAAATCGAGCGCCGAAGAGTTGGCTACCCAGTTGGTGAAGGCTGTGAAGAACATGGCCTGATATATTTGGTAGGATACATAGCAAAAAATATTATTTCCAAGTTTCCTGAACTCGGTGATTTTACTGATTCAAATGTGGCAAAAACGTTCAGCATCAATACTATTGATATATCGATTATCGAATATTGATATTGTCGATATATCGGTATCAATAAGTGTCTATATTCCGACATATCGTTATCGATTTTTCTTGATGTCGATACATCAACAAAATTTCCCAGGTCTAGTCTTCATGCGGCACACGAAGGGAAATAGTCACGATAAATTATATGCATGCAATTAACTAAGTGAAAACTGCGAAAGGAAACAAACAACATAATAATGAAATAGCATAGCAAACATTGCAAGACTCGCGTATAAGCTTCAACTTTTCATATGGAACTAAAATTAACTGGGTAATTGTCAAACAGTTACCACCTTCAATTTTATTGTTTGCGGATTTCATATTTATGTAGGTAAACTAAAATAAACCGCATTTTATAATAATCCGGGTCTAGGTTACAACACCCGATCTAATAACATTACTTTGCAGAGATCTCAGAATTTAGAAATTTTAATAACTATTTCTTCTTTAGTTTATTGGTAACTGGTGACTATAATAAAACCTTTACGAAGCTGAAAGGTAATTTCTGGCAAATATTTAAAGTTTATTAAATTATAAGCCGACAAAGTATTTTGTACCTACTGTGAACTACAACCAGGGCTGGCACAGGAAATGATTCCTTTATCAATGTTCGTGGGTTATTTGGTAAGAAGCGTTTTTGCAATTCTAACTAAATTATTTATTCAAAATTATTGAATCATTGCTGTCAATATGTCAATATAAAATCGCGAAAGTGGCATTTTAAAACATGTACATAGTTACTTTTAAATTCTATCCCAACGGACTTGTACCGTGACGCAGTTCTAGTAATACTGGAACGGGTGGTATGGCTTGCGTGCTTCAATGATCTAAATTCTAAAAAGCCCAACCAAGTCCCTGAAAGAGGGCAGCAGCTCTTTTAGTAAGCAGAGTGGCAGAGATCGTGAGGGTCGGTATGGCACTGTGATACACACTACTGCTATGTGGAAGGCAACGGGAAACCACCACATTATTTTATCCCTAGTACCTACAGCGTACTTTAATTTATGGCGCCTTCTGGAGTAAAATATTCCGGAGGTAAAATAGTCCCACATTCGGATCTCCGGGCGGGGACTGCTTCTGGGGGAATCATCAGCAATGATAGGAGTAACATCTCACGAGTCAGAGCATCGAATGTTAGAAGCACGAAACAAGTAGGAAAGTTAAAGAATTTGAAAATTGAGATGGATAGGTTAGCACTAGACGTGGTAGGTATTAGTGAAGTGCGATGGCCAGAAGCTGGAGACTTCTGGGGCGGAGATTTTAGAGTAATACACACAGGATCTGCAGGAGGAAATTCGGGAGTAGGAATTGTTACGAGGAAAAAAGTAGGGCAGAGTGTAGAAAATTTATTACAGCGAAGTGACAGGGTAGTTATTGTTAGGTTAGATTCGAAACCAGTAAAACAGTAATAATGCAGGTATATATGCCCACTTCTAACTATTGTGGTGAGGCCGGAGAGGCAGTTTATAGTGATATTGAATATGTTCTAGATTTTGCGAGAGGACACGAAAATTTAATAATTGTAGGAGATTTCAATGCAGTCGTGGGCACAGGGAGAGAAGGCGGGATAGTTGGCCCCTTTGGATTCGGTAATAGGAACGATAGGGGAGTTAGACTGACAGAGTTATGCGATAAACATAACCTAACGGTCGCGAATACTCTATTTCAAGTGCACGTTAGGAGATGCTATACGTGGAAGATGCCAGGAAACCTAGAGAGATATCAAATTAATAGATTACATTCTCGTTTAGAAATCAAGTTAGGGACTGTAGAAGTTATCCAGAAGCAGATATAGATAGTGATCACAACATAGTGGTTATGAAGGCCAATCTTAAATTTAACATTTTTAAAAAAACGAAGTGGAAGAAGGTATGGTACGTCGGATGGTTACCATATAATATGGTGTTCATCTGGCAGGAGAAACGAAGAAGAATACGTAGACTACTAAGTCGTTTATTAGGTCTGTATGTTACATTAATTGTGTTGATGAATGAAATATATATTTACAGTGCATGTTCTAGTTATAATACAATAGTGCAAGGCAAGCGTTCTACTTATCATTACGTTACACACGAAAACTATGTGCAGGCTTGCGTTATTACTTGAGACGTAAGTAGGTTAAATGTTTCTCCAGTGGCGTAGCGTAGGTACGGAGGCCACAGGAGCCCCCTTGGAGTGATTAACGATAATTGATCTGGAAATCGTCTCTCGCCGGCCTGATCGGGTCGTCAGTGGGACGGCTGCTGGAGGCGTCGGCTGATCGTGAACGTGGAGCGGTTCTTGATCTTCAGGGGTGTGCTGGCGTTGTTTAGGACATATGCAGGTCGTTGCAGCGATGTTCGTACGGCGTTGTGGCGGAGGAACACATGGTCTGCTGTTGCAAGGTCTCTAAAAATGAACATTTGTGAGTTATAATGTCGAGTCCCCGGAGTAGGACGCAGGGCATCGAAATAGCGTCTGAGGTCCTTGATGCACTCGGTGGGGTTGCTGGACGGTTTGAAATCTTGATCATCTCGCTGGGCTGCTCGTGTTGCGAGTGGGCTGGAGATGCGTCGATGTATCTTCGGTTTCTGACATGGAATGCGTGCTTGGGTCCATTTTCTGCAGTCGGCTCGGATGGCGGGCCAGACATAGCGTCGTGCTATGCGTTTGGTCGTCGCTTTATTGCCGGAATGCGAAAGTCCGTGGATAGCATCGAAAATTTTGTCTTTTGAAAGGCTTCGAGACAAAAGGGCGGATACTGGACGTGGATGTGTCGTAGTAAATTGGGATGTCAGAAGAGGGTACGTATATTTCTGTGAGTCGAAGTACAGAGTCGGGTCGAAAAGGAAACTCTCTTTACAGGCGTGAAAAACGGATGACGAGGCGGGGTTGCAGACGCAGCGTGTCTTGCCTTTGGCGTTGCCGTGTAAAAGGTCGCTGAGTGGTGCTGGAAGCGTCGCTGTACTGGGAGTAAAACGACGATGGAAGTTTATAATTCCCAGTAATTGCCGAAGTTGCTTGAGTGTTTGCGTGGGCTTGCGAGGAAATCCTGTGGGTCGGGTGATTTCTGGGAACTTCAGCAGAAAACGATGCTGAAGCGAGGTTCCAGAAACTGTTCGTATACTAGTGTGGCTGTCTTTGCATTTGTAGACGCGTGCAGAAATGCGGGTATCTCGTAGGTGTTGATTTTTTATGTCGACCACGCGGATGTGGTGAAGAAAATCAAATCCGATGACGGGCTTGGATACGTCGGTGAGTCGTGAACGCAGTTCCAAGTGAAAAATCTTCGGATACCTAGGTTGAGAGCGAGTGTGACGTAGCCATAAGTATGAACGGGCGCGAAGAGGCGGCAGGACGCAGGACTTATTCTCGGCCAGGTCACCGGTTGCCGTTACAGGTGACCGGCTTGTGCGTTTCCTGAAAGTTGGAAATTGCACGGGGGATGATACTGCTTGGCGTTGGTGCCGAAGGTACGGTGGTACCAGGAAACTGAGCCTTCGTTCCGGGGAATAGAGCGAGATCGTGAGTGAGACGCTGGATGAGCTCTGGAACGTGGGAGGCGGGGTGCGGCAGTGGGGTTTATGTCGAAATTCATAGCGGAATTTTTAAGAAAAAGAGAAATGTAACGTACCTCCGCTGCGTGCTCGACCTGAGCGGAATAAATCGCAGGGTCGGACTGCCCGAAGGGCGGGATTCGTATCCCTGTACGTTCTGTGGCAGCTGGAGCGGCGGCGGGTGGAGGCATGTTGTGAGCGGCGTTGCTTAGACGTCACATCTTGACGGCTTGGTGGCGGCTTTACCACGGTCGTAAGCGGGATGTCGGATCTGGACCAGTCGTTCGTCGTGCTGACACGCCACGGCTAGCAATCTGTGCTATCATGACCTCCTCTTGCGGTTGTGGATGGCCCATTAGTAAGATAATACAAAATTTGTCGCTTACTTGGTCGTGGGTTCCAGAGGAGCGGTCGTGGTGGTCAGCAAATCGTAGACGTCGGGACGGTGGTTTTTTCTTTGGCTTCTCGTGCCAGTTACTCACTTCGGGTCATCAATTATGGGGATGTCGTCCGAGGCGTCATGTCGTGGTTCACCAATTATGGGGGTGCCATCATGTCGAGGATCACGTCGGGGAGTCACCAATTATGGTACGTCGAGTGGTTACCATATAATATCGTGTTCATCTGGCAGGAGAAACGAAGAAGAATACGTAGACTACTAAGTCGTTTATTAGGTCTGTATGTTACATTAATTGTGTTGATGAATGAAATATATATTTACAGTGCATGTTCTAGTTATAATACAATAGTGCAAGGCAAGCGTTCTACTTATCATTACGTTACACACGAAAACTATGTGCAGGCTTGCGTTATTACTTGAGACGTAAGTAGGTTAAATGTTTCTCCAGTGGCGTAGCGTAGGTACGGAGGCCACAAAGGTATCTTTACCTAGAGAAACTAAAAGATAATACGCGTGATAAGTTCGAGAAAAAGACAAACGAAGTACTATAGGGCGCGGGTGAAAGTATGGTTAGGAACATAGAGGCAGAATGGAATTGCATTAAAAATAGTTTAAATTCCGCAGCTAGAGACATTTTGGGTTATAAACAGAATGAAAGTAGAAAACCCTGGATAACAAAAAATATAGCGAGTCTAATAGAGGAAAGGCGAAAATAAAAATAGGTTAGATGAAAGAGGGAAACAAAGATATAAGGCGATCAAGGGGGAAATTATTCGGATATGTAGGAAAGCGAAAGAGCAATCGATCTATAATAAAAGCAAATAAGTGGAAGATAAGTTCGAAATAGGAAAGACAGTAAGGAATAGGAGAGATATAATGGTAGGATACCTTCTGAGGCACAAAGGCTTAGTTCGCGACATACTAGTCAGATAGGAATAAAAAGAGGTAGGGGTAGGCCCAGATGTAGGATGTTCAACTTTTGGGGAAATGCGTAGGTTAGCTCAGGATAGGAAAGGATGGAGGTACGCATCCAGCCAGTCTTCGGACTGAAAACTTTATGATGATGGAATGATATTCGCCCATGATTACTTTACGAAAAGACACCTAAATTCAAACGCAAACTTATTAATTGAGAAAAATGCAATTGTTAGTTTAATTAAACATTGCCATTAACGACAATAAATTCTGGTGTGGTTATTTACTGCATTTCTAAGCAACTACCTAAAGTAACCCAGGCAACTCTTAAATTTTGTCGCTGTAAATACCACTATGCTATTGGTTGAGAGTGAAGGCTCTCCAAACTCCTAATTAGAAGAATAATTTAACAACTTGTGTTATTTGTAGGAAATCTAACGGTAGTCGTTATTCACTGACAACGTGGTTATTATGATTGATTGATTGATTATGTCATCTCGTTTGTTTGTTAAGGAAGAGACGACTTTGAAGCATGTTGCAATCATCATTTTTATTCACCATATCGAAGAAGATACACGTTTAGTGTATGTATCTGCAATTGTACGGTAAAGTATAATTTTGCAGACCATACACATTTTCCAAAGTAATCAGTTTGGAGGGCGAGTGTAAAAAATAGTTTAGTACATATTCTATTCAGAAGTTATTGAAACTGAAATTTGAAATTACTTTTCACTTCTTAAAAATAGATAGCAACGATAACGTATATTACTTTCTGTGTGTAAATCAGTTCATAACAAAGCTCTAGCCACTCCTCCAAACTATCTCGACCCCATATGCACAACATGCGCATTATTATTATTATTAATTATTCCCTTAATCGCAAATTTTACTCGAAAGGAATCCCTTTCCTGACGGAAAACCGAAAGGAACGCACCAAAAGCAAAATTTTGTCAATTTATTACAAAGAACTTGAAGAAAAAAGTAAAAATGCCGCCCGGGAACCGAGTTTTCAAACCAGTTGGGAGTGCCAAAATCCATCGAGTGCATTTTGTCACCACGGTAGCTATTTTCGAGTATCAGTTACATAGCGTATTAAAGCGGATAGGAATGAAAATCGCCTACAGTAATATTTATGTGCATAAGAGGACGAGATAGTTTGTAGCAGCGGCTAGTTGTTTCTGCCTAGACAGGCAGAAAACGTATATACAGTCGGGTTTGCACATACTAAAATTTCATAAATTTTCTAATTTTACAATAAATTCATAATTAAATTCATAATTTATTGCGCTTCGAATTAATTCCACACCTGTTCTTTGGTAAGACACATACTTATTTCAGACTTGCAGGACGTCAATCGGTGCAAGCCAATATTTTTCTTTTCTCCTCGGTAACAAAAAAGATATATAGGTACGTACTTACCGGCATCATGTCTTTACGCTGAGAAGCTTTTACAGCCAATATAATGGCACATGTACTTACTGCAAGGTTGTTTCAGCTGTATCGTTAGTTTTATTACCCGAGTCATTTTTTAACATACTCTACTGCAAAAGGGATTTACCTAAGCAAAATTGCATTTTCCTCGCAGAAATATTATACCTCCTTTATTTTTCGAACATAACAGGCCACTTTCCAATTTCCATAAAACGCGAGTTTAGGATCACGTAGAGATGCTTTGAAAGAAATTGCAGTCTGGCTAAAAGCTTGGTAGTCAATAGGTATGGTGACCATATGTACTTATTTTAATAGGACAGTACTTTCTTTGGAAACGATGTCCTACTGTCCTTAATGGCAGGTAAAGTACGTTAAAATGTACTTTTCTTAATTCAGTAATCAGACATTCAAATTAAATAATCGCTTTTTGTTTTCCGATGCAGCCTAATAATAAAAATAGTAACTCTTTCACGCCACTGCACGTTCATTTGTTTGCAGAGCAATCAGGAGTAGGCGCCACGAGTGCCGCATTTTGAATTGCACCTAAATCCTAAGCTTCGATCCAGATCAAGGTCACATTTTGTCATTTGCATATTTTTTGATACCCGACCGCCGGCGTATTAATAATAGTCAGTTGTAAACGCAACCAACAGCGTCTCGTGGTTAGGTAGGTATCGTATAGAATTTGTGGTTTGGTATTCTCGGGGAGGGTGGGGTCGACTCCCGTAGAGGTTGTTTTGTTTTTCTTATGTTTCTATACTACCTTTTTTCCCAAAAAATGCGTGTGTCTGGTGCCCCGTCAGCTAAGGGGTCTGTTTAAAATGCGTTGTCAGTCTTTTTGGTTCCCAAATAGAAAGGCGCACGAGCAAATGTGACCTTGAGCTGGATCGAAGCTCAGGATTTAGGTGCACCTTACATTGTGATGGCGCAGCAGCCCTCTCTATGTATTATTATTATTACTAATTATTTCCTATGTCCTTTTTTTTCCTTGAAAAATTATGGTCACCATATCAATAGGACACTTTCTGAGGAATTTCAATGGCTACACTTACTGTTGGGTGGCATACAATAAAGCGCTAGGTAGGTAACTCACCTACTTATTGACTTTGAACGGTTATAATGATCCCATGAAATTTGAAACAGTTTCACAACTGTCCATTGAGGGGATATATGTATATATGTAGCTATCCAGTTGAAATAAAATTAAAGTATTTTTTCTTAAGGGTGCGGAATTTGAGCACTGAAAACGGGACATGTAGACATATTTTTATTCTAACTATTCTGAAATTAAAGCAGATAGGGCGTTAAACAAAAAAAGATTTATCAATAAAGAATCAACTTAGAGACTCGCACTACCTATTTTTATAGTAATATTTTTCGTTCGCCTTAAATAAATCTCCCTCAAATTATTTAAAATCCGTCATAAATCCGTTATAAACTCGACGCCTTTTTTACTATTTATACACATATTTATCATAATTAGAAAGTAGGGTTGTCTAAGTTAATTATTCCTTATTGATTTTCGACCAGGAACGTCTTGATACGTTACTTCGTTAAACCGGGGTGTTGGAATGAAAATTATATTGCAATCTCTCCATTTTGTGCATATTTAGCCGTATGCACAGTAAACTGGACGTTTGACAGTAGTAGTAGTGTGGCCACTGCAATGCTGATGGCGGTGGCGCTTCAGTTTATTATCATATTTCTAAATAGAAAATTATAATTTAAAGTTAGGACCGCCGACTAATTCTCCCAGATTTATTCGGTTTCCGCTAAATCAAAAAACCTTGAAAATTCCAAGCTGTAGAGGTTCCGTCTGAAGAGTTTGCAGCTGTGATAGAAACCAATCATAATAGATTGTGACTGTATTTTGCGTAATCCTAATCACACTTTTGGGCGATAGGTGGCACCACTTTATAGACTAACAGCTGATATATCCCAGCCTTAACATTACTGCAGTCCATTTATGATTCCATATTTCTCGGAAATGGGCCTATTTCGTTTATTGAATTCAAAATTAATATAAGAAGCATTATTAATAGCTTCTATTTAACGTCACCAGAAGATTCTTACACCGTTATTTAATAGCTGCATTTCCGAAAGATTTAGGGTTGAAGTGGTACAAAGTTGCGTACGTGCATACTTATTGTACGATGAACGTAAAAGCGATTGGAAAAGAGGGAAACTCATAAACACATATATTTAAAGGGATCAAGAGGTAAGCAAATTTAAGAAGATATTTTAGGCAACTAATGTCCTTCATATGCTACTATAAAACAGAAGGTTGCATGTTGCATGCCCCTGACAGTGAAAGAAACCTAGAAAATTTTTGTCTACTCTGGTAATGTTGATACAGTTGTCACTAGGTCAGACCAGACTGAACCTGGACTGGGACAAACGTAGTTGCTTGGCTCATGATATATACAGAAGAGGGGGTTAAGGTATACAAAATTATAAAAGGATAAATTAAATATGCCTCAATTTTTTTAATGCTCTCAAATGACGGAACGCAAGCAAACAAAATTGGAACAATAAAAACTATCATTGTCTAAATTAGTGGTAACAGTACTCTAAATTCCTTTAATAATGTGCTATTATTCAAAACAGGTACGTAGACTATGTCCCAGAATTCGACTGCAGATTGATATTTAAGAGCAGATTCCTTGGCGTTATGGTACGATTATGCTTGCTATGAGCAAGCTTTTCCTCTGCATAGGTAAGGATTATGAGACCTTTTCGGGACAAATAATATATTAAATTATCGTCTATCAAGTACTCTCAGAATGATAGAAAACACTCTTGGCATCTCTTCTAGTTCAAAGGCGGCATATTTTCCGAAAGACCACAATTGCCGATACTGACATCAGCGAGAACGAAATGTTCGTTTTTCATAGATTGCTGTAATAACTTTTGAAGTTTTACCTGAAATTTTGCATATTTCTGCAGAAATGGGTCCAGATTTTAGTTCTTTGTACTTTTAGAAACATTTTCTTATATGGCATTAAAAATCGTATTTCCAAATTACAAAAGACCTGTCTTTTCTTAAATTAAAAATTCCAAGCGCATTTCTGCACCACAAGATACTTTAGCCGACATCGCCTGCTCGGTTGACTACGCCACATTATTACCATCATCGGAATCCATTGCTCATACTCGTGAGATTGGGCAGCCTGCAAGTGGTTTTCTTAAACGACGTGAGGTTTAACATTTGATTTAACAGAGCTTTCACGTTTAGCTTGTGGGAGCGGATAGCTGAGTAAAGCACCCTTAATAATGTGGAATAATATTGAGCAACATAGAGATACCCAAAATTACTCCACGGTCAGCCAAAAAAAAATGGTGGCAAGAAATTTTCCATCGTCTTCTTAACACGAAACTTCTTGGGAGTTGAAGAATCAGAGTGCTTCCATTCTATCGATTACTCTTTCGTTTTTGTGTCATACAAATAATATTCCCGAGTTTCATCCATGGTAGCAATACTTCTCAAGAAATCAGTTTCCATTTTTAACAAGAACAAAGGTGGAGAGTTCTTCTTTCTGGTTCTGCTCACTTCTGATGAACATTTAATCATTTGGGGACTCATTTACAGAGTTTCTTCATATACAACTTGAAATGAATTACGTGGCGAATGCTTCCGTATATGAAAACTTCAATGTCTCCAGATACTCATCCTATCCCAATTTGACGATCTGATAAAATCATGAGTGGCACTGGACCGTTCGAACAACTACTCCTCGGGCAAATACCCCGCCAGGCATTGAATTATAGAACTAAATCCAGATTTTATGTACTACGAGATCCATACTGAATGCTACCCCAAACATATCGTTGGGCTTGGAACATCCTTAGATCTCTACGTACTTTCCTGCTCAACTAGCGGATAGTAAGTATTGTTAGAAGTTTTTCAATATTGCATGTTTCGAATGTGCATGGAAAACCGTAGACTACTGGTTTCGTCCTTTTGGGACCCATCAGTACGGTGCTTTGCCCTACACACTCGAACTATGCAATATTGCTTGCTTTATATATACTTACACGCTTGGTGTAAGTATTAGCAAGAGCTAATTATTTGCCGAATTATGGGGCGGTTATGAGTGGTACTGGACCGTTCGAACAACTACTCCTCGGGCACTCATAACCGCCCCATAATTCGGCAAATAATTAGCTCTTGCTAATACTTACACCAAGCGTGTAAGTATATATAAAGCAAGCAATATTGCATAGTTCGAGTGTGTAGGGCAAAGCACCGTACTGATGAGTCTCAAAAGGACGAAACCAGTGGTGTACGGTTTTCCATGCACACTCGAAACATGTGTGGTGTATTTATTTGAATGTTAACTTTTTGTTTCTTTTTCTGGCATGAACCTTTTTCTTTTGATGTGTGTATTTGCAGGTAGAATATTTTATTTTGCACAGATAATAAATGGAAATCAAACCAAGAAGTTGTGTTTCAATATATGTACACTTAATACAAATAATTAAAATTATATTAAAACGTTACATTTGGCGACGAGGATAAAAGTTGACATGTCGGTCGGTAAAATCGGAGAATTTCAACCGGGATCTAACTGGAAAACATATGTCGCTCGGTTGGAACAGTTTTTCATTGTGAATAAAATTGAAGATGAGATGAAGGTGGCGACCTTATTAACGGTAGTTGGGGATGAGACATACGAATTAATGATGGATCTGTGTAGTCCTGTCAAGCCAGAAGAAAAAACATATCGCGAATTGGTAAAAATCGTAAATTACCATTTGCACCCGCAACCATCGGTAATTGCCGAGCGCCACATATTTCGTCACAGACGGCAAGAAGATGGTGAAACAATTGGTCAATTTGATGCTGCATTGAAGAAACTGGCAAAAACTTGTCAGTTTGGAGAATCATTGAATGAAAACTTATGTGATCAGCTGGTGTCAGGTCTGTCTAATGAGTTAATCAAACAACGATTATTTTCAGAAAAAGCAGAAACATTAAATTATCCAAAGGCTTATGAAATGGCTAGATCTATGGAAGCGGCAGAGAAGAATGTAAATGTTGTAGAAATATCGAGTTCAGTAAATCAAGCGATAAACCATGTCGAAGATTCAAAATTTAACTCCAGTTCCAGTTTTTTGGGAAGGAAAAAACGCGTCGAGCAAGAACAGCGGGCGTCGGCACAAAAACCAGAGAGATCATCTGCACGTTCCTGTAGGTGTTGTGGACGTAAAAACCACGGAGAAAGTGAGTGTTTTTATAAGAATGCATTCTGCAAAAATTGCGGAAAAAGGGGTCATTTAAAATATGTCTGTTTCAAGAATAAATCTGAATATGTTCGTAAGAATAATTATTATGTTGATGAAATAACAGAATTGCGACAGGAAATAGGAAACGGGAATACTAGCGATGCCGACTCCGATTCATCTTCCAATTTATTTACCGTAATTTCGAAGAACTTAAAAGATAGACTTATCACAGTCAGGGTAAACATTGAAAATATTAAGCTACGAATGGAAGTTGATACGGGGTCTGCGGTGTCGTTAATATCAGAAGAAATATATAACTTGTATTTTAGCAAATTAGTCATAGTAAGTTCAAAATTGAATTTATCATCCTATACCGGAAACGAAATTAAATTAAAGGGTTTCATTAATGTGAATGTTAAATTCAATCAAGTAGTTGAAAGGTTGAAACTATACATTATTCCGCGAGGTGGACCGGCGTTGCTGGGTAGAAAGTGGATACACGCATTGCATATTAATATCGTGAATAATGAGGTGGTAAATAAAATAGCTACAGGGATTATCTCTGCTCATGATCAAAAAGTTAAAGATTTAATAAAAGAATTTCATAGTGTTTTCGACGGCCATTTAGGAAAATTAAAAGGGTTTCAAGCAAAACTGTATTTAAAAGAAAACGCGGTCCCCGTATTTTGCAAAGCGCGTCCCCTACCTTTTGCCATGAAAGCTAAAGTAGAAAGTGAATTGAACAGGTTATGTGAACAAGGAATTTTAACACCGATAGATTATAGTGAATGGGCTACTGCCATAGTTCCCGTTATAAAAAAGGATGGGGGAGTTAGAATCTGTGGGGATTTTAGAATAACGGTCAATCCAAATTTACGTATTCATAAATATCCAATCCCAAAAATAGAGGAAATTTTTGCAACATTAAGCGGGGGCAACCTTTTTAGTAAACTAGACCTGTCTCAAGCGTATGCTCAAATAGAAATGAATGACGAGTCTAAAAAAATTTTAACCATTAATACACACAAGGGCCTTTTCATGTTTAATAGACTGCCATACGGGGTCGCGTCAGCACCTAGTATTTTCCAAAAATTAATGGAACAACTTTTCGTAGACATGAAGGGAGTTATTGTATTTTTGGATGATATTTTGATAACAGGCAGAAATGAAGAGGAACACTTGACTCGTCTGAAGCAAGTATTTTTAACCTTGTTTAATTGCGGACTCAAAGTAAAATTAGAGAAGTGTAGTTTTTTCCAAAAATCAGTAAGTTATTTAGGGTTCACAATAGATGCAGATGGGCTACACCCTTCATCTGAAAAAGTTAAAGCTATCAATGAAATGCAAGTGCCTAAAAATAAAACTGAACTGCAAGCTTTCTTAGGGTTGGTAAATTACTACGGAAAGTTTCTTCTGAATTGTAGTAAACAATTAAGTCCAGTATTCCGGCTTTTAAAAAAAAATGCCAAATGGGGTTGGAATAGCGAATGTCAAAAAGCATTTAATTGGGTTAAGCGGGAATTGGTATCACCCAAACTATTAGCTCACTTTGATCCGGAATTGCCAATAACCTTAGCATGCGACGCAAGTTCATATGGTTTAGGGGCAGTTATTTCACACTCATACCCAAATGGACTTAGTAAACCTATTGCACACGCGTCCCGTACTTTAACAGACGCAGAAAAGAATTACGGGCAAATCGATAAAGAAGCATTGGCCATTATTTTTGGAGTCACAAAATTCCATCAATACCTCTCCGGAGGGGTACATTTTACACTAATTACGGACCACAAACCCCTATTGGCTATTTTTGGTAATAAAAAGGGAATACCACAATTAGCTGCTAGCAGACTTCAGCGGTGGTCTATTATTCTATCGGCTTATCGGTATGACATAAAGTTCGTTAAATCTCAATATAATAGTAATGCCGATGCATTGTCGCGACTTCCATTACCTAAAACTCACTCAAAATCAACAGATTATGGGCATATTTTTTTATTTAGAGGAGTCGTTACCGATAACCTATAGAATGATTGCTACAGAGACGCAGCGAGATGAAACGTTACGTAACGTATATAATTATTGCAGTAACGGTTGGCCACCAGATGATAAAGTATTGCAGGAAGATGTCAAGCCATATTTAAATCGTAAAAATGAACTGCATTTAGAACACGGGTGTATTCTATGGGGATTTAGGGTTGTCATTCCTACAAAATTAAGAGAAATAATATTAAAAGAAATTCATTCGTCCCATTTCGGAATTAATAAATGCAAGTCCATAGGTAGATCTTTTTGTTACTGGCCATCAATAGACAAAGACATTGAAAATATGTGTAAAAGCTGTCAAACGTGTGCCAGTTTTCTAAACAACGTTCCAAAAGTTGTCCTACACCCCTGGCCACAGGCTACAAGGCCGTGGGAGAGGATACATGTGGACTTTTTAGGCCCAATTCGGAACGAAAAGTATTTTATAATATCAGATGCTTACACGAAATGGCCAGAAATTTTTAAATTAAAGAATACAGATGCAAAATCAACTATAAATGCACTACGTTCAGTTTTCGCTAGATTTGGAAATTGTGATACTTTCGTAAGTGATAATGGCCCCCCATTTCAGTCGAATGAAATGGCTTACTTCTTGAAATGTAATGGGGTAAAACATATTTTTGCACCACCTTATCATCCACCAAGTAATGGGGCCGCGGAAAATTGTGTCAAGAATTTTAAACTGTGCATTAAAAAGGCACTTCACGAAGGGAAAGATATAGATCGCGCACTGTATAGGTATTTGTTCGATTATAGAAATACAACTCATTGCACCACAAACGCAAGCCCAGCAATGCTGATGTTAGGACGGAACTTAAAATCTAGACTCTCGCTTTTAAAGCCATCTCATAAAGCAATTGTTAATGATAAAATTCAAAGACAAGTAGATAATTATAAGGGAACGGATTGCGCGAAAAATTTAGGAACAGGAACACCTGTACTTGTCAAAAGTTATTCAAATCCGAAACATCCAACTTGGGTCACGGGCGAAATTAAAGATAAAATTGGCAATGTGATGTATGATGTAAAGGTGGGGGAGGATAAAGTTGTACGCCGTCATTCAGATCAAATTAGAAAACGTACCTCTTTACCCTACCCTCAACCTCTAACGGATGAAAATAAAGATGTATCTATAACGAACAATGATGCGAAAGTTGAGGAATCAGATGTCGCGGTAAATGAAGCGCCGTCTGAAATGAGTAGTGAAAATCGTTATTTTTTAAGGCCGAGGAAGTAATGTAATTCGTATATGATTTAGTTGATTGTTGTGAGAACTTTTGTATAGTTTTGAGAAAATTATTTTGTTATTGTAGTCTTCAAATATTGTTAATTTAGAGGGGAAGAGATGTGGTGTATTTATTTGAATGTTAACTTTTTGTTTCTTTTTCTGGCATGAACCTTTTTCTTTTGATGTGTGTATTTGCAGGTAGAATATTTTATTTTGCACAGATAATAAATGGAAATCAAACCAAGAAGTTGTGTTTCAATATATGTACACTTAATACAAATAATTAAAATTATATTAAAACGTTACAACATGCAATATTGAAAAACTTCTAACAATGATAAAATCATTGAGAATTGCATCTCTATTTTCAAGGGTTGGTACAGAAATTGGTTTTGAAGATCTCTTCTCACTTTACCTGGCTTGATACATGCAAGCCAATAATTTACGATGCAAAATAAAATAAAACAATTATTCAAATAAATTAATAATCATTTTCTCCGTTCGTATGAAGCGAGATGCCAGCTGCAAGATTTAGTGAAAATATGTTGGCGCCGCACGCCGAAGTCTCCTTCCAAAATTTCCTACCACTGGCCTCTCGATATACACCGACAGCAGCAGCTGTCAATATTGAGGTAAATCGCTCATAAAATTATTATAACAAAGCCACCGACTTAGTAAGTAGGTACATACTGGGCACAAGAGAATGGCAGATCTTTATTAGCCTCCTATGTGCATGTTACAATTTACTGCGTCTATAACGTGGACTTTCTTTTTCAAACGATCTTATGCACTGTATACAAATAATGTCAATTTATTAATTTACGACGTAATAAAGTAAACATTTTCACATTTAAGTATATGAATAGAGATTTCAGCGACTCGGAAACTGTAGCTTAAAGGCATTATTGAAGGGGAAGAAAATGTCTTAAGCTATTACATGGAAGTTGTGTCAAAATTATTTCGTTCCACCCGTGATTGTTTGGAATTATGAAACTGCTACTTACTCAAATATTGGATAATCGTCTACTGATCGGAGGCAGCGCAAATAACATAGCCATAACTACATGTCGAATTCGGCTTCGATTAGTCCCCGACGTTTTATCCCATTGTAGGATGGGGACCTGGTGGGACGACGACCTGTATATGGAAATATAATCTCGAAAGAACTTGAAAACTTTATTAAAAGAGAATGCAGGTCCAGGTGTTCTCTAAAATCTGGCCTGAACATAAAAAATAAGGAATCTCAACTAAATTTTGTCAGTTTTGGGCGGGCATGCAGCCTACGTCCTTAGCTCCGCCCAGAATTGACAACATACGAGTGTATAATCGAGACAACTTCCATAATAATAGCTTTGTTTTAAAAGTACGTAAGAAATTCGGTAGTAACGATGCTGAGGGTATTTAAAGAGTTTATTTGGTAAACATTATACATTTTCATATACAGGGCGATTCAGGTTTGATCTTGATAAATTCAGGAATATAACTTCTTTTCCTAGGTAAATGGCATCAAATTTAGGATTTTTGGATGTTGTTTAAGAGAATCGCAAATACGGAGAGTCGACATAACATTCATATTTGGAGGGCGTCTATGGTCCCTATAATTGCAGCATTCTTGACACGAGATACCGCTTTTTAGCATTGAGTGCATGCTAAGACCAACCGAAATTTTCCATGTTATGTCAATGGTCAAATTTGACCATAAAGATTAAATTACCCATTCTTTTACAACTGATTTTTAATATCATGAATTTCCTATACTTCGCATTGTTTTTGAGATATTTGACAAAATTCGTGACAGTTTAACTCCCTGTTAGTTGTGCAAATTTGTTTACGCCAAGTATGTATATGAACTTAAGGAATGCACTTTAGGTAGCTGCTGTAATGTTACACAGTTTCTTTAAATGTTTGTTAATAAATGTTAAAGGTTCTTGGCACTTTTACGTCATTTAGTTATTTTCCATGGTTTACTGTAAAATTCATGGAACAGTCACAGTTTATAAGATATTTTTTACGTATAATGAACTTATCCGTCATCAATACTCCCATAAGCTACGGCCATCGAGTTGCCTAATATGTATTTCTGTACGTATTGGACATTACAAAGAAATGTGTAACATTATTGTAATAAACCGCAAACTTAATGCAAAATACGCGTAGCTAAGAAATAAAAGACAACGCACTCCCGAACCCGATTTTCCTTCCAAAATGAGCAAGCTGTACTAATTTGACTATACAAACACACCGATAATGGTAAACGCTACAAGCAGGGTATGTTCACTCTATCCTGAAAACTCGGCCGAAGTACTAGTTATGCTTGACGGCACAAAGGCGCTGATGTAGGGCGAGAGTCCACAGACATGATAAAGTATATATGCTCTATGTTTCAATGCGATCGCTGCCGGGCTGCAGGCAACCGGTATCTGGGAATTGTTTGGTTCGTGCTTCGTGCGCCATTTGCAATTTCTTGGTTGGTGTTGGCGTGTTGTGTTTGCCAGTCGTGTAAAAGTTTGAATTTTCACTGGTTTTTTTTCCAAGCCGCTGATTAGAGAGTGTACCTAGCTTTGAGCAAATTTGCTGTTGTTTTTCTGCAACATTTTTGTGTAACATATTTTAAAACGGACTTTAAAGTGGGGTATCAAAAATGTGTTGTGAAGAAATGTGGAAACAACTCTAACAAAGTGAAAATGCACGTATTTCCCTATTGTTATGAGGTTTTTATAAACTTTCGTTTGTAGCATTGATAATTTCAGCGCCAAAACGAATGCCACTTAGCCTCTGCAATACAGTTCTTCGACTTGGCAAAGCAAACTTTTTTTAATGAGTTTGTAGCCTTTATTATTACTGTATAAAACAATTCTTAGTAATTTATTGTGTCAATGTTACATTTATAAAATACATAAATTTAATTTTGAAAATTTTTTTGTCATTTAAACATTCCATATAACATTTTACTTCTACTTAAAAAATTGTTGTATCCTTTATTACTATTTTTATGTTCTTCTAAAAGTAGGAAATACTGGATACAAAATTTTTTATAAGTATAAAATAAAAAGAAATTTCATTATAACTAGGAGCTTATATTCAAATTTCCCGGCGTTTGCGATACTAGCGCTTCGTGTCGTAAAGCGTAACTAAACCATTTCGTCCGGCGAAAATACAGGGAGTCGCTTATCTACATAAGTCTCTAATCTATGGCTACAAGCGAAACGCAAACTTTGAGCGATGTGTTTACACAGCAGCACGGACGGAAAACAAAGCACGGTCGCTCCATCGGCAGACTTTATCCCCAAAACAATCACCGTGTGCAAAATCTTATGCCTTAACAAGCTCTTTTTATACGCTATGCTCTAAAATTAACGCACCATTCCGGATATATCGTTTAGAATAAATTAATTCACTTCCACTTTAAAATACGTAAAACCAAAAAAATGGAGTATATAATTATGTACACTTAACGCGATAAATTATGCATTTTAAAGCTTTGGCATGTATTATGATTATGTCAACTTTGTAAAGCTTACTTGCTGGAGACCATTTAACGTCAAATAATATATTTTGAAATTTCAGCAACTGATTTTATTGGTGATCCTGTTCAGTTTAAAAGAAATTTGAATACTTATAAGATCCTCTGACTCAAAGTACCTACTTCAACGGACACGGCAGCTTATGCTATATACAGGCTCGTTATATTAGCGTGGGGGCCCGTCAGATGAGCGGGAGCATTGAACCGAAGGTGTAATAACATTATGGGTACATAATAGACATCATGAAGGGTATTGTGGTTTCATTTGCACCATTTAACGGAGACGATATTTTTGCTAATGCTCGATCGTATGTCCCCACAATAGTGCACCTATAAGTGCATACAAGAGGTAGAAATTACCATTCTGACCTGCCCACCGACACCGAGCAGATTCGACTTTAATCCCATGGGGTATACAGTGTGTTTGATTTTATGTGTCGCAGCAGATATCTCGGCTGTTGAAAGAATTTCAAATAAATGTTATATATGAAAGTTGTGAGATACTTTGTTTTCAATAACTTTTGAAAATCAGAAAAACAACTGAGCATCAAATAATTCAGATATAGTAAATACATTCAAAATTTTAAATGGAACGTACCCAGTGTTTTTACGTATTCTAAAACTGTATAAAATTTCCTTTACAACGATATATCAAATGTCATAGTTATCTAATCAATTAAAGGCACAAATCGATAATTAAGTAAGAACTGCACGTCTACATGACTTAAGAGTTTTGATCGAAAGAGTAGGCTTTGACAAGAATTGCTATCGCTTGAACTGTCAAATTACTTGAGTAAATTCCTGCGTATTCTTAAGTTTCATAACGGAGGTCACTTTGAAAAAAGCTTTAAATTTTATTAACTTAAATTTTAAACTTAACTTGCCTACTAATTTATTGTTACTTTCTTGGTGTTGTTGCTATGTCGTGTTTGTGTTGAATAGTCTTATATTGTCAAGCTAGTCTTAAGTAACATTGTATCATGTAGAAACATACATCCGAATTTCATTATTTTCACCGCCTACTCTTTCGAATTAAGCTCTAAATCGCGTAAGCGTGCAGTTGTTGGTAGGTTCTTAATTATCGATTTATGTCTTTAATGGATTAGATAAATATGACATGTGATATATCTCTGTAAAGGGAATTTCATACAGATTTAGAATATGTAATACCTATTACTGGGTACGTTACATTTAAAATTTTCAATGTATTTGCTGTATCTGAATTATATGATGCTCAATTGTTTTTCTGATTTTGATAAATTATTGAAAATGAAGCGTCTAACAACTTTCATATATAACATTTGTTTGAAATTCTTACAATAGCCGAGATATCAGCCGTGACACATGAAATCAAACACACTGTATACAGGCTCGTTATATTAGCGTGGGGGCCCGTCACATGAGCAGGAGCACGGAACCGAAGGTGCAATAACATTATGGGTACATAATAGACATCATTGAAGCGCATTGTGGTTCCATTTGCACCATTTAACGGAGACTATATTTTTGCTAATGCTCGATCGTATATCGCCAGATTAATGCACCTATAAGAACATACAAGAGATAGAATTTGCCATTCTGACCTGCCCATAGAGGAGATTCAACTTTAATCCCATGGGGTATATATGTGGGATATCACGTGGAGGCGATCAAAATACCTAATCAATTTTCCAAGAACATTAAAAGATTCTAAAAGATTCTTGGTCTGTCAAGAGTATGAGTATGACACACCGTTATTAGCCTATATTTCTAGGAAATATCTCAAGAACTAGTTAGGCATTGGGACATTTTTATTTGAATGTAAAAACATAGACATAAACGGTGCTAAAGTTACTTTAGAAAACTGCAGAGTATTTTGTTAAAACTGATTTTAGACATTTAGTTTTTAATTTTTAAAAATTTATACTAAGTATATTAGACAGTTCTAACAACTAGTCCTGGGGAAAGTACCACGCCACGCATTGAACTATGGAACTAGGTCAAGATTTTTTTAAGTGGTTTCACAGAATGCTAATACACGTAGTGGCAATGAAACACTCATGAGGTGCATTTGCGTATGAAAATGAATACATTTCATAAAGACAAATAATTAATAGAACTGTCCAGTGTCCTTAGAAGGCCATAAATAATTGCTGAAGTAATTAACTCCTGCTGATATCTGACCCCATCGGGATTATTTAAAAGCAAGTTAGTCTCTTTCCGGAAGTATGCAGAGACTGGGGAGTCCCAGATAGGATGAAACCAAAAGCTTCTGTTTAAATTTTAGAATTGAAGCATATGAATTATTGCCAATTAAAACGCAGTTAAAAAATATTGTATATTTTGTATATTCTCCGGGATGTGGGCAGAATTGTAAATCAAACACTGTTATTGTTAAATGTGATGATTCCATCCTTTATTAAAACGTTTTTCAAGCTATGAAATAAACAATAGAATATTACGAATAGGTTACTTGGAAAACAAAGTTTCTAACCTCTTCGGCTGCTGTCAAATACCATTTTCCACTTAGGCAAGGGATCTAGTAACTGTCACTTGACTAATTCAACAGGTCTACTTTATCTTTCAGTCTGCTGTAGAGAGACGGGATAGTTATGAGACAACAGAAGGTTCCAATTTCGAATCCATTTACGTAACCTTCTTGACGGACGAACGGAATCCAGAAGTACCTGACCTATGCTTTTCGCTGGATGTTGAATAAAGTTTATGTGTCCGTGATGAGCCTCTTTTTTGTACACCAGTAGGATTGTTACATCGAGTGCTTTCCGTTGCATGGAAGAACGCCAAAAAGTACAATATCAAAGACCTTGGGAACTACCGCCCAAAATCATTGCTATCCACACCTCTACAAACTACTTCTAACTCTAACAAATCGCGTCACTCAGAAACGCGAAGTCTTTCAGTCGCTAGACCAGGCGAGATTCAGAAAGGCGCATTCACACTATAGATACGACCAATAATGGAAAAGTCACATGAGTATAAACAACACCACTATTTTCCACTCATCGATTTAGAACAGACATTCGACACGGTTGGGCCATGGGAAATAGTCGATGCCTTAAAGAGAGGCAGAATCGACTATAGGTACATAGCGTTCATCAGGGACTTATACGAAAACGCCACTATTACAGCCAAGGAATTCCAGAAAACCCAATCAATAGGTGTTAGGCAAGGAGATACCATTTCTCCGAAACTATTTACGACAGCTTTAGAGGATTTATTTCGTATTCACGAACCCGAAATGTACTAAGTTGGGCATTAAAATTAATGGCGAATAACTTTCTAACCTGAAATTCATCGACGATATTGTCCCATTATCGGACCAAAAGGAAATAATCGACGAGCCCCGGGAAGTTACCTGAGAGTCAAAATGAACATTTGGAAAACCGAAATAATGACGACGGTATCCACATACAATACGAAAACTACCATATAATTAACTGAGGAATATATTTATCTGGGACAAAAATTGACAGTTGGAGAAGATACACAAGTCTCAGAAGCTGATCGACGAATTACAAATCTAACGTGGGGATCTTTGGAAAACTTAAAAAAAATATGTTTTTAGTTCGAAATACCCCCAATACCTCAGAACAAAAGTTTTCAATCAGTGTGTTCTCCCGGTGCTCGCGTACGACACGTTTAAGGAATTCACAAATGGAAAAATCGGAAGAACACAGAGGACGGTGAGATTGTGCGACAGAGTATTCATTAGAAGACTGCGAAACTACAAAAGCATAGCGGTGCATTGCAAGCCTGAAATAGCAATGGGTAGAACATTTTACACGAAGACAAGACGGGCGATGGATCATGAAAGTTACGAAGTGAAGGGCGATGCATGGGAACAGAAGTCGGGTTAGATCAAGACAAAGGTAGGGAGGCCACATTGATGAAAGAGTGAGGAAAACTTGGATGAGAGACCGTGATACGTTGCTCGATTTTGAGGCGGAATGGACTGCCGAACGCTGCTATGAGACGCTTCATACTACTGAGTTTGTACATCATTTAGGCTTCGGTGATCAATGAAAGTCTTCCAGAGTTCTAGGGTTTCCTGTACCAATACGTATTCAATGTGCCATCTTCGGATCTGCGGACGTGTACGTCCATCGTGAACTGAATCATCGCAAGGATATCGTTGAAATAGTTCAACAGGATTTACATCCTGCCCTCGGGACTGCCATTATGGTGCTACCAACGTACATTCTTAGAAAGGGCACTCGGAGGGAGACCTGCTATATCTTCCTGATGACGCAGTCCATTACTAAATTGGGAAACGTTCAACTTCTTAACTTCCCCACACTGCTTCCACCTATATCTTCATTCACCAACTCAATTATCTCATGCTTCCACGAATGCAAAGTAATTCGCGATGATTTACTCGAACTCTTCGCTGGGCGGGAACAACATAACAAGAAAACTAAAGCACTTGCGATGGTAATTCTTGACCAAGTACTTTTACTTTTTTCTTTTTATTCATCACCAGTTTATTATGTATAAATTAGGAAATAAAAATAAAAAAGTATGTCATCATAAGGTATAGTCATAAGTTATTGAACGCACAACTTCATCCTTTCCTATCCTGACATAACCATCGCATTTGTCCGAAAGTAGAACATCCTACATCCCCAACTATTTGCCAATAGTAGCCTAGTCTGGACCTGTCTCTCCGTCTTTTTATTTCTATCTCAGCCTCTGGTATGTCGTCTACTAATACTTCGAGTTTCAGAAGCTGTCCTATCATCTTAACCCATCCCATTCTTTATTACATTCCATATTATATTCCTGTTTTTCCAAACTCTTAATACCTCCATTTTGATAACATTATCTATCCACGGTATCTATCATAGTCCGTAGCGCTATATTTCAAACGCTTCTAATATTTCTATTCGCTGCTTCTATCGCCCAGGTTTTGCAACCTTATAATGCCGTGGTCAATACGTTTGTTCTTAAGAGCCTACCCAAAACTTCTAAAAATTCGGGCATATTCGTAAGTAATAGATTTAATAAATTGCTAGTAAGAATTTGTAAAGCTCCATAAGAATACTTTTGTAATCCCCAATAAAATATTTCCCCTTGGCATGCTTTATGTAAATAAAGGTCAATTACCCAAAGTCAGGAACGATTACTAATATTTACCACCAACATTTCGTTTTCAACCATTCCAATGAAATACACTTTTAATTACCTACTAAAGCCATTCACCCAGAGTCCAGATTAATTTGAAGACAGTAAACAAGACGAATAATGGAACGTAGGCGTAGTATTTGAACTAGAAAATGACCGATCCGTGTAATAATTAACATTTTGTTGTACGGTTTTCTGTTTGTTAAAATATAATGGGAATCTGTGGCTTGTTAGAATTATTATCGTGGAGGATTTTATGCTTATAGGATTAAAGTGTCTTACAAGGCGTCTGCCAAAACATAATCTGTACAAGCAGTCACGGTTATATTTCCATTTAGTGATGATACTTAATCTCAGCCTTTGTTTTAGACTTACAAGAAGCATTAACTCATACATCTCCAAGGCTCGGAGAGACATGGGAGTGACACATATTAGTGTTGCAGGCAGTAACTGAGTCGAAGGGTGAAAGCAATATTTGACATGTAACGTGAAAATAATTCTTTTAGTTCATTATCCATTCCTGCTCAAATATTTTCCTGAAAATATTTACATGAAAATGTTGAAACGTTCCATAATCGAGGTTATTTAGACATTAAGGATGTAATTGAAAGAAATAAAGAAAGAACGAAAGAAAGAAAGAAAGAAAGAAAGAAGGAAGGAAGGAAGAAAGAAAGAAAGAAAGAAAGAAAGAAAGAAAGAAAGAAAGAAAGAAAGAAAGAAAGAAAGAAAGAAAGAAAGAAAGAAAGAAAGAAAGAAAGAAAGAAAGAAAGAAAGAAAGAAAGAAAGAAAGAAAGAAAGAAAGAAAGAAAGAAAGAAAGAAAGAAAGAAAGAAAGAAAGAAAGAAAGAAAGAAAGAAAGAAAGAAAGAAAGAAAGAAAGAAATCTGTAGCTTCTGGCTGAAGAACTCACGACTACGGCAAATGATTTTTAAACTGGCATAAGTCCCTGATAGACTCTGGTTCACACGCGAATCAAATCTTAAGCCACAGTCAACCTTAATATCTACATTCAGCATACTGAATAATTTGACCATTTAAAACGACATTAGGAAGACTTGCAGCAGTTAAAATTTTGTTACCAAAAACCATTACATTATTTGACTTACTTTCATTTATAACCAGTTTGTGTACTGAAGATATAACACCAAATGAATTCAGATCCTCGTTAATCCTCCCAAAAAACATTGGGAATGTCTTGGGAATGAAAATTGGCATACATTTGCGTATCGTCAGCGAATAGGTGGCATTTATAGTATTTCAGAGCACTGATGAAATTAGAAGTGTAAGCGTTAAACAAAAGAGGGTCCAAAATCGATCCCTGCGGCACACCCCATTGTATCGCAAGAGACTGTGAAGTCTCACCATTCAACAACACTGACTGGGTATCTGCCTCCAAGGTAACTCCTGAAGAAGGATATCGCGTTGTCACCCAAACCGACATAACTCAAGATAGAAAGCAAAACATCATGACCAAGAGCGTCAAATGCCTTAGTGAAATATCGTCCGTCACAGACAGTGGCGCGGTAGTGCAGCTATGCGCAGGCTGGAAGTCTGATTGAATTATAGGGAGGGCAGACTCCTTAGTTAAATGGTCTTGCAATTGTAAATGAATGACTTTCTCTAGAATTTTGGACATAACTGGTAATGTACTAATCGGACGCAAATGTTTTAACTCCGTAGGACACTTCACTTTTGACAGAGGTAGAACCAAGGCACTGGCCGCTGGTACGGGGTTATCAAGAATGCATGTGTTCACAATATGTACAATATGCGGCAATATGAAAGGGCATAATAATTTTATAAGAGTTATATTTAATCCATCGTTACCAACTGCATTGCTAGATAGAGAAGCAATTGCATTAAAAACTTGAGATTCATTGACCAAGGTAAATTCTAAAGTATTACTGCTATAAAAAGACAGAAGATTAGCACTGTCAACATCAGAACGCGGAATAGAGTCCATGAAGAAGTTATTGACACTCTCTGCATCCGCAAAGTCGATAAACGAATCACGGAATCTAGAATTAACAATGTTAAATCTTTTCAACGATGACCATATACTCTTGACAGCGCAGTTTGAAAATTGAAGTTAGAAAAATTCTCGCTTTTTCCTCTTAATTGCACTGGTCGCCTAGTTACGAAAAACTTTATAATAGTCCCAGTGAGCAAGCATACGTGTACGTTTAATAAAGCACGATCACGGAGCCTAATCATTATAACTTGATATTGATATTACCGGTCATCCAGGGCGCAGGGGGTTTTGTACACCTAGAGAACAGTAACTGAAATATGTCTATCTATATACTGAAACAACCATTTCATTCAAGGAACATTACCTTTTCGTTGATATCGTGGAATCTAAACAGCGTATTGAAAGGCAACATTAGCAAATCGTTCCTAAACGCATCGTAATTAAAGCTTTGGGTGAATTGGAAACATTAAACAAACCCGCAGTCTAGAAAAGATTATATCATGATCGGAAATATTTGGTGCAGGAATACCTCCATTCTCAACCATCTCATGCGCCCCATAGAACAGAAATAGATCAATCAACGAAGATGTTGGTATAGTTCGAGTGGGCTGATCAACAATCTACCTCATCTCAAACAATTCAAGTACGAAAGAAAATTGAGCCACGTTAGCACTATTGCAGTCAAGAAAATCAGCATTAAAGTAACCAAGACAAAGGATCTCATCAGTTCTGGCAGTTACGTGCATCAAAACTGACACAAATCTCTGCACAAACTGCGGAAAGTCATCGCCAGGCGTTAAATATTCGACAATTCAAGATTTCTTTACTTTAAAGATTTTAGGTATATTGCTGACGGATTATGATATGATTCTAAAAATTCTAGTAAGGGAAACATGGTTAAGAGCAAGGATGGATGATGGTCTGGTTGGTGTTCCTGGTTACGAGATTTTGAGGGGGGGTCGGGGGGCCAGAGGTGGGGGAGTGTGTATCTATATCACGTCTTCAATTGATAAATCGATGGTGGATGTAATTCAGGGTCGGTGCCTGGAGCACCTTTGAATTCGTGTGTCACTTGGCAAGATAAAGTATGGAATTGATGTGATGTACAGGTCACCTAGCACAAATTTCAACGATTTCATTGATGTGTTTGAGAATACCATTTCTATGGTGGTTTTGTCTTGTGACGAATAATTTCTATGTGCTGGTGACTTGAATGTCGATTTCCTAGCCGTCCATAATTAAATGCAACAAAACTTAGTTTACTTTTGGAGTAGAGTGAAGTGTCAAATGGAATTATTAATGGTGAAGTACAGCATTACCATGAGCTACTGACGGATCATGAAATGATATTCCGAGAGATAGCGATACCTAGGCTTGAGAAAGAACTAAAATACTGTACTTTTCGTGACTTTAAAATTTTTTATTTGGATGACTTTGGTGACCTTGAGTTGCTTCCATTTAGTGACATTCTGTATAGTTCAGAAATTGAATAGAAGAGTGACAAAGCTCAGAGCTTCTTGGTTGAAGGACAATGTCTGTTTTTTTATTAAATTTACGTGACAGGGCACTGGGGAGGTACAGGGCGTCTCGTAGTAGACCAGAGTATTTTGCTTAATACAAACAGTTGAAGAACTACACACTAACTGCTATTCGTAATGAAAAAAGTTTATTTGAATTCTAGATTAAAAGTGTGTGGGTTTAAGGACTTTTGGAGAGTTTAGTGTTTGCATGAAATCCCTCCTGAGCTTAGTACTTTCGATACAATTAATGATTCTTTTCTCAATTCAATTAAAAATTGTCCTAGTGATGATATTGATGCTACGGTGGATGTTTATTTTAGTAGTTACAAAACACTTTCCCTAGTAAACTATATTTTAGGTTAATGGACGCGGGATGTGGACTCCGACATTATTATATTAAATTTTGGCGGTCATACACACTGCACATGTTAGTCATCCTAAGGAGTTAAAGGATTTGAGACCGATTAGTATTTCGCCCAGGTTTTACCCTTGGTACTCATTTCTTTGGGCTGAGTCGACTCAGAGGCGGAAAGTCGCCCGATATAGTTACTGTGGTAGAGATTGCGCCCACGCCCGCTGTACTTGTTGTCTAGCGCTCTGCCATTAGATCGCCGCGCCCCCACAGATGCTTTCCTTGTACCTAATAAGTAATATATAGGAAAAAACCAAAAACATTCTTAAATTTCCCAAATTCTCTTAACTTTAAATTAAATTTCTAGGCGTCCTTTATGATTTATTAAAAAATTAGGAACTCATTTTACTAAGAGTTTCACTGTAACCAACACAACAAGATTTAAGATTGATTGAACTGGCGTAATGTATTTTTCTGTTGAAATATATTTGTGGCCCACTCTGTGATTATTGACAATAAAAAGGAACACTGAGGAAAGAGTAATATTGCAACATACGTGTAACAGGTGTCAGTCACAGAACGGTTCCTTTATTGAAATAAATTCGAAACTTCTCTTCCTGTTCTCGCTTCTATTTTAGTGTTTGTTTTTCTTTGTACTGAAGTCTGTCCGCGTTCTCCGGTGCTTTTCTGCAGTTGCATCTGAACATGCACATAGCAGACTTTCAATCAGAATGATTAATGTATATCCGGATGAAACCGGAAACAAGTAAATGAAAACTAAATAAGGTTAGTGAAATCGTATAACTATAACAGCTTAGCTATACACTTGAATGAAACAGAAAGGGGTTAAATAATATATGTCCCAGAATAGTCCAAGCTGTACTTCTACCTCATCAGTTTAAAAAATTACAGGTTGCTTGATTAGAGAAGCTGCGGATAAAAATATGTAGGGTAGCTACTTTTACAAATCGTTTGTTTCAGTGAGGAGTGAATTCTTGAGATGCCATCTTGTATGGCATGTTGTCTATCTTCCATTTTTGGAGTAGGAACGTCAGATGACGCTAAATAAATTCCTAATCTGGATCTGGCTCAGGTAGGTTTCCGAAGTTGTTTTTGTTGTTTGTAGAAGCAGACAAAAGGCACATAGATATTGCTGGCAAGGACGTCGATTTGACCATCCTCATTATAACGTTGCCTAATACTTCCCAAAATATCTACTGTTTTCTTGTTGACGTCGAGGAGATCCAAATAACTGGAATGAGTAAGAAATATTCAGAGAGAGCATCATGCTCTTTGTGTGCTCGTTTAAAGGCAATGATTGGAAAATGACGTTTCTTGACAAAAGAAAAGCGAAAAGTGGAAGCTGCTGCAGAAAATAACGGCTTCAAGAGAGGAGGCTGCAATTTTTAAATTTTTGTGCCTAGTAAAACTGCATCACAGGGACTAGAGGACGCTTCACTCTGACTTTCTATGGAACGTTGAGAAATTCAAAATCTCTCAATAAGTATGGAAATTTCAAGTTGTTTCAGAAAACTATAACCGGGTTATTAACAAAAGGAAAAAACTAAAAATTGGATCTTTTCATTGCATCTAAAAAGGTGTGTTATTTTTGCAGTTTTAAAATAAGTTTAAGAAGATTACAATCTACCGTAACTTTTATCTAATGTAACCGATCATGTATCTCTTCAAATAATAAATATGTCAATACATAGGAAGATATACGATATACCCTGTGGCCATCAGTTTGTACGACACGACGAAAGGTCACGACTATAATTAATAGCCCCCAAATAGGCGAGTTGACTGTTAATTCATTTAATTGCAATTTCCATTTTCTTTTCACAACTATAATTAATAGGCCTACTCTCGCATTGAACGGGTCCAATTCTGCTCTTTCAGTTGCTAAGAACAACCACTTGGCAAGTGGAATATCTGAGTTCGAATCCCAGCCGGCGTTTATTCATATTGCCATATTTGATAGCCATGCTCAGTTGAACCAATTATTCTAATTATTACACAATTAAACGATATCTTCGACAAGAAAATAGTTTCATCATCATAAGGTTCTCAGTCCGAAGACTGGTTGGACGCGTACCTCCATTCTTTTCTATCCTGAGCTAACCTACGCATTTCCCTAAAAGTAGAACATCCTACATCCCTAACTATTTGAGAGCAGTAGTCTAATCTAGGCCTACCCCTACCTCTTTTTATTCCTATCTCTGACTCTAGTATGTCACGAACTATTCCTTCGTGTCTTAGAAGGTGTCCTACCATCCTATCTCTCCTACTCTTTATTGTTTTCCATACCTTTCGCTTTTCCCCAACTCTTTCTAATACTTCCCTATTGCTAACCTTATCTATCCACGGTATCTTCATCATGCGTCTGTAGCACCACATTTCAAACGCTTCTACTCTTTTTCTATCCGCTTCTCCTATTGTCCAAGTTTCGCACCCGTATAATGCCGTACTCCATACATACGACGTTAAGAGTCTCTTCCTAGTCTCTATATTAACCGTTCTCGAGCATAACAGTTGTTTCTTTTTGTTAAACGCAACTAGTTCGCTAAAATGTGACCCACAGAAAACCGATTAGAATCGATATTTCAACAAATGGACCACTTTGACACAGTTAGTCTTAAGGCACGAAGTCGGTTGCTACACATATAAATTCTTATGGCAGTGAGCGAAAATGGACTTTAAGGGTCTGAGTGATATACGCTTTGATATGGATTCGCGTGTACGCTCGGGTGCGTGACGTATGTGGCAATGCAACAGATCTTTTCGGTGAATATGATCCCCTACACTAGTACTAAAAACATTTTCAATGTTAAAACGCAGCACCTGAGAACCTATTTTGAAACATTTTTGCAACATTAGATCAATAAAAATTCTCTCTTACTGCATTTCTTTTTATTACTGGCATAAGTTTTCTGTCCAAAAAAGATCATGCTAACTAACTAAATTTGTCGTTTTGAAATCACACTGGAGCCGACAAACACGCACGCCCGTTAGTGATTACCTGAATGAATGTTGTCAGGGTCAGGGCCTCATTCCCTCATTTCAAGCTATCAAGATTATGCGCCGACTTGCGCATTCTACGGAAACACTCTCTCTGCACATCACGCGACGACACGTTCCGCACATGAACCCAAGCCACAGCACGAAACAACGCCTAAACCAAACAGTTTAGTAAGACATAAATATACCGAGGTCACTTCATGTAAGTTACTTGCTCAAGGTACGACAACACGCTATTATAATATACAGTTCCAGATTGTAGCTATACAGTGTGTACTAATGAGTAACGTTAAAATGGAACAAAACTTGATAGAAGCCGTACGAAAACGTCAAGTTTTGTTTGATTATGGCCGTCCTGAATACAGGGATCAAAGTGAACGACATGGAGCATGGGAGGAAATCGCCAGGGAACTGAAAATACCAGGTGCGTCCACAGAATATTTCCTGCCTATGGAAATCAAAATGTTAACACTTCTTTTTAATGTTTTATGTTGTACAAAATAATGCATAGTAGGTAGGTATCATTTAAAATGAAAAGTCACGCGCTACTCAAACTTAATGGACGACAACCCGTACGAATATTCCTCATAAAAATTGTAATAATTAAGGTTGAAGAACACTGCTAGGTTAAAAGATGAAAAAATTGTTTTCGCAAAATTTATTCCTTTAAAATTGGTTGTTATAAGCAATAAAATTTTATTTCATTACACAGAAGGTTCCATTATTTCTCTACTGCACTATCGGTTTTGTTTTCTTTAACGGACTAACCTGTACAGGGTGTCCTACTTAATATAATAAGATAACGTTCAACATTCTTATCACAGATACATACTTGGACTTCATTAAATGGCAAAGGTTTGTCTTTAGTGTTGCTTACTAATAATCTAATGTGTTAAAATTTGAAATGTCACTAATCGTTTTATACATATACCTAGGTATTTTAAAAAACTAAACAAATTCAAATTCGGTTTTTGGCTTTAAAACGGTTATTCGATATCGAATTAAAAAACAAGAAGCACTTTATGAAGACACATTTTATGCTCGTCTAGTTGGTGTAGTCAAATTTTGGATTTCGCTCGGAAAAATCTCTTTTTTTTTCTTCCGGCATTCTTATTTAATATGCTCCGATTCGTGGATGATTCCATTTCTTTCAGAGCCCTTCCTAATTCCTAATTTTTCTTTGCTGGATGCTAATACTGCTATATCATCCGCGAATCTGAGCATATTAATAGTTTGGCCCTGTATTAATCGCATCTTCGATTTATAAATAGAAAACGCACATCCCTGCCTCACTCCCTTTCGGATATCTACTTCTCAATGTTCCTGGCTCAAATTATATGACTGCAGTTTGCTCTTTGTATAGATTATGAATTATTCTTCTATCCCTACACTTCATCCCTACATTTTTGAGCACTTCGAACATCTTCCATTTTGCATCGTCGAAGGCTTTTTCCAAATCTACATATCCTATACAGGGTGATTCAGAACGGGCGTCCCAAATTAAAATGGGTGCTAGAGGAACTCCAAATAAGACGAAAAGTTTATATGAACATATGTTCTAAAATGACTACTAACAAAGATACAGGGTGTAAAAGTTTTAATATTTTTTTATTATCTTAGTAACTAGGAAAGTTATTGAGTTGAAATTTAAGGAGTCGTTTTCATTTGCCAAGTTCTAATTTTCAAAAAAAAATTGCTCTGCTAGCCCCATCAGTAGCGTTGCTGAGGGGTAGGCCGTTTATTTATTTCCCCATTCCAATGTTACGCCACTGGCGAATGCAGGTGACATTAATGTATTTGAAATCTACGTTAAATTTGGGAAAAAATTGGTACCTTCAAAATTTTTCGTAAAATGTTTAGTTTTTGAATGAAATAGCTTTGTGTGAAATCGTGCACATGCACTGAAATTTTCCATAATGCAATAATGACTTCACCGATATGCAAGGAAAGTGAAAATTGGAAAAAATAGTTTATTAAGAATAACACTAACAAAACTAACAAGAAAAACGAGAAAACACATCAATTATTACATCACGATATTTAAAAAAATATTAAAACTTTTACACCCTGCATCTTTGTTAGTAGTCACTTTAGAACATATGTTTATATAAACTTTTCGTCTTATTTGGAGTTCCTCTAGCACCCATTTTAATTTGGCACGCCCGTTCTGAATCACCCTGTATAGGCGCTCTTTCTGTTATGTATTGTTTTTTCTACTATTACTTGTAAAGCTAGAATGACCTCGCGCGTTCCCCTATTTCTTCTAAATCCGAACTGATCTTTTCCTAATATTTCTTCCGCCCTTTTCTCCATCCTTCTTTGCACAATTCTAATTAAAATTTTTGACGCGTGGGAAGTTAAACTGATCGTTCTAAAATTTTTACACCTATCCGTGCCTTTCTCTTTTGGCAAAGCTACTATGATGTTCCGTTTGTAATCTTCTGGAATCTCGCCTATCAGGTATATGCGACTAACTAGTTTAAATAAACAATATATTACCTCTTGACCTGCGAACTTTAAGATTTCTGCCTGCAAGCCATCTATACCTGGTGCTTTATTGCTTAAACTTTTTAGTGCTAGCTCAAACCCTTGTTTCATTATAGGACACCCTCGGTCGTCCCCCTCTACGCTGCTTTCGCTTTCTAATATATCTCGTATTTCGTATCCCGCATATAAGTTTCCCAAATATTCTTTCCACCTATCTGCCTTCTCCCCGCTTCCGATTAAGATATCTCCTACTGCCTCATTTCTAATGTTTTTGATACTAGATCCAATTTCTCTAAAATTTCTCCTAATTATTTTATATGCTTCATCGAACGAATCTTCCACTTCTTTGCATTTATTATCGATCCATTGCTCTTTCGCTTTCCTACATTTCCGAATAATTTCCTTCTAATGTTCATCTATATTTTTATGGTTGGACAGTCACTCACAAGTTTTTGTTTTCAGCGGCACAAGCCAAGGATAAGTGGGAAAGACTTCGTAGGTGTTACTGTAATGCGAGACATAGGCGTCTTACCAAGAAGAGCGATCAAGTGGCTAAAAGAACAAATCCCTGGAAATATGACAAGCAAATGGAGTTTCTTATCCCATACTTAGAAGGCCGAAAGTAAGTTTATAACTCGAGAAAGAACATAGTAATTTGGAATTTTCCATAGGGAACGGACAAGCTGTGGTTTAGAAGAAGTTTATCAAATGAATATTGGAGATAGTGATATCACAGGTTATGAGGCCTTAGAAGAAGAAAACGATTGTTCGGCGGACAGTACAAAATATGCGGACGAGAAAATTCTGCAAGTAAGTATGCTACCGGACTTCACATCCGAACAAACACATCCTGTGCACATATCCGAACGCGTTGGCTCTAAAGAAATAGATAATCCGCCGGCGCAAATGGTCGAAATCGTAAAGACCAATGCATCTCGCAAAAAACGAAAATACGAAAAAAAGCAGCAACATTCGAGAAAAGATTATGGTGTGGAGAAAATGGACGAGACCGATATGTTCTTTCTAAGCATGGCAAGGATGACAAAAAAGCTTCCAAAATCTGAGCAAACTAGTATTAAAATGGGTGTTAGTGATTTAGTTCTTCAAGCTGAATTAAGATATAGTCAAAAGCAACAGGATACCTCTTCATCACATGTTGGAACAATGCAATTATCGTCTTCCTCGTCAGCTAGTAGGCCTCCATCTGTATCACTCTCTGAGTATAGCTTCGATGAAGAGCAGAAACCAGTTTTAGGTATAACAAGTGACTTATATTAGTAATGTGCTCAATAAATAGTAGTTCCATCCACTGCAATAGATTTTTCATCTCTACACAATCTTCTTTAAGAAACTTTCACAAAGTTTCAACTATCTCGCTCGCGCAGGCTTTTGTCCCTGAGAACTAGGTGTCCGTCTTTCATAAATGCCACATCCAGTTCTTACGTGAAATATTGCGCAGAAATGCTCTATGATCTCAGTTTATTTGTAATTTCAGAAACAAATTATTTATTTCCCACTTAAAATTAGAAAAAATGCAATTCTAAAGCCAAAATTTAGACAGATCGTAGCGAACTTCTGCGGATAAGAAGTTTAAGTGTGCGAAACTTCAAGTAAAAATTCCGAAAGTTATGTGTGTAACCTATGAAAAGAGAAGTTTTCAGAGACATTTAACGTGCACGAGCGAGACAGTTGAAACGTCGTAAAATTATCTACAATCTACGTACCTACTTAATTGTACACGCTCGTGTGACTGAACAAAATATTAAAGAATACTATTTTGCCCCTATCTTACTTGTTTCTTATTTGAATTCTTCAGTCTTCCGTGATTCAACAATAAAAATTCACAGACCTCGCATTTTACGCAAGTATCATAGGCGTATTGAAAATACCGACACAACTGCTCGGTTTCTAAGATGTCCAACAAAAGTGATCTGTGCCGTTTCAAGTTGGTATATTATTGATACAATAAAATAAATGATTTGTGGCAAGCACAAGGCATATAGTCAAACTGACGCAATACGTAACAAAATATTAACGCATCCGTTTTGTACAGTTTGGACTTTTATTGCAACGCCATATCCCTCTTAAACGGTACTCGCCCTCGCCGTACCTTAGTTTACATCTGGCGATCTGGCTAGCCGGTAGCCGCCTCCATCCAATTTATTAGCGGCCTCGACTGCGCGCGCCGCTAACAGAATCTGTCGCATGTCGATACATTTTTCGTAAGATGAGTCCCATATACACGAGCCCAGAAGCATTTTCAATACTAAAAATCGTGAACCCTCACACAACAATGGTTCTGCGGCCTCTAATAGCAATACGCTTTTAAATAACTAGAAGACAGGATCAATTTAACGTTAGAACCATGTGTTTAATTTGTGGCCGTGGATAGTAGTCCGCAAGTTACGGATCACTATCATTTGTCATTACGGTTCCGCAAGTTGTGGGCATGCGAACAGGTGTTAAATATTGTGTATCAACGCATTTTAGACAGACCCTTTACTTGTCCACGCACCAGACACACGCATTTTATGCGAAAAAGATAATGTGGAAACGTAAGAAAAAAATAACGTTTACGGGAGCCGATCCTACCCGGCCCGAGAGTATCAAACCACTAGCTCTCCACGATAACCTACCTACCCACAAACGCTGCTGGGTGGGGATTGAACTAACGAAGTACTTATACGATTATTTTTTTCATCGTCAAATTGACCAATAGGAACATTGCATTTGGGTCTAGAAGCGTGTATTATTTCGGTAATTTTTTTCGATAATTTTGCTTGTTGAGAAGTTGCCATAGTTTCGAATTTGTAGGTGCATTAATAATGTGTAATCTAGTTACTTTAGTAGGTACCTGCCAAACGTCAAATATTCCCAACACATTTCTTTGTATGTGAATTAATTGAAATAAAATTTCGTTTTGAACTACCTTGCTTCGATTCAAAAAATAATCTTGTCAAATACAATTCGTGGTATGGAATTTTTAGGTAATTTTACTCAAGCTGTTGCTTTTACTAGCCACTCGTGCAAATTTGACAGAAGATCACTCGCGCAAACTGTCAAATTTACACTCGTGGCTACCAAGCAACGCAACAGCTTTCGTAAAATTTCCGACAATTCCAGACCACTTAGACCCGGTTTTTCAAAGAATCTAACACCGGATTAAGTCTGACACCGGCTTTGTTGCTATGCTACAACCAATCAGAAAGCCGGTATCATAGCAACGAAGCCGGTGTCAGTCTTAATCCGGTGTTGGATTCTTTGAAAACCAGGGCCTTATTGTATTACTACAGAAAGTATAACGCATAACTTGCGGAACTGTAGTACACTTGGTGGGATTCCGTAACTTGCGGACTACTATCCACTGCCTTAATTTGTGGAAGGTCTGGCAAAAGAAAAAGGAAATCACTTACTTCAATTCAAACTGGTATCGTAGTACTAAATGTTTTATTTGGTTAATTATGTATTGTTTGTCCTTGTTACTATAGGCACGGGTGATTCCACTCGCATAAAAATGCTGCAAGATAGAGAAATGACAATCGTATTATCTCTAGACTGATTTTGTATGAAGACTTATTTGCATAGGATGCAAAATACCACAAATTGTGCTACGCAGAGTACATATCAACCAGAAATATAAATTCCCACAAAAAGTACCGATCGCTTGTGTTCAACATTTTCTTCTTGGATTCAAGAACACATCTTAGATAATAAAGAAAACCTGGAGTAACACAAAAATATAATTCTATGTTACGTAATGCAGAAAGATCCCCAATACAATCCGCGAAACTGAAAATGAAATTGTCGAAAAGATTTAAAGGCTCTATTCAATTTATTCGTAGACCAGGTCAGGTCAGGTGATTTGTTGTGTTCTGGCAAAGAACTTTTGACAAAAAAAATCAAGCATGTAAATGAGGACGCAAGCTCAACAGGCGAATCGTCTGATTTTAATCTGGAAACAACGGGTGATACATTATCAGATTTGCAAATTCTTCACAGAGCTGCTGCAATTTTAAGAAAATGTATGGAAAATTTTGTAATACCCAATAAAAATTATCCTTCCCCAGATGACATAAACAGTAAAAGTTTCGCTAAACAAGTACCTACTTTATTTACTAGCATTTATTTCGTGGCTATTACAGAAAGAGAGTTTTGAAAATGCATTGAAAGAAGATTTTAAAGGTGGCATTACAACGCTGTTCTTTTGCAGAGTAACTTGGCCGCGTTCTGTCTCCTTCTGGTGCTCGGCTATTCCCCATAGTCTATCCTTTTCACTCGCACGGCTCGTCCCGTGCATCGAAAGTGAATTTTTGACATCGGTGCATTGAAAGTGTTATAGCGGACTTATTTATGAAACGCGACCATACATTATTCGAAATCATAATTTCGTTATACCATAAGGAAGTTTTCTATGTAAGAAAAAACAAAATCTATATCGTGAAATAAAAAGTTATCCGGGTTCAAAGTGGAACGTATTGTTACCGATGTGGCGACATATTTTAGATACGGTGCAATAAAATTAGTTTGGTTTCTTGTATTTACACAAAATTTACACCATTAAAAACGTCAACATTTCTTCAACAATTAAAAAAAAACGTAAAGTTCTACGACTTGTAATTTTCGCGTAAGATGCCCGAGAGTCTCCCGGCGCACGGTGGGATAGATTTACTGCTTTTTCACCCCTAATTTTTTTCGCTACCACCCAAAAAAGTCGTAATTTCCATTTTTAGGTGCCAAAAGACTTGTAGAATCATCTGTGAGAGTTTCATCTGGTTATACTTTGGGATCACTCAAAGTTAAAATTTTAGTATTTGCTGAATATCGCTGCAATACGACAGAATCTGTCGCCTGTCGATACATTTTTCGTAAGATGAGTCCCGTATACACGCGTCCAGAAGTATTTTCAATACTAAAAATTCACAGCCTTCCCAAAGATGCAACCGGGGGAGGCATTGAAAATGACGAAGCAGACTGTAACCCTTTTGCATTTAAGATATTTCCGCATACGTTATAGCGAGTTAAATAACTTGCGGTGATTGCAATCTCTCACACTAGTGTATGCCGTTTGCTAGCCAGAGAAGAGTGGCAAATGCAGCATTTACACTTTTCGTGAATTTGATGCCCTATACTAGGATACTAATAACATTTGCAATGTTAAAATTATTTTTGGATAATTCGTACAGCCGTATTTGAACATTTGTTCATTTGAACAAATTAAAGCACAGGTAAAAACTGGCAATTTTTAACATTGAAAATGTTTATGTTTTGGCAAGTACGGAGTTCGTTTTCGTGTTACATTTGCAGCCTATCTTCGTGAGAATTCGACAGTGACGAATAAGGCCGAGCGTCTGGCACAAAACTATGAATGACACATGTGGTATGCGGGAACGAGAGGTGGTTTATATGCGTACACACACAGCTTGCCGATTAGGACAACATAACAAAAGAATATTTATTTAACATTGAAAATGTTTTTATTTTCGTAGTATGGAGTTCGATTTCGTGTTTCATTCGCAGCAGCATTTAACCAAACAGACCCGACTGCTAGCGGCTAAATTAATGCGAGAGCCTGGCGGCTCTGAACTGATTAGATTTAAAAAGAAACGCGACAGGGGTAGTTTGTAGAGGTGGTTATGGGGGTGGGTTTGGGGGTGGTTTGTACGGGTGGTGTTAGGATCAGTTATTAGGGGTCGTTTTTAGGGGCGGTTTTAGGGGTGGGTGTAGTGGTGGTTTATGGGGGTGATTTTTGGGATTGGTTTTAGGGGTGATTTTTAAGAGTGGTTTTGGGGGTGGTGTATAGGAGTTGTTTTGGGGGTGGATTTTGGGAGCGGTTTTCGGGGTTGGTTGTAGGTCTCGTTTTTGGGGGTGGTTTTAGTTGTGTAGTTGTAGGGGTAGCTTTGGGGGTAGTTTTGTATTTGCTTTTAGGGATGGTTTTTAGAACTGGTTTTGGGGGTTGTTTTTGGGGGTTGTTTTTCGGGGGTGGTTGTTAGAGGCTTTTCAGGAGGTAGTTTTAGGAATGGTGTCGGGGGTGGTTTTTGGGGGGATGGTTTGTAGGGAATGGCTTTATGGGGTGGTTTTTGGGTGTGCCTTTAGGTGTGGTCTTGGGGGGTGGTTTTAGGGGTTGTTTTAGGGGTGGTTCATGGGGGTGGTTTTTGGGTTAGGTTCAGGGGGCTGGTTTTGATGGGTGTTTGTGGGGTTGATTTTTAGGAATGGTTTTAAGGGGTGGTTTCAGGTGTGGTTCTTGGGGGGTGGTTTTGGGGGATGCTTTTTGGGGGTGGTTTTTGGGGTGGCGTTAGGGGTTGTTTTGGGGGGTGGTTTTAGGGGTGGTTTGTCTGCTGGGGTTACCTGTATTTCCGATTCACCTGATAATGGGCGCGTGCAGCGCGCTCATTTTTCCCACGTATTACACATCGACGCTTTTATTTCTACATTACACTTACCTCTAATACATATCGATAATACTGTTGCACTTTACGTTATAAATCAACACTAATTTCCATTTTTATTATATTCCAAATCCCACAAGATTACCACTAGGTACTTCATCATTTTCAATGCCCCCCGATTGCATCTTTGCAAAGGCCTGTGAATTTTTTCCTCAAAAAGATTTTTAAAAGTAGGGTCAAGAGAGTCAAAATGCAGCGAAACTGTTCACTTATTTTCCGACTCCGCAGCTCTTCAAATAGGAAAAATGACAATACACAGCAGAATTTGTGATTAACTTTGTACACAAATAAATAATATTTTGAAACGATAGTTGACAATATTCTTTCTAAAAAACAACGTATTAAAGCAATTCAAGAAGTATACTAATTTTGATTTATGGCCATTATTTACAGCAATTTTATTTATGAATTAAATATTAAGCAAATTTTGATTTATAGCCATTATTACAGCTATTATTTACAGCAATTTTATTTATGAATTAAATATTATTAAACAAATTGCTGTAAATAATGGCTATAAACCAAATTCGTGTGATTTATAGTTGTACAAATATACCGGCGATAGATCACCAGAAGTAAGTGCCTGTGTTTAATTATTGTTGCTAAAGCTGCCAGTAATTAAACATACATTTAACTAATCCGTTGTAGAGATATAACAGGCTAATTACGGCTGAAATTCAAAGGAAGCCGTAGATGCACATTCCAAGAATCCGCACTGCTTGAATCTATTTGGTGCCGTGAAAATTCGCACGCCTCCATTCAGCTACTGCAGTGAGCGATTGAACATCTTGCACGGTTGAGTTGAAGAGCGGTTATATAACTGCGTACGTGCTAATTAAAGGCCATCCCAGATCTACATCCCGTCTGGTTTGCACATCCGTGCGGCGACGATACATACAGACATCTAGTACACAGTTTCAATTATCCTATGGGACGACCGACGGTTACCAGGGTACCGTCACAAGGAGTATTCCTTGCGAAACCAGGTTCAAGACCCAGTGCTCGTTTGTTATTCGTTTACGTGAATTACCGACTAGGTTTTACGCAAGAAGCTAATTTTTAATTTCCTGTGAATATTTTGTACCTATAAATACCGTTTTACCTGTTGAATGTACATAGTTAAATTAATAGAATCATTTTTATTTGTTTCCGTTTTATAATTTTCTTCGCATAGCAATAGAGAACCCAGCCCTTCTTCGACTTGACGCGAAGGGCATATATCGACGAATAAATTTCCCATCCGACCGACCTAGATGCGACAATAAGCTAACGACCCGAATTCAAAGAATTCAGTAGGTATACAGTGTGTCCTAGGATTCACGAGGAAAGTCCGTTGCAATGTCATGTTCGGCACTATCTAATTCAACATCTGATGAACAGTGATGGAATAAAAACAAAAATTGTTTCATACTCACATTGTTGAGCTTCAGTTTCGTCTTCATTTTATCAGGTTTATAGTGTCCCGATAGTTGGTAAAGGACGGCTCTGGATCTTCTTCTACCATAGTTGGCAGGTGGTGCCTCCGGGTCTAGGTTCCCGTTGGCGTCTGCAAGGAGGCAAGAATCAGCACCACGGAACCGAGCCCCCAGTACGGACGCTATATGCAAATGTCAACACGGGAGCGTTAAAAGTAAAGACTTTCGTACAGTGTTTACCAAAAATCGGAACCACAAGGAATTTTGCCCGTGGATTTATTTAGGAACAGTAGGTAGTCAAAAGTTGTCATGTGACTTTCAATATCCGTCAAAACGGACATTTTTATTTAAAAATTGCATGAAATTATTTTCTTCAAACTGCAAAGCAATTTTACGCCATGATATAATTTTTTTTAAATTTAAAAAATACGTAATTCCGTGTAAAGAAAGTGCTCCAAAACACATCGAATAAAATAGCACTACAAGCAACATTGCTCAGTTCAATTTTTCTAAGTTTTCCGCGAAAGTTTCTTTTTCTAATTTTTAAACGAAAATCTAATATTTGATAAATAACAAGTCACTTGATAACTTTTATCTGGCGCTTATGATTTCCCTAAATAAATTGATAGAAAAATTCCCATATGTTGCAGACTTTTTGGTAAACACTGTATATATATATATATATATATGGTAAAATAATGTGCGGATATAAAAACTCATGCAGCAGAAATAGAATGAGTTTTATGGGTGGGAAATAAGAGACATATCCCACAAAAGGAATTACATTTATTATGTTATAATAATTGCTATCCAACAAAGGAAAGAAGCATGTAGGTGGAATGAAAATCGTGCCAAGACGTCAGAAAGTTGGCATGCCCTCTACCTCCAGTATACATTTTATTGCCATAATAAATAAGAAAAACCGTATGAATTCTATTTTACAAAAATATCCTATTGTGCTGAACAATCAATACTGGACCGAACAAAATAAGGGTAACATTCCAGCTTTCATTTTACCGTTATAACGCACACTTCTATCAACTATCGATGGAAAATTTCGTCATTGCGCTATTATTTACGGGTCAAATATTATCGTTTTATACACTACAAAAAATGAAGATGACAATGAATTTGTGGTCACAGGAGAAGGCTCGTTAATACCTACGTAAGTGATAGGTCAACTCAGAATTTGTTCGCAAAACTCCACATATTGGTTATGTCACATAACGCTACCTACACTCGAGGAAACAGTTAATAATAAATGGATGTTTGTAACATTTTTGGAAGCCGATAGTTTCTTGTTAAACACCCTTGCTGAATGCTGAGCAATACTAAAATGTTTGTAGTGGGAGGGACATCTGAATCTGCTCCATCCTTCAGTAAGGTTGGTATCATGGCAGATATATCGAATGTGAAATGTAAGTACTGACAAAAGGCTAGAAACTATATGCGAGGTATGGAGTACCTATCAGAATAATTGCGAACTGCGCCCTTCGCGTTCAAACTATTTATTGGACGGTGTGAAAACGATTACGATATTAAGATTTCATATGATTTACAACTTTTTTAATATGTTTATTTTTAACAATCGCACCCAGCCAATTCACTATTATACTCGTTGATATTTTTGATCACTGAAGGGTTCAGCAGCTGCACAAGGTATCAGAAAATAGTTCCGTAAGGTAGCCAAGCGGATTTTGCCATCTTCCTCCGGATATACTTCCACCACCCTTGTTAAATACCACATCATGTTTCGTTTGTTTTATGTAAGTGTCAAAGTTCGTGAAAGGTGTTTATTTTTGATACAGTTGCAAAAAAATTAAAATTTAAGGTATAACCCATTGTAAAAATAAAATAATTTACTGAGAATAGGTACGTGGTTGTTTATAATTGCTTCATATTTTTGGCTTAAGCAAGTGAAGAAAATAATGCCTTACAATCGTTTAAGCGTGGATAATTTGAATACAGCTTTGCGTCCTATAAAAAAAGGCGCTTCACAAAGAGAAATTGGTAGATTTTTTAATGTTTCACATAGCGTACTAAGCAGAGCTCATCAACGACTTTAAACTCCTGGAAGTGTTGCTTTCCGGCATGGCGGAGGTCCCCAAAGAAGTCTTACACCATCGCAGACACATTATGTGCGCTTAAGCGCTAGGCGAAATCCCACTCCTACGTCAACTCCAATTAAATGAGCTTCATGATGCTGCTGGAATTGATGTTTCCACTCGAACCGCATCAGAAGAAGGTTGCATGAGTACAATTTAAGAGACAGAAGGAGTGAGACATGTTGTTTGCTTACTATGCGTTGGCCGCAGAATTTGGACTGAAGAACATATAAACTGGGGCAATGAAGAACGGATCACTGATCAAAATTTAATCTACACCATTCAGATGGAAGATTGTTGGTGTGGAGAAGACCAGGTGAGCGTTATCTAGACCGTAATATGGCACCCCATGTAGCTTTTGGTGGTGGGGGTGTCACAGTCTGGGGAGCAATAATTATGAACGGCCACACTGGTCTGATTGTTTTGAATAATGAAACCATGAATGCTCACATCTATAGGGACAGATGTATTCTACTAATTATTGTTCCATTTGCTGGAAATGTTGGACGAGGTTTTTTATTGGTCAACGATAATGTTCGTCTCCACCGTGAAAGTATTATTACCAACTCCTTACAAGAACACGAAATCGTTAGACTGAATTGGCCTGCAAGAAGTCCAGACATGAATCCAATAGAGCAATTACAGTAAAATCAAGATGCACTCGCCCAGCTAATTAATTTCAACTTATTTTACGACTGTAAACCCTCTTTTCCAGCGGCAAAGTAAGCAAGTGGATCAAACTAACTTTATATAATAATAATAATAATAATAAATTGATTTTATTGGTAAGGTAATAAAAAAGAAATTCTACAAGAATTGCAACAAAGAAAAAAAATACAGTATCACCCTCCAATAAGGCCCAAGATCATCCCACCCACAAAAGCAGGTGGAATGCTCTTCCACTTAAGCCTAAATAAATAAAACTTCAGTCTGAGCAGTATCGCCTGCAAGGAAAGGAAATATTTTAAATTTAGCCCCTATGACTTAAGAAAAATAAAAACAAGCAATTAAAAATCAACTATGAAGCACCAAGACACTGAGCCTCAAATACATGTCGCCTGACCAGCCGTCTAAAACCCCCCACAGAACAGGACTGCCAAGACACATTCAGCTCACCCATGAGCTTCGGTACGAAAAACTGCGTCTAAACAACTCAGTCCTAAACTTAGGAGGAGCTAAGAGACTCCGAAACCGGGTGTTCAAATTATGTATATCTGTTCTGTACCTCAACCTATTAGAACAAATTGCACAAGTCATTGTATCAACAAATAAATCTACCTATCTAACGCGATCATAAATTTTTAAGAGCTGCCCATCCACAAATATCTGCATTTTTTTCTGATTCTGTAAATTAAGAAACCAGGTTATACAGTGACAGCCATAAAGTCTGCACCATATGGAAAACTTTTTTATTTATAGGATTATTGGAAAACGACTTTCCGCATTAGTTTTAGCATGATTAGTAACTAGAAAATTGGCAAAAATATTTGTCATGTCAAACTGTGACACCGCAAAAATGTCATTTGAAATTTTAAAATGGTCCGAAATGCCCTTATTTATCAAAATATGGAAAAGTGCGATAAGGAAAAGTTATTTGTAATTACATTAAGATTCTAAATACAACATTTGGTGAGACAATTTCAATGTTTTAATTTTTTCTATTTTTTTGAAAACGTCAAATAATATTTAAGATAGGTACCTAATAGTATATTTTACAACAAGAGATGAAAATACTGTTTTTTTCGTGAGGTGAGAATTTGCCCACGAGCGAAGCGAGTAGGGCAATCTCACGAACGAAAAAAACGTATTTCATCTCGAGTAGGAAATGCTATTTTTTCTACACATATAAATTTGGGGGTCTGCATGATTCACAGTATTCACTTTCTGAGTCCATTTAAATTGCTATTAAATTATAAGCGAACCCTCACAATGTAAATTATTAATTGTTTATTTAGTCGTTGCTAGGTAACATAGATACGCAGGCTGCTAAATGAAAGTGTTTCTTTTATCCATTTATTAAAACTATAAATTTGACATTTTCATTTTCACTTCTAGAGATGAAAATACATATTTTCATCTCTAGAGTAAAAAAATGTCACTTTCATATAGAGCAGACAGTTGAAAAATTGCTATTTTCATATATATGTGTAGAAAAACATATTTTCAAACAATATTCTCTTAAATTAAATATTACATTTCTGTATGTCTTCCTTCTCTTTCCATACATGTTATTGTCCTGTTGAAAAATTATTTGGTTACGTTTCTGAAAAATCTTTAGTATAAATAAATCTGCATTATTCACTTTTAATGCTTTAAATAAATTTTAATTGGAATTTTCAGTTTTATTTGTATGATCTATGTATATGTAATTTAAATGAACAATAGTTTCTTTAATATTTACGCCCATTATCCTGCAAAATTCCACTGTAAGGGTTTAAAATTGCTGAAAATAGTCCAAAATTGTACTGTTATTTTTCGCAAAAAAGGTTATTTTGCAAGAAATTAATTAATGTAAAAAATAAATGTAACATTACTGCATTTTTGCATTGAAATATTTCAAATTAACTCAACTGTAAACAAATAACACGCACACAAAAGTAAATATTTTTGGAAAAAAAAGGAAAGAACTAAAACATTGAAATTGCCTCATCAAATGTCGTATTTAGAATCTCAATGTAATTACAAATAACTTTTCCTTGTCGCATTTTTCCATATTTTGATAAATAAGGGCATTTCTGGCCATTTTAAAATTTCAAATGACATTTTGGCAGTGTCATAGTTGTAACATGGCAAATATTTTTGTCAATTTTCTAGTTGTTAATCATGCTTAAACTAATGCCGAAAACAGTTTTCCAATAATCCTACAAATAAAAAAGTTTTCCATATGGTGCAGACTTTATGGCTGTCACTGTATTAAACAACATGTTACTAGTTGTCTTGATAACAACATAAATTGTTGAGTTAGCAACAAAGATAAATTGTTCTAGATTTTTATTTGCTTTAAACTGTTAAAAGAAGCTACGTATAATTCGAGAACGGTAATACGAAATATAATTAACAGATCAATTGGTTCACTTGCTAGGAAAATTGATTATAATTATATGACTATTGCCCCTTGAAGAAGTACAAACTCTCCATCATTTATTGTTTTTGGATCACACTCAACCCTTGACAATCTAGGATTTCTCTTCCCATAAAATTATAATGAGAAGGGATCGTCTGTGACCGTGGCGTCGGGTTATCATGGACGGAAATGTTGCGTTTTCAAAGTAATGTCTTTAAAGTCCGTTATTACGTGTAACCTACCAGAACATTACGACTACACGTTAGTTATGTGTTCATTCTTCGAATAGCACTACTCTAGAATAATTTGGCTCAATTTATTAGTATATATTGTAGTAAATAATAATGGTAGTCCCGCTTTCATACAGTCTGAAGACAGTGTACGGGTAAGCATGTTAGGGGTGTCCAATTTAGTCTGGAAAATAAACTGTTAAAGTACTTATTTATATTACCTCAGTATTCTACTTCTCACCGACTCCTGCTACTTCTAGCACGAGAACCCTATAAGAATATGTCGCTACAAAAAAAATTTGCTTTGGATTGAATATTTTCTTGAGTATGGAAATGTTGTGAAACTAATCATTGACACATGCCCCTTTAATACTGCTCAATCGGTTCAAGCAATGAATTCCAAATATAACAATTATATTATGTTTATGTAGTTTATATTTTCTAAATTTACCTACTCTTTAATAGTAGGTAATTCAGTATATTATGTTTACTACGAAATCTTCAAATTGTGCTACTAATTAATTTTAATTTTAAATGTTGATGCCCAGATCAAGCAATTACTATGATTAGTACGTACTGGTTTTTAGTCAAATTTACAAGGCCTCTTTCATACAATGGCTTTCTTGAAAATAATAAGAAATTATGGTAGGAATGAACAATTTGGGCAACTTGTGCCTAAAAATGTGTAACAAAGCCATAAAACACTGAGGTCGCACGCTTGGGACACCCCGATTAGAAATGGAATAAAATCGTGCCATCCTAGTGAATTACGAATGCTTAAATTGTTTCTGAATTTTCACTTGATAAGGTAACTAAATTATTAGGTACTTACATCAATCAGTACGTATTTATAAAAAGTCCAGATATTATTATGTAACCATTCTGCACCACCATATTTCTATCCGGATGTTATAAGTCGCGCTGGAGTATTTTAATAAATTGGGCCAGTGGCTTATACAAAGGCATATCTGATCGGCTGTGGTGTTAATCCCAATTCAAATTAGAGCCTTTCTCTGAACACACATTCAATAGAATCAGTTCCCTATTGAACCCGAAACAACCATTTAATTTAGATGTTTTCATAATGCCCTTTAATGAAAATATCTTCTGTATACTACAGATGTTGCTCTTAATAAATGAAAAAAATTAAAATATCTTTTGTACTTCTAATTTACTTTGCTTGATATACCTACTAAAATAGAGTAGATTACTGAAAATGAGATTAAATAGTAAGAGAAAGCACAACGCTCACCATACAAAATTAAATAATTTCAAATGAGATTCTGGTTTCAAGGGAAAAAGGGAAAACTCGTAATACAAAACCAATTAACTTTATATGCGTATGTACGTTAACGCAATTAGAATGCGGGGCAGAAGTCCATTAGTACAGTATGCGCATTATAGGTTCGAGACAAAAAATATTATCAACATGCCTCTTTTTTAGAATTTCAACTCAACCATTGAGAAATTAATATTCTAACTGTCTCTGTGAGCCAGGGTGCATGTCGTTTGGTTATTTTTATTGTTGTTCTTATGGGAGCGAATACATCAAACAGAAGCTTTATGTGGTCGTTAGAAATTCGACTTTATCATTAATATTTTCGACTGCATATAAACGCTGACACGGATGGGCAGTAAATAACAAGCAATCAAAATTCTTAAAATCCCTGAAAGTATAATACTTCTTCTTAATAGATTCTGTAGATAACAAACAGAATAATGCACAAACCAAGGAATGATCTGAAAGATCATCAGAGTCGCGCAGCTTTAATTTAAGGTTACTAGAAACAATAATCATATCAGAAATGCGTATAGGTTCAGAAATGATGGTAATATTCAAATAGTCTCAGAAACCCTGTACAAGTAGAATTATTAATGTCCAATAAATTAATATTGAAATCACCTATTCAAATAATATCAGTTGGGGGTTATACCTGTCAATCATCAAATTCGGACAAAAAATACTCATGGGAAATTCAGGCCGCCGCCATTGCTGTGAATTTTAACCCATGACTGCTCAAAGAGTTTGGATTATGTACAGCGAGTACATAACAACCAACCCCAATTTTAGTGTACAGATCCACTCCTCCACCCCAAGTAGAAGTAACCCGATTCAGACGCACAAACTTATGGCCTTCAATTCTCACAGCACCATCAACAATACTGGGAGACAACCAAGTCTCCGTAAGACCGAGAATATCATAATCACTTTCGAGTAAAAGGACCTTTAAATCATTAAACTCCTTTTAGACCAGGCAAAATAGGACAAAAACAGTTCGAAATCGGAACTAATTAACCTAAAGCTGATTTTTGGGGAAACGATGTTTGATATATGTAAAACGTTTTGTAAAAAATCCCCACAAATCCGAGTGTCGGAAGACCTTGAAAACCGGCCGACAATCTGGGCTCTGAAAATTTCGCGCTATGTCTCTGCGGTTGCTCAATTCGCTCAGTGCTATCGACAATTTTGTGTGTTAATAGCGCGCCTTTGAAAGGGAATTAAAATAATGTTTCCAATTTTATATGTCAACTTTCCCAACGGCACTGTTTCAGGGCGAATAATTAAGAAAACTTAATAAATCCTATAGCGTTTAAAAGTTTTCGATAAAATTATATGTCCAATACTTGAAATAATTGGCAAAATTAATTTAAAATATGTGAAAGATGGAGGACATCTGCTGTATATAATAGTTGTATGGCAAAACCCTGCCAGTTTTCTGAAATTTGCTCTCAGTACGAAACGCATGTAAAATTTCATTACTGACAAAATGTTATTGTCGTGTTCGATAACTATCAACAAAAAACTACAAAGTAGCAGGAAAGAATACGATGAGGTTTTGGTGGAGCAGTTGTTGTTGCTCTATTGACTATGAATACTGCAACTACCCACAGCAATCTGAATTTTTCTTGAATACAACCATACGATTATTTATTGTTGTGGTAAGCGATGGCACTGATGTATTTATCCTTCTTCATCATGTATCTTCAAATTTGGATGTTTGATTCCTTCGTAAACGAAAAAAGGGAAATGATCATCGATTCACCGAAACTGTGAAACTGCAACTTTGTATTGGAAATTTCAAGGAACCAGTACTTGCATTTTATGCTCCGTCTAGATGCGATACCATGTCCGACTTTAACAAGAAGGGAAAATTTGTTTGTTATGCAACCTTCAAAAGAAACGATTGAAAAAGCAAGTATATTCTATAAACAGATTGTGTAAATAACACTGATCTCTGCAGTCGACAAGAAATTGAAACAAAGGATATGGTGGAATTTCAAAAAAATTTAACGATATGAGGTACGTAAGTGTTTGTGCTGGATAGTAAAGCTATTAAGTTGATATGTCGAAATTTGCGGGTACGAGCTATATAAGAAAAAAGTTGCACGATTATCTCTTACATTGCATCTCATCTAAACATTTTGTCTTCTACGGCAGGTGCTGTAAAGCAACATGCAGAATAAGACACCCGATTTGTCCATAATGTCACTCTTTTGCAACTGCAAGGAAGGCTGTGGAAGCATGTGTTCCTGCCCAGAGGTCGTAACACTGCTCAATCCAATGTGATCAGTGCGATGGGGTGTCTTGCACAAATAAGGATACTGATCGCATTTGGGAAGATGAAGATTTATTATAATATTGTCACCATACAGTGTCATCGAAATTTAATGAACAAGGTTTTGGGATCGACAGAACACGCAAAAATAATGGGGATTTTCTTGATACATTTTTTCAATTTAGGTCCTAAATTTTATAAATTAACTAAGATATCATTTTAATATTTGGTACACATGATTTTATCGACAATAAGCAGGATTCTATAGCAATTTCATTGAGTCAAATTATTGGGAGGTATTTTTAAGAGTCCGCGCGTACCTACTATTTACCCCACCTGCACTTTTTCATACCACGCTATTGAATATGGATTGGAACCTTTTATTCCTTACTCAACTTTCATAACTTTTGTCAATTTTTGATATTTTGTTTTATTTAATATGTATTGGCCAGAATTCATTTTCATGACATCCTCTAATTATTCAAATAATTAGATTTCCATATTATTTAACAAAATGATAAATCACAAGAACTTGCTGGTGCGAATTGTGGCGTAACAATGTTATAAAAACTGTTGTTTTGGTGATAACGAAAACAAACTTTTGTAGAATAATAAATGATAAATGCGCTGTATCCTAGAAATTGTGCATTTTTCAAAATATGTTTATTAAGAATATTCCTACTATTTTCTTGAGTTCTATCAATTTCTGAGGTCTCACTCATTAAAATTTGACCACTCTGTATAAACTCTGTATAAACAAAGCGTGTACCAAAATAAAGTTATGAAAATGAAACGTAAAATTTCCTTAATGATAATAATTTTATGCAATTTTCAGGGTCTTCCGACACACGGATTTTTGGGGATTTTTCACAGAAGAGATTACATACCATTAACTACATTTCCTGAGAAAATTAGCTTTAGGTTAATTAGTTCCGATTCAAACCCTAATTTGCCTGGCCTATTTAGCAGTGAACGAATATTCACGTGTGCAACACTAAACTCGGCCATGCCGATAGCAAAAAATTATTATTTAAGTTGTAGGTAGCAAAACCCCATGTAGCGTGTTGAAATCACCAGAGACAAAAAGATATCTCCTAATAAATTCCATTGTAAAATAAAAATTAAGATAGAACATGCTAAATCTAGTGAACATCCTCAAATTCTCAAATTTTATAATAAACATGGGAAACTACTGCACGGTCCGACCGTAACATAAAATTTTGTTCCAAGACGGTCGGGCATGCGCGATACGCAATGTCAATAAAATTGCGTTTAAGTAATCCGTTACTTGACAACACCGTCAACGGTTTCGGTGGGTAAGCAGGTATCGCCGGGTGAGTTCAACTCCCGTAGAAGTTGGTTTGTTTCTCTTATGTTTTTATATCATAATTTTTTTTCAAAAAATGCGTGTGTATTGTGGTCTATCAGTTAAGTGGTCTGTTTCAAAAATGCGCTCTATCAGCTTTCCTCCAGTCCGTTTCGTTTCATAATTTGCTTTGTTGCACTTACAATATGTGCGTGCATGTCGCCAGACTTTCGGACCGTACGCTAAGAAAAAACTGCAGCGCGGTCGGACCGTGCAGTAGTCACTCCCAATAAACATTAGTATATTCAGTGTACTTTCGCCAAAGAAAGCTTTTTGAGGTTAGAACAATATGAATTTGACCTTATCTCGAACACGAATTTTTATCGGTAATAAAATAGGTTCTTCAATTTCCTTAAGGAACATGGAAGTAAAATGAGTGATTTTCGCTTTACAGGCGCTCGTCCCATGAGGCCTAATTAAGGGGATATTTGCATTCAAAAAGGGGCTAATAATATTTATTACCGACGGACGCGATTACTTTGGAGCGCAGAAACCGGTTTTCGTTTCTGTTTTCTTTATCATTTGGGAATACTTCCCAAAATAACAATACATATTAGCTGTTTACGCAACAAGTTAGGAAATGCGTTATTGTTTGTAACGAGCGCGGGATATTTGCTAGACGAGCGGAGCTAGATCCCGCAAAATCACAAAATCAAAACATCAAAAGTGGCTTTTGAGTTTAAACCCCAATAAAACAATTATTAGTTTCATGAAACGTATTAAAAACCAAGCAGATAATGTTTATTTCACTTGTCGGCTTGCAGTTTCGTTTACTAAAGAGCATCGAGATTGAGAGTCATATAAATATAATTTTGCAAGTTTTGCTTCCATTTTGGTATATTCACTGTACAGTGTACAGAAAGTTTAGGGTCAATACAAAGGGAGGGATGCAAGAACGGACCTTAGATAAGTAGGTCCTGAGATAGTTGTAAAGTGGGATATACAGTGTTTTAGTGACTCAAAACTTAATCATTTTAAATGTTCTGATAATCATTTACCTATTAAGCCTTTTTGTTGAGATTTTTTTCTCTTTCGAAATATGAAAATATTTCTCGAGAGCCTGGTGTTCAATTATTTATCTGTTTTCACTACTGTAATCTACTACTAGTTCGCCCATTGGACAGTAATCGTAGCTCCAAACATAACATGTAGTTACCACTAGTGCCCCGTTAATTTTCAATAGGAAAAGCGTGGCATTTCGAAACTTCAGTCAGCTTTGGGAAGTGACACTTTACATGTTAAAATTAGAAAAAAAATGTTTCAAATAAAGCGAACCTTTGAAGCGCTCAAAAATATTTATAGAATGATTTCTTTTCTTCCGTACCATTCGCTGAATCTGAATCTTGAACTCTTAGGAGTTAATAAGATACTAAAATGATCCGATACGACGAAATTCCAAGCAATTATAAGGGGATCAAGGAGCATAAATTCTGTTACGAAGACGCACAGTTTCGATGCAACTTTTTATCCTCGTAAATCCTTATTTAGGATTATGGCTGCTACGTCGTATAAATTTTGATAAAAAAATTTTATAATTAAGTACCATAAGAAAACGAAGAAAATATTTTAACATTCATACCTAATACTACAAAACATTTGTAGATTGAACAAAGCATTCGAGTTTTTGACATTTTTGTGAAAACGACAAATATAAAATAAAATATCCCCCCCTCATAATAATTTTGGACTTGTTTTACTGTATATGAGTAGAGGCTCTAAAGTCTTCTCTACTGCTGTGAAACGTATGTGTCTGTATTTTTTTAAAGATATATTAATTTTGAAGTGAACAGCATTTTTGTAGTAAAACTAATTGTACTTACTATTTTTTTTCTCGGAAACTGTAAGGGAACCTTAATGTTAGGAATCCGAAAATAATATAAAATACAGGGCGTGTCATTTAAAATAACAAGTGTTACCAACTGCCGGTATAATCGGAAGTGCCGCCATCTTGAAAATATTTTAATTCAATAGATGTCATAGAGCTAGGACATAAGGACATTATGCAAAATTTCATCTTAATATCTTATTTAGTTCTCTATATAATTCTAGTGGGTCAAGACCGTGAGACACCTTTATATCTTCTACTTCTTACCCAGCATATAAGTTTCCCAAATATTCTTTCCACATATCTGCCTTCTTGCTGCTTCCGATTAGGATATTATCTCCTGCCTCGCTTCTATTGTTCTTGTTACTAGATTTAATTTCTCCAAAATTTCTCCTAATTATTTTATACGCTTCATCAGTCTTTCCTACTTCGAACTTATCTTCAACTTCTTTACATTTATTATCAATCCATTGCTTTCCTACATTTCCGAAAAATTTCCCACTTGATCGATTTATATCTTTGTTTCCCTCTTTCATCTAACCTATTTTTATATTTTCGCCTAAATGGCCACATCGTATTTAATTTAAGTTACCACATGAATAATGTACCTGAGTTAGTAAATTTCTCATTAATTGATAAGTTAGAGCATAAGAAGGTAGTCTTCTCATTTCAGAGTAAAACCGGTTCAGAGGATTTGAACTTCATAATAATAAAACAGTTTTTCGACGAACGGTCAATATAATGATTAACTTGGTAAAGACATCTCTTGAGACTGGAATAGTACCAGATAGATTAGAAAAATTAACAATACAAGTAAAGTTGAAGAATACAGACCGATTAATGTGTTGCCAGCAATTGAAAAGATTTTGGAAAGAGTAGTATTTGGGCAACTATTAGAATCTGTGAATAAAAATTCGCTCTTAACATGTTTTCAGTCTGGATTCAGGAAAAATTATAGTGTCGAAACAGCTTTCCAGTATGTACTTAATGATTGGAAAATGGCAACAGATGAAAATTAAGTAGTTGTAGTAGTATTTCTTGATTTGAAACGGGCATTCGAAACGGTTGACGTCGATAAATTATTATTTAAGTTAAAAGACTCTGGGCTAGGGGGAGTAGCACTGAGTGGGTTTAAAAGCTATTTGACCAATAGAAAGCAGTTGGTCCAGTGTGGACATATTCTATCACAAGAAAGAGAAATAAATGCAGGTGTTCCACAGGGTAGTATCTTGGGACCGTTGCTCTTTAGTCTATATATAAATGACACTCCCGGAGTTAGATCCTCTAAAATACGTATGTTCGCAGATGACACAATTGTTTATACAAAAGATGTAAAAGTCATGCTGGAAAATCTAGATAGAGACAAATAGACTGATGCTGAATGTCCCTAAATGTAAATATATGTTATTAGCAAACGAAAATAGATACAAGGAAGTAGTAAATTTAGACTTGAATATTAGAATATATGGTTTTGAAGAAGAAAATGTTGATGAATATAAGTATTTAGGAATTATAGTTGATAGACGTTTAAGATTTAAGAAACATATAGATTATATTTGTAAGAAAATTTCAAAGAAGGTAGGAGTGCTAAAAAGGTCTGCAAAATTTTTATCGCCAGATACTAGAAAAATAGTGTATAATACACTAGTTCTGCCCCACTTTATGTTTGCTTCTAGCGTCCTATATTTATCATCAAAAACTGATCTCTTTCGATTACAAATATTGCAGAATACACAAGCATAAGAAGTATGTTGTTAAGATTGGGGTGGTTAGATATTGAAAACCTACTTAAAAAGTATGTACATATTAACTTTTATTCAAAAAATTAAGTTGGGCTTAATGCCTGTGTATTTGTCAAATCTAGTAACCCCATTTACAGAAGTCCATAAATACGATACCAGAAAACGAAATAACTTTACGCTGAAACAGTTTAATAAGAAGGCGACACAAAATTCAATATTTTTTAAAGGTGCAATTGAATACAATAACATACCAGATGAAATTAAAGTATTAAATTTTGACAGATTTAAAGTGGCTGTAAATAGGTACCTCATGATTCGATTTGTGCAATTTTGTATGTTCTTATGTATAGCGTATGCTAAATAAACGTTATTATTATTTGTCGTCTTGTTCTGTTCCTAATCCTATACCGTTACTAGCTCAGCTTATATAATCTAACTATACTTTAATTTAGATGAGAAATTGTTAGCTCTTCCGTTATAAACTCCGATTTGAAAGAAACTAGCAATTTCACCTGCTAAACGACCATTTCTGTCTGGTTCACGATTCATTAAACAAAATGCCAATTTGCTCTGCGGATTATTTCCACGGGCGACGTTAAATCAGAATTATAAAGGGAATGCTGTATTTTGCTTACACCGGAGTACATGAACGTCAATTCTTCAAATAGCAAATTTTCAGGAGTAAATGTAATATTTCAGCAACAGAACTACGGCAGCCGAGAGATATACATAATATGTATACAGTGACAGCCATAAAGTTTGCAACATATTGTAACGGACCCTACCCCACCCTTGCAGGTTTCTGCTCACCTGTCTATCTACCTGCTCAGCGCTGATTAATTAACCTAATTAAAGTTTACCTAAATACCTGTCGAAGTGGCCACGTGATCGTCTATTACCTACGTTGTGTATTGTATTACCTATGCCATTACAGACCCCATTACTTTGATAAGAAAGAATCACAAGCGAGGATGTTAATAACAGACACAAATGAAGTTAATACATCAAGATTTATTCATATCTCTCAAAGTATTATGCAGAAATTATCCATAATCATTTTGGTACAAAATCAGATACGTTTACTGTTTGCATTATTCGCATATAAGACAAAGAGATTTGTAGGATTCTCTATTTTAAATTAGTAAGTGTCTAATGCTATGTTTACCTACAGACGACAATCAAACGCAAAGTTATTATATGGGAAGTTGCCTAATGCGAGGTTCGTTCTTAGTCGGCAGCGATCGGAAATTGACGTCACCGCGGGACCGCAATTTCCTGCCGTACATTAGCCGATAAGCGGAGCGCATAGAACGGTGGAATAAATCTTTACGTATAAAATAATTATAGAAACTCCGAACACCTTATATTATATTCTTGTATATAAAACCAAGCCATGTGTTTATAATTTAGAGATAAGAATTTTGTGTGTGTGTGTGTATCTGTTTTACGAGAAGATGAGAAAAAAAACTCGCTTTTTAGAACGCGTAGCGAGCAGTCGATCTTTGTATCATATTAAAATAAAATACGTATCAAAACTTTTGCGTTTCCTTTAATCGAACAAAAGGAAGATACACAACAATAATAATAATTTATTATTAACCCAACAACTAAATTTCGGTGAAGATCTGTTTCAGTAGGTACCTAAATACACTTTCTTCGCCATGATGAGTGATGAATCAATGAATGCACAAAATTCAGTACTACCGTACCTAATAGACACTTCCAGATTAGTCTCGGGAATGATATTAGGCAAGTAGGTACGTATTTATTCGAGTAGAAGTAGGTATGAAGGTGGGTAGATATTAGGCAGGTACATATTTAGTTTTGCTTTCAAAAACACATCGGCGGCGGCGAGCAGAAAGTGTTTAGAAGTAGGTATTTTTATTCAAATAACTGTACATAATGTTATCTATATCTATTTATACTGCCTACTACATTTCAAGTTATGCGCATACTTTTTTCAACTTTTTACTTTGTTTGGAATTAGTCGGAGTATGGGTGTATGTATTTATTTCTGAAATTAAAAACTGGATGTGGATGTAGTAGGTATACTGTTATTTTAATCATCTCCAGTTAAAATTGAACGGCATCGAGGGCGATTTCATTTTCAATCTAAATTTAACTTTATTAGGTTAACAATGCTAATTCAAAAATCTAAATTACTCTAAGTAGTTAGAAAATGAGAATACTGGATACGAACCCGTTCGGAGCACACAGCGCCATCGAGTTCTCGAGGTGCCATCGACTTCTTCGGCAGTGACCTTGAAAGAGACCAGAGGCTGCTGAAGGAGTCGTTGAGGCATCCGAAGAAGTGTCTTCAGCAGCGGCATCTGCAGCAGCCTCTGGTGTCTTTCAAGGTCATTGCCGAAGAAGTGGGCATGTCTTCAGCAGCGTTTGGTGTCTTTCAAGGTCATTGCTGAAGAAGTGGTGTTCAGCAGCAGCCAGGCGCATGCGCCGGGGCTATTCCTCAGATCAGTCCATCGAGTTCTCCATCCACTTCAAGTGGGCGTGTCTGCAGCAGCCTCGGTCATTGCTGAAGAAGGGCCTCTGGTGTCTTGCCATTGCGCACCCAAGCCGCCATTTTGGGGCCTTTGGTTGTGGCTCAGGCGCCTGCGCCGGGGCTCCGCCTTCAGCAGCTTCTGGTCATTGCTGAAGAAGTGGTCTTCAGCGGCCCCCCTGGTGTCTCTCATTCTGTTGGGCCTTTGGATGTGGCTCAGGCGCCTGCGCCGGGGCTGTCGCGTACAAAGCACGTGTTGTTCAGGCCAGTCCATCCTGGCCCCATCCACTTCTTCGGCAATGACCAGAGGCTGCTGAAGGAGTCATGTCTTCAGCAACGGTGTCTTTGGGGCCTTTGGCCGTGGCTCAGGCGCATGCGCCGGGCTCTGGCTATGAGAGTGGGCGGGGCAACAGCCAATGAGAGTGGTTGTGGGCAGCATCCAATCAGAACTGATCTTGTTGTTAGGTGCTGTTGGGCCTTTGGATGTGGCCCAGGCGCCTGCGCCGGGGTTTTCGCAAAAATAAAAACGTTGAATATATTTTTACATCAATATAATTAAAACTATAATCTGTATACAGAGTAGGCATGCGTGTATTTTCTGGGCAAATCGAAGCCCTGCAGCTTCTCATACCACTCTTCTGACCGATTCATTACCCGGTGTATACTCAACGATGCGGTCATGCAGGATGAGACAGTATGCGGTTGTGTTGGGCGGAAAATTCTCGCTCGACTCAAATTCTAGACGCATATCTATGGGTCCAGGCTTGATGCTTTCCGACTGCTTTGATGCGACAATCACCACGATGGGCGCTAGATCCTTGAACTGTTCCTTGCCGTATAACGGCTCGCCAACTTTTCCATAGTATGAACTCTGGAAGTTCTGGTACATTTCGTATAGCAGGGCGTATTTCCCCGTGGAGAAATCCAAGCACTCAGAATTCAGGTACAGTTTGACGTTTGTCAGATTGCAGTGGTCAAATTTGCTTGAATCCGTGTCCAAATTCGCTTTGCGATTCGTCTGGAAGGCTACAATAACGTAGCGGGGTTTCTCCAACCGTGTTGCAGTCTTGACGGCCCACGTTTGTTTCGTAGCTTGCGGCAACACCGGATACTCGTACAGCTCCCAGCTGTGAAAACATATCTGCAACGTTCTCTCTTCCTCGACAATATTGAGAAGTTTTAGGTATTCAGCATCCGATGGATAGACGTACAGCACCCTCCAATGAACCTTGCTCAACTCAATTCTGGTGTCCCCGTTACCCACGAAAGCGTTCCTATCGTTTTTCGATCGAGTCAAAATGAGCTCGTGACACACATTTAACAGAATTTTGGGGTAATCTTCCAAGAATCCCAGCAGGATTCTTCCCGGGATGCACACGTTAAAGTTCCCGTTCGCGTCGATAAGGTGGCTCGGTGAGTCTCCCGTATTCGTCCAGCCGGCATTCTCCAGGGCACCTACCTCAGCCTCATTCAGAGAAACTACACCCTTCAGTGTGCTCGTGATGCCCACGTTTTTTGTTCGATCCACCTCCACCCCGTTTATTTCATAGCGGACGTCGTCAAAGAGGAAACTGAGGGCGTTATTTGTTAAAGCCGCATTTCCGCCTCCTGCACCCTTGATGAACCTGCCCTCTATGTAGATGCTGCTTAGATGCGGCAGTACGTAAACGTCTTGTTGGTGGATTGGTATGCGAATTTCGTCATTGGCGTTGAATGTTGTTGTTGTCACGAACGGTTGATGTACGTGCACCTCGACACGGCGTGCTGACTCATCCAAAGCAGCACCGTCCAGAACACGAAACGTGTCTACGTTTATGTGTGTCATTATTGAAATGCGGTTCCCTTGTTGAAGCACAAGTACTAACTGACAGCACCGTTAATTTTCTTGCTTAAATACTATCCATACAACCGTGCGCATGCGCAGTCTTATTCTTGCTCGCGTCATCAGCCATGGTGTTTGCGAATACAGCTGTCTGTGTCAACAGACAGCTGTATTCGCAAAGAGACAGACAGACAGACAGACGGAGAGACAGACAGACAGACGGAGAGACAGACAGACAGACAGACAGACAGACAGACAGACAGACAGACAGACGGACAGACGGACCGACAGACATACAGACAGACAACTACTGATAAGAATTCGGAAGTAGGAGAATAACTATAGATTCCTTTTTGTCTCATCGAGCTGATTAATTTGATACCCTACATGATCTAGGTGGGCGGGGCAAGGAGCGTGGCCGGGGGCGCGGTCAGTAAGTGGCCACCCCTAAAAACCACCCCTAAAAACCACCCCCAAAAATCACCCTCCAAAACCACCCCAAGAACCGCCCCTAAAAACCACCCCTAAAAGCTACCCCTAAAACCACCCCCTAAAAACCACCAATAAAAACCACCCCTAAAAAAACCCAAAAACCACCCCTAAAATCCACCCCAATATTCCGATACCTCTAGTCGAGTCCTTTAATTTGACACCCCACATGACATAGTTTTTACGTAGGGGTTAGCCTAAATTTAGACTACTGTTCTCAAATAATTAGCGATATAGAATGTTCTACTACCGAGAACTAAGATGTTTGCATATATCAATCAGATGGTTCCCACACGTGTCCGAAACGCATTAAGATAACAAGTAATTTCAAATAAACAAACTGGAGAATGTTCTAGAATGTTTTTTTCCCACGCGTGTCCGAAACGCATTAAGATAACAAGTAATTTCAAATAAACAATCAGAAGAATATTCTAGAATGTTATTTTATTGTAATAATACAAACAAACAAACGGGTCACCTTGTAGTGTCTACAACGTATTAAATGCACATGCAGAGCGTGGGATCAAACCTAAACAAACATATCCTATCGGCAAGATGAAAGGTTATTTCCCATAATAAAAACAATTATAACATCTCTTATCGGCGGCGAACGTGCTTTTTTCTTAAACTTTAATATCAATATTTATTTAGTATAAACAATTGTAAATTTCCGAGAAAATAAATATTAATTCTGTAACTTCTGTTTACAATCATAAGTATATACGGATGATTTGAAAGACGGGCTTGTGGGCCGCCGATTAGCTCAGTTGGTTGGAGCGAGGGCTCCGGTGCGTGGGGACCCGGGTTCGAATCCCGGTCGGCGTCATTTCCAGAACGTTTGCGAAAACCCCGGCGCATGCGCCTGAGCCACGGCCAAAGGCCCCAAAGACACCGTTGCTGAAGACATGACTCCTTCAGCAGCCTCTGGTCATTGCCGAAGAAGTGGATGGGGCCAGGATGGACTGGCCTGAACAACACGTGCTTTGTACGCGACAGCCCCGGCGCAGGCGCCTGAGCCACATCCAAAGGTCCAACAGAATGAGAGACACCAGGGGGGCCGCTGAAGACCACTTCTTCAGCAATGACCAGAAGCTGCTGAAGGCGGAGCCCCGGCGCAGGCGCCTGAGCCACAACCAAAGGCCCCAAAATGGCGGCTTGGGTGCGCAATGGCAAGACACCAGAGGCCCTTCTTCAGCAATGACCAGAGGCTGCTGCAGACACGCCCACTTGAAGTGGATGGAAAACTCGATGGACTGATCTGAGGAATAGCCCCGGCGCATGCGCCTGGCTGCTGCTGAACACCACTTCTTCAGCAATGACCTTGAAAGACACCAGACGCTGCTGAAGACATGCCCACTTCTTCGGCAATGACCTTGAAAGACACCAGAGGCTGCTGCAGATGCCGCTGCTGAAGACACTTCTTCGGATGCCTCAACGACTCCTTCAGCAGCCTCTGGTCTCTTTCAAGGTCACTGCCGAAGAAGTCGATGGCACCTCGAGAACTCGATGGCGCTATGGGCTCCGAACGGGTTCGTATCCAGTATTCTCATTTTCTAACTACTACTCTACTATATTAGAATACGATCATTTTTGCTTTAAATTTTACAAATTACCTATCCATATAGATAGTTAAGTTTCAGTAATAAACCTTTGGTATACCACAAATAGTCAGGCCCACGCCCGGAAAAAACTATAGATTCCGTGAAAGTCCGAAGTATCGAATGAATGAAATTCCAATTTGAACCTGACTATTTCTGAATGAAATGATCCGCCGTTTTTACAATTACCTACCTACTGAAGTAACAAGTGTCGGAAATTTAGCGCGGGAATTTGAGGTAGGTAAGTATGTACCTTTAGGACCTTTACTTACACCTTGCAGAACGATGAAACTTCATAACAACGCAGGTTATACATAAATTTATGCCATCAAAGGCATGCATATAGCGTGGGAATCGGGGAACACATGCAGACGTCTGTATAACTATGCTTGCGGAGCGCGGCCGAGGTCCATCGCTGACGTCACATGCTTCCCCCACTCGTACTTCACGCGGTGCTACAGCGCTTTACGGGTATTAGGCAACTTCCTATATAATAACTTTGAATCAAACCAACGTATAATTTGCTCTGTTTGCTAATATTTATAACTTATTGTTTGTTTTACGTTTCATTTGGTATGTACTATTCTTTTTACCTATATTTTACGTATTGTTTTTTTACGCTATATTTGATACTGTTCTTTTTACCTATATTTTGCGTATTGTTTTTTTACGCTTTATTTGGTACTGTTCTTACCTGACAGGCGAAATTCCAGAGGATTACAAACTGAACATCATGGTAGCTTTGCCAAAAAGGAAAGGCGCGGATAGATGCGAAAATTTTAGAACTATCAGTTTAACTTCCCATGCGTCAAAAATTTTAACTAGAATTGTGCAAAGAAGGATGGAGAAAAAGGCGGAAGAAATATTAGGAGAAGATCAGTTCGGATTTAGACGAAATAGAGGAACGCGCGAGGCCATTCTAGCTTTACGAGTAATTATAGAAAAAACGATAGAAAAGAGAAAGAGCGTATATATAGGATTTGTAGATTTAGAAAAAGCCTTCGACAACGTAAAATGGGGGAAGATGTTCGAAGTGCTGAGAAAGGTAGGGATGAAATACAGGGACAGAAGAATAATACATAATCTCTACAAAGAGCAAAAGGCAGTTATAGAATGTGAGCAGGAACGAAGGGAAGTAGATATCCGGAAGGGAGTGAGACAGGGATGTGCATTGTCACCTCTAGTTTTCAACTTATATATCGAAGATGCGATTAATATTGTTAAGGAAAGAACAGCCTCAGGGATTAATGTACAGGGTCAAACTATTAACATGCTCAGATTTGCGGATGATATAGCAGTGTTAGCATCTAGCAAAGAAGAATTAGGAGCGGCTTTGAATGAAATGGAAGCAGTTTTGACACAGGGCTACGGCATGAAAATCAATAAAAAGAAAACTAAAATTTTGGTATGTAGATGGAGTGAAAATAGAACTAAAATTGAAATACAAATAGGAAATGAGAAGATAGAGGAGGTCGCGGATTTCTGCTACTTAGGAAGTAAAATAACCCAAGACGGTAGGAGCACTAAAAATATAAAACAAAGAATGGCGCAGGGACGAGTTGCGTTTAACAAAAAGAAACAACTGTTATGTTCGAGAACGGTTAATATAGAGACTAGGAAGAGACTCTTAAAGTCGTATGTATGGAGTACGGCATTATACGGGTGCGAAACTTGGACAATAGGAGAAGCGGATAGAAAAAGAGTAGAAGCGTTTGAACTGTGGTGTTACAGACGCATGATGAAGATACCGTGGATAGATAAGGTTAGCAATAGGGAAGTATTAGAAAGAGTTGGGGAAAGGCGAAAGGTATGGAAAACAATAAAGAGTAGGAGAGATAGGATGGTAGGACACCTTCTAAGACACGAAGGAATAGTTCGCGACATACTAGAGTCAGAGATAGGAATAAAAAGAGGTAGGGGTAGGCCTAGATTAGACTACTGCTCTCAAATAGTTAGGGATGTAGGATGTTCTACTTTTAGGGAAATGCGTAGGTTAGCTCAGGATAGAAAAGAATGGAGGTACGCGTCCAACCAGTCTTCGGACTGAGAACCTTATGATGATGATGTTCTTTTTACCTTGATTTTGCGTATTGTTCTTTTTACGCTTTATTTGGTACTGTTCTTTTTACCTTTGATTTTGCAAAGTACAAACTGGTCAGTTAGGCGTCAATAGATAAGGATCGACAATATTTGTCGACTTAAATTTAAAACAATTAGGCATCCCTTGTCTCCTATGCGATGACAGAAAATATGTAAAATAATAAAATTGTTTACAATAACATACCTAAGTACACTTATAATTAATTACCTATTTAGCGCGATTTTTACAAAAACCGTAGCCTTAAGGCTGATTTTCACATGTAGGACTGTGCACCGACCGTGCACCTACCGTGCTGCGACCGTCGTGGGCCGAGTGCATTTTCACATGTAAGACCGGAATGCGATCATATTAGGACCGTGTCGTTTATTCCGTAAGACAAAAATAATTTTAGGAAAGCTTCAACAGTATTGATTTTTCCGATGAATATTTAATAGTAATATAGCAACGGTGTTCAAATTTTGAAGAAAATGAGAATAGTGAAAGCTTCGAAACAAGATTGTCGCAATTCTTATAAGATAGGCTATACGAGTACAAACATTCATTTATGTTTTTGAACCAATGTAATATATTTTTTTCCTTAATATTTGCTGCAATCTTCATATCGACGTATAGGTACTGTATTGAGCATTGACCATAAATATCTTAAAGCTTCGAAAGCCAGACCACCTCTGTCTAATCTTCAACACCCCGTGTTCCTGGCCTAACTAACTTTCCCCGCGTCTCCCTAGTCTGGAGCGTAACCTTCTGAACCTACTTTTGTTTATGTCTGCATTTCAGTGAACACAACTTTATAAGTATACAGGGTGTGTTTTTTAAGCGTCCGCGGAAGATTATGCCTAAATGACGAAAAATATCAAGAAAACATTTTAACTAACCTCACCTCATTTTTTACGCTCTATAATCTAAAAATGTTTTTACTTATACCAGGTTAGTCCAAATAGTTGGAATGATGCTCAACTTTGTTTTTTCTTATGGAATGCGCATTATTTAATTTTTTACTTGATTGAGAACAATATTTTAATAGCACTTTCATAACATAATATTATAGTAATTTTCTTTCTTTTTTGAGATAAAATTATTTTTCTCGATATTTTGGCAGTTATATCATACATTTTAAAAATTCATATTTCTGCACTGGTTGAAGATGAAGTAATGATATTTTTAACAGCGGTCCTCATGATAATCATGATTAACACTGTTTGCTCAAATTTTGTATAAAATATACGAGGAGCATTCAAAAATTTATCATATGAAAGCGACAAAACACCAGAAAAAAGTCAGCTTTTTCAAATGACATGGTATATTTTTTATTACTCCATTTGAAAGAGCGGAAAATTTCGCATGGGCTGACCCAATAAAACAATATTGTTACATAACTATAATTTTTAAATATTTACAATATTAAAATTTTCACTTCAAAAATCAAAAATAAAGTAGCTTTGGAATGTCTACAGTTTTGTTGTTGTTTTACTATAGGGTTTTATATTCTGTGGCTGTATTTTTACAAGGCTAACTTTATTTTTGATTTTTGAAATGAAAATTTCAATATTATAAATATTTAAAAATTATGCTCATGGAACAATATTGTTTTATTAGGTGAGCCCAAGCGAAATTTTTTGCTCTTTCCATTGGAGCAATAAAAAATATACCGTGTCATTTGAAAAAACTGACTTCTTGATGGTTTTCTCTGATTTTTATTTGATAAATTATTGAATGCTCCTCGTATATTTTATACAAAATTTGAGCAAACAGTGTTAATCATGATAATCATGAGGACCGCTGTCAAAAATATCATTATTCCATCTTCAACCAGTGCAGAAATATGAATTTTTAAAATGTATGATGTAACTGTCAAAATATCGAGAAAAAAAATAATATCTCAAAAAAGAAAGAAAATTACTATAATATTATGTTAAGAAAGTGCCATTAAAATATTGTTCTGAATCAAGTAAAAAATTAAATAATGCACATTCCATAAGAAAAAACAAAGTTGACCATCATTCCAACTATTTGGACTAACCTGGTATAAGTAAAAACATTTTTAGATTATAGAGCGTAAAAAATGAGGTGGGGTTAGTTAAAATATTTTCTTTATATTTTTCGTCATTTAGGCATAATCTTCCGCGGACGCTTAAAAAACACACCCTGTATAGTCTGTCCCGAAAATAACCTGTTGAAATAAAATAGGGATTCTAAAGTACGATTACTGGATTTCTTAATAATGGGGATTACAATAACAAAGACTAAAATTAGCTATCTTACTCACTAATGACGATTCAATATTCACCAATGAGATAGCAGATAATAATTTACTTTATAAAACAACTAGAACAAGCACTCTCTGAGATCTCACCGCTCGAACGGAAAACCTTTTGTATTTATCTCATATTTTGGGAAAACCTCTTGGGAAAAAAACAATTTATCATTATTAGGAGAAAACCTTCATCAGTGTCTAAGAACCTAACCCTTTATTCGCTTTTGACTATCTATTTAATGAAACGAACTAGGCAACCCAACATGCATTCCTAAAGCTTGGTTATGCAACCAAACATACACCCGCTGAGTAGACTGCGATCCTTTTCAATATGGAAAACTTTTTTATTTATAGGATTATTGGAAAACGGTTTTCGGCATTAGTTTCAGCATGACTAATAACTAGAAAATTGACATAAATATTTATCATGTCACAACTATGACACCGCCAAAATATCATTTGAAATTTTAAAATGACCCATAATGCCCTTATTTATCATAAGGAAAAGATATATGTAATTACATTAAAATTGTAAAAACGACATTTGGTGAGGCAATTTCATTGTTTTAATTTTTATTTTTTTTCAAAACGTCAATAATTAATACTTAAGATAAAACCATATTTTCAAACAATATTCTCTTAAATTAAATATTACATTTCTGTATGTCTCAGGTTTTTACCCTATTATTAATTAATTTGTTTTTGGAGAAACACTAAGAAATGTTCTAGGATGGATTCTAACTGGTTGGTATGATCTTTCGCACTATAAGCCTACCATTTTCGATAACAAGCCTACAGCTACACTAACAGATGCTTCCATAACGGGGATTGCATTTTCGGGGACACTTGTTCTTAGCATTTACCTCTGGTTAATGTCCCGGCATCGCAGCGAGTGTGATAGTAGAATAGTGGTAGATCTTCTGAGGGTTTAGATATCAGTGGTTCATAAGTTGAGAGCGGATACCTAAGACACTAGAAATAACCAAAAAGGCGGAAGGCATAAAACGTTAAACTCCATTTTATTGTACCTGAATGCTTTTTTTATCGCTCAAATCGACATCGGGAGCCATAGCGATTAAATTACTGCATTTCATTTAGAGGCGAATAAGTCTAGGCAGGTAAAAATTCAAACATGGTATGCCAAAGGCTGTTTTGTTTTGTAAACATCGACCGTGCGCATCCCTAGTATGTAGACCTTTTCGAAAGCTTCGTGAAACTCCTGGCAAACTGACAATTTTGTTCAATTAGGTAATTTGGTTTGAATTAATTCACACTGAGTTGTTCGCGTGGGGTGACATATTAATATCTCAGGCCGTGAACAAGTTAAGGAGCAAATGAAATTCAACGCTCTAAATAGCTATTTCAGAATTACATAATTTGGCAGGATTCAATGGGTGCTTACACTAGAACAAAAGATATGAACGAAACAGAACGATTGAAGGCGTCTTGATCTCGAGAAACTAAAATCATAGTACGCGATATAAAGGTCGTTTCTCAATTACACAACGAGAAACGATGCAACAAATCGGGTTTAGAATTCATGTTGGCCCTCAATTTTCAATCTACAAAAGTATGACCACATATCGGAAGAGTTTTAAAGTTGCAATGGCTTAGTATGTTTAACAGGAGGAGGCACCATCTGGCTGTGTTTGTACATTCAATTCTGAGTGGTGGTAGTTCTGCCTATTTGGCGAACTTGTTGGCCTTAAGAAGTAAGTTACATAATGTTAATATAAGAAACACGCATTTACTTCACATGCCCAGACACCGTACATCTTTGTTTCGCAAATGTTTTGTGTACAATGCTGTCCACGTTTTCGGAGGCTTGCCTTTGGAATTGAAATATTTGAATGTCAATAGATTTAAATTGATATTATGCAGATTAGCTCAGTGACTCTCAATTTGTTTTATTTGTTTTTGTTAGGTACTAATATAATTTTTGATTGAACTTTGTGCTTGAGTGCGTGCTTACACATGCTGTAGTGTGCCGGTTTTGCTCTGTTGTTTAGTGTATGTTTGATTTTATTTGGAGGTTGAGTGGCAGAATAGCCTAAGGCTAAACTTCGCCCTAATAATATTTATGTTTATTTTCTAACATATTGGAATAAAGTCGATTTATTATTATTATTATTATTATTATTCCAAATAATATCCTTTAAAGCGTGTGACAAGATTACCATAACATCAATAGACGAACAAGAACCAATTACACAAAACCTTCAGACCTGTTGTAGTTTATACAGATCTATCGGATTCAAAATATTTACTCGGCTTCTGTTTGCGGGAACTGTTTTCCGTCGAAATACACCGACTCAATTCTAATTACAATTTGAACTGAACGTGCCTTTTTGTTGTTGGAATGAACATCAAGCAGCCTTCATAAAGCAGAACGAATGACTACAAACAAACTTGGTACATTTCATCTGTTATTGTTACTCGTCCTTTTTCTTTGTCTGAAAATACGAAAATTTGTTGAAATGAAACTTAACACCGATATCTACTCTTTAAAGAACAGAAAGAACACACAAAATAAACACGTTACCGGGGAGAAGAAATTTGATTCGAGCAACTTTGTCTGCTAACAAGAAAATTTGATTGAATCAAAGAATTACCTGTTTGAAGCAATAAAGGCTTTCGGCATTTCTTTTTAGTTTCTTTATAAATGATTATATGGTTGATTAAATTATATTTGTTTGTGTTTATATGTTTTATGTGTTTATATTATGATAAAGCATTATTAATAAACTATTGCATTGCAGTGTTATTCATATAGGTGCGCTTTCATATCCACGTATGTGCTACAAGAACATTGATACTTCAACAAAGGGCTGTAACTGAGAAGACTAACCAGCAACTGCTGGATTCATCAATTTAAAACATCTTCGGAATTTGCATGTACCACGATACCGCACCTCTCTTCCACAAATGTTTTACGTATAAAGCCATTAAGTCATTCAATGCTCCAGTTGAATTAAGGTTTACCTGTATCAAAATTTAAATATAAATCCAAACAATACCTTTATCTTCTGCTGACTAATTGTGTTTTGCTTCATTATTCTGATTGCTTGATTTGTTTATATTGTTTACATTTCTTTTATTTATCTTTCTTTTTTGTACAATACATGAGTGTTCTTCATCATTGTGTATTAAGAATTTTTTTGGGTTTAAGCCATTGTACACAATATGCCCATTAGTAGTTAGTATATGACAGAACGACACCAAGATGGAGACCAAAAGTATGCTTATGTAATAGAGCGCTAAGAGACCTTGCACAGCAGAGTGCGCATGCGAGGCGGCCTTCGCGCAGCCAATGGGAGTCGAGCGACGTGACCAACAACCAATCAGCCCCAAGGGGGCGGAGATAGTAACCAATCAGAGTCAAGGGAGCGGAGCCAAGATGACTGCCTTGACCAATGAGGATCGCGGAATCAAGTGAGCAATCGGAAGAAAGGACTGATCGATAAGATGGCCGCATGACGTCAGCATCCGCCTTTGGCGTCAACGTCCACGGGGGCGCGGGTGTTCACGTTCAGGCTAGTCTAAACATGTCCGCGACCCACGATGGCTTATCGCAATTCCTAGGACGTCAGCCCCGCCGCTACCTCCCCCCCCCCCCCCCCCCCGACGTTGGCAGCCGGCCTCGGCGCCCACGTATGCGCTAGCTTTTAACTTCAACATTTTCGGATAGCATTCTTATAGGTTATTGCACCATACAAATTCTTATCGTTGTTTACACATCGTGCGCCCCCTAACCCCAACGCAGGCTTTCGGCGAGTTCAACTTTACTTTTATAATCGTGTCTGGCAGCTTCCAAGTTAAAGACCCAACCAGTGGCGGTTAGTCCATTCGAGCACATGAGCACGTGAACCCCCAAACACTACCCAAACTCAAACACTAAAAGACTCCCATTTAATTCCCTAAACAAAACATTTTCAATGTTAAAATGGTTGTTTTTTTTTACTTTTTGCCTATGCGAAGTCAATTCATGGAGTACAATATTATTGTATGCCGTCAAGCCTCAAGCACCTAATAAAGCTACGGTAGAATCCGGCAGAGCGCTCGCTGTCGCAAGCCGCACGTGCGATAGAGATGCTAGTGGATATTGCAGCCAAGACTGTTGGGTCGTCGGGGTGGGAGTACCGCTGCATAAGCTACTACGGGTGCACACATTAAGCCGCGTACACATTAGGCGAACGCATGCGAACGAACAGAAGCGAACGTATGCATTCGACTAGTGTGTACTAGCGAGCGCACGTGAAACACCGCATGCGTTTGCTTTCGGTAATGTTCGACGGACTGGCGGTACATCAAAGGATTTTCGCTAGCGTGCGGTTAGCAGTGTGTACTTAGAACATATGTGGCGATGAAAATATGAAAGCAAAACGATGCAATGGCGCAGTACAACTTCTCTAAATGATGTATTCCTTTTTGCAATTTTAGGACCAATTTTGTTTAACAGAAAATCGAAGTCAGTAGATTTTATTCTGCAGAAGTTTTTAAAAAGATCATATTCTTCCTCAACTTTTACCACTGTAACGCGCTCTACTTTTGAATAGTGCTGTCATCCACCACCGTCGTTTTCTTCGTTTTTTGGCAACTTTTTCTTCGTTAAATATCAAGACATTATTTACTCTTATAAAAAATAATGCGATCGACAGTACATTTATGCAATGACGCACAAAAATACCAGCGAAAATAAACGCACGCATTCGTGCGTTATTATATTTTCTAGTGTGGACAGTGATGACCAACACACGCGCATGTTGTAGCATACGTGCGTTTTCGTTCGTTCGCATGTGTTCGCCTAATGTGTACGCGGCTTTAGTTGTGCTCAAGAGAATCACTTGCTATGCGCCCCGTTGTAATTTTTGCATTTTTTGTTGGTTCTGCGTGTTTGTTCTTTCAATTCTATTTATTTAAATAGTAGGAGTAAAGCGTAGTGTTTTATTTAAGTGAAACATGAAAGGGGCGAATTTAAATTCATTTTATAAAAAAGAGAAGTCATGGCTTTGAAGAAGTTAGAAATTTCAGAATTAAAAGAACTAGGAAAAAAAATAGAAATAGAGCAGAGTGCGGCAGACAAACTCCTCAGCTTATAATATAGAACAAATAACAAAATCAAAAAAATAGGGATTTCAAAAGGGAGTGTAAACAGGGTATTTAGGAAAAAATTCTTAGATTTTGGGTTGAAGTAGTATGTATGTGAATTTTGTGTTTTTCTGCGTCAAAATGGCTCCTAAAGCACTGCATTTTTCAAAAATTTTCCGGGGGAGAAACCCCCGGACCCCCCTTGAGTGTGAACCCCCATTCTCATGACTCACGAGCCGCCACTGGACCCAACAACAATACGTATTAATCCTGTCACTGCACATTTGTGTATTTTTGTAATAAATTAATCAATTTTGTTTTCTTATAAATATATGCGCCGCAACAAAATTCTGAGTCTTATCTAAATATTTCTCATGGCGATAAGGATACATACTGTTTAAATAATTAATTTGTGCTTGTAATCTTGAACGTGATTTATATGTAAACATATCCTAGGTCTGATTGTATAAACTGAATATGGTTTCTGAAGTTACTGTGTATGATATAGAATGTTTCATATTATTTGCATACCTAGGGTGGCTCTGGGTGAACTTTGGGTGATGCCTAGAAGCATGCAAGCTTTGTTTTGGAGCTGTCTTCGCAAACCTCGCTGTTGTATTCGCACACCTCGTTGCTGTCTTCACACACCTCGCTGCTGTCTTCGTACACTTGATTGCTGCCTTCGCATACATCGCTGATGCCTTCGCACACATAGCGTATGGCAGCAAGCGCCCACGTCGGTGCCGGTGCAATGTCTAATAATCACTACATCGTATAAAACAAAGTCGCTTTCTCTGTCCCTATATCCCTATGTATGCTTAAATCTTTAAAACTACGCAACGGATTTTGATGCGGTTTTTTTTAATAGATAGAGTGATTGAAGAGGAAGGTTTATATGTATAATAACATCCATTAAATAGTGGAGAAATACTTTTATTTTTGAGGTTTCTAATGTGATGTCGTAAATAATTACATTTTTTCCGCTTACATTGCAAACGCAGGCTGAACCCTACGAGATTTATCAAAATAATGTACTAAGTATTGTACACATTGAAAAGGTCTACAGAAAACTCCGCGATGGTATATGTCTATCTCTTATGGATATCCCACAATAACATTTTTTTGTCATTTACTTTTTACGACAAATAATGGCTAATTTTCGAAGCGATTTTAACCAATACAGCATTAATCCTTATCCAAATCAAAACTACTGGATCGATTTTAATCATTTTTTCAGTGAGTGACATAGGCTATATATTTTATACCCGTGCGAAGCCGGAGCGGGCCGCTAGTATGTATATAAAGCAAACAAGTTGCTGGCACGAGTATTACTTCGGCGACAGCAGCAGCAGAAGGCTGGATACTCTTCGCGCTTTGGACGGTGAATGTTCACCAACCGTTCGTCTTAACAACATTCAACGCCAACGATGAAATTCGCATACCAATTTACCAGCAAGACGTTTACATACTGCCACATTTCAACTATCTCTACATCGAAGGCAGATTCATCAGGGGTGCAAAAGGCAGTGCAGCAGCACTAACAAATAATGCCCTGAGTTTCCTCTTTGACGATATCCACTACGAAGTGGAGACCAGCACTCTGAAGTGAGTAATTTCTATGAATGGGGGTGAGGTTCGCGTCCTGGAGAATGCCGAATGGACATCAGGTAATGCACCAACCCTGGTACTTAACAAGTATTGCAAGTTTACCGTATGCATCCGGAAGACTACAACAAGGTAATACTGAATGCGTGGCATACGGTAATCCTGACTCGATCGAAGAACAACAGGCATGCTTTTGTGGGCAACGAGGACACCAGAATTGGAGGGTAACGTACCTCTATCCATCGGACGCTATATGCCTAAATGTACTTCAAATTGTCGAAGAAGAGAGGACGCTTCAACTGCTTTCGCAGCTGGGAACTGTACGAGTCTCGGTGTTGCATCAAACGTACAAGCAAACGTGGGCAGTCAAGACTGCAACACAGTTAGAATACACACGATACGTGATTGTGGCCTTGCAGACGAATCGCAAAGGGAATTTCACAACTGACTCAAACAAATTTGGCCACGACAATCTGAAAAACTTCAAACTGCTATCAACATGTACGAGAACTTCCAAAGTTCATCCTAGGGAAAGGTTAATGAACCACTGTATGGCAGTTGAAGAATCAAGCCCCCATCGTTGTGATTGACGCATCAAAGCAGATGGAAAGAATCGTAGACTTGCGCATAGAATTCGAATCTAATGAGAGTCTCCCTGTCAACACCACCGCCCACTGTCTCATCTTGCATGACCGCATCGTTGAGTATACCCCCCTCAAATAAATCGGCCAGGAGAGTGATGTGAGACGTTCTTCCTCGGCCATTATCTATACAATATTATTATTATTTTTAAGGTCATACATACGGAGCGGACGCTGACGTCACTTCTAGGAATTGCGATGCGTCATCGTGACTGGCGGCCAAGTTTAGACACGTCTGAACGTACACGCTCGCGCCCGCATGGATGTTGCCGCCAGGGGCGGACGCTGACGTCATGCTGGAAGTCTCAACGGCTGCCATCTTGTCGGACACGCCTTCTCTTCCGATTGGTCACTTGATTCCACGTTCCCGATTGGTTAAGGGCGGCAATCTTGACTCCACCCCTTTCACTGCGATTTATCACCAACCCCGCCCCTTGCGCTGATAGGTCGTTGGCCATGCCCCTCGACTCCCATGGCCTGCTGCGCGAAAGCTCCCGCGCATGCGCAAGGCCTCATGGCATAAAATCCCTTTTGGCCGTCATCTTGGTCTCGTTCTGTCATATCCGAACTACTTCCTTTACAGTTAAGATCGAAGAGGTGTTAATCAAAGACTTGAAGAGGCAAAACAAATCAGCCGGCCAGTTGTGTAGTACGTACCGCCGCGGAAACGAAATATCGCGGAACATTCGGCTGGTCGGTTGCTTGGATATAATAACAAACAACGCTCCCCGCGACCCGCTGGCCACCGTGTAGCCTTCACAACAAAATCAGCTGTTGCACAAAAAGGCTGGGTCCATTTTCCAAGTCTTTGGTGTTAACTATGCGGAGGAACAATACGGCTGGGGGATATTTTGTATCATCATTCCAACCTGAGAGGGGGCTGGAAATTCTGCCTTAAAATAAATTAACTGAATTACTCTTCGTAACATTCAGAGTTTTGTAGTCGGCATCCTTCTAAATGCCCAAGTTTAATAAAAGTTAAACTTATCTAATTTCACAAAAATGTAATTTGTGAACGGGTTGAATTCCGCAAAACATTTTTGATTAAAAGCGTCAACGTTAAGAGGAACAATAACTTGGTGGTTAATTTAAGTAAGACATTTTGTAGTTTACAATGTCGGCCTTTAGAGAATTATTTACCAACAAACAACAATGCGTGGGTTTCCCCACTCTATTGTGATCGTAAGTTGTGATAATACTGCTATTGATGTCGAACTAAACACATCATGAGGACAACTTGACAGCCGATAGCGATTTGTAGCTTCGTTTGCAAATAATGATTCATGCCATTTGCACATACGGAAAAATCGCAGCACAGCTTCAAAATCAAATAAAGAACTGTCGATAAAATAAATCCAGTTGAAATCCTGTTAATAAAATGCAGCTGTCCTTTATTCTTTAATTTAGAACTTATAAGCTCATATTAATTAAATATCGGTTGGCTATAAAGTCGATACTCGACATCCGTTTATTTACATGCTATTTTATGAAGGATAATGGACGAAATGAATTAATTGCAATTTCAGTTAATGTCATATGACGGTATTTGTACTGCAAATAAGCCATATTCAGTTCCAATTTATTTAATAACAGAACTACTGCGATTCTTGAGGCGTTGCAAAAATGCGAAAATAGAAATACAAATTTAATGTCTCATTATAGCAGAATTGTTGGAAACATTAAAACATCTAATTTTCATTAGTTATTTATCCCGCCCTTCCCTAAAAGGACGCAGTGATATATTTTGATAAAATTGCAATCGGGACGTTAGTGATTAAATATAACTGATGTATGGTAATTTCATTCAGTCACAGCCGGCACACAAATATGATAAACGTAGGCATAAAGCGTATACTGGAGCTAGAGTCTAGAAAGATGTCGAGAAAAGGCATTCGCACCAAACTGACAAGTACATAAGGGCGCAGACTGAATAGAGCAGGTACTCACCGCTATCGTACTCTTCGCTTTCCGACATTTCCGCCATTTTCGTATGAGTGATATCCTTGTGAGACGCCAGGAATAAAACCACTTCACGTTTCTCATTTTTAATAGGCACAATGTCAAGTAAACACCAAAATGGAGTACCTGAAAGTAAAAAAGCACTTAAGTATTTTATTAACATAGAAAGTTAGTTTAAAAATTAAGGTCTAATAATAGATGCCTTTCCACGATTAAAGGCTCTTATTTGGTGAAATAATTTCAACTAAAACCATTAGGAGTTCATCACAAATTATTCGTGTTTATTTCAGTTAAATGGATATTTTTATTGGCTATTATTTAAAGGGGCGGTACTATATTACAGTTTTGGTCAGTGTGAAAATACAAATTGTATGTTCAATAACAGATTGAGTGGTAAAATATGAGCAGTAAAAAAAGTGGAAACAAGGAGTAACATATCTTCAAATGAGTAGCTCAATAAATATTTGAATGCGTGAAAATTCAATTGGGCAGTAAAATGAATAAAGGGGCAGTAACGCGTGTGCAGTCATGAAATCGGAATGGGTCTGTTAGAAATCGTGGGACAAGTAGTTCTGTAAATACTTACGCAGTACAAAATGTGATCGGCCTGTTAAATGATATATGCATATAATGTTTATTTAAGTTAGGTAGGGAAATAAAAAATAACAATTAACAATAATGTAGATATTAAGAAAAAAATTAAATTTATTGCACCATTAAAATTATTCAATGCTAACGATTGAGACTTACAACGCTCCGCTCGCTTCGCTTCGCTCCGCTTGACCTTAACCTGACAGATTTTTGGACAAAAAGTGTCAGTTGTAAGCGTTTATAATGTTATTCTCTTCAAAGGTGCGCATTTCCATGTGAATAACATTTAGGTTAAGGTCAAGCGGAGCGAAACTCAGTGATAAGGTAATGAGCGAAACGACCTAATATTTAGAGGCAAATCTCTTTCAATTGGCTGCCCACGGTGCACTGTCGCGTAACAGAAGTGTGCCGCTCTTTTCAATGAAAATGACGTCCGATTTTGTCAAACGTCGAGAACTGGCGAACTATTTATCTAACTGCCCATCAATACATTATACTGCCCATTCAATCATTTTACAGCTCAAATAATAATTGCACTGGACATTTATTTAATCTGCCGCTCGAGTAAGTTTTGAACTGCCGTTGTAGGATTAAATAACCGACCAAATTCTTTTATATTGCTGGCCACGTTCTACTGCCACATTAAGTTAATTACCGCCAAAAAAGTTTAATACCGCCCGCTTGAATTTTTAACTGCCCGATGAAACTGCCTGGATGTTAAAACAACCGCCCAAATAATTACTTCCCATTTTTATTTACTTGTTGATACTTTGATTTACTTTTTGAGCGCTGTTCCTTTACTCTTTCCATTTCTCTTCTTTAGGACCTTCCTAAGATATTCTATCCCTCGTCCATTTTCATTCAACGCCCATTGGTTTGCCCCTTTCAAGTATTCACAGTATGCTAGCACATTTGAATCTAGTTACAGCCAAATACTTATTTTGACTTTCGCCTTTCCTTAGATTAAGCTAGAATCTTCTTCGGTAATACTTATTTTGTATAGTTTCTGTTGTTCGACAGAAGTAAAAACTTTAGAAAGACACATATAACTAGAAGTGTCTTCGCTCGTTGGAAGGTGCTCTTACCTGGACCAATTATATTGCTAAATTCCATTTAATTAAATAATTAGGCAACAACATTGTGCAAGTTTCTGAATATTGCAGCAATTCTTGGAAAACTAATACCTACTCCACGTGCGGTTTTTACTGGTCTGTATAATAAACTTTCTTGTGTCGCCAAATATAAAATATGTAAATATAAGAACCTAAACCGTGAACAATGAAGTATATTTTACGCTGATGAACATGAACACATAAAGTAAAGAATAGAATGTCGTTAACCGGAAGTTAATATAATTTTTAAAACGGAAGTTATGATCGAAATTATGGCGTTTAAAGTCATGTCATAGATTTAATAAATGTGAAGAGTTTAAAATGACAAATGTCTTGTCAAACAAAATTATGGTTTTAGGGTATTTCATGGCAACATCACCGCGAGAGAAAATTTATTCATGTTTGAATTTTCAGGGTACAATACAAAATCAAACCAATACTTCAGGAATATGAACTATATTTCACTACAAACTATTTTTTTACTTTTGATAGGTATATTATGCCGGGAGATAGGTACACTTCAACCCTATGATCATAATTTCCGTTTAAAAGAAGAAATAAAATTCCGGTTTGCGGCATTGCTTCCTCCATTTAACGTATAATGGCATCATGTTATAAAAAACAAGCCATTCCACTCAAACTTTTTGAGAATATTTGGTAAATTCATAAGTTTTGAAGCAACTGCACAATATTTTTGGTTAATTTTTCGTGGTCACTGTTATCAAAAGATATTCTTTCCGAAAGCTATAGGGCGAATAGTCTCCGAGATATCGTCGGTTGCCAGTCTTAACCGGTAATACATTTAATTATCATTGATACTTGTTTAGTATTTATTGATCATTCTCACCACAACAATACTATAAAAAGTACAGCTTTGTCAGAAGTGGGATAGAATTCAGTGCATTGTATGGAAATTTTCGGAAATTGAGGCGTCGTATTGGACTAGCGCTGACAATGTAGCGAAACTTGGTCAAGTTATGATGTGTTGTTTTGTTTGTAGCTGTTTGGAATGGGTGGCAAAACTCGTCTAACTTAGTGGTGCTATCGGCAGCAGGCTGTTAGGGATGGGATACTTTGGGGACTTGACAGCCTAATTTATGGGAACGCGAACTATGAACGTTGTAATTTGAAATTCTTTATTAATAATATACAGGGTGGGGCAATTTGGAGGTAAAGGTGGATATATATTTAGATACATAAAAACTGTACACGCAGTGCCGTGCGTTTTTCGAGCCAAATTCAAAGGTAGACAACTATAATTTTGTATTACCATATGACAAATTCAAAATTCTATTTCAAAAAATTGTTGTAAATTCATTATTAAGTACTAAAAATATGATAAACTTTTACTAAACTTCTTAAAAGGTTTTGCCATCAAGGAATTCAGTGGCGTAGTTAGAATTTTTTCTACATTGTAACAATTATTTCAAGATAGATATAACAGAGTTCAATTTTTTTAATTAAAACGATAGTTGCGCTATATGTTAACTTTCCGAAAATATATAGTTCATCATTATTTTCACAAATTATGAAAAATTTCGCATTTTTCGTATCCTATAAGTTAGTATGTAGGGGGCCTGAAAATATGACAAAAACTAAAATACAAATAGGAAATGAGAAGGTATAGAAAGTCGCAGATTTCTGCTGTTTGGGTATGGTAGAGATATAAAAAAACCAGCGCAGGGTCGAGTTGCGTTTAACAAAAGAAAACAACTGTTATGGTCCAGAAAGGTTAATGCTGAAACTCCGAAGAGACTCTGTAACAATGTACAGAAGTAATGCCTAAAATCTCTAACAAACTCATAGTGGCATTCCGTAATTGTTCGACAAAACCGCAACCTGCAAACCAACAGAGAAGGAAATACTAAACAAGTCCGTCCGTCTACGCATGCACCGATGAAAGAGATGAGCAAGTCCCAGATGCGACCGAAGTCACGCGAGAGAATTCCCGAACGAGTCTCTGCACGCGGCCCTAAACTGACATAGAAGATCTTGATACCCACCCTTCCGAAATATCAAGAATGCGAGATGAATCTCTACACGCGGCCCTAAGCTGACGTAGGAAAACTCGAAATTAACCGCCGCCGAAGCCCCCCCCCAGCTTATAAAATGCTCCAGAAGGCAGACTAGCGCCTAAACCCCGCCACTCTACAATTATTCTCGATTTTATTGTTATAAGTAAAAAAACATTTTTAAGTTAAACGGTGTTATTGTTGACACACGCATTTTAAACAGACCCCTTCCCTGCCCTCTCGCATCAGACACACGCATTTTTTTGCAAAAGAGATAATGTAAAAACATGAGAAACACTAACCTCTACGTGAGCCGATCCCACCCGGCCTGAGGATACCAAACTATCAGTTCTATGCGATACCTCCCTACCTACCGCCACTGCTGGTTCCACTCTTTGGTAACGAATTACTTAAACGTATAACTATGATAACGTTTCGCTTGGTGAGCGGGAATAATTGTAGAGTGGCGGGGTCTAGGCGCTATTAGAAGGCAGTACTTGGTCGTCCGGCCATTAGCTGGGACCAGTGCTCCCAGCATCCGAGATGATGCTGGCCGCCGACGTCCGAACTTGAAGTAGCTGATCGACCGTTCCGACTTTGCCGTGTAATCGACTGATAGTAACCGTCCTGTAACTCTTGAGTAAGAAAGTTATGAATAAGTGCCCGGTGTTTACTTGCGGTTATCGTAAAATACCCACAATTAAACACTAACCAGTCAAAACTTGGCTGGCCTACCTTGTTGGTAACAAATAAGTAAAGATGTTCATACTGGGGAATTGAAAGTGTCTGTCTGTGAAGATTAGATTGTTTTGGCAATTCTGTGTGGCACTTGTGCCTGTAATGGGACGAAATACCGGCAAAATTCGATCGCATCTTAGTAACGGGCGGCTTTTGTTGAAATCTTAAGGCAGGACATTTTACTTATTTGCGACGGACAAGCTAGCGGTTGTTCCCCCAGGTGATTGCACTCGCGTGCTGCGACGAGAATCGCCGACCGAAACCCGTCTCAGAGTCGGCCCCGTTCGAAGCTCCCACGAAGACTCCGAAACACCGTAAAAGTTCAGTTTTGATCACACGTCACACGACCGGCCGCAAGTGTACTATCAGGATACTCTGCGAGAACCGCGTTTTATTTCAATGTAAATATCTGGTATTTTTGTATATATCTCATTTTACCAATTCAATTTATTTGATGTACATAGTTAACTTAATAGAGTACAGTTTTATTTTGTTTATGTCTTCAATTTCAATTTGGCGTTGAAACTAGAAAGTTATGATACTATTTTTTTATATTTTTTAGTTTACAAAAAATACCTGCAAGTAAGTTTTACATAATATGCATAAGAACATTTTTTTGAAATTATTATTAAAAAACTGATTCCGCCGGTGATGATTATTCAAATTACCGCAAGCGTCCAACGTGATGGCGAGCGACAGAGATGCGCAATTGAGTAATCCCCACTATTCACCCACTACGCTCTCGATCAGGATTGGTTTTCGGTGGACGCACGCAACTGTCAGTGGCGCACGATTAACTTCATAATAAATTCATCTATAGTCAAAGGAACCTCGCGCCACTGCCTGAATCTGTTTTAAACTAGGGCGTGGCCTTACCTGCGCGGGCTCTCGCCATCACGTTTGACGATTGCTAAATAATTGATGTTTATATAGCAGTACCTACCTAGACAGTAGACACCTTTCTAATATTTTCTGGTTAACCACATGCTTTTGAATATTTACAAATAATGACACAAAAAGTTGGAATAATTGATCGTTCATGGCATACTAAATTTTTATATTAACTTATAGGATAATAGAAAAGAGGAATTTTTCATCATTTGTGAAAACATTTTAAAAAGAGCTATTTTGTAGTTTGAAATTGTTTCAATGTAGAAAAATTCTGACTACGCCACTGAGTTTCTTGATAATAAGACCTCTTAAGAAGTGTAGTAAAAGTGTTTCATATTTTTAGTAATAACAAAGTTACAACAATTTTTTGAAATCGGGCGAAAATCAATTTTGACTTGTAAATCGAAAACGACGTGATAAATTCGAAATTCATGTTCACCGTTGTCTCGAAAAACGGCCACGGGACTGCGTGTACAGTTTTTACGTATCTACATCCTTCATACACATATCCATCATTTTAAATTGTTCATGGGTATTCTATTTTATCGACATCAATGGTTGTTGAGTATTTATTGAACATCTCCATAACAATAAGTTATAGAACACATACCGTAACACCTGTTATTGAAAAGGAAACGCAGTGATCCAGTTTAAGATTTGACTAAAACTTGTCATCACATATAATTATTTTTCAAAGACGATTGCGTTTGTAAATAGCAGTAAATTTTACGAGTGAAGCTTTCCTTCAACCAGTAGCACTGATCGTAAAATAACCAATTGACTTAGCATACTCGTGGTAGTAAATTCCGAAAGTTTAACGATTTAAACGATGAGTTTTCTTATTTTATGACTAATTTTACAGATGTTAAATTTTCCTCAAATACTAAAATGTCACACGAGGTCATAACTACCACGTAGGTTCGAGACATTTTTTAACACTCGGCATTAATAGTTACGCATAAAAGTATTTTTATCGGGGTACTAAAAAGTTCAAAGATTTTAGAAAAAGATAGGATGCATGAGAATGTATGCACAACAGTATCTGTAACTTCGTAGTTGTCCTTACCTACACAAGAGAAATTGATTACTCTTACATACAAGTAATGCAAAAGGCAAAAGGTAACATGTAGAAGAAAGTAATGAACCTATACTCGCTATCTGTATAATGCAAGGGTATACAATGGGAGCAAGGAGCTACAACATTACAGCATAGCTAGGACGAAAACAATGGGGAGACTAAGAAATTACTGGAGCATTTGTAGCAACAACGGCAAAGCAGAAGCCACAGCCATCCAATTTATTCGTATATGTGAGTGGCCTATACGAATAATACTCTCTCCTGATGGACTTTTAGTTCAAAAGAAACATGGACGACCTTATCCGCTTTATTCGAATGAGATAACGACGCAGAACCGCAGGGTTTCACATATCAACTCCGTAACAAAAAAGAATGAGTAGATGAGTACCCACAAAGGTCGGTAAACAAAACTAAGGAAACGCGACTTAAAATGAGAATGTACTATCAGTGCCAAAATTGGTCTTACACTTTAGGGTTCACTTCCGCTTAAAATTTCATAACCAGTGATGTGAGCTGGTAATTTACCAGTAAATAACCGCGGTTATTTACCGTAATTTACCGTAAAATACCAAAAATTAGTTACCGTAATTTACGGGGAAAATTACCGTAAATTACACAGTAAATTACGAAGTAAATTACCATATTTTATAGTAATTTTGTTTATATTTTTTACAAATAAAATTTATATTTTGGTGACATCATCTTTCATCTAACATCTAATTCTAAATTACTGTGTTATTGGTAAATTACGGTAATTTACTGGTAATCACGGTAATTTATTGGTAAATTACGGTAATTTACTGGTAAATTTCGGTAATTTACTGGTAAAATACGGTAATTTACCGTATTTTACGTAATATTTATTACGGTAAATTACCACGGTAACTTACAAAACAAATTTATTACCACGGTAATTAATATCGGTAATTAAAAATTGTAAATTACCGCCGTAAATTACCAAAAATATAAACTACGGTAATTTAACATCACTGGCCATAACCAATTACATTCTGAGGTAAAAAAAACTTAGCAACTGTCCGCCAATTAAAGTTTTGAAGGCGGATCTAAACGATTTTATTTGAATGACAACAAACGTGTTAGCCTTGCACTAGTAAACAAAGGGCAGCAAAAAATAGATAAATAATCATGTTCTTTTAACGAAAAATCACATCGCCTGTGGGGGGCGGGGCTGGCGAAAACATAGCAACGTCCGGCATAAACGATTCGCGTCGCAAACTGGAACACCACTTTTGGAACTTTTAGTACCTAATTGTGTAATGCGGAAACAATTAGTTCAGTTCATAGCTCACTTTGTAACAATTTTATTTATATTACGTAAAAAAATAATTACGTCAATCGAATTCTGTTATTCATTTCTTTTGATTGGTTTGTACCCATCCAAAGAAGTTAGTCAAGTCGTTAACCACAAATTATTTGATCGAAAATAATGGGACCTTCCTTATGCCATTTTATATAGGCGTCCCTCACAGGGTGTCAAAGTTAAAATTTAAACACTAATTGTATTACCTAATAACTCCGTTGCCGTTCAAAGGTTTTCATTTCATTTTTTTCATTGTTGTGAAATTTTGATTTATACCTAGTCGGGGAGCAATGTGCTCTAATTCGACACCCTCTATTTAACTCGAACACACAACAAAAATTAAGCTGATTCTTTTGTAAAATGACCTGCCGGATTCGAATTTTGATGTCGCGAAAAGATTGGAAATTTTCCTAAATCAATTTTCCACCATTTTTAATACTTATCTTGTTGTATTTCAGCAACGAAAAGAGTTAGAGATCTGTTTTTTCTTGGAATATACATTGAAGTGTGGCTGATCATCACAGTGTACTCACGTTGTCTCTAAAATTTTCCAATTTTATAAAAAAATGTTTTCTTGCTAGGCCACAAATTTGTGTAATGTATTTTTCATGTACTGGGTAAGTAATCTTATTTTTCGGAATTAACATATACATAATATGCGAGACCAAATACGAACAAAGGCTCGAAATTATTTTTGGTGAAGAAATGAAACATTAATATTGTTGCGTAAAAAAGTTACGGCGAGTTAAACATAAATAATTTGTGCGCACTAGCCGCACAGATACGTTGACAGGTAGCGACCTAAGTGTTCGCGCTCCTTTGTTCTTGATAAAAAAGTTTTGTTGAATTATTAGTGATTTTTTAGTAATAGTAATCAATAATTAATACGTTACTTTGTATATTAAGTTGCGGCGGTGCAGCTTTTAAGATGAAGAAATATGATATCAGCAATACTTAAAAGATTTTCTTCAATCAGTGAGCTACGTTGCAGATTAAGTGCAATTCGAAAGAATAGGTATATCAAAAAAAGAAGTTGGGTCTTGATTTAGAAGCGATTTGCTTTTACCTTGACTTTTACTAACAGACTTACGTAAAAAATTAAACAAAAATTGTGATTATTCATTAAGTTCCTTCGCTTTCTTAAAAATTTCATTTTGTCTCTCGAAAATACCGGCAAGTAAAAGTTTATGATTACCCTTAAGGCTGGGTCTCATTAGGACATTTTAGTGGAGTCAACAAGTGGCTTTCAACTGGCCACTAAAGTTTGCTCCTAGAGGAAAGTAAATTTTCTACTTGCCCAGTTGAAGGCAACCGGCCACTATGTAATCGCACCAAGACATTTCAGAGCAACTTCGGTGGCTTCCACTTGTTGACTCCACTAAAATGTCCTAATGAGACCCAGGCTTAAGGATCACATGCTTTGACGCATATGAAACATATTTTATTTTTTCTCTTTATGGATTTGGATCGTTTAATTTTGGATTGTGGATCTTCCACAGATTCCGGCTGTTTATTATGAAAAAGTCTTGTGTAAGATCTTCTACACTGATAGTGCCAAACCGGATGTTGAGAATAAAATTGGTCTTTATTTTCAAGCTTTTTTCTTAGAGCAATAAAATTAAGATCTGATTTACGGGATATTACATTACCGGACCTCACCGGACCGGGCAACGGTCATTGTGTGCATTGCCCGGGCATTGTTAGCATTGCCCTACTTTCCCACTATGCCCGTAGCATCTATAAAACCAAATTATTTCATAACGTATAACTTATTTTTCAAGAAATCGGTGCATGATAAAAAGAAACTTACGACATTCAGATTTCTTCATCTTAAAAACTCCACGGCCACACCTTAACATACAAAGTACGGTATTAATTACTGATTACTATTACTAATAAAAATCGCTAATAATACAACAAAACGTTTTTATCAAGGATAAAAGCGGGCGAACACTTAGATATGTCGCTACCTAACGTATCAGAGCGGCTAGCGCGCACAAATTATTTATGTTTAACTCGCCGTAACTTTTTTCAGCAACAATATTAATGTCTCGCTTCTTCACCAAAAATAATTTCGGGCCTTTGTCTGTATTTGGTCTCGCATATGTACATGTTAATTACGAAAAATAAGATTAGTTACCCAGTACATGAAAAATACATTACACGAATTTGTAGCCCAGCAAGAAAACATTTTTTTAAATAAAACTGGAAAATTTTAGAGGCAACGTGAGTACATTGTACAATGTATATTCCATGAAAAAAACATATGTCTAACTCTTTTCGTTGCTGAAATACAACAAGAAAAGTATTAAAAATTGTAGAAAATTGATTCTGGAAAATTTTACGAAAAATCAATTTTTCGGCATTTTCGCAATTCCCGATCTTTTCGCGACATCAAAACTCGAATCCGGCAGGTCATTTTACATAAGAATCAGCTTCATTTTTTGTGTCTGTTCGAGTTGTATAGAGGGTGACGAATTAGAGCACATTGGTCCCCGACTAGGTATAAATCAAAATTTCACAACAATGAAAAAAATTAAATGAAAACCTTTGAACGGCAACGGAGTTATTAATACAATTAGTGTTTAAATTTTAACTTTGACACCCTGTGTCTTGAAAGAGGGACGCCTGTATAAAATGGCATAAGGTCCCATTATTTTCTACCAAATAATTTGTGGTTAACAGCAAGCAACCACATAGCCCCGATCTGACATCCTGCTTGTAATACACCGCCGTATCTGAAGCCCACTCGCAATTTTTCCCGTAACATCTGCGACATTCAAGCAAGTCCACATCGACATAGTCGGACCGCTGCCAATCTCAGAAGGTAGGTAGTAATTGATATTGCTTAACCTGCACTGACAGATTTTCTAGATGGCCAGAAGCTTTTCCGACCGACAATATCGAGGCAGAAATAGCAGCTAAAACGTTCTGTGAGGGATGGATAACACGCTTTATAACCACAGACCAAGGCTGACAACTCTAGTCACTCCTTTTCAATTATCTCCGTTATTCAACAGGCACTTACCGCCTAAGAACTAACGCATATCACCCTCAAGTGAATGGTATGATCGAACGTTTCAACCGGCAACTTAAAGCCGCCATCAAATGTCACGAAACCGACCGATGGACACAAGTTTTACCCGCCGATTTAATGGGAATACGAGCAGTCTGGCGATGTGATCTAAAGTCAATTGCAGCAGAAATGCTTTGCGGAGAACCCTTCCGGATACCGTGTGAATTCATCAAACAACAACAGTTCACGCCAACTAGAAACTCCACCGAATTCATAAAGGACCTCAGACGCCATTCAGTTTCCTGCGTCCTACACCGGGGAACTGCCAAACGAGTAACTCAAAAATGTTCATTTTTTAAGACCTCGAAATAGCAGACCAAGTGTTCCTCCGCTGTGACGCCGTCTGAACAGCACTGCAGCAACCCTACGAAGGTCCCTACCAAGTCGTACAGCATCGCGACAAGACCTACATTTGTCAACATCTGAGGAAAAGACGTGACCGGTTCCATTGACCGTCTCATTATTTTCGGCCAAATAATCCTACTTTTTTGTAGCACCTTGTATAATCAATATAGTGAAAGTTTAGCGCACGTTATGTTATTTTAAATATCATTAATTGAAAACAATGCCCACATTTTAACAAATAATCGTTGACCAACTTATAAAACTGAAACAAATCGCTATCAGTAACACCATAGTTCCAATAACAACAAATGACCGTAGATGTTGCACGACTTACATTCCCTTGAAAATCCTCAATACACACAGGAGCACACGAACGGAAGCGGAGACGGAAATAACATTAGGAAGCGTCCTAACAAAATACCAAGTTTGCTGCTGACATGTGCTATTTGTCAAAATCACCACCTGGCAGGGAGCTAGCAGGACGTTTGATTTACGCTAAGTTCTCAAGCAAACAATTATCGAGAGTTGTATAAACGGTATACGCTAGGTACGGAAATTAAACTGCGGAGAAGCTCTTGAACGCCAAATACTGCTGTAGAGGTCTAGACGTCCTCTATGAAAACGGGTAATATGCTGAACTGACAGTCCATTCTCAGTTTACAGACGCCGAATGACTATTTCTTAATTAAAATGCAAAACAGACGCGATCAGCGGTGCATTTATTCACTGAGTGAGACGAGACATCAGTTAAATACCGGTAAAATGTATTATTAGATAAAGCAGATTACCATACTGAAATAACCAGAAATCGACTTGTAACAAGAAAATTAGTAAAAACGTTAAACGTGAATTGATTACTTTAAATAGTGATTATTTTTTTTTGCAATCGGCCGCTAAGCTACCAAAGATACACGTATCAAAACGCAACCACAGTATTAAACTGACTTGAAAAACAGGTGTTGTATATTTAGTTGTAACGGTAATAATTGTAAATTATCACGCATGAGAGTAAACAATACACTTAGGGGCAAACTTGATGAGAAATAATCGTTATAGACTGACTTGTGTTACTGTAGCACTTAAATTGCTTTCGCCAGAAAATGTCTAAGCATTTGTGAATAACCGATCCAAACAATTAGCGGCTCCTCTAATTCAAAGCAACCTGACAAATGGTGGTCCTTTGATCACTGTGAATGCTTTCACTAGGTCAGCTCGCGCGCTTCGCGCGCTCATTGACCTAGTGAAATCAAATGAAAATTACGTTTTCATATGATTTTACCAATAATTTTAACTACAGACGAAAAAAACCGGGGCCCTCAAAAATAGCTTCGTTTTTGTATATTGGCAATTACCAAAATTCTAATTATAATCGTTTCCATCCGCATTTATTTTTATATTTATTTAGGATATGAATTTCCACATGGCATATTAACGACAAAAATTCAGTTAGAAACTTTAAACATTTATGGCTTATTGCAAATACATATTATAAAAATATAAATGAAGTAGATAACACTTGATTGGAGATAAAAATAAACTGATTCCTGAAAACGAATAAATAAGAATTATGGGAAATAGGAATAGGTACATATATAAGTGGCATTATTGCCTGTAACGATGTAAATATAATTTGTAAATGCATAAATACATATGTACATTCAAAGACGCATATTTTTGGTTAAAAAATTGAAAATGCCTAAGAAAGGCCCAGATTAAATATTTTGTAATATATATAATTATATGTATCAATAATGTGTACCTCACATGCAAAAAAATACCTATGTTTTGTTGTTTAATTCTCTTCGAAGTTTAACTGCAAAATGATAAAAGTTGATATTTGGTAAGTCTGATAAAGATAGTAGGTAGTAAGTCTGATAAAGATATATACCTTATTAACCTTTGTAACAGCTTTGTTTGTATCTGAAACTGTTCTGTGATCTGAAGAACGTTTCCTTGACACTGCGCATGCTGCATCGTCCTCATGCAGTCTCTTGGGGTGTAAAAAGCTGCATTCATTTCTTCATCACTTAAAATTAAAATACTCACTGAGCTTAGCAACGCTCAGATGTGATTTCCGAATGCCAATTGTAAACATTTCTTCATAATCTTCGTTTTCCTGGCTTGGCAACACTTGATATGAAAAGTCGCCCAAATAGCGACTTGCAATGGAATAGTCGCCCCCACAAACCACCCCAAAACCGCCCCCTAAAAGCACTCCTAAAATCCACCTTCAAAAATCGCCCCCAAGAACCACCCCTAAAAACCAACCCCCAAAATCACACTCAAAACACCCCTAAATACCACCCCTAAAATCACCCCCAAAACCGCCAAAGAAAACCTCCCTTAAAACCATTTCTAAAACCACCCCGTAAACTGCCCCCAAGAGCCCACTCCTCCACCCACGCCTAAAAACCATCCCTAAAAATCACCCCCTAAAATCACCCCCTTAAACCACCTAAAACCAAAAATAAAAACCATCCCATAACCTTCCTAAATACCACCCCTAAAATCACCCCCAACCCGCCATAGAAAACTTCCCCTAAAATCATCCCCAAAACCATTCCTAAAAACAACCTCTAAAAACCACCCTTAACAACCACCCCGACAATCACCCCCAAAAACCACCCCTCCAAACAACCCCCTAAAACCTCCAAAACCATTCCTAAGAACCACCCCCATAAACCACCTCTACATCCGCCCCTAAAAACCACCCCCCAAATCCTCCCCCAAAACCATTCCAAAAAACCACCCCCAAAATCACCCCCAAACTACCTCTAAAAACCACCCCTAGAACAACCCCCAAAACCACACCCGAAACCACTTTTAAAAATCACATCTAAAACCAAACTCAAAAACCACCCCCAAAAACCACCCCTAATAACCGCCCCTACACCACCCCCAAACTCACCCCTATAACCACCACTACAAACTACCCCTGTCGCGTCTCTTTTAAATCTAATAAGTTCAGATCCGCCAGGCTCTCGCATTTAGTCGCTAGCGCTCGGGTCTGTTTCGAATAAATGCTGCAAATGAATCAAGAAATCGAACTCCATACTACGAAAATAAAAACATTTTCAATGTCAATAAAGATGCAGTTCAGGCTCTTCATTTGTGTTATTAATTGACCTTTGACTTTCCAATTCTTCACCCATCATTTGATATGTTCACGCATCAAATTCTCAATTACTTTCATAAGTTCTGAATCACACTGTGAATTTTGCTGTAAACGATATTCTACTGCTTCATGAGGATCCACAATAAATAGTTGAGAGTTGACCATAACTTGGAATCTCATTGAAAGCTGGGTACAGTGCTGTATTTATTTGATAATATATTTATCCTTGTATTTTAAAAACAAAATGAACCTCAACACGTTCAATTAAAATTTACCAGATTAGCAAAAGAAAATGTACTGTTATAATATCAGTTATGATTAAAAAAGTTATTCGATTTTGAATGAGAACCATTGAATAACTCTAGGACTGCAGGATTTAGCATTTTACATAACACGTCCGTGCATAATCAGTTGCCTATTCCACTGGTTGATGCTAGGAACATTACTTTTACAACGACAACAAACATGACAGTTCAGACGTACGCACTTTCGGCGATCGGCTCCCGTACGTATTAAAAAGAGACGGAAACGAAAAATCTGACAAGGCTAGATCGAAACGGGTTCGTCCCTATCGCGCAATTGCAAAGATTCATGTCGATTTTATATTGGGATTTTTTTAAGCTTTGTTTAAAGTAATGTATCATCTTAAGTGCATTGAATTTAAGTTTTTCAACAGTAAGCTAGCCTATAATATTGGACATTGAATTTCTTCAATTGATAATAATGATAACTTTTATTGGGTAATTCTATTTACAAATTCCAATAGAAAAAGTAATTGAAAGGGGAAAAAAGCAGCAATTTGCCCAATAGAAGTGCACCGAGTAGAGACAGTTTATTGGTGCACCCATCCACCAAGCAATCCAAGGTGTTCCTAAATCTATTCCGTCGTTGCTCTTTATGGTAAAAAAACGGACACTTGCTTCATACTCTTAAGAATATCCAATATCCATGTTACCCTTGCAAGTGGCGAGCATTGTGCCGGGTTTTTTTTTAAAACCGTCACACACGAAATTAACGTTTGAGAAACATATTTTATAAAAATTTGGTTCCTGAATGACAAGGCTGTAATTATGAAAAAAAACACCTGCAAGTCACTCCTCTAGAAGCTGAATCTGTAACAATTCGTTCAGATGTTGATTCTTATGTTCTAGACCCGCAACTGAACGTGGCTAGCAGCGTGAGAATTTCAATGTTTCACTTCTATTGAGCGAGAAAACTCCAAATTTCACCAACTTGACACTTGCAATGTCTAAAGATAAGGAGTGCACGTGACAGTATGTTTTTTATTCAGTCACGTCACGAGTGTATAAATTATTGGAGGTTTATTCAGAGATGCCCTCCCAGACGTTATTGGAGTCCAGCAAGTCACTTCTCCCTTCACGGCTACTGCTACTGCTGTTTCAATAAAATCACATACCTAGGTACCGAAGTTCGCGACTTCCGTTAGAAATGGAGCCTGCTGCTCACCTACGGAATGGGGATATAGACTTCACCTTATGCATCATATGCCAAAAGACTAGGGTGATTATTCTTATGCCACTGAAGTAGGAATTCAAAAACAGAAATGAGCAGTGAAAGAGTGAAAAGTTCATTTTAGTTTTCATAATGCTGACGCGGTTGCACGTCTTGAGTATTATTGGAAGTTAAACCGTGCCAAACTTAAATGACCATCGCACAATTTATTTTTAAGCAAAACAGCTATTGCAAAACTTGTCGTTAAGTCTTTGCAATCCACTGTTGTGATCTCCCACAAAGCAAGTGCCAAGTTCAGCTTGTGATCCATTTGCCCATTTTTTACCTGATGGAGAAAAATTACATTTTACGTGCAGACAACGATTGCTGAACACGGAAATTACAACAAAGATCTTGATTTGCAGAAGAAACACTAGTTGTAAAACGAACGGAAGGATATCACAAGAACTCTCTTTGGTGGAACGATAATATAGAAGAGTTAGTGAAACAAAAGAAACAGCTGTACGAAAAATGATTAGCGATGGGGGACCCAAACGAAAAGAATATAGGAGATTTACTTACCTGGTAAAGGAAGAAATAAACAAGGAAAAGAATGAAGCTTGGGAAAGGAAGTGTTCACAGATCAATTCCTTGATAGAGGTATCACGATAGTAGAGATCAACGATGCTCTAACACATATGAAAAATAATAAATCCTCTGGTCCTGGTGTCCTGGAGGTATCCCCATTGAACTAGGTAGTTAAGAACAGCACCACTAGAGCTCTATAAGTGCTCTAAGATATATTTAAAATGGCGATGACATTCCCGCAGACTGGAGCAAATCTTATTTAAGCTCAATCCATAAGAAGGGCAATAAAAAAGACTGTGAGAGCTGTAGAGGAATTTCAGTTAACTCTTCAATTGGGAGTCTGTAAGGGCGAATCCTAAATAGAAGATTAGAGAAATCGAAGAGCAGAGCGAGTTTAGAGGAAAAGAGTTACATCTAGTATTCATAGATCTGAGAAAAGCCTGTGATTCAGTACCCCAAAAGAAGCTATGGGAAGCAATAAGCAATGATTAACATGCACATAAACGAAAACACCATTGTAGCAATACAGAAAGTGTATGAAGAAGCAACCAGTCAAATAAAATTGGGTGATCGTTTATCATATCCCTTTAAAACCAACATAGCCCCTAACAAAATGGTTAAAAAAGTGTAAAAGTATGAGCGTAAGATTGAATGAAGAAAATGTGCATACACTTATGTTCGCCGATAACCAAATAGTAATAACGGAAGACGAGGACGACGCCAGCTACATGGTAAGAAAATTAGTTGACAAAATACAAACAATGGGGGTTTGGAAGTGAATTTAGACAAGACACAATATATGTATATGGTCATTAAAGGAGCGCGTAAGTACCTGGATTTGGGGTAGGGTAAGCACACGACAGAATATAAATACTTGGGAGTAACAATCACTCAGGATGGTAGGGATGAGAGAGATCCAGAAGAAAAATGAGGCAAGGAAGAACGATTATAAGACAATATTACATCCTATACTGTGGAACAAAAATATAAATGAAAGAACGAAAAAAATAGATTTACGAAACAAGTTGTGTTACATATGGAGCTGAATTATGGACACTGAGCATAAATCTGCAAGATAGGCTCATGTCAGTATTTAAATGGACTTTTGGAGAAGGAGCGTTGGAATATTCAATACATAATAAACGAGACTGTTAGACAGAGGATGAAGGTGAAGGACAATATATTAGATGAAGTACAGGGAAGGAAATGGTATTGTCACATGAGACGTATGGGGGAAGAAAAGCATTCGAGTGGAGACCGTTTCAGCAAAGGAAGAGAGGCAGGCCCAGAATAGAATGGAAGGAAGAGATAGAGAGGGCAATGCGGGATAGAGGTCTCGAAGAGGAAGACTGGAACGACAGAAAAATGTGGAGAATGAGATGCGAGAAACGGCAATAATTCTAAAATGAACTCGCTATAATAAATGATCTACTATCTCTAGAGGAAAGCCAAACGTACCGAGTATGTATGAGCCATCTTGCCATACTTCTATCTTAACGCTATGTCAGGAGCTTCATACAGCAGCTAGCAAATCCCAGGTAAATGAACAATAAAACTTATAAGAGTCACTGCGCAACTAAGGGGATGTACATAAATTATATGACGCTTCCTGTAGGACTTTGGTAATTTGCGATCCCCCCTCTCCCAATCGATCGTAATGATATTCTGACTACCTCCCATACATTTCTCAGTATTTTGTGTGGAGGTCTTCTTACTCGTAGATGAAACAAAAATTAATAAATTGCGATGCCAGTGGAGAAGAAAGCGATGAAGATAATGAGGGTGATAAGATCACGGTTCTTGTCAGAGACCTACTTGATCGACATTTGACAGGTACTTAAATACATTGATCATGTCATTCAATATGAAAGTCTGCGATAAACTATGTGACCTGACAATAGTATATTACGTAACGAGCATGGAATGTGACAAATTTCATACGAGCGTGAACGAAATCACACGAGTTTATAGGAAATACACTTTCCATCGAGTTATGTACACTATTTTTCCCACGACCCCTTAAGAAGACAAATTTATTCATAACTTTATAACTTTATTTTTAAGGATTTGTTGCCTATGTTAATAGATGTCAAAATTTCCAAGTAGCCTACTAACTTACCATGAGCATAATATTCTAAAGGCGCCCACTCACACAGAGGGAAGAATGCGCTGGTTTGACTGCACACTTTTACGTTAAGTTTTACCTGTAGCCTATCCTTCCCCACACACACAATGAGTAAAATCGTCAGTTTTGGGTACGACGGCATCACGAAAAGTCCTTATGTTGATGACAGTGGCGTGCTTAATAATAATAAAAAGATTAAGTGCTACAACAACCAAAAGACCTAGATCCAAATGGGGAAGGAATGGTTGCTGAAACGTCATGAATATTCTCACGTGAACAATTCAATAAACTCCGTTAAAAATTCGCGTGAAAAATTGTGTAAATCCGACATGTTGATGCGTCAAATCGCGGATGCAATGCTGCTAAACAAACGCCACTGGCCAGGGTCTGACCTGCACTAGCCCGATCCGAGGCGTGCACGGACTTATTCACCATACACGGCGACTCTTCCCCGTGCACACTCCAAAAATCAAGCAGCGCTTGGTTCCCAGCGACTTGACAGCGCACGCCACACGTTTCCCCATACACAGTGAGTTTTAACTGTACCCCGTGGCGTGTGCATTCAAGTCTTCAGTTATCCCTCTGTGTGAGTGGGCCCCTTAATAATTCCGACCAGCTCATGAATGACACGTTGATTTGTTCTCTTGCCCGTCAATTCATAAATGACCAGTAGTTCGTACCTAAAATATTTAGTTCTTCCAAGGAGTAGCCATTAAAATGTTCAACTGCTGTACCTTTTAAGAGATTTTTCTGATAAAAAATTATTAGATTTAAAAGAGACGCGACAGAATATTTATTCAGTAAACGTTAAAATCTCAAAGCTGACTACAAAATTTGAATGAACTGTGCGATTTTCAAAAATTACAGCACAGTTTTATTGAGTTTAGCGCAACTATGCTGTATGCAACGTGCCGCTTTCCTAGGGGGTCGTGGGAAAACGTACAGTGACCGGCAGAAAGTTCGCACCATATGGGAAAAATTGTTATATTTTAATTCAATAAATGTATTTTATTGTGAAAAAGTCCCGCATGTCCTTAAACCAAAATATCACCCATCGAACTTTTGTAGTAGGTATACGAGGGAGGGGCGAATATTTCAAATTGCTCCAATAGTAAAGTACTCTTATTTCTAATTTTAGAAAAGAATTTTGTAAGGAAAATTTATTTCTAATTAAAAGTTATGCTAGAATATCAAGTGTCAGATCTTTAAGTTAGAAAAACTGTTTTTGTCGTTTTTCCGGGTCTACCCCCGTACAACAAGTTGAGCAATTGTGTGAATGTACTATTCCATTAGGTACTTAAAAATTTTGCTTCGTTCGTAAATAAAATATGCTGTTCAAAATATGAATTATCTTCTCTTGTACCTTGGAACCAAAAACTGAAGTCAATGGGAATATCCAGATCCCTTTCTTGAAGAGTGGAAATAAATTTTGGCTTGTAAGGCCTTTACTTATTTTTATTTAAAATTCTTCGAATTGACTTTTCAGAAATACCAATTTCTTATTGCCTTGCCGCCAGTGGCGTCGTATGAACTTCATTAGCCGACAACAATGCATTTTATATTTTTTCTTGCAAAGATAATTTCCCCGCTTCCACTCTTGATACCTTAATAAAATTATCGATTATTAATATCAGCTTGGGTCAACTATTCTTTCTTCATGGCTGCTTTGATCTAAACAGATTTTGTGTATTTCTTTGAATTGAATTACCGATGCTGAAAAATGATCGCACAAAATATTGTAGGTTTAAGGGTTTCTTAAAAATTATGTTTTGTAGAGGATAGATAAAGGTATTGTGCGTACCAGTGTTACAATTGTATTTAGTTTTTATAATATCCCATAAAATAAAATAAGTTGTGCACCGAGAAAAATCTTAATTTTGATTTTATTTTTGGACAGGCTGTATCATTTGCTTACCTAACTTTATTTAAGCTATAAATATGTTTTATTCTGTAAAGGAGCCTACAAGAAACGTGCTTGGGCATTGCATAATTTCGCTAAACTTGTTATACAGGGGGTGAACCTGAAAAACGGCAAAAACTGTTTTTCCATCCTAAGGAATTGAAATTTTATATTCTGGAGAACCGTTTAAATAGAAACAACTTTTCCTAATAAAATTATTTTCTAAAATGATAAAATTTATCATTTTAGAAAATAATTTTATTTATTTAATAAGAGTATACTTTACTCTTGGAGCAATCTGAAATTTTCGCCCCTCCCTCGTTTACTGCAAAAGCTTTAGAGAGCTCGATGGGTGATATTTTGGTTTAAGGATATCCAGGACTTTTTCAAAATAAAACAAATTTATTAAATTAAAAGGTAAAAAATTTTCCCATATGCTGCGGACTTTCTGCCGGTCACTGTATTTTTAGATACGATATAACGGGAAAATCGGTTTGGCGCCAAACCGGACCCCATCTTGTTTTTCAGTCATAAGAAGTGAATTCTTGATATGCTCACAAGCCAAGTCGTGTTCATCGAGGTCGGAAAGATACCTACGTATCGACAGACAAATCGATTGTTGCAGTGGCATTAGCAAATTATTTCCAGTTTTTGGTATCTTTAAATAGCAAATGGGAGGCAAGAAATTCAATTCGTATAAATTTGGATGCAAATTTGGATTGCTAAATTATTTGTATCATTAGGTATTTTGCGTTTTTATCGTGACGACTGTATGTATAGGGAAGTCCATTATATGAATACTCCTCTTGCATTAACCGCAAACCTTTAAGCTAGACACGTTACAGTTACGTTACCTCGGAGAGAACTTTAGGGTAAACTCTCAAATTAATAGGCAGTAGGCCAAAGTTACATTTCTGTTATTTATACATTTTGGAATATCCATTTAATTCATAAATTTAATTACCGCCAAATTGTCTTTTTATTAAATTAGAGCTTCAGTATTACAAGACTAGAACGAAATTTCTTGGAAATAAAAGCTTAGGGGAAGTGGTTCCAAAAGGAATTAAACTCCAAAATGTAAATAACTGAATGAAAATTAACATTTCATTATCTACTATAGAATTTGAAACCCTATATAGTATTTCGGCAACTAAGTTGCCATCGGCAGGAGGTAGTTATAAAAATATACCTAACTCACTCCACTCCAAAAATACCGAAGTTCACTCGGTCGAATCTCAAACAAGGATTCCTGTTCCTCCACCCTCCACCCCTTGCCATTATTGTACCTACTTGGTAAGAACGGTCAGCGTGGACATTTTTCAAACCGTAAATTTTCAGGCCCTCTGTACATGAATTAAACTCTAAGCTACGCGAATGCAAAAATAAGATTCGATTCATCAGTAAAGAGGACGGTAGCCCAATTTTTGTTTGTCCTCAAGACGTGTGCCTTTTACCCCCAAATACCGGGCATCTCCCTCTTGTTGGATGTAATATTATTAGTCTCGATGCTCTTAAAAAGAGTTTGGAATTGACGTTGTCTTCATGGAACAGTAATATCTGGAACTATAATGTCCTGCATATGATTCCTGGAGCATAATTTGTAATTCAACCATCGACACATTAGTTCGCTTCACGCAACTAACCAAAAAGAATAATCAGGTGTTGTCAGACGTCCAGGGCCTCCACGTCTTTCACAAACATGCAATCTACGCGATATCACGTATAAAAGATGAGACGTAGTATTTTGTGAAACATCGAGTCAACTAACACCTTTTGTCTAGCTTTTCTACCTTTTTTTTGAATGTGAAAAAGAAATCAGAAATAAGAAAGAAATAAGGGATAAAACCCTTTTACCTAAAAATGACATACATATCAAATAAGTATTTATTTATTTTAGTTTGACTTTTTTCTCCAAGCAAATTTATTTCGAGAAAATTGTAATATTCGCTGTCCTTATGGATCACTACATTTTATTGTACGTATTCCAAAACATCCAGTATAGGTAAATCAATACAAATAACTTTTATCAACTTACCATTTTTCTTGTAAAATATAACTTCCAGCTTGAGTTCGTTCTTTGATTCGAGTGCTTTGTCCACTTGAGTCTTATGTTCGTCCTTTGTTTCCGGCCCATGCAGGAACTTGCACGCACAGCCCTTCTGCATAATTTGCGCCCTGCTATACCCTGTAAGCTCACAGAATCCATCCGAACAATAGACGATCGGATAGAGGGTCGGGACCTGAGCGTTGCCCAGGACAAAATTGCTGTCTGAAACAAGAGAAATTGTAATTATATATTTCGAAGTTTTGTTTGGTATTCTTTGGCATAAAGGGGTCTAATTGTTCATTAATGCGAATGTTTAATTACTATTTAATTACTGGAGAGATTGGTGAAACAGTTTTCAGCTAAATTATAAGATATTTTGCGGAGAGTAATTAGGTTCATTAGGTACTGAATAAAACAAGCCAGTGCTATTAAGTTCTCCTTTAGCAGAAATGTAGTGGTTTACAAAAGTTTAAATTAATATTATCTTAAATACTGCATCATTATAAATCTCAAAATACACTGCTCAAAATTTTCTAAGGAACACAAATAATTTTCATTGTATGGTTTTTATTCTACAAGTCAAAGTGAGTAGGTTACACTATTTATTTGATTAGCTTGTCTAGTAAAAACTTTGCTAAAAATAAACTTGCAATGTTTTGCATTATTTGTTTAATGATGAAAATAAACATTTAATTGGAAAACAATAATACATGGTGTATTAAAATAAAACTGTATTTCTGATAACGCTAATTTTTTTAAATTTGTACTTAATACGATGTATTGCCTTCTCGGGCATTAATGACTGCCCGGCACCGCCTAGGCATACTTAAAATCAGCCTATCGATTGCATCTTGTGGCAAAAGGGCCCACTGCTCTCTCAGTGCATTTTCGAATGCAGCCTTGAATGTTTGCCATAAGTGTCTCTGCACCATGTCTCACACATGCTCAATGGGGTTGAGGTCGGGAGACTGACAAGGCCATGGCAAAAGGGCAATTTTCTCTTCTTCAAACTAATTTTGTACCTGATGTGCAATGTACCTGACGAGCATTGTCCTGCGTATTAACCAAATCTGGACCAGCAGCATATGAATATGGTTGCACAACAGGTACAAGAACTTGTTCAATATAACGCCGCTGGTTCATGGCTCCATCCCGACAAACGAGGCCCGTTCTGTGGTGCAAATCGATTCCAGCCCATACTATCACAAACCCTACTCGGCAATTGTGAACTTCCTGGAAATGCCTGGTCCTCTCCAAGGCTCCGCTTCTTCGCCACACTCTCGTTCTTCTGCTATCAGGTTGAAATCCGAACCGAGATTCGTCGGTAAACAGAACATTGGACCATTCTGCTTCACCCCATTGAGCATGCTCTTCTGCCCATTCAAGACGAGCTTCGAGATTGTCGTGGCGAACTCAAATTGGTCGATGAGAATGAAGACCAGCTTCATGGATACGATTTCTGATGGTTTGGTCAGAAACCGTTACAGCATGTACATATATGCTCAGAAATGAAGTGAAACAAAAACATTATAAAATGCGAAATTTTTTATCGTCCGTCCACCTTTCTTTGAATTTCAGTTTTTTTGATAAATAAAACGAACAAATTAAGTCCTTTTTTATCATGTTATGGTATGATATCCAACGAACATACATGGGGCATTTTCAATTTGCTACGGATTGTTGGCGAAAATATTTTTGAAATAATAATTTTGTTCCTTAAACAATTTTGAGCAGTGTATTTAGTACCACAAAACATTTAAATGTATGTATGTATGTAGTGTGAGAAGCACATTATACTCATGCTTGACTAAAAGTTATGTGTTCTATTAGGCGGGATTTCCCCATTTTCAAAGAAAAGAAGATCCAATACAAACTACTGCATACACAGTAAAAAATTCTGCTTAGAATATTAACTCTACGTAACTCTACTATGATTAAATACCGGTCCATCTAGTTAGAGTTGAAAAATCACTCTAAGTATACTCTAGGTGTAGTGTAAATACTAGATTATATTTTGCTCTATGTAGATACACCATAGAACTTTAACCGTGAACTCTATAAGTGTGAAATTACTCTAGAAGTGCAATCACAAATCTGCACCGAGGTTATGGTAGATTAGAACTGGTCTCTATATAATGTCTTTAATCACTACTAGATATTATTTTGCTCTATGTCGATATACCGTAAATCCCTATGTAAGAGTAAAATTAATTTAATAGAGTTAAAAGTAAAACTGCAGGAACTCTGTGGAATGCATTTGAAGTTTAATTAGACTACATTTTAAATGGCGGCAAATTCAAGTCCACCTTAGTTTAAATCTTCCTAAATTAAATATAAATTAAGTACCAGGAGGTTCAAAATAATAATATATTTTTTCTACAAAACGAATTTATTTCAAAACATAAATAACCAAGTACATTAAAAGATTATTACAATACAGAGCAAATCTGTCAAGCCACAAAGTTCATTTATTTCTTAACGGTAGGTAGGAGCAAAAGTGTGAGTGTACCGATGAGGGGGGCTGACGTTAGGATACATTTTAAAAATATTTTCTTTTATACGAGGTGGCTCACCAAAGCGTACTAAGATAACAGTTACATTTTCTTAAATGGAATGCTACATATTTGTCTACGATTTTGAATTCTCCAGAAAATTCTGAACATTTTATGTCAAGGGATTTCAGTATCTAAGACAACAATTTTCGAGATATTTGCAAATTGCAATTTTTTATAAAAAGACTACGATTTTCCGCATGCTAATAATTACTCATTTGCGCAGTGCCCACTTCAACTACAAAGGAATCCTTCAGTGGAACTGTTGGGGTTCATCTACTAAAAAGACCTGACCAGAGAAAACTTTTGTTTTTTTTTGTACGGGATGGTCACAAAAAATCCGAAACCTGAGATAATTCAAAACCTAAAAAGCTGATTATTTTAAATGGAACAACCTGTACTTTGTCACAAAATCGAATTAGTATTTTAGAGACCTAAAACTTTTCTAAAGTATGTCCTATACCTATTTTCAATATTTTAAGAGGTATTTGGTTTTGTTAGATACGGATACACACAACGAATATGGCATTTTGAACAAAACAAGGTAGCCATAAAAGACTACAAGCAAGACTGATGTGTTTTTATCGTCCAAAAACTAGGAATAGATAGACTAGCTAATATTTGCAAACGAAACTGCAAAATGTTGCAAAAGTTTGATAAATTACTTGTTCATCAGTAAATATTGTACTTAAGTTTATAGCTTTTCATGGCTACCTTGCCTTATTTAAAACACCATACTTGCTGTGAATCTAAAAATTATCAAATATCTTTTAAAATATTCAAAATAGGTATAGGAACATGCTTAAGAAAAGTTTTTGAAATACCAGTTTCATTACGTGGCAAAATATAGGTTGTTCCATTTCAAATATACAACTTTTTATGCTTTGAATTATCTCAGGTTTCAGATTTGTTGTGACCACCCTCTACAAAAAACAAAAGTTTTATCTGGTCAGGTCTTTAGAGTAGATGTTCCCCAACAGTTCCACCGAAGGATTTCTTTGTAGGTGAAGTGAGCACTGCAGTAAGAGTAATTATTGGCATGCGGAAAAATGTATTTTTTATAAAAAAAATTGCAAGTACATATTATCTCGAAAATTATTGGTTTAGGTGCTGAAATTCCTTGACACACAATGTTCAGAATTTTCTGGGGAATTGAAAATTCTAGACAAATATGTACCATTCCATTTAAAAAATGTAACTTTAACTCAGCAAGTTTCGGTGAACCACCTCGTCTAAAAAATATTTTTAAAATGTGACATAATGTCAGCCCTGCCCACCACACTCACATTTTTGATCCTATAAGTACAATTAAGACATAAATGGACTTTGGAACTTGACATAACAAAAAATATAGGTATAATATGTTAACTTCACCTTTTTTTTGGATTTCGCAGAGCAGTAAGGAAATAGTTAGGTAAACCTTTATTTTTTAGGTCACCACCAAGAGTGGAAGGTTAACATTTAAATCAAATAATATTGCTTTAAATGGCAGTAAAATGATGATGATTATTAATTCACCGTAATAGACTACATCAATAACGAATTACAAGTTTCGTTAAGTTGTCATTATGAACTAAAACTTAAAGATATGAGGAGGTAGGTACGTAACAGTTAGAAACTGATTATTATACCCTACATAAAATAATATAAAAAGATATGAGGAGGTACGTAACAGTTAGAAACTGATTGTTATACCCTACACAAAATAATATAAAATTCTAAATCAAAACACGAAGTTATATTTCGGCACAAGAAACCATTCACTTGACGAGTATGACTGATTCAAATTAAACGGTTCTTTATAAAGCAACAAATTTAAATCAACAATATCGTATATTGCATTTTCCGTACATTCTAGTTTGTAAGCATGTAATTCATTTACAAATTCAATAGTTGTCCATCTTTTTGTTACAAAGTAGACGTGATCAATCAGTTCTTTGACACCTAAATTCACTATGTCAATAATTTCATGAAAAACAGGTGACTGACTATTTTCTTGAACTCCAACACAAATAAAGGTATTCTTTTTATACATATATCCACACTTTATCCAGTTATACCGAAAAATTTCGGTATTTTGAAAAAATTCTTGAAATAACTGTTTGTGTTCATAATTTTCCAAATGAGAGGATCGTTGAGGACCGTATTGTATTTTGATTTGAAATGAATCATTTGAAGTTGAAATAAAAGATATTTGCTGACACCGAACAGCTAAAGTTTTAGCCAAATTCTTGTAGTTGCGATATTTAACAGCCAAATTTTTCAATACTGCATGTTTTGCCTCGTAACGCATACACCACAAATTAATTAGAGGCCCCATTCTTCGAATGACATTTGGATAATGGACCATAATGTGGTGCTTTGGTATTAGTCTGTTTTCAAATTCTGTTATGAACATTCGATGATGACTTTCTATTAAGCTTTCTAGGTCATTTACCATATAATGGCTGATTCGTGGTGCAAAGACAATTGACATAATTTTTAGTAAATATAAAATAACTTTAAATTTATTCAGAATTTCACTATTTTTTAACACATCATCTATTATCAACGGGATGAATCTAATTAAGCACCACGATTGCGCCGCTTTTTGTTTAATTGATACATTTTTGTCTAGTAAAATTATAGGGCTTGGTTTGTTTGTAGAATTAAGCATACCATAATCGTAAAGTTGAAGCCGTTCGTTTAACTGTGTTAGAGTAATTAATTTTAATCTCAAAATTTCGCTTATGAAAAGTTTTAGTTCGTAATGCGCAACTCCTTCTAGGATGTCATGCATAATATCGACTGAGGCAGAGTCACACAATTTAAAGAAATTAAGATCATTCAAAATGCTACGACTTTTTATGCCATACGTATTCTGCTCCTTATTTTTAACAGCATTACTATGTTCTTCGTAAGATACACTATTACGCAGAATGCAGGTCGTTTCTGAAAATATGTTTTGGATGTCTGCTCTATGTGATAGACACATTCGACAAAAAAAGTTGGCTTGAAATGATTCTACCATCCCATGTAGAGTATTTGCCGCCAAATTGTCATGCGAAAGAGATGAAATAGTTCCAAAGATAGGTTCAGGCAAACCTTCAATCCTAATACCTCGTGTTTCTAAAAATTTAATGTCTTTTACTATTGGTGCTAATACATCATTCAGTGTTATTACTTCCCCGAAATTATCCGATTTTAAGTCGTTTACAAAAAATAACGCCAGTAAGTGAATGTTATGGAGATAAGTATTAAAAGCATGTGGTAAATTTTCTATAGTAAAGTAAATACCGCCCATTTTATGAACGCCTGTTTTGCTTCCCAGCGGGTTCACGGTCTCAAAATCATCGTAATAAAGCTGAATTCTCAAACAATATTTATTTTTTTTCCATAAAGTATTATTTTCAAGATAACTTCCGTTGATAATTAAATTACCATCAGAAGCTATTTCTTTCCCTGCAGAAATTATGTCTAAAATTTCTTTATTGTTGCATATTATACGTTCTAAAGTTTTTAAAATTGATATGTATTGAAAAGTCCTGGGTACATTTACTTCAGAGTAGGTGTTTGTACGTTTGTCTAATACACTTTCTTTACGCATACCGAGAAATATTTCTTTCGGTAAAATAACTTCAGAATTCAAAATTTTATTTCTCCTGTAAGAACTGCCATATCTTCTCATTTCATTTTCGAAACATTGCTGTTTTTCATGTATAAAATTGTATGTATAAGAATCTGTTTGGCTGTGATTAAGCATATTATTAAATATATTTTGAAACAATTCTAAAACAGCATCGTACATTGCCTGACAATGGCTTTCAGGTAAATGAAGCATCATAATTTGGTTGAAAAAAATATGGAACATAGTAATTATGTCTACAGTTGTATTAGTTACTGTCGTGGAATCAGCATAATCATCATCATATTCCTGTGCATTTAATACTTCTTCCACATTTTCATTAAAATTGACTCTAATGTTACAGTTTTCATTGAAAGCTTGGTCAGATTCATTTAAAACTGGTTGTATGTTGTTTGTATCAGACAAATGCAGGTTTGAAAAGGCTGCATCTGCATTGTGAGTAAGCATATGCTTGCGAAATCCACTGAAAGATCGAAAGTTTACGAAACATGAAGGAACACAACATTTTAAATTCAGTTTCGGATTATCATACAAACCGTGTAACAACCTTAAATGCCTTGTGGTACCGTAAATGGTGCTCAGTTTGGCGTTACATAAAAAGCAAAGGAACATATCTAATTATATTTCTAGCAAACAAAAAGGAAAATAAATAAGAATAATGCGACCTCACTCATTCGCTAGTCTTGTTGACAAGATTGTCATCATTGAGGTGTACAGAACAGCTTCAAGTTCAATTCGAAAGTAATACGTTTGCATGAATTCATAGAAGTATTTCAATTTCTCATCATATTTTGTATCAAATACATAATGCGCCATAAAGAGAAACTGAAATGCTTCTACGCTTGTGCAATAGTCTGGACATGGAAGAGCGTTTTGGTCCACCACGATGTAGTATTTGGTAACTGCACCTTTATTTGTACCGTGGGCCAACAAATACGGTTGCCTGCTTCCAGTTACATCCAAAACATCAGAAACTGGTTGATTCGTCTGCAACACAAAGGTGCCTCTATTTAAAAACAGTGCGAAAATTACATTAATATACCTACCTTTTTAAAAACGATTAATTTTTTAACACAAGAATCGTCTGATTTCTTGGTGCGTGCCTGCAGCAACCTAACGATGGCTAATAATGCTCGTGTAGGTTTATCGTATTCTAAAAGATAAAAACTTAAAATATTGCTCAGAGCTAAAAACGTATCTTACGTTCAGCAGCGTCTTCCTGATTTTCAATTACGATGTCCTTTGACGGATTCACAATTTCAGTTTTATAAATTTTGATAATTTTGTCCACATCTGCATTAAATTTTTCAACAAAATTTATTGATGCATCAGGAAATTGTACCTTGAAATCACACTCAATCTAAAAAGAAACGTATACGTTTTATAGACATTAGCAATCATAATGGATAGTACAACAATAGCAGAAACAGCAGTAGTTAAAACTAACGAAAGCATTAGAGTATCCACGAAAAGGCAAGATAGGTATTATAATGATTATTCCACTCATCGAATTTTAACCCAATCAAATCTCTCTATTTCTTAATATATTGTTCATCTGTCAGTTTAAATTTTCCGCGTTCCTAGGCAGTGTATATTATTGGTGTTAAATTAAATCAGACTATAAAAAATATTAATGTCTACCAAAAATAGAAAATTTTGCCGACAAAATCTATGCTCTTATATTACTATGATAATATCCCAAATTTGCATGCGAGCGTATGATTAAATTATTATAAACACTAGCTACTATCAAGCCATACATCTCGAGCAAGAAATCTACTAGGGAATTGAGTCACTTTTTTATTTTGTTGGAACTGAATTAGGTACTTCTTTGAGATTTTTCATCCAAAACAACAACTTTATATTCAGTTAACATCTACAGCAACTAAAGTTGGGCTTAATAAAGTATGATCGAGCCACGGTGCCTCAGTGGATTTATTGCTTAATTTATTATGATTTATTGTGTTATTAATATTATTATTAATGTTATTATTATTATTATTGTTCTTATTATTACTTATTGTTTAACATTTTGAGATATTACAATGTATGCAAAGACTTACAAGGTAAGGTGTATCCAGAAATCTAGGAAACTTCTTTAACATATGGACGCCCAAGGACTTTCTGTAAGTATAAGTTTTCTTCATTTTTTCTATAATATTCGCTTTGTCATTTTTAGGACACGCGTTTTTCAAAAACTGAATGCATTCTTCTATTTCAGGTGTTACAGATGTCGTAGGAATACTGTTAGGAACTCCATCTATTTTCTGAATCTTATTTTCTATTGAACTGTCTTGCATTGTGGACTTTCTTTTCCTTCTACGAACCATTTTAGCTATTTCTTCATTTTTCGTATGCTGAGCAATAAAACGTAGTCTGAAGCTTATGAATCCTTCTCCGCCATTATCATTCTTGTAGAAAGCTTCCTAAAGTGAACGATGTTAAAATAATTATTACGTAAACAGTTATTTAAATTTGCAAATACGAGTAGCTGTTTTACCGCCCCCTCCGCCACCACAAATTGAAATGGTGAAACAGTCAAAAAATTTTTACTTAGAGATTTTTAACATTATTTATGCCAGTTGATCTTCATAACATTAATTTCACTTACATAGCCAGTTCTTCCAGTGGGATTTCTTAAATTTGGAAATATTTCTATAATAGCTTCTCCTAAATTCCGCTTGGCGAATTCTGGTACCCCTATTCCATATCGTTCTACTAAACACGCTGTGGTTACATTGACTAACTGTATTCTCAGTGATTTTTTCAAATATTTGTTGTTGTTATAGAATTGAAAAATTTCGTCCCCCATTCTTGTTTGAATATAGTTCTTCCACTCCTAAAGAGAAAATTATGCTGTTGGTAAGAGGGGAATATTTTTGCAAATTTGATAAAATATACGATACGATTTCTGGTAATAGCGATATTAAAAATAAGTCATAAAAGTTTACAAAAGGCTTTGCAAAATTACCTCAACAGATAATACTTGATTGTAAACCAAGGGTTTCTTAAATACTGAATCCGATACTAACTGTGGAGAAGGATTTATTGTTGAATCTGAAATTTTTGGGCCGGGCTCCTGATGATCAAGAAACATTATATCTTGGTTGTCTAAATCAAGAAAAGCTTCGTCTTCAGTGCTGATTATTGATACAGTACTCTGACTGTCTGATGTGCTTGAATTTACTACAAAATTCATATTTATTTAATTACCCACCAACCAGTCTTTCTTTATTGTAACTTCGTTTATTTCGAACATAATGGAATGGATAAAAATAGACAGATATTTGCCATATGTATTTGAACGACAAGAAATAGCCAGTTCATAGGAAGTGCTCGAATTAATTTATATCAAAGTAATTTATTCTATTGGTAAAACGGGTAGGTACTTATATTTTGGTAAGAAACTTGTAATTGTGAAAGAGATCTACTTTTCTATTATCTAATGATTTTGACAAATTAATATGTAGGTATTTTTAGGTACTCACAATCACCATCGCCTCGAAATTTTCCTACTATCAGGGTCAGGATTGTATTACCATTTTCTCTAACGTACGCTTCCAAGACGTCTTCTTCTAGAACGGTTCCGTCTGAATCGGTAAAGTAAATAGCCTCATCCCCCAGTTCAGGAAATTTTATTCTTGCTATCAAATATAATCTTATGGAGTATTTTTCTCAAATGGAAATGTAATTATTTTCAAAAAATTAGTAAATAATGCACACAGCATGAAACTGGAAGACCAAAAGACGAAAAATTATTTTCGTGTAACTTACCAGTATTCACAATTTCCTCGTATTCCACGTTGTTTAAACGAGCAAGCTTAGTAACATGAATATGCTTCAGTTTAATGAACATTGTTGGTACATTCAGGTACTAAAACATACAAGCAAAAAGTTTGCGTTGTATCATTCAACATGATGGATATTTGGATATGGGTATAGACATGAATAAGAAAGTGATATTCTACACATAATATACCTACACTGGCAACCTCATGAGGTATCGACCTAATTGTTTGGTTCATACAGAACGCTCATACCTGTGCTGAATACCAATCAAAATTTTTATTTCACAAACATATACAGGGTATTTCAGGAAGAATGATATATATACTTCAGTATGTTATAGTATCGTTCATTTTGAACAAGAAAGTTCATATGAACAGGTGTCAAATTTTCAATGGTTACTGAGATACAGAAATTTTAATGTGGGAGTGCATTACAGAGCGATTATCGAGTAAACTGCTACAAAACAATTGTCTTTTGATATTTAGTATTATTGTTACAATCAGCTTTGGTAGTCCCATCAATTGGCCCACTAGGTATCCGGACTTAACTCCATTGAATTATGGGCTATGGGGATGGATGAAAAATGATGTTTATCGAGAAAAAGTAGACACTCGAGATGAATTAATCGCTTACATTGTGACCAGTGCTATAAGAGTAAAGGAGTGCCAAGAAGAACTGAAAAGTTTGGCAGTGGAATTTTTGAACCATTTCTCTAAAATCAATATTTTATTTTGTATATCAAATGTTCGTTGTCAGAATTAACGAAGTAATAAATTCGTTTATGAAGTAATTCAGCTGGCTGTAACACAGTACCCACTGACAGTTAGACACAACATATAGCCATGTACTTTTTTGTTCAAAATGAGCGATAGTATGACATACTGAAGTATGTACCATTCCTCTTGAAACATCCTGTATTTGAATTCATCCAAAAATTTCACACAAAGTTATGGCGGGGCGGGGTCCGTAATTCGCATTCAAAATATACCCAGAAACTCGCCCTAAGGGAGCTGCAACCTTCGAAAGGGGACAATAAGAAGCAGTGCGGTAAAAAATTTCAAAATTCGAAAAACAGATTGTGCGAATGAAGGTACTTGTTCTGAAAGTCACTACAACCAAGTGCAGAATGACATTCTAAATTTGAATATTAATACAACACAAACTAGCAAATCTCCACTGTTGAAATCTGATGTAGGTATACCTAATAACGTTCAAATGCGTCTTTTTCAAAAATCGGCTGGTATTATTGCTATTGAGAAGGCGCGCCACTGTTTATGTAAAATGAACTGAAAATTATGAATTTGTATCGAAACGTAGATGAAAAGTGCGTAAAAACTACCTAATGAGTATGGTGAAATACCCCTCTGCATGCGCACCACCGAATTTTTAAAAATCTATTTTAAACCGTCTTATTAAGCTTAAAGAGATAACATCTCTTTTCTATAACCGTTTTGAAAACATTAATAAAAAACAATTTCACTAATATTTATTAAGACTTAAATTAGATTAGGTATGTGTATATATGTACACTAGTGAATACTATCTAGATTCCTGAACGTTAATCTCGGGACACCCTGTATATTACATCATATATGATTTCGAGAAGGGAATGAAATAAAAACATTAACCTATTTTGCAAATAGAGTAGTCCGTAAATCTAGCCCAATAAAGAAGTCAGAGAATTTTTATCAGTAGGATTGCAAACCTGGTTCCACACTGACATTATTTTAACATCTTTAACAGCTTTCATTAAATTTTGTTTGGAAGCTAAATACCTAGAAACGAAGAGTTTCCATTAAAAACATATAACATTCGTTTGTTACTTTTAGTATGCGAACACCACATTTACCTACAGACATAATTTTAGCATGTCCCATCAAATTGATACACATTAAGCTTTATTTTGATATTATTAAGAGATATGGATTCATTCAGTATTAAACATTCATCCTGTGCCTGTGTTTGTAGCATAGAATTCATTACTTTATACGAAATAAATAAGAATACGTTTATATCGTGGGAATATTTATGCATTCTCGAAAAGAACGAAACTTACTGCACATGCATGGCGCAAAGCAGAAGTATTATAAAGATTTCATGCATTTTCTTCACAAATAAAGAGTAAAAAAATAAACTTACCTCTTGTTAGGGGCCAACACAAATAAAGATCACCAGGACAAAATGCAAATAATGGTCGGTCAATTTACACTACGAACTGCTTGCACAGACAAGATCTACGCAACGCCGACCCCCTACCCTTTTATATTTTTAATCTATCTAAAGCAAAATAACTCTAGCTAGTGTACATTGATAATAGTCTTTGACTTCTTAGAGCTTAAATCGTCTATATTCGTTTTATATACTCTGTAATTGTTAATAAGCTCTAAAAGTTTAACCGCCAATAATTTTAGAGTTTTATAGATTAAAAGAAATCTAAAAATTTGTTAGATTAAATATGCAGATTAATACAGCACTAGAATTTAACTCTAAAATATTTCCTCTAAGCTAGTGTTGAATTAGTTTTACCTATTTTTTACTGTGTAGTAGTACTTAGATGTGTGGGTTTTATATAAAGAATTAAATTATACTTAATCGAACAATAACTCAAGAGTGGGTTTCAGAATAAGGATCTTTTTGCAATCATCTCTCGTTTCATGAATAAACGAGAAACTTACCATTTAAAGTGCGTAAAACGCTTGAGACGAAATTATGGAAATTGTAACTTCTAAAGTAAGCGGTTGTCGTTTCAAGTAAACAATTAATTTGCGTCCCATTATTATTATTCAGCGGTAAATTTAATTGAAAGTTCTAAAATTTGACTCGACGAAAAATATTTTACAAACAAAATAGTTATAAGAGCTGAATAATTATTAATAGAAATGTGCGCCCAAAAATGCACAAATATAGAGAAACCTGTTTATTGGCAGATATAGCTTTGATCCGACAGATCCTTCTGTTTGTTGGTCCTCTTTTACGATCTCTTTAGTAATTAATTCTCGAACAGTTGGCCTTGTTACACCCAGTTATATTGGAAAAGTTCCAATGGACTTGCATGTTTGTCTATTTGTTGGGTCATTAGTTAGCAAGAAGTGAGGCACATAAAAATGTCATAATGCGCCCGAAAGGTTGTAAGAGAATTTGTTCGAGTATGCAAATACCTATCTTTGACTTCAATAGGCCGCGAACTATTCCTTCGTGTCTCAGAAGGTGTCCTACCATCCTACCATCCTGTCCCTCCTATTCTTTATTGTCATCCAAACATCTCGCTTTTCTTCAACTCTTTCTAATACCTCCCTATTGCTAACCCTAACTATCCACGTTATCATCATCATGCGTCTGTAACACCACATTTCAAACGCTTCTATTCTTTTTCGATCCACTTCTCCTATTGCCCAAGTTTCACACCCGTACAGTGCCGTACTCGATTCATACGTCTTTAAGAGTCTCTTCCGAGTTTCTACATTAACCGTTCCCGAGCATAACAGTTGTTTCTTTTTGTTAAACGCAACTCGGCCCTGCGCTATTCTTTGTTTAATATCTCTAGTGATCCTACCATCGCGAGTTACTTAACTTCCTAAATAGCTGAAATCCGCGACTTCCTATATCTTTTTATTTGTTATTTGTATTTTAGTTTTAGTTCTATTTTTACGCTCTATACATACCAAAACTTTGGTTTTATTTTTATGGATCTTCATGCCGTATGTCTGTATCAAACTGCTTCCATTTCGTTCAGAGATATTCCAAATTCGCCTTCGCTGGATGCTAACACTACAATAATCATCCGCGAATCTGAACATGTTAATAGTTTTGCCCTGCATATTAATCCCTACAGCTGTTCTCTACTTCACAATATTAATAGAATCTTCGATACCCACATAAGTTGAAAACTAGAGGTGACAACGCACATCCCTGTCTCAATCCCTTCCGGATATCTACTCCTCTTAGTTCCTGTCCGAATTCTATAACTGCCGTTTGCTCTTTGTAGAGATCTTCTGTCCCTTACACCCCTACCTTTCTGAGTAGTTCGAACGGTCCAGTACCACTAATTAATACCAGATAATTACTCAAAGTAGTTGTCACTTGCTGATATCTGTCCAGAGCGCGGCAGCATATATAGCAAGATTAAATTGCATGGTTTGAGTGTGTAGGGGAAAGCACCGTACTGATGAGTCCCAGAAGGACGAAACCAGTTGGTCTGCGGTTTTCCATACACATTCAAAACATGCAATATTTGAACAAAGACCTGCTTAAAAGCACGTACGTACATGGAGACAAATTAGGATTGTTTCAAAGCCATCTTAGATGGGGTAGCAGTCTGAAACGTCTCGTAGTACAAAAAATCTGGATTTAGTTCTATAATTCAATGCCTGGCGGGGTATTTGCCCGAGGAGTAGTTGTTCGAACGGTCCAGTACCACTAATTAATACCAGATAATTACTCAAAGTAGTTGTCACTTGCTGATATCTGTCCAGAGCGCGGCAGCATATATAGCAAGATTAAATTGCATGGTTTGAGTGTGTAGGGGAAAGCACCGTACTGATGAGTCCCAGAAGGACGAAACCAGTTGGTCTGCGGTTTTCCATACACATTCAAAACATGCAATATTTGAACTTCGATCATCTTCCCCCGTTTTACGTTGTGGAAGGCTTTTTCTAAATCTACAAATCCTATATAGGCACTCTTTCCCTTTTCTATTGTTTTTCCTACAGTTACTCGTAAAACTAGAATGGCATCGCGTCTTACTCTACTTCATCTAAATCTACTTCTCTAAATCTGAACTGACCTCCTAATATTTCTTCCGCCCTTTTCGCCATCCTTTCTTTGCACAAATAATCTATTCTATTTTTTTATAAAAGAGAAAAAGTAATATGTATTTAATTTAACAATAATACTAATAAATTTTGACAAAGGCCCCAATCGTCGATTGTCTTATATAGTGATTTTATTAATGCCAGAATTTCACCAAATTTGAAATTTAAAATAAAAGGTCCGGTTTTTAAAAGAAACAAACACCGGATTAAGTCTGGCACTGGCTTCGTGCTATGATACCAGCTTTCTGATTGGTTGTATCATAGCAACGATGCCGGTGTCAGACTTAGTCCGGTGTTGGTTTCTTTGAAAAACCGAGCCTAAGTATTTAAGCGACGCAACTGTTTGCCGATTTGAAGCAGTGGGTCTGCATTACGCTCCGAAAGCGTACCAGACATTAAGAGACAGATGTATACAAAATCTGCATAAGTTGCAACCGTCCACCGAACGTACCTAATTGCGCATGCTTGGTATGCATCTAACAAATATAAACGGCAAAGTAGAATATATTATTTCTATCGCCTTTTCCCTGTCACGTTTTTTGCACATGCAAGGAATAGGGAGTTGTGTGTATAAATGTAATAGGTATATGATTTGAAGACGCACTGAAATTATTGAAAATGTTAATTTCTATTATTCGCGAAATCCTGAAAGTTGTAAACATTAAATATAACGGAATTCTTAATCTTTAAGAACTACCATCCTAAATTGCAATTCACTATTGAAATTTCAACAAAAATGAAATAAATTTTTTTGATTTAACTTTACATCAAATGAAAAATTCAATACAGATGAATGGTACACTAAATCAACTTGGTCTGGCCGTTATATTTGTTTTAATTCTGAACCCACATGCCACAAAAAGAGTATGGTTATGTGTCTGACTGACCGAGCAATTAAACTTTCCAGCCCACAATTCAGAAAATCCGCAATAGAAAAAGTATTACATTGTATAAGAAATACCTATCCTAAAAATTTCATTATGAAAATTATAAAAAATAGAATCCACCAATTTTACAATAATAATACCGATATTAAAAAACCGAAAGAAAATAGAAATTAAGTACATTTCATTACCATATTATATTAAAGGTATGTCACACAATATTAATATCTTATTAGCAAAACACAACTTACAAGTATCCCACAAAAATTATAACAACTTACAATTTTTGTATTCTAATTTAAAAACACCCATTCCTAACCTTATGAAAACTCAAAGATACTGTAATTTAGCAATAAGTATACATATGGAAAACAACAATCATACTTTTGAATTTAATGATACCAAAATTTTAGGACAAGAAAAAAATTTAAAATCTCGACTGTTATATAAAAAAGAACAAAGCTATAAATGATAGAATTGATATTCAAAATTTAAGTCAAATTTACTAATACTTATATAATAAAATAAATCCTGCTCTCTGCTACTTACTTATTAGTATTATTGTTAAATTAAATACATATTCCCTTTTCTCTTTTATAAAAATATTCAAATGTTTCCAAAATCAAAAGTGTTACAATTTTTAGATTTACATTCATAGTTACTGTAGGTATAAATAGTTTTAATTATTTAGAAAAATTTGTTTTTGACAAATATTTTGTCAATTTTATACTTTATACTTTCCATTTTACCAATAAATCTTGACAAAGGCCCCAAATGAGGCCGAAACGTGGATTATCTTATATAGTAATTTTATTTGTACCAGAAGTTCACCAAATTAAAAAAATACTTAAATATGACGTAGGTATATTAAGTACCGACATGAATTTTCTTCGAATAGATAACCCAAATAATCACATCTTTGCAACAGCAAATAATTTGAATTTTTAATTTTAGCTTAAGTTTGATTTATAAAGAATAATTACAGTAAACGCGTTCTTTAATGGCAGAAAAATTTATTTTCTTTGAATTTTACATTCGAGTCTCAAACGAAAATTTTGCCAACTTGATCCATAAGTAGTGTGCACATTTCGGACTATAAATTATAGATTCCACCTTCGCATATGTTCAAAGGAAATTTGGGCAATTAGATTCCAGTAGGAATTGGACATGCACCAATAAAAAGTGGCTTTATATTTAGATCCTTTAGGCGCTTTCTGACGAGCAAATCGCAACAAATTGAGGAGGTTTCTGTAAATATAAGGATAGTTTGTTTGAAACGTTATCCTTTCGGACGTATTAGGATAAATTTGTAGGTTACACGCGCATCGGTCAAAACTTTTTTGGAAAAGTCAAATTTTCAAATTTTTCATCGAGGAGCGTCTAACCTAACATTTAAGTGTTGCTTATTGCTAACGTAAATTTTAAAACTTTAACTTGAATATCCATAAAATGTTGTTACATTAGTCTTTAAATGTAATTAAGAACTGTTATCCATTGTCTGATACATTTAGATTTTTTGTACGGATTTTGCGCTGTTCGCCATCTTAATTCAATGAGTTTTGGTTTCTTGCACGCGTGGGAAGCACCTCACTCACTACTTCCTGAAGGATTTAAATATATCTGAAAGTTTGAATACTTAAGTAAAGGTATAAAGAGAGCATTTCCACGTTGCTTTGTTGGCATCTCGGTAGCTTAGCTATTTAGTAAAGTATTAATGCGGTACGGCAAGGATAACGTCAATCCAGTTAACGTTACAATGATAATACATATGTCTGTGAAAGTCTCCACAAACAACATAAAAACTGATCCAAACAAAATGCACTTAAAGGCTTAGTCCTAAATATACACACGTCCTGAAATCCCCTAACCGTATAAAAATTTGGTATGCAAAAGAAATATACGGCAAAAACGAAAACTGAGGGGCGAATTCACACAAAATAGATTTATATGCAAAGAACATGATAATGTTGAGAAAATAGTAAAATAGTAAAAGGTTGGAGTATCATTTACACAGACGACTCCAAGGTGGATACAGAGGTATTATTCTTCCGAGACATTAAGTTTTCGTCTGTCCTTTTCAACTTCTGTGTATAAAGTTGAAATCTTCGACCTTTTGTTAATTTTGGACTATACTCTGCCTACAAAACGAGCGTTGTCAATAATATATGTACAAGGTGTCCCAAACTGGACGCGTTCTTATGGGAACACCCCTTATTTGAAGAGATAGAAAAAAAATAACCAAGGTGTCCGGAGCTCAAATTTAATGAGAAAACCACTGGCGCAAACAAAACTTTGCTATCTCTTATCGTTTGGCCGCTAGAGGGCGATTCTCAAATTTCGACGATTTCTTTTATGTCCTATAACTTGTTTATTAATAAAGATAATTTATTTTGGTAACAACTTTCTTAAGGCACCTTTTTCCGTAAAATCCATTGCAATAGGTAGTTTTTTTACAGGGCGTTTTGATTTTCGTGCACCACCCCAAACTCATTTTTTTATATAGACCACCCTATATATTATGAGATTTTTGAAAAACTCGTAAAATTTCATAAATTTTGATGTATCACTTGTCATGTTTATATTAAAAACCATTAGCAACATTACGATTTAAAAATTAAAATATTGTGCCTACAGAAATCAAGATTGCCATGACTAATAAAATGACATAGGATGCTAACATGTTATGATTAAAACCACAGATCTAAAGTTTTATGGTAAGATTACTCATAGTTATTATATTAAATTAATAATTCTTTAAATGTTGCTAATGGTTTTTAAGATAAACATGACAAGTGATACATCAAAATTTAGGAAATTTTACGAGCTTTTCAAAAATCTCATAATATATAGAGTGGTCTATATAAAAAACATGAGTTTGGGGCGGTGCACGAAAATCTAAACGCCCTGTAAAAAATTGCCTATTGCAATGGATTCTACGGAAAAAAGTGCCTTAAGAAAGTTTTTACCAAAATAAATTATCTTTATTAATAAACAAGTTATAGGACATAAAAGAAATCAACGAAATTTGAGAATCGCCCTCTAGCGGCCAAACGATAAGAGATAGCAAAGTTTTGTTTGCGCCAGTGGTTTTCTCATTGAATTTGAGCTCCGGACACCTTGGTTAATTTTTTTCTATCTCTTCAAATAAGGGGTGTTCCCATAAGAACGCGTCCAGTTTGGGACACCTTGTACAGCGGCTCTCTGAGTCAGGATACCAAGTCAAATTGGTGTTCAAGGTAACATCTAGCGGATGAAACACTGCGTGCAGGATATGTAGCAGCTTTTAGATTTGACTGATTGATTACAATTAGATGTCTTGCGACTTTCTAATACTGAAGAGAATCGGAATATATTTTAGTTTCTCAACGGGTCTATTGAAAAGCATCTGATCGAAGAAATGTTAGCGGAGCGGTCGGTTAAATTTCGACTATCTAGAAGGGCTGACACACCTACCCCCAGTACCGAAATTGTCAATATTGGAACCAAAAACCCAGAGTAACAAAAATCCACAAAAACCCAGAAAAGCGGAAGCTATATTAGAATATCAGTTCGGATTTAGTTCGGCATGCAATCAGCATCGGCGGTAGGGATGGAGGTATCGCATAGAACTGATAGTTTGGTATTCTCTGGCCGAGTGGGATCGGCTCCCGTAGATGTTAGTTTTTTCTCTCGCGTTTTTACATTATCTATCTCTTTTGCAAAAAATGCGTGTGTCTGGTAAGAGGGCAGTAAGGGATCTGTTTAAAATGCGTGTGTCAACTCTGGGGTCTGTTTTAAAAAAGTTACCGTCAGAAAAGTAGTCTGAACCTAAACGGAGAACGCTGCGCGCATCATGATCATTTATGACTACGGGCAAGTATATTTCGGGCCTAGTGCGTCCCATAGTCATTCAAATATTGTGTTTCAAGTGTGATGCATGTTTCGTATTTAATTATGACGAAAATAAGTTTCAAATATGAAAAACAAAAGTTGCAGAATTTATTTTGGATAGTAAACTATTCAATAGGATCATTTTCAAAATTTGCGAGGTTTTCCCATTATAGAAACACAATAGAAAATAGAAAACTGAAAGGTAACCTATAATATACGTAGTACAGTCCATAAGTTTCCAGCCCGGCCCATTCTTTGTGATTCGGTTGTATAGCTATGTTCCCTGACTCCTGGCACTTGCGTGTGCGCGCTGGATCAAGTTGCCTCAAAATTGTTTGGTTTTGACAGTTAGCTAAAATTGTCATGTCGTTAAATTTTTTAAAATGTTAAAAATCGAGTATCTCGCAGTGATTAAATTCTTTACCAATCCAAATTAAAGATCGTTTAAAGAGTGTGTATGGGGATGCTTCCCCCTGCTATTCAACTGTAAAAGAGTGGAGCAAAGCATTTAAACTGGGTCGAGAAAATCTGGAAGATGATCCTCGTTCTGATCGCCCTGTGGAAGATGTCACTCCGGAAACTATTGAAAAAGTGCGGAGGCTCAAGTGCTGAGTGATCGGCGTTTAAAAACAAAAGATATCTCAGCAAGACTGGAACTTTCCAAAACAACATTTACTCATGAATTAAGGTTAGTGCAAGGTGCGTGCCGCGAATTCTTTCAATTGCACAAAAAGCCGAACGCGTCAGGAGTTGTCGAGAGTTTTTAGGTCAGTACAACCGAGAACCTGAAGCATTTTTGGACTCGATTGTCACTGGGGACGAGACTATGGTCCTGTATTCCTAGTATGACCCATTGTCGAAAAAAGAGTCGAGGGAATGGGGAGAAAATCAGGAGAAGCGCCCTGGCCACTATTTTTTGGAACTACAGGCTGTCCCAGAACAACGGGGCAATATTTCTGGAGCATATAGTTTGCGTCAAAATAACACTTAAATCATATAAAAAATGTCTGGGACGCCTCCCTTCGAAGCTATTCGCCCTTAAAGGTCAAGTCCTGAAGAAGGTTTTTTGCTGGTACCGAATGTTATAAAATTTGGACTGTAGACATAGTAAGCAAGTATCTGTGATTGAGTGACATGGACATGACATCTTCCATATCATGCCTAGGAAGCCGGGGGTGGAACACCCCTAATGCTTTTCACCCCTTAACTTTTACGTTGATGCTTTTAACGAATTTGTAATGGCATTTTCAAATTCCTCAAATAATTTTCTCCAAAAAAGGTACTCTTCCTTGAAACCGTTAAAACGGCCCGTTCCCGAGAAAGAAAAATTATACAAAGACATTATTTATCATTTTTACTACACAAAAACGTATGCGTCTATAAGGTACTCACTTCAAAAATTTATTATCAAAAACGATCGGGACTTGCTCAAACAACTACTCCCCGGGCAAATACCCCGACAGGCATTGAATTATAGAGCAAGCCCAGACCGACGATGTGTACTAGACGGCGGCAAAACAAAAGGAAATCTCACCTGCTATCTACTATTGCATGGATAAAGATTCCAACGTGCCCCTAGCGTACACACTCAAAGCAGTATATATAGCCCTGCTGTAGCTAAATTATAAAGAAGAAAAGAAGTGTTTGGTTCATTCGCACACAGCAACTGTATATCATGATTTCACTCTGTTGGAGCTCATCAGTACAGTGCAGCTGTGTGCGAATAAATCCAACAAACAACTAGTCTTTAAAGGCGAGTAGGATACATCAGTAAGCGAGCGCCAACTCAAAGAATTAGCTCTCGCTCACTGACCGCCCTCTCTAGGACATTCCTATTCAATGTCGGAAGATAAAAATATCAAAAACGATCGGGACTTGCTCAAACAACTACTCCCCGGGCAAATACCCCGACAGGCATTGAATTATAGAGCAAGCCCAGACCGACGATGTGTACTAGACGGCGGCAAAACAAAAGGAAATCTCACCTGCTATCTACTATTGCATGGATAAAGATTCCAACGTGCCCCTAGCGTACACACACAAAGCAGTATATATAGCCCTGCTGTAGCTAAATTATAAAGAAGAAAAGAAGTGTTTGGTTCATTCGCACACAGCAACTGTATATCATGATTTCACTCTGTTGGAGCTCATCAGTACAGTGCAGCTGTGTGCGAATAAACCCAACAAACAACTAGTCTTTAAAGGCGAGTAGGATACATCAGTAAGCGAGCGCCAACTCAAAGAATTAGCTCTCGCTCACTGACAGCCCTCTCTAGGACATTCCTATTCAATGTCGGAAGATAAAAATATCAAAAACGGTCGGGACTTGCTCAAACAACTACTCACATGTTTCATGAAGCAGTTCATATTTCATAGCCTGGCTTGTATAGCAAAAATCGGTAAAAATGATAAACCATGTTTTTGTACACATTTTTTCTCGGAAACGGGCCGTTTTAACGGTTTCAAAAAAGAGTAGGTACCTTTTTTGAGAAAATTGTTTGAGGAATTTAAAAATGTCATTGCAAATTCGTTAAAAGCACCAACGTAAAAGTTAAGGGATGAAAAGCATTAGGGGTGTTCCACCTCCGGCTTCCTAGACAAGATACGGAAGATGTCGTCTTACTAGATCACAGATACTTGCTTACTATGCCTACAGTCCAAATTTTATAACATTCGATACAGTAGTTTGAAAGTTACCAGCAAAAAACCTTCTTCAGCACTTGACTTTTAAGGGCGAATAGCTTCGAAGTGAGGCGTCCTAGATATTTTTTTTTTATATGATTTAAGTGTTATTTTGACCCAAACTATATGCCCCAGAAATATTGCCCCGTTGTTCTGGGACACCCTGTATAAGGGAATTTTACTTATCGATTTTAAAGAACGCAATATCACTATAAATGTAGTGTGCTTCGCAGTTCTGCTGCACCGTCTAAGACACGCTATTAAGCAGAAAAAGCGAGGAAAACTGACTAGAGGTGCGCGTGCGACTGCTTCATGACAATGCGCCCGTCCACACAGTTGTTATTGCTAAGACTGTTGTGCGAGAGTGTGGTTTCATAGAAATTTCTCACCCACCTTACAGCTCGGACTTGACTCCGAGCGATTACTACCTTTTCTCAAAATTGAAGTCGGACTTTCGGGGGAAGTTTTACACCGATAAGGCCGTTGAGGCCCATTTTGCAGTTAAAGATAAAAACTCATTGAGATGCTTCCAAAAAGATGTAATAAATGTATTGATATTAAGGGAGATTATATTGAACAACAGTAAGCACCGCTTTTTTATTTTCACCTTTCTTCTAGTTCAGGCCGGAAACTTATGGACAATACTCTAGGATTTGTATATTTTTTATAAAAAACCTTCGACAACGTAAAATGGGGGAAGACGTTGGAAGTGCTAAGAAATATATAGGGATGAAATATAGGGACAGAAGAAAAATACTAAATCCCTACAAACAACAAACGCCCAGTTATAGAATTTGAGCAGGAACGAAGACAAGTACATATCCGGAAGTGAGTAAGGCAGGGATGTGCGTTGAAAACTGTTGTAGTTTTCAATTTATATATGTAATATCGAAGATGCGATTAATATTGCTAAGGACAGAACAGCCCCAGGGATTAATATATAAACAACTATTATGCTCGTGGATGGTTAATGTAGGAACTCGAAAAACACTATGTATAGCGTTGTATGGGTGCGAAACTTGGACAATAGGAGAAGCGGATCGAAAAAGAGTAGAAGCGTTTGAAATGTGGTGCTACAGACGCATGATGAAGATACCGTGGACAGATAAGGTTAGCAATAGGAAAGTATTAGAGAGAGTTGGGGAAAAGCGAAAGGTAGGTATGGAAGAGAATAAAGAATAGGAGAGATAGGACGGTAGGACGGTAGGACACCTTCTAAGACACGAAGGAATAGTTCGCCACATACTAGGGTCAGAGATAGGAATAAAAAGAGGTAGGGGTAGACCTAGATTAGACTACTGCTCTCAAATAGATGGGGATGTAGGATGTTCTACTTTTAGGGAAATGCGTAGGTTAGCTCAGAATAGGAAAGGATGAAGGTACGCGTCCAAACAGTCTTGGGACTCAAAACTTCATGATGATGAATAAACCGATTAAACTATCCAGTGAGCCATTTGTCGCCCTCTCGGCAACTCGACCCATCGCATTAGATAAAAATTAGACGGTTTTATTTTGTCTCACTCCATAAGATATCATCATAGATTTGGGTACTTGGTACTAGGGATAAAGTATTGGATTGGTTTCCCACAACGCATTAGGTGGCATCGCATTGTCATACAACTCCCACCGTCACTACCATATTTATAACAGAAAGAGCTGCTCCTGTCATTCAGGGACTTGCTTTAGCCTTGCTCCTCTGCAATCATTGTTAAACTTTTGGTTTTACTCTTCACATCATTCAACTGGTCCACCTATTCCAGTATTACTGAGGTCAAGGTGCAAGTCCAACTGAATAGTACATTCTTTTCATATGCATTAAATAATAATAATAAATAAATGAATAAGTAAATAAATAAATAAATAGATAGATAAATAAATACGTTATAATTACAATATTTTTAGGGAAACATCCCTTAAGCAGTGCAAAATCCGAGGTATTATAGATGTAGCCAGGAAAGTTTTATTAAACCAGACACCTGTTAGCATAAAACTAGAAGGACAAAACAAGTGAAACTGAAAATAACACACGAGAATTAGTATTAAAGTGGGTCGCGGTAATTTTAGTGTCGGAGCATCTAAATCTGATCTTCCGTATTTATATGTTTCGGTAGTGCAACGACCGTAAACGAATATTTGTGTTTGCCAAGGACGTCATTCTAATTTTATTGCGAAAGTGTGCAAGAAACGGATGAAAATAAACATGGAAAACTATTTTTAAGTAAGCTTCCACTACTCTAAACAATTGGATAAAATATAGGTTTCTAAGTCTGCTGACGTAATTTTTAATGGAATTGTTTTAAGAAACAGCGTGGAGCGTGGAGCATGATTATTTTTTCAGGTCTACTGAACCCCTAACACAATTAAATTATTGGCATAAAGATAGATTAATGAGAAGCGTGAAAAATGTGAAATAAATCTTAGGTAGTTAATTTCCACTTTCCAGGTGTCAATTTTAATAATACCTTTATTGAAGCTGTAGCCCTCTAGCGCGACGAAGTTCATTTTTCAATTTCTGCTCTTTAACATCCCTTCTGAATACCAAGCAATGAGTCCTTAATTAAATTGATAAAATATTTTGAGGCGGAAGAATACTGAACTGGAAATGCTTTATTTGGGGTGTAAAAATATTTTCTTATAAAATGGTGGAATTAAATGAAGTATTTCATAGACAATTCCATGTTAATGTAGGTAGCTACGTATTATCCAATAGTCAAAACTGAAAGTAATCCGTTTACAATAATTATAAGATATGTATCGACCCAGCAAGACCATTTATATAAAACTCACTGATCCGAGTAAAATTGGAACATATCCGACCGGCAACAGAATTATTTTTTACGTCAGGGACAATGTGGAGCTTCGAAATTCCCCCTAAGATTCGAACGAGATTAGGAGAGAACATGCTGCCTGGAAATTCCGAATTCCTTTGAATCTGTTACCTACTTGTATATATCCTATTACAAGCCCTTATGGTGGTTAGGGGTAGATATATTTGATATTGCTAATCAGAGAGTGAACAGGAAACTTTCCTAATGCATGATTCGCAAGAGAGATGTAATTTAAATTAAAGACCGCTCTAGATACGTACCGCAAGTATTTGTTTGCAATTTGCGTCGTCGTATACCATCTTAATCAACCTTTGCGGTACAACTTTACTTGTATTCGCTTTTCCTAAAATCAAATAAAGAGGATAATGGCAGCTTAAACGCGTAGTATAATTATTACATACCTAGTTCTTCAAAAGCTAAACAACTCAGGATAAAATGAGCAAAAGACTTATGCACGAATGTATGTTATGTACAAAAGATTGTTTTTCAAGATAGGCCACTGTCTTATTTTTCACCCTTTCGTTTCAATTGACTCGTTTTCAGGAAAGCTTGAAGTTCGAAGACTGGTGAGGCGTGTACTCCATCCTAATCCTATCTTAATCTAACTTCTAACCTGCGCATTTTCCCAAAAGTAGAACATTCCGAATCTAACTATTTACAAGTAATAGTTTAATTTAAGCCTACTGCTACTTATCCTTATTCCTATCCCCAACCCTAGCGTGCCGCGAACACTAAGCCTTCAAGTCTTCAGGCACCCTACAATCCTATCTCTGCTGTTCTTTATTGTCCTACATTTATCTTTTCCCTAATTTTTAAATGGTTTTACTTAGCTTGCCTTGTGTGTTTGTTTGTTTGTTTGTTTGTTTGTGTCAAATCTAGTAATTGAAATTTTACCCCCTTCCTTGATCTGAAATTTGGTACACACCTTTAGTTGTGATGACAATACAATTATGTATATTCAGTATCATTGTAAATCCAAGATGGCCGCCGCCACAAAATGGCGGATTAGATATTTTTTTCAACCCCCTCAATATGTATATCAAATGAAAGGGCTTAACTAGTAGAATACATTACACCATGAAAAATGTAAAATACAAGATGGCGGCCACCATAAAATGGCGGATTACTTTTTTTCAATCCCCTCAATATGGGTACCTATCAAATGAAAGGGCTTGACAAGTAGAACACAGTACACTTCACAAAAATAATAACAAAACAAAAACAAACAAAAAAACTGAAAACTTGAAAATAAAACAAGTAAAAAAATTTTTAAGTTAAACGGTTTTATTGAAAGAAACATAATAATGATGCAGATAGTGTACTAAAAGCTAAAAAAATAATTAGGTAGGTATACCAGGTACCACGGCACCAGTCATCACACCACTCTCCTCATCAATCTAGAGCATTGATCAGACTAAAATAAAATCGTCTGGCGTAGCGTAACCTGAGTAAATATGTAAATGATCGTTCTGCGATGTTGTCTATTGAGAAGATGCATCCAAAGCATACCTATAATGATATGAGCGGTTGACTGTAGAATTTAGAAATTCGACTCGTCCCACGATTTTATTTTAGTCTTATCAATGCTCTAGATTGATGAGGAGAGTGGGGTGATGACTGGTACCTACCGAATTAATTTTTAAGCTTCTAGTACATTATCTGCATCATTATTATGTTTCTCTACAATGAAACCGTTTAACTTAAAACTTTTTTTACTTATTTTATTTCCAATAATGTTCCTCCATATTGCAAACTTTCTTTTAACACGAATTTGTATAAATACCGATAATTATACATAATCACCATGAAATTTAGGGAATATTATAAATTTGTTAATATTAATTCATATTTATTTATATTTATTTAATATTTACAGAAATTTATCGAATAGACCGGTTTTTATGTAGTAAACAGTGTGTCCCGGAAAATGTGGGCAACCTCCCGGAAAAGAGTAGTTTGCATTGAAATAACACTATCTCTTCATAGGGTAAATGTGGTATATATGCCCCACCTAACAATTTTATCAACGTTTCTATTAATGAAAATCGCATAGTGATTATGAAATTCGGTGAAGCAGTGTTTCAGGAACCTGTGATACATGGAATTAGACCGAAATATATACTAGAGCCTTCGTTAATAATTAGCAAAAAATTTGTTACCATGTGGGATGAATGCCCTATTGATGGTATATATGCCCCACGATCAGAGTGTTTATGCCCCACCTTGGGGTTATGTCCCTGCTCTTGACAATCAGTATTTGGGTATTGACAAACTTCAATAGAGTGGTACTGGATCGTTAGAACAACTACTCCTCGGGTAAATACCCCGCCAGGCATTGAATTATAGAACTAAATCCATATCTTGTAAAGAATTATTCTTTACGTTGGCTTCCCCAACGCAACTTTCTTCGTATTATTCAACTCAAGTCGCCTCCTAAGGGTCCTGGATGAAATTTTAAATCACCGGGATGCTGCATTAACTCCCAAGAGTCTTAGATTTTACGCTCTCTATATCACTTTGCAGATCATCTTCTGACCATGATGCACGAGGACTTGTGTTCTGTTTGGGATTATATACTTTCATTTTTGAAATGAAAATAGGTAATGCATTTTCGGACCCATATTGCGTCATTACACTGCTAGAAAGTAAGTGGCATATATCCTCCTTCGAATCGGGGCAAATATCCTCCAGATGATTATTTGTGTGGGTTGAATGCCCCACTGCAAATTTAAAATGTGCGTCCAAATTACGGCGTTTTCTTAACCTATAAGACAATAGAAGGCAATAGCAATATATGGAACGAAAAATTACCCAGTAAAAACGTTTCTTAGTGATATTATAACAATTTCACGAGGTGCCTACGTGACCCAAATTAAGCAAGCGCTTACCACTTGTGATATTTTCCTAAATATTTCGTTGTAAACAATCAAACTGCCGGGAAATAACACACCACACATACTGTTACGGATTTAACTAACATACTATACGCGCCCTGCCACTAGATGGCGGTTTGTTAGTTAGATATTAACGTGGGGCATATATCCTCGAGGGGCATATATAGCACATTTACCCTACAGTGTGAGCAAAAAGTCTGGAACTAATTCGATAAAAAAATCAGGTATCATTTCTAGGGAAAACGCTCGGACTCGTCAAACTAATTTTTTTAAAGTCCATCTTTATTGATAATTATAGATTTTCGATAGTCTTTTGATTTCGTACTGTGACGTCATCGTCCATTTTTCTAAATGGCTCCTCATACTTTTGAAATCGTAGTTGGATAGTGGCTGAAATTACGAATTCAATGATATGCCACAGTATGACATTGACGTTGTTATTTTTCGAAATAATCAAGTTTAAAGTAAAAACAAAAGCTCTCAAAGAAAATGAGTTAGCCATGAAATATTGACAGTTATTGATTGGAAACGAAAACCATTAAGCCTCCAATTAAATTTTAACAGTTCAGCATTGGTTTGTGGATTTCCGTTTGTTCTCTACCCAAAACATGAAGATCCGGACTTACCAAACAATACTTTATGTTACCAACAGGATGGTTCTCCTGCACACTTATGGTCTGGAATTATTAAGACCAAATTTTCCCCAACAGATGGATTGGTAGGAGAGGTGCTATTGAGTGACCTGCACGATTCTCCGACCTTACCCCACTACATTTTTTCTTGTGGGGCTATCTTAAAAAAACAAAATTTATTTTAACTGGTCAAATACAATAAATTGGTGAATTACAGCAAAGAATCTGCAACGAAATTAGAGCAATTAGACCAGACACCCTCCGCAATGTTCTCCAGGAATTTCGATTACCACTTCTGTATTGCCAAGAAGTGCATGGATGGCAATTTCAACATAAACTTAAGTTATTTTTAGTTAATTAATGTTATTTTGTCCAATTTACGCCATTTCCAATCAATGAAACTGTCAATATTCCATGGCTAACTCATTTTCTTTGAAAGTTTTTGTTATTATTTTAAACTTGATTATTTCGAAAAGTATCAACGTCAATGTCATACTGTGACATATCACTGAATTCGTAATATCAGCCACTATCCAACTACGACTTCAAAAGTATGAGGAGCCATTTTAAAAAATGGACGATTACGTCACAGACCATCGGAAAACGACAATTATCAAAAAAGATGCACTTAAAAAAATTAGGTTGACGTGTACGAGCGTTTTTTCTAGAAATGATTCCCGAATTTTTTTATCGAATTAGTTTACTCATACTGTAAATTTTTTTCGATAGAACGCAGTCCTGTCGTGATATACACCTTAAAAAAGTTTAGAACGTAACTACTTTTTCATATTTCTTTTTCTGCGCAATGAAACTTGATGAAATTTTGGTTATTGTTGCATTGAACGAAGACCGTTAGAATGGTGCATTGAACTTATTTATACTCCTTCTGGAAAGCGCTGGGTGAACTTTCCATAACATTCTTTTACCCCTAAATTTTGAAGTGTAGCGTTTAGGTTTCTTAAACTGTATTGTGCAATTTTAGACTCATTTGCATTTTAGGAGAAAAAAGGTACTCTTGGTTGAGGTCCGTAAGGTGAACCGTTTTCGAGAAAAACGCAGTTTTGGTACAAATGCTATTATTTCCCGAAAATTGACCTGACCTGATCGCACTATAGTTCACCCTAGTACTTCTACAGCTCCATAACTTGAACAGATATTTAATAATATTAATAATATTTAATAAATTGCCCATTATACGTTGAGAATTATATAAAATCACCAGGAAAAGTGAGTACCTAATTTGCACTTATAATTGTACAGCAACCTGCAATTATACAGTTTATTACACTTACCGTAACATAACATCATGTACACATCTTCAAAATTTAAGGATCTAAATTTAAGGACCTAAAAGCCTTTTTAAAATAAAAATCTGCTGTAAGCATTTAATTCATGAACAGAACGTTTGTATAGCTAACAAGTTGGTGTTTCTTTCATTCCTAAGTTATTTTTGAGTGCCAGATTTTAGGTCATGCTTTCATAAAACGTAAAAACATTGAATATGTTGCGTTCAAAATTATTACGGAGCACTGCAGACAACTGGTTTCGTCCTTGTGGGACTCGTCGGTGCAGTGCTTTCTGCATTCACTTTATACGGAACTAACTTACTTCTATCAGATATGAGCAAGCGCCAATTACTTTATTAATTGTTTAGGTTTAATCAGTTGTACTGGTTCATTCGAACAATTACTCCTCGAGCAAATACCCCACCAGGCATTGAATTATAGAACAAATTTAAATTTTTTGTACGCGGAGATATCACAGAATGTTACTCCAGCTGGCCGGCATTTAAACAAGTATTGACGCCCCAAGGAACACCCAACCACTAACAGTTCAAGAGGTTCATCCTTCAGAGGTATTTGCCTTGATGTCAGATCCAATTATGTACATTTGCGACTAATAGTCATATTTGTGAAAATGGCATTATTATAAACAACATCGCCACAATAAGCCATAATTTCCGGTTTTATGATGGCTAGGTGAACTCGCACCACTTTCTTCCAGCCTGGACCACAGTCGACTTGAATGAACAAGCCGCGAACAAAGAAATCTGGCAACTTTGAATGTAGTCTGCAAATTTTTAACATGGCCGCTGCGCTGGCGGACGTGGCGACGTGCTGTGTACTCGCCAGTGGGTCTGCATTACGCTCCGAAAGCGTACTAGACATTGGGAGACAGATGTATACAAAATCTGCATAAGTCGCAACCGTCCACCGAACGTACCTACTTGCGCATGCTTGGTATGCATCTAACAAATATAAACGACGAAGTAGAATATACTATTTCTATCGCCTTTTCTCTAGGACGCTTTTTGCAAATGCAAGGAATGGGGAGTTGTTTGTATTAATATAATAGGTATATGGTACTCGCCTTCAAATGATGAAAAGTCGGAGTTTTTAATGTATTATAACGTTATAAAGTTGTGTTGTCCAAAGTACATTAAGTCTAGATTGTGTAGTGATTATTTTTTGTGCGTGACAATCGTTTTGTATGTGTTTTACCTCTTGTAATTGTGGGCCGCCAGTTTTACAATAAATAAATAAAAATGCCGAGGCGTTGTTATGTACCGGGGTGTAAATCCAACTATAATTCTTCGATGAAAAACGAGGGCGTGAAGACTACTTTCAGTTTCCCTAAGGATGTTGGATTAAGACAAAAATGGCTAAGAGCAATTCCTGGACAAGACTGGTTACCGGGGGGTTGACCACTGAAGAAAAATGTGTACACCAAAATTACAATTGCAAAAAATTGCAAACAATTGCAAAATTGCACACAATTGCAAAATTGCAAACAATTGCAGACATTTACAAACAATTGCAGACATTTGCAAACAATTGCAGACATTTACAAAGAATTGTAAACATTTACAAATAATTGCAGGCATTTACACACATTTGGAAACATTTCATGAGATTAGAAAATTATTTTTTCTTATTACCATGCATTATTTTGTTATTCTATCTATATTATGCTTAGGTTTTTTCTATGAAACTTTGAATTTTAAATTACTTTCAAATATTCAAAAATAGGCTCAGGGAATGGGAGCAAAGTTTAAAATTATTTGTAAATTTCCCGAGACCCGATGGGGTGGGGTTCGCTACAGCCATCCATTATGATAGGGCAATGCAATGTTAAGAATGAATTAGATTGACCCTATTTCCATTTCCCTTTCCGTTTTTACATTTTGTAATATGAGAAAGGTCTAAAAAGCTGGCCTGGACTGAGACCATTTATATTAGAGATGGGTAGTTTAGAGACCTGCACGGGCCTAATTTTTCAAACCTGGCCCGTGCAGGTCTCTAGGGTACCTAGTTATTTATGTAACGTTATTTTGGAACGTTATTAGGGAGTTAGAGATACTGTAAACGCTAAAGTCACATGACCGTATATCAAATTCAGGTATAGTGAGGATGCAGAAAACGCCAAAGTGATTTGCCACACACTTCTGTAAAATTTTTTCGAATAATTTTCCAGTTAAGCGGACTATGCGCTGACACTTCCTGGAGGAAACTTCTTTTAGAAAATCTCACTCGTTTTGTCATTTTGCACCTATTTGACGATTTATGTTTTGCAGTGCAATAGCTCCCATCTTCTTTGGACATTTCGGAATGTTATTTGGTTATTGACGAGGTTTACGTTTATATGGAACGGTCAAAATATAGCAACACTTTCTATGCGGCGCGCAGCGAACATTTTTTAGTTATCGCTGGAACCAAGAAGTGAAGCTGAAGGAAATGAGTAACGAAATCTCTTGCGGAATGTGGAACGTGATGGCCGCTGGGTATACAATTTACGACAAAAATTATCTGGAGAAGCAGGGAACTAGTCGGCCAAACTAATACTGAGAATGAATTTGTTGCGTGCACTCCCTATTTCGGGATCGAAATTGATCAGTAGTCCGAAAGACAGGCGAGAGCACGAGCTACGACGAAAAATTCTAAATGCAACGGTACCGCTGTTTACAAATATTAATTGAATTAATAATATTCGAGTAGAATATTATACTTTTTTCTACGAAACTCAAAGTTGCACTTTTAGGGTTTCAGGGCTAGCTTTTTTGATATCTAGAAAACGATGGCATTTGCGTTACAGCATCCTCGATATGCTACAACTGAAATTTGATTGATCGGACCTGTGAATAATAAATTCAGACATTTTTTTATTCCCCATAAACCACTGAATCGTTACCATGGATCGTTACACAACAACGTTGAGTAATGAAACTTTATCTACAACCGTGCAGTAATATGGAGTTTACTTCACTATTTTGAGTGCAATGTGATTTTATTGCACTAGTTGGATTCTGTAGTAACAAATACATAAATGATTATTATGAGATTTTCCATGACACTGATTATCATTTAAGGAAGTGGCTACTTATATTTTAAAAAAAATGTGTTTTTTTTGTTACTTCACGGCTTATTTATAAATTTCGTGAATTTAGTGGCAGCAATTGAAATACTTTTAGTAAAAATCGACGTTTCGCACCCGTTCGGGGTTTTTATCAAGATATTACTTAAAAAGGAATAAGGTCAGGTCAGGTGAAATTTTTTTTCTTCTTAATAAAATTTGTAAATTACAGTAACTATGAATCTAAAATTAAAAATAGAAAATAATATTTAGCACTTTTTTTGATTTTGATAACTATGAAAAAGGAAATAAATGTACATGTTAAATTAGAATCAAGTGGTAGAGAGCAGGTTTACGTTATTACGTCACTGTAAATTTGACTTAAATTTTGAATGTCAGATCTGTCATTTAAATAATTTTTGTCTTTTTGGATGTGTATTATTTCTAAGATAAGTCTAGCTTTTAAATTATTCACGGTTATAGATAAAAAGTCATATATACCTAATACAGGTGGTATAACGTCTTCACCATCCCTGGGTGATTTCAAACCTCACCTACAACGGCTCGATTTGCAAATTTCACTCGCGTGTGGCAAAGACCTAGCAACCACCCTTATTATATAGTGTGTCAAAGAAGTAACGCATAAATTCGTCCTCATTTTTACTTTTCTAGAAAACGCTCGGATAGGTACGTCGTTTGCCCACACTCTGGTGTCAGTTTTATCGTCATACGGTCATATGACCTCGAGTTATAACGTCACTAATTTTTTTTTCAAATAGCACCCTATGGTAAGGGACACTTCATCGGATAGGACTTTTCAATACAATTTTGGCATGGTTAAATTTTTGATGGTATCTTGAATAGTTTTCGAGATATAACGCTTCAAATTTACAAGGCGTTTGCTGTTTCAGAATAGCCCCGAGAATAGCCAAGGCTATGAAAACAAATTAATTCATTTTCGAGATGTGAACATAAAAATTGTTATTTATATCAATACAAAAATAACAACCGTTAAGTACTATAGTCACATTCAGAAAATTAATTAATTTTCATAACCCAGGCTAATCTAAAATAGCAAACACCTTGTAAATTTGAAGCGCAAAAATTACAGACAATGTTGCAAAAATGCAGACAATTACAAAAATTCCAGACAATTGCAGACATTTGCAAAAATTGTAGACAATTAAAAAAATTGCAGACAATTAAAAAAATTGCAGACAATTGCAAAAATTGCAGACATTTGCAAAAATTTCAAACAATTACAAGACAATTGTAAACAATTGCAGACATTTGCATCATCTTGTACACCAAAATTATGGAGTGGTCAATCCTCGCTGGTTACCCATTAAGGTGGCAATGTTAGGATTTCCCGCATTTTTCATAAATTCGCAAGTTATTCAAATTTCTGTAAATATTTTTAAAAAAGGGCTTTTTAGCGACCTAAATAAATTCGACATTCTTATCCATACACATTTTTGAATCGTATAATTATTAATTAAGTATTAAAGTCAGAAAACTGCAGCTTCGCGAAAAAAGACCCAAATGAATTTATGCAGTGTCTTCATTATATTACACAAGGAAACGATCCAAAAATGTGCATGGGTATAAAGTTTGAATATATCTAGGTCGCTAAAAAGCCCTTTTTAAAAAATATTTATAGAAATTTGAATAACTTGCGAATTTATGAAAAATGCGGGAAATCCTAACATTGCCACCTTAAAGCATGATTCTGCAGTATGTGCGAGTTACACTTTGATCCCAATGTGATGATTAAATTTGATAACACCTGTTACCAGACGGAACACTTAAAATGATCCCTTGCAAACCTAATTTAAATGAGAATACTTTTCCAACAATTTTTCCAAATTTGCCGAAGTATTTGTCCACAAAAGTCTTTTGTTCGTAAAGATCCTGAATCTACGTGGCAAAATCAAATTCGTAAACAAGAAATCTGATTCGAAATTTTGAAAAAGCAGTTATTATTGAAAGTTTTAAAGGTTTTATCAGTGTTTTTTTCGGAAAAATTTAATATTGTCATATTGCATAATTTAACCCAGAAACATTTTAGAACATTCCAAATTTACATTTTACATTCAAATTTAAATAAATAAATAATATCAATTCCTTTTTAAATTCATTGCTGAAGTAAACTGCAGCATTGACAGAAATTGCAAAGGTGAACGGATGTGCGATCGCGGCACGGGAGTCGCGTCACGGGGTCGGCAGAAGAAGGTTGAAGTAATGTGACATTTCCGATCATCCAGAAAACGTAAGTAAGATTTATAAATATTTGATTATCGTTGTTTGTAACATTATTCGATTATTGTTTCTTCATTTGTTTATTTCTTTATTTGTTTGTTTCCATTATTTCAAATTCCGAAAGTGTGAATTTAAATTCATGCGCAATTTTATAAGTAAACCGAAGAAAACTGGACATTAGGCTTATTAGTTAATCCTTTCCCGATCCCCAACGAAACCCCCTGCTGACCCAGATGCGACAATATCTCTGACAACTGGAACATAAAAATATTAATACCTAAGTTATCGTTTACACATTAGGCTTAAATCTTGATGCTGATGCAATTGCAGTTGAGAACCGAATATTAATTAATAATGACTTAACAATAAAAATATTCGCAAAGGGTAATGAAATACATTTTAACGATTTAAAATGGGTCCTAGCTTTTGGTATGAAAATTAAGAGAGGGTCACAGATTCAGAATTTATTAGACCGATTTAAATGTACGTATTATATGACAATCCAGCAAAATATTCTGCCCCAAATTTACTACAACGTGGTTTTCAAAATTAGCTGTAAAATGTGAGCGCCAACGTGAACCGGCGAGCCTCGGCATAGTCGGATGTGGGCGAGCGGGTCTGTTCTCGCAAGAGGACCACATGTTTGCTGCCTTGCAGTGTTGCCAGTTCGTACTTCGCGGCTTGTTCATTCGAGTCGGCTGTGCCTGAACCCAACAGAGCCATGCAGTCTATGCTACAGCGGAGTCTGCGGGAGGTCAGAGGTCAGACAAATTCTATAAGCAATGCTAAACAACCTCATAACAGGTTTGCAGTAGGGCGTAGTCACGGGGTAATTGATACACGTTATTCAATTTAAAGTGTTCCATTTTCCGATGCTATTCCATTCCACTGGAAAAAATAATCTGGACATGACGTTACGGCTAGTTCCTTAACTTTTACAGTTTATTACACTCTATAATGAAAACGATTCTTAATTCAATAATTTACGTAGATATACAAAAGCTTCTGTAAAGCGATATAGTTCTGTTGGATGAAGGCAGATGTTACAAGCTAACATGCAACAGGCTACCACGGGGCATGTAAAGAAATTTACAGTTATCACAATTTCTGTTTCTCCAGATGATTTCAGTGAAAGGTCTTGCCTGTATCGCTTCCACGTCCCCCTCTTTTCAGAGTTTTATGGGCAATTCAAGCTTTCCACGCTCTAGGGAAATTCACTTGAATTTATTTGTTGGCTATTTGCGAGTATTATTTCACAGGAACTACTCACTTGATGGTCTTTGGGGCATCAGTTCTTTTATGTTCATTTAAATCGCACGATTTCTTTGTTTGGAAATACAAGGTAACCGTATTAAGTATTTCCTCTTACAACGCAGCACAGCTTTGCACACAAGAGGAACCTACCTTATGACGCATTTAAATCTCTCGTTAGAATTATAATTATACACCTTAGGCGCAGGTTCATTTAATGAGAGGGAATATTACTAGAATTAATTTCATGTGAAATTGGGAAAGGCTGTCGATATGAACTCATTTCGAAACAAGCAGGCTTCAGATCAGGTAAATCCTTCTCTGCTCAAATTCGAAGTCTACGTAGTATATATGTGTAGAAGACGGACACGAAAAACGCAGAATTACTAGCGTCGTTCTCGTGAACTTGTCCTCTGTCAACGACACCGTCAACCCCCAACGTCCTCAGTTTATTCATGCCTTCCGCTTTTAGTATCACTTGTTGCAATCACATTTCTTCTTAGAAGTATTAGTGAAAACTCGTCAGGTTGTGGAGTAAAATTAGTCTGCGAGATTATATACTCCATAGCTCCATTTTCTTAAGAATTGCAAGTCGTCGTGCAAGTTGCAACTTGAAAATTCTTGGGAGCCCCTTTCTCACTAGACCAACTAAGCTAAAAATTACTTGAAATCTTCGTAGTGAATTAAAATATCATCCAGACGATTTCCAATACTCTGTTAATCTCTGTTTTTGAGTCATAGTTTGTTACGTTTTCAAATAACGGGGGTTTTTGAACTCCCATTATTTGAAATCGTTCTTCACTGGAATACCCGCTTCTTCTTCGACACAACTTGTGCGTTCTATGTAAAGTATTTGAGGACAGTTGCAACCGATGGACAATTCATAGAAACGGTTTACCGAAAGAAAGTTTTTTACTCGTTTTTTTCGCTAATGCATTCAGTATCATTTGCTACACAAAGCTCCGCAATCTATGAATATTTCTCTACTACAAAGAAAACTGCCTTCTCATTAATTCTTCTCAAGTACTTACATGTCTATTTTGTTCCACATTCAAAGTAACAAGGCGAATCGGGAACTGATGGTGATCACTTGGGAAGGTCACAACAACGAAATTACTTGAGCGTCAAACATGACAGAACTCTATCTCTCAAACAGCACATTACTAAGCCTGAAGAGGAGGTGGCTAGAAACCAGAAATCACCTACTTCAGAAGCTAAGGTGAAAATGGAGATCAAGTCCAAAAACTAGGAATTCCATTGTCGAAAGGCATAGCACCGGTCTGGCGTGACCAAGTATTTAACCAAACTTGTTTCCTAGGGACGTGGATATCTTAACTCAGTTCTAACCAGTCGTCCAAATGTAATGAGTGGTCTTGGCAGTACCATGTCATGGTGTGAGAACACCTCGTTATAAATCAGACTTGCGTTGCAAGTCAGGCAGAACACAAAAAGCAGGACAACCATTTAATGGTTAACGTTTATAATAGGTACATAATTCAAAATTTAAATTTCTTAATTGTTTTATGTTCTGTCACACCATCAAAGACCAGCCCGGCAGGACCTCAAATAGGAATCCTCGTTAATAGGGAGGGAAAACTAACATCTCGTACCTGGCGGCGGCCTACCATTTGCAACTTTTGGGAGCTTGAAATCGACTGTGATATCAGATTATGAGAAGCAGTATAGCGACCGTAATGCGATGGGGGATCCGTAACGGCTCAGATAGAGGCCACATACAACAGAAGGTCTGCATACGCGAACGGCGACGTCACATTATGCGGTGGATTTTAGATTTATCTACTATGCGTTTTTAAAATAACAATTAATAAATCACAACTTTACCATTTTCAACTAGTAGGTTCATCCACGGCTTGATTCACAATTTCTCTTCCCCTCCTCTTATCCGTTGGTTTCTCCTTCCACTGCGTAAGATACATTCTCTCCATCCATGTTTTTCTCAAATTCGTCAGTCTACTCAGTCTTACTCGTCCTCCCAGTCTGGCCAAAACCGCCACATATGCGAACACCAACAACCATAGGCCACATGCTCATCAACTGCCCTGTTCTGCAACGGCCTCGCCTAACCAATATTCTTGTAACTGCTCGTTCAGCAGTACTATTGAATACAATTAAGGTACCGTTCACCAGCTTCCTTTATTATGGGTAATAATACACGTCTTGACTATCTGTTTGACTGAAGTTCGAGAAAAATTTTATTTGGTTCAACGATGACAATAATAAACAACAAAGCCATCGCAATGAGTGCTGCTTCTTTATATAGGATCAACTTTTGTTTATTTATGATTAAATTCAATAACTTCAGTAATATGTGAAGTCTGAAATTAAATACGGCACCTACACAATTGAGAAAATATACGAAAAATGGCGGAAATACCATTCTTGAAGTGTGATTTTTCACACATTAAGCTTACACCATTTTACGTTAATAGCATGATTCATCACGAATGAATACGTCAAAGATTTTCCGTTAAAATAACCTGAGGAATAGCAGCAATACTCTAAAATTAAGTATCGCGCATTTCATTTTTATTGCTAATGAAAATAGTTCAAAGCAGTAAATAAAGCTTTCCTACGAAGCCTAGTACCGAATGCCTTTAAAACGGGTGATATACACATTTATTTATTTATTACTAGATGAACGCTCCACGACTTTTACGTAGTGGTGAATCGGTGTAGTAATTATACTTAAAACGTAGGTGCATCCCAGGTGCACCACAAAATATTCCCATAGAATATTCTTAAATAATTAATTGCGTTTAATTGTACCTAGTACCTACGGGTGCGACGTTAAACCCCAGGTTGAACTACGACTGCGAACACCGCTGAGCAGATCCAAGCGTCCATCGGAATGATGCCGATGCAATTTTCTTATTTGCGTTAAAGATACACCTGATCGAGTGCACGACCTCACCCATACGATCTGCGCCAGTTGAAAAGAGATCGAGCGACCGATATCCCCACCCGTAAAGTGTTGTGCCAGTTCGCTTTTAATATTATGATGATGATAGGTACCAATATAAATTAAAAATACAAATTCAGCAGCTTCCTAGGAATAATTTTTAAATGACAATACGGTTATAAAATGAGTAGGTATTCTGCAATAAGATATTGTTATGGATATAGTATGCGTCTATTCATATCCCAACTAAGTTTTGCCAATGCAATGTTTTACCGTGCTATTATTCCCTTGTTTGCATTAGTAATCGCGGATTTAAAAAAAATACCTTTCGTGACGGGCCACCGGATACAACACATGGATATCAAAATCCTGTAAATTACAACAAACTTTAGAAGAAAAAAAGAAAAATGATTCGCTTGGATTCGAACAGAAACTCCTCCCGCGCTTCGGTACTGAGCCAAGCCTGTTGCTTGCGCAGCATGTAGTTGAACAGTCTACTAAACCGCGTAAAAGTGGAAGTGGCCTATTTAGTAAAACCTAGTAGGGATATAAATAAAGGCATGTAGTATATTAAATAAACCTCCATCAAGTTAAATAAAAGTGCCGCCGAGTAGGTATGGCGACTATATACAGCGCCGACTCCTTATAAAAACCTATGTAAAGTCCGCCACCGTGGTGAAGTCCGCCACATTGCAAAATGTGATATGCGTAGGAAGTCATACAGTTGCATGAGCACATTTCAAGGTCATTGAAATTCGGGGGTCATTGAATTGAGGTCAGAGGTCATTCCTAATAGGCGTATAGCTTTATGTAGGGAGTTTGGAAAAAATGTGACGCGCATAGAAAGAGGCAAATAGCTGTATGAGCTGATTATAGGTTACTTTAAATTAGGGGGTCATTGACCCGAGGTCAAAGGTCAATCTTAAACGGCATATGGTTTTATACGTAGATTTTTGGAAAGTGACGTTCATAGGAAGAGACATACATATAGCCGAATGAGTTGAGTTTAAGATTATTTGTTTTAATTCGGGGATCAGAGGTCATTCATTAAAGAACGGCATAGGGTTTTTTATGCGTAGATTTTTGGAGAGTCACGTTCATAGGAAGAAACATAGCTGTATGAGTTGATTTTAGGATTAATTATTTAAATTCGCGGGTCAGAGGTCATTCCTAACTGACATAGGTCTTTATGCGTAGATTTTGGAAAGTTCATAGGAAAAGGCATGTAGCTGTACGAGTTGATTTCAAGATTATTTAAAATATTCATTCATGGCTGTACCTGGTGATCGTCTTCGTGGCTGGACCTGGTGGGCGCCTTCATGGCTGTACATGGTGGTCGTCTTCGTGAGTGTACCTGGTGGTCGTCATCGTGGCTGGACCTGGTGGTCGCCCCACATAACCTCAAAAATTAATGCACACAAATACACGCAGAAGAGTTGCTTTAATACTGAATGGGGTCAAAAAATAACGACCATTAAATGGTGTAAGAGGCTGAAAGTAATTCTATGCCGTTTAAAAATAACCTATGACCTCGGGTCAATGACCCCCGAATTTAAAGTAACCCATAATCAGCTCATACAGCTATATGCCTCTTCCTATGCGCGTCACGTTTTTTCCAAACTCCCTACATAAAGGTATACGTCTATTAGGAATGACCTCTGACCTCGATTAAATGACCCCCGAATTTCAATGACTTTGAAATGTGCTCACACAGCTGTATGACTCTTTCTACGCATGTCACATTTTCCAATGTGGCGGACTTCACCACGGTGGCGCACTTCACCACGGTGGCGCACTTTACATAGGTTCTTATGGGGAGTCGGCGCGGTATATAGTCGCCATACCTACTCCGCCGTATGAGTCATCTGCAGGTGTTTATGTGCGACAGTTTTATGAACTAATAATTTATTACTTTCTGGAGGGGAAAATAATTATTCCGTTTATCTCTGGAATATGAATGTATGTTCCAGTCTTTTATAAAATATCGTAGAACTGCGGCAAGTGGGTTAAGCCTAGTTTTCCTCAGTAGAGTGTACTATTTAGTCAAACTCCTTTACTCTTTCGAATTTGGTAGAATATTCGTTCACACGTAATTAATATGGTAGAGTGGACTCCTGCACACTACTTGAACACGTGGGATCTTCGTAAACAGTACACTCGACTATGCCAAACCTGTTTTCATTGGTACAGCAGGGTAGAGTAGAGTAGAAATTAGAGGCGGGGGGAAGGAAAGTCGTAGAGTTACTATCCCACGGTGCAATCTTACTCTACTCTACCATTATCTATTACTTACTCTACTCTACCAGGTACGTTTACATTTGTACCTAGTGTTAGAAGGATAGTTAGTACTTGCCCAACTTACACTTTCAGTAATACTCTACCGCCAACTCTACTAATGAAAACTAGGCTTTAGTCAGTTTATGAATTAAATTGTCTGGTGAATTTTATGCGATATGTTAGGAGTGTTCAAAGACCTGTAGAAATAATTATTGGGACTGTTAAAATTGTGTATTCGTTAAGCGTTAAATTGCTGTTGCTGTTAATCAAATATTCTTAATTACTATTAATAATAATAATTGTAAATACCTATATGTACGAGACAGGGTGTAAAAGTTTAAATATATTTTTAATATCGTAATGTAATAATTGATTTGTTTTCTCGTTCTTCTTGTTAGTTTTGTTAGTGTTATTCTCAATAAACTATTTTTTTTTTCAATTTTCACTTTCCTTACATATCGGTGAAGCCATTATTGCATTAGTAGGTATGGAAAATTTCAGTGCATGTGCACGATTTCACAAAAAGCTATTTCATTCAAAAACTAAGCATTTTACGAAAAATTTTGAAGATACCAATTTCTTCCCAAATTGAACGTAGATTTCTAATACATTAATATCACCTGCATTCGCCAGTGGCGTAACATTGGATTGAGGAAATAAATAAACGGCCTACCCCGTAGCAACGCTACTGATGGGGCTAGCAGAGCAAAATTTTTGGAAAATTAGAACTTGGCAAATGAAAACGACTCCTTAAATTTCAACTCAATAATTTTCCTAGTTACTAAGATAATAAAAAAATATTAAAACTTTTACACCCTGTATCTTTGTTAGTAGTCACTTTAGAACATATATGTTCATATAAACTTTTCGACTTATTTGTAGTTCCTCTAGCACCCATTTTAATTTGGCACGCCCGTTCTGAATCACCCTGTATAGTCACTGTAAATAAAGTGTGTGTTTGAATCCAAATACGTAACAATATCAAATTTCGGGTTTCATTTTTCTTTTCATGCGACACAGCACCGGTAAGCGTTTTCTTTTAAGAAGGAAATATTGTTTGCAATTTTTCATGTTCTTTCTGTCCTTTCAGATTTATGATCGCCGATATTTATAACGCGAAAAATTAACACTACTCCAAAACGTCTCAGAAGTGTTTTCATGGCAGAAACGGGGAGGAAGAAATCTTAGAAACTGTCGAAAATAATCCAATAACGAGCACTAGGTAAATGGCAAATGAAGTTGGGGTCGCGGGCAATAAATATAGAAGACGATCCGACAGGAACAATTTTATACATATAATTATCAAGGAATTAAAGATGATGCCGCAAGAGTTGAATTCTGTCAGAGGCTTCTACATGATGTCAATGAAAAATTCACACAACTTATTTTGGCTGCAGACAAAATGGAGAGAACAATTATTTTGAAAATTCCCTTGCTTGGGCAGTTGAAAATCCTCACATACGAAGAACACATTTTCATGAAAGAATTTCATAAACTTTTTGGGATGGGCTTGTAAACGGCATGATTATTGGGTCACACTTTCCTCCGCCTCAAAAGACAGTTGACAATTATTTATAATTTTTACAAAACACTTTGCTTGACTTAAGTACTTGAAGATGTTCCTCCAAATGTGAAATAGACAACGTGGTTCCAGACGAGAAGTTTGGGTACATTTAAGTAATGTGTTTGTCAATAGGTGGATAGGGCGCAATGGACCAGTGTCTTGGCCAACATGCTCCGCGGATCCAAATTTCTCTCATTTCTTTCTTTGGGGTCATTTGAAAAACTCAGTTAAGCGTTGCTATATCGTTTAATAAATTTCTAATTTTTGATTTTTTCAAACGGCAGACTATTGAAATGTGCAAGAAATAAAATCATGTTGTTTGCTTTAAAGCACGATTAACAAACTATTGTCAGTTATGTACTAAAAATATCTATACTATTGACATATTAAAAATATAGATCGCATGCAATGATGTGTAATCCTACTGGATACGTCTGCAGTGTCTATAAGATTGCTCTACGTGCAAATTAGAACTGAGTTATTAAATCCCTAATAGAAGGAATAATTAAATACTTCGTAAATTAAAGTGTCCAGGAAAACTAATGAATAATGAACATGGCGAATAAATTAGCAAAGTGATGAATAATAAAATGGAAACAGTCAATGTGATCTTCGAGGACATAAACAGAAAATGCCATCCGGAAATGTTTACGGTTTACTCAAGGGACAAGGGACACCGACCGCCGTTGCCACTAAACGCCTATTTCATATTTAATTTAAGAAATTAGCAGCACCATGTTTGTTCCATCAAAATTTAACGACTGCGTCCAAAAGTGGCAACATACGTATATGAATTCCCAGCGGGCAAGGGAGGTTCGTACATACTATAACGTCCCTTTTACAGCAGAAAAATCTCCTTGATCCTTGATGCGTTGAATAGTTGAATTTGTGTATGATTTTATACCGAGGGTCAGCAGAGTATCAGAACGTGAACAGCTTAGCCGGCATTATAATGAGAAGCAAGGGTAGCTGGTAAAGGTGGTTCTGGCGTATGGCCCTGGTCGGAATATCTCCCTGGTCGGAGTCCTGGAGCTTCTGTCACTGATCACAGAAACTGAGAGACGGACAACTTCTAATGCATGCAAATATGGCTATCTCCCCTTCATATTATCTAAAATCACGTGAATTGGGATGATCGGGAGTGGTAAGAAGCTTGCCACCTGTGCAGTAACTATACACGCAGCGGAAAAGACCTTCGACGTGCAGCTTGGTCCACTGTGATCGTAAATGCCAAACGCATGATTTATGACCGGCGCGTCGGTGGATTGCTCCACTACATGAGCTCACTAGTTTTTTTTATTTAGGTATGTTAATTTCTGGTTTTCGCATGAACATTTCCGAAATAAAATGCCTGCACGACGCTCATGATTTAAAGGAACTGCCAGGTGTGCCTTAACTCTTAAGTGACTTTAAACTCCGCCCTGTCTTCTTTGAAGTCCAGCACAATAACATACTATACGCCAATAATTGATAGAAAAGAGTAGGTTGTACCTATTAAGGGAGAAAAATTCACAGACCTCGCATCTTACACAAGTATCATAGGCGTACTGCTCGGTTTCTAAGATGTCCAACAAAAGTGATCTGTGCCGTTTAAATTGGTATATTATGGATACAATAAAACAAAAGAAATGATTTGTGACAAGCACAAGGCACATAGTCAAACTGACGCAATACGTAACAAAATATTAACGCATCCGTTTTGTACTGTATGGACTTTTATTGCAACGCGATATCCCTCTTAAGGTGCGCGCACATGATCGGAATCGGAGCGGACGGACGCATCGGAAAAAATATTATTTACATGCATTTAAACGTGCTATAGCACACTATCGGCAGCGGCGCGCATCGGCATTTTTAAAATCCCCCTTCCATTGTAGACCCAGAATCTAAATCCGTCCGGTGCGGCCGCTCCGATGCGCTCCCGAGCAGTGTGCGATACCCGACGAATTTTGCAGTCGGATTGTGCATGCGCAGTAGTGAAACTGCCACAGGAGGTCTGTAGTTCGAGCTGATCTGCACACCACGAATACGAAATTGTATCGTTCATTTCGTAAAAAATGTCTGTGGAAAAATTGATTTTAGAAGTTCAGAAATATCAAGAACTTTATGATTCGAAAGATAAGAATTACAGTGATCAATTCAGTGTATTCCCCAAACAAATAACGTGTTTGACAAATTGGATGTACCCACATGCTTCTTTTTGATCGCACCTTCTTCTGATATTCCTTTTCTAATTCTAGAACTACAAACAGTTCCTCATCGGACGAATCCTTTCTAGTAACTGAAATAAACACATTTTACAGCAAATCCTCCGATGCCGCTTCCACCAGTGTGCGCACTCACAAAAATCCTCTTCGATGCTCTTCGTCCGTCCGGTGCGTCCGTCCGCTCCGATTCCGATCATGTGCGCGTACCTTTAAACGGTACTCGCGCTCACCGTACCTTAGTTTACATCTGGCTAGCGCTCTCCATCCAATATTATTATTAGCAGCCTCGACTGCGCGCGCCGCCGACAGAATCTGTCGCGTGTCAATACATTTTTTATAACATGAGTCCCACATACACGCGCCCAGAAGTATTTTTAATACTAAAAAAATTTACGGGTGATGGGACATAAAAAGAAAGACAAGTTGAAAAAAATGGATCAAACACATCAAACACATCCAATGTAGGTACCTATATCCTATCAATGAGGTTTTGGTAGGAAATTTAATTCTCTTAAACTTCTCCTTTAAATTATTTTGGCTGCTATGAAGCTTGAAGTTTCGATGTGAAACTCGCGGGTCACTTTTACAAAGCTATAGCTGTCGAAAGGGTAGCAAAAAATTCAAATTTCAAGAAAACTGAGTGTCAACTACAACCAAATACTCAACAACACTGTAGATTTGAAAATTAGTAACAGGAACTAGCAAATCTCTGTTATTACCAGGTTCATGTAAATATTCAAGAATGTTTTTCAAAAATCACTTGAAATATTCGCTATCGAGCACTATTTTTATGTAAATTTAACTAATAATTTAACATTTTTTTTAAGTCAAGTTGCCGACAGGCAACAAAATTGAGTTTGCAGAACATGAATTTATCCAGACAAAATAAAAATTTCGAGTCTAATTCGGATAGATAATTGAATGAATATGAGAATAAGCATAATGGGAGAGCCGATTTTTAAACATTTTACGATCAACAATACGAAATTTGCAACGTCGTCATGCTAGCAAAAGGTAAATAAAATAATTAACGCAGTACTAGTAAAGAGTTAACTTTTTCTTCTGTCATTCTGACAAAAACATGATAATGGCTTATGAGATTTTATGAATTCAATTATCATACGTAATTTGACGAGTACTTTTTACAACTTTTTATTTTGCCCGATAAATTTCTGTTTTAAACGAAATTTTGTTGCCAGGCAATTTAACGAATAAAACTGACGGGCAGTAAGAGCTGTCGGAGAATGATAAAATTTTCTCGAAATCGAAATAATGCAGAGTTCCACTTAGTAACGTCAATAAGATCACTAGCAGTGGCCCCCAAAAGATGCGCAATGACTTACCATGTTTTATAATAAACCAAGGAACTATTAGGGATTTATGAATTGGTGGGCAAGAGAAAAAATTAAAGTGTCATTCATGAGCCGGTTGGAATTATTCAAATATACTCATAGTGGGTCTGCATTACGCTCCGAAAGCGTAGCAGATGTTAAGAGACAGATGTATACAAAATCTGCATAAGTCGCAACCGTCCTCCGAACGTACCTACTTGCGCATGCTTGGTATGCATCTAACAAATATAAACGACGAAGTAGAATATACTATTTCTATCGCCTTTTCTCTGTCACGCTTTTTGCACATGCAAGGAATGGGGAGTTGTGTGTATAAATGTAATAGGTATATGGTATCTAGGCTATCTACTTTGAAATTTTGACTTTTACTAACATAAATAACAGAACAGAACAGAACGACAGAATCCCGCATTAAGAACAACCGACTGGCATCTGCTCAGTAGGAAAAAAGAAAAGGAAGGCGAGTTTTTGGCCTACTCTATGGACGAGACCTCCTTAAGGGAGATTGAGCGGAGGCAGTTCAAGCTCTATTATGGGCTGAGGACTGTAACGTTCAAGATCCTTCAGAAGACGAGGGAGAAAGAAAATGAAAAGGACAAGAAGGATGAGAGTGGTCCAAGTAAACCTTCACCACAGTAGGGCAGCATCGTCTGCCCTATGTAAGTTGATGGAAGGCTGCGACATTGCCCTCATCCAGGAACCTTGGGTAAGCAAGGGACGAATCTGCGGCCTTGGTGCAATCAATGGAGAGCTTATATATAGCAGATCCTCTGATAGGCCCAGGGCCTGCATCTTGGTCAAAAGACCCTACAAAATACTGCCGCTGAGCAGGAATGTCAACAGAAACTGCTCTACACCACCTTACATGGAGAGTGGAGAAAGTGCTGGAGAACAAAGAAATCCTCCTAGCGGCCTTCTTGGACATAGAAGGAGCTTTCGATAACACATCATTCAAAAGTATCTCCAAAGTCGTAGGCCAAACAGGACTAGAGGCTTTGTGCTGCAGGTGGATAGACTGCATGCTGAGGGATAGAGTGGTGTTTACCACATTGCTTGAAGAGACCTTGGCAGCCAGGGTGGTAGGTGGTTGTCCGCAGGGTGGAGTTCTATCTCCTCTTGTGTGGAACCTAGTTATGGACGGGCTGCTTGGGAAACTCAGCGATGAAGGATATTCTCCCCTAGGATATGCAGATGATTTAGTCATCACAGTCGAGGGTAGATTTAGTAGTACTATTAGGGAACGTATGCAAATGGCCCTGAGTATTGTAGCAGCGTGGACTGAGAAGGAAGGCTTGACCATTAGTCCAGAAAAAACAACAATAGTTCCATTTACACGAAAGAGAAATATAGAGGCTCTTGGACCACACTAGCATTATTGAGGACATAAAGGATCCCATGCTTGACATGAGGACGGATTACATGGTCCCCAAGAACACCACACAACCATTTTTTCAGGTCACAATCGATGACTCTGGAGTGGAGAACCAAATTCTGAACAGCATTCCTTCCGGCAGTCTAACCTGGTACACCGACGGCTCTGAGACCAACATTGGTGCTGGGTCAGGACTGTTTGGAGATAAACCAAGAGTGGAACTTAGCTTCTCTCTGGACAAATATGCCTCTGTCTTTCAAGCAGAGGTTTACGCCATACTACAATGTGTGCGGGAAAACATTAAGAGGGGCTACAAAAATCAGCGGATCTTTATTTTATCAGACAGCCAGGCAGCTTTGAAGGCCCTTCTGAGCTCAAAGATGTCTTCCAGACTGGTGTGGGAGTGCTTCGAGCAACTTAATATCCTAGCCATGCGGAACACAGTAAGACTGCTTTGGATTCGAGGTCACTGTGGGCTGATGGGGAACGAGAAAGCTGACAAACTAGCAAAGCGGGGCTCCAACGAACCTTTTGTTGGACCGGAACCTGCCCTAGGCATAACTAAGAGTGCCGTCAGACACCAAGTAAACGGATGGATTCGCGCTCAACATCACAATTACTGGAACAGGATTCCAGGACACAGGCACAGCAAGTCATATATAAATGGACCTTGCAGGAAAAGATGCTCAGAACTACTTTGCCTTAGTAGGATGCAAATTAGTATCGTAACAGGCCTCCTGACGGGACACACGACCGTTAAAGAACACCTGTGGAAGATTGGCAAATATTACGGAGACCTTAACTGCCGTTTGTGCAATAAGGAACGAGAGACAGCTAGGCACATTTTGTGCAGATGTGAAGCTCTAGACCAAAAGAGGCAACGAATTTTCGGGCGATGTCTGATGGAACCGGAAGATTTTTCCACGCATTCTATGTTTGACTTGTACCGTTTGGTCCAAGGCACCAAGATCATGGAATGGGTGACTTAGAATTAGGGTGAGCACAATAAGCCCATTTTGTGGCTGCAGTGCATCTGAGCCTACGGGCAGGCAGGCCCTAAGGGAGGAAAAAAAAAACATAAATAACAAATCATTAAATGAAATAGCTGTTTTATGAATATTTTACTTTCTTAAGGGGTCGTGGTGTATTTCATACAATCGTGTGATTTCTACTCTCGTACGAGATTTGGCACTTTTCATGATACTCGTCTGTGTGCATTGTCATGTCCCAGTATAGTTTGTAATTATCGCTCTCCATTATATTAATTGGTACGTAATTATAGTATGATGTACCTATTGTCATTTTGTAGACTGTATTTAGTCGCTATTGCTTGATGACGAATGTGTGTATTCGGTTAGCCAGTAATTAGCAACCTCTATGGTTGTATTGATTCGTTTCGAGTGCGAACTTTCTGCATTTATAGTTTGTTATTATTATTACTATATTAATGTAATTAAAGTTAATATTATGATGAGTGGTCCTCATCATTATATTATTATTTAAAAAAGTATAAGATATAACAGCACCAACCGCTTAAAATTTGCTAAAAACGTAGCTCAACTTTACACCCCTCCCCTAAATTTCGCCCCCGCGCATCGCAGATCCCAAAAACCAACCCATACGATGTGAGCTGGTTCGTCCTCTTTCCATCTAGCCCCGAATCAAATTTAGATGTTACAAAAAGTATGTGATATAACAGCATCGAACACTTAAAATTTGCTAAAAACGTACCACAACTTTACATCCCTATAATCTCGCACACGTGCATCGCAAACCCCAAAAACCAACCCATTTGATGTTGGCTGGTTAATCCTCTTTCCAACTAGCCTAAAATCAAAGTTAGATGTTTCACAAAGTACCTATGCGATGTAACAGCACTGAATGCTTCCGTGTCCAAAAAAGCGTTTAACCCCCGTATTTTCACCCCATCGAATTTTACATTTTCTTTCCCTCTCCCCAAAGTTCGTATTTGACGAGATTTTCAAAATGATATAAAAACATTGACCTGGCCTACGTAGAATTTGCAAAAATTTTCAAAAGCTGCGAAACTTTCAGGCGTCAAAGAAACCACTACTGATGGTACCCCCGTATACACTCACGCTTCCAATTCGTTAAACATTTACAATGTTTAAAACATTTTCAATGCTAAAATAAAACCGACGTGCCTGAAGATATTGCTCAACAATGTAAATTTTTAAAAATATTGAATTTATTCCAGACTTTTCTAATGCACTCTGTATCAGGAAGTCTCGTATTTTAGAAACAGCGACCTGACAAACATGGAGCAACCAAATTCTGGTGACCTTAATGGCAACTGCGATATTACATTTTCCAAAACATTTGGCAAGTGATTCACGTGGGCCTTTTGGGTATAAAAAATTAAATGGAAGTAGAGATCAAGCGAGAGATCTTTTGACGAGGAAAGGAACTTTTGGTGGGCACCGTATAACGTTGCTGAAGCAAATCATTTTGTTTAAACAGGCTTAATATATTCTGCAAAAATGAGTCTAGTATTTGTTCAGTTTCGGATGGGCATATTCCTGAATTTCTAACGAGCCCTTAAACTTAGAACGCTTTCTATTGGTCTCTCGTCACAAATAAGCAGCGCTTTTGGTAATCATCAACATTTGTTTGAGTTACTTTGTTAAAAGTGATTTTATTAACTAATACTTATGATGCAACAATATTCTAATTATTAGGTACCTAATTCCCCTAGTCTAGACATTATACATAAAGTCGCAACAAGATATATTCTTAAATAACGTGATAAATACAATCTATACAGCAGAAATCATAGTGTTTCTTCAATGAACGAAAATTATTTGACTTAAAAACAGAACAGCCATCTACGCAAACTACCATATATTAGCTTACAATGTCACTGTATTAAACTTCAAACTTTGCGTTTTAATGGATTGCTGAGACGTAGTGATACATTTCAACACAAAACTTGTTTTAATAAAATATTGATCTCCCTCACTTCTTCATAATTAACGCTTTGTGCGAATGTGTACGCTTCATCTTTTCTAACAGCCTGGGAAGTTTGGTCTGAATTTGCCACTATTACGCCGTTTCGCTTTTGCAAAGCATTCGTTATTTGAACGCTCTAGAGTTTTCGAGTGTTCACTCTCAACTACTGCTCTCATTTATAACGCTAGAGTGAATTCTGCGAAATGACATACCGTTTAGAGATAACTAGTTCTTCAATTTTAACTAATCTGGAATTAACAAGATTAAGGATGAAAAAGATAGGTACCTTCTGATAAACAAGTAAATTTTCAAAAAGTTCTCCCAAGAACCTTCTTAGTTTATTAAGGAAGGGGAACAGGTACTTTACGGGTAGATAAAAATTAAGTGTTTCTGAAAATCCCTTTCAGATCGAGTTAAGATGAAAACGTTGATCAACGATGAAAGTATACTTACCTTGTGTTTTCAGAGAATTGTTCTGTATCTAGGTATTATAGGTCGATTTCTTGTCGAATTTTGAATAAGCCTTCGAATATCAAAAATACGTCACCAACTATTGTTAACGATAGAAGGCATTTCAAATGATAGGTTATAAGAAACTGCATGGAGCACTGCAGAATGAGTGACAGCGAGATTGTTATTTGCGAGGAATGTGCAAATAGAGATAAAATTAAATTTATTATTAACCCTCGGGCGGGCGCGCGACGAATTTTATGCCGCATTTTTACCATTTTTACTGTCAAAAATGTGTCTCTACTTGTAGATCATTGAGCACCTAGATATACTTACTTTACTATAATAGGCAACACTGGACACGGATAACGTGTGTCCATCGGTCTCATCTCAGTAGTAATTGTGCAGTGAAAGTGAGAGGTACAAAAGTGCGGTACTCCGTTCCGCAGCGCGCCTGGTCATGTAAGCGAAATATCCACTACTATCATTCAGTTTTGTAAAGTAACTTTGTGTTTGTCAATTTATTTATTTCTACTTATTTATATTTTGCGAGTTTCTTTTGTTTTCATGTTTCGGGTAATGTTTCTCTTGTTGGATTTTTTTAAAGGGATCGAAACCGAAAGTGGGATCTAAATAATTTGCAACCCGGAGATTTAGAAGAGATTTCATGTATTTCATGGGACGACGAAGAGGAAGTTGCAGTTGATTTTACTGACGAAAGTGAAGGAGAAGAAGAAACCATCCAACTAGACAACCATGATAGCGATTCCGAGCAATCTCTGGGAGAGGATGATGATACTGATCTAGAATAAATAGAAAATGAAAACTATCGTTTTTTTATTGGTAAGGATGAATCCACTATTTGGATTAGTAAGTCACTAGCTGCTTCATATAAATCAAAAGCGAAGAACATCATTAAAATTTTTCCTTGCCCTACCCGCCGAGCAAGAAATACCCCTTCAGAATTAGATTCATTTTACAATTTTGTAACAGTTGATATGCTTGATAATATTGTTAGATTTACTAACATTTATATAGAAAACAAAAGAGCAACCGTCATGTACCAAAGAGAAAGAGATTGCAAATCTACTTCCCGTAACGAAATAAAAGCCCTTTTTGGAATCCCTTTTCTAATTTCAATGAAAAAAGGAAGACATGCAAATGTTTTAGAATTATCGTCAAAAGACGGGACTGGGATGGTAATTTTGAGGGCTACTTTTAGCTATAAAAGATTTCTTTTTTTTGCTGCGTTCAATTCGTTTTGATGACATCACAACGAGGAATATCCGTGAAAAGACAGATAAACTTGCTGCGATTAGAGAAATTTACACCGAATTTGTAAATAATTGCAAAAATTGTTATAATCTTGGAGAATTTATCACAATCGATGAAATGCTCCATCCATTTCGAGGACGCTGTGGATTTGTTCAATACATTCCAAATAAGCCAGCAAAATATGGTTTGAAATTGTATGCTTTATGCGACAGCAAAACATTTTACAAGTGGAATTTTGAAATATATTGTGGAAAACAAAAAGATGGGCCATATGTAACTTCGAATACTCCAACAGACATAGTAAAGAGACTGGTAGATCCTATAAAAAAATCAAACCGAAATTTGACAACGGACAATTATTACACAAATTATCCCTTGGCCCAATATCTTTTGGAAAATGGAATTACAACTACTGGAACTTAAAAAAAAATAAAAGGGAAATACCAGCGGAATTTCTCCCTAATAAATCGCGTCAGGTAGGAGAATCACTTTTTGGATTTCAGGATGACATTACGCTCGTTTCATTTGTATCAAAAAAGAATAAGGCCGTTATTTTACTCTCCACTATGCACGACACGGGAGATGTTGATGTAGAAACCAATAAGCCAGATATAATCTTGGATTACAACAGAACAAAAGGCGGAGTGGATACGGTGGACCAGAAGTGCGCTTCATATTCAACCCAAAGAATAACTAGGAGATGGCCTCTTGCATTATTTTTCCGACTGCTAGATATAGCGGGGATAAACTCAGAAGTTGTGTTCAAGGCCAACAACCCAGAAAATCTTCAAAAAAGAAGATTATTTCTCACTCACTTAGCATTCGGACTTATGGAAGATCATATGAAAGAAAGGGCTCATATAGAAATGCTTCCCACTGACAAAACAATTTCTTTCAAAATTCAGACCACAAGCAGATGTACCGATCAGAGACAATGAAAGGCGAACTGGACCCTGTTATGTATGTCGAACGCACAAAAACAACAAAACAACGATATCTTCTAATTCATGTAATAGATTTGTCTGTAAAAAACCACAGCGAACGTTTAGTAAACTGCAATACTTGTAAGTATCCTCCAATGGAAGAAGATTGAAAAAAATAATCAAAGAATTTAAGCTTTCTTGTGGTATTTGTAACATTTTGTAGTAGGTAGTATTATTATTATTATGTTCTCTGGATATTTTCGCTATTTTTTCCTAGTTTATCATCTTGTATTGTATTTAAAACTGTTTGTCATTAAAATATTAAATTCAAAAAAGTTTATTCTATTCATGTTTTGTTGCTCAAACCTTCCATTTTTAACGAATTAGACACAAAATCGGAAATTTTGAAATGCGGTACAGAGTACCGCGGAGCGCCCGCTCATTAGAATCGTAAGTACGCGCCTGCCGCAGGGTTAAATTAAATTTCATAATGTAATGGACCCTACCCCACCCTTGCAAGTTTCTGCTCACCTGGCTAATCTACCTGCTCAGCGCTGATTAATTAACCTAATTAAAGTTTACCTAAATACCTGTCGAAGTGGCCACGTGATCGTCTATTACATACTTTGATAAGAAAGAATCACAAGCGAGGATGTTAATAATAGACACAATTGAAGTTAAGACCAAGATTTATTCATTATTATTCAGAAATTATCCATAATCATGTTGGTACAAAATCAGATACGTTTACTGTTTGCATTATTCGCATGTAAGACAAAGAGATATGTAGGATTCTCTATTGGAATTAGTAAGTGTCTGATATGTTTACCTACGGACGACAATCAACCACCGTATAATTTGCTTTGTTCGCTAATATTTATAACGTATTGTTTGTTTTACGTTTTATTTGGTGGGTACTATTCTTTTACCTAGATTTTGCGTATTGTTTTTTTTACGCTTTATTTGGTACTGTTCTTTTTACCTTGATTTTGCGTACTGTTCTTTTTACGCTTTATTTGGTACTGTTCTTTTTACCTTTGATTTTGCAAAGTACAAACTGGTCAGTTAGGCGTCAATAGATAAGGATCGACAATATTTGTCGATTCAAATTTAAACGAGTATGCATCTTTTGTCTCCAATGCGGCTACAGAAAATATATAAAATAATAAAATTGTTTACAATAATATACCTGCATCATTAAGCACTGAATACACTTACAATTAATTACCTATTTAGCGCGACTTTTACAAAAACCATAGCCTTAAGCTTCGAAAGCCAGACCACCTCTTTTCAATCCCAAACACCTCGTGTTCCAGGCCTAACTAACTTTCCCCGCGTCTCTCTAGTCTGGAGCGTAACCTTCTGAACCTACTTTTGTTTATGTCTGCATTCCAGTGAACGCAACTTTATAAGTATATAGTCTGTCCCGAAAATAACCTGTTGAAATAAAATAGGCATTTTGAAGTATGATTGAAGTATGATTAAGTACTGGACTTCCTAATAATGGGGATCACAATAAAAAAGACTAAAATTAGCTAACTTACTCACTAATGACGACTCAGTATTCACCAATGAGATAGCAGAGAATAATTTACATTATAAGACAACTAGAACAAGCACTCTCTGAGATCCCACCGCTCGAAGGGAAAACCTTTTGTATTTCTCTTATATTTTGGGAAAACCTCTTGGGAAAAACCCATTTATCTTTATTAGGTGAAAACCTTCAAGTGAAGTCATCAGCGTCTAAGAACCTAAAACCCTTTATTCGCTTTTGGTTATCTATTTAAGGAAACGAACTAGGCAACCCAACGTGCATTCCTAAAGTTTGGTTATGCAACCAAACATACACCAATTGAGTAGACTGCGATCCCTTTCAATAACACCTCCAGAAATCACAATAAAGCATATTTAAAAAAATTAAAGCCATGGTTTAGCACGGATATTATTATGTATTGGAATCAAAGAAAGAGATCGAGCCAAACGTGCCGTATAAATATCCTGTAAACATTGAACCCAAGCAAAAATATAAAACATTCAGAAACAAACTTACAAAACTTATTAAGCAACAGAAAAATGACTATTATAGAAGCAAAATACAAAAATCAAAAACAGAGTGGTACTGGACCGTCGAACACTACTCCTCGGGCAAATACCCTGCCAGGAATTGAATTATAGATCTAAATACAGATTTTGTATACTACGAGATCTCATACGGGATGCTACCCCAAACATATCGTTGGGCTTGGAACATCCTTGGATCTCTGCGTACTTTGGTGCTCTACCAGCAGTACTTGTATATGTTGGAAGTTTTTCAACTTTGCATATTTCGAATGTGCATGGAAAACCGTAGACCACTGGTTTCGTCTTTTTGGAACTCGTCAGAACGATCCGTTAAAGTGTATAATAAAGTTATATATTAATACATTGCCTAGTTATTGTATAAAATGAAGGTGGTGTAAACGTTGACCTGACCTTACCTGATCCGACAATTAAAAAAGGAAGAACGGCTTATGTTCGTTAATTTACAAAATACCTAATTATTTAATAGCATAACCGATTTATACACTTTAACTGTAACATAATTATATAAATGGTGGGTCAATAGTATGCAGTCGGTCCACATCACTATTCGCTAGTACTATTTAAGACTAAAACGAAATTTTTCACCTCGCTCCAACACCGGGTCGCATATCCGTATCGGACGTAGCGTATTGCAGATTGGCAAATGCCGAACTTAGTCTCGTATCGGACGACCGTGATCGCAGAGGTGTGTCTCGCGTGATAGCGATCCCTTAGCTGTCCTTTTGGACCTGACCGATTTTTTGTTCAATAAAAAAAGAGAAATCATAACAAAAAAGAATTACTACGAGGTGCGAACCCTCAACGTTGCGACTTGGGGGAATGACGCATCGACCACAGAGCCACGAAGGTGTGCTGGCAAGAACTCTTACGAAAATAGTATATAAGTAGAAAATACGCCCGTTGCTGAAAGTCGACGGTTGGGAATGCAATACGCTACGTTCGATACGGATATGTCACCGGGTCCCCCGTTAACGGATGATCCCCGTCACAATCCCCCACCCCGGTACGTTGGAGATCACCAAGAAAGGGTTCCATACAATAATACAGATGGGAACTGCACAACCCTCCGAAAGCAGTTGGTCAATTCCGCTTCATATAGTACCCAAAAATGGTGTTAGGGCAACGAATAGAAAAGGTGTGGCAATTATCGATTACCCAGTTTCTCAAGCATTGATTAACGTGCTTTTAATGTGCGAACCCTACCTAACTGCTACCCGGTTCTATACAGCGAAGATTTCGCCCACACCCTCCCAGGCAAACCATTTTCTGCACTACTGATTTAATTCGAGGTTATATAACCGGGGATCCAGTGAACGAGCAATTGTGTATTCCGAAGGCAGCAATTAACTCAAGGTGAGCGAAGTTCTGTATCAAAGTCCTGATCGCTCATTCAACAAGTCGAAAAAGTTTGACGACCACATCTCCGTGCTCCGAAACTTCATCGACGAGGCCAAATTTTTGTTAGAATTTAATAGATGATAATCTGGTAGGATCATTTTCAGGAGCATAAGGGGTCGCATTCTGTAAGTACATTCTCCATTTCGTATTTTGGAAGTGCTGCTTCCTCACAGTAATCAGGTCATGTGGCAAAACTCATACACGATGAAATATTAACAGGTGTCTGCACGCACCACTGTTCACAGCGGTCATGTCGTCACGCGTGGATCTGTATTTTAGCCAGCGAGCGAGAGGTCTGGAAAAGAATCAGTAACAGCAGTGCGAGTTCTCCAAATCCGGTATACTACTACCTACGTAGTTTTAAGTGATTTTTTAAAATAATTAGTATTATAACTAGTATACAAGATATTGTACTTACTGGCCGTCATAGTTCAACTTGTTTGTGGTAATAAGAGTGTATTTTCATTGAAAATACACTGTTCAACAAAACCGAGAGTACAAGAAAATAAAAACCATAGGTTCTAAACGAAATGCTCTTTGCAGTCGCCCGTCTGGTTAATCTGTCTCTCCATAGCCTCGCGCTCGTGCAAGTACCTATTGTATATTCCATCGTGAAATCACCAAATAAGCAATGACGACCTTGCACCGAGGACTTGAGTGCGCTTCGCTTTTCGTGTTCACAACACAGATAAATAAACATAAATCTACATCTGCCATAGGGACATTAACTAATCATGTTTTTTTTCCAGAACCTCGCCTCCTCGCCTCATCCGACCAAGTTTTTATCTGTCGTGAAGGATTAATCCTCTTACCTAAGGAAGACCAATCTAGATTATCCTCATGGCCCCGCCGTCCATATCGCCACCCTCCCAAAATTCCTAATAATGACAATAATAAATAATAATAATAATAATAATAGGAATATCCACTACGCAACATGCCCTCCCTCATACGATCTAATTCTTGTAATGAACATAATAGCTTATGACGTTATGACTAAAGGATGTTATCAAAAATTTTATGATTTACTGCACCGGACTCAGGTTTACCGATTGTCTAAAGCTTGCCGCCCACTTGCCTGTCACAGCACGGCACGGTCCGACCCGTCAAAATTACGGATAGAATGAAAACAATGCAAATGAATGGACAAAGCTGGGCCGTGCCGTGCTGTACTAGTGGGCGGCTGTCCATTCATTTGCATTGTTTTCATTCTATCCGTAATTTTGACGGGACGGACCGTGCCGTGCTGTGACGGGCAAGTGAGTGGCAAGCTTAAAGCTAGAACGAAATGCAATGAAAACAATGCAAATGAATGGAAAGCCGCCCACTAGTACAGCACGGCACGGCCCAGCTTTGTCCATTCATTTGCATTATTTTCATTCTATCCATAATTTTGACGGGTCGGACCGTGCCGTGCTGTGACGGGCAAGTGGGTGGCAAGCTTTATACTTAGTACAGATGCGGACGGCCGGCGGGGCCATGAGGTTAATCTAGATTGATCTTTCTTAGGTAAGTCGATTGATCTTTCAATTTTATGTCGATATGAATATTATGAAATGGTAGCTGTGACGCTGTGAGTAGAGAAAATACTGTACTACGATCCATCTTAATCATTTTCTGACGTAATATTTTAATTTCAATTCAACATATAAATATAGGTAAACATTCACTTTTTCCGGAAATCATCTAACCTTTGCCCTCTCCACTTCGTACAGCCCTCCGTCAGTCGTGTCTCTTCGTGAAATTACCAGACGTCTTATAATATAATAGTATTTGATGTAGGTAGGTATATGCCTGCTTTTAAAATAATTGTAATATATTTGACAAATATAAAGTTAGCTCGAATTCATTTATACGGGGTGTCCAATTTCTTCTCCACAGCAATAATTTACTTCAGTTACTTAAATGAAGTTTTTATTTTTTATACATAATATATTATTACATTTTCGACTGTAAATTTAAGCGAATTCTGTATGGAGCTATTTAAGAAAAGTTTTCTCCGAATTGTTTATTTTTTGGTTACCAGAAAGTTAGAACATTTTAGAACTCCATAACTGTAATCTTTCGGATGGACTGATTATGTCACACTTGTTTTCTTTGTCGAACTTCATTTGACTGCCGTCAAATATTTAGCACTTTATTGGACTGCAGGAGGTCGATGAATATGGCGACGTCGCTTCGGCCAGATTAGAATGTACTTGCTTTTGCTTATTACTGCTGTAAGAAAGTAACCTTAAAATTTATTAACATTGTCTAAAGAAAATTTAATCTTATACAATGAATTTTGTACTTTATCAGAATCTTTTGATATAAGTGTATTATAAAACCAATTGGTTTTATGGTACATCTTGCGCATGCGCTTACTATGCATACATAAATAACCTCAAAAACGGAGTTCCCGCCTGTCAAAGTGTAAGTTATTTTTGTGATTCATATGAGCATATAAGTAGTACATGGTTTTCTGCTCTTATTCTATAATTATACCTATTCTAGTGAATTTGGGAGACTACGAGTATAGTGTCGTTCAAAATTGTACAAACAATAAGGAAGGGATTATCTACAGAAATGTGTACACACCCGCCGACACAAACAAGTAAACTTCTGTCAAAATTATCAAAATATTTTAATGATGCTTTCAAATAGCAATTTAGTTTTGTGAATGATCTAAGAATACTCTGATTTATAAGGAACCTGTTTTGGTATTGTTAAAAGCAAGTTGAAGACCCTATGTGATAATGATTTATGAAATACTTCCCTCCGAGTAAAGAGTATTATTAAAACCAGGAGAAAATAATAGTGATAAAGGTCACTAGAAGGACTCTTTAAAACTGCACATAAAAGTTATTACGAAACCCTTAAGACTTCGTTTAGCAATTAAAAAACCATACTGCATTTAAGGCCATCTCAAGATCAATAAACCTTATAATTGTCGTAGTGTCTATAAATAAAGAATTTTTGAGAGCGCAAATATACTTGAAATCAAATAGGTTTTTTAACCTAGCCTTGAAGGAATTCATAAAACCCTATAATAAATATACTTTGACTTCAAATACAACTTTCATTTATGGCAACAATTTAAAAACTATTTAAATTTTTAAGTTGCAATAGAACTGCCATAAAACTTTGGAAGGAGCAATTGGCGTTTAAATTGTTACTTGGGTATTCTATCTACTAGATAGTTCTCAATGAATTTCTGGATTATGGTCCGAGAGGATACTCATCACTTCTGTCGAACCAAAAGAATACGTTTCTGAACCTGAGAAGGGGAAATACCAGCCAGATTTTTTTTCAAGGCAGCTTAAACTTGGTTCTTTCACAACCATGTCCATTTCCAGAATTTGGAGTTCTGCGATGCTGAGTTTAATCAAAATTATTTGATTATGAAATTGCTCAGGTCCTAAGCATTTGATATTTTTGAAGACGAGAGTAGCTAGTTCAATCATTTTCACTCTGATGTTAGAAGATATTTTTTCTCATTGTTTTTATTATGCTGCTATAATATTGTGATATAAAAGTAATTTACGGCGTACTTACTTTCTCATTTCCAAAGCTTCTAACTACCCTGTGAGGTCGTGAAACTCTCGCAGGAAATAGAAAAATGAATTTATGTTTTATATACGTCTTCATCCAAAGAAATTATCATTTCATTTAATTTCATGGTAGAGTAACATCTGCCGTTAAATTTTCATCCCAATTTAATGTTATTATTCATTAGTGTGCTAATTGAGACAAAACTTTTTTTCCAGGATTCAGAAATATTTCATTTTAATTGCCCCGGTCTCCGACGTTGCATTCACAGCTGCCGTTTTATGACATTTTTTATGTTTTAATTTAGGGTGGAAAACGATTTATAAAAACGAAGCGCTAAGTAAAAATCCTGCGTATTTTACTGATTCCAGAAAACGAGCAATGCTAACATTTGAAAAATCAAACGTGAGACAGATGCAAAATTATGCAAAAATCTTACCGAAAAATTTAAATTAATATTTGGAACAGTCACAAAAATACACTGTGAAATTAGACGGAAGTGAATAATTAGAGGTTCTTTGGTTAACCTAATACTCACCTATCCCTATACTTACATAGGTAAAGGTACAAAAATGTAATTTTACAGTTCAAACAGATTATTTTATTCATTCTCCCATGATATAAGGTAATTGATGGAGCTCGATTTCTTAAAGTTCAATATACAGGAAACCCATTCACATCAAGGAACAAGTCGTGTATCGCGACACCACAACCAAGCATATAATTATCATTGTAATATTACGTAAAGTGATGCTTTTTTGCTAAGCATACTTATTTGATGTAATTTTTCGTTGTTACTTGTAATTATATGTAACATTTATTAATTTGTCGAGTGGCTTACATTTTTTTGGCTTTTATATTCTTAATTTTGTAGATTTGTTCAGGAGTCTGGTGTTATTTAAAATCTTAGGCGAGGTAACCTAAAAGAAATTGTAAGAACTTGAACAATTTTAGGGTCAAATATTTCATGTGACATTTGCTTTTAGGATTCAGCAAGATAAATGGTTCTACAGCGAAATAAATTTTAAGTTTCCTGGGTTACCAGGCCGCTACTTAACAACTCAATTCATATATAAAAGAAGTCAACATCTGACAATGTTAATAAAAAATTCACAGCCTTCGCAAAGATGCAACCGGGAGAGACATTGAAAGTGACGAAGCAGACTGTAACCCTTATGCATTTGAGATATTTCCGCATACGTTATAGCGTGTTAAATAACTTGAGCGGATTGCAATCTCTCACACTAGTGTATGCTCGTTGCTAGCCAGAGAAGAGAAGAATCAAGAATGAGCGCGCTCCGCGGTCCGCGCTGTCAGCCGCTTGGCTTTGAACCGCTGCGCTGGCGCTCGGGTCACGTGTTGTGGCATCTGCAGCATTTACGTTTTTCGTGAATTTCATGCCCTATATTAGGACACTAATAACATTTTCATTGTTAAAATTCAACTGCATTTTTCTCACTTAATAGGCTTATGTTTAAGTTTTGTGGTCTCTTTCGTGAAATAGTCATGACGAATATCATTCGAGTTTAGATTTTACCTGGCAAAAATTTGTCGATTGTAGACTCGAGATGTCCAATTTTACGAGCGACATTGCATAAAAATTCACAGCCTTCGCAAAGATGCAACCGGGGGAGACATTGAAAATGACGAAGCAGGCTGTAACCCTTGTGCGTTTGGAACATTTCCGCATACGCGATAGCGTGTTAAATAATTATTCATAAAACACCTGCATTTGTGTTGTGGCATTCTCTCACATTTGCGGCGCTAGGCGGTCCAACTCTAAATGAAGGTTACTCACACTGAGCGGTCTAGCCTAGCCTCTAGCGGCCGCTAAGCGCTCGACTTTAACCGGTACCGTTCGGGTGCGTGACGTATGTGGCAAATGCAACACGATCTTTTCGGTGAATATTATAGGATACATAGGATATTCACTGATGTTCACTGTTAAAATTACGTTGCAATCGGAACATTTGCCGTATAACATACGATAATTTTACCCATTCATGTTACCGAGTCATGCTTTCACAATATTCCAGAACACTCAATTGCATTAATACAAAATTAGGTGCGTTCAAATGAACATTCCCTCAGTTATGGCACAGCCTTACTCAGAAAAGGAGATTTATAATTTATAAACAAATAATAAAATTCGTTAAGTGTATCTATCATTTGTTATTGCCTATATAATTAATTAAATTATTCCGAATAAATTTTAGAACTGCTAATTTCAGCATTTAATGTTTTTCTGATAACTATTCCTACTCAGTTATCTGGGTTGTGGTAGAAATTAAGGCCGCATTTCACGTAGCTGGTCCCGCCCGGCTGGACCCGCTGCAATCTGAAAAGCATTGCCGCTTATGGAACTGCACTCACGTAGCTTGTAAACCCGCTTCAGCCCGGCTGGTCCAGCTCGATTTGTAGAAATATACAACTCAGGCGGGACCCGCTCGGCCGGTAATTGCAAATCCACCAATAGATTTCCATTCTTTGAAACCACGTGGATAGTACAGTCCAGATAGATTATTGTGCATTTGCAAGCCCTTCATAATTCATTAATATTTCATGAACCCAGTATCTCTTGCGTTTATATCGCCTTCTATTGCTTACGGTTGATGATAAATAGTAGATTGCAATAAATTCATCGTCACTTCTCGACATCTTTGCGCAACCTCAAGATGGCTACTGATGAATATAAGCAGTCGGGCACGAAAATTGCTCTACTTACTGTACATATAGAAAACTAATCAAATTTACAAGCCGTGTGAGTGCAGAAACGAGCGGGTCCAGCTGGGCGGCACCAGCTCGGCTGGACCAGCCACGTGAAATGCGGCCTTTACGTTGGGAAAAACAACGTCGGATTTTTTTTTTGTAAAAATTAAATGACCGTATCAGGACAGTTAGTTATACAGCCGAAAGAAGCTTACAAAATTAGAGGGTAGGGATTCACGAGCAGTACTAAACGAAAAACGAGAACACAGGCAAGAAATTGTGTGCAAACTTGACAGCGGAGAGTTGTATAAGCTATTGTTACTCGTATCTTTGCAGCCAAGATTAAACATAAACCATCAGCAGAATATTGTCAGTTCTACATACTGCGAAATTTCACTATATGGCATGGAGTCTCGAATGCCGAAAAGAAATTTAAGCAATTTATTTGAAAGACAGTTAACATATATTGGAGCATTATACCGATTACGCAAAGAATCAAGGGATCTATCAGAGACCAAAAAACTCGAGACCTTTAGTAACCTCAAGTAGTCACGTGGAATCGATGAGGTAATGTTGCATGGAGAATTCATTACATTCATGATGCTCCTATTAATTTTTTATCTGTCTACCAAATTTATAAATTGCTTGCCACTATCACAGAAACGATTTATTTTAGCGCCTGAGGTCTTACCTAGTTCTAACTTTGTCAGTTTCACTGAATCGTTTTGAGTGATTCGTTCTAATGAAAATGAAAATTGATTTGTTCTTACATGTCATTATTTTTAAGAGCAGTTCAAGTGAATTCATGATGAAGAATATCCTACACTGCCACAGCATAATACAGCAGTTAAAGTTCTTGGCGGCGTCTTTGAACTATTTTAGCTGCATTTGGTGGCCTCCAACTGTAAATGATTTACTACCGCGGCGTCTTATCAAATGGTTTGACGCCGGTATTAAGTCGGCGATAAACGAAAAAGAACACGTGGGGAGCCTGAGAAGTTGCGCGGGCTCCGCTACGCCAGCTAGACAATTTAGGGAGAGCTGTTCTGCTGTATTATGCTGTGACACTGCTTTGTAAGTTTTTTGTATCGGTCAAAAAGGATGTCCATAAGATCATCACGCCATCGAAAAACCATTATGAATAACAAAAAATTCACAGAAACAAAAAATACAAAATCCTTAATGTTTTTTTCGGCCACTTAACCTCAAACTTCTCATAGAACGACAGAGTAACAAATAGACTGTTCTCGAATACGTAATTTAATTTTGACAGTCCGCCATTGTTGTTGGAGGGCAAATATTTTGTCGTTCTTAATGTAGTGATACGGTTTTTACAATAATTGTTTCCTTATTAAAAAGCCCGTATATTGGATGAAAGACACCAAATTTTGTAAAAGAAGCAAAATTTTTTAGTTGTTATTATGCATCTGGTCGAAATTTCAAGTCTCTACGTCAAATAGCAAGGCATTAGCGAACTGCACAACGATTTCGTGGGCACCCGGTATGTTCATTAGACATTAGGTAATAATAAAAGAGTTATACTATAAAGGACATTATATTACCTCTGAGTATAAGAGAAATAGGAAAAGGGTTATGAGAACAATGATTATTATGAAATACAGATACGCGAATACATTATACCAATGTGTTTAACAGTGTCAACATCTTTGTACCAATAATATACCTACAGAGTGTCCCATGTTGACGGCCTAATAGAAATCTATTGAGAACGGAAGACTGATAAAATTTTAAAATTATATTTAATAGCTTTTTCACTACTATATAACCTTAAAACCTTAAAACATATCATCATTGGCCGATATTTGTGCCGTGAAATTGTTTTTCTCCACCTCTTACTTATAATAGGTTAATGATGGATTCATTATTAACCTAGGTCAATAATATAGAATTATCAATCATAAAACAAAAGTTTGAAATTCAAGCAACTTAATTTTCGTGGATACTCATATCAAACTGTTTACATTATTATCAATACAAAAGTCGATAACGAAAACTGGCACTGGAGTTGTCATTTTTTGAATTGTCAAGTATCGAAATTTTGCTTATTAAATGATAGAATTAAGGTGCTAGTAATGAAAAAAATTGTTTATACACCACGGCTGAGAAGTACTGTTATTGCCCTCGCACCTTGTACCCCTCGGCGCTTACGCGCCTCGTTTTACAATATTGGTGCTCGGGCAATAATAGTAGACTTTTCAACCTTGATGTATAATGTACTATTACTCTACTACTCTCTGCTGAGATTGCTTGGAAAAGTCAGTTATTGGCGAGTATCTATTTCGTGCTATGGCCAGTGCCGATGTCGTGCTGTATCGGTAAATGTGAAAACGGCATAACGTAGTATATTATTCATCGTGGCGTAGGAAACGAAGAACCCCGAACTGCAACGTGACCGACTCAGATCCATCCGTATGTAAGATAGTGAATAAAGTAAATACAACATCAGGCGAGTATTTATTTACAAACAGTAACTATGCAAAACGTATAAAACTCGATTCAAACTTTTCCACTAAATCTGAACAACGATCTTTGCTTTTAACCGAAAGGGTGAATTATTAAGTAGACAGATATTGATTGTCATAGTGTGTTTACCTGTTGTTTAGGTTCACGTTCAAAGGTAGTCAAATCTAAACAGTTCTGTAATAGTTCGTTTATAATTGCATTGTAATTTATGATGTTCATAACAGTTTTGATTGGGTAATCGTTTTCATATTGGCAATACAGTTTGAGTTATTAATAACCCTTTGATCCGAGCAAGTGTTGAAGTACACTGGTCAATGTAAATGAATTTCGCACACATCAGGTTTAAAATGCAATACAAATTAACAATTTAATTGATTGTATGGATATATTGAATACTATTTCGTATGCTGTATAAAATAATGGGAGAAATTTTGTCTAATGTTGAAGAATGAAGTTTTCTTAATCGGCACACTTTATTTTCAAAAAATACCATTCGTCAATAATTATTATAAACGATTCTAACTCTCTATTGTCATACATAAAAACGAAATAACTAAAACTGCGGTACATACCTACCAATTATAAGATTTGTATTTGTTATACGTAGCAAATCAAGAACTCTCTGTGCAGGTTCAGTTACAAAGTTCTGAAAGTTTTCAAATGTGAACTTATTTGGTGATTAAATCTGTAGGAGAAGGATAAATAAATAAAATTTCATGAATTGAGAAAAGGCTTATTCAAGTAAACCAGTGCGTTTCCGATAGAAATACGACAGCATCGAAACTCCGGATCGTTATTAAAAAGACAAGACTGACTTAGACAAATTTCAAGATTAATGTTGCCAAATTCCATACAAAATAAAATGTTGCGCCAAAGATATCTAGGAATTATTAAGCGCTGCTTTCTCCACGGACAATGTGGAAAATAATTATTTGGGCCCGGTGCGGTTTCAACTGAAGAGAAAGACAGCAACAAACACTAATTAAAAGCAGACCGGCCATTTATAAAACCAAAATTCTGTCAGCATCACAACGTTATTTTCGTTGGTCTAACCTACAAATGATTTAAAATTAAAGCTTACGTTCCGCAGATTTACAAACAGGTCATGTCTGAAATTGAAAAATCGTCGTACGTTAAATAATATTTCTCTTATAGATCGAAAACGAATTATATTAGTTTGTATATCCATCATTATCTACGATAACATTACGATGGGAGTAATCAGTGGTGCTGGACCGTTCGAACAACTACTCTTCGGGCAAATACCCCGCCCGGATTTGTATTATAGAACTAAATTCAGATTTTTTGTACTACAAGACGTCACAGAATGCTACCCCACCTGAGGTGGCTTTGAAGCAATCTTAATGTATCTCCATGTACGTACGTGCTTTTAAGCAGGTCTTTGTTTAAATATTGCATGTTTTGAGTGTGTATTTAAAAACCGCAGTTGAATGGATTGAGTTTGTAGGGGAAAGCACCGTTCTGATGATTCCCAGGAGGACGAAACCAGTTGGTCTGCGGTTTCCATACACATTCAAAACATGCAATATTTAAACAATTATACGTTGGGAGTTAAAATTAAATGCAATAGTTCCAATTCAGACTCGATTAAATATATGCACCGAAGTCGAGAATCTTGAACTAAATAAAGAGATTGACGCATCAGGTAAGTCATTTTATACAAAATAAACGGAAGTTATAAAATTGTCGCTTCTCGTTTCTGAAAACAGCACCTCGCATCCCAGACGCCACAGGGTCGCTTGTGCACAAAAATCTCGCAATTAAAACCGACTTATTTCCATTTCCTGCTTGGTAGTTTAACTTTTCAACTGATTTTCAAAAATTGCAGTTTTTGCTTAAAGGTGCGGAATTTGAGCACTAAAAACGTGACATGTAGATACATTTTTATTCCAACACCATTCTGAAAGTAAAGTAGGTAGGGCGTTAAATAAAAATACAGATTTATCAATAAAGGATCAACTTAGAGACTCGCAATACTGTTATAGTAATATTTTTCGTTCGCCTTAAATAAATCTCTCAAATAATTGAAAAATTCGTCATAAACTCGACACTTTTTTACTACTTGTACACATATTTATGGCAATTAGAATGTGGGTTGTCTAAGTTAACTATTCGTTATCCATTTCCGACTAAAAACGTCTTGATACGTTACTTGATTGAACCGGCGTGTTGGAATAAAAATCATGTTGCAATTTCTCCATCTAGTTTCCATTTATCCGAAATGCACAGTAAACTGAACATTTATTAGTAGTAGTAGTGTGGCAATTGCAATGCAGATGGCGCTGGTCCTTCAGTTTATTCTCTTATTTCTAAATAGTAAATAATAATTAAAAGATAGGACTGCCGACTAAACCTCCCAGATTTATTCGGTTGCCGCCAAGCTGCGTGTTCAATCTAAAGAGGTTGTAGCTGTGATAGAAACCAATCATAATAGATTGTGACTATATTTTGCACAATCCTAATCACACTATTTGGCGATAGGTGGCAGCACTTTATAGACTAACAGCTGATAAATCCCAGTTTTAAATGAGCCCCAAAAACTGTACCACGGAGATATGCTTAATGTGAATTATATTAAAAAAAAGATGATCGAAATGGCAAAGATTTCCTTCACGATATACTTGAGTTACTCTCTGTGCCTTTTGTTTGCTCTTTAAAGTTTACTTAAGTACTCGTGTTAATATCCCGTAAAAATATTTTTTCTTCTAAAGTTCGTATCAATTTCTCTGAACAAAATTATTTCCTTATTTTACAGCGGACAGTATTTTGGCAGCTATCTGATGCAGTGCCTCTGGTTTAAAATTCTCAACTTTCTTAATAACTTGAAACATTTCCTGTGGTTAAGTATTTGGAAGTTCACTTTGGGCACATATTGAAAATCTTTTTAAACTCCACTTGGGATATTAATAAAACGGAAGATTCCTATTATACCTATTCTAACTTTTAGTACTTACAGTGTAGTAGAATTTTGAAGTTATACATGCAAGAGGGCTGCATGATTCATCATTTTGACTTGGTGTAATAAATCTGTTGCTATAACGATAATAAATTGATACACTTTAATAAATTGCCATGTCACACCTGAGTGGCTTAAAGTTACTAATGGTTCTTCAGTCGTGCCTCGACTCTTGATTCTCCAATAATTTAAATTTAGTGTCATTAGCAGCTTGATGAGCAGCTTTTGTTTTTGTTTGTTATAACTTTTGCGAGCAATTACGTGCACATAATGAATGAAATTCATTATAAAAATTATGCCTTTACATCCAAAGAGTTGGAACTAAACTATTGATGAAACCGTACAAAAACGAAGAGAAAAGAAATAAATTGGTAGGATTCAGTACTTCACCGGAGAAGAGAGTACATATTACATTTTATGACACATGCACTATATGGTATACAGGATGTCTCATAACTCGCCCACCTCCTTGAAGAAGGATATCCTTCAAGAAAAGTAAGTGTATAAAATGGCAATGAAAAAGTCCTCTGGTCAATAGCAAAGGACCTAGAGACTGTTAAAGATGACCAATAGGGAAGCGGCTCTAACGATCGATGTTTTACAAAGGCTAAGTAAGCTTTGCTTTCAAATGTGAGGTATTTTCTAGGAAGTGTAGTTAGTTGTCATGGAAACGTGACAACAGAAATTAATTGTCTTATTGTCACTCATTGTTTGTCAAAATGTATTCCAACAATGATTACATAGAAATGATTCAAAATTTACGGGGAGTGCAACCACAATGCTGCAGCAACTGTACGCGAGGTTACAGCAAAGTTCCCTATCAGGCGACATCCAGATAAAAATGTGATTTAAAGACTGGCACAACGAGAGCATCAGGCTGGATCTTCTCCTCCATCACTAAATGATGTAGGATGACCTTGTGGGAACGCTCAAAATTCAGAAGCCGAAGATGTGCTTGAAGCTGTTGAGGAATATCCCACCAGAAGTGTCAGAACGATTGCGCGGTTGAATGGGACATCAAGATACACAACACATCGCATCCTTCAAAGACACCAGCATCATCCATATCATTACACCCGTGTTGAAGGTCTCGAACATGCGGATTATCCAAAACGATATTGCGGTTCTGTAGTTGGTTGTTGCAACAAAACGAGGCTGGCCACAACTTCTCTAACGTATTGTTTACGGATGAACGCTGTTTTTCGAGGAGTGTTATACGCACATAACTGTTCGAAATCAGATACTCACCATTAGAAATCTTGGAATATTGTTAGACCGTACCCACATAGTAAGGCTGAGTGAATAGGGCGTAGCGCATCCAATCCGTGCATCCCGAGTGTTTCTGAATCCCAAATTTCCGAAAAAATTTCGGTCTCCGATTTCGGGTTTTTCGGGATTCACTCGCTATAGTATTTTGCTAGAAACTGCGTTCTACGACTTTGTTACGAGTGAATCGGCGTCAAGTTAGCGCAATTTCAATTTACTGCTACGGGTATTATCCGAATTTAAAGCTATATTCATTTTTTCATGGATTTGCAAATGAAACTTTTAGTTAGGTACTTAACGAACAAATAGACCTTTTCATTTCGTTTGATTTCGTTAGTGCGCATGTGCAGAAGTATAGTGACAATCAGCTGTTCTTAGTTTTTCGGACGAAAATCACTGTCAGTTTTTGAAGTTCGTGTAGGATTTTCGCAAGTAAATAGTAGAGTACCAAATAAGGAGGGTGTTTGAAAGACGGAAAATTAAAAATGTTAGTTCCCAGTGACGTCCCTCATAAAATTATGAGCCTGAATCCCGAAGGCGTGCCTGGCCTGTTTGAAATACGGGAATGTTAACCAACATAATTTCAATCACACAGATTTTTAATAAGTAGCGGTGAAAATCAATCAATTTTTTAAAAGAAAACTGAGAAAAAAGATCTAATAGACAGGTGCGTATTTTTCTGCAATGTATGTATGTAACTACAAATAAAAATTATATAAAGGACCTAACAAATAATGACGTAAAACCTGGAAACATCCAACACACTTTTCCATTTCGAATCTTGCCTCTTACACATTTTCATTCACGCAAGACAATTTACATAGGTGGAACAAGTCCTCACTTGGTCACCGACAAAGTTATTAACTTCGATTTAGCCCAGTGTTAGGCAGGGTTTGAGAAGTGGATAAAAGCGTAATCCCAAGCGACAGCTTGGCCTACCCACTCTGCTAGCGCCGTTGCAGTCACCAAAAGCACAAAACTTGGATGCTACATACTAATTTTGCACGTTCGCAATAAAATTTTACTGTATAAACCAAAGAATTTAAACAATACAAAACTTTGACAACTGACCGAAAATGTCATGGCGCGATCGCGCATGCGCCTCAGCATATTTTTATAATGAAAAGCCCTATTGGTTTGATAGAATTTCTAAATTTTGCTAAATTATTTTGGTAGGTGTCGTTGACTTTTTAAGAATTCACTGATGTCAACGTCAATACAAATGACAAAGTCCCTCAAGGGTGCCATGTGATTGTTTGCTATTTCCTCGTATTAGTGCTTATTTATAATTTATCCTTAAAACGTAATTATTCCGAAGAATGATAAAAGGACTTGATTTGTTCGTTTTATTTATTAAAAAAAGTGAAATTCAAAGAAAGGCGGACGATACAAAATTTCGCTTTTTATGTTTTTGTTTCACATCATCTCTGAGCATATAATGGTCAGTTTAGTTGTTTGTGTTGAACATAAGACAACAATTTATAATGCAACGACGACACTTAGCCCGCGACGAAATGTTGCGTGCGGTGGGGATGATTGAATTTGGTGGCCGAATTTGGAGTATCGCGAAGTTAATGTGTCGATTGTGGGGACGATACCAGGAGACTGGCGGATCTCCAAAATGTACATGTCGTAGCGGTTTCTGACCAAACCATCAGAAATCGTATCCATGATGCTGGTCTTCATTCTCGTCGACCAATTAGAGTACCTGCACTTCGCCACGTCAATCGCGAAGCTCGTCTTGAATGGGTTGAAGAGCATGCTCAACTGAGTGAAGAAGAATGGTCCAATGTTCTGTTTACCGACGAATCTCGGCTCGGATTTCAACCTGATAGCGGAAGAACGAGAGTGTGGCAAAGAAGCGGAGCCTTGGAGAGGATCAGGCACTTCCAGAAGTTCACAATTACCGCGGAGGATGTGTGGTGGTATGGGCTGGAATCGATTTGCACCATAGAACGGACCTCGTTTGTCTGGATGGAGCCATGAACCAGCGGCGTTATATTGAACAAGTTCTTGTACCTGTTGTGCGAACATATTCATATGCTGTTGGTCCAGATTTGGTTTATATGCAGGACAATGCCCGTCCTCACATTGCACATCCGGTACAAAATTGGTTTGAAGAAGAGAACATTGCCCTTTTACCAAGGCCTCCTCAGTCTCCCGACCTCAACTCCATTGAGCGTGTGTGGGACATACTGGAGAGATAAATCAAGTAATGGCAAACATTCAAGGCCGTTTTGCATTTGAAAATGCACTGGGAGAACAGCCAAGCTAATCAAATAAATAGTGTAACCTTCTCACTTTGACTTGTAGGATAAAAATAATACAATGAAAATTAATTTTGTTCCTTAGACAATTTTGAGCAGTGTATATGGCTACGCGGACTACCAAAAAGTAAAAATTGAATGTGTGCAACATTTTAATGTATTTTGCTTTCTGAGGTGCACTACCATAATAAAAACATTCAGTTATTTGTAATTAACGGCAACGGAAACTATTAATTACAGACTAGAACAATAATAAGCTATAAAGGAACAATTTATTTGATTACATATTGATATAACTCCTGGCACCACAACATTATTGATTAACAGATGTATATTGTAAATTATTGCATTCTGTGCTGTACAAACCAATATAAAATGTTGTAATTTACCAATTACGTTATCTGAAAATTAATCGAGAGCTAAACTTAGAGCCAATCAATGATGTGTTTGTTTAGTATCAGCTGCATTAGGCTGTTTCTAGTAGGACAGTATGGTAGGCAGGCACGCAGTTTATTTGTAATCCATGGTATGCAAAATGCAAACATTACTCATAGGTAGATAAGTTGATAAATATTATGAACAAAAATTACGGAAAGTATATGCATATTATGTATTCGACTAAAAATATCAGCAAGTTATTATTTTTCATTGTTCAGTGATTGGGAATTTCCAAAATTAATCATTATAACTTTTGTAAAAAATGATTCTTAGGCGATTGCTCATTAAGTTAATTCGCCAAGAAACCATTTTTTTTTATTTTGCAGTGCAGGCTTCTACAGTTACCGGTCTTAACTTTTGTGCATCATACCTTCAGTTTTTGATTTAATTGCATGCTTTGATTGCCTCGTCCTCGTCCATAAATATCCTTCTTCTATTTTGAACTTCTCTATATGAGATGGACCGGAACCCGGCACTGATTTTACAGTACATAAATTTTTTTCGATAAAAATGCGTTCTTTCGGGTTCCCTGCCTGAGTCTGAGTTATTTGATACTTTTAACAGCTTATAAAAGATGGGGATCCGATAAGACCTCGTCCCTGCTCAATATCTGGCCGTCAACTGGAACCAGTACTTGAAACTTGAGACTATATTATTTCTCTTACTGTGAAAATATGGCCATTGTACACCCTATTTTCCTGTTTCCGCCCTGTTTGTGCTTCGCCTAACGTTATTTCTATGTATATTTTTAATCTTTCCTTTAGTATTTTCTCAATAATGTTATTCCTATGTAGTTACTGCGCTCTGTTACGTCTTTGCATACAGGTTGCCAGTCTTCCCAAGATCTATTAGAAATTCTCGCGAATAACTCTGTTCCTACCTCTTCCATATTTCTGAGGTGATTTTGTCGTGCCTAGGAGCCTTTCTTCCTTTAGTGATTCAACTACCTCTGATGCGTCGTTTGTTATAATAAACTCTATTTTTCCTTCATCTATACCTCCCCTTGCTATATGATGCAATTATATACTCTCTGCATGGGATTCATTTCCAGCGTTTTACGTAATAATTATTGAAATCATTTCTTTCCACCTCTCCGCTATTTGAAGATCTTGTGTTATTGTTTCTTTTTAGTTGTTGTTATTTGGAATATTAGTTAATAAATAAAATGTATTTCTTGGCAGAAAACTGACCAAGGCTTACCAAGTAACTTGCAATCTCCACTACCTCGTGTGGACTCATATTTTCAGAATTCCAACACTTGTCAACTCTTCGTTATAAAGGAATAAAAAGCCTGACCTATTTAATGGAGTCTTAAAATAATTAATTTGTTAATTATATTTTCTTTACTTCGCCAGAACATGTTCTCCTAAATAACGTATGGGACATAAGTTTTGAGAAAAAGTTTGCCTTGAAATCAAAATGTTAGCCCGGCAACGATTTATAGGGAAATAAGAGAATGGGAAGAGGGTATACCTTGCACTAATTTGCCGAAAACTGGAAGACCTCATGTTTTGGCACAAAACAGGAGTAATAATATCTCTACTCTACTCACTCCAAACTAACCCTAAGGTTAGCCCCAGAAGCTAGCGCTAGCTTGTGCGGGACGGAGGAGGCGGCATATTACTATTGGCCGCAGGTGCGTCACAGGAACGACCTACAGTTGTTAGTACTCTACCCACCATTTAGTGCGAGAATGAGGAAAACCTGGAAAACCTCATTAGGTAAAGCTGGATAGGCGATCCAAGGCGCGCCCTAGCCACAGCGCAGAAATGGGTCACCCATCCATAGCCAAACCGCGGGCACTGTTGCTGAGCATTAACGACTACTCACTCGCGCATGCCAGCAAGATCCCACGGCTCGGTATTAAATTAAAGAAAATTAAAAATAAAATGGAAGGACTATTTGAACTTCGAATGCAAAATATGAAAATATTCGATTATATATAGACTGGTACAATCCACTCAAGACAGAATTGGAATCTCTAATCGATATTTGGGTCGCCGGCGCCGTTTTGGGGTCTCATATAAGACAGCTCGAAAGAATACCTACCTAAATGTTGCAGAGCTCCGAGGCGAAGGCATTTTGTGGGGAACCGTGTGATTATACTGGATGATGAGAAGCATTTCGCACCATCACATTCTGAAATGAAAGTTAACGATGGATTTTACACCTCTGATATTGAAAACTGCCCAAGCGAAATAAAATTCAAAACAATAGCGAAATTTGCCGACAAAGTTTTAGTCTGGTGCGCGATTTATGATGCTGGGGTTTCATCACCCTATATTGGCCGACTTCGGAGAGAAGCTGAGGATGCTGGGCTTTATACCCAAAGATGCTTACCGAAAATGCTTAATTTTATTAATATTCATCATCAGAACGACTATATAACATTTTGGCCTGATCGTGCTTTGTGCGATGGGAATGGGTGGAGCAGAGAATATAACCCCCAAATGTCCCTCGAGCTCGGCCAATAGAAGAATTTTGGTCATTAATGTGTCGAAAGGTTTATGAAAACGGTTGGGAGGCCCAAAATGAACAGCAATTGCAGGCAAGAACTTTTAGAAAAAATCGGGAAGTGGACCTGAACATCGTCCAAACGAAGATGAGACAAAAGTCTTAGCCAAATTACGTGACATTGAGCACCATGGTCCGCTATCAGTTTTATAGTTTAATTTTCATGTTGTCAAAAGATATAAAATTAAACATTAATATTTAATGATGAAATAGAAAATTACTATGCGTACTACCAATAAGTATAAAAATTAATATTTAAGTTTAAATAAAATTTCGTTATTTTGCTGATTAAGCCTGTTGATTATTTTCTCAAAACTTATGCCTCATGTTACATATATATACATATATAGCTACAAAATAATCAACCTCTTGAACTTTGACGGGGGCGACCATCAGCAGTAAGCGGTACCTACATAATTCACGAACCTCGTTTATTTTTAGATCTGCAGGGGCGAGTATAATACATATATAAATATATTATTACAAACAAGAATTGTCTATATAAAATTCGACTATTACCCAATGGCAGGTCACGCAAATTGTAGTTATACAAAGCTACAAAACTGTGCACTTAACTGCACAGAAAGAAATGCACTTCCATAAAATGAAAATGTCCTTTATTATAAATATATAATATATAATTATAATAGCAAGGACTAAACCAATGTTTTACAAAGTTGGAGAGCAGCAGATATGTATAATATGCCTGCATGCATTTACTTTAATGCTGTAACTTTCAACCACAAAATTGTTTCATTAGTTTAAATATAAAACGAGAGAACATTGAACATTTTAAAAGCTTTGGAGATGAACGTTTTTAAACATTATTCGCAAAGACTCTTATGACCACGGTCAGGGTTTGAAGAGAATGTTACTCGAGTTTGAACAAACTTATATTAAGTCACAAAATGAGACTTTTGGTCTTGGTCAAATATTTAACGATGCAAAAGAAAATGCAACAATTATTCAAATAAATGAATAGGCATTTTCCCAGTTCGTATAAATCGAAATGTCAGCTGCAAGATTTCAGCGAAGATAATATATGTTCACGGAGCATGCAGCAGTCTATCTACCATACCTCCTACCATTGGTCTATCGATGACATCGGGTCGCGCATGAAATTGACACTAGTGTCTAGGACGAGGCCAGATGGGAGCTACCGGGTTAGTACGAATATACGTATAGTCAATACTTTAATACGCATGTGCGTGCTCTTTATATTCCGGCGAGATGGCGATTCCCTATCTGTCCTTTTTGACCTGACCGATTTTTTGTTCAAAAGAAAAAAGTGAAATATATTCCGGCGTGACGGCGATCCCCTATCTGTCCTTTTTGACCTGACCGATTTTTTGTTCAAAAGAAGAAAGTGAAATCATCATAACAAAAAATAACTGCGGCGAGGTGTGAACCCCCAGCATTGTGATTTGGGGGACTGATACATCGACCACTGACCCACGAAGGTGTGGTGGCAAAAACGTGAACGAAAATAGTATATAAGTGGAAAATACGCCCGTTGCCGTAAGTCAGACAGTTGGGAATGCTCCCATCTGGCCTCGCCCTAGACACTAGGGAAATTGACTATTGACGGCATTTTTCTCGCACAGCTCGAGCATAGCGGTACAACTCGGGGTGACTCCGAAGAAGATAACGTTTATGAGATTAAACGCTGACTGTCGTACCTCCAATATAATTGTCAAATACTTGATATTTACCAACCGAAACCGCCGCTAGTGTGTCATCGTAATAACTGAGGTAATGCAGGTACTACTACTAAGTTGGATGTGGCCCTGAACATATCCGAAGGGACATTTTCCAATAATACGTAAAAGCAAGTCGAAAGGCAGGCCTAATTTATTACACTCCTAAGTTGCCTGGCAACGCGCATACCCGCTGCTCTTAGGGTTAAATTCCATGCAGAGTTCTTTAGCATCGATTTTGACTGCTTATACACAAACAAAACAAATTTTCAACCACCTACACTGAAGGAAATTGTGCCAATCGCGAAACGGAATAATTCTCTTTTCCGCACACTCATTAGCTAAAGTTCGTTGTCGAAAGTCTGTGTGAGTCCCTCGCCGTTATATTAGACCGAAAGAACATTTACTCCAAATGAATAACCATAGCAGGTATTACGATTTATATCCGTCTGAATATTTTGGTTTTGTGGTGGTATAATCCAAAAAGTACTATTTAATTTAAGTTCCATTCTCAAAAATAAGTAAGTTATAATAGCAAATTTTCAATTTTTCGTTTATTTTTTAATTTTTACACTTGCTCGAAGAACATCACATGTAAAATAGAATAAAATATAGTAAATTAAGTTCAAAGTCTTAAGCGGCAAGGGTGACAATACTTTGAGAGCTGATCGACCAATGAGACATCTTCTACAGCGACAACTTGGGCAAGTTATTTTGACTAGCCCTAAAACGGAGTTTTTAAATGGGAGGGTTTGGATATTCTAGCGGTTCTTTCTCCCGTGTTTCTTCCAACTTCCCAGACTTGACATGACCTCTGTGATCCGTTCCGGTATAGTTTTTATTGTTTTATTAATCTCTTGAAATGTGGCTTCTGAAGTTAAACTTAAAATATACTTAGGTAATTTTGTGTGGTGATATAATCCAAAAATTGGTATTTTATTCAAAAGTTTGGTCGTTCATCCCGTCTAAAGGACAACCTGGAAGTGGAGATTACATGAGTTCCATTCTCAAAAATAAGTGAGTTATGGCGAATTTTCAATTTTTGTTTTTTTTTAATTTTTACACTTGCTCGAAGAACATCAAACGTTTTCGAAAATATTTTTGACGACACGGGACGCTGGCGCTGGTTTATGAAACGTTCTCAGTACTGGGCAACGGCAGCGTAGTCGAATTATTATCAATTGCAAAACAAAGAATAAACACCATATCGGCGAACTCCTCCGTGGTTAAGGTCGAGGTTAATGTAAATGGCATTGCAGAAAATGAGAAAAGCATACAAACATCCAACATACAAACAGACTTAAGCAGTCGATGCATCAAGAGCGAAGTAACAGTAGGTAAGTTCCTTATTCTCTCCAAGTTAACGTGGTCGGACTATACTGTAAAAATTAAAACAAAAACAAAAATTTCCCATAACTCACTTATTTTTGAGAATGGGATCTATGTTCATAGGAACTTTTTTACTTAAAATGGCCTCCAGAACACGCTCCTTAAGTAACAGGAAAACTTCATGAAACACCCTGTATAGAATTAATTTTAATTACTCAGTGGGAAACTCAAAAGTTGTATACAAGAACTAATCAGTTTTGAGAACTACACCATTGGGAGCTCGCTTATCTTAAAAGCACCTCTTCCAAATTTTGGTTTCATTAATGTCGTTGAGAAAAAATGTGAAACAGTAGGTAAGTATACGAGTAACGAGTTATATCCGAACAGCAAAGAAAGAAAATGATCATACGGTCTTTGTTGTGTAGCGTTGTGTAGTGTTGATCCGACCCTGAGAAAACAAAAATAGGTGCAAGAGCAAGGTTTGGTACTTTATCAGAGCATCTTTAAGAATTTGCATTATTTTATACTTTTTTTAAAAGAATACTTTCCCGATTTCAGAGTATGTCAAGTAATGTTGCCACTGCCATCTAAAAATCAAGTCAGCAGTGCAAGGAATCAAAATTGAAATACTCAACCATATTAATTTTTGTAATTTTAGGTAGGTAATCATTGAATTTATATATTGAATTTATATAAACCCATGCAACCAAAACCGCATGGTACGAAACTTTCATGGCGCGATCGCGCATGCGCCTCAGCAATTTTCTATACTGTCAAACTGACCATTGAAATTTTCGGTATGGCCAATGACGAGTCATCCCAAAACGAAGTTCTATTTAATTTGATATAGCAAACTTATTATAATCTATCTTTGAGTTTTCTCTCCTTTTCAAGTGATGCTTCCATCCAGTTTCTTATTCTCTGCCACTGTATTACTATTACTACACTATGAACTTACAGATAAACAATTCACGTTTCCTTTAACATAGCGTGCTAGATACGTCAAGCCGTCATAAACCGTAACAGTTTAATTTTAATACATAACTGAAAGCAACAAACAATTCTTTGGGGCATTCTGGAAATGCTTGTATCATTCTGCCAGACAGATACATATCTGTTTTCATTGTTTTCCTTTTTCCGTGTAGCAATACGGAATGCGAGAACAAAGACCTTACGTATACGTAATTTGTCATATTTTTTACATGCGAATAAAAGGAATAAGACAGCTAAAGGTGATTTTTACTCGTCTGTAAAGATCTGGAACAAAAGCAAAAAATCATCTTTGTCCAAAGTAACATTTATTTTCCGACGAACAACGAAAATGCACCTTTGTTTTAATATCAGAGACATTCCTGAATAAACCGCACATCTCACTTACAATCAGGACGTCGTTGGACGGAGAGCAAGTTTTTCATTAATTTAATGACTGAAGGGGAGACGTCGGTACTTATTAGTTGTTGCTGCACTCAGACGCCACCAACGCCCAGTCAATACTTATTTTTCCTTCGGATACTTTTCCTACTTATCACGTAATTAACTTTGACAAGTTATGTGGGGTTTTCTTGTTCGATCTCAGAATGAAAAGGACAGGGTGATATTTATTGGGTTTCTATGTCAATTGAAAAGCTTTAATATCTTTCAAAATTGATACTTCCCAGAAACTTCCCTTAGTATCTACTGCTAATTAAATTAAATGTAGGTGAAAATTTTTTATTCCGTTTTATTATAAAGCCTATTTTTCTCATTTTCAAGGCTGTAGAAGAACTAACTAAAAAGTGTTTATTCCTGAAATAATTTTTATTTACTAATTAAATTTTTAAAGACGACGTATACCGTATTCCGATTAGATCAATATCTTCAAACCGAGTTTTAGTTTTTTTCTATAATATTGCTAACCGTTTTCATCATCAAGTCACATACAATAGCACAAACATGCGTTTACTCTGTATCTTTTTTTCTTTTTAGGTTCATTTATTATGGATAGACTCATATTAATTTCTTGATATAAACCATAAAATACTGTATTTACAAGATATATTAGAAAACTATCTTAACGTACCTATAAGAAGGAGGACCGGCTAACGGTCAATGACAACCTGCATATTATTGTAGGTATACTATGCCGATTCTGGTCCCGAATAGCATGTTCTTATGTACCATTTAGTGAAAATGGTATGCGCGTGACGTGATCAACCAACTTCAAATCGGTGTCGGTAAAGTAGATTTCTGCAGAGGCACGTCATTAGGGCTAAGTTCAGGTCGGTTATTAAAGTACATTTCTGCACTGTTTCGGAAGGGCTGTACAGAGACACCAAGACAAATTTCTGTAGCGAAACGTCAACAGTCAAGTTCCGGCCAGCACAGGCACTGGTAGGGTAGTGCGGCACACATCGGAGCGCCAACTGTAAGCGCTGGCCGCTAGTGCCCGCCCACCCTCGAAGCATTCGCTTTTGCATACAAATATGAATCTCTTACGCAAAGCTATCTTTTCAGTGAAGTGTAATTAAAACTATAACTACAACCTGCATAAGTATACAGAACGTTTATAACTTTAAACATAATAACAACAATAGTACGGATACACTGATGCTTAAGAGTTTTACGAGGAGTTTTAGGAACGGATATTACACTGTTCTTTACAAAATATACAATTCATTCTTTTGCAGAGGCGGAGATTCATCGAAAGTATCGTTTGCGTCAGTGTCTAAACTAGTGGATACATATCATCCCCAGTGATGGTAGTCGTAAATGCATGCCTGAGAATGTAAATCATCTCGCTGCTCATCAGATCCCAAGTCTAATTTTAAAACTCTGGGCAAGTCTAAACATATTTGAGGAATTCCTTGGGCAGATATGTTGTCTGTCGGATCCATAAGCACTAAATAATCTCCGCTTTTAAAGAACTTGCCAATTGCTTTTCCCACATATTTTAGAAAACAATGGTCCTGTTCCGCCAAAAATTCTGACGCCTTCGGGTAGCTTTCGATCCAGTGGGGTAGCAAATGAGAGTTAACCTCGGTACAGATGGCGCTGTTGTTTGTGTAATGCTGAATGCAATTAGCTTCTCGAAGTTTTTCCAACAAGGAACAAGAGTTAAGAGAATCCATTTGAAACACTGCACGTTGTGTATAAGCAAGTTTTTCAACCAAGTCCCTTTATCTTTGCCCTTCACGTAAATCCTATTGCAATTAGCCGTCCACGACTTTAATTTAGAGCGCAGGTCTTTACCATGGTTCTCCGCGCCGTAAGAGCGTGGTAGAAACACGTCAACCAATGCGCTTGCTGTCTGTCACATTCCTTCAACTCCTTCATGTCGAACGGCTGCTTGAAAACCCAGCGATTGTTGTCGTCCAGATGATCCAAGGTAACGAGTGAAGATAAAGTCATCAGCTGCAGTCATGAAACTGCGGACGTTCGCAACACACTCTATAACGGTGATAATTACGACGAATATAGGCAACGCGAGGCCAACACTTTCACACCCGATATACCTCCTTTTTTATACCATCCGTTTACCAGCGGAAAGGAGTATATTCGACGATCCGGTCATGTAGAATCAGACAGTAGGCGGTTCTGTTCGCAGGGAAATTTTCACTCGATACGAATTTCAGGCCAATGCCTACAGGACCAGACTTGATGTTTTCCGGTTGCTTCAATGCATCGGTCGGAGCTTGTGTCTTGAACTTGTCTCTACTGTATTGCGGTTTGTCATTTTTTTCCTACTAGGAACACTGAAAGTTCTCATACATGGTGTATAGTAGGGAGTATTTCCCCGCAGAGAAATCCAAGTTTAGATTCTCGTAGGGGAACAACTCAGAGTTCAAGTGCAGTTTGACGTTTGTCAGACTGCAGCGACCAAAGTGACTTGCATTAGTCTTGCGATTCGTCTGGAAGGCCACAGTCACGTGGCACGGTTTCTTCAACTGTGTTTCGATATTGATGGTCCATGTTTGTTTCGACGTGTATGGTAAAAACGGGTACTCGTATAGTTCTCAGATGTGAAAGCACATTTGAAGCGTCCTCTCGTCTTCGACGACCTTTGTAGACTAAGACGTTTCAGGTTGGAGGGTAGAGCTACGGTACCCTCTAGTTCACTTTGCTCAACTCGATTTTGGTGTTTGCTGCATCACCACCAAAGCGTTCCTGTCGTTCTTCGAACGATTCAGATGAGCTATTGTGGAACATTTTTGAAAGACGTTAGAAGCTGCTGCACCCCTGTCGAAGACAAACACATCAATGACCTTTAAAGACACCATCAGAAGCTAGACTCCCTTAACTGCTGACCCTCGTTCCATAAATTTTGAGAAGCAAATCCCATCAGCATCGAACCTTGCATTTAACGTTACGCAAACAGCAGCACCATCTGTACCGAGGTTAACGCTCATTTGCTACAGAACTGGATCGAAAACTAAGCGAAGACGTCAGGATTATATCCGAAATAGAAGCAATCTTTCCGAAACTGGGCAGGAAAAGTAGTTGGTGTTCCGATGTGTCACACTATACTACCGGTGGTGGCCCGAAGTTGATGATGACGTCAAGCTACAGAAATCTATCTCTGTATCAGTGCACTGCATTACCTACACAGCGCCTTAACAACTAACCTGAACTTAGCCCCAATGACGTCCCGCTGCAGAAACTTGCTTTACCGGCATCGGTCTGAAGTTCGATGACGACGCCACGCGTGTACCTACTAATTTTTTCAGTGAAATTTGAAAAGTTGGGAGAATAATCATTTCTACAATATTTCACTTTTGCGCTTGGGCACAGAAATCACTTTGTACAAATTGCAAAAAATTTTAAATTAGAAGAATCTACTTTAATTCAGGTACAAAAGATCATTCTACTAAGAAAAAAGGAGGGAATTATTCGTGAGATTATCTGGTATATAAGGTGTCCTACTGAGAATCTAGGAAAAATGAAAATTTTTAATAATCTTTAAGTTCCAGACATCGTAAATTTCAGTTAATTAAACAAATTTCACGGCGTGAGCTCCGCGAAAACGATTAATTAGTAAGTTCTCCGTCGTTTTCCTATTCCTTATTCGTACTGAAATTCATAAAAAAATATTTGCTGTTGTTTACTTATACTCGCCAAAGCAAATTTGATATTTTGTGGCTTTATGTTAAAATACCTTTTAGGTGTGACATTTTATACCGTTACATGTGACCTATGACCACTGTAACGAGTAGCCTGTTTGATTGTGTTTATAAGTGTGAACAGAACATTAATGAAACAGTTACAGAAAATTCTTTTTCATGTCAATTAGCACTAACTGAACCGGTATGCATCGATTGGAATACAATCGATTAATCTAGAAAATGGTTTCAGTTTTCAGAAAAGAAAATTGACTTTCGATTCGGGCAATCCTACTCACCGTTCGAGATGCCTATAGCTTTTTGCAAAACGACTTAATGGACCAGTTGCGTACCGTCAGATTTCGACCGTAATGCCTCTGGTCGTAGACTGAATAACTAAAGACCAATGGCTTGGTTTTTAAACGTTAGTTTTGACAAATTTCTGAGAGGTCACTAGAGGCAAATACAGGTAACTCTGAAGCTTTTGCAAGACGCATATTCATCTTTTGCACTCTAGCACATTAAACGTCGTAAGTAAAACATAAATAAAGCTACTGGAATCTAAACGAGCGTATCTAAAAAAGTGTAACCACATGCAGATTTTAACCGCAATATTGTATCATCTAAATGCAACCTACAATTGCAAGTATGCCAATGTATTTATTAGAATAAGAAGAATGACGTAAATCCAATATTTATACCAACGCTTTGAATGATTTACGACTTTACACCAATAAAGAAATACCGCTAATGAAACGTAATCTGAAGTACAGAACCGCATTCAGTTGTGATAGTAGAGTGCCAAGCAAATTTTATTTCGACATCATTGGGCATTTTGAGGTTAAAATATATGACTTGCCCAGTATTGTAGCTTAGGCCCTATGGAACTAAAATCCGAAAGTCGTCAAAAAATTGTCCTGCGCAAAAGGGCGCAATTTAAAATTTTCAAGTTATGTATACGAGCCGAAAGGTGAAATCATATTCTAAAAGCAAAAAAAAATTGAAGAGATTTCTGTAGAATTTATATGTTTTATAAATTATGCAAGTTTTTGAATTACGTAGCCTCTTACGGAACTCGAAGACGTTTACAGGCGTTTTTCTCCGTTCGACGTGAACAAAAATCTAATTATTTTATGCTTTCTTTATTTTGAAACTCTATTATCTCTTACGCCGTTGCATTTAGCGAAATTATCCTCTATTGATAAATTATTGCCCAAATCTTGTAGAATATGATGGTTTTTGATTTATAATTTTTGAATGAATATTAAGAAAGTTAGGCCATTAAATATAACATGGTGCATAATCTAGAGGCTCGCCACCGCTGCGTGAATCACTGGATACATCGCATTGCACCGCACCCCGCAGTCCACACGCGCGACCTTCTTCTCTTTACTTGTCTCACTCCCTCCTTATAAACCTATGCTATTTAGCTTCTGGCATACCTACACTGTTCCTTATTTCTGGCTTATAGGGATGAATTTATTAATCATTATTGCAGGACCTTTTTAATACAGTAACTAGTAGAAGTACATACCATAAGAAAGGGATAATTTATTAACAACGTAAAATTTAACTTGAATCTTCTCTATTTCCTATTTGACACTGTTAACGCATGAAATGCCAGTAAATTTTTCAATAAAATGCAATGGGTTCCATATAAATATATAATAAATCTGTGTGAACTTTGATTTCCCACTTTCATCCAAACTTCCTGTCTTAACAATTCCTTGAAATGGGCAAGAAGAACTAGGACATCTGTGTCTTTGCAGTCTACTATGCATCTAGTATATCCGGATCTCTTTGCAGATAAAATATGTAGGAGGATTCTTGTGTCAGCTTCCTCGTGTCTAGATTCTAAGATATTATCAGCAAGTTCAAAATTAGATTTACTTATAATCCAAAACATTACTAAATCCCCCGCTGGCTGGTCGCAAACTGAATAGGGTAGTTCTTTGAAGCAAGTACCAATTGCTGAGACAAAAAATTTGTCAATTGACCTTTGTTCAAATATTGCATGTTTTGAATGTGTATGGAAAACCGCAGATCAACTGGTTTCGTCCTTTTGGGACTCATCAGTACGGTGCTTTCCCCTACACACTCAAACCATGCAATTTAACTTGCTATATAATTATGCTGCCGCGCTCTGGACAGATATCAGCAAGTGACAACTACTTTAAGTAATTATCTGGTATTAATTAATGGTACTGGACCGTTCGAACAACTACTCCTCGGGCAAATACCACGCCAGTCATTGCTTTATAGAACTAAATCCAGATTTTTTGTACTACGAGACGTTTCAGACTGCTACCCCACCTAAGATAGTTGTCACTTGCTGATATCTGTCCAGATCGCGGCAGCATATATAGCAAGTTAAATTGCATGGTTTGAGTGTGTAGGGGAAAGCACCGTACTGATGAGTCCCAGAAGGACGAAACTAGTTGGTCTGCGGTTTTCCATACACATTCAAAACATGCAATATGTGAACAAAGATCGTCTTAAAAGCACGTACGTACATGGAGACAAATTAGAATTGTTTCAAAGCCACCTTAGGTGGGGTAGCAGTCTGAAACGTCTCGTAGTACAAAAAATCTGGATTTAGTTCTATAATTCAATGCCTGGCGGGGTATTTGCCCGAGGAGTAGTTGTTCGAACGGTCCAGTACCATTAATTGACCTTTATTGAAAGATGAGTGGATAAACAGGTGACATTGTTAAGGTAGTGGTGTATCTATGTTATCTATTAATCTGCTTATTGGCGTTTAATTACTTCTCTTTAAACGAGTTGAATCCTTAATTGAATTTTCATAATAATATTCAAAAACTAGGTCGATCCTTTTAGCATCGTATTGGTTTTAAAAAATAATAGATTGGAATATTTTCGCGTAGGTAGTCCCCGAAAGTTTTTGCTTTGGTCGGTTTTCCAAGAACTTGAACCACAGACATTCCGTCAAATATATAACATGTTTCACCGGAGTTAACTGATGGCAAGACTTTAATGGAACTTTCGTAGGTTTCTATTACGTTACCTAGTGCACTTTTATTCGATGGTGTTGCTAACATTCCATTTGATGTTAGTGATGTTAATGTTAGTGCCATAGATGTTGTTCTAAATAGAGGTAATTCCTAATAGATTGTACGACAAAAGAATGCAGCTGCAGAAAAAAATGGAATATCCTGCATTGGTTCATGTTTTTGTTCGTGTTTTTGCATGGGCCAAAAGTCGTGTAAAAACGCAGTGTCAAATAGGAAATAGAGATTCAAGTTAAATTTTACGTTGTTAATAAATTGTCCCTTTCTTATGGTATGTACTTCTACTAGGTACTGTATTAAAAAGGTCCTGCAATAATGATTAATAAATTCATCCCTATAAGCCAGAAATAAGGAACAGTGTAGGTATGCCAGAAGCTAAATATAGTATTTTTCAGATTTGTTGGCGTTTGCGCCGCCATATCCGATTATCCAAGCAACCGCCAGCAGTTCAGTAGTTTCCAAAATTTTGTTGTTGCTAGGAACCGCGACAAGCGTATGCGCTGCGACTGTGGACACGGCGCACGACAATGAGCATTTTGACGTTTTCCCTCAAAAATGTATTCTTTTAACCACAACATTAGCCCTTTCACACAAAAGACACCGGTTATTTTCTAGTTTGTACTTAAATCTGCTATTGGTTATAAACGCCACAAACTTGTGTCAGAAATATCCACTATTTGTTTTGTTTTTAATTTGTTATTTAAAATTTTTAATCTAATGTGTTATTTCTTTTCTTTCATGGAATAAATAGCATTCCTTACTTCGGTTTTAATGCTGTCAGTTACATCTTCACTTTTTAATTTTGATTTGCTGTGCCTTTTTCCGGGCGTTGCAGCAGGCAAACCTCGTTTTTCCTCTCCAACTATGCGCGACACGCTGCGTAGACTTACTTTTGATGCATCGGCCAATCGCTCCTGTGGTCACAAGTTAAAGGCAATAGGGGACCATTATTTTCCTTCTCTCAACTAAAGCATTCAAAAATATTTCGTAAAACTTCTCGTCACTGTTTGGTAAAAACATTTCGGCACCTTTTCACCTGACAAACAAACTGACAGTTATACTTGAAAGGCAATAATTTTTAATAAATTGCTTGGTGACCACTGGATATTGCAAAATAAGCATATTAGTACTGAAACAGTTTTGTTTCACACTACCATAGTAAGAAAGAGTGAGATCAAATACGGAAACGTGAGAAAATTCTCAAGTCATCTTACGGCAGCAATTAAAATTCAACAAATCCATTTTACAAAAGGGAGAAAGACATATGAACGTAATGCGCAGATTATTGCACACACACGCCAAGATATCTGAAAAGAACTATAGCATAGGTTTATAAGGAGGGAGTGAGACAAGTAAAGAGAAGAAGGTCGCGCGTGTGGACTGCGGGGTGCGGTGCAATGCGATGTATCCAGTGATTTACGCAGCGGTGGCGAGCCTCTAGATTATGCACAATGTTATATTTAATGGCCTAACTTTCTTAATATTCATTCAAAAATTATAAATCAAAAACCATCATATTCTACAAGATTTGGGCAATAATTTATCAATAGAGGATAATTTCGCTAAATGCAACGGCGTAAGAGATAATAGAGTTTCAAAATAAAGAAAGCATAAAATAATTAGATTTTTGTTCACTTCGAACGGAGAAAAACGCCTGTAAACGTCTTCGAGTTCCGTAAGAGGCTACGTAATTCAAAAACTTGTATAATTTATAAAACATATAAATTCTACAGAAATCTCTTCAATTTTTTTTTGCTTTTAGAATATGATTTCACCTTTCGGCTCGTATACATAACTTGAAAATTTTAAATTGCGCCCTTTTGCACAGGACAATTTTTTGACGACTTTCGAATCTTAGTTCCATAGGACCTAAGCTGTAATACCGGATAGGTCAAACATTTTAACCTCGAAATGCCCAATAACTTAATTTTTAAGCACATTTCGGACGCGCCAGCACTCCACTATGATTGCCGTTGTAAAAATGTCTTTCTGCTGGCAATTTATGCAGTTATTTCGACAGCCATAAAAGTAAATATAAAAACTCGGGTTTAAAACTGTTCAATTTCCCGTGGACAGATACAGAAAGATGTAAACAATGGGCGGCATATTCAGGTAAAATAAATTTTTAGAATACCTATGAAAATACTTTGTTTTGGAATCTGGACTTAACGGATTTTTTTCCAACATGGCAATTGATCAATGTGTAACTTCCTCAATAAAGTGTGGCACTTCATCGAAATTATAACTATACAGGGTGTCCCATAACTCGCGCACCTCCTTGAATGAGGGCAGCATTGCGGTTGCACTCCCCGTAAATTGGAATCATTTCATTGATCATTGTGGGTATTCTTATGAAGAACAGACTGTAGGTGAGGAAGATCAAGTTCAAGATATATTTTTTATTTATAAAACTTAAGTCAAGTTGTTTTTATATTAAACTGTTCCATCCACTGCGCGATTTAGTCATTCATTTAATCGTCTTTTACAGGCGGCAATATGATTTTTAGGTATGGCAACTTTGAAGGTTTTATCCTCGGTTTTATCTTTAGTACAAAGTTGTACCTCAAAGTCAGGATTGCCAGCTTTTAAATTTTCAATAATAAAAGGTAATATTAAGTACACCAAAGTTCAAATAAAGCAAGGATACTTGGCATTTTCTGGAATAAATAAAATATATCAGAGCCCGTCAAGACATAAACTTTTTTAAGTTAACCAAGGTTATAGCAATTTGCTACAATTTCTTCTACAGTTTCAGTATATGACACCCATTAACTTAAAAAGTTCGCTTTACCCACGAGGCTTGCAAACTTTGCTCTATAATTTGACATATTATAGCTTCAGTATCATAACGTTGTTTAGATGACGAGTTACATGTCGTCCTTGAAGATGTCATGTCTGAATAAGGATATAGAGAAATACGCACTGCAAAATTCAACTCTGTAAAAATATCCCCCTTCTGATGAGTTTGTGCGATCAGCGTTTGGAAAATTCCATACTAAGGCCCAAACAAACTAGAACAAATTAGATACCGTAAATAATAGTTTTTACGACAGAGAAACGAAATGTCATGGTTTTCTGACGTTTGATAAAATATCTATTAGGTGAATATGTACTGTGAGATGATTGGATTATTGGATGCAAATAACAAAGTAGTGCATGTGGGTGTAACAATTTAAGTGGTTTTATTGCCTGTCAAGTAGCTACAAAACTCTATTTAAAAGCTTAGTTTAAAAGTGTTGTTCTCTCTCAACGTTCTGAAAACCAGTAAAACCTTCCTAAGCAAGAAATGGAGACATTATAAAACCACGTAAAAACCTGTTATAAAACAGTGATGTCGCACATGCGCACAAGCGCACATTAGAAAATTTTCGACTTCTGTTTATGCTAGAGCTATGAAACTTGGAACCTAGCCATAAACGACGATTCCGAGACGAAATTAAATATTTACAAGATGACGTCACTCTTAAAAATGGCGGAAGTAGACGCCATGTTTGTTTTTTTAAATGACAATCGGCCATTCTGATTTCATATTTGAACTCGGCATTTACTTCCGAGTACAACTAACCAAATTGTCACTACTTATCTGTCATACATTTTGGCATATGCCACATTTTCTCTTCAAATTTGCAGATGCAAGGGTTCATTGAAAAATTGATATCTCTTGAACCGCTGAAGATAAGTCGATGATTTTTTTTTACTTCGATTCCCTAAGCTCCAAGGAATGTTTTGATTGATAATCGAAGTCATAACGAGTTTGCCAGCGGTTGCTACAATTTTTTAAATACGGGTTTTGCAAAATGTCAAAAACTCGATTTTTTCAAATGGCACGTGTCAAATTTTATGTCACCGTTGGATGTAAAATATAATTCTAAGGGGAGTTATGTTAGCATGTGCTATACCTAACTCCAATCGTTTTGGTGCTATTTGCAGTTTTTGAGTAAATTGGTGTCAAAAAGTATGACAGATAAGTAGTGACAATTTGGTTAGTGGTACTCTGAATTAAATGCCGAATTCAAAAAGAAATCAAAATGGCCGATTGTCATTTAAAAAACAAAGATGGCGTCTACTTCCGCTATTTTGACGTCATCCTGTAAATATTTAATTTCGTCTCGGAATCGTCGATTATGGCTAGGTTTCAAGTTTCATAGCTCTAACATAAGTAGAAGTCGAAAATTTTCTAATGTGCGCTTTAAAAGAATCACCCTGTATACACATAACCTTAAAATTCTTCCATTTCGGATGTAAAGTTTAATTTTTTGTAATACGTAGCCACTTCTATCTACATAAATGCTCAATAGGTACACAAACATTAAAGAATTTTTGATGAAAACACCTACCAAAATGGCGTATACATACAGTGACCGGCAGAATGTTCGCACCATATGGGAAAAATTTTTATATTTCAATTCAATAAATGTATTTTATTGTGAAAAAGTCCTGCATGTCCTTAAACCAAAATATCAACCATCGAACTCTCTAAAACTTTTGTAGTATACGAGGGAGGGGCGAAAATTTCAAATTGCTCCAAGAGTAAAGTACTCTTATTTCTTATTTTAGAAAAGAATTTTATAAGGAAAATGTATTTCTAATTAAAAGTTATGCTAGAATATCAAGTGTCAGATCTTTAAGACAGAGAAACTGTTTTTGTCGTTTTTCCGGGTCTACCCCCGTATAACAAGTTGAAAAAATTGTGTGAATGTACTATTCCATTACTTGAAAATGTTGGTTCGTTCATAAATAAAATATACTGTTCAAAATATGAATTATCTTCTCTTGTACCTTGGAACCAAAAACTAAAGTCAATGCAAGCATCCAGATCCCTTTCTTGAAGAGTGGGAATAAATTTTGGCATGTAAGGCATGTACTTATTTTTCTTAAAAATTCTTCGAATTGACCTTTCAGAAATACTAATTTCTTCTTGCGTATGAACTTCATTAGCCGACAACAATACATTTAAATGGTAAGTATGGTAATTTTCACCATAAATTAAAACTAATTCTATTTTTTCTTGCAAAGATAACTTCCCGTAGTTTGAGGTGCCAAGTACCCATCGTCTCCCATCGACAACACCTGTTGGCAGTCACGTTTCCACTCGTCATCCCCGACGCCGAAAACGCTACGATCTGAGACTAATTTTCTCCAACCAATTCGAAATAAAATAAAGTGTGCACCTAAAAAATCTTAATTTTGGTTTTATTTTTGGACAGGCTCTATCATTTGCTTACCTAACTTTATTTAAGCTATAAATATGTTTTGTTCTGTAAAAGAGCCTACAAGAAACGTGCTTAGGCATTGGATAATTTCGCTAAACTTGTTATTATATAGGGGGTGCACCTGAAAAACGGCAAAAACTGTTTTTCCATCCTAAGGAACTGTAATTTTATATTCTGGAGTAACTTTTAAATAGAAACAACTTTTCCTAATAAAATAATTTTCTAAAATGAGAAATAAGAGTACTTTACTCGAAGGGTGAACCGCTGGGCTAAATTTTGTACACCTCTGTACAAAATTTAGCCCAGCGGTTCACCATTAGTAAGGAATACATTGTAATACATCGGAATACAGGAGATTACAGCGGAATTCAGCGGTATACAGGACATGTAAAGTAATACAGCTGAATACGTTGTATTACATTGGAATACGCAAGATTGCAAGATAATTACATTGTAATACATCAGAATACAGAGGAATACACACAATACATTGGAAAGCGAGGGAATGCAAATGATATCGTAAGCGGTACAAAACACAAAGATTAGTACTTAAAACGCATGTAATTTATCATGCAGGTACTACACACACAGATAGGTACCTGCTAATGCATTGTCCCAAGTACCTACCTACATAAATTACTTATTTACTATCGCCATAAGAAAGATCGGTTTTTATTTTACGCCAAACACCTAATTCACGAACGTACTTTATTTCTAAAGTTGATGTGTAAAGCTATACAGTGCGCCCAAAGTAAACAGCCATACTGTTGGGTAGGTTTTCTTCGACGTTGTCTAAGAGATTACCACCCGAATTAGAAGTGTTTAACCCAGTGATTAGTTTTTCAATAATTAACTTCAGCGGACTGTATTTTTAGAGGGTTTTATTAACATAAACATTACACAAATGTCGCAATTATAAACAATTACATTTTGCACAGGACAAACAATGCAAATGGCGACGCGAATATGCGAGAGACAGTCGCCAGCAAACATATGTGCGCGAAACAGCCTGATCGCATGCTTGAATACACGAGAGCGTCTTCACGCCACAGAGTCAAGTCGTGTGCTGTCTTTAAAAAATAGTTTAACATGGACGCGGCTGCGCGACAAGAGCACAAAATAAAAATGACATATGGCCTGCTCGATCAAACACATCAAGGAGGCCTTGACTAAAATGCATGCAGATACAAAGAAACTTAATATTTCTAGTTTTTAACATTAAATGAAACATGACAATTCGGAACATACCGCCCGCCTTGAAAGGCTCCGCTTTCAACAACAATAAAATGAACTAAATTAAAGTCATTCAAAAAAAAAAAACAAACGTCACATGCACGAACGTCATGGCGCACACACACAAAGCTCTGCTTTTGAGTTCGCACTTTTACACTTTGATGGGAAGAGGGCAAATTTTTGGAAACGCTCTCTTCAAAACACTATCAGCAGTTCCAATTGTGGCAACTCGACAGATGCCATCTTTGCCAGGGTGCAACTTTATTACACGACCTAGCTTCCACTTCAAAGGCGGCAGGTTGTCCTCTTTCAAGAGAACCAAGGTGCCTAGCGTCAGGTCAGATTGATGCTGACGCCATTTTGTGCGTTGTTGAAGCTCGCTAATATACTCGCGGCTCCAACGAGACCAAAAATGCTGCACTAACTGTTGCATATGTTGAAATCTTGTAAGTCTTGATGCAGCCACATGAGCGACTTCCTCGTCAGGAACGGAAGTCAATGGTCTTCCAATTAGGAAGTGTCCAGGAGTCAGGGGATCAAAATCCTCAGGTTCAGAGGAAATGGGTGATAAAGGACGGGAGTTCAACACTGCCTCGACCTGTGTCAAAATAGTATAAAACTCTTCAAATGTTAAGAGTGCATTACCCATAACCCTTTTGAGGTGGTACTTGGAAGCCTTAATACCAGCTTCCCATAAGCCACCAAAATGGGGCGAATGACTCGGAATAAAATGCCAATTAATTCCGTAATCACCAGCGCGCTCAATAATGTCATTTTCGTTGGCTTTCAAAAACTTGCCAAGCTCATTTAAAATATTTTTGGCGCCAACAAAATTCGTTCCGTTGTCGGAATAAATATGATTTGGAAGCCCGCGTCGGGAGACAAATCTTCTCAGAGACAAAATGAAGGCCTCTGAGGTCAAATCAGTAATGAGCTCTAAATGGACAGCCTTAGTGGCGAAGCACACGAACAGTCCCAAATAGCATTTACACAGCTTCGCACCTCTGCCCTTTCTATCTTTATAAACAAAGGGTCCGGCATAATCAATTCCGGTTAAATGTTAAATGGAGACGAAAATTCTATACGATCCTTTGGTAAATCACCCATGATCGGAACAGTAATTTTCGAAGAAAATCTAAAACATTTTACACAAGAGTGGACCACCTGTTTACATAAATTTCGTCCAGATGTGATCCAAACACTATCGCGAATCGCGGCAAGTAGCATCTGAGGGCTAGCATGAAGTAGCCGCTTATGCTCATAAATGACAATCAGTTTGGAAAGAAGATGCTTTCCAGAAAGTACAATGGGGTGTTTCTTATCGTACGGGTAAGAAGAATTTCTAATTCTACCACCAACACGAATCAAACCCTCAGAATCAATAAAAGGATTCAACTTAGCCAAAGTCGAAATTTTGGTTGTGCGACCAGCTTTCAAAAGTTTCAACTCATTCTTGAAAGAGTCGTATAGAGACATTTTTAATAAAGTGCGATAAGAGGCATTTAATTCCTCAACGCGTAAAGGACCAAAATTTCGCTCAGGCGCAGGCCTCAAAGAGTTGTGTCTAAATCGAAGACAATATGCTACTGCTCGCTTCAATCTACTCAAACTTGAAAACTTAGAAAATGGGAAGGACTCAACTTCCACGGCAGCGAGAGCGCGTATTTCTTCCTGCATTTCAGGAACATCAACTTCATGATCAAACCTAGAGGTGGGCCAAGAAAATTCATCAGAAAGAAGCCACTCAGGTCCATGAGGCCAAAGTTTGGAATCTATGAGTTCAAAGGGCAAAGCACCTCGGGAAATCAAATCAGCAGGATTTGACTTGGTGGGGACATGTCTCTAGGAAGCATTTCGGGAGAGATCTTGTATTTGAGAAGTCCTATTAGCAACAAAGGTCTTCAATCGATTAGGCTGCATTTTCAGCCAACCTAGGACAATCGTGGAATCAGTCCAGAATGTCAAACTGTCAAAATCAATATTTAAAGCCGAGATGACTTGTTTCACCAGCTTACTTAGAAGCAGAGCGCCACAAAGCTCCAACTTCTGAATCGAGATTAGCTTCAGCGAGGCGACCTTGCCCTTGGAGCACAACAAATTCGAAAATTCACGCATAAATTTCTTGTACAAATCATTTAAAGATGGATTCGATTGAAACTTTCTCTCAAGGTTGTAAAACCTACATTTCGTTTGTTCATACGAATCACCAAGCACTTCAGGGCTACCCTTTAGCGGAAGTGTCACGATAAATCTTCCAAAGTTATCGCGCCTGACGGTTTTTTGGAAGTGAGCCTCGCAATCAACTTCCTCTTTAGAAAGAAGCTTTACCGAAGGAATTTCCTCCAAATTCCAAAAACTCGTCAATTGGTCATCAACATTCGAAGTTGTAGAGAAATGACAACGTGTCATATTCGAACAACTTGTGTCAACAGAAGAGACAGGACCAGAAACCACCCAACCAAAACGGGTCTTTTGAAGAATAGGCTTCCAGGGTCCTAAAGAAATCTGTCCTTGGCACAAAATTTTCCAGAAACAATTGGCACCCAACAACAAATCTATTTCAGCAGGAACGGTGAAATCAGGGTCAGCCAGCTTTATGTTTTCAGGCATTTTCAATCCATCAGTGCTGATGGGGGAACATGGTAACATTCCAGTTATGTGGGGAATTGCAAAACAGAATGTTTTCAAGACATAATTGGTGGCATCCGAATGTATCCTCACCTCACAACGAGAGTTTACATCGGTAGAAGAATTTGCAATACCACGAATTTGCATGTCTGTGGGTCTCTCAGGCAATCCAAGCCGATTGCTAAGATCAGAAGAAATGAATGAAGACATACTACCCGAGTCCAGCAATGCCTTAACTTTGTGAACATTGCCTTCTACATCAAAAATCTTCACAGAAATGGTGGGTAGGAGAATGCTTTGATGATTCGAGCTAAGTGCGGAAACACTCGCAGTTTCATCACCGTTTGAAGAAGAAGAAGCACCATCAACAGGCTTGGGATCACTATTTCTATCCAAGTGAACCAAAGTATGGTGTTTGCCACCACATTTCTTGCACCCAATTTTAAATCTACATTGCCGATTAAAATGTCCTTGCGACAGGCATTTAAAACAAACATGAAGTTCCTTTGCTTTGGATCTTCGCTCTTCAATCTTGAGCTGCCTAAATTTACCACAAGAATACAACTCATGAGCATTGTTGCACATCGGACACTCAGCGTCAGTGGAAACAAACGTCCTAACATTGGGGCGATCAAAGGAATCAGTAGGCTTGGTACGCCTCTGCTCTATCGTTTCTAACAAAGAAGCTCTTTTCTTCAAAAATTTCATAAGTTCTTCAAAAGAAGGTAGATCATTTTCATCATTCAAATTTTCAAATTCCTTTATGGTAGCAGTATCCAGTTTGGAATTTATCAACACAATCAATCAACTGTCTGATTTTTGCAGAAGATTCCTTGGAAATATTATCAAGGTCAAACAGCGATTTCACATGGTTATGGATAAGAATACGATTATTGTCGTATCTACCCTTCAAAGCATTCCAGGCAATTTCATAATTTTCCGAGGTGATGCTCAGATTTTTACTCACTTCGCTGGCCTTATCTTTCAACGAAGATCTCAAATAATGCAATTTATGAACAGCTGATAGGCTTTCATTCTCATGTGTCGGCGTCCTAAACAAATCTTTAAAATTCAACCAGTCTTCAGATTTACCAGAAAATTGTGGTAACTGAATAGTAGGTAACCTAACGAAGTTTCCGTTGTTACCGGAGGGGCTTGTGTTCAACGAAGTCCTACTTCCACGAGGAGATCCAGGAGCACTGGATCCTGCTGGTGAACCTGTAGGGGAACGAGACTTTGCTGCTTTACGCAATAGACAATCGGCGGCAGCGGTCGCTTTATAAAATCTAGATTCAAAATCTAGCATGTGAGTTACCTCAGCTTCAACATCATCAGCTTGGGCCTCAATACTCAATTGTAATTCAGAAAAGGCACCTAGTAACGTTTCGATATCAGCAAGACGTCTACGCAATTGAATGACGTCATCATCTTGTAAAACATTATTCTCAGAATAAACCTCCTTTAGGCTTTCAAGAAAAGTTTCAAATCTTGTAAGGCGGCCTTTGAGGGCAAATCTTTGTTGTCTGTTGGCTTCCATATTGCAGATATGGACCTCAACCTTTTTCTCAAAAAATCAAAAATCAAGAAACAAATCAAAGGGGGAAGTTTGAAAACTCCTGTTGTGCACAAAAAAACGCAAAACTGTAAACTGGCGGCACAAGAAAAACAAACGCACGCCAAACAAAACAATGCACGCAAGGGAATTCAAAAATCCAAGGGTAATTGTAGCTAAAGCCACAACAATCAACAAATGTCATCAAACAATCAAACTGTAGTGAAACCTACGAAAAATGTTCAAGCGCTAGCAATGAAAGGGAAAATCTAACTGTTCACACAAGAATTGCATTTGCCGAACTTTAAAAAACTGATTAAAAAAAAACAATTATTTATCATCAAAAAAAAATGCCAATAGGATGCCCGAGCTACGCCACTGGCTGTCCAAAATTCAAAAACGCATTAAAACTGAATGCACGCAATCTAAAATATGCATAAATACGACCGACGCCGAGAAAATCTGCCTCGTACACGGCATAAAGCATTTAATTTTCAAACAATAAAGTACACATTTATATTGAAAGCAATAAAAAAAATCTCACAGGTCAAAACATGTGTAGAAATCCCTGAAAGGAAAATAATGGTTAGGGCAATAAAAAATGTAAAAACACCTGACCATGATCAGCTCGCAGAACCAGATGTGCAGACAAGAGACATTCCAACGCAGTCACGTGATCTTTCGCGCTTCTGCTCGAGAAACGAAACATCCAAAAAATCGAAAACTTTACAAGTCCAAATTCACAAATGACATATCACTGGATTCAAATAGCCGAAAATTCAAGCGGCTCGAAGACCAAAATGTGTTGGCGATTCTTCAAATGGCTGAAGTATCCGGCTCGAAGGACCAAAATGTTGGGTAGGTTTTCTTCGACGTTGTCTAAGAGATTACCACCCGAATTAGAAGTGTTTAACCCAGTGATTAGTTTTTCAATAATTCACTTCAGCGGACTGTATTTTTAGAGGGTTTTATTAACATAAACATTACACAAATGTCGCACTTATAAACAATTACATTTTGCACAGGACAAACAATGCAAATGGCGACGCGAATATGCGAGAGACAGTCGCCAGCAAACATATGTGCGCGAAACAGCCTGATCGCATGCTTGAATACACGAGACAGTGTTGCCAGACTGAAAGCGGCGTATTATCGCACCAACATCCACAAATTATCGTATCCAATCGTACACAATTATCGTTCCTTAAAATTTTGCACCGTACGTACATTTATTGCATTAAATAAAGTAAAACACAAAAATCAAAGCAAGGGACATAATAAAGAGTGCTACAATAACTGCTTCTTCTTCTTCAAATATAATTTCTTCCTCTCCTCGTCCACTCGTCCTCCAGAAACCGCCAATTCATTCTTTTTAGAGTAAAGATTTGATGACGTCATTGCTTGCACCATTTCCTTAGAAGGATTAAAGCTCACACAAGCTCCAAATTAATACGCTCTGACGACAGCAAAATTCCATTCAATATGCTTGTCAACCTCATTACTTTTCTAGCAGATTTTCAAAAGATTGCAACTTTCCTTCCTTCCTCACCCACTGTATCTGTTATGGGATTTATATACTGCATAATACCGGCTCCAAAGGTACATGCTTTCGTACTGACTAAATTTAACCTCATTTGTAAGGTCTATATTCTCTATACCACAATTCGCATAGCGTAACAAAACAATATTAACAATCGCGAATTATGCATGCTGACTGAAAATAATAACAAGTGTAATAGAACAGCGCAGCTGCAGATTCGGGGAATTCCCGGAACCGATTTCACTCACTTCCATGGAGTTTGCTCAGTTTGCTGTCAGAATAGAAATTGCAATCTATGGAATTCATATTAATTAATACTTTTTTGACTCATGACGAACTGAGTGATTCAAATTTTCTCAAATTAGCGTAAAATTAGTCTGTGTCTAAATTATCGTATAATTAGGTCTGATCGTACACGTGATATCGTACATCGTAAAACGGAAAATTAATCGTACAAATACGATATTTATCGTACATCTGGCAACACTGACACGAGAGCGTCTTCACGCCACAGAGTCAAGTCGTGTGCTGTCTTTAAAAAATAGTTTAACATGGACGCGGCTGCGCGACAAGAGCACAAAATAAAAATGACATATGGCCTGCTCGATCAAACACATCAAGGAGGCCTTGACTAAAATGCATGCAGATACAAAGAAACTTAATATTTCTAGTTTTTAACATTAAATGAAACATGACAATTCGGAACACATACATCAACCGCAGATAGAAAATTCAGTGCTGAGTAAGAAACGTTTATGAACCCTATATGCTAACTTCTTGAACAGAAGAGTTCCTGTTCGTCCTGTTTTTGTAAGAATCAACCGACGTTTCTTGTTGGTAATTGGGCAACTGCAAATTCCCGAATGTACAATTGTTTTCACTTTATATAGGTATAATTTTTATTTGTTCATATTATGTTAAGTTGTTTTAAATTTTAGTGTTTATCTTCTAAAATAGACACCAGTTCGCTAAACATTTTTTACTCGACATTAAATTTGTAGTTAATGTATGGCTGTTTACTTTCGGGACACCCTATATAAGTAAACATGCTAGCATGAATGGGAAATTAAATAAGGCTTTTATTTATTTTAAGAAACTTATATTGAACAGAAGAACTCAACAAAATGTACTAAAATGTAATAAAATAAAAAAATTAATTTTCATTTCTGGCAATACAGGTTGGTCCAGCGCTCTGGAATTCTTCTCTCATGGCTTTATTATATACATTTTAGAGAAAAAATGTTACATGAGCGATCCCCATTGATCTCTGGTTCTCTATTAAGTAAAATTATTTACACTTATACAGACAGTCCCATTTCTTCTGCACAGCACCTAACTAACTTTGTTTTTTAAATGGAACGACCTGTATTTGAGTCAATTTTTGGATTCCTTAATTGATGTTGCTATGAGGCTGTGTAAGATACTTTTACCTAAAATGTATATTTATGACGTTATAGGCATTTCCTAAAAGATTTTGACAGATGTAGAGGAATTTTCAAAAATTAAAATCTTCGAATTGAATGAAGCTGAAGCAGTGATATTTTTATTCAGATGAATCGGAATCAGTAATCGCTGCAGGAGTAAAAAAATTAAATATAATACCGGGTATGTGTAGCTACCTGGCCAGGTTAGAAAATTTCAAATAGTCAAAACTTCCTTTTTTCAAACGGAAGCGTACAATTTGTATGTCATAGCTGTCTTTCTCGTTGAATATACTTAAGCTTAACCTGCCTCTAAAATTAATACTTTTTAAGATATCCACCTTCAAATATTTAATGGACTTAATTTGCAAACAAAATAAATTAATATCTTCTCGCGGCCACTGTACACCAAAATGTTACACGAATGTTACACGAATGTTTACGTAGAAACAACTTAAAGGTGATATACCATCTAAAATAAAAATAATCATCAAATATGTAACAATGAAAACATTTGTAGCTGACACGGTTCTGCTAAGAAATTCTGATGACCATTCTTTGTTCGAAAATGCATTTTTTTCGTCCTGAAATTACATAGTATTACGTATCCGCTGTTATGCTATCGAAAATGTGATTGCACAGTGCGAAAATATAATTTTTTTGTACAACTAGGGTTGCTAGTTATTTGAGATTGATTATCTTAAAAAGTATTCACTATACAAAACAGAAAGAGAATTTGTAATTATATGGTTCCATAAAAAATAAGTTATGGAGTTTGAAATTTTTTAATTTGGCTATGTAACTGCTCCTACCCAGTATAATAATCCACTTTTTTATTACCTATTGCAGCAATTACTCCTAGATGCCGTTGTTATCTTAAATAAAATATTGAAACTTGCCACTAAACTAAATTTTACCAGACACTAATCGGCCAGCATAACAGTTACACTGTTACACCGCCAACAAAATAATACGCCGGAAAATATGCTATTCATCGCGACGAGGGCACAGACGCGCTTTTCCTGGACCCATGCAGAAAATAACACGTGTTGCTGGCTTAATGCAACTTGGATTACAGTAGAATACAAAAGATTACACAAGAATATTGAAGAATATACCGGAATACAATTGGAATACGGTAGATTACCAAAGGAATACAGCACATTATCAGGGATTACAACGGAATACACGAGAATACAAGGGATTACAAGGAGTACAAAGTAATTCAGCGGAATACATGGATAATACTGATGGAATACAGAGAACGTGTACACCATAATACATCAGCGGTTCACCCCTCGACTTTACTCTTGGAGCAATTTGAAATTTTTACCCCTCCCTCGTATACTACATAAGTTTTACTGAATTCGATAGGTGCTGTTTTGGTTTAAGGACATGCAGGACTTTTTTACAATAAAACAAATTTATTAAATTAAAAGGCAAAAAATTTTCCCATATGGTGCGGACTTTCTGCCGGTCACTGAACAGGGTATCCCACGACGACCTTACACGCTCTGTATATAGAAAAGTATATATAGTAGAATTACACAAATTTGCACAAATAGGTAATCGAGGATGCTCATTTCGACTAAAATATTTTTGACTTTCTGCGACTTCCGGTTATACCGGAAATAGACACCAACTTCCTTATTTTAAATGGAATGCCCACATTTTTATTACGGATTTAGATTTTTGGTCGAATTTTAAGGTCACTTTATGCAAAGCATCATGTGTGTAAAGTGCACCCTCTTCGAGATATTAGACGTTAAAAATCGTCATTTTTCAAATTTCATCAATTATAACTTGGACACGGTACGAGATAAAGAAAAATGATTTACATGTCCCTATCCTAGTTTTTAATTCTCTATCTAATGGGTCTGGAAAATATTGCTTCCTGATTGGCAATTTTTTTGTTATTTTTGACCAATCAGGAAGCAGTATTTTCCAGACCTATTAGATAGAGAATTAAAAACTAGGATAGGGACATGTAAATCATTTTTCTTTATCTCGTACCGTTTCCAAGTTATAATTGATGAAATTTGAAAAATGACGATTTTTAACAACTAATATCTCGAAGAGGATGCACTTTACGTTTACATATGTGATATTTTACATAAAGTGGCCTTAAAATTCGACCAAAAATCTAAATCCATAATAAAAATGTGGGCATTCTATTTCAAATAAGAGAGTAGGTACTCGTTTCCGGTATAACCGGAAGTTGTCGGACGTTGAAAATATTTTAATTAGAATGGCCTAAGCCGAGAACTGTTGTGCGAAACGTCTAACCGACCGTCTCCGTGAATCACCCTGTATAAGCCCACATCTAATTATAGCGGTGAGGCTGTAGGGGCAGTTTATAGTGAATATGTGCTAGAGTCTGTGAAGGGGCATGAAAATTTAACAATTGTAGGAGACTTTAATGCAGTTGTAGGTACAGGGAGAGAAGATAGAATAATCGGGCCCTTTGGATTAGGAAATAGGAACGACAAGGGGGTTAGACTAATAGATTTTTTGCGATAAACATAACCTAACCGTCGTGAACACTATATTTCAAGATCAGTTAGGAGGCGCTATACACGGAAAATGCCAGGGGACCTAGGGAGATATCAAATAGATTACATTCTTGTTAGGCAAAGATTTAGAAATCTAGTTAAGGACTGCAGAAGCTATCCAGGAGCAGATATGGCTATATTAAGCCGAGTTACTTTAGCAATAGAATTCTCAGAAATATCTGATTGAAAAATAAAACAGTTTTTAGGTATTTTCCTTCAATCACGCAACACGAAAGAAAATTTATTCAGCGTTTTCATATTTTGCAAGGACACTCAAAGAAGTCAACGAAACAAAATGTCTGTAGTAAAATCGTTAAGGGGGGGGGGCGGCGTATACGATACGAATTCCGGGAAAATGTGAATATCGTTATCATATTTTACAGGAGCGTTTAGAGAGCCCAAATAAACTTATTACGTATAATGAAATCGTTTGCCGTTAAACCGGGGGCGGGGTATACTGCATGAATTCCCTGAAAATGTGAATATCGTTTTCATATTTTACAGGAGCGTTTATAGAGCCTAAATAAACTTATTACATATAATGAAATAGTTTGCCGTTAAGCCGGGGGCGACGTATTCTCTATGAATTCCATGAAAATGTGAATATCGTTTTCATATTTTACAGGAGCGTTTAGAGAGCCTAAATAAACTTATTACATATAATGAAATCGTTTGCCGTTAAACCGGGGGCGGCGTATACTATATGAATTCCATGAAAATGTGAATATCGTTTTCATATTTTACAGGAGCGTTTAGAGAGCCCAAATAAACTTATTACGTATAATGAAATCATTTGCCGTTAAACCGGGGGCGGCGTATACTGTATGAATTCCCTGAAAATGTGAATATCGTTTTCATATTTTACAGGAGCGTTTAGAGAGCCTAAATAAACTTATTACATATAATGAAATCGTTTGCCGTTAAACGGGGGGCGGCGTATACTGCATGAATTTCCTAAAAATGTGAATATCGTTTTCATATTTTACAGGAGCGTTTAGAGAGCCTAAATAAACCTTATAACATATAATGAAATAGTTTTCCGTTAAACCAGGGGCGGCGTATACTGCATGAATTCCCTGAAAATGTGAATATCGTTTTCATATTTTACAGGAGCGTTTAGAGAGCCTAAATAAACTTATTACATATAATGAAATCATTTGCCGTTAAACCGGGGGCGGCGTGTACTATATGAATTCCATGAAAATGTAAATATCGTTTTCAAATTTTACAGGAGCGTTTAGAGAGCCCAAATAAACTTATTGCGTATAATGAAATCGTTTGCCGTTAAACCGGGGGCGGCGTATACTGCATGAATTCCCTGAAAATGTGAATATCGTTTTCATATTTTACAGGAGCGTTTATAGAGCCTAAATAAACTTATTACATATAATGAAATAGTTTGCCGTTAAGCCGGGGGCGACGTATTCTCTATGAATTCCATGAAAATGTGAATATCGTTTTCATATTTTACAGGAGCGTTTAGAGAGCCTAAATAAACTTATTACATATAATGAAATCGTTTGCCGTTAAACCGGGGGCGGCGTATACTATATGAATTCCATGAAAATGTGAATATCGTTTTCATATTTTACAGGAGCGTTTAGAGAGCCCAAATAAACTTATTACGTATAATGAAATCATTTGCCGTTAAACCGGGGGCGGCGTATACTGTATGAATTCCCTGAAAATGTGAATATCGTTTTCATATTTTACAGGAGCGTTTAGAGAGCCTAAATAAACTTATTACATATAATGAAATCGTTTGCCGTTAAACGGGGGGCGGCGTATACTGCATGAATTTCCTAAAAATGTGAATATCGTTTTCATATTTTACAGGAGCGTTTAGAGAGCCTAAATAAACTTATAACATATAATGAAATAGTTTTCCGTTAAACCAGGGGCGGCGTATACTGCATGAATTCCCTGAAAATGTGAATATCGTTTTCATATTTTACAGGAGCGTTTAGAGAGCCTAAATAAACTTATAACATATAATGAAATAGTTTTCCGTTAAACCAGGGGCGGCGTATACTGCATGAATTCCCTGAAAATGTGAATATCGTTTTCATATTTTACAGGAGCGTTTAGAGAGCCTAAATAAACTTACTACATATAATGAAATCATTTTCCGTTAAACCGGGGGCGGCGTGTACTATATGAATTCCATGAAAATGTAAATATCGTTTTCAAATTTTACAGGAGCGTTTAGAGAGCCCAAATAAACTTATTGCGTATAATGAAATCGTTTGCCGTTAAACCGGGGGCGGCGTATACTGCATGAATTCCCTGAAAATGTGAATATCGTTTTCATATTTTACAGGAGCGTTTATAGAGCCTAAATAAACTTATTACATATAATGAAATAGTTTGCCGTTAAGCCGGGGGCGACGTATTCTCTATGAATTCCATGAAAATGTGAATATCGTTTTCATATTTTACAGGAGCGTTTAGAGAGCCTAAATAAACTTATTACATATAATGAAATCGTTTGCCGTTAAACCGGGGGCGGCGTATACTATATGAATTCCATGAAAATGTGAATATCGTTTTCATATTTTACAGGAGCGTTTAGAGAGCCCAAATAAACTTATTACGTATAATGAAATCATTTGCCGTTAAACCGGGGGCGGCGTATACTGTATGAATTCCCTGAAAATGTGAATATCGTTTTCATATTTTACAGGAGCGTTTAGAGAGCCTAAATAAACTTATTACATATAATGAAATCGTTTGCCGTTAAACGGGGGGCGGCGTATACTGCATGAATTTCCTAAAAATGTGAATATCGTTTTCATATTTTACAGGAGCGTTTAGAGAGCCTAAATAAACTTATAACATATAATGAAATAGTTTTCCGTTAAACCAGGGGCGGCGTATACTGCATGAATTCCCTGAAAATGTGAATATCGTTTTCATATTTTACAGGAGCGTTTAGAGAGCCTAAATAAACTTATTACATATAATGAAATCATTTGCCGTTAAACCGGGGGCGGCGTGTACTATATGAATTCCATGAAAATGTAAATATCGTTTTCAAATTTTACAGGAGCGTTTAGAGAGCCCAAATAAACTTATTGCGTATAATGAAATCGTTTGCCGTTAAACCGGGGGCGGCGTATACTGCATGAATTCCCTGAAAATGTGAATATCGTTTTCATATTTTACAGGAGCGTTTAGAGAGCCTAAATAAACTTATTACATATAATGAAATCGTTTTCCGTTAAACGGGGTGCGGCGTATACTGCATGAATTTCCTAAAAATGTGAATATCGTTTTCATATTTTACAGGAGCGTTTATAGAGCCTAAATAAACTTATTGCCTATAATGAAATCGTTTGCCGTTAAGCCGGGGGCGGCGTATTCTCTATGAATTCCATGAAAATGTGAATATCGTTTTCATATTTTATAGGAGCGTTTAGAGAGCCTAAATAAACTTATAACATATAATGAAATCGTTTGCCGTTAAACCGGGGGCGGCGTATACTGCATGAATTCCCTGAAAGTGTGAATATCGTTTTCATATTTTACAGGAGCGTTTAGAGAGCCTAAATAAACTTATTACATATAATGAAGTCGTTTGCCGTTAAACCGGGGGCAGCGTATACTGTATGAATTCCATGAAAATATGAATATCGATTTCAAATTTTACAGGAGCGTTCTAAACGCTATCCGGCCGGATAGGAGCAAAGTTAAAAATAAACAGTTTAATCTTAAAACTGAACTTTTTTTTATTACATATGAAATAATGGAAACGATATTCACATTTTCATGGAATTCATACAGTATACGCCGCTCCCGGTTTAACGGCAAACGATTTCATTATATGTAGTAACTTTATTTGAGCTCTCTAAACGCTCCTGTAAAATATGAAAACGATATTCACATTTTCACGGAAATCATATAGTAGTCGCCGCCCCCGGTTTAACGGCAAACGATTTCATTATATGCAATAAGTTTATTTGGGTTCTCTAAACGCTCCTGTAAAATATGATAACGATATTCACATTTTCCCGGAATTCGTATCGTATACGCCGCCCCCCCTTAACGATTTGACTACAGACATTTTGTTTCGTTGACTTCTTTGAGGGTCCTTGCAAAATATGAAAACGCTCAATAAATTTTCTTTCGTGTTGCCTGATTGAAGGAAAATACCTAAAAACTGTTTTATTTTTCAATCAGATATTGCTGAGAATTCTATTGCTAAAGTAACTCGGCTTAGATATTAGATAGTGATCACAGCATAATGGTTATGTAGGCTAATCTTAAATTTAAGATTTTGAAAAAACTAAATGGTAGGAGACACCTTGACCTTGAGAAACTAAGAGACTGCGATTCGTGCAATGAGTTCGAGAAAAAACGAATGAAGTACTAAAGGGTGTGCGGATGCAAATACTGTTATACTTGGGCCGCCCAACAGACGGAGTGATCACCCTGCAAGAACGTGCTCTAGCGGGGCCAATATTATTTTATGACGACCGAATTGGAGTGATGCGACTTCGTTAGGTCTAAAGAAAGCGCATCACTGCGGTTCTGTCGTCCTAAATTGATAGTGGTCCCGTCTAGAGCTCTTGCTTGCAGGGTGATCACTCCGTCTGTTCGGCGGCCCAAGTATAGGGACGTAGAGGCAGAATGGAATTACATTGAAAATGGTTTAGGTTCTGCAGCTAGAGATATATTGGGGCACAAACAGAGTGAAAGTAGAAAACCCTGGATAACAAGGGATATTGTGACTAATAGATGAGAGGCAAAAATATAAAAATAGGCTAGAGGAAGGAGGGAAACAAAGGTATAAAGCGGACAAGTGGGAAATTATTCGGAAATGTAGGAAAGCGAAAGAACAGTGGATAGAAAACAAATGCAAAGAAGTGGAACATAAGTTCAAAGCAGGAAAAACTGACGAAGCGTATAAAATAATTAGGAGAAATTTCAGAGAAATTGGACTAGCAGCAAGAACATTAGAAACAAGGCAGAGGTGACACCATAATCGGAAGAGAGATCCTAATGCTGTATACTCGTAAGGTAAAAGCAGCTCGTGCCGTAAGTACATCGGTTTCGTGTCCTTAAAAGTGTACAGTAATGATAATTTCATGTTGACATACATATTGGTATGTATTTGCAGAATATTTTATTGGGCCTTAATTTATTTTTAAAACTTGTTGCTTTCGAAGAAGACCAGAAGTTCGAGGGCGAGGAAAAGTGATTTATGATTTTGATTAGGTTTTCAAAAATACACAGCGTCAAAATTTTATATATTGCATACTGAAATAGATTCTTTTGCGTAGATATGGGATATATTATATAACATTATAAATATTTGCGTAACGAGCTTAATGGCGTAGGGCACTCAATTTTTATTATGTATCCGTTTTCTATAATTTTCTCTCTGATTAATTACAATTCTATTTCTGGCCCTTTGTGGCACTTTTAAATAAAACAGCCCACATTACGTTAGTCAGTAAAGCTTAATTTAATTTCATATTTCTACATGTTTATGCCGCATTTCACGCAATTCAGAAAGGCCCAGATTCTGACAGATAATACGATGGTGAAATTTGGGACATACATGAATTATCACTTCGGTGAGTGCTAAGTAAATGTATAATTTGTGAGAATTAACGTAAACATTTTTTTTCTTTTTGGCTGCAATGATTAATGTGATGTATATTTTATGTACTTTCACATTAACTTTATTCTTGGAAAATATAATCGATGAAAGGGTAATTAAGTAGAAAACTGTTTAAAATCAAGTGAATAATAAATTGTGGAATAAGAAAGATCAAAGCGTGTAGATTTATTACTTTCGGATACAATTAAAGTGAGAATTGCAGTACCTATATGATGGACGAGGAATTTAAAAAGTTTCGACTGAAAAATTGCGTTCGAAAAAAAATAGCGAACAAAAACAAACTTGAAATTGAAATTTATCTAAAAGCTTACTTCATAGAAACACATATTTCAGTGAAAAAGAAAATTCCATATATATACCTATCTACTTATAAAGAACGTAACTTGAAACTTCTGTGATTAGTACGGTTTTGTAGCTAATTGTGCAACAATGGAAGATTATTCTTTTGAGGAGATGTCAGACATGCATGATTTGGCACACATTGCAATAGGGCTGAAGCAAGCAAGACGATTGTACGCAGATCATTTCCTACGACGTTCACCAAATGAAAAAACATGGCCCGCACGGTCTCCTGATCTATATCCACTGGATTTATAAAATCTATTGTGTATTCTACTTCAGTCCATGATATTAACGATCTACTTGACGTTGTACTTTTTTACTGTTACCCATTTGAACTGAATAAAAGTAATTTACTACCTAGCAAACTAGAACCTCAGGTGGCTATAACTTAGTAAAGAATGATTTTAGGACGTAAGTTTATGAAACTTTTTGTTTTGGGTTATCAACAAATTACGTATTAGTTTTTGATATTAGCATTTAAATGCAGGTGCTCCCTATATTTTGCACGTACAAGTGTTACAAAAATATAAAACTTTCCCATCGAGATTACCTCATTTTGTTAGAAGATTTTAGTTATAATAAATGACTGCAACTTGGGGATTTGACACAAATTAATTATTATGGGATTAAAGCACTGGAACGGAAACAATATAAAGGAATGCAGGTTCATCTTCGCTGGAAGTGTATATCGATCGAGCACCGTCTGGAGAGAAGTCATTATTTCGAACTGTTTGCCTCTGTCGGGTGCTCGTTATAAGCAGAGAGTACGCGACCTGCGGTTTGCCAGGAAATCTCGCAGTTTATGAAATCTAGATTAATGGTACCTACGGGTCTTTCAGATTTTGTTTGCAATCAAAATTTGAACGCGATGATGAAATAAGTTTACGTCGCTAAAGTGAACTTTATTAATTCCATCAAAAGCGCATTGTCACTAGGGAAAGGAAGTGTCTTTTTATAGGTATACATAGGTTGATTAATGGAAACTAAAATAATACACTCTTGTTAAGGACTTGATTCTAGAGATACCAATTCTATTTTGGCTTTCAGGATTCCGCATATAGTATAGTGCAGACTAATGGAGACGTAAAAAAATTAAGCTGATAGAACGTATTTTAAACAAAGCCCTTTCTTGCCCTCTCGCACCAGACACACGCATTTTTTGGAAAAAAGATGATGTAAAAACAAGCAAATTATATCAAACCGCTGCGGGGTCAGAACTCGTCTAGCCGTAGAAGAACAAAATGGCAGTTCTGTACCATATCCGAACACCCACCGAGACCGTTGGAGTCACTAGCCGATAACGATATTCTTAAACGTCATTTTACCGACATAGTAACGCGCAGCGGAAGCCTGAAAGCCAAAGTAGAATTGGTATCTCTAGATACAACTTTGTTAAGGTACATACTCGAGTAGTATAATATGAAGCATAGCAGACAATAAGTAGGCATGGGAAAAAGGTTATTTATCTCTCTGGTCTTGACTCAGGAACTAATGGTAAGTACCAACAGATACGATTTATAACTTCCCTTGATTCTAATACTCAGAACTGGGCGACTATGACAACCATCTTCGCCAGCAATGTCAGATAACGAGCTAAATGTGAGTGTAGTGCTATGCGACAGCACACTTGCCGCTCCAACGTGGTCTTCCTCTCGATCGATGTCCCACATATGATCTCCAATTACCTAATTCTTTGTTCCATGGTTGATTTTATAGACGTTGCTGAGATGAATCAAGCCATAGGAATTATTATGATGGGTGAATCATTGAGAAATGTTGCTGCAAGCTTCAGTGTCAGCCACAATGTAATCAGAAGAGTTGGAATGCGTTTTGATAATACTTGTTTTGTTCGACAAGGGCCTGAAGGAGGACGGCAGCGCTGCACAACGGTCAGGCAGGATTGTTTTGTCGTAAGAGTAAGTTTTCCACTGCCAGAGTGGTCCAGAATCAGTTACTGAACGCATCTGGTATGATGATATCAACCCAAACAGTAAAAACAAGACTTCACGAAGCAAATCCAAATCTTCAAAAAAATCTTTTGCTGGCCGCAGGTATTTGAATGAGGTGTTGCACCCAGCGATGTTACCATTTGCAAATGAAATCGGCGATGGGTTTGTGTTTGTCGATGATAACGCTCGTCCTCACCGCACAAGGCAGGTGAACGCATTTTTCGAGGAGGATGTTACTACTCATTTGGATTGGCCAACAAATTCTCCGGATCTAAATCCAATAGAGAATGTTTGGGACCATCTCAAGAGATTAATAACATCACGGAGACCTGACCCAAACAACCACGATGCGCTCCAAATAGCCATTTTGGAAGAATTGCAAAACATCCCAATGGAATACATTCGGCACGTAATTTCCAGTATGCCAAGACGTTGTGAAGGAGTAGTAAGGACTAGAGGAGGTCCAACACATTATTAAATTTAATTTACTATTAATGCTTGCTGTCTGATTTCAGTTTTCTTGAAATATCAAGCAACTTTTGTTATTGTTGCTGTTTTTGAAATGTTTGTTACTTTTGGGAGCGATTGTTACGCCTTCCTCAACCATATTCTTCCTACAAACAAGTCAGGGGCTGTTGCAAAATATGTATATATGAACATTTGCAAATGGTTTTGCTAAAGCCTTGGTTTTTAACAACTTTCCGTCGACGGAATTCCGTTTGATGTATTTTAAGTCTGTCGCTGTTTGAACGGCAGAAAATTTTCAGCTTTTAATTGGTGTAACTTAGCAACGACCAAATTATGCAGGTTTGATTTCATCAAAGTCCCCCAGCGCAGTGCGTCGACGGAGTCCGTCAGCGCAATTCCGTCGACGGAAAGTTCTTAAAAACCAGGGCTTTACGTACCAGTTCAAAAGTTGAGTAGTGTATTTTTGACTTCCGTCAGTGCTATTTTGGCATCTCTGCAAGAATTAATTAATAATTAAGATTTTCCTCGAACATCCAGGGAGGCAGCAATGGGGCTATTCAATGTTTTTCTTACCCATTTTGTAACTAACGTTAACAACAAGTAAGTTTCATTTGATTATACATATTTAGTGTTAGTTTGACGTGCAAGTCACTTCAAAAAACGCGTGCACTAAATATGTCAGTTGCTGTAGCTTTATTTAACCCAAAGATATTTAATTTTTAAAATTGCTCTGCATCTGTCAAAATTTGAAGACGAATGCCAGTAACTCAAAAAATATGAAGTTTAGACAAAAATCTCTTTATACAATCTTGTAATATAATTTACCAAGCAATCTGAAAATAAAGTCAAATATAGGGTGTTCCATTTAAAATAAAGAAGTTGATTTCCATACAATAAATATGGGATACCCTGTATGGCAAAAAATAATTTTTATAAAGATAGAACGTTCAGTATAACCAATTCAATTTCAAAAATAAAGGCACCATTTAGTTTTTCCAGGACATGGAATTACTCTGTATAGTACCTACCACTTCATGTTTCATAATGTTTCATTATTCATAAAAACTCTAGTGTATTGCGACTTCACACTTACTCGATTAACCAAATATTCATGAATTAAACAAATTATTGACCGATTAGTCCATTAACCAAAAAGTCGAAAACCGATTGACGAGACAATCAATAAGGCGATTGACGAGGCAATTGATAAGCCGATTAATGAAAGAACCATTAAGTCGATTAACTAAAATTTATGAATTGTCTTCCAACCATCGAATACAAAATATAATAATGGCACAGACCTAGTTGCAGCCCTCATCTAGTTACACACGTAAAGCAAGCGTCTAACGTGATGGCGAGCGACAGAGATGCGCAATTGAGTAATCCCCAGTATTTAGGGTTGCCACCTCTCCGGGTTTGGCCCGGAGACTCCGGGTTTTGACATACGGTCTCCGGTCTCCGGGTTACTAGATATTTTCTCCTGGTAAAACTGCATTTAACAAAATAAAACAAAATTACCAAAATAAAACAAAAACAATGTAGGTAATTCTTATGCCAGAAAAAATAAATATTTGGCGCAGCAATTTCAGTACGTTCCCGAGCAGCTTGCAATCGCGCAATTTCGTTGCGAGTTTATGCACGCATATCGCGTTCAGTGTTGCCAGATCTACTGTTTTAACAGTAGATCTACTGCTTTTACCCTCAATCTACTGTTCTCCTATTTTCACTCTGAAATCTACTGTTGTACAATGTTTAGCGGCAATCGCCAACACAGCAGCAATCAGCAGACGTCAGATGTCAGTTGGGTGAAGTTAACTCGTCGTCCCAAATCCTCGTTTTTTACTTCATTTACTTGTTTGTTTTGTGTTTGAATTACGTGGCAGTTTTCAATTGCTTTAAGTCAGGTACTTAGAGAAAGGCGAACAAAATGCTTTATTAAAAACATGCCAAAGTAAAACCAAATATGGCTTTAAGTTTAAATAAAGCAATAAATGAATATCGTTTAAGGAAGTTGCAATTGTATTTTAATTAAAGGGAATAAAGATTAGTTCTATTCAATTTTTTTTTGGTCGTCAGTAAATCTCCGGGTCAAGTGAGTTTTAAAGGTGGCATCCCTACCAGTATTCCCCACTACGCTCTCGACCGGAAATTGGTTATTTTATAATTAATTCATCTACAGTCAAAGGAACCTCGCGCCACTGCCTGAATCTGTTTTAAATTAGGGCGTGGCCTTACCTGCGCGGGCTCGCGCCATCACATTTGACGATTACTGTATTATTATATACTTGAAACGAGTTAAAAATGTGAACTGGGCATTTAAGATATCGAAACTTGGGATGAATATTATATTTGATCCCCGTCTTTGAGTTTTTGTTGCGTTTCATTTTAATGCAAAAAAACATAATTCAAAACGATTTGGTATTCCTACTTTTCTAATAAAGCGCTAAATATTTTAGTTGTAGGTATATATGTTACCGTAAATGTGATAAATTCGGGAAGTATGAATAAATAATATTACTAGTAATTTTGCATAATAACCAAATATATGAGGCAAATGTGATAAATTCTGTTCATGTATTCTCATTTTCTCAGATTTACCAGTAATTATGAAAAGGTTCCAAGACGCGCTGGTAATAATAATATATTCTTTTATTTTTTTCTACTTTCTGTTCAAATTATCAAATACATATACCGGTAATTATAGGGTAAACGTAATGAATTTCAGATACGCCAATGAAATAATATCTTTTATAATTTCTTTTGTCAATCGCTATTTTTTTTAAAAGTTTGAAATCTGAACACAATGAAGTATTAGCTGAGGTTGGTGAACCTGTTTATTTGACCAGTTTATTTGATGAAAGTTGAAGGATTTCGTAAAAATGTATAGAAACTGCCATAACAAAAATTATTATTGAACAAAAACACTCTACCGTACAAATAGAAACGCAACAAAAAGAATTCTAAAAGACTATGAGAACCACTGCCCCAGAAAACTCGGTTTTCCTTATCTTGCTCCTATATAGCCTATTTATTTATGCTATCATTTATTTATGCTATCATGGCATTTCGAATTGCACAATTTTCCCTTTTTCTTGCAAATACACTTTGTAGACTTACATTTTCTTGAACAATTACATGTTGTGTAGCCTTGACCACCCAAAAGTGAATTTTTACGAGCACACTCTCGCAACGATACAGGTTTCTCTGGTACGCTGTCTGCAGGAACAAACTTCTCATCACAACCTTCAAATTGGTTTCTGGCATATAACTGTGTCAGTCTTCCTTGTTGAGTCCCCAGTTGGTAGCAATCATTTCCACTTACAGGATTACAGCCACAACATTTTTGAAGTCTCCTCTTCCTCTGTCCACATCTGGAACGTGGACTTTAACTGAATCGCCAATTTTAGCTTCAGGAAATTTTTTGTTTGACATTTTATAACATTACTCGGCGGGTCCTCAGTATTTTCAATTTTCGAAGTATCGTCAGGTTCAGCAACCTTTGGATGTTCTTGTGGAGCTTCAGCATCACCTAGATTATAAAACGTTCAACTGTTTTAGAATTTTGTAAGTTAGTAAGAAGGCGTATTTTTTAAAAATCTAAACTCGGGATAGTGAAATGCCGTAGGTACGGAAGCACTCTTTTATTCCGGTTTAATCAAAGGTTTAACAGTTCGCATAGATATTAAGATGGCGCTACAAGGAAGTAAGTAACCTACCTTCTAAATTTTCTATTAGTTCCTCAAGATTTTCTTCGGTATGAATATTTTCAATGACTTCATTCGGTATGGACGATGTCTTTAGACCAACTTTTGCAGGACAACCAAACATAGCTTCGTACGGGCTGGTCTTGATGCCTTTATGGAATGCTCGATTCTTCGTAAACTGAACGAAGCGCAATCCTTCTGACCAGATTACTGTTTGGTTTGTTTCTAACCAGCCACTCAACATGTTCTCGATGTCTTGGTTTGCGCGTTCGACCGCGCCTTGTGACTGACTGTGCCTGGGTTTACCGTGTACAATCCTCAATTCATTCCACATTGCGCAGATTTCTTCAATTACTCGATTACAAAATTCACGGCCGTTGTCGCTCTGTAAAACAGTGGGAGCCCCAAAAATATCAAACACGTGAGCGACTTCCTCAGCTGGTTTACTCTTCAACAGCCGCAACTGCACGAATTTTGTGAGGTGATCTTGATATACAAAGATGAATTTGTATTCTCGATCTGGTTGACTCTGAATATCAATTAAATCGATTTGACATCTAGAGTTCATTTCTTGGAAAACCATAGGTTTTACTACGAGTCCCTTTTTAGCAACTTTTGATTTCTTCTGGCAAGTTTTACACAACTTCAGGTACAGCATGATCTCTTCAACAGTTATGTTTTTGTACTTCTTCTGCAACTCTTTCAACATTCGTGTGCGTCCTCCATTCCAATCGCCAAATGAGTTTCATGAATGGAATCATAAATTTTTTCAGCATGAACGTACCTGAGAGCTGCTGACTCTGCAACTTTCATAGGCACCACTAGTTCTTCAGCCTCGCCCACTGTTATCACATCATAACGTTTCAACCTTTGGTAGTCTTCTGTTTTTTTACCACTAGTTTTAAGTTTACTTCCTTTTACCTTGGTAAGTATGTCGTTATATTTTTCTTTTGTCATCAAGCCGCTATTTCCCTTCTTAATTTGAATGAGCACTGACAATTTTTCATTAAATTTGTCTTTCATACTGTTTCTTTGATCTTCCATTTTCTAAGTACAAATAATTTAAGTCAACACAAGGAACAATTGACACAATACAAATAGAACTGCACTGTACGGAGTTCACCCTATTACTGCTACAGTTAAATAACTTACAGCGTAAACAACGCTCTACAAGTTTGAACAGGTATAGATTTTTTATTATTTTTACTTAAACTGGTTGGGGATTATTCATAATTACCAGTAAATTTAATAATTTGAACAGAAAGTAGAAGAAAATAAAAGTATTTATTATTATTACCAGCGCGTCTTGGAACCTTTTCATAATTGCTGGTAAATCTGAGAAAATGGGAATACATGAACAGAATTTATCACATTTGCCTCATATATTTGGTTATTATGCAAAATTACTAGTAATTATTCATACTTCCCGAATTTATCACATTTTCGGTAACATATACATCAAGATGAAACTTTTGCAAAACACAATGACTGTGCTACCCAAATTATTCCGAAAAAATGTAATTGAGCTACTATTCAGATTAGCTCTGAACTACCTGACAATTCACCAACGTTCACACGGCCACTCGTGACTTGTACTTCATCTTGTTTACTGTTTTGACCCCTTAATCTGAAGCGAAACTAGAAATTGACAAATGCATTCATTGGTTGTAGTATGTATTTATCTAGGTGGGAAAAGGCTTTTAAGTTTTGAATGTGCTTATTGGTGAAACATGTTTCACGTCATCATCATAAAGTTCGCAGTCCGAAAACTTTTGGACGCGTACCTCCTTCCTTTCATATCCTGAGCTAACTACGCATTTCCCTAAAAGAGGTAGGGGTAGGCACAGATTAAACTACTGTTCTCAAATAGGTGGGGATGTAGGATATTTTACGTCATCAAAGTTAAATTGCATGCTATCGTATAATCCCATTTGAAAAGGTTAAAAATTATTTATCATACATTTGGAACTCTTTATCAAGGAAGAAACATTAATGTGGTATTCCCTGTATTTTCTAAGACGGCACACTTAATTAAATTCTGGCTGAACGCTAATGGAAAAACAAAGCTAAAACTTTTTTTAACAAAACGTTTAACTTGTGTACTATTTTGGGTGTATAAACTTACAGTAAGTAACCGTCTGATAAAATCGCATATAGATTGAAATTTAATACTGTTTTCAAGAGAGCTCACTGCTGTAAAACCGGAAACTTTTTATTGAAAAGATCGTTATCAACAACATTACAGAAACTGCATGTTTCCAAGTTTCCCTTTACAATGCCAACTTGTAACTTAAACAGGGAAACTTTATTCATTTCGATCCTAACAATTTTCTTGAATGCGTAACTTATTTTGCAAGGAGGCATTTCCTTGTATCAAGTGCCTGCTGACCCCTGTTCACAATATTGATTGATTAACTCGGATATAGTACAAGATGTTTAGAAGATATCTGAACGTCAATTAACTTAAATGTTTACATTGTCAGTTGCTCTGCTGCAAATTAGAGTGGGTGTCCAAACAAGAAGTTCGACCGCAGGACTGCCCACTCAAGCCTAGGTTGGATTCACCTGGGACACCCCGTCAGTTACGAAATTATATTTGAAAAGCATTGAAAATGATGAAAAGTTTTTCAGATCTAGCACCTGGTAGCATGGATGATTCCCACGTGTCATTCCCAGGAAAAACGATTAGGAATTCAGACCCTAGCTATTTATAACGGAGAACTAACGTTGCAGAACTGCATACAATGTTTTTAGCTTCCTAGTTGAGGCTATGTATGTATATATGTATGTATGTATGTGTGTATGTCTGTTGGCAATTTCGTATATCAGAGATGGTCCGCAGGAAACTGACGGGGCGGTTTTTTTAAACACTTTTGAGCCGAGATATGACGTCATCGAACATTTTTTTCATGGCTATCTCTGTTAATGGTGGAGATAGAGAATCGGTTAAATGAGGAAAGTAGTGCAGAATTTTGTGCTCATTAACATGCCGCATTGAAAACGAAAGGATTCCTACTAGTTCCGAAGTTATCGGAAAAAAATCAAAAACTGGCAATTTAGAAATTTGGTCTAATTTTTTTATTTGTAGACTTATCAAAGATCTTTTCAAACACTTTTTCTTAATTTTTTGTGTACTTTCGAACGGTGTAGTTTTCATTTCTTTTTATCAAACCGTTTCCAAGAAAAACACACTAACTTCAGTTTCTTTTATGGACGCCATATTGGATTTTTCCTAAATTTGATTCAGCGATTTTTTCTGATTAATTTGATATGTCACATGGGAATACTAACTTATAATGAAACTACTAATTAAAATTTATTTACGATGTCGTTGATTTATTTAATGGTGTGCCTTGGAAAAACAAATACATATGTCGCCCAGATCTGTCAGTCAGTTTCATTACTCATTTAACATTATTGTGTTTGCACTCATTGACAATGGCAGAACAATTTTCTGTTCGCGAAAAGTATATTATTTTTTGTATTTACATTCAGTGCCACAAAAACGCAACGCTGGCTCAAAATGAATATTTTAATGAATTTCCTGAAAGACGACAACCTAATTGCAAGACCTTTCGGCGTTTGGATACAAATTTAAGAGGACACGGTGCATTTTCAAAGAAAGATTTGAAACATGGCGTTAACCAACCAAGCAACATTGGTATAAAATTTAATAATAAAATTAGCCTAGATGCGCATAATAAACTACAAATAATGATCAAAAACTCCACCATTCCGTTCGATGCATTTTTGACATCGCTTCTTGACACTTCTTGTTACCTTTCCCAGTGTTCTTCTATCGATGCTGTTAATCGCATCCAAGACCGCTCTCTCTAGTTCTTCCATATTTTGGTAGTTAACTATGCCATAAATTTTATTTTTAACGTAAGGCCAGAAGAAGCAATCCAGAGGCGTGAGGTCCGGTGATCTTGGAGGCCAACTAACATCACTGTGAGTCGTAATCACTCGATCGTTGAACCGTTCACTCAAATAATTTCGCACGGCGGCAGAATTATGGGCAGGTGCGCCATCCTGTTGAAACCATATCCTGTTGTTTACCATTAACGGTAACTCATCCAGAAATTCTTCTATGTGATTGGTAAGAAACTGAAGGTATCTTTCGCCCGTTAAATTCCCATTATACAAAACTGGACCAATGATCCGGTTGCCTAAAATTCCACACCACACATTAAATCCAAAATGGTGTTGAATCCTTCTTTCAACATTTAGATGTGGATTTTGTTGTGCCCAAAAATGCGTATATTTGCGATTAAAAAGTCCTAAATTTGTTAAGTTGCTTTCATCCGACCACAAAATGTTGTTGTAGAAATTGTCGTTATCTTCAGTTTGTTGCACTACCACCTGCAGAACTGCAACCGGCGATCCTGGTCGTTGGGAAGAAGAGTCTGACTGACACTGTAAGGATGGTACTTGTGTTTCTTCAAAATTCTTGATACCGTTGATTTTCCTATTCCTACTTCCTCTTGAATTTTCCTTATGGATGTGTTACCATCGACGTGGATGTTTGCTAAAACCAATTCGTGTCTTCGTTCATCACCACCTGGTTGGTTAACGCCACGTTTCTCAAATCTTTCTTTGACAATGCACCGTGTTCTCTTAAATTTTTATCCAAACGTCGAAAGGTCTTGCAATTTGGTTGTCGTCTTTCAGGAAATTCATTAAAATATGAAATTTGAGCCAGCGTTGCATTTTTGTGACACCGAATATCATACTTTTCGCGAACAGAAAATTGTTCTGCCATTGTCAATGAGTGCAAACACAATAATGTCAAATGAGTAATGAAACTGACTGACAGATCTGGGCGACATATGTATTTGTTTTTCCAAGGCACACCATTAAATAAATCAACGACATCGTAAATAAATTTTAATTAATAGTTTCATTATAAGTTAGTATTCCCGTGTAACATGTAACATATCAAATTAATCAGAAAAAATCGCTTAATCAAATTTTGGAAAAATCCAATATGGCGTCCATAAAAGAAACTGAAGTTAGTGTATTTTTCTTGGAAACGGTTTGATAAAAAGAAATGAAAACCACACAGTTCGAAAGTACACAAAAAATTAAGAAAAAGTGTTTAAAAAGATCTTTGATAAGTCTACAAATAAAAAAGTTAGAGCAAAATTTCGAAATTGCCAGTTTTTGATTTTTTTCCGATAACTTCGGAACTAGTAGGAATCCTTTCGTTTTCAATGCGGCATGTTAATAAGCACAAAATTCTGCACTACTTTCCTCATTTAACCGATTCTCTATCTCCACCATTAACAGAGATAGCCATGTTAACCCACGTCCGATGGGTAACCCGGTATATTTGTATATTGCATTGGATAGAGGGTATATTTCGCTACACGATAATAGGTTGTATAAGGAAAAAATTGAGAAAAAAATTGGGAAAGGTAGGTAGCGTAATAAAATGTTTGAGGTAAATATGTGAGACCGGCGAGATTCCGTCCGCAACTCCGCTAAGAACTGAGTGCATGCGCGCGCACTGTGCAGTGTGAGTGTGAGGCGTTGCGATCTACGGGCTAGTAAAATAAACACATCAATTATTACATTACGGTATTAAAAAAATATTAAAACTTTTACACCCTGTATCTTTGTTAGTATCACTAACATATATTCATATATTCATATAAACTTTTCGTCTTATTTGGAGCACCCATCTTAATTTGGCACGCCCGTTCTGAATCACCCGTATAGAAGAAATAACAAAAGGGCAAATCGACAAAATCTTATCCTCCACAACCGTGTATAACTTATGGGGTTATAGCAAAGAAATTTGTTACCACTACAATATGAAGTAAGTGAGCAGATCCTCAAAGGTATTGACTCCGACCACTTGATATACTAAAAGCACCCTGCTAAAAGAAAGTTGTGTAACCCGAGAGATAATGCCACAATATCATCAATTATTCATTACTTTAAGAAATAAACATTTTATACTAAGCACCATATAAAAGAAAATTATTAAGATAAATGAACCAAGCACCCCCTCGTGATCTCTCTCCCTCTTTCAGAATTATAGCGGAGTTCAGTAAACTGGAGTTCCCATTTGTTATGTGTTAACCCCTTACCTTAACGCCTAAGACAGGAACTTGAGATATTAGATATTTATGATATTAATGATTTGAGCAGCTTCATGCCGTACATTTCGTACGCGACCTCTGTAGTTAAAGCGGTGCCTTAACGACGAGATTTGACAATATTTACAGATGAAAGTTTAATAAAGCTTTGACAAGGGATACACTAATTGCAATATAAAATACACAATATTTTCAGGAGAATATCGAACAAATCTCCGATATAACAAATTAGAGGTTTCCAATGCATAACCTTCCACATTTCTAGCAATAATCATCACTTTGGACTATGAGGTTGTAGTAAGTACCACTCGGTACCACTCTGTCATCCAGTACTTATGAAAATCTTGAACTAGTATAAAATTCGTACTTATCAGTTTGGTGACAATTATGATTATCATTATGGTGGTGATCATTCGCTATATTAAAGAATTAAGTCATTAATCTATAAATTGTATTGGAAAAAAATAGTTTCATTGATTTTGTGAATATTTTTTTCAGTGTTAACTAATGCCACCACAGCAACATCACATCTAGAGTCCGTAACGTTAGTAATTGGGCCAGCGACGGTTCCTGACGAAAACAGAAGCATTTGCGTCAATTACCTACTAACTTTACAGATCCTTAATACTTTGTTCTTTATTCCAGACTTTCTTCTTAAACGCCCCAAGCTTCATATACCATTTTCCCATTTATTTCCTTGGCTCTTCCTCTTAAGTCTACTTTGAGCTTTGTTTCTATACTTCTGTCGAGATATGTTTCAGAAGTTGTTATAATTAATAGTAGTTTTTATGCCCTCTACACTTTGAATTATGTAATATCCAAACTTCACGAACAGTCACAAATTTAAAAATTGCAATCAAGTTAACTGCATATTTTGAGCAACACAGCTTCAAAGCAACTCTTTCACAGAAATGTAATTCTTAACTTATGAAAATTACTTCGATGCAAATGAATATGCCTCAATTTGTTATTTTGTAGTACTTAATTGGTTCAAGAAAATTTATAACAAGATTTCTACTCTCTGCTGCGAGGGGTTTTGTTGACCATCAGAAGTAAAACAATGTCTGTACACCGAATAAACCTAGTTTGGAGAGGACGAATCCGGATAAATTCTATTATCCCTCCCTGTCGGGTGAAACCTTGAGTCTTCGTTAAGGGTAATAATGTATACATTTAGCAAGAGTTAATTTAGAATTCAAATCGAACTTTTGCCGTGTTTATTGAGAATTTGCATAACCCGATTCTCCACTTCATCAATATCACAAAAAAACGGGATTTAAAACAAACATTCAATTTTGCATGCAAATGAGGATTGGTTGAAATTAGATATTTTCCTACAAAATGATTTATTCCATGAGAGTTAGCTATTACGCTATTTTATAATAAAAAGTTAGGATCTCAAATTTTACTTATTACTTATTAGTCGGCTATTTGTGTAACCCTTTGGGGACGGTGGCGCTAAAACGATTGTACAAGATGCACTCCCCAACGCATAACACAGTGTACTGCATGATGGAACTCGAATGTTGGGTAAAATGGAGAGAGGTTAAATTAGCTAGTAAGCATCAATTATGTACGTTAGAAGTTTTTTCCAATATTGCATGTTTCGAATGTGCATGGAAAACCGTAGACCACTGGTTTCGTCCTTTTGGGACTCATTAGTACGGTGCTTTGCCCTACACACTCGAACCATGCAATATTGCTTGATGTATACAAGCTGTCTGAAATTCGGAGTGCAACATGGGGATCTCTGTTATCTTAACAGCTAGACCCTAGGTTTAAATTCGGCAAAGTGTCCAAATATTGTGCTAACTAATATCCTCAAAAGAAAAACGAGATATTCTGAATCGTTCTCCTGAAAACTGGAAAAAACTGAAAAATTGCGTTTTCCTTTTTTGGCTGTAACTTTTTTGTTTGACGATGTATTTTCATTCTGTAAAAACTTTCACACTAACACCTTTTTATTCTCTATTTAATAGCATTATCACCATTATGCTACGTCGATTCGCTTTTGCTTTTAAGGGTCAATTTCATTTTTTCATATAGGCGCCATATCTGATTGACAGGTAAGCTAATCCGCGTTATTTTCTCGAATACGATCATGTGCTTCACTTTGCCTTTTTTCACATTTTTACAGTTTTTATACATTTTTGCCGATTTCTACTCCTGCGTTCTAGTTATCTATCTATGACAAAATCAGAAATAATGTGAGTTACCATGGAAACAAAGTCACATAACGTCAAGTTGCTAATTTTCGCTTGCAACTTTTTTCTATTTGTGCTATATTTGTTCACATTTTCCCCGCTTTGAATTTGTTTTTGTTTTGTTCATTTTCGTTTGTGTTCTTGAGTTCGTACTGTTAGTGTTTCTTCTTTTGTGTTTTTGAATTTGTATTATTTATTATTAATTTTGGAAATGTTCTCTAACGAAGAAAAACGAGATATGATTAAACTCTATTATTCTTTGAGGCAGAATATGCAATTAGCTTTACAGCGATAATTCCTACGTGGCGCTGTAAAGCTAATTGCATATTCTGCCTCAAAGAATAATAGAGTTTAATCATATCTCGTTTGACGTATGCTGTCAATTGTCACTTTATAAATTATAGCGACCAGCCCCGGCTAAACAAAATTCTGTTTATCCGATCGCTACCAAACTTCACAGGAACACCCGCTGGGCTAATCTGAAGATTGCCCGAAAATTTCAACAACATCGGTCCAGCCGTTTCGGAGTCTATAACGGACATAGGTAGAAACATTTTTTGTGTTTTATACAGGGTGTCCCGGTGAAGGTGGGAAATCTCTCGGGTGCGTATAGATTACATGAAAATAACACCCCAAGTTCATATAAAGTTTTCTCCTATGACCTTCCCCTGCCGAGATATTCTCCCTTAAAATGGAGAAATAAAAATAGATTTTTTTACATACAATTTTTATTTTTTATTGTATTTCGATAATTTTCTTGGTGACGTACCTAGTGATTGAATGTCGATAAAATAACGCGACCCGTTTTTTGGTAGTGCATCAGGGGAGCAAGGGGTGAACTACCCCTTAGCTTCTTAACTTCATATTTTTTAAGGAGCTTTATATTTTAAATTTTTAACCGCATTTTTTGTTTCCCCTGATATTTTGCTAATAAAAAGTTACTCTTGTTAGGTTTCGATAAAATGAAGCATTTTCGAGAAAATTAAACTCAACGAGCAAGAGGTACCGTGTTTCTACGATTTTCGTTTTCATTTTTTCTGGCATTCGAAAAACCAAAAGCAATATAAATTTTCACTACCTTTCGCAAACTGTTAAGGTTATTTTTGTACGACGTTTCGTCTGTTGTCTACATCGTCAATTTTTATTTTTCTTAATACGGACCTGGACAATTTTTAATGAATTTCAAAAGAAATAGCTAATGTAGGGTTAAATCATACTTAAAAAATTCCTAAGAAATAATTTATTGAAAGAGCTTTAAATTTTTTTATATCTTTGAAAATAATGCGAGAAAAAATAAAAACGAAAATCGTAAAAACACGGTACCTCTTGCTCGTTGAGTTTTATTTTCTCGAAAACGCTTCATTTCATCGAAACCTAACAAGAGTAACTTTTTATTAGCAAGATATCCGGGGAAACAAAAAATGCGGTTAAAATATAAAAACATCCACCCCCTTAAAAAAATATGAAGTTATTAAGGTAAGGGGTAGTTCACCCCTTGCTCCCCTGATGCACTATCAAAAAACGGGCCGCATTTTCTTATCGACATTCGATCACTACGTACGTTACAAAGAAAATTATCGAAATACAATTAAAAATAAAAATTTTATGTAGAAAAAACTATTTTTATTTCTACAATTTACCTGAGAATATCTCGGCAGGGGAAGGTCGGAGGAGAAAACTTTATATGAACTTGTGGTGTTATTTTCATGTAATCTATACGCACCCGAGAGATTTCCCACCTTCACCGGGACACCCTGTATATATGTATAGATTAGAAAGCAAGTACAAAAATTGATAAAATTAAAAAACTCTGGTAAAAGATAGTTGAATTCAGGAAAAATATGCGGATTAGCTCAAGTGTCACTCAGATATATGGCGCCTATAAGAAAAAATAAAGTTGGTATTTAAAAAACAAAAACGAATTGGCGTAGCCAGTGGGTGATAATGCTATCAAATAGAGAATAAAAAGTGGTAATGTAAAAGTTTTTACAGAATGAAGTTACAAGGTCAAACAAAAAAGTTACAGCCAAAAAGGGAAAACGCAATTTTCGAGATTTTTCAGTTTTCACGAAAACAGTTCAGAATATTACGATTATCTTTCCAGGACATTAGCCAGCATAAAATTTTGCAACTTTGCCGAATGTAAACCTAGGGTCTAGCCGTTAAGATAACAAAGATGTTGCACAAATGTTTCTTCTTTTATATGTAGATATAGTTTATACTCTAGGGTTTTATTGTAGATAGTATAACCTATAATAGTGCCAATTTTATAGATACTCGTGATTACTAAACCAGTCTTTCGTAAAATTGCAAATAATAAACAGATAATTGTTTTTTAAGTGTCCTTTTGTTATATACAATGAACATGGAAGTCATGTATGGTTTTCTATACCGGTTTTTTATATCTTTTTTGAACTCACCGCTCTCAAAATGACATTTCGCGAACCCGACAGACAAACTCCAACATAGTGTTCGCGCACTAGTGCGCGAAATCTAGCAAAAAGCACTGGCCCTTTCACGCTTTCTAGAAATAATTTGACTTGATAGTAATAAAATTTGGTTAACAAAACGCCATTTCTCCAATTTGGATGTTGAAAATAGTGAAAGAATAAAGATAAATCGCTATTAATTCGATTGACACTTTGACAACTCCATTCAATAAATTAAACCAAATGTCATTTTCTACAATTGTCAAATGGAAATCTGTCAATGTAACCACTTGATTTTTTGAAATTTTAAATTGGAAACTTATTAAATAATAATTAAAAAATCATAATGTTCGTTTCAAAAAATATTGTACGAACCTCGATGCGCGAAGACGTCTTCGGCGCATTCGCGAAAAATGTCTTCTCGCACTCGTTTCGTAAATAACTAATCTGGCATCCGTTGACTTCATGACTTCAAAAATATTGTATAAATCTAAATGTCAATTTTTCTGAAAGTAGGTTTTGATTGGAGTGTATAATTAATAGTGGGGGAGTTACCTTAATACTAACTTAATAGAATCTTACGAAACATTTTAAAAGACATAAATTGACAGAATATGACAAATAAACTATACGCAATTTTAAAATACATCCAATACACTAAAAAATTGCACGTATTTAAGTGTTCTGCGCCAGAAAAGCAACAAAAACAATTTAATTTGTGCACTTAACTAGGGAAACTCAACATTGTTTCTCAGCTCTTTTCTAAACATCTATTAATGTTAGATAACGTTTTCAGAAAACTAAATCCGGGAGATAACGTAAATATTTCTCCGTGTACGATACTGATCACGTTCAATATAAAATCAATCACTGAATTCATCTCACAAGATTTTACCTCTTGTTCAATGCGCTTCTACATCGTTCCGCCTATCGAATGCAATACGATATGATCTGGGCTTATTTATCCAGCACCAGACTTTCCGGAAAATCCGGTCTTTATTATTATACAATACCCAGTAACGAATGGGGCCCTATTTTACTTCAGAGGGGTCTTTTCAGTGGAAGAAACGCTATCGCGGTGCCACCAGGCATCAGAATAATGAAGTTTATCCGCATTCACTAAATGAGGGTCGCTTAATTATATAAAATATATGAAAAGTCAGAATTAATTCGTATTTGGGAACATGACATTGGGAAAATTGTTTTATCCTGTTTCAAAGTCTCTTCTGTGATTCCATTATTTTTGAAGATGAGGATATTTGACGGCGGAAATAGCATTACTTTATATAGGCAAACACTAACCGGTAAATTTAAACTGGAATTATTTTGAATCCTTGGTACTTGTTTGCTGCGAGTTAAAAAGCTTTTACTTTTCCATACCTAACGAACAATTTCTAATGTTCCTAACTTAATAAAAAATTAATATTAATAATGACCCGTGAATGGGTACCATCATAGAAAAATGCACTTATCAGTTTTATTACAAAAATTTCAAGCACAATTTTTGCAAAATAATTTAATTGCACTTTACGAATACAATTATGTAGAAGTAAATAGCCAAGAAATATAAAAATAATAGTAGAGCCAACATTTTATTCTGGTAAAAAGTAGTAATGTGTACAAGGTGTCCCAAACTGGACGCGTTCTTATGGGAACACCCCTTATTTGAAGAGATAGAAAAAAAGTAACCAAGGTGTCCGGAGCTCAAATTTAATGAGAAAACCACTGGCGCAAACAAAACTTTGCTGTCTCTTATCGTTTGGCCGCTAGAGGGCGATTCTCAAATTTCGTCGATTTCTTTTTCTTTTATGTCCTATAACTTGTTTATTAATAAAGATAATTAATTTTGGTAAAAACTTTCTTACGGCACTTTTTTCCGTAAAATCCATTGCAATAGGCAGTTTTTACAGGGCGTTTAGATTTTCGTGCACCAACCCAAACTCATTTTTTTATATAGACCACCCTATATATTATGAGATTTTTGAAAAGCTCGTTAAATATCCTACATTTTGATGTATCACTTGTTATGTTTATCTTAAAAACCATTAGCAACATTACGATTTAAAAATTAAAATATTGTGCCTACAGAAATAAAGATTGCCATGACTAATAAAATGACATAGGATGCTAACATGTTATAATTAAAACCACAGATCTAAAGTTTCATGATAAGATTACTCATAGTTATTATATTAAATTAATAATTCTTTAAATGTTGCTAATCGTTTTTAAGATAAACATGACAAGTGATACATCAAAATTTAGGAAATTCTACGAGCTTTTCAAAAATCTCATAATATATAGGGTGGTCTATATAAAAAAAAGAGTTTGGGGTGGTGCACGAAAATCTAAACGCCCTGTAAAAAAACTGCCTATTGCAATGGATTCTACGGAAAAAAGTGCATTAAGAAAGTTTTTACCAAAATTAATTATCTTTATTAGGTAATAAACAAGTTATAGGACATAAAAGAAATCGACGAAATTTGAGAATCGCCCTCTAGCGGCCAAACGATAAGAGATAGCAAAGTTGTGTTTGCGCCAGTGGTTTTCTCATTAAATTTTGAACTCCGGACACCTTGGTTAATTTTTTTCTATCTCTTCAAATAAGAGGTGTTCCCATAAGAACGCGTCCAGTTTGAGACAATTTGTACATTTAAGTATATTATAATTATGGTGTAGTAGTTCAAACGGATTTAAGGAGTTTGCTTTATAATTTGGAAATTGATATTGAAAAACTTCAGTAATGTAGAAGTCACAGTAAGTCTGAACCGTAACAGAAAATGGAAAAATATTTTGATCATGACAGTACTCGTGCACAGAAAAACAGCAAAATCATTCAGCAGCGTTACTTGACAACGCGTGATCGAACTACAGTCTATGGGATAGTTATTTATATTTTAATCATTTTTAATTTAAAGTGTCCCAGGGGGCGCCAATAAGACCGGCCTACCGCAGCACTCTTAACGTGGACAATGCTTAAAAAGAATTTCTACATCCATATTTGAATTTTAAATTTCAAAATTGCTCTACCAAGGAGAGGTGGGCGGAGCTTGGTAAGCTTAATGTTCTTAAGGGCAAGTTGCGTGTCCTACCTCCGGATTTAAGCAATGTCGATGATCTTAATAAGTACTTTGTACCTGCTCCTGATTTATTGTCCTTTTATTCGTCTTCCTTGGTGCGCGGTGTTACGGATACTATGTCCTTCCAACTCGTCGATGAGCGGTGTGTCGGTGACCTCCTCTTGTCGGTTAAGTGCGGGACGTACGGCAGTGACGATCTCAACATATCGCTTATTCTTCTGTGTTGTCCGTTCATTGTTCCATACCTCACTCATATCTTCAACGAATGCATACGTAGCTCATATTTTCCAAAAGTTTGGAAGCGCGCACAAGTAATTCCTGTTCCTTTGGAATTTAGTTTTCTCCGATCTATAAGTATTCTTCCTGTTTTTTTAACAGTGTTTGAGAAGATTGTTCAAATTCAGTTGCGTGTGCATTTAGACAATTGGTTGTGCTTCGGCTCTGTCGGAGGTTACAGATGATATTTTTCGTGGGTTAGATAATAATAAACTTACAGTTTTGGTCTTGGTTGATTTTTCTAAGACCTTCGACATGCTGAACCACGAAATTTTGATTTCCATTTTGCATCATGTTGGTCTTGCTCCTGATGCCAGAAAACTTATTGGCTCCTTCTTGTCTGATAGGAGTCAGTGTGTTGCTTACAACAACTGGTTGTTCTTACCTTTCCAACTCACACCCGGCGTGCCTCAGGGTAGTATTCATGGCCCTATCTTATATACCATTTATACGTCTTCTTTTCATAAATCCTTTCAGAACTGCAATTATCATTTTTATGCCTATGACACTCAAATTTACCATTCTTTTGAAGCTGTGGATGTTCATAATGCATGTTCACTAATAAATAGTGATCTTGAGCTGCTGTTCAATGTTTCTAAACAACAACAATTGAGAATTAATCCCAAAAAACTTGCGCTATTTTGTTCGGCAATGAAGGGTACAGGAAGACCTCAGCAAACAATATGATTTTAAAGATCGACGATGTCGTAGTACCTTTTACGAAATACGTTAAGAGTTTGGGATTGCCTATCGATTCTAATTTGCGCTTTACGCAGCATATTAACTTTATGTTACAGAGGGCTTATCTCGGGTTAAAACTCAGATATGGGCAAAGGCATTATCTTGATTTGAGTACCAAGAGGATGTTGTGTGACTCGCTTGTGCTTTCTCATTTTAACTTCTGTGATACTGTCTATGCTCCTTGTCTCTCGTGTCGTGATAAATTCCGTATTCAGAAAGTTCAGAATTCATGTCTTCGCTTAATGTTTGGAATTAGAGCACGTTCACGTATCTCTCCTAAACTGAAGGACGCGAAATGGCTGAATATGTTCAACAGACGTCGCCTTCACATGGTCTGCTTCTTTCTCAAGATTGTCCAGTTCCGTTTCCCTCTGTATTGCGAGGATTGAGGGGAAGAGAAAATGACGTTTGGGGGAAGAGTCCCGTAAGTTTGATGGGTTCTATGGGGTTTCCATCGACGAAATACATGAAATAATGCCGTATTAAGGCCTAAAAAACACGTATATAAAGTGAAAAACCCGTAGGTACGTATCCAGGGCCGTTTAAATTCGGGGCCACGTTTACATAGAACCTTTGAAGTGCTTATTTTCCTTGACGTATGAGTTTCCGCCAAAAAATAATTGTGGTGCAAGGAGTTGTAAGGTGAGTACTGTCGATATTTACAAACCGCATGTCGAAGTAGTTGCGATGGACGCTAATGTAAAAAATGACCAAAAATATGTGTGAAAATGTCGTCTGCCTATATGAAAAAGTTATCCAGTGAAATCAAGCCATCAACCCTCTGGACAACATAGTCAATGTTGAAAACAATGATTAATATTAAAAATAACATTGATATTTCCACCTATCCTAAACTGTGCTCTTTCCTGAAAATACAATCGGCTGGTTACAAAACGAAAAAAAAAATAAAATTTTAACATCTGAACAAATCCAAAAGTTCTGGAGGAAGTACTTAATCGAGAATATTTATTCACAAAAGTAAGTAGCAAGTAATCATAATTTAGACTCAAGTTTTCTATTCGTGCGATATGGACATCATATCCACTCTTGTTGCACAAACTACTATGGCTTTTCCTTAAAATTAATAAACAAATGAGAAATTAAAGACGTTGTTTTGTATTCTATTGGAGCACAAGTTTATATTCTAGTGCCAAACTTAATTTTAGTGACCTATCACGTCTGAAATTTATGAAACACCTCTGTATATCAGGGCACGACTTAAAGTAAAACTGCTTGAAAACGACATCTTTAGAATAAAGCGTTAATTTTGGATCGCTTTGTATGTTTTCTAACCTTTAAGATAACTATTTTGTTCGCATTCAGAACACTTCGCCCAAAGTGTACCTATTCATTGTGCATGACTATACCCCAGAATCCATATTTGAAATTATAGATAGGTAGTATACATTATGACAGTATAAGTTGGTTTTTAAACGTAATACCTACATTGAATGGCGCACTCTTTGAAAGATAAATACGTATTAATTTAAACTAAAAGCTTTCTTGCAGTTGATACAAAATTCAAGAGAGGGTAGAGGAAAGTCCTCATTTGCATATTCGTCCTCAAACATTTCAAATTACTGTATTTTACTTTACCTACTATAAAAATCTAAGTACCATGATTAAGTGCTTTACATTTTAGAACATTTAAAATACAGAAAATGGGCTGTTTAAATATTTAGATCGGGGTAACATTCGGAAATCTACTACGTGACATGTCTACTGAAAACAGAAATGTTTGAAAAAATAAGTCTCTATACAGGGTGATTCAGAACGGGCGTGCCAAATTAAAATGGGTGCTAGAGGAACTCCAAATAAGACGAAAAGTTTATATGAACATATGTTCTAAAGTGACTACTAACAAAGATACAGGGTGTAAAAGTTTTCATATTTTTTTAAATATAGCAATGTAATAATTTATGTGCTTTCTCGTTCTTCTTGTTAGTGTTATTCTTAATAAACTATTTTTTCAATTTTCACTTTCCTTGCAGATCGGTGAAGCCATTATTGCATTATGGAAAATTTCAGTGCATGTGCACGATTTCACAAAAAGCTATTTCATTCAAAAACTAAGCATTTTACGAAAAATTTTGAAGATACCAATTTCTTCCCAAATTGAACGTAAATTTCAAATACATTAATATCACCTGCATTCGCCAGTGGCGTAACATTGGATTGGGGAAATAAATAAACGACCTACCCCGTAGCAACGCTACTGATGGGGCTATCACAGCAAATTTTTTTGGAGAATTAGAACTTGGCAAATGAAAACGACACCTTAAATTTCAACTCAATAACTTTCCTAGTTACTAAGATAATAAAAAAATATTGAAAAAATATTGAAACTTTTACACCCTGTATCTTTGTTAGTAGTCACTTTAGAACATATGTTCATATAAACTTTTCGTCTTATTTGGAGTTCCTCTAGCACCCATTTTAATTTGGCACGCCCGTTCTGAATCACCCTGTATAGAGGTAAATGTGTAAATACTTAACATTTCATTTACCTCTATAATGAACGTCACAAAATCTTACCATACTGCCTCCGCCCATAGTCGGTGGATTAACCGGCAAAAGTAATTCCAAAAATAGGCGTCGGGTCGGTCACTGCTTCTGTGTGGCAGTGGTTTATGAAAAAAAAAACAACGCTAGATGCGTGATGAAGGTTGGTCAAATACCTTTAAGTGAGTTCACTTTTGATCTTTATATGCCACAGTTTTTCAGTAACGCAAAAATTCTAATACCTACAAAATAATATGAAACAATAAAACTATTATTGTAGGAAGATAAAACTCAAAAAAACGCTCAGAATCTTTGTGTGAGATAGAGTGGCGGTGTAGGCGTTTATAAAAGCAAACCCACGCTATAATTTTTATTCTTAGTTCTGTGCGTATAACAATTAGTTTTATGAGAGAACCTTGTATAAAAATGCATTCTACGGTTTGCCAAGTTTTTTGGATATGGTTTGTTTATAATGTTAGTGGAATTTAATGGATTCTAAAGGCAGCTTTTCTACACAGAACATATTATGTCTACATTATTTTATTTCACCACATTGAATTCAGGAAAATTAATTAAAACATTGGTGGTGTATTATGGAGCCTAAATGTATCATCAAATATAATTTAGTTTATCTTGAGTGGGACATAAACAGCATACCTACTTTTATTTTAAGGGGATTAAGAACTATTATTATGGTTTATCAGTATTGTTGATTTGTGCCGACACATGACATGATGAACCTGAAAAGATAATTTGAAAACAAATTTATCACGAAGAACAGTATGGTTACCATTACCTAAGTAGATATACTATGGAGGAGCGGGCGCACGATTAACATTGATTCTCCCATAAGAGCTGAAAAACTACTTTACTTCCGGTTTCGCCGGAAGTGGGCGGGGCAATCCCACTACTTTACTTCCGGTTTCACCAGAAGTGGGCGGGGCAAGCCCACTGCGTTAGTGCGAGAGAGAGGCAGTAGTTCCTACTGTGTTCGGTAGGTGGCGCTGCAAGCCTGGTTTGGAACGGCGCTGCTGGAAGCTACTAGTACCGCTCTTGAACGGTAGACACCATAAGGGTTGACAAACGCCGGAGAAGTAACCATGCTAAGTCACCACCCACGCCTCCGAGCAGTCAAGATGGCGCCAGCGTTAGAGCCAGCGTTAGCCCTTTGCGGGACGGTTAAATAAAACACTATTGCGCATTGGAATTTAATGAAATAACACCCTGTACGTACTTACATGATATTATTATTATTGAACTGTGATTACTACGTGCGTAATACTACTTAGTTACACTTGTTAAATTCTTATGAAAGGTCGCGCGAAACACGTTTCACTTTGGCACTGTTTAAACCCGATCAAGACATATCTATACTATAGATATAGACTATAAATAGACATCGTTTAGAAAAGAGCAAACTACAAATCTTTTTGACAGAAGCGACACTATAGTACTTAACCAAACAATATCAACATATGAATTCCGTTACCATAGCGACGAAGTTTCGTATACATTGTTACACCGGCCCTAACGTTGTGTCAAATAGGCATTAACTCATAAGGAACGTAAGTATGGCATGTGGGGTATCAAACGATTACTATTGGTTGTGCCATAAGAGCTGTCAAACGCAGACAGTCGGCCCCTACGTCAGAGCTCTAGTTTCCCTCAACCCCCCTGTCTACACCCTACAACCCTGACGTCAGCATCCAACTTAAGACTCACGCGGGTGCTTTCGCGATGCGCACCCAAGCCGCTGCTACGTCATCCAAGATGGCCGCCGCCACCGAGCAGTCAAGATGTAACATACAATGCACCGCGATTACTATTGGTTGTACCATAAGAGCTGTCAAATGCAGACAGTCGGCCCCTACGTCAGAGCTGTAGCTCCACTCAACCCCCCTGCCTACATCCACGATGATTTGAGTATGGCGTAACCAAGATGGCGGCGCAACCCTGATGTAAGCATCCAACTTAAGACTCACGCGGACACCCACTGCTACGTCACCCAAGATGGCCGCCATCAAGATGGCGCCAGCGTTCAGCATTTGTGCATGTGAGAAGGTTAAATAAAACACTGTTGCGTGTTATCTTTATTGGAACATATTACACAACAGATCCTGTATGTCCTGACATGATGAAATTATATTGAAAATGTTTACGGGAATATAACACCCTGTATATACTTACACAACGATGAAATTTTATCGAACAAAGTTGTATTGGACTATAATTAAATAACACACTGTATGTACGTTATACGACTAGCCAACTTGCGGGGTGAATCTGTTGGCGATAATTTGCAGTTTAACGATGGCGGACAGCGCCCAGCCTGCAACACATAAATATAAATTAAATAAAAAATAATAATAAAAGGGAAAAGACTTTACGATGCACGAAGGAATATTTCGCAACGTACTAGAGTCTTAGATAGGAATAAAAAGAGGAATAGGTAGGCCCAGATTAGACTACTGCTCTCAAATAGTTGGGGATGTACGATGTTCTACTTGCAGACTAACGATAGCGTGACAAAATAAAAGCACATACCAGAATTTTGCTCCTGAAACCCTTCCAAAAACATTTGCTTCACGATGGAATAAATACGTTTCTGTTTCAAAGTTGATGAATTTACGTACCGTGCGGGGGCGGCATACTAAATTACCTGCGTGCATTTTACCTAGAAAATAACCTCTATTAGTTCGTTGCAATACATTTGTTGATATGAATCAAAAATGTCACGTCAATTTATTAGTATATGACTAGGTGAGAAACATATCAATTAACCCTGGTATTTAATAAATGTGGTTAAATAAAACACTGTTGCGTATTATCTTTATTGGACAACACAACAGACCCTGTATGTCCTGACATGATGAAATTATACTGAAAATGTTTACGGGAATATAACACCCTGTATGTACCTACACAACGCTGAAATTTTATCGAACAAAGTTGTATTGGACTATAATTAAATAACACCCTGTATGTACGATATACGACTAGCCAACTTGCGGGGGGGGGGGGTGAATCTGTTGGCGATAATTTGCAGATTAACGATGGCGGACAGCGCCCAGTCTGCAATACATAAATATAAATTAAATAAAAAATAATAATAATAAAAGGGAAAACTTTTCGATGCACGAAGGAATATTTCGCAACGTACTATAGTCTGAGATAGAAATAAAAAGAGGGATAGGTAGGCCCAGATTAGACTACTGCTCTCAAATAGTTGGGGATGTACGATGTTCTACTTGCAGATTAACGATAGCGTGACAAAATAAAAGTACATACCAGAATTCCGAGCCTGAAACTCTTCCAAAAACATTTGCTTCACCATGGGATAAATAAGTTTCTGTTTCAAAGTTGGTGAATTAACGTAAGTACCTGAGGATCCGTGCGGAGGCGGCATAGAAAATATCCACAATGCATTTTCCCTACAAAATAACCTCTGTTAGTTAATTGCAATATGTAGAAATAAATAAAAAAAAAATACAACTTAAATTAGTAAGACTAGGTGAGAAACATATCAATAAACCCTGGTATTTAATAAATGTAAATTATATTTTCCACCAATTAGTTAATTGGAATATGTAGATATGAATAAAAAAATACAACTTCAATTAGTAAGACTAGGTGGGAAACATATCAGCAAACCCTGGTATTCCATAAATGTAAATTATAATTTATTATTTTCCACCAAATTCATTCGGATATACGTACAACAAACATTTGACAATCCTCACTATCCAAAAATTATTATGATTGTGTATAATATTTATAAATAGGAACTTACCTGTGTCTAATTATTTCGGGGGATCACTCATGTAAAATTTTGGGCACGATATATTGCCATGTTCTACTTGTACGAGTAGATTAACGATGACGTAACAAAATAAAAGTAAATAAAAAAAATTTTCCGAGACACGAAGGAATATTTTGTCACTATAGATTGCCTCATGTAACCACTGACCACCACTAGATCGAATCTCGTGAATTACTCTCCGAATATTCATATTAGCACATCGGTTGGTATCATTTATGAAAACTAGGTGCAGAATGTTAAAAATTTACTAATCTGGACGTTCTTTTATAACGTATTCTTGCGCAAGTTCGGCGTCTGCAAAGCTATAAATTACACATGGGAATGCTATTCTTTGATATAGGTACATGATGCAATGTGGCCAAATTAGTAGAATCGACGCGTTATTATTTTAATGAAACATAAACAATAATAAATTCATGTCCGAATTGAAAGTCTTATCAAAACAAATCATTATTTAGATTACCGAAGACACCCTGTGGGTAATAAAAATGACAATTTATAATGCTGACTCAATAAATAATTTCTGTTTAGGTATTTTATGTATGTCAGATCGAAAATTAATTCTGGAACATCATGAATCAAATAATGTTAAAATACGACAAGATCGTGTACTTAAATTCGGTGCGAAATAATAATAAGAAATTTCCAGAAAGTTATTAATATATGGAAGGAATGGGGTGCGAGGGTTAAACGATTATTATAAATACTACAAGACGTGTACTTAAATTCGGAGGGAATGGGGTGCGAGGGGTTAAACGATTATCTATATGACAAGACCGTGTACTTAAATTCAATTAAGTTCTTCCATAGTGCGCGAATATATTTCTCTGTTCATGTAAGGACACGGGCAAGTACGGAGATACTAATAGATACTTCTATAAATAAAGTGTGTCCTTGTTGGAAGTCGGTACGTAAAACATGTGGCTAGCTTATAGACAACAAAACTGGCCCCAATCTGTGGACCTGAGTAGCGCCATACAACGATTAGAATGCCAGTCTACCGATTTATCCTTCGAGGCGAGTCACGAAGCAGTGTATGGAAAAGGTGATCTGTATTCGGAACAAGATCTAAAAGAGCTGGCTGAACAGTACGAATACTCCCTCGATACATTTTTAAATACCATGGTCACTGAGGACAACGAGCATTTCTTAGAAGACATTGTCAAATATCTGCCGGGCGAAGTTATTGTAAAACATAATTTGATCCGTTTGCTGAAGCCGTAGGTATTTTATGTATGTCAGACTGAAAATTAATTCTGGAACATCAAAAGCGGTTATGCGGAATAATAATAATAATAAGAAATTTCCAGAAAGTTATTAATAGGTATATGGAAGGAATGGGGTGCGAGGGGTTAAAGACTATTACTATAAATACAACAAGACCGGTGCATACACATATACACAACTAAATATTCCCGCTTTACTTCTGATACCCGAGGCACGAAGGCATAAATATTTCGCAACATACTAGAGAACCTATATTAGTTCATTGCAAATACATACATGTAGATATGAGTCAAAAATGCAACTTCAATTTAGTAGTATGACTAGGTAAGAAACATGTCAGAAAACCCTGGTATTCAATAAATGTATTTTATTTCCATCAAATTCATTCGGATATACGTCCTATATAAACATTCGACAATCCTCACTGCCCTATGACGTAACAACATTTCTTAGAAGACATTGTCAAATATCTGACGGGTGAAGTTATTGTAAAACATAATTTAATCCGTTTGCTGAAGCCGCAGGAATAATCTTATGTAAATAAAATATATGTATACCTGCTGTATGTTTGTAACAAATAAAAGTAACTGTTAGTAAGTACCTACCGTGTATAATATTTTATTTTGCATTTTTAAATTGACCCCAAGAGATTAGTATAATAACCACTATACACACATACACATCCCACGCAATGCTCTAAAGTAAAGTAAATAAATAAGGACGCCGAACTTGTATCTGTAGGTACCTACCTTAAGTTTGTCAACTCAAAAGAACCTCATAAAAATTAATTGTGTATAAACAGATCTGGAAATGCATAGTCTTATGTGTATATACAACTAAATATTCCCGCTTTATCTCTGTTACTTAATGAAGCATGCGAAAATCTAAACAGAAAAATTCTTACGTTCACGTAAGTACTTCTATTTACTTACCTTAGTATCAAACCCAGAGAGATACTTGAAGATTGTGTTGAATAGTCTCCATGCTTGCTAAAGGGATATCTATTTATTCCAAAGACTGGTTCGACGTACCCCACACTTTTTTAGGTGGGTACATAGTTTTATAAACCGAAATTGCATTTTTTCTACTTACTAATAACTGAATATGAGTGTGCTTTTTTCTTCTTATACAGGTAAATTCTAGGGAGCCGTCAAAAGTTTTCATATGAGACAAAGTAGGGGCGCCGAAATAATATATTAGAGTTGTCACCAACAGCAGACGCCACCGTCGGGATGAACGTTCATGCTAAATGGGCGTTAACCCATAAGAGTAGTAAAATTATGTCATGTGGGGTATCAAATTAAAAGACTCGACGAGGAGTATCGGAATAAACAGTTACTTCGCCGAAAAATGGCCGCCCACCCGTAAGCCCTGTTTCGGACAAACGTAGGACACCATCACGGCGTTAACCCATAATGGAGGTAAAACAATGTCATGTGGGGTATCAAATTATAGGACTCGACGAGGAGAATCGCAATAAACAGTTATTTCATCGCAAAATGAACGCCCACCCGTAAGCCCTGTTTCGGTCAAACGTAGATCATCATCATACCGCTCCGCCACTCTTATTCCCTTATGGTCGACTGACGTCATGGGTTGAGATGCCACTTCCAGCCAAACCGGATCTGCGGTTTTGCCAATGCGCTTTACTTGCGGTTCCCAGCCAGGTTTTACCAATTACTTTCAGATCCCAACTAGGTTTTGCCAACGCACTTTACTTGCTGTTCCCAACTAGGTTTTGCCAATTACTTGCGGCTCCCAACTAGGTTTTGCCATTACGCTGAGAGGGCTCTTGCCCTGTGTACTAGAATCTGCAATATTACCAAGCGGACTTTTGTAACACATTGTATGTGTATACAGGTGTATACACCTGTATGTACTAACAGATGTAACACAAAGGCCTTGTATATACGAGCAGATAAAACACAAGTGTCCTATATGTACCATGCTATGTGCCCCTCTGGAATCGCATTACATGATTGACACAACTTTTGTTCCCAATCGCTGGACCAATCAGAAGACAGGAACAAGATGGCCGCCATTGCAACGTGACGTCAGCGCCCGACGTCAACGTCCACGCGGGCTTTAAGCCTTGTCTAAACTTGTCGCTGCACTGAACGCCCCGTGGACGTTGACGTCGGGCGCTGACGTCACGTTGCAATGGCGGCCATCTTGTTCCTGTCTTCTGATTGGTCCAGCGATTGGGAACAAAAGTTGTGTCAATCATGTAATGCGATTCCAGAGGGGCACATAGCATGGTACATATAGGACACTTGTGTTTTATCTGCTCGTATATACAAGGCCTTTGTGTTACATCTGTTAGTACATACAGGTGTATACACCTGTATACACATACAATGTGTTACAAAAGTCCGCTTGGTAATATTGCAGATTCTAGTACACAGGGCAAGAGCCCTCTCAGCGTAATGGCAAAACCTAGTTGGGAGCCGCAAGTAATTGGCAAAACCTAGTTGGGAACAGCAAGTAAAGTGCGTTGGCAAAACCTAGTTGGGATCTGAAAGTAATTGGTAAAACCTGGCTGGGAACCGCAAGTAAAGCGCATTGGCAAAACCGCAGATCCGGTTTGGCTGGAAGTGGCATCTCAACCCATGACGTCAGTCGACCATAAGGGAATAAGAGTGGCGGAGCGGTATGATGATGATCTACGTTTGACCGAAACAGGGCTTACGGGTGGGCGTTCATTTTGCGATGAAATAACTGTTTATTGCGATTCTCCTCGTCGAGTCCTATAATTTGATACCCCACATGACATTGTTTTACCTCCATTATGGGTTAACGCCGTGATGGTGTCCTACGTTTGTCCGAAACAGGGCTTACGGGTGGGCGGCCATTTTTCGGCGAAGTAACTGTTTATTCCGATACTCCTCGTCGAGTCTTTTAATTTGATACCCCACATGACATAATTTTACTACTCTTATGGGTTAACGCCCATTTAGCATGAACGTTCATCCCGACGGTGGCGTCTGCTGTTGGTGACAACTCTAATATATTATTTCGGCGCCCCTACTTTGTCTCATATGAAAACTTTTGACGGCTCCCTAGAATTTACCTGTATAAGAAGAAAAAAGCACACTCATATTCAGTTATTAGTAAGTAGAAAAAATGCAATTTCGGTTTATAAAACTATGTACCCACCTAAAAAAGTGTGGGGTACGTCGAACCAGTCTTTGGAATAAATAGATATCCCTTTAGCAAGCATGGAGACTATTCAACACAATCTTCAAGTATCTCTCTGGGTTTGATACTAAGGTAAGTAAATAGAAGTACTTACGTGAACGTAAGAATTTTTCTGTTTAGATTTTCGCATGCTTCATTAAGTAACAGAGATAAAGCGGGAATATTTAGTTGTATATACACATAAGACTATGCATTTCCAGATCTGTTTATACACAATTAATTTTTATGAGGTTCTTTTGAGTTGACAAACTTAAGGTAGGTACCTACAGATACAAGTTCGGCGTCCTTATTTATTTACTTTACTTTAGAGCATTGCGTGGGATGTGTATGTGTGTATAGTGGTTATTATACTAATCTCTTGGGGTCAATTTAAAAATGCAAAATAAAATATTATACACGGTAGGTACTTACTAACAGTTACTTTTATTTGTTACAAACATACAGCAGGTATACATATATTTTATTTACATAAGATTATTCCTGCGGCTTCAGCAAACGGATTAAATTATGTTTTACAATAACTTCACCCGTCAGATATTTGACAATGTCTTCTAAGAAATGTTGTTACGTCATAGGGCAGTGAGGATTGTCGAATGTTTATATAGGACGTATATCCGAATGAATTTGATGGAAATAAAATACATTTATTGAATACCAGGGTTTTCTGACATGTTTCTTACCTAGTCATACTACTAAATTGAAGTTGCATTTTTGACTCATATCTACATGTATGTATTTGCAATGAACTAATATAGGTTCTCTAGTATGTTGCGAAATATTTATGCCTTCGTGCCTCGGGTATCAGAAGTAAAGCGGGAATATTTAGTTGTGTATATGTGTATGCACCGGTCTTGTTGTATTTATAGTAATAGTCTTTAACCCCTCGCACCCCATTCCTTCCATATACCTATTAATAACTTTCTGGAAATTTCTTATTATTATTATTATTCCGCATAACCGCTTTTGATGTTCCAGAATTAATTTTCAGTCTGACATACATAAAATACCTACGGCTTCAGCAAACGGATCAAATTATGTTTTACAATAACTTCGCCCGGCAGATATTTGACAATGTCTTCTAAGAAATGCTCGTTGTCCTCAGTGACCATGGTATTTAAAAATGTATCGAGGGAGTATTCGTACTGTTCAGCCAGCTCTTTTAGATCTTGTTCCGAATACAGATCACCTTTTCCATACACTGCTTCGTGACTCGCCTCGAAGGATAAATCGGTAGACTGGCATTCTAATCGTTGTATGGCGCTACTCAGGTCCACAGATTGGGGCCAGTTTTGTTGTCTATAAGCTAGCCACATGTTTTACGTACCGACTTCCAACAAGGACACACTTTATTTATAGAAGTATCTATTAGTATCTCCGTACTTGCCCGTGTCCTTACATGAACAGAGAAATATATTCGCGCACTATGGAAGAACTTAATTGAATTTAAGTACACGGTCTTGTCATATAGATAATCGTTTAACCCCTCGCACCCCATTCCCTCCGAATTTAAGTACACGTCTTGTAGTATTTATAATAATCGTTTAACCCTCGCACCCCATTCCTTCCATATATTAATAACTTTCTGGAAATTTCTTATTATTATTTCGCACCGAATTTAAGTACACGATCTTGTCGTATTTTAACATTATTTGATTCATGATGTTCCAGAATTAATTTTCGATCTGACATACATAAAATACCTAAACAGAAATTATTTATTGAGTCAGCATTATAAATTGTCATTTTTATTACCCACAGGGTGTCTTCGGTAATCTAAATAATGATTTGTTTTGATAAGACTTTCAATTCGGACATGAATTTATTATTGTTTATGTTTCATTAAAATAATAACGCGTCGATTCTACTAATTTGGCCACATTGCATCATGTACCTATATCAAAGAATAGCATTCCCATGTGTAATTTATAGCTTTGCAGACGCCGAACTTGCGCAAGAATACGTTATAAAAGAACGTCCAGATTAGTAAATTTTTAACATTCTGCACCTAGTTTTCATAAATGATACCAACCGATGTGCTAATATGAATATTCGGAGAGTAATTCACGAGATTCGATCTAGTGGTGGTCAGTGGTTACATGAGGCAATCTATAGTGACAAAATATTCCTTCGTGTCTCGGAAAATTTTTTTTATTTACTTTTATTTTGTTACGTCATCGTTAATCTACTCGTACAAGTAGAACATGGCAATATATCGTGCCCAAAATTTTACATGAGTGATCCCCCGAAATAATTAGACACAGGTAAGTTCCTATTTATAAATATTATACACAATCATAATAATTTTTGGATAGTGAGGATTGTCAAATGTTTGTTGTACGTATATCCGAATGAATTTGGTGGAAAATAATAAATTATAATTTACATTTATGGAATACCAGGGTTTGCTGATATGTTTCCCACCTAGTCTTACTAATTGAAGTTGTATTTTTTTATTCATATCTACATATTCCAATTAACTAATTGGTGGAAAATATAATTTACATTTATTAAATACCAGGGTTTATTGATATGTTTCTCACCTAGTCTTACTAATTTAAGTTGTATTTTTTTTTTATTTATTTCTACATATTGCAATTAACTAACAGAGGTTATTTTGTAGGGAAAATGCATTGTGGATATTTTCTATGCCGCCTCCGCACGGATCCTCAGGTACTTACGTTAATTCACCAACTTTGAAACAGAAACTTATTTATCCCATGGTGAAGCAAATGTTTTTGGAAGAGTTTCAGGCTCGGAATTCTGGTATGTACTTTTATTTTGTCACGCTATCGTTAATCTGCAAGTAGAACATCGTACATCCCCAACTATTTGAGAGCAGTAGTCTAATCTGGGCCTACCTATCCCTCTTTTTATTTCTATCTCAGACTATAGTACGTTGCGAAATATTCCTTCGTGCATCGAAAAGTTTTCCCTTTTATTATTATTATTTTTTATTTAATTTATATTTATGTATTGCAGACTGGGCGCTGTCCGCCATCGTTAATCTGCAAATTATCGCCAACAGATTCACCCCCCCCCCCCGCAAGTTGGCTAGTCGTATATCGTACATACAGGGTGTTATTTAATTATAGTCCAATACAACTTTGTTCGATAAAATTTCAGCGTTGTGTAGGTACATACAGGGTGTTATATTCCCGTAAACATTTTCAGTATAATTTCATCATGTCAGGACATACAGGGTCTGTTGTGTTGTCCAATAAAGATAATACGCAACAGTGTTTTATTTAACCACATTTATTAAATACCAGGGTTAATTGATATGTTTCTCACCTAGTCATATACTAATAAATTGACGTGACATTTTTGATTCATATCAACAAATGTATTGCAACGAACTAATAGAGGTTATTTTCTAGGTAAAATGCACGCAGGTAATTTAGTATGCCGCCCCCGCACGGTACGTAAATTCATCAACTTTGAAACAGAAACGTATTTATTCCATCGTGAAGCAAATGTTTTTGGAAGGGTTTCAGGAGCAAAATTCTGGTATGTGCTTTTATTTTGTCACGCTATCGTTAGTCTGCAAGTAGAACATCGTACATCCCCAACTATTTGAGAGCAGTAGTCTAATCTGGGCCTACCTATTCCTCTTTTTATTCCTATCTAAGACTCTAGTACGTTGCGAAATATTCCTTCGTGCATCGTAAAGTCTTTTCCCTTTTATTATTATTTTTTATTTAATTTATATTTATGTGTTGCAGGCTGGGCGCTGTCCGCCATCGTTAAACTGCAAATTATCGCCAACAGATTCACCCCGCAAGTTGGCTAGTCGTATAACGTACATACAGTGTGTTATTTAATTATAGTCCAATACAACTTTGTTCGATAAAATTTCATCGTTGTGTAAGTATATACAGGGTGTTATATTCCCGTAAACATTTTCAATATAATTTCATCATGTCAGGACATACAGGATCTGTTGTGTAATATGTTCCAATAAAGATAACACGCAACAGTGTTTTATTTAACCTTCTCACATGCACAAATGCTGAACGCTGGCGCCATCTTGATGGCGGCCATCTTGGGTGACGTAGCAGTGGGTGTCCGCGTGAGTCTTAAGTTGGATGCTTACATCAGGGTTGCGCCGCCATCTTGGTTACGCCATACTCAAATCATCGTGGATGTAGGCAGGGGGGTTGAGTGGAGCTACAGCTCTGACGTAGGGGCCGACTGTCTGCATTTGACAGCTCTTATGGTACAACCAATAGTAATCGCGGTGCATTGTATGTTACATCTTGACTGCTCGGTGGCGGCGGCCATCTTGGATGACGTAGCAGCGGCTTGGGTGCGCATCGCGAAAGCACCCGCGTGAGTCTTAAGTTGGATGCTGACGTCAGGGTTGTAGGGTGTAGACAGGGGGGTTGAGGGAAACTAGAGCTCTGACGTAGGGGCCGACTGTCTGCGTTTGACAGCTCTTATGGCACAACCAATAGTAATCGTTTGATACCCCACATGCCATACTTACGTTCCTTATGAGTTAATGCCTATTTGACACAACGTTAGGGCCGGTGTAACAATGTATACGAAACTTCGTCGCTATGGTAACGGAATTCATATGTTGATATTGTTTGGTTAAGTACTATAGTGTCGCTTCTGTCAAAAAGATTTGTAGTTTGCTCTTTTCTAAACGATGTCTATTTATAGTCTATATCTATAGTATAGATATGTCTTGATCGGGTTTAAACAGTGCCAAAGTGAAACGTGTTTCGCGCGACCTTTCATAAGAATTTAACAAGTGTAACTAAGTAGTATTACGCACGTAGTAATCACAGTTCAATAATAATAATATCATGTAAGTACGTACAGGGTGTTATTTCATTAAATTCCAATGCGCAATAGTGTTTTATTTAACCGTCCCGCAAAGGGCTAACGCTGGCTCTAACGCTGGCGCCATCTTGACTGCTCGGAGGCGTGGGTGGTGACTTAGCATGGTTACTTCTCCGGCGTTTGTCAACCCTTATGGTGTCTACCGTTCAAGAGCGGTACTAGTAGCTTCCAGCAGCGCCGTTCCAAACCAGGCTTGCAGCGCCACCTACCGAACACAGTAGGAACTACTGCCTCTCTCTCGCACTAACGCAGTGGGCTTGCCCCGCCCACTTCTGGTGAAACCGGAAGTAAAGTAGTGGGATTGCCCCGCCCACTTCCGGCGAAACCGGAAGTAAAGTAGTTTTTCAGCTCTTATGGGAGAATCAATGTTAATCGTGCGCCCGCTCCTCCATAGTATATCTACTTACCTACATATAGTTATTTGGCGTATGGGACTGTCTTATTGGTAATCAAGTGCCCAAGGCGTATACAGAATGTGTATTAATGTATGAGATATACTTCTAGATTGCGAGTTACAATCATTATTAGACTAACTGAAAAGCCACTAGCAACAAGCCGCCACACGCTACGCCATGCTACGCTATAACAAAAAAGTGTGTGGACGCATTTAATAGTATATTATACATCAAGGTTGAGAAGTCTATTATTGCCCGAGCATCAATCAAGGTCGAGGGGATATTCCCTCAACCGTGGTGTATGTACAATTTTTTTCACTACTAGCACCTTCATTCTATCATTTAATAAGCAAAATTTCGACACTTGACATAATTCAAAAAATGGCAACTGCAGTGACGTTACTGACTTTTGTATTGATAATAATGTAAACAGTTTCATTTAGAATATCCACGAAAATTCAGTTGCTTGAGTTTCAAACTTTTGTTTTATGATTGGCATTCTATATTATTGGCCTAGGTCAATAATGAATCCATTATTAACCTATTATAAGCTAACCGCTGTCAATAATATTGTCAACTGACACTAGCTTATTGTTTTAGAATGAGGAAAAGTGTCATTTTTTAGTGATGAGTCTGTAGGCTTGGAAACCGAACTTGCGAGGCCGACAACACAAACGATTCCCAAAAAATCATTTTTCCTCCGAATAAAACATTATATTTTTTCTTCAAACGTTGAAGATAGAAATAGCTAATTATTTTGAATTCCTGATCTAACCGTAAAATATACAAATATCTCTGACAACATCATAGGAAATTCGTCAACTGGCGGCGTCGCTATAATCGGTGCTTAAGGACGGCAGTAAAAGTATATTTTGCTGCTGCCCCTGAGCTGCAATAAGTTCGAAGTTCAATAACTTTTGAACGAGGCAATCGATTTTAATAATAATTTTTTTGTTGTAAAGGGTGGCTGTTCTAGATAACTATGATGCATTTGCTTCCCACTAAAAATTTTTTGGTTCTTCTATAATAGTGTGCCTTTAGATGTCAAGTATGTTTTTAAGCAAAGTTTGATTGACGCTATGGAGTGAAATTGTAAGTTTATTGAATTCTTACATTAGTCACGTGATACCCCATATCCTTTTCAATAAGTTTCCTTTTATTTCACCTTTTTAGTCCTTGTCCCACCGCAAATGCGACACTTTAGACGAAGCAGTGCAATTTAGCTTGTAATTAACAAGAAGGCCATGAAATTACACGAGCCAAAGAACATAGTTTTATAAAATGTGTTGAGGAAGTGTTTGAGAAAGAAGAGCAGCAATTTTGGAAACAACTGCGTAATTAATAAATAAAACAACAAATAACAACAGTATAAAAATAAACTGAAAAACAAGTTGGTTAATAACGAGTGTTTCCTCCTCTGATTCTAATTATAGCTTCCATACGTCGTGGCATGCTTCTAGTCAAATTTGTGATGTTGATTTGAGGAATATTTTCCCATTCTTCTATAAGAGGAACCCTCAATTCATGGAGATTTTCTGGATTGCGGCCGCTAACGCGTCGTCCCAATTCATCCCATAAATTTTCGATAGGATTCTATCTGGGCTTCTAGCGGACCACGGCAAGCGATTAATTACAGTTGTTTACGAAATTGTTACTCTTCTTTCTCAAACACTTTCTCAACACATTTCATAAAACGATGTTATTTTTTGGCTTTTGTAGTACCATGGCCCCCTTGTTAATTACAAGGTAAATTACACTGCTTCGTCTAAAATGTCGCATTTTCGGTAACACAAGAAATAAAAAGGTGAAATAAAAGGAAAACTATAGAAAAGGAAATGGGGTATCACGTAACTAATGAAGAATTCAATAACCTTACAATATCGCTCCATAGCGCCAATGAAACTTTGCGTAAAAACATACTCGACTTCTAAAGGCACTATAGAAGAAGCAAAAAATTTTTAGTGGAAAGCAAAATACATCATAGTCATCTAGAAAAGTCACCCTTTACAACAAAAAATTATTATTAAAATCGATTGCCTCGTTCAAAACTTCGAACTTATTGCAAAATCCAGGTGCGCCACTTTTTTGTCCGTCAGTGTATTATTTTATAAGGAGATAAAGTGATTCTTTTTGTGGCGTATCTGTAGACGTTTGACGGACGAACGAAGTGAGTCCGCCAACTACAGACGAGGCATAAAAAGCACTTTAGCTCCGCATAAAATATGATATTTTTTCGACAAACGTCGATACACTTATCTATATTCCAATAAACATGATTATTTTGCTTGCAAAAAGAGTAAAAAATATCAATAGTGACATTAATTATTTGTTGTATGATAGATTGCTTTGGATTAGTCAGTAAAAAATTTTTCACGGAAAACTTTTTTCTGACACCTGGTTGCTAACCACATAAAAAGTGACACTTTACTGTCGTTCACAGAGTCGCTAAAGCTGTTTTTCTGACGTTTGTCGAAAAAAATATTTAATGTCACCTGCTGCATTATGGCGTCAACTGAAAACAAGCAAACTTACTAGTTCCAGAAACAAAGAATTTTTAATGGGAACCTTCACGAAGCAGTCAGTTTTGTAAGGGAGATCTCAAAGCATTAGTTCATTAGCAGCATAGTGACGACAAGTAGGAAATCCAAATTACTCCCGACCTCCCGAGAGAAGGCGCACCCCGAGGCTTATTGTACTTGACTGCGTTACATCAGGACACGAGCGTTTATGTACCCTGTATTATAAAAGAAATGTGTGTTTAAGTACCGATTAAGCTCTGAACTTATCCCATATGGTGGAATAGCGGACAGCGTATCGAGCTACTAATCCGCCGGCCCGAGATCGATCCTGGCGGCGAATATCTTTTACTGCGATATTCAATTTTGATTTTCAAACAACAAATCTGTCAGTTTTTCGTCAACTAGGCCACCGCGAGTCATATTTATTTGACGTATAAATTTGTTTGAAGTTTGAATATAATAAACGAGCGAACATTCTGATTATCGGCAGCGGCAATAGCTCGTGTTCTTGACAATACGCCAATTCGAGATGTTGCAATCTGTAGGTAGTACTTTATGCATCAATTGTTGTGGGTGATCATTATAATTGAATACTTTGTATGAAGGGCGGCATGCATGGTGTAAGAATACAAGGATACAAGAATAGTATATTATACACGAGTTGTATACTATACTTTGTCCACGACTATCAAAACAGATTCCCAGAAAGAATTTACCTTCATTTCCCTTCTCCAGTGTAAGAAAGATTCATACATACGCTCTCAGGTATATTTTTCTTGGTTTTTTGGGCAATGAATCTAATGAGGCAAGTTCTGCAGCTTCTTTTATTGCTGGTGCTGTTAAAGAAACCTCGTTTTCACTCTCACTACTCATTATATCTTCTTTTTTAGAATATGCATTTCAAATTAAAAGCAAACCATGCTGATTTGACGTTTCAATTTGAACTGACACATCGCGATCGCGGCCTACTAAATAAATGTAAAAAAGGTTCAAAGCGATGTTCCTATTGGTGTAGTGAATAATATTCATTAATAACTGCAGTGATTAATGTATCTAATTATGATTGAAGAAACACAAGTATAAAGAGTATATTATAAGATAGTCGTGGACAAAATATATTATGTATCCCTTTGTGTGCAGAGACGATCTCCAGAATGAATGATTGAGAAATGCGCAATATCCCAACAAGGTAATGATCATATAGACTTCCTTAGAACCTCGTTAAAGAGTGGCTCAGGACGAATAATATGCAAAACAATCGCCTCACATAAATCCAAGAAATAATAATAATAATAATAATATCTCTACTCACTCCAAACTAACCCTAAGGTTAGCCCCAGAAGCATAGCTTGTACGGGACGGAGGAGGCGGCATATTACTATTAGCCGCAGGTGCGTCACAGGAACGACCTACAGTTGTTAGTACTCTACCCACCATTTAGTGCGAGAATGAGGAAAACCTGGAAAACCTCATTAGGTAGAGCTGGATAGGCGATCCAAGGCGCGCCCCAGCCACAGCGCAGAAATGAGTCACCCATCCATAGCCAAACCGCGGGCACTGTTGCTGAGCATTATCGACTACTCACTCGCGCATGCCAGCAAGATCCCACAGCCACGGCTTATGAATATAAGAACACACGTTTAGAAATAAGCAGAATAAAATGGGTAGTTAAAGTTTGGCAAAGTATTCTTGAGCATGTTACCCATGTTACCCTTAGGTCGTAGTATTCGCCACATTGCCTTCTGCCTGTGTTTGTCAATATAGGTACCGTACTCGTACAGTGTCGTCCGACGGCATAAAAACGGAACTATTGGTATTAAGTAGTTAATATTTTCACTTTTCACTATTTGGTAGAAATCCATGATTAAATAAAAAATTACTTCGCGTACTACCAATAAGTATAACAAAATTGTTTTATTTAACCGGTTTCAAGATATACAAACGATCCCATCATCAGAAATGTTTAAGAAAAATTGTAAACAAATTATTATGACAGTTGACAAGGAAACTAAAATTGACAAATTATAATGATATCCATGAAATAAGATAACTAGATAACTGAATTTCAGTATTTACCTACGGGGTATGAGAAAAACACAAAGGAAAATCGAATACCTCGTAGCTTGAAGGGAAAAAACAATGAATTTAAAGAAAACCATATAGGAAGAAAACAATAAATTCAATTGAAAAAACCTTCAAGTGAAATATCAGAACAGAAAAAACTAAATAAATAAAATATCCATGGAATCTTGACAACTGCCAACTGCTAATCTTGTAATAAATTGTGGTCAAGTCTATGTGTTCTGTCTTGATAACTGCCAACTGCTAGTACATATTGTAATAAACTAAAAAAGAGAGAAATAAGTCAATAATAGCAAGCAAAAAAAAAAAAAAAAGACTCAAGGATTAAGATGTAGAGACTGTATGGTTAAATAATTAATTCAAGAATCAATCATAATAACAATAATATTGATGATGATAATATCAATAACAAAACAAAAAGAAAAAATCCCATATTGCCAAATAACCTCGAAAGTCCATGGTTTATATGGGGGGGGGGGCAAATAAACTAATTGATTCTTGAATTAATTTACAAAAGTACTATACTATAGCTACGAGGTATTCGATTTTCCTTTGTGTTTTTCTTATACCCCGTAGGTAAATACTGAAATTCAGTTATCTAGTTATCTTATTTCATGGATATCATTATAATTTGTCAATTTTAGTTTCCTTGTCAACTGTCATAATAATTTGTTTACAATTTTTCTTAAACATTTCTGATGATGGGATCGTTTGTAGATCTTGAAACCGGTTAAATAAAACAATTTTGTTATACTTATTGGTAGTACGCGAAGTAATTTTTTATTTAATATTGGTATTAAATTTGAGTACCTGCCCTGGAAAATATAATTTTTGCCTTAAATAACATTAATAAATAAAATTAAGTATTCCGTATCATAAATTCAGCAAGTACCTACGTGACGGAACTTTCAGAGCAGAGTCATTTTTAAGCCACGGTTACCCGGTCTCTGACGGTGAACTACACTCTCTGTAAGAAAATAAACTTAAGAGAAATGTTCAAGAAATTACGGAAACTTAAAAGTTCTTGCCTGAAAGAACTCTTAATTCATTTAAATTTATGATTTTAAAACGTGTGTAAGCTATATTTTATTCTTATTCAAATGGCGAAAGTAGGAATGAATTGATTAAATCGTAGTGGGGATCTCATTGCTTTATATTTGATGTTACTCATGTAGACATTAATTTATTGTATGAAGGTATGACATATAATTTGGTCACTTTATCAGTGTTAGAAATTTAGAAATGTTCAAAATGTGGAACAGCCACCCACAACCTCATGACGAAACAATAATATCACTGAATGTTGTTAACATTTTTTTCTAATATACCTATATAAGTAGCACAATATCCTAGTAATTTTTACTCGTTGGTTTACACTTATCACTCTCAAGCATAAAAGTGCAATTTCCATTTTAAGAAATTTTACTGATCATATGGAGACTTCTGTTCCATCAGTTCTCAATTTCCGTGCAGAAAAAAATGAACTTTAGCAGATACACGTACGCCGCACTTACACAAAAGTTATGTCTAATCATTATTGAGTATAGGCAAGGCGCAATATCATCATCCTCCTCAAAACCTGAAAGATGCCTTTCTTGATCCCCTAAACTGAGAATATGTTACACCCTTGACGGTAGCGCAAACAATTCTATGAAATACGATAAATGCGCTCTTGAGGTTACTGGAATTTGAAATTATAGCGCATAGAATTTTAGGAAACCTATCATGTATGATTATGAAGCAAACATTTACTTCGTTGCTGTCCCCGAAGTACTGACATAAGCACAAGTTAAAGCAAATTTCAAAATCCAGCCTTTGACTGTTTCTATAATGTGACGTGCTCGTTTTTCACGAGGACTTCTGAAGTCTTAAGAGAGAAGCTAAGTCTAGTTTTGAAGATAAAAAAATTAAGAAATGAAAAATTGTGATTAAAATTTTACATTTTTAAATTGAAAATATAAAAAACTAGTTATTTTTAATGAAGACGTTATGACGAAGAGTGAGTAAAGTAGCTACCTAATACAAATAGAGAAAAGGGAAAAAGAAAAGAAAATGGGATACACAGAAACTTCACGACTGCAGGGTACAACGAGAGTTAAAAAGAAAATTTGTAGAACACATACAGAGACATCCCAATCGGAAAACAAACAAAAAATGAGAGAATTTCAAGAAAAAAATCATTAAAACGGCAGAAGAAAGAATTTTGCCCAAAAATACAGAACAAACGAATAATTTGACGATGAATGCAAACAACTTAGATGTACAGGATGATTGTTTTATCAGAGGAAATTCATTTCTTTCGTAATCGGGTATTGAAATTGCATTCTGCAAGAAGTGCTATATTCTTACTGACTGTCGCTAAAAATTAGTGTATAAGTAAGGAAGTCAATAGGCCGCGACGAGTTGAACTCCTCTCGCCAACACATGGCGTTCTAAGTCTTATACACCCCCATAAGGGGAAGCCGATCATCCAACAGTGGTTGAGTTAAGGCTTATAAAGAAAATATACTACATTTATTACATCACTGAAAAGATCTTTTAATTTAGAATCTCTTTTCTTAATCAAATGTCTTTGTAATTTATTTTTCAAAAAATTACGGCCTAATTTCACTTTTATCTGTTACGATTTTTTAAGTATTTTCGTCTAGGTACTATTTTTTTGAAAATTAAAATTATCTATTTTAAACTATTTCTATTAATATATTAATATATATATTTCTATTAATATATTTTCGTTAGGTCACCCTTTTTAACAAAAAGCTGCTATGAACTTTATCATGCAAAAGTCAAAGTAGGCTCGGAAAAAGCAATTCTACAATATGCTGTTGAAAGTATTAAAAAAATCGCCAAATCGAAATAATTCAAACAAGTCGTAACTTTTTGAAAGCAGAAGTTTTAAAAAATCGAGTTTAAAAATGGGCATTTAAAATTATCTAGATAAAAGTGATTTCGGAAATAATGTAAATTAGATCACAACTTTTAAGCAACAGATTTAGAAAAGAATTTAATTGAGAGAAAATTATCCAAAATATACGACATTTCCTGTGGTGCAATAAAAATGGTATATTGCTGGAAAAAAATTTGAAGCTCTACGACATCCACCGTCCTGCCTATGAATTCTTTATTTCCTTTACACCAGTCCGATAATGGAGGTGAAGCTCAGTTTTATGTGCCCACCAATTTGGCACTTTGCAATCGAATCAATTCCGTCTACTTAGTTCTGAAGTTATAGAAAATAGGAAAACCGTCATTTCGAAATTTTGGTCTAACCTCCTTTTTCCTTTATTGATGAAAAATCTATTTAGATATTTTTGTGGTCATTTTTGTCTGCTTTCAAATACTGCAGTTTTCAATTCTTTTCGTCAAATCGTTTCCGAGAAAAATACGCTAACTTCCGCTTTTCTTATGGACACCACATTGAATTTTTCGATATTTGAAATCAGCAATTTTGTCTGATTAAATTGGCTTATCATATGCCATTCTTTTTTCTATTAATGAACTCAAAACAATACCATTTGACCCGAAGGAATATGTCGAAATTGGTAACGTCCATAAATATTTTTCTAACTTCAAAGCACACAACGAAAAGAAAAGAAACGTGCTGATGACGTTATAAATAAGCTTCGATGAATTAAAATAGATTATTCGATTTAAAATGTGGCGTATGAGACATCAATAAAGAAGTTAGAGCAAAATTTCGGAATTGACGATTTTCCGTTTTTTTATAACTACGGAACTAGAAGGAATTGGTTCGATTGCAAAACGCCAAATAAAACTGCACTTCTTTGACTATTTAACAGACTTTCTATTTCAATTATCAATAAAGATGGCCATGTTAGACCACGTATGATGGGACACCCGGTATACTATTAGTGCTCTCTTGACATCCCTGAAAATTTTGCTCGAGAACTTTTTCCTCGGACATAGAGATGATATAGCAGTATTAGCATCCAGCAAAGAAGAATTAGGAAGGGCTCTGAACGAAATGGAAGCGGTTTTGACGATGAAGATTTTAGTGTGTAGGGGGCGTGAAAATAGGGCTAAAACGAAAATACAAATTGGAAACGAGAATATAGAGGAAGTCATATTTCTGCTACTTATGAAGTCAAATAACACGCGTTGGTAGGAGCTCTAGAGATATAAAACAAACATTGTAAACCCTGTGCAGATTTCGAACGCAATGGACACGTTTCCAAGTCCGTATGAGCAGCGTGCCATTGGCGTCGACGTGGAAATTTTATTGCTAACCTAACCTGTGTTTTTCAAAGCATTTCGTGATTTGTTTAGTACGCGAAGGAAGTATATTTCTGGGAAGAACAAAGCTACCGTTGAGGCTACTAAAAACTGCCAGTCACAGTATACACCAGACTGCCATATAGGTTAGACCCCGGGGGTGGACTATGGAGTCCACAAATGAACTTTGAGCTAGAATGAAAGACAGAAGAAAATATTCATCCACGTAAATCCTTACAAAGCAGAAACGCGAAAAAGAGGCCGAGATTTGATTACTGTTCGCAAATACTTCGGGATGCAGAAATTTTAATTTCGCGCGAAGAAATGCGTAAGTTAGCTTAAGATAGTAAAGAATGGAGGTGGGAGTTCAATAAGTCTAAGGACTGAAAAGACGCCACGTGTAATATATTATCCAGCAACTAAAACAACCTTTTATTTTCGAAATTCCAGTTTATGCTGCATAGTAATCGTATAAACAATTTAATCTGCAGCTAAATCGTTATGAATAATAAACGGAATTATAATTGGAAAGCATTTAAAATGAATAGGTACACAATGAAAATATAAGTGTTTAAAAGAAACAAAATCAACAGTAAATTTGAATTCAAATACCGGATGATTATATTAACAAATTAATTTTCTTACGGCATTGAATGAGAATAATATGTTCAGATAAAATCAACACTAATTTTTAGTATAAGTAGGTACATTTCACATTTTCATGAATTCCATGGCAAATTTCCCATATCTAACAAATGATGAGCGGACATGTGCTTATACAATAAACTAACAACAGATTGGTTATCATCTATTATCAGTTTACCTTTCCATCAGCGGAGATAAATCAATACATGTCTTTGGAAAATGCCTATGTAGAATATAAAAAAGAGGGTGCATAATTTTATATTCCCATGCAAAGGTACGACACACTGGACGCAGCACACTTTTTGATATAATTCTTTCGACCTCCAAACAGTTAGAGTAAAAATAAAATTTTATTGAACATTATAATTGTTATTGTCATTATTACACACTAACAAAGACAAACAACATAGAAAGAAATCCAAAAAAAATAATATTAACGGACATTTACACCATTTGGATCCAGGTCGTAGAATAAAGACGTTATTATTATTATTATTATTATTATTATTATTATTATTATTATTATTATTATTAGACGCTAGCACTATAACTGTGTAGTGCTCCGAAGACAACTTGACATTCTATTTCTTCTCGAGCGTCAATTTTGGGAAACATCCATAGAATTTACGAAAGATCGATAATTTCTTAAAGTAGTAGCATACTCTCATTTAAATTAAGGATGTTTACACGTCGTTTTAACTGAAATAAAAGCAACAGCAAATGCTCAACCAGTCTCTCCGCTTTATAATGACATCGATCTTGAAACAAACTTCTGCTCAATGACTCTGACGGCTCGTATAGTAATACATACGGTGATTTTCCACTTGAATGAACACTATTACCTAACCGCAGGTAGTAGGTACCTTCAAGGCAGGCGGTAGGGATACTGATAGTTCCACCACAACTATTGACAGGTCGGGTAGAAACTGGCACTCTTGCACAGTATTAGTCCACCGGCAAAACTGGCTAAAGTGCCCTACTCACGTAGCGTTTTGTATGTGGAACTTGAATGTAGAATAAGTCTGACAGCAACATACACCTACTGACATATTCATCACGCTTGTTTTCGGGAATCTGTATGAGATACAAACGTTGGCCATACACGTATGAAAATGTATATAACTTATATATAGATTGGATTGTTTCGTGGTTCTTCCAGAACGCGAAATCCTATTTTTCTTCAGTAACCACTTCTTGCGCCACAGTGTCCGTTTTGTTTTTTCGGTTTTTTATCTGTTAAATCCTTGATTATTGTTAACAGCAAATATCAACTTGACGTTCCTGTCACACATGTTGGTGTACCGAAACTGAAAGGCCCAGTGTGTGGCCGAGTTTTAATATTCAGCAGACAACTTGTCTGCGCATACCATATACAGGAATGGAAGAGCATGTACCAACCACACACTTGGTACGAAGCCGAACGATAATACAAGCCAGAATGTAGCGCGTGGAGCACTGCTGTGACGTCACAGCCGTGGACGGATCGCTTAGTCGGGGAGCAAAGTGCTCTAATTCGACAACCTCTTACAACTCGAACATGCACACAAAAATGAAGCTGATTCTTATGTAAAATGACCTGCCGGATTCGAATTTTGAGGTCGCGAAAATATCGGAAATTGCGAAAATGCCGAAAAATCGAATTTTCCTAAACTTTCCTAAATCAATTTTCAACCATTTTTATTACTTTTCTTGTTGTATTTCAGCAACGAAAAGAGTAAGAGATCTGTTTTTTTCATGGAATATACATTGAAGTGTGCTGATCATCACAGTGTACTCACGTTGCCTCTAAAACTTTCCAATGTTATGAAAAAAAAATGTTTTCTTGCTAGACCACAAATTTGTGTAATGTATTTTTCACGTAGTGGATAAGTAATCTTATTTTTCGGAATTAGCATATGCATATGCGAGACCAAATACGAACAAAGGCTCGAAATTATTTTTGGTGAAGAAACGAAACATTAATGTTGTTACTGAAAAAAGTTACAGCGGGTTAATAAACACATATAAATTGTGTGCGCTAGCCGCACTGAGCCGTGTAGGCGTACAAACAAATTGCATTTCCCCTCACATAACCATATAACCATTATACATTGCACATTAGATTTCATGCAATACTTTATTAAATAATTATTCATGTGTTACCTATCTCCAATGAAATGTTAGTTAATGAAGCAAAAGAAAAGAAAATTAAAAAATTGCGTAGTAAGTAGTTCTCCCATTTATCTTCTTCCAGCAGTAAACATTTTGTTAGCGGGTGTATTTTATTTTGTTAGGACTTGTTTCCGAGAATGTTTTCTACTATATTTTTTAGTTTTGTTCTTCATGCGGAATGCGGCTCATTTAATATTATTAAATACATATTGAGTTTAAGTTCTGTAGGTTTTTAATGTTCAACGTTTGTTCAAAATAGGAAAATATGGTATTATACCGTTCAGGTATATTTAATTAGATATTCTCTTAATAAAAATTTCAAAAGTACAGTTGTTGTTATTGAATATTTTGGTAAAGTAGCATTATGTCCACGCCACGAACACCGACCGTCCGTACCGAGTGGGCCACGATTAATACGTCACGGCCAACACGTTCCGGCTTGATTTATCGTTAGGCTTCGCTTGGTAGCATGAATCAACAACATGTAAGTAATATACACGCGTGCCATTAAATCCTGTAGTGTGGGATGGGAAATATGGAAAATATGTTTGCACATGCAAGTCTTACTTACAAAACGCTACGTGAGCGGAGCCCTTAATGCGAATATGTCTTATCGTACTAGGTACATGAGTTTTTTAAATCTTAAAATGCATTAAAACTTAAAATAATCCCAATTTGTACAAAAAAGTGAAATAAAGTTTATTCACATTTTTTACTTACGCATTCCACCGATCGTTGTGATTATTTGGCGGCAAACCATCCTACGTAATTGTATTGTAGCTAACTTGCTTTGAAGTTTCTGCCAGATCTCATTTTCATTGTATATAGTGTTGTGCTTGCTGAGTGGGAAGCCTTAAACCACTTCGTTTACCAAAATAAGAGTAAGTATTCAGGAAAAAATACTAGGCGCCACGTGGCATGCACTACATTTAAAAATCTGAGTTATATCAGAGAATTATAAAGAAGAGCCACTCCCAGAAATAATATTTTTGAAGTGCAGGGTCACTGTTGATCCAATAACACGGATCAAATCATATTTTTCCTTTTTTGACATTTTCATTCGAGCGTTTTACAAATTCAATTTTTTGTACACATTATATTGCGCGGTGACATCATAAAATCTAAAGTGGAATGTAAACCATGACGAACTCGAATTTTTTGCACATGATTGATATGATTGTAATAAAAAGCACTTTCCTCGGCACTTTCATTATGAACTTCCCTACTCGTATGTTTATACCTAATGCATCATTGTCTATCTGTATAACAAAAAAAGGGAAAATGCAAACCCTTAGACATATTTCGACGAAACCCGACCTGACCTGGGCCAACCCTGACCTCGCATAGAGTTTTCCGTGATTTACCAAAATCACAAATGAGAAGAGCTGTCACTTTACCACTTCCCTAAAAGATCCATTTTTACAGCAGGGATAAATACTTACGACCTACTTTACTTCAGTATTAAAATTGTACTTCTGAAACTTCCATTACTATAAAAGCTACAGAATTAAGTCGAACACAAGAGTGGACTACTGTACTTTATCTGCAAAAACTCATAGGAAGTTGCACTTTTAAGGCTAGAGTGGCCCTTTTATAACGTATCTGTATTACATCCAATATCGAATTGAATTAAGTTTCTTTGGTATTTATCTTTGTAGCATATAGTTGAGGCTTTAAAGTTTCTTTTGATATTCAAAATTTTTAAATAGCTGCAATTCCGACTTAGTAAAGATATTTTTTACAAAAATGTGGAATTCTGCAGTTATTGGCATCTGACCGCAGTTATCGGCACCGGTTTGGAAGTGGTCATTGGCATGCCCATCTGTAGTTATTGGCACATGTTCTGGTGCAGTTATTGGCATCTTTGTATAGAGTATGTACTAAGAAAAAAGTAACAAAATTTATTTTCAAATTAATTTTTGTATTCACACAATACCTTTTTCACATTTTTGCAGGCACACTTTACAAGCAAAATGTTCAACATACAAATTCTTACTGTGATCTCGTTCGTGACAGCATTTCCCGTTTCTGTTAATGCCGAAGTTAAGTTTTTAATATGTCTAGCTTTTCTTACAAATTTGAAATTACTAGTTTTTATAGCTGCTTTTATCTGTCTTTTCCTTTTGTTGTCCTCCTTCTTTTCTTTTTCTAATGTTTCTTTTTCCTCGTGTATTTTCTTCCATTCGCTTGAACCTTGAAGTGTTGACATATGAAAGTCTTTCAATTTGACGTTGGTATTTTCGTTCTGGTGTCTTCTGCCACTGCAAATATTGCCCAAGTTATTTATATCCATCAGTGCAATCAGTTTTATTCAAGTTTTTAATTTTTGAATAATTATTGTTTTCAAACGGCTGGGGACTTTCTATCACAGTTAGCTGAACTGTTTCTTGACTATAATCTTGTCGTAAAACATCATTATACGTACATCTCGCCTGCCATATCTTCATTTATTAAATCTGATTGCTGTGAAGAGGGGCCTGATTCATTCGACATCAAATCTCGAGTTAAATATTCGCGACAGACATCAGATGATTAAATATAGAATTAAGTTTTATACTTCTTTTTAAATTTTTAGTGACTGAATCAGGATGAAAATTGGTCAGTGACCAATTAAAGTGAATCTTAAAGCTTTAAGCAAAGGGAAAAACGCCGTCCATGCACTAAATAATGCGTCATGGGATTTAAACATTACCATGTTCTAATTAATTACTTAGCCATTCTGCAAGTCGTGTGTCCTTCCTTGCCCTGAGTTGACTATTCTGAGATGTGGCGCCCACCCTAAACAAAGTAGCAATTAGCAAGGTTTAATTAATTATTAAAAACCCAAACCCACAGGCACTTAAGATTGTAACGCATTTTTATGATAGTCCATGTAGGTACGTGTTCCAAATAATATACACACAGGTTATAGGTATATACTTGGGCCGCCCAACAGACGGAGTGATCACCCTGCAAGAACGTGCTATAGCGGGGCCAATAGTAATTTATGACGACCGAATTGGAGTGATGCGACTTCGTTGGGTCTAAAGAAAGCGCACCACTGCGGCTCGGTTGTCCTGAATTGATAGTGGTCCCGCCTAGAGCACGTTCTTGCAGGGTGATCACTCCGTTTGTTCGGCGGCCCAAGTATAGTACCGAAATGTGAATCAACGCTTATTCGAACACCAGGAAAAGTATTTATTTCATTGCCAGTGGGATCGGCGTTTAGCAGATTGTCACTTAATTACTGAATTTATAAACAATTTATATTTTGATGTAGTTGGACATTTTCGAACATAAACCATCTGATAAATACACATTTGGGTACAAAATGACATTCGCGTGTACCCTATTATCAAGTGATTGAAGCTAAAATAATAGTTCGTAAGGAGTAAATTCCAATCGTGCGTCGGAGCTGACACACACACGTTTTTTTGTACCAAAAATCAATAATTTTTGAGACATTTTCAAATTTGTCTAACAAACTACATTTTCCCTCAAGTCAATAATAGTATTCATGCTGCATGGCTCACCTCAACTAGAATGGAGTCCTTCCACGGAACTGTTGGAGAACAGACAACCAGATAAAACTTATTTTTTGTACAGGCTGGCCACAAAAAATTCTAAAGCTTGAAATAATTCAAAGCCTAAGAAATTGTTGGTCTATAATTTATTTCCCATGCCCATTTTTAATATAAGAGGTAGGTACCTATTTGATATTTTTTTAAATAAATGGCATATTTGGTGTTCCAATTATAACTTATAACAAAAAAAAATATGAAAAGAAACAGAACGCATATTTGAAACAGACCACTTAACAACTGACGGAGACCAGACACACACATTTTTGTAAAATAAAAATGTAAAAACGTAAGAAAAATAAACTCACTTGTACAGGAGTCAAACTCATCCAATCTAAGGACATCAAAGTACTGATTTTACGCGATCCCTGTCTATCCACCAAAACCGCTGATGACGTTCACAACTAACGAATTACTTAAACGAAAGTATAACGTACTGGGTTCCAATTTATTTAGAGGAGTCAGTATGGGCAACTTTGGTTAATACTGAAGATACAAAGAATTAGACACCCAGGCAGTTAGAGATGATAGAATTTTAGAAGACGCTTAGATGGTTCAGTGATCTGTCTTTTAACACGCCTGTCGGGTAAGTGTGGGAAACCTGAACCTGGACTATAAGGAACAGACTGTGACATGACATAGTTTGGAGAGAAAGACAATAATTGCCGACTGTCAACTGGCACCACCTCTAAAACAATGTGCTACACCCTGTCAGTAATGTAAGTCGTGTGATGAAATATTGCAACTGCCGTTCACAGTCATTTTAGAAAAACTCAAAACAGTCTAGTTAAAATTGAGTGTAAAAGGTTAACTCTCGCAAAAAGAAGTACCCAAGTACCTAAATATAAACTCAAGGATGACAAAATAAAGAAAGATGCGAGAGAGATGTACACCACCTTGATTAAAGTAAAAATACGACATAAAATTACCCAGTTAATAAACTTATTTAACTATTTCCGAGAAAGGATTCAGTACACAACATCTAAAATTGACTTGGATAACTATCACGACGTGAAAGTTTACAATAAAAAGACATTTAGTGATCACGTTGAATATATTACTTGTAGGTGTAATAAATTCTTGGCTCTGCTAAAAAAAACAAGTAACAATTATTTTACATCGATTGTGCTTTTAGAACAAGGTATTTTTCGTACATTACTGCACCGTTTCCGTGCCTGGAATTTTCATCTGGCAATGGATAAAATGCCTTTATAAGTTGGACATTCGCAATGTATTTTTCCCACTTTTTAAAGACTCGTGAAATAGCGCCCCTTTATAATAAGGGTAACAAATCTTTGAAGCTCTGAAAACGGCAAGGTTAAGTTCGGATCAAAGTCCATTATTAGGTTCAAATTAGTAATTTTGCGTTTGCAATGAAGACGATGGAGGAATAAAGATTTAAGTTACCAAACCATGGGTACCATACATGTAAAGAAATTAAATGTGTGGTAGTTGTAAACATAAATCTTTAGTGTGGCCCTTTGGTTAAAGCCTCTTCTCCATAAGGTTGGTTCGTTGGTCTATGAGACCTCGATCTGCGATAGTCATAGGCTAGGTTATTATTAAAACTAAAAGGAACGTTGTTAAATGCGGTAATTATCATTCTATGTATTAAAGAATCACTTTTGAATAGCATCAATATAAAAATATTAATATACAATCGAACGTTCGTAATTTGATGCATCTATGTGGGCCGTTCATTAGACGAACTCAAACCCGACTCGCAAAATATACCCATCTCGCGTGTTTGTTAACACATTTTACAAGGAATGTTCATTCGTATTTGCGACCTGTCACTCATTTCCGTTCACTCTCGGATCGGCCAGCGCAGCGTACAAGTCAGACCGAACCGATCCGGCGGACCAATCCGTCAACGGATGGGGGTCTTTAGAGAATTATACATGGCCAAATATTTTAATAGTTCGCTTATCAATTAATCAGGTAAGATAGGGCACAGGTAGGATAGGGTTAAGCTTTCATAACGTATTTAGAAGGGTGGGGTTAAGATCATTACAATATGTATGTGAATAACGCAGATAACATTCGAGACCACCCGTGCCGAAGGTACCGTACCATCTGAAATTATTCTTGAATTCCAGATTCCGTCCGCATTTTAGTCAGAAGTAATCATTGATTTAAAGGTATCCAATGATTTGACACAAGAAGTGATGTTTCGGTAGTCACATTTCACATTATCTTACTGGGTTTAGAATTATAGACTTTTAGTTTACTGCGATAAATGATTAAAATTTCATTTCAGTATGAAATGCATATTCCTATTCTTGCTTGGAATAGAATATCTGTCATACCTACTTACTAAAAGTTATAATACTGTCCTATAAGCTTTACTAGTACCTTTGGTATCTAAGCTTGGATTTTTTGATTACCAACGAAAAATGAATGGAAAATGATCTGTCATTTGTACATGTTAACTCGTTCAGTCAGCCTTAATTATATCAGTTTCTTCTTAGTTTTACACTCAGTGATAAAAATAGTTAGTTATTTCAGGCTCCGAATCGCAATAAAAATGGCGAACACTTCTCGGAAGAATATACAAATGGATAGCATTTTATTCGTTTATAAGTTTGAATTACAGTCGAATGTAGACTCCAATTCAATTAATGGCTCACATTGAAGCTTATCATGATGTACAGCTGCGCAGGAGATAATTGCTAATTTCTTTTTTATGTCGCTTTAAAAGCTTATAGCAGATAAAATGCTGCTGCTGCAAACTCAATCTACTATTAATTGTTAACATGTTACGCTTACCAGGTAACCTGCTTATAGCATTTTATTATTAAATTTGATTAATTTACCAGTTTCGTGTGATTAACATAAATATTCGTAATAGACAATAATTATTATAGGTTTAGGTACATTTACATTTTATTTCAACGATTATATATGGCTGAAATCTGTATTGTAGGTACATGTAGAACATCTAAATATGCCACCTTTGTAAAATACATCGAAATAGTTTGATGAAAAAGCTTTTAGAATAAAAGTTTTCCTTACTTATTATTTAATTCTTGAACAACAGATTTGCAGATTTGAATGAATATTATTCACTACACCAATAGGAACATCGCTTTGACCCTTTTTTACATTTATTTAGTAGGCCGCGATCGCGATGTGTCAGTTCAAATTGAAACGTCAAATCAGCATGGTTTGCTTTTAATTTGAAATGTATATTCTTAAAAAGAAGATACAATGAGTAGTGAGAGTGAAAACGAGGTTTCTTTAACAGAACCAGCAATAAAAGAAGCTGCAGAACTTAGTAGATCACACCAACTTACCTAAGTGAAGTTCGATCTTAATTATATCTAGGCCTCGTTGAAGTAAATAATAGTGTAGTTCCCCCATTTCATACCAGATCGCTCACAAGGTTTAAAGAAACAATCGCTCCATCTACAGGTACGGCCAGCTCAACGTCATTCTTTGAAAGCCAGTCCGTTGCAATACACTGGGTACCTCAAAGGGAAGGGTGGGACTTATTTACTTCAACGAAGCCTAGATATAATTAAGATCGAACTTCACTTAGGTAAGTTCGTGTGATCTACTAATTATATCTTGGCCTCGTCTCGTAAATAATAGTGTAGTTGTTTAAAGCAAGTTGCTACGGAAAAACTCAAAAGAAATGTATGATGTACATGTAACGTACTACAAATTGGTTATACAATATATTTTGGTATAGGGTAGGTAAGCTACTAAAAAAAACCCTTAACAACTTAATACAACAGTTGCAAAATCGCTACTTTACTGAGAGGTCGATGATAAAAATTTGCAAAGGTCTTAGACTTTTCCGTCCAACCTGCGGCCAATCGAATAGCATCAAAACTAAGGCCCTTTCTAGCTGCCGCAGAAGTTGCTGCGTGCCTAGTACTGTGTGCGGAGAAGATGCTTGTATCTACCCCACTATGTTTTAAAATAGTCTTAATCCACCTACTAATAGACTGGGTAGATGCATTACGGTATGGACGCTTGAAGGTGATCAAAAGATTTTCTGAGGCAGGTGAATCCACTCGCAGGTCCTTTGTTCTTTCTAAATGAGTTAAAAGTGTTCTGGCCACACAAATAGAAGGTTCCGGATTGTAAAACGGAAGAACAAGGGTAGGCTGGACCTTATTCTGGCCCGACGTTTTTATGCGTTTTGATATCTTAATCTCGATTTTATCATCGGCCTGAAGAATATTCCTTACTTCTATGAACGATATTGTCTGAACACGCTGCCCTGTAGCAAGGGCTAAAAGTATCGTTAACTTATAAGTTAATAATTGTAAAGAAATAGTATCGTTAGAAAACGTTTTAATGTAATTCAAAACTAGTGCTGGATCCCATGTGGTGTTGTACCGAGCTCTGCTAGGCCTTAAATTATACGCCCCTTTAAGAAATCGTTTGATTCTAAAATCCTCTGGTAGTTGAGGTCCCCCTATCATGCTGATAGCGGACCGGTAAGAATTTAAAGACCCATATGATGCGCCTCTGTTGAATTTCCAGGATAGGAATTCCAAAAAGGAGGGAATTGAGACTGGGAAACGTTGACACTTTTCTGTCTGCAAAACTCCCACCAAAATCGAAGACCACAGGTATATTGTTTTAGAGTAGCTTCGCTAATGGAAGCCAAACAGATATCTATAGAATCTACAGGGATTTGACTTGCTCGCATGGCTTGTTTGATAAGATTCCGGCCACCAGGGAAATTGTCTTCCAAAGAGGGTGTGGAATTCTGTCAGAAGAAAGAAGCAAGCTTATGTCCGGATCAAAACAGATAGGCTCTTCGACTAACAATGACCGAAACACCGGATACCATGGTTGAGAGGGCCAAAGTGGAACAACGACAATACCCGTAGCTTTATCTTCAATAATTTTTTGTAAGACACGTAATATAATGGAGAAAGGAGGAAAGGCATAAAAATTGTAATCTTTCCAATTCAAAGTAAAAGCATCAACCGCTAAACAATCGGGATCTCTCAGCCATGATACGTATTTCTTACATTTCTTGTTTATTCTGCTAGCAAATAGATCAATCTCAGGTACAAAAAATTTTGATGTGATTTGTGTAAAACACGAATTATTTAATTGCCATTCTGTCTCAATAGCTAACTGTCTAGATTCATTGTCAGCCTCTACATTTTCACTAGACGGAATATATGATGCAACAATAAATAATCTTTTATTTTCGCACCATTGCCAAATTTTCCGCGAGAGGGAATTTAATTTTGGATACTGAATGCTACCCATGCGGTTTATGTATGCTATGGCGGTCGTATTATCTATACGACATAAAATATTACACTCTGATAATCTATTAGCAAAGCACCTGAGCCCAAAAAAGGCAGCTAAAAGTTCCAAATAATTTATATGTAGCTTTCTTTCTTCTTCAGACCAAAAACCATGAGATCTTTTCCCTTCACAATATAAACCCCAGCCTGAGTTTGAAGCGTCTGAAAATATTTCTAATTGAAAAGCTGTCGCTTTGATAAAGTTGCTTGTTCTTGGGAGATTGTTAACCCACCAATTAAAATCAAAACCCAAATGCTTTGGTATGGTCATAATGGAGTCATAATTATTGTAGCACCCTATAAGCGCTAAAAATTTCGTCCTCTCAAACAATTTTGTGTAAAGCCACCCATAACGCACTGCGGGACAAACGGAAACTAGCTTGCCTAAAATTCTTGCAAATTCTTGTATCTTACAAGATCTTTTATTTCTTATCTTCTTGATAATAGTGATAATATGCTCCCGTTTACACTGCGGTAAGGAAATGGTCATATCAATTGAATTATAAACAAATCCCAAATATTTGCAATGTTGTTTAGGGACGAGACTACTCTTTTCGTAGTGAATTATGAATCCAAGAAACTCTAAAATTCTTGTTGTTTCGGACAAATTGTCTGAACAATCTGCATGCGTATTTCCTAGTAATAAGAAATCGTCCAAATATGCAACTGATACGTAGCCCTTCCCTCTGAGATATCCTAAAACAGGCTTTAACAATTTTGTAAATACCAAATAAGGAGCACAAGCTAAACCGAACGGCATGCAAGTGAACTGGAAAATAGATCCTTTGAATGCGAAACGCAAATATTTTCTATGATTTTTATGAATCGGGATGAGGAAATAGGCATCCCTTAAATCTAAAGTCGCCAGAAAACAATTTTTCCTCACTAGATTAGCAACAGTCTTGTAGTCCTCCAACTTAAAGTGTTCCGTATGAATATAGTTGTTCAGCGACTTTAAATTTAAGATTAATTTGTTCGAACCATCCGGTTTTGGCACTAAGAAAATATTAGATAAGTACTGATCATTGCACGGTGGTACCTTACTGAGAGCTCCTAGTGAGATTAATTTATTTATGGAAATCTCACAATCATTTAATTCTCGAGGAGACCACTTAGGCTGTCTAGGTACAACGTACTGACATGGAGTTTTAGTGAACGGTAATTTAAAACCTCGTACACAAGAGATAATGTTATTATCGTTAGTCAAAGTGAGCCACCGCTTAAGGAAATATTGTAGCCTACCGGCTGGTTTACTAACCCTTTTGTCTATTTTCGGTAATTCTCCAGTTTCTGTTGTGGATGCCGCCGATCGTGTCCCCGACGGAATGCCGATGCCGCTACTGGTCGATGCATGAGAGTTCGTTGATTGCTGAGAAGACGTCCACCTTGCCGAACTCCTTGAACTGCACGAGGTGGACCCCGGTAGTTTAAAGGCTGCTGGGTTCCCACTGGAAATGCCCTCTTTACCGCTTTGGGTTTTGGCTGCTTTAAATCCCGGCTTGAAGGTTCCAAATCTTTGGAGGCTTTTACACGCTCTCCTAAATTTTCCCCAAAGAGCCATCCATCTACTCCCGAGCTTTGAAAGGTTGTTTTTAAGTCTTTATTTAAATTTAAAGACACAAGGTCTCTCCTCGAAATTGACTCACAGTGGTGAATGCCTGCCAACAGTCTTCCGGCATCACCTAATTGCTGGATGTACTCCCTGTTGCCGCCCCCTTCTTCTTCAATTACCCGGGTCAATACATTTCCAATTGCGGAGAGGCACGCCCCCACCTGATTTTGTAAATTCGCTAACCTAATATCCCGTTTCAAAACTGATTCAGAAACAGCCTTGCTTACTTCTGCGTTTAGCTTAGGGGCTTCAAAAAGAAGGCAGTTTTCTGGAGGAGGAAGTTTCTTGAGAATACCGGAACGTTCGTCCTCACTTAAGCCAATTTTTAGAATACTGGACCATCTGCTCGCTACATCGTCCTGAATAGGAGGACCCAGTACCCTCTGAGGGGTAACATCATGTCCCAATAAATTGAGGACTTCTTCATTCAGTAGTTGTGGTCGAGGGGAAATCTCCGCAATTGATTCGACCGCTTCAACCTGTCCTGAACAAAGAAGGGAAGTTTACATTAGAAAGGGTCACTCCTTGCAGGGGAGCAAGTTGATTATTTATCCAATGGTTTCGAGTCATCACAGACAAGAAAATAAGGATATCCTTCTATTATACGAAAAAATGTGTTTAGTATCATGTTTACTTGTCATCACAGACAAGAAAAAAGAGATGTCACAATCTCCGAAAACACGCTGTTATCACAAACAATAACAAGACAATATCATACGATAAAGTTTGTTTATATAATAGTTATTCTCGGTACGGTAGCAGAGAAGAGCAAAAATATTCACGGTCAAGCAAGTCAGCAAAAAACTGTATATTGTGTTTTATGAAACTTAAGTCCTTTCTCACTCGTTTTATCGATATCAACTATGATTCATATACAAAACATTCTACCGGCTGACTAAAAAACATTGGCTTGGAGGAGAAAAAACAAAAAATCCAATGAAAATAGAATTGGAAATTGGAGAAAAACGAAAGCTGTATCCTACTTACTGTTAACAGGATCAGCAACAGGACCTGTATCCACGTGCTCTGGAGAACTATCGGAAATATCCTCCGCAACTTGAACTTGCTTCTCCAGGTTCTCAATTTTTCTCCGTTTTAAGACTTTCCTCAGCCTGTGAATCCTCTCGCTTAACTCTCGAGACTCGTCCGAGCTAGAGGACGAGCTGGAGGGCGAGCTTCGACGCCTTTTCTTGCTATTTTTCCCCATTAAAAAACGGCACTTAACTTTCACGCGCGAACTATCTGGCACAAAAATGAAGAATGACGTTGAGCTGGCCGTACCTGTAGATGGAGCGATTGTTTCTTTAAACCTTGTGAGCGATCTGGTATGAAATGGGGGAACTACACTATCGGATGATTACAAAACTCGCTCGTTTCACTCGCTCGTGTTGTAAACTTCATCCTCGGTTATAATAGCATTCATTATAAACTCGTGTATAATATACTATTATATGATGGCGATTTCCCTAACAACTACAAACTCACACTTCTGATTGTAGGTTGGTACCGGTTGGTAGATATTTCCTCGTAAGAAAAAAGGAACATAACCTCTTAACTAATGGAGTCCATTATGAGAAACGAAAAATATAGCAAGTATCTCAGAGCAGTAAAACATCACAATCCTATTTGAAAATCGTTTCAATGAAAATCAGTCTTGTGTACTGACCCGAAAAAGCGACTGTTTATAGAAATAATTGATACTTTATTCTAGTGCCGTCTTAAATCCAAACCTATTCTTCCAATATCCGAACAGCATTGAATTTTATTGCGAGTTTATTTACATCCAAAGGCACAGATCATTTACTTTTAATACAATACGGTTCTGTGTTTGAATACCTCCTCTGTTTGCACCCCTTATTATCTTTTAAGTCAGAAATGTATAATTTATTGCTGCGAATACGGGCCAAGAAAACAGGGATATTTTTCAATATCAATAAATTGCACATCAATAATTCCATTGTCGTAAATTCAAAATCCATTACAAAAAACGTTTTATTATAATAGGTCACAGATTTCAAGTATATCACCTCGTGCACCGGTATTAGTGTTAACTCAAGCTTGAACATTAAATTCGAATTAAGTAGGTTGTTAAATTAACAGGTAGGCACTTACGAGTTCCATCGAATCTCGTTGCTATGGTATCCAGAAACGTATTTTGGGGCGCTAGCAGCCCCTTCCTGGCAGGCATCGGACCAGACCTAAAGGCGAATCTGCAACAATAGCAAGAACTATAAAATGTTTCCTGAAATTACACATGCAGAGAGGTTCGAATTTTCTACCTCCGTATATTTTAGGTAACTTTCTTAATATTGAAGATAGAAAAATGGTTAAAGGAACAAAATTGGACAGAATTGTAGGGGTAATTTTATAACAATTTAAAATTTGATGTAATTTATTTACAAATCCAAAATTCTTTGATACGTGCCTCTTGTGTAGATATTGATGGCATATATTTTGTATTAATTTTGTCTACACTAGTTCATAGGAAGCACATAAGTCGACAATGCTTAGCATATTTTTTCTACAATTTTTTATTCTATTCGGTACGCGTATTAATTTACCATATGATATGGAGTTCAAATTATATGAGCACTACATGGATGAAAGAACGAGGAAAATCAAAATAAAAAATGGTTTATCTGAGCGTCAACCACAGTTCATTGCACACTCTCGGTCTGATGACCCGCATGCTTAGGGCACTTGCGTATAAAGAAGTTCAATTCCTATATTTAATCTAAAACTTGATTATAACGACTGAGTATAGGCACCACAAAAGAGAGAATGAATATGTGTAAATCATGTTAGTAAAGCATATACCTAATTTATATATCCATCTCAGTACAGCATGTCTCATAGTAAATTAATATGTATGTATTATATTCAACTTTCTTCTTCTTTTCCCTTTACAAAATTTTTTTCGATTAAATTTTTTCAACGCTCATTTATTAAATGGACAAAATATGGTACTTTTTAACTGAATAAACGGCGTTGGAATTTATTTTAAAATGGACATACGAGTGCCCGTTTTTCGAATCTCATTTTGCTGATGCATTTTAAGTGAAACTAGTATTTGAATTTTAATGAGCACAGCAAAGAATTTGCAGTTCAGATTCATCACATTCTGATAAATTTATATCTGTTCCTCGGTCAAATAGAAGGGATTATTCATCAGAATATACCGAGTTGAAGAAATAAGATAGGGAAAATTGGGTAAGTAAATTCAAGAATCCTCTTTCCGTGCACCAAAGAGTAATCTTATTGAAACGAAATGAAAGAGTTATTCGCGCAAGAAAAAGCTTGAAAATCAACGAAAATTAATTCGTCTCCGGTTCTGATTAATCTAATACATTTTGTAGGCATGTTTGTTTACACGTAGCACAGTTTTCTCAATTGATCTATTAAAAGTATGTGCCGAATAAGAAGGCGTTATCTAATTTGAGTCTACAAGTAATATAAATCGTCTCAATTTCATAGGAACGATATGCTGTAATAGCCTTTGCATCAATACTTTTCAAAATGAAACAGCCAAAGTAATTTGTTATTCATTGTGATATGCGGCCCTGCTTTAAATAATAACAGATTTGTATTTAAAAGAACATCCACCCTCTCTTGCTAGTAAGTACGCTTCAAGCTCAACGATATGTTTCTGGTAGCATTCTGTTGGTGTATATTACTTCCATGTTCCGTATAAAAGGAAATGGAAGTATTGTATTACCGACAAAAATTCGTGTCCGAGATAAGGTCAGATTCGCATTGTACTAACTTCAAAACTTCGAGAAAAAGTATTTTTAGCTTCGTGTCTGTGCGTGCGTGCGTGGGTGTGTTTGTGTGTGTGTGTGTCCGGATTTCTTTAGCGTTCGATAACTGCCGTAAAAGCTAACCGATTTTAATGATTTTTTCTGAAAAGTGCGTCTCGACGAGGACTATTGATTTTGATAATAATGGGGAAAACCAGCAAATTTTGAACATGATCATATTAAATAGTTTACTACCCAAAACAAATTCCGCAACTTTCGATTTTTACATTTGAGTCTTATTTTCGTCATAATTAAATACGAAACATGCGTCACGCTCGAGACACAATATTTGAATGACGCTGGTGACGTACTTGACCACTGGGCCCGACAGATTAGGTAGGGATTTTCACATGCGCAAACCGATCCGTTTGCACCCTGAGCGCTCGTTTATTTCTCGACTCCTCCCACTTTTTCCAGGGAGACGCGTAAACACCGCGGCGCAACGGATAGGTCTCCTACGCCACAGAAAGCGCGCGTTTTAGCCATCCCGGTCATGCTGCTTTCTAAGTTGCAAATTTTTCGTTCAGCACGGCACATAATCAAAATTTTTACGTGGTACGCGATACATATTCTATTTATGCTTGATATTACAGTACTAAAAGTTATAAATTCGATTAAGCGGGTCTTCCCCATTAAACTAGGCGTTCATTTGTTATTAACATTTTAATTCTTCAAAAAAATATTGTGGCCAAACTATTAGAGATATTAAAAAAAAGTTTGAATGAAAAATGTTGCGTATTTTAAGGCCAAAAAATTTTGTTACTACCAATTTTTCCCTAACTCAATTATTTATTAAGTTATTTGTTAAGTTATTAACCATTACAGTAGCTTATCAAACGAGCGAGTTATAAACGTTGTCATAGAAACATAATTGTAATATACTAAAGGGCTCGCCACATAGTCCATGCCATGCCATGCTAAATTAAATTTAGCATAGCACAGCACAGAGCTGTCCACATATGACATGCCATGTAAATTTGGGTAACCATAGTTATTTGTTTGAAAACTTATTTTTGTCGATTGACAGCTGTCAATATTCATAAATTTAAATAACAAGATGCCAGACGTCCGATAACTGTTGTTTCCGAAGAAAACATTGATTTGGTCCATGACATGGTCGTGGAAGGTAGACGAATCACTGAAATTCATGGATCAGTCTTGTTGCTTTTCAATAGTCAGCGTTGAAAATATTTCATACGAAGAATTAGGTCTCAAAAAGGTGGCTGCATGATGGGTACCGTAAATGTTGACGCCGGAACCAAAGCGGATTCGTCAGGTCACTTCAGAGACGAACTTGGCCATACAAACCGAGATCCTGAAAACTTCTTTGCAAGATTGGTTACTGTGGATGGAACCTGGATTCACCATGATCCCGAGTCAAAACGGCAGAGCATGGAATGGAAGCAACCTCTCGAAAGTTTCGTGTAACACCGTCCACAGTTTTCTGGGATTATCCTTGGAGACCTTTTACCAATGGCGTGATTCCATCGAAGGAAAAGGGAAGTGAAAACTCACACGTGGTGTACTGTTTCATCAAGACAACGCTCCTGTCCAGAAGAGTTGTGTTTCGATGGCCGCAATTTATAATGCAGGCCTAGAAATTTTCGAACAACCGCCCTATTCTTCAGATTTAGCCCCTGGTGACTACAATTTGTTCCCCGAACTCAAAGAGCGCCTTCGTGGACTCACTTTCGGGACGATGATACAGTAAAGTGACCATATTTGAAAACGCTCACGGAGGGACAGTCAGCGGCGAGCCCACCGGTGGCGGGGGGGGCACCCCCCCCCCCCGAAAGGTTCGGCACGCCTTGCCCATGATAAATCCTGCCAAATGCCAAATCCAAAACTTACAAAATGGCAGAGTTATTCGTAGAAACGTCACACTGCATTATGTGACCCACACGCGTACTGTATAACTGTATGTAGTTTTACTGTTAGTACATAGGTGGCAGGCAAACATTAAAGTGGAAATTAAAATACAACCGCGCGTCGTTGTCGCATCGTATAACATAATTATTTGCTGAGGACCACATGCTAAACCGAGGGGTAAACCGCTGACCATTTATCTGTACACTAATACCCCTTTTCAGTATAATACCTAGGTATTTTAAAATAATACCTGATAATACCTAGGTATTACTCAATAATACCTTGTAATACCTGGGTATTATTGAATAATACCAATAATACCTGGATATTATGGAATAATACCCCGTAATACCTCGTAATACCGCGTAATACCCGTGCATTTTCAGTAATACCCCATAATACCTAGGTATATTATTTAATAAAATATGCATTTTAGGCAAACATAGTAACATCAATATTAAGGAATCCAAAGATTCAATCAAACACAGGTTGTTCCATTTAAAAAGAAAGTTAAGTGCTTTGCAGAAGAACCGGGACAACCTGTATAATTGAAAATAATTTAATATAATAGCGAATCAAAAATCAATGGGTGTGTCTCATATAATACAACGAAAACGTAGGTAAAAGCCAAGGTAAAAGCTGACTTTCATGTGGGTCCTGAGGAGCGTAATTTCTAAACCCACCCCAAGTTTATATAGGATATTTAATCCCATGGTAAACAAAGTTGCGTAATCGCTTGAACTTCTTTAAGTTCACGTCGAGGTGCATGTCAAAGAAAATGTTGATCAGCGATGCCTCGTAGCACGTTGTGGACGCTTCAAGCGACTAATTCGCTGAGCCCGAGTTCGCGGCTCGCTCTCGGCGGGTTCATTTTCTTTCTCAACAAATTTTTTGCAACAAAGGTTCCATGGTTTATCACTTTCTGGTTTTGGGAGAGCGTATTTAAAAATGGCCATTCATCGGGCAAAACGGATTGCAGTATCGAGTCTTTTCTACTTCCGTTTCAAAGTCGGATGAGTTTAGAAATTACGGTCCGTGAGAAGGAGAAAATAAGGGAAAAAATCTGAATAAGAAAAGAGCGAGGAAAACAGAAACCTAACGAAGAAAAAATAGAAAAAAGAAAGAAGATAATGGTAGAAGCAAAAGAATTTCTCAACAATTAGCCACGACCCAGCAAATTTTCACAATACTGTTTAAACTAACTTACTATACTAAAACTGTGAGCAACTGCGGTATTTTATTCTACAATATGTCCCATTGAGTGTTCTACATAGAATTTTCTTTATTCATAATTTCTCAAAAAAATAATAAAATTTGATGCATGAAAAATTTACTTTTGACAATGCCAAACTTCAGGTATGATTTACAGGGAGTTCAAGGAAATATAAAAATGCGCTTTGGAAAAATGAAAATTGTTTTAAATCAACATTTTTTAAACAAGTTAATAAAAGAACATAAAAATACAAGACAAAAGCCATAAAGTTTTTCATGTGAGATGTAATCAAAGTTATTATATAATAATTTTGAGATATAATTACTGAGAACATTAAAGTTAAAAAGAGGATCTTTCATTTTTTCGTCTTAACTTTCAGTTTAGTCAAAAACTACACACAGACACAGTCATTGAAAAAACTAGAGCCAAGGGCAAAAATGTATGTTTTCAATTTTCAAATACATAACTCCTGCCTATACAGGGTAGTCCACTACGCGCGCGTCGGTCAATAGCCGCTAAACCGTTGGACTTGAGGGAAATTTTTTTAAATAAAACTTGTAACGATTCATCTTTGCTGTAACTGAAAATTACTTTCAATTATACGGGTTGTCCCATTTCTTCTGCGCAGTAGCTATCTCTGTTTTTTTAAATGGAACACCCTGTGTTTGATCACATTTTGGAATTCTTTGTTGAATTTAAGTGCCACTTTATTAACCCTACATTGGGTCTAAGTCCCACAGTTTCAAAGTTATTTGATGTTAGAAATCGTCATTTTTCAAGTTTCGCCATTTATAACTTGTAAAAGGTTCGAGATAAAGAAAAATGACTTACGTGTCCCTATCTTAGTTTTTAATCCTCTATCTAATGGAGCTGGAAAATACTGCTTCCTCATAGGTCATTTTTTGCCATTTTTTAACCAATCAGGACTATTGACCGATGCGCGCGTAGTGGACTATCCTGTATACATTTTTCTCCGAGTTTTTCTCCTAAAATACGCATAACAAAGAAGTTTTCCCTTTGCCGCTGCTTTTTCAATCAAGCTGAATACGTTCCATTAAAAATATAAAGGTTTTTCCTCGGGTTTTCGCTTGCATTTTATCTTCTAATTCGCCCTTTTTTTAAAATGTTGATTTGAAATAATTTTTCGAGTGATTTTCAATTCGCGAAAACAGGTTTCTCGCCCGCATTTTTATCCTCTTTAACTTCTCCATTTTAAAAATATTAATTTCAAATAATTTCCATTTTGCTAAAGCAGATTATTTTTGAATTGTTTGTACTCCTACACATCACACCTGAAGTTTGCCATTGCCAAAATAAGTTTTTTATGTATCAACTTTTATCAAAAATAACTTTTGGTGGGTAACACGTAGGACTTTATGGTACACACCTCGGGACGCACATACAATGCGTTTATGTTAGAGTAAATGATTTGCAGAAGGTGGCGACGAAATACACTTTACAACGCCAAACATCCTGCTAATGTGTAATATTAAATTTAAATTTTTCTCGTTTGGTAACAGATAACAATTGTTTAATAGATAAACCCGTTGAGTTATATACTCACTGTGTTGTTTGTTGTCCAGGAGTACTTACATGAATACAACAAATTTTCAATTTTATACCACCCTACAAGCCCGTCTATAACCGTAAACTTCAAACTAATTAACCAATATAAAAATTCTTGCCTGTTTATTACTGCGCACACAGATTATTGACGCATGCGTAAATGCCGTTGTTTTGGTCGGGATGTAATAATGCTTCTCATAATACCTGCATAATACCTCATAATACCTACATAATACCTGCATAATACCTGCATAATACCTCATAATACCTCATAATACCTAATAATACCCCTGAAATACCCGTAATACCCACAAAATTAATATCTTTGTAATATACCTGTAATACCCCTAAAATACCTATAATATCTCCATAATACCCATAATTCCCAAAGGTTGTACACCAAAATACCTCAGCGGTTTACCCCCCGTGCTAAACTTGAAGAAAATCCCTCAAAATGAGGGACAAAAGGGGGACAGCTGCGGATGAGGGACATAGGTCTAAAATGAGGGACTGTCCCTCCAAAAGAGAGACGTATGGTCACTTTATGATACGGTAGTGATGGAGGTGAACGAGTGGTTTGCAGAAAAAAAAATTCCTGCGGGTGTTAAAGCTCTTGGTCAATCATTATACCAATGGGGAAAACCCGCAAATTTTGAAAATGATCATATTGAATAGTTTACTACCCAAAACAAATTCCGCAACTTTCGATTTTTACATTTGAGTCTTATTTTCGTAATAATTAAATACGAAACATGCGTCACGTTCAAGACACAATATTTGAATGACGCTGGTGACGTACTTGACCACTGGGCCCGACAGATTAGGTAGAGATTTTCACATGCGCAAACCGATCCGTTTGCACCCTGAGCGCTCGTTTATTTCTCGACTAGAGATGTGCAAAAAGTATCTATTCGTTACTTAGTATCAGATATTCTCTTGGATTCGAAGTATCTGGTAGTGCCAAACGAAAGTATTCGTTACTGGGTATCGATGTGAAGTGAACGCGAACGAATAACTTGCGTAACCACGGGAAGTGGGAAATGAATCGGTATCGAGTAACGAATACCGCATCGGATATTTTATGGTACCGATGTCCGTGCAGTAGCAGTGTTATTAGTATTCCTATTCGATATCGAGGTACCTATATTTATTTTGCGTCTGGGGTGTGGTCTTGTATTCGCATATCGCATCGCAAGGAGTGCCGCAGCAGACATAAAAGATAAAAGCTTATGCAGGTGTCCAAAAGCTTTGTAGGCATTTCCTTAGGTATTTTGTTTATGGTTCATAAATTGGAAGTAGTTATGCAGAAAAGAATCAAACCAAATGATTTATAGTAATGAGACAAGTCTTACCTACATATTTATTTTTTAACTTGGTTATTTAATAAATTTAATATAAAAAATTCAAGAACTGAAGGAAATTAATTGTTTTTGTAGTGACCACTTGCGAATATCACACGGAGTAGCCGCATGTACTACGAATAGTATCAGTATGTATTTAAATCAGTAATCAGTTACCGTGCTGTACAGCCGCTGTAGTTTACCGGCAATCGATACCAAGTAACGAATACAAAGTATCAGATACTCATACAAGAAGTATCGATATCTACTTGATACCGAAAAAAGTATCAGTTGCACATCTCTATTCTCGACTCCTCCCACTTTTTCCAGGGAGACGCGTAAACACCGCGGCGCAACGGATAGGTCTCCTACGCCACAGAAAGCTCGCGTTTTAGCCATCCCGGTTATGCGGCTTTCTAAGTTGCAAATTTTTCGTTCAGCACGGCACATAATCAAAATTTTTACGTGGTACGCGATACATATTCTACTTATGCTTGATATTACAGTACTAAAAGTTATAAATTCGATTAAGCGGGTCTTCCCCATTTTATCAACGTCTTGTTGAAAAATAAAAAAACTCCACTCTTGCAAATCGTTTACTACTGTGTCAGGGACACTAATATTTGAATCGCCCACACAGGTGGGATACGAGTCTTTAAGTTAAAGTGAATAAGAAATTCTCTATGGTGTGGAGAATGAATACTGTATCCCTGTAGTATATTTTTTATCATCATAAAGTTGTCAGTCCGAAGACTGGTTGGACGCGTACCTCCATCCTTTCCTGTCCTGAGCTAACATACGCATTTCCCCAAAAGTTGAACATCCCTAACTATTTTAGAGCAGTAGTCTAATCTGGGCCTACCTCTTTTTATTGGAACGAAGTTCCTTACGGCAGGCTTGGAGGAGATAGGGATTTTGCTGCGCGACCGAACTGAAATAAATGTGATAGTAAAACCGTAAGAAAAAGTCCGTGGAATAAAACCGTAAGAAAAAGTCCGTGGAATAAACCCGTTAAATGAGACGTGCGCGGGTGCGACAGTCGTATACACAAGCGAGTAGTGTATAATACCTTTCTCTTTCTCTTTCTCCCTCTTTCTTTTCGTTCTCTCATCCCTTCTCTCTCTATTACCACTACACCCCGCCAATGCATAGTATACAGTGTGTCCACGGATGGACTTAACTATACTTGTAAAAACTTTTATTTTCAGTTTTTCGAAAAAAAGTCATTCTTTATAATTTCTTTTGCTTGTTATATAAATACGATTCACATTGAGAAACTTTGATTTTGTTGTACAGGGTGGGTAGAAAATAAAAAAATGCGTATTTGCAAAATTAAAAATTTTTGAATCAAGCTTTTTGAAGTCTCAGAATGAAACAGCTTATAAGGAAAAATCGAAAAGCCAAATAAAGTTTTCCCATAGAAGTTATACTTAGTTGCTAAGATACACCGGGTGTCCGGTTAAGGTTGGTGACCGACTATCTTAGGAACTATTCTTCCTACAGATTTCGGAAAAAATCTTCTTACAAAAGTGACCATAAAAATTCATCAAAAATGTTTTTAGCTTTCAATTTTCCCCGCTAGAGGGCACAATTTTAAAAGAAAATAGACAATCCACATTTTCTTCAAAAATTCAAATGGAAATGTAGGTATCATTTATCTTTCTCAAAATCTCATCGTAATATCCAGCAAATTAGTTTAATGACTTTTTGATCTAACTTACGAAATAAGGGCTGGGAGGAGGAAAGAATTCCCTTACACCAAAAATGCCATGTCTCCGGATTGCTTGAACCAATTTTAATGAATTTGGTCTCGTTGGAAAAGGAATTTATAGCGTAATAGAAATCTGCATTTACGCTTGAATTTAATTTTATGAGGGAGCCGCCAGATGGTGTTATTTCGAAACTTGCGAAAATGTTAAATTTTCTCAAAAACTTTAAATGGAATGGTATATTTTTTATAACATGGCGTCATTACAAATAGAATTGAGAACAAAATGGCTCAAACCGGAAGTTGTAATCTTTTTCAAACGGAAGTTATCATCAAGAATATGGTTTAATCAAATCTCAACGCAAAGGTAGCAAATTTTTTCAAAAATTTTGAATGGAATGGTACATTTTCATAACATGCTGTTAGTACAAATAGCATGAAGAATAGAATGCCGCAAACCAAAAATTCCTATCTTTTTTCAAACAAAAGTTATGACCAAAAATGCTGTTTAATCACATTTCATTGGATGGGTAATTTTAGGAAAATAATATTTTTTAAAGAATATTAGGGCATTCTTGTATCTCTCATCAGACAGAAATATAAGAAATATTACAAACAAAAAGCACTCCATGGAAAATAAAAACAAATACCTGGTCATAGTATTGTCACTAATTGTTAAGTTTAACTTAACTAAGTATTAATTATTAGTTAATTTAAATTCGATTTCAGTGTCTTTTCGCTAGAATTTATTATAACTTTTTAAATAATGTCTAGCTCTGTTGCTGAAACGTATGGCAAGCTCGCGGTGTTTTTCAAAATGAAGAAAATGCCGTTATTGCCTCCCGAGCCTTGGCAAGGCATTTGAGGAAAATTGAATATTTACTAAATTAAATTGATATTCATTTAGGTATTTAATTTTTCTCAAATTTACCCACGCAATGAGATATGATTAAACAGTATTTTCGATCACAACTCTTGTTTGAAAAAAATAGGAACTTTCGGTTTGCGGCATTCTGTTCTTTATGTTATGTGTACTAACAGCATGTGAAAATGTACCATTCCATTCAAAAAATTTGAGAAAATTTGGTACGTGTGTACTGGGATTTGATTAAACGATATTCTTGATGATAACTTCCATTTGATAAAGATAAAAACTTCCGGTTTGCGGCATCTTGTTCTTAATTCTATGCATAATGATAACATGTTATAAAAAATACACCATTCCATTTATAATTTTTGAGAAAATTTGACAATTTCGTAAGTTTCGAAATAACACCATCTGGCGGCTCCCTCGTAAAATTAAATTCAAATGTAAACGCAGATTTCTATTACGCTATAGATTCCCTTTCCAACAATACCATATTCATTAAAATTGGTTCAAGCAATCCGGAGATATGGTATTTTTGGCGTAAGGGAATTTTCTCCTTCCTCCACTCCTTATTTCATAAGCTAGATCAAAAAGTTATTAAACTAATTTGCAGGGTATTACGAGGAGATTTTGAGAAAGCTAAAGGATTCCTAAATTTCCAGTTGAATTTTCGAAGAGAATGCGGATGGCCTATTTTCTTTTAAAATTGTGCCCCTAGCGGGGAAAACTGAAAGCCAAAAATATTTTTGGTGAAGTTTTCATGGCCACTTTTATAGGAAGATTTTTTTCTGGAAGCTGTAGGATGAATAGTTCCTAAGATATCGCCGGTCGCCAACCGTAACCGGACACCCGGTATTTCTTAGCAACTAAGTATAACGTCTATGGAAAAACTTTATTTGGCTTTTCGATTTCTCCTTCTAAGCTGTCTCATTTTGAGACTTCCAAAAGCTTGATTCAAAAATTTTTAATTTTACAAATACGCATTTTTTTATTTTCTGCGCACCCTGTACAACAAAATCAAAGTTTCTCAACGTGAATCATATTTATATAACAAGCAAAAGAAATTATAAAGAATGACTTTTTCTCGAAAAACTGAAAATAAAAGTTTTTACAAGTATAGTTAAGTCCATCCGTGGACACACTGTATACTCATGCATTCATGGACAAGCACGTGGCGAATACTCACATTATAGATACGTGGGGCATACGTTTACAGAAAACTTAATGATGGTAAAAGTTTATGGTTAGTGCCAAAACAAAACCGATGGCAAATCTGTAAACTGTGCCATGATTATATAGGACATTCTTATGTGAGACGGCATCCTGTGTACATGTAAATAATATACCTAGTGTTGTTTCAACCCTATTGGCTTTTCTTTAAACAACCTATTTAAATCCGTTTTTAAGGCGTTTTGTGGGTACTTCTTTACTGCGTCAGCAACTTTTTATGAAATGTCCCCACAAGATTAGTAAGAAACTTGTGTTACATGACAACTACATTTGTGTGGACTTATCACGTTGTCATGATGTGCTGCCCTCTACATTGAAATTGCAGTGGAACTAACCAGTCGTATGTAAATGTAGATTTGATTTGTTCTTTTGGTGTTTAATCGCATCTTGCGCTTGATCTATGTACATGTGCTGCTCGTATAAAAAATTAACTGGCGCATGTAGGATGTCAGGAAGTGTCTACTAGAAATAAATTTATGAAATTCTTTAAAATCACTTAATATTATAATCACTGGTAGTAGGTTACAATTTTCTGAAAACACGCAGCATGATTTTTCCAGTAGTTATTTAGGCATAGTAAAATTAATTCTTTGGAGTTACATCCCCATTATAATAATCATGCACTTACAAATTCCTACTCGCGCAGATGTTGTTGAGCAGCGTTCTTTATTCTAGAATATTAATGACTTGATGAATAGAATATACCCCATGCAACATAAATTTTGTTTTCAAAATTAACTAAATTCAACAAATTTTTGGAAAAAGCCGTAAGGAAATGAAGATAATTTTTACGTATTATACAGTATGTCTCGGATGGGGTTACAAAGTGGGAAAAACTCTACATGTTCATAAATTCCCATCGCACGTATTAACTTTTATCCAACTGTTTTATTCTTTTATTCACGATTTTTTTTTGCAAATTGTGTCGATTCTACATTAGCCGAAGGAACTTCGTTCCTACCTGGTGTCCCACGACACCACATCGTTTTTCCTATCTCTGACTCTAGTATGTCGCGAAGTAAGCCTTCGTGCTTCAGAAGGTGCCCTACCATCATATCTCTCCTATTCCTTACTGTCTTCCATAAATTTCGCTTTTCTCTTTCTCTTTCTAATACCTCTCTGTTGCTAACCTTATCTATCCACGGTATCTTCATCATGCGTCTAACAGCACCACATTTCAAATGCTTCTAATTTTTTCCTATCCGCTTCTCCTATTGTCCAAGTTTCGCACCCGTACAATGCCGTACTCTACACACACGTTTTTAAGACCCTCTTCCGAGTTTCTACATTTATCATTTCCGAGCATAATAGTTGTTTCTTTTTATTAAATGCAACTCCGCCCTGCGCTATTCTTTGTTTTATATCTCTAGAGCTCTTACCATCACGAGTTATTTGACTTCCTAAATAGCAGAAATCTGGAACTTCCTCTACCTTCTCGTTTCCAATTTGCATTTTCGTTTTATTCCTATTTTCACGCCACCTACACACCAAAATTTCGGTTTTCTTCTTATTAATCTTCATACCATAGCCCTCCGTCAAAACCGCTTCCGTATCGTTCAGAGCCCTTCCTAGTCTTCTTTGCTGGATGCTAATACTGCTATATCATCCGCGAATCTGAGCATATTAGTAGTTTGGTCCTGTATATTCATTCCAGTAGCTATTCTGTCTTTAACAATATTAATTGCACTTTCGATATATAAGTTGAAAGCTAGAGACGATAACGCACATCCCTGCCTAACTCCCTTTCGGATATCTACTTCTGTCTGTTCCTGCTCAAATTCTATAACTGCCGTTTGCCCTATGTATAGATTATTAATTATTATTCTATCCCTATCCCTGCATTTTTGAGCACTTCGAACATCTTCCACATTGTCGAAGGCTTTTTCTAAATCTACAAATTCTATATAGGAGCTCTTTCCCTTTTCTATTGTTTTTTCTATTATTACTTAATTGTAAAGCTAAAATGGCCTCGCACGTTCCTCTATTTCTTCTAAATCCGAACTGATCTTCTTCTAATCTTCAGCCCTTTTATCCATCCTTCTTTGCACAATTCTAACTAAACTAATCGTTCTAAAATTTTCACACCTTTCCGCGTCTTCTCTTTGTGGCAAAGCTACTATGATGTTCCGTTTGTAATCTCCTGGGGTCTCGCCTGTCTGGTATATGCAGCTAACTAGTTTAAATAAACGATCTATTACATCTTGACCTGCGCACTTTAAGATTTCTGCCTGCAAACCATCTATACCTGGTGTTTGTTTCTTAAACTTTTAAGTGCTAGCTCAAACTCTTCTCTCATTATAGGGTAGCCTACTTTGTCCCCCTCTACACTGCTTTCACTTTCTAGTATATCTCCTACTTTTGGTCCCGCATATAAGTTTCCCAAATATTCTTTCCACCTATCTGCCTTCTCCCCGCTTCCGATTAGGATAACTCCTGCCTCGTTGCTACTACATCCAATTTCTCTGAAATTGCTCCTAATTATTTTATATGCTTCATCAGTCTTTCCTACTTTGAACTTATCTTCCACTTCTTTGCATTTAATATCAATCAATTGCTCTTTCGCTTTCCTACATTTCTGAATAATTTCCCACTTGATCGCCTTATATCTTTATTTTCCTCTTTCATCTAACCTATTTTTGTATTTCCGCTTTTCCTCTATTACACTCACAATATGTTTTGTTATCCAGGGTTTTCTACTTTCATTCTGTTTAAGACCCAAAATAGCTCTAGCTGCGGAATCTAAAGTATTTTCAATGCAATTCCATTCTACCTCTATGTCCCTAACCATATTTTAACCCGCGCCCTTTAGTACTTGATTTCTAAATCTTTGCCTAACGAGAATGTATCTCCCTAGGTCTCCCTCCTGACATGAAAAAAACCCGGGGTAGATATAATAACAGATGGAATCGTCTACAGCGCAGTAAAGTTTGATGTTTCAGGAAGATTTTTGTTGTGGAAGTTTAATCCTGGAGCGGATTTATCGAAGTGATTATTGTGGAGAGTGAGAGCCTATACCCAGATGAGCCTTAATGAGATTTTCTAATTCGCTTTACGCATAATTTCTCATGTATAATATGAAGAATTCTCGTGATTATTTTTTATCCTTTTCCGGCAAAAAAAGAACTAAATAAATTTAGGAATGAATATGTACATTGTGCATAAACCTTTGTATCTTGAGCAACGACACTGTTATTACAGTTGTATAGCATAGTACAACAGAGCATATCATAAATGTGCGATTTGGTCTAATTTCTCGCTTTCGATTTGTATTTTAGTTATTGTAGTTTCTGATTTATAAAGTTTACCTAGTGCACTATATTGTTAAAAAATTAGGTAAATTTTGTCACTTGCAGCAAGGAATATTTTGTGAACTACAACTTTTAGCATCGATATTACTTCTAAAATATCGACAATGAACATCTTATTAAATATTATATTCCATACAACATAATCCCTTTTACAGCTACAAGATTTAATGACTTAATGCAAAAACCTAAAAGCTTTGGTAAAGAGTTAAATGAATAATCGCACAAAGAACGCACACAAATCGCCTCCAGCTGAGATTATACGTACAATATCGACTGGGTATGCAAAAATTCTAAATTTAAAAGTCGGCTCGTACTTCGATTATATATACGTGTGGAAGTATAGGTACAAAGCATATCTTTTGAAGGGATTATCCTGGGGTACCTATATACACATTTATGCGTTTTCTGATCTTGTAAAGCACTTTGATCTCAAAGACTTTCCATTTTAAGTTGCTAAAACCAAAGAAGTTAGGCGTAATGTCTGTATTATACAGGTATCTACGCATAATTTCTTATGCTCTACCATCTGGAGAATTCTCATGATTATTTAGCCTTTTCTGGTGGGAAATAGCTAAATAAATTTAAGAATGAATATCTGCGAACCCCTTTGCATCTTGAGCAACGACACTGCTGTTATTTCAGTAACTGTATAGCATAGCATGGCACAGCAGAGCATAGTATAAATCTGCGATTTCGTCTAATAATTAGTATTTTAGTTTTACTCCTACTTCCGCACCCCAAAGTTTCGATTGTATTCTTATTAATTCCCCCCATCGCCCTCTTTCTTCCAAGCGAAAATTGGTCTTCCGCTAATTTTTCTTTAGTACCTTCCCCCATTCCTCTTTGCACAATATTCTAGTTAAAATTTTCTAAGCGCGACAAGTTAATCTGATCGTGCTAAACTTTTCGCATATTATATTACCTCCCTTTCTTCCTGTCAGAGCTACCATGTTTCTTTAGTAATCTTCTGGAATCTTGCTTCTCTGGTGTATAGAACTAAGCAGTTTAAATGAACGATCTGCACACTTAAGGCCTATTCAAACTGTGGTGTAGATATGGTCAAACGTTCAGATCATGTTTCGGTCGTGGTCAAGTCAAATAGTAAAGTATGAATTTTGTATTAAAATATGTATTCATATTACGAGGCACGGCCAGGGCACGCTCCAGTCAAGTGACCGCTGCATTTCTTAAAGCAAACATTTCGAGCAAACCGAGACCAAGTCGTTGGGTAAAAAAAGTATGAACAGGTGGCGCTCAGATCAGTGCGAAATTCAATTAATGCTCCGGTGGTGGATGTAGACTTCTGCATGTATCCGTATCGATGTGCGAGGAAAGCGTGTTCAGGCTCTTGGTGAAAGGTTACCATTGCATCGGTGGTGTTGGTCGTCAGCCGGTGGCGACATCAACGAAGGGGTTTCATAATCGGCTTGACCACTTCTACTTCTTCTTCTTCTTCTTCTGAAATCCTTATACCCATAGAGTGTCGGATTATTGTACATTAACCCAATTTCTCCATCCCTTCCGGTCCAACGCCAAAAGTTTCATCTCGTCCTTCGTCTTCCCTCTCTGTCTGCCCATTTCCTCTATTCTTTGTAACCAGCTTTTTCTGGGTCGTCCACTTCTTCTCTTTCCGATTCTGCCCGTCTCCATTAACCTTCTTACCAATTTCCCCCGATCCATTCGCAATATGTGATCGTACCAGTTCAATTGCTTCCTCTTAATCTTTTCTGTAATTGACTCTTGTTGGATTATTTGTCTTATCAGTTCGTTTCTTTCTCTATCCATCTTTGTCTTCCCAGTTATTTTTCTGAAGTACCTCATTTCTGCCGCTATAATTTTTCCTTCTTGTTTCTCTTGCATTGCCCATGACTCGCTTACATATGTCAGTGTTGGGACCAGTGGCGTAAAGTACACCCCCGCAGACCCCGCACGGCGGGGGACCCAGCCATCTGAGGGGCCCAAGCGGCCAATTTCGGAACCAACATAGTAACCTTCCAAACAGCGACTTTCCGAGTGATGCCAAATGACGGAGATTACCACGTTTGTGACACTTACTGTTCCTGAAGGCATCTCTTGGTGGATGAAGAGTGACAATGGCGTGCGTTTAACAGTGAATCAGCGATACTTGAAGTCATGATGGAATGATTTCTGCGAAACTTCGTACCCTTAAAGTTTCCCAGTAGTGGAACCATGGTGAAGGTTGCCAGTGAGCGACTAATGTTGGTTAACAGAAAACTAGAAGTAACACTAAGTAAAGAGTACTCGTGTTGAAAATGTGCTGATAAAGAATGGCAGACGCCTTCAGTTGATAATTTTGGTTGGACTCTTTGAGTGCGGGACTTGCTTGGTTTCGTCGGTTTGTTGAGCTTGATGTGCGTCGGAGTTTAAGATCATAAAAAGTCGCTTGTGCTGTATGATGTTTGCTTCTCGTGTTTGTTACAGGTTCTATTTCGTGGATATGGTGGATGCTTCATATGGATGTCAGTTTTGTGATCAGTAGCGGTGGCGACTTTTGTTTATCGTCGGTGATTAGGGGAGATTGGTCGGAGTCCCAATATATCTGGCGATGGCTGCGGCCATGGTATGAATTGTATCGAACCTGGTAAACGTCGTCTTCGTATTAAGAGCCCGACACACAGGAATTTTGGAGTTACGATAGACGTTTGCCCGTTTCAAAAACTATAAATGATATTAAATCGTTTTTGTTTGCAAACAGTTTTTAAAGTACAAATCTATTGCTGTTTTGAAATTTGTTAAAAAATATAAAAACAATATACGAAATCGCATGTTACAAGTTGCGAAAAACTGCTTTTTATAGAACCTAATAAAGCTTTCCTGAAAAGAAAATCTCAGAATCTGGTTAACGGCAGCAGTATACTGAACCTATCGCTTGTAAGAAGACAAAATTTTCAATTTTGACCGAAAAACAAAAAAGTTATGAGTAATCAGCGGCACCGAGTTTTTCGTCGTAGCTCTTGCTCTCGCCTATCTTTCGGCTACTGATCAAAGTCGCTCATCTATGTCAGCCAATCCCGAAATAGGGATTGCGCACAACAGAATTAGTTTGGCCGACTACACTTCCCTGCTTTTCCAGATAATTTTTGCCATGCACTGTAGGTCCGCAGATATTGTTACTCATCATTGTGTAAGTATATACGTATATACATTGCGCTCTACTACGTGAAGTATTTTTCAAGCTGTAATTGCTTCACCATACCCCTGAACCCCCCGATTCTTAGTAAATTGGTGTGTCGGGCTCAAGCATGCCCACCTCGGATATACTAAAGTCAGATGTCAGGTTATGTTGCGATCTTCGACAATATGAACCTGATGAAATTTATACGGAGTTGCATTTCTTAGGGCTGATTGCACCATTCCACATCAAAAAGCCTTATGTTTTTTTCTTATGGAGGATTCACTTTTCCTTTCCTCCAAAATATACCTATAAGCCATTATGGCTAAGTAACTTTTTGAAAAGTTATCAAATATCTCACCTTTCCATGTTACTTAGTAATAGAGAAGAATGATAGGTGAACACGCCAGTGTCAATAGCCCACCAAATATCGTGACCATAACCGGACCGTGATGTGACCAGTGACGAAACCTAAAGTATGGGCCGGCCTTTTGATTTTTACCTGCAACGTGTCTATACCTCGCGATTTATTGTTTCTTAAACTTTTTAATACTAAGTCAAACCGTTCCCTCATTATAGGATAGTGTAGGACCTACACTGTAGGTTATCCCACTCAACCAAACTTCACTGTCTTTTCACCACTTCCGATTAGGATGTCTCCTGCCTCGTTTCTAACGCTTTTGCTACCAGATTCAATTTGTCTGAAATTTATTATAATTATTTGATAGGCTTTTCAGTCGTTCCTACTTCGAACTTATCTTCCACTTCTTTATATTTATTATCAATCGACTGATCTTTCGCTATATCCTGGATTTTCTACATTCATTATATCGTTCATTATGGTTATGAACCAAAACATCTTTATATGCAGAATCTAAACTGCTTTTAAAGCAATTTCATTCTGCTTCTACATCCATAACATTATTTTCACACGAGTTCTTTAGTTAATAGGTACGCTTGTCTTTTTCTAAAACTTTTCGCGCGTATACATCGTCTTTTAATTTCCCTGCAGTTCCGTTTTATCAAAATTTTAAATAATGTGTTCCCTATCTACAACTGCTTCTAGATAAATTCTGCAGACCCTAACTTGATTTCTAAATCTTTGTCTAACGATGATGTAATCTGTCCAATATCTTCATATATCTCCTGGCATCTTCCAAGAACAGTGTCTTCTAACGTGATGGTGTAAATGAGGTACTCGCGACGGTTAGACTATGTTCCAACAACCTGTCGTGCATGTTTCATTACATTCAGTGCGAAATGCAGCACCTACTCGTAACCAGTAAGAGAGTTTTGAAACTGCTTCATAAGCAGTGCTCAACAAAATGATTTATTCCGAAATAAAAAATGTTCGATTCCTGTTAAATGAATAGGGAAAATTCAACTTTTTTGTTACCTACAATATAAGATATTGCGTATAGGAGAATAACATTCAATAAGAAACTTCTGGGGTCAAATTGAAGGAACTGAATCTAGTTTTACCAATTACAAAACCACACCCCGAAATGAAACAAATAAACTGGTGTATTGTAAATAATACTTGTAAGGATGAACTCACAGTTACAATTAAATACAATTTCTTTCCGTCAGGTCTTTTGTTATTCTAAGATTAAATTACAGGAAATATCGGGATTCATCAAGTTGCGAAGAAGTTCCTAAATGAATTAATGTTTCAAAAACTTCTTGATTACAAAAGTCGTTGGCGTGTAGATACGGAACTTCTCGGCAGTCAACTGCACAGGGTTTCTGTAAAAATAGAACTAGGTACCTACTTTTATCAATTTCCTCTGTGTTTGAATAGGGAAGGATATTATTAAATTATAAGTATACGTAAACTTGTTATTTTAAATAAGAGCACTATTCTTTCGTGACAAATTAGGTTAAATTCTTTTCTTTCAACCTCAGGAATCTGTAGTGCTATTTCAATTTGGTTTCATTAAACAGTATACCTGAGTTATGTCTTCAAACTTGCCAAGTGAAAACGATAAACTTGTTTCTACGAGATTTGGATAAAAGCCAGCAGTAATCTCAAAAAGCATTTTTCTCCGTCCACACAGACAACAGGATATAATTTATCCTTTCACTATTTAGTAATTTACAGATAAGAATTCGGACCTGTTGCGCACAAAATGGCAGATTGAGAAAGCCGTAGTTCAAATCACTTTCTTCTGAAAAGTTCATGTCATTGTAGACCTCGTTGTAGACCTTGTTAAATAAGGGTATGTAGTAATCACATAAAATCACGGTCAATTGAACACGGTAATAAGAGAAAAGTTGTAAGTAGGTAATAATTAAAATAGACAGATATGGTGTTTTTCAGTCAAGCAGCTAGCAACTGTATAAATACGATTGACAAGATATATTAGGTACTTGTGAAATAAATCTATGTATGCCATTCTTAACAATGTTCAAATTACATTAGAGTTCTGTAGGAAATCGAAGACATGGAGCTTATGATGTATTGGAAGAGCGTGTTTTGGGAGTGATCAATGTAGATCCAAAGTTGAGTACAAGAGTCATTGCCCGTCACTTAAATATTTCAAATATCGCGGTATTCAAGATACTAAAGAAACATAGGTACCACCCTTTTAAGCCCCAGTGCCATCAAGAGAACTTCGAAAGGGATGAAGAAGCCAGGCGCATATTTTGTGAAGACATGCAGGAGCGTGCGAATCAAGATCGCGACTTCTTGTCTTCTATCTGTTTCACAGACGAATGTACGTTTACCCTGAATAACGAACCAAATGTGCAAAACACTCGACACTGGGCCCAAGAAAACCGTAGGTTAAACCTTAGTACAAGGACCCAGTACCCTAAAAAAATTAATATTTGGTGTGGAATTTTTAATAATAGAATTATTGACCCATTTGAAATTATTGGTAATTTAAATACAAATACTTATTTGGAACTCTTAATAAATGAGGGAGGCCCTGCTTTGAATGAAGTTGCAAGAGACAATCGGGAGATTTGGTTCCAACCAAGATGGCTGCCCCGCACATTTTGGTGTTCCTGTTAGAGATTTCTTGGACTGAGATTTTCCAAATCATTGGATAGGTCGCTGTGGCACTATAAATTGGCCAGCTAGATCTCCTGACTTGGCACCTTGTGACTTCTTTCTTTGGGGTCTCCTGAAAAGCAAAATTTACAGTATTCGCCATCCAGATATTAATTCTTTGAGGGAAGCAATCTTTGCCGAATGTGCTTTAATTAATGAAAGGCAACTAGCCAATGTTAGAAATGCATTTTACAACAGGCTTGGGTATTGTTTAGTCCAAAATGGTGGATTATTTGAATACTTACTGTAATTGATGTAACTTATGTTAAATTTATTATTAGGTATTAATGCAGTCTTAATCTTACTGACATTTTTGTTTTGTTCATTTCGACGATGTTATTAGTTTAAACAGAAAATAATCTATAACTTTAAACCATCAATATTTATAAAAGCAACATTTACAATATAGTAATTTCCTATGAGCGGCTTTGAAAGTTAACACTCGGTATATCGAGCTTTGGCGAAATTAAGAACTAAGTATTTTTACTGTTGGCAATAATCACGGTAGTTTTTAGCAGACTCATCACGATTATAAGTTCACGGTATCTACGAAAAGCAAGAAAAAACCAGCTGTACTTACTTATTCGTATTCAACTGCATAGGGCTAATTGTGCGCACAATTACCCCAAAGCAGATCCAATATAAAAGAAAATCGGAGCTCATAAACAAGTCCGACTTTATCGAGGATTCTTACATGAAATACCACAGAACACAATGCTAATTTATTACAGCCATGCATGAGAGATCATTGTTAAAATAAAAGTGTCAGCTTATCTCCTTAGCTGCCGGAGCCAACAAATTATAGCAATTCGTGCGTCTTGACATTTGGCGACCATATTCACGTAACAAGAGCGCTGCAACGCAAGTTGTTGACGGAGGTTGTTTAATACACTTGTCGACAGAGGACAGCACCTGTTGTGTTCCAAGCTTGGCACTATTTGTGTGAGAATCAACATGCGCACAATTACCCGCTGCGCGCAATTCCCCCACTCTCCCTTACATGGGAAAACACAATTCGTAAAAATCCCGCTCCCCAGTAAAATAATTCAACAAGTATTTTTGCTTTGTTCGTACGTTAGAGATAAATAGAAGGAGAAACATTCAAGCAATGAGCAATCGGACAATTTTTTATTTCATGAGGCTTGTTTGACGATGAAACGCTTGGGCATATGCATGGAATTCGTTCGTTTCAACTCCAATGCTGCCCTCTTGAAAGTTTTTACATTGTCCTAATATATTACGGAAGGAATTTCGAATATATTATAAAAGGAATTCCTCTTCTTGCCACAAATCTTCTTAATTCCCTTATGCAACTTTGCACGGTACTATCAGGTACAAGGCTACAGTAATAATAAATGTATGTGAGAATTGTCAGTAATTAATTTTGGTAAGTTCAACATAATGCAGTTTTAAAGTTTGTAAAAAACTTCCGTGGGTTCTTATTTGCGACAATATAATAATATGCAGTGCCCGTCAAAAGTCTCACCCACCTCATAAATTAATGTTGATAGGGGTTTAAAAATTAATTAAATTCGTTTAGCGGTTTATCAATGTTTTTAACCAAAAATCAAAACTTCAAATAAATTCAAAGCAAAATAATCCTTTACGATAAAAAGATTGAAGTTCTTTAGGTCTATTTTAATTTAACTAACTTCCGTTTTCTTTCTCACTCTCTCGGTGAAAACAAGAGGCTTGAACGTTTCCTTTGAGATAGAAAGGCAGTATTTTGCCATCAACTGTTAGTGGAGGTTCAATTTTCTTGAAGATTGGTTTATACCTAATCACCTTGCTGATTGGTAATCCGAAAGTTAACGAATAAAATCGGGACAATTATTGTATTTCCATTTCGTGGCAGTACTGATTTTGTTACTTTTACTCATTTTCACTACGCAAGTGGTCCACCATTTCAATCGACCCTCACGCCACCATAATGGGTAATTATAATTTGCAAATTTTCGTAGATCGAATAGTAACTGCAGGATCTGAAGATTGTATCCGCCCTCTCTATATTCTTTGGAGCCCTCTAACTACTAGAACGACCATGGTAATATTTAATATTTAATAATATAATAACCGTCGCGAATTATATTTGTGATTGATCTCTGAAATTTCAATGTTACTAATTTACGAATTATTATTACGCGTACAGCTCTAATTATTTAATTATTACCGTATACTGCATACATTAAATTTACAGTTACCGTTATTGCCGCTAATACCTAGCACAAACGTGTGACATTTCGAGATATAAACCAGATAATGCATATTTTACGCCAATGATTTAATTAAATCTGTAGTTACTCGACGCGGATTTAGAGATAATAACGTGCTGTAATTGTCATAAACAAAGTAAACCAAACTACTTAAATAAACGTATATATACGTATATCACGATAATGAAGCTCTTTGTGAACAATCAAAGCGACAAATTGGGGGACATACACAATTGGGAGAACACACAATATTTATAAATGTCAAACTGTTATAATATATTATAATATTATTACCTATTTATATTATAAAGATTTGAAGGGTCATTTCATATTCTGAAACCAACGGTTGGCCAAAAAATAACTTCATTTTTCAGCAGTGACATTCTCTTAATTAGGTACTTCTTGTGAACTATAACCAAATGCACCACATCACATAATTAGATTTGGCGACATACAGTTTTCCACGCGGCCCTGAATTTGACTGGTGTTTTTAGACAAATTTCTTGACATAATTACTCAATTTCGGGTCAATATACATTGAAATTATGTATGTATCTATGAATACGGCTGTGAAATAGGAAAATAGAGCGGCATAGAGTAGATATGACAGTTGGCGCTGTAAAGTCAGCATTTGCAGTTTGTTCGTTCCTAAATTTGTTGAATCTTTTGATTTAATATGGAAAAGCCTAATATTAAATACTCCAAATATTGCTTAGTGCAGAAATGTGAATCAACGCTTATTCGAACACCAGGAGAAGTATTTATTTAATTGCCATTGGGATCGGCGTTTAACAGATTGTCACTTAATTACTGAATTTATAAACAATTTATATTTTGATGTAGTTGGACATTCTCGAACATAAACCATCTGATAAATACACATTTGGGTATAAAACTGACATTCGCGTGTACCCTATTGTCAAGTGATTGAAGTTAAAATAATCGTTCGTAAGGAGTAAACCCCAGTCGTGCGTCGGAGCTGACACACACAAATTTTTATTTGAGTTGTTTGCTTAATTTAACTAAGAAAAGTAGGTACTCTTGCATGTTACCTATTGCAAAGTGCACTTACCTACATAGGTATCACACTTAACAAAATCCCATTTTTGTTTGGGTTTTTGTTAAGATGCTTTTGTCAGAAACCCAACTGGGTCAGCCTGGATCAGCAAGGTCGTAAATGTCATTTCGTACAAAAAATAATGTACATAATGCATTGCATAATAACATCAATAATACGCCTTCACAATAAATTTTTACAATTTTAAGCTTTACATGAAAAACCTTGAAATGTTTAGTAGTTAGGTAATTTAAGTATAAGAGAAAAACACCCTCGGCCCCCAAACAATAACGACGCATTAGAGAGGTAAATTGGACTTCACTGGCCTCGTTCTTCAATCAAACGTTTATAAACCCAAACAGTCCATCTAATTTAATTATTCTGCCACTTTACTGCCGCTAGTGGGTCCAGAATCCCAGAAAGTATCATTCCGTTTGTCACTATGGTATATAAGTCCTTTCAACAACTCTATCCAATAGCTTCCACTTTTTAGCTAATGGAATACGTCGTTTTGCGCAGAGAGAACCCGTGTTTCAGTAGACAATTAATGTGCCACGAGAGTTGAGCAACTCTGAATATGGATAAAAATAACTTGACAATAATGGTTCTCCTGAAAGGGGCTGAAAAGTTTTTAAATTTTAAACACGGTCGAAGTTTTTTCACCCATTACACATTGGTTTCATTTTAGTAAAACTGCAGGTAATACGGCAACCAGAACAAGGAATATACTATAAGTTATTCTGTCTTTGATCATATTAATCATAGCAATACGGGAACTATAATCTGTTCCCCGAGTCCTGAGAGCGCGTCAAAACAAACATAATCGCGTGATCAGCACGTGTCTATGACGTAGCGCGGTTCTCATTGGTACGTATAACATGGTAACGGTCAGGCGTGGTCGCGACTTCACATGCTTGCAGTATTACGGCGTTTATGGGTCAATCGAGTATTGCTTTCAAACCAAAGGCCGTCATATTTTCTACAGAATTTACATTTAATACTAATTTTACATTGTAATGGAAGTATATTTTTACTATTTCAGGCATACTGATTATTTTTCTATGTTACTTTGCGCGCCGCTTAAGTGAGCTCTTGTGAATTAAGCATATCGCTGTTCACGCACGGATCACGTGTATTTGTTTTGACGCGCTCTCAGGACTCGGGGAACAGACTTTAGTAATGTGCAAATAAAAATTGCAAAACCCAGCGTATCTGTTTACAACTAGTATCGACTATTCAAAATCGCTCAAAACTAGTTCTAAGCATTCTGCAAATGCAATTACTACATACATAGTTATTTTTATTGAGTTGGTCCCGCTTAGCTTTTTTTTATTTTTTTAACAAATTACCTGCAAAACAGCTCACCATTTTCAGGTTTAGGTTAAGCGGAGCGTTATTAGCCACAGTAACTGGGTAACATGGTACTATAACTTTCAAAATGCGTAATTTTGAATGCCCATCACTAGCTACAAACCGAAGATCCCGTCGGGTTTTGGACATTTTATTTACGTACTAGGTACTACTTCTGAATATTTCTTTCGGGTATTATCCAAATTAGTAAATGGAGCATACATAAACATTAAATACTAGAGGTGACAACTCCCATCCCTGCAATAGATACACGACCTAAAATACATAGGTATTACAAAATGCAAAAACCAAAGTCAACAATTCGAATCATTCCGATGAAAAACGCAACTGGTATACAATGTATTTTAATCATTGCATCATAAGGCTTTACCTGGTATAAACTTTATCTCGTTTATTAATGGTTTTTTGACTGCGAATTTAAAAGATTTTTCCCAAGATTTTTAAACTAAAAAGGTTACCGTCTAGATAGGTAGTTCAGTATAATTATTATGAATTATTCAGTTAGGAAAAACATTATTTTTATTATAAGAATGTTTTGTGGAAGGTTCAAGTTTGCATCGTATACAAGACCTGTTTTCTGTAGTATTTAACAATAGACCTATTCCATCCGTATCAACTGTTCAAAGTATTACAGCAAAAGTGCGCCATGGTAGGACATAACAATTTAAATTTATGGAATTGCCTACTACTGATTTTAATATATAGCGCTGCATAGAATCATTGATCTAAAACTTAGTATTTTCAGTATTTTCAGTATTCTTAAAGTGAAAAGAAGTACTCGTTTAAGGAGATATTCGCAATTACTGTTCAAACTTCAGATCCTGGATGGAAGTTAAATATCCGACGAACAAATTAGATGTTCGGTACCTATTACATCTGAATCACCTTCCGTCATTTTGCGTTTTACAATCAATACCACTGAGCCACTGTCTACATATTCAGCACGTAAGACACAGGCGCCAATTTTGGATTTGTGATGGGGTGGGGAAAAAAGAAGTAAAGCTGCAATGTAGGGGGTATACGTCATAACCGAGGTCATAACAGACTACAACAAAGTCAGGGTGTTTTAAAAGCTAACTTCTAGTAATTCCACTGTACCTATACGTATATAAGTTTATAAAAGTTCAACATTTCAGGCTCCTCGAGGTTTATTACAACAATAAGCAAGTTATTGAGAATCCTTAAGAAAAACACCTACATTACCTACATTGTTTAAAATTCGTCATTCACACCTCTACCGGAATATTAAATGCGTCCGATGCAGTTTCGTTGGTGGTTTCTTTGAAAATGTAGGCGTAATCATAACTTTCGTTAATTTTATCCTTTAAATAGATCAAATATGCATTACAAATGATGCAATGGTAGCAAACTAAAATTGTTTAGAATCTGCACTACTTCATTTAAGAATCAAGATAATTTATTAAATAGATAAAGTTCACTGGGAATACCATACTACATATTCTTTTTATATTATTTATTCTATCGCGCTGAAATATTTTCGTCTAAATCACATTACATTTTTCACTTCTAATTTTAGAACCAATTTACTTTTAACTTAGGTTTGAATGGATTTACTGTCAGCAAATCATCACTGGCATAATTTCTTTCTGTCTGGAGTACTTGTAAGGTTTATTTTCAGTTTTTCCAGTAACGCGTTTAATCACTTATCCTTCTACGGAGAATGTACGTACTGGTCCGCACCAGTACGTATATTCTCCGTACCAGTACGTATATTCTCCGTAGAAGGATAAGTGATTAAACGCGTTACTGGAAAAACTGAAAATAAACCTTACAAGTACTCCAGAAATTATGCCAGTGATAATTTGCTGACAGTGAATCCATTCAAACCTAAGTTAAAAGTAAATTGGTTCTAAAATTAGAAGTGAAAAATGTAATGTGATTTAGACGAAAATATTTCAGCGCGATAGAATAAATAATATAAAAAGAATAGTATGGTATTCCCAGTGAACTTTATCTATTTAATAAATTATCTTGATTCTTAAATGAAGTAGTGCAGATTCTAATAGTATATTATTATATGAGCGATTATGACAACCATTATTCACGAAGATGATGTTTGAGCCCACGAGCCGAAGGCGAGTGGCTCAAATCATCTGAGTGAATAATGGTCATAATCGCGAATATAATACTATACTTTTTCTACACCTATTAAACAAATAAATTAGACTCAAATTTGATCTTTAATGGAACACTATCATAATACATTAATTTTTATTTTTCAATAAATGGACTACTTACTAGGAATATACAGGGTGATTTTTTTTGACCGTCTATTAGAAGTATCTGGAGAACTAAAAGAGATATTGATTTGAAATTTTGGCTGTGGCCGAAACCGGGTCGGATCTATTTAATGAAAATACTTTCAAAATGGTGGCATTTCCGGGAATACCGGAAGTTGACACCAACTTTGTTATCTTAAATGGAATGCTACCATTTTCTATTTTTTTTTAGATTCCACGGAAAATTTTAATGTCAATTCAATAAAGGTTCGCTATGTCTAAAATTAATATTTTCGGAGATATAAATTTTTTTCTCAATATTTTGACAGTAGTGGTAGATTATGTAAAAATTAATATCTCGATAACGTCTAGCAGTAAGATGTTCGATTTTTTATGGTGGCAAGACGAGGTGTTGGAGTTACTAATCAGGGAAACAAATTTCCAAAATCTATTACATAAAATTTTCTAATCAACGACATATGTTGATCGCACGAAAGTAGCAAAAAGTCATTTTTCTTAAATAGAATGATACCATTTTCAATTGTTTTTTAGATTCCACGGAAAATTTTAATGTTAATTCAATAAAGGTTCGCTATGTCTAAAATTAATATTTTCGGAGATATGAATTTTTTTCCAATACCTATTTTGACAGTTGTGGTAGATTATGTAAAAATTAATATCTCGATAACGTCTAGCAGTAAGATGTTCGATTTTCGATGGTGGCAAGACGAGGTGTTGGAATTACTAATCAAGCAAACAAATTTTCAAAATCTATTACATAAAATTTTCTAATCAACAACATATGTTGATCACACAAAAGTAGCAAAAAGTCATTTTTCTTAAATAGAATGATACCTATTTAAAGAAACCAATTAAAAAGAGTGAAAAAATGCGCATTTAACAATGTATGGTGTTTCTCTACCTAAAATGCATAGTATTTTAGATATTTGCTGTTTTCTTATTTCATCGATCAAAATTGAAGAGCGCCGCCTTCTAGTAAGTAGACCTTAGCTTGTAGACAAAACAAAATATTCACAAATTTCACAAATAATGTCTAATAAAAGCAATTGGTATTTTTTAGTAATTTAGTATGGTTGGTGTTTAACGAATAGGATATGGCAAATGATAATTATTCTTACTCGGATATTATGCATTTATTCAACATTCATGGAAAATGCGATAAAATAATTAACAGGACATACAGAACATTTAATGGAACATATCCTGAATTACCACCACTGAACTTATTTTAACTAAATAAAAAATAAAGTAGGTACGTGATAGTAAAACAATGTTAAAGAAACTGTTCAAAATGTAGTCCATTAACTTCTACACATTTAATAATTCGCTTATTTACGGCGTGTGTAGTAGCGCTACGAATTTCATGTGGATCTACGCCTGCAAATGCTGTAGCAATTCTTTCCACCAATTCATCCCTGTTATTGAGTGGATATTGATACACTTTATCCTTTATACGGCCCCAAAGATAAAAATCCAACGGTGTAATGTCTGGAGACCTGGCAGGCCAACTCCATGGACCCAAACGTCATATCCATCTATCTTCAAACATCCGGTACAATTCGTTAGTAACTGCTGCAGAACAATGACCAGGCGCCCCATCTAGTAGGTATCTAAAATACTATTCATTTTGGGTAGAGAAACATCATACATTGTTAAACGCGCATTTTTTCACATTTTTTAATTGGTTTCTTTAAATAGGTATCATTCAATTTAAGAAAAATGACTCTTTGCTACTTTTGTGTGATCAACATATGTCGTTGATTAGAAAATTTTATGTAATAGATTTTGAAAATTTGTTTGCTTGATTAGTAATTCCAACACCTCGTCTTGCCACCATAGGAAATCGAACATCTTACTACTAGTCGTTATCGAGATATTAATTTTTACATAATCTACCACAACTGTCAAAATAGGTATTGGAAAAAAATTCATATCTCCGAAAATATTAATTTTAGACATAGCGAACCTTTATTGAATTAACATTAAAATTTTCCGTGGAATCTAAAAAACAATTGAAAATGGTATCATTCTATTTAAGAAAAATGACTTTTTGCTACTTTTGTGCGATCAACATATGCCGTTGATTAGAAAATTTTATGTAATAGATTTTGAAAATTTGTTTGCCTGATTAGTAACTCCAACACCGTGTCTTGCCACCATAAAAAATCGAACATCTTACTGCTAGACGTTATCGAGATATTAATTTTTACATAATCTACCACAACTGTCAAAATATTGAGAAAAAAATTTATATCTCCGAAAATATTAATTTTAGGCATAGCGAACCTGTATTGAATTGACATTAAAATTTTCCGTGGGATCTAAAAAAAAATAGAAAATGGTAGCATTCCATTTAAGATAACAAAGTTGGTGTCAACTTCCGGTATTCCCGGAAATGCCACCATTTTGAAAATATTTTCATTAAATAGATCCGACCCGGTTTCGGCCACAGCCAAAATTTCAAATCAATATCTCTTTTAGTTCTCCAGATACTTCTAATAGACGGTCAAAAAAAATCACCCTGTATATTGAAATTTGTGCAGTTAGTAATATACTCGGTAATATATAAATTTGGAGTTGTCCCTTCCATTGTTAAATTCTGGCAGTTTTAGTGGTTGAAGTGTTAGTTTGTACGGATTAATGGGTACCTACTCGACCGAAGTGCATACGTTGGAAAACGTAAACAAGTATATGGCGAGATACACTTGGCTGTCACCCGAGCGATTGTCAGCTCCAGCAAGAGTTGATCGCGGTCGATATAAAATATCATTGGATCAGGGAAACAGTGATTATTGAATCTATATTTGTGATTGGCCGAAATGTCGTGAATTATGATTTCATAATTCACTACAGTGAATTATGGGTACGATATTTCACGAAGAAAATCCGAATAATTGTCATATAATTAAATAGGTGTAGAAAAACAATTTTAGTTTGCTACCATTGCATCATACGAATATACGTACTGGTCCGTACCAGTACGTATATTCTCCGTTATTCTCCCTTAGATGTCTACCACGTGACATCTATAAAAATGTCAAGTTACCTACGACAATCGACTGAAAGTGTGCATACAGAAAAGAGACATTTTAGGAATTCGAGTCTGCGGCGCGTGAAGTGGCGATTAGCATAGTGTGAACAAAGACGAGTACAAAAACGTAGGCTGAGGCGCTTAGTTTAGTATGGATAATGGTTTAACACTCTGAGAACCGATTTTCGTCGCCTTCTGCGCAAGTGGACAAACTTGTTGAGAACCTCTGTAGTCAGGAGTGTCAGATTCTTTTCGATTTGTGACACTGCCAATGTGCCAATTTAGCAACGTCAGTTGATTGCCATTAAATAAATTTCAGGATTTAATTCCCAAGTTTTTCGTTAATATAAAGTGTTTGAACACGAAAGGGTTGTTGTATGAACTATTTTGGTTTCTGTAATCGCTAAGTGTTAGCGGCAGAATAATTTGTTGTAAAATATCTGCTAAATGTTTCCACCTGCAGACCAAATTTCATTTCTAGCAGTCTGTCCTTTTGACGTTCTTTCCACCAAGAATTGAAAATGAAAGTAAGCAATATGCGGAACCCCACTAACGCAAACTGCATCTTGTTGTCTTTCTTGGAGTTCATTACAACAGGAGAATCCTTTTAGTTTTCCTCATGAATATTATTTTCTCAATCCACTAACACAAAATAACTTTTTCTGCACCTTTCCTATTTTAAACTAAGCTCACCAGAATGCATATTAGTTAGTGTCACGTGTCAATAAAGAAAAGAAACACTCTCCAATTTGATTTTATTTTGTGTCTCTCAATTTTACATTGCAATGCCAATGAGTTCAAAGATATTGTGTTTAAAATTACAATTTTTACATAATGCCCAAATAGGTGTCAACTGCAAAACGGGTAATTTCCAGATCATAGACAAAATACTTCCAGATTTCTTGAAGTTTCAATTTCAAAGTTTATGATCTAGCCACAAATTTTGAATTTCTATTCCAAATAGGTACAGTTTAAATTGTAATTTACGCTTTCAGGTAAGAAGGTACCTATGTTCTTCTTTTCATTTTCCCATAATTTATTCTCGCGTTGGAGCAAAAGAACCTTCAAACCGCTTCAAACGGAGTACAGGTTTATGTACTTTAGGTCGGTCTTTAGGTTGAAGATAAAAACTGGAGCACAAATTTGCAGATATTTTAATAACGAATAAAACTATTGAAACAAAAACAATTTCTGAATCACCAGAAACAATAAAATATCAATTATTTGCTACAACAAATGTTCCAAAGTTTGCACCGAGGTTTGCACTTCCAATTATTCGAATATGCATTTCGTTCTGCATTCGGCCATTCGGGCGGTCGATTAAATAAAACTTCTATTACCAGCAGTTGATTGTTAACAATGTCAGCCCAGACAGTCACACTAAAACGCAACTGAAATCGGTTATGAAGAACGGCATAATATGAGTTTTCCAAGGACCAGACGTGATGGTTATGTATTATTCCATCCCTAGTGAATTGGGCCTCATCAGACCACAGCACATTTCATATAAAATCTAGGTTCTAAGCGGCTTGATGTAATATCCACTGACAAAATGGAATCCGCCGGGCGTGATCTCCTGGTTGCAATGCTTGTACTCGCTGATGGTGAAACGGATGTACTCGTAGTTCATCACGGCGCAGTACTCTCCATACATAACTCTGGGACAGGTGAAGTTGTGCTGCTATACGTCTGGTGCTAATTGTTGGATCATCGAGAACTGCATCTACATTTTCTTTATTGTTAATGTTGGCTTGTACGGCATCACCACCACCATTATTATTACGTACAGCGATTGTTCCAGTCGTTGAAAGGTATGACTAAAAATGTTCTATGTGAAGGCTGTCATCTATTGAAATATCTGGGTTCGTATTCTCTGGACGCTTATAAACCATTGCCATTACAAAATCCATAAATAAACACCATATCTGCGTATTCGGCATTAGTAAAATCGCTCATTTGTTGGGGAGATAAAAAACAAGACAACGAAAATTGAACTACTGAATTAGAAAAATAAAATAAGTAAAAAAACTTGTGTGTGTCAGCTCCGACGCACGACTGGAGTTTATTCCTTACGAACGATTATTTTAACTTCAATCACTTGATAAATAATTTTCTAGGAAGTCGATTTCCAGTTTAATTAAAAATTATAAAACGTTCAATTATGCATCTTTACTCATAGAAATCAATCGCTGTTTATTCAAAATAACGATAAAAGTAAAAAAGAAAACTAACCGCTATTGGATTTGAACCTCCGTATGCTCCGGATTCAATATCGGCGGCGTGCGATTGAACTCACTAATTCATTGCGACATGGATGTCCTCTTCTTTACACTTGTATTTAAACGAAGTTGATTCCCACGCGATATATTTTTGGAAATATTTTTGATATTTTTTGTTAAACTTTATTGCACAAAAACGTTATCTGGTGCACATTGTATGTGTCCTGATACCCGGAATATCCTTAAAACACTTTGGGGACATAGAAATCGCAATTCTCAAATTTCCCATGTTAAACAGGATGCTTCAGGATTCCCAGAACACACGGTAAACAATTAATCAAACATACATACACTAAATAAAAGACATAGCTATTCGTATGTTCAATTTATATAATTCGTTAACATGAATTATACGCTTACCAATTAACCGCATCCATGTGTTTTTCGGATTCAAAATCGTTCTTAGGTTTTTCCATATCTGCCAGTATTTTTTTAACTTCAATCACTTGATAATTTTGTTTATTATACAGAAATATGTGTAACCATAGATACATACATAATTTCAATGTGAAAGAGAACGTAACGCAACGCCTAATTTTTAGTTAACGCTTTTTTCTTTTACTCCTCATAAAATTTCCGTACCGCGGGCTATAACTGAAAGTCGATTCTTAAGGAGTAAACTCCAAAAAAAATAATGGACTTCGCACCCCGACAGACGAATCATGTGTACGCGAGGGTGTATGATACACTTGACTGTCACACCAGCAGCAAATACAGCAGACCTCCTTTTATGTTTTTCAGTTGGGACTATGCAGGATTCTTCGTTACCCAAAGAATTCCGATGAAAGTTGCATACCTAATTCATAAATTATCGGAAGAATTTTGATGGAATTTTATTTTTATGCCAACATTCTGTAGCTATAATATCTCCTCGAATATCTCATATCTCGAAAATGTTCAGAAAAAGCTCAGCAGCGACACTGGGACGATTTATGTTAAAAGTCAAATGGATCTTGCTGGAGATTTTTCCGTGAGTAAATTAAAATTATTTTGATGTAAAATAAATATCGAGGGTATTTTCTGGAGATTACATAAAATTACATGATTTCATAAACATTTATAAATTACGATACCAAAGTTCGACCTTATAATAATTAATTTGGGGTTCACCAAAAGAGACTTAGAATGGACCCAGCGTTCTAATGCAACAGCTGATTCTGTTGTGAAGCCTACACGGTCGCTGGCCAGCGGGTCGCGGGTGGTGTTGTTTGTTATTATATTCAAAACCGACAGCGATATTCCGTTTTCGCAGCTAGGAGTGAGCGATATTTAAAAATATCGATATATTGATATACAGGGTGGCCCGAAATTAGCGTGCAATATTTTACCAGCGTGTTCTGTGGTCAAAAATAAGACAAAAAGCTCTTATAAGCGTATACCGAAATATGCTTCGCAAAGGAGCTATAGCTATCTAAAAGAGAAGGCCTGAAGACGTTTCCTTCTAAATATCTTCGAAACAAGTCCAGTTAAAATTATGGAATTTTATGGAATGTGTAAGTACCAAATGCTGAATCTTTTGCCTCGTCTTTTGCTGTAAACATAATTTTTAAAATTTAACAGGGGCGTCCCAAATCTGGGGGTGGTGGAGGTAAGATTTACCCCAACTTTTTTTACAACATGTCGTTTTCAATTTTTCCATAAAAATTTGAAACTTCAGAGATTTTTGCAAAAAAAATGTGCTCTTGCCTCGTTTTGATAGGAGGCACCGTTATCGAGCACAATCGATTTAAAAATTTAGCTGCACGTCAAAAAAAAGAAGTGGAAAACTTCGTTTGTATACTTAAACGAGACAGGAGCACGATTTTTATGCAAAAAAACTCTGAAGTTGCAAATTTTTATGGAAAAATTTCCGGAAAAATTGAAAACCACATGTTATGGAAAAAGTTGGGGTAAATCTTACCTCCACCGCCCCCAGATTTGGGACGCGTCTGTTAAATTTTAAAAATTATGTTTGCAGCAAAAGATTCAGCATTTGGTACTTACACATTCCATAAAATTTCATAATTTTAACTGGACTTGTTTCGAAGATATTTAGAAGGAAACGCCTTCAGGCCTTCTCTTTTAGAAAGCTATAGCTCCTTTGCGAAGCATATTTCGGTATACGCTTATAGGAGGGTTTTGTCTTATTTTGGACCACGGAACACGCTGGTAAAATATTGCACGCTAATTTCGGGACACCCTGTATACTTAATGCCTGGCGGGGTATTTGCCCGAAATTAGCGTGCAATATTTTACCAGCGTGTTCTGTGGTCAAAAATAAGACAAAAAGCTCTTGTATGCAAATACCGAAATATGCTTCGCAAAGGACCTATAGCTTTCTAAAAGAGAAGGCCTGAGGACGTTTCCTTCTAAATATCTTCGAAACAAGTCCAGTTAAAATTATGAAATTTTATGGAATGTGGAAGTACCAAATGCTGAATCTTTTGCTGTAAACATAATTTTTAAAATTTAACAGGGGCGTCTCAAATCTGAGGGCGGTGGAGGTAAGATTTGCCCCAACTTTTTTCCATAACATGTCGTTTTCAATTTTTCCGGAAATTTTTCCATAAAAATTTGCAACTTCAGAGTTTTTGCAAAAAAATGTGTTCCTGTCTCGTTTAAGTATTACAATCGAAGTTCTCCACTTCTTGTAGGAATTTTTTGGGCATGCAGCGAAATTTTTAAATCGATTGTGCTCGATAACGGTGCCTCCTATCATAACGAGACAAGAGCACATTTTCTTGCAAAAAACTCTGAAGTTTCAAATTTTTATGGAAAAATTGAAAACAACGTGTTGTAAAAAAAGTTGGGGTAAATCTTACCTCCACCACCCCCAGATTTGGGACGCCCCTGTTAAATTTTAGAAATTATGTTTACAGCAAAAGATTCAGCATTTGGTACTTACACATTCCATAAAATTTCATAATTTTAACTGGACTTGTTTCGAAGATATTTAGAAGGAAACGTCTTCAGGCCTTCTCTTTTAGAAAGCTATAGCTCCATTGCGAGGCATATTTCGGAATACGTTTATAGGGGTTTTTTTGTCTTATTTTTGACCACAGAACACGCTGGTAAAATATTGCACGCTAATTTCGGGCCACCTGTAGAATGACATATTACTTGCCCACATTGGTTATTATTTAATGGCGGGGGGGGGGGGGTCGTAAGTTTCAGGGGCCCTACACCCTGCCATGGGTTAGAAAATGTTTTTTTCCCGCAGCTAAAAATTTACTTACGTATTTTCTTTACTTTTCTGTGGTCTGTAAATGAACATACACATAATGATATTTCTTGTTTGAAAATGCTTTAAAATGGTTTCTAAAACGCAAAATTTAAAAAAAAATCTCCGGGGAACAACCCCCGGACCCCCACTTAGTGTGGGGCTGCCGCCCCCCACACCCCCTGTGGGTGAGGCCCTTTAGGATTTTTTCGCGGGGGGGCCAAAAATTTATAGTTACGCCACTGTTTGAAATTCAAGCCCCTTGGAATATATTCCGCCCCTGAGCTGCTCCTTAGGGGAATTTTTTAGGGTACTTCTAGCAAAATCTGTTAATTTGGCCTATTTAAGCTGCCGACCAAGTTTCATGCTTTTAAGACAATTTGCAGGGTTTTGGCCAGAATTGTCGTTAACCGCTAGGACTATATTTAAAAGAGAATTGCTCCCTCATGATAAATCTAAAACCTTTCAATATGCAAAAGCTCCTGCAAAACAGACATATTTTATAAGCAAAAAATGAAAAGAATTATGAATTACGTGTCACGGTTCGTAAAACCAGCGGTGACAATCTGTCTGGCTGTCTGAGCAGTGCGGCATTCAACAGGTTTGTAGGAATTTCCTGGGTTTTATAAAGGCGGACATAAAAACTAATAAATGCACTTTACTTACCCCTAAAAACTAATGATTACTCCAAAGCCTCACTGGACAACAATATATTAAACACATTTTTTTATAGACACAGAAATTATTTAAGAATTAGAGAGCCGGTTAAGTCAGCGTCCCACGCGTGAGAGGACTAACGCGAACTGTCACATATTTTCTTTAAATCCTTTAAGCTCAGAAAAATGTCTTTGTTACCTGTTACGGATTGAAGAAAAATCTTCGAGACACAATATATTGTTTAGTCACGTCACTACGCGGTTCCTATTATGTGACTTCCCTACACGAATGCGTCGTGCACACAGGAACATCGCAAACCGTGCAGTTTCCCGGGAATATCTCTCTTTGCGCTTGCGTATTTTACGTTTGATAGTCTAGATTTCAAGTTTTCACAATTAATATCCTGATACATTGATGGGCAATATTTCAAATGGAGTATTACTTAACATCCAATAAACCGTACAAAGTATGAAATTCATGTTCTCTTGTTCTTGACGGTGTTTAAGCGGATATAGCATGCGTTTCAAAAAATATTTCATCCACATAATGAAAGGTTAGTTGAACAATGCCGTTTGAGAAAACAATCTAAGAACTAAAAAGTAATAAATTTAAATTATTTTGGTCAAAACTGGCATGCAAAAAATAGAACTTGCTACTCAGTATCGCATTTTTGTCAGTTTTTGTGCACCGCACGAAGTTTACGAAGGATTTCGCCTGTTCTGTTTGTACCTACAACTAATTTGTGCTTTTAAAAATTTGAGATTGAAGTAGGTACTCTTCGAATGTTCGAATTACGATTTTTATATTCGAGAGACCCATAAGTGATTCTTTAATGCATAGACTTCAATTACTTTAGGTATAATACATCAATAACGTTTTCTTTTGTTTTAGTAATAACTTATCCTGTCACTATCTATAGGTCTATAGCATAAATCGCAATTTAATAAATTGCGATTTATTAATATTTGTTGTATATGAATAACAAAGGTGCAGCCTAAAACTGATGCTCGCTTACACCGCGGTGTTACATGAAGGTGTATTTTTATATTTTTAGCCTAATTAACCTAAAATATTATTTTAATTTTTGTGAGCTTTCAACACTAACGAACTTGTACCAGTACCTTGACGTAGTTCCACTAGCTAATACCGAAACGGGTGGGATGGCTTATGTCGTAGACTGAATTCAGTCTACGCTTATGTGCTTCAATGATCTAAAGAACCGAACCATAAGGTTTAACCATATTGGGCGGGTTTTTATTGAGAATACAGTCCCTGAAAGAGGGCAGCAGCTCTTTCAGTAGTCAGAGTGGCAGAGATTGTGGAGGTCAGTATGGTACTGTGATACTCACTCTGCAATGTGGAAGGCAGCGGGAAACCACCACATTACTTCTTCCTCAGAACAGTGTAATAAAATTTCATGATGGTACCTTCTGAAGTAAAATATTCTGGAGGTAAAATAGTCCCACATTCGGATTTCACAGGTTGGAGCGTGGAATGTTAGGAGCATGAAACAAGTAGAAAAGTTAGAAAATTTGAAAATAGAGATGAATAGGTTAGCATTAGCCATAGTAGGTATCAGTCTATCAGTGAGGTGCGATGGCCAGAAGCTGGAGACTTTTGGAGCGGAGATAAGTTTCATGTGTGCCATTTCGCTGTGTAGTCTTAGGGGTTGACGACAATTTTGGCCGAAACCCTGCAAATTGTGTTAAAAGCATGAAACTTGGTGGACAGCTTAAATAGGTCAAATTAAGAGATTTTGCCCGCCAAAAAAATACCCCATAGGAGCAGCTCAGGGGCGGAACATATTCCAAGGGGCTTGAATTTCAAAAATAATTAAATAGTAACCAATGTGGGCAAGTAATATATCATTTTATATTGAGTTGATATCGCTGAAGTCAATTCAAACCATATTTTATTTATAACTATAAAATTTTCAAAATGGCGGCCAAATTTCCAATTTTAATTCAAAATTTTGTTAAATTCGCTAATATTAAAAAAATTGTAAAATATATAACATTTTTATTTAAATTGCAGGCTCTTAACCTGTTCTAATGATATTTTTTGGTATAGGTATATCCCCAAAAATTTCAAAATGGTTGCCATTTTTGAAAGTAAAATTTATTTGCAGTACCTATACCCTGGTGGATATGGATGGACGAACTGAGGGCATTATAGAAATATAATTTTTTGTTTCTCTTTTTATTTAACATGTCAACAATTTGTTTTTGAAGATAACTATACCTACATACAGGGTATGTCACGACGAGTTCCTATTAGACGTTTGTAGAGAAGCGCATAATTCGGCTAATAATTAGCTCTTGCTAATACTTGCACCAAGCGTGTAAGTATACAGCAAGCAGTATTGCATGGTTCGGGTGTGTAGGGCAAAGCACCGTACTGATGAGTCTCGAAATGACGAAACCAGTGGTCTACGGTTTTCTATGCACATTCGAAACATGCAATATTGAAAAACTTCTGACATACATAAGACTACTGCTGGTAGAGCAGGAAAGTACCTGCGTAGAGATCTAAGGATGTTTCAAGCCCGACGATATGTTTGGGGTAGCATCCCGTATAAGATCTCGTAGTACCCAAAATCTGAATTTAGTTCTATAATTCAATTCAATTGTTCGAACGGTCCAGTACCACACAGAATTTTGAAAATTTGTAATATCACGTTTTCAAATATTCTCTATTTAATGAAAATAATGGCAACTTAATCCAACTTCCGCTTATACCGGAAGTGGCACTTAACTTCCTTATTTTAAATAGAACTAATACCTAATTTTTTACACTTTCCGGTTCTCCATAAAATTTTAGATGGACTTTATGTAACATAAATAACCTTTAAATGTCAAAATTTCCGAGATATACGCGAGTTTTCAATTTTTTTACAGTTGCAGGGTACTCTTTGGCGTCTGCGGCAAAAGAAACAAATTGAAATTGAAACAATTCCGGGCGGTAGCATTAATGACAAAGGTCTAAATTAAAGTTCAGAGTACTGAAAGTTTGAAAATGCTGCGAACAGTGATTAGGATGCGACATTAAACTGAGAAATCAAAATATTGCCAGAACTCAACAATATTAAATGGAACGCCCCCTTTTTATGCACATTTTGGATTTATATCGACTCCAACTAAAATTTTCCGTAAAATCCAAAAAGTGCATAAAAAGGGGACGTTCCATTTAATTTTGTTGAGTTCTGGCAATATTTTGATTTCTCAGTTTAACGTCGCATCCTAATCATTGTGCGTAGTATTTTCAAACTTTGAGTTCACTGAACTTTAATTTAGACCTTTGTTATTAATGCTACCGCCGGCAATTGTTTCGATTTGAATTTGTTTCTCTTGCCGCAGTCGCCAAAGAGTACCCTGCAAGCTGCAACTGTAAAAAAAATCGAAACTAACGTCATACAGGAACATTGCCCCATGTTTAAAACTGAATTGCATGTTTCTACAAATAATTGTAATAGTAGCTCTCATATTCTCATCGAACGTATTATTTGCTTTACTTTATTAGAATTGCCAAATTCCAAAATAAAAACGAAACTCCTAAAAATTTAATGACTTTGTAATAATTATAATTTACAACCAATCAATTCTCTCGTCTATCGGATATACACCATTTACGTTACTACAATGGCCCTTACGAAAATCTAAGTGCACCGGAAAAACTTCCGTAAAGTGGTCTATGATACATTCTACGATAGACGTACTACCTAAGTAAAAAGGAAATTACACGTAAGTTAATATTTTTTTTAACGTTCTGGTAGAAATTCATGATGAATTAATTAAATACTTTACTTACTACCAATATGTATAACAATTTATTATCGTATTTTGACCGGTTTCAAGATTTTAAAGAACCTCATCATCAGAAAATGAAAAATTGTAAATAAATATGACGCTAAGGGAACTGTTGACAAGGAAACTTAAAATTGACAAAACAATATACATAATTTTATAATTGTATTGTTTTGTCAATGCAACGGCCTTGAAGAGGACAGACAGACAAGCAGACAGGCAGACAGATAGACGGGCAGACAGACAGGCAGGCAGACAGGCAGAAGGACAGACAGCTGCTAAGAAATCGGAAGTAGGAAAATAAATATAGATTTCGATTTGTCTCATCCAGCTGGTTAATTTGATATCCTGAATGACTTATTTTTAAAATTATCTTTAAAATAGGAAAGGAAGTATGAAAATAAATATGGATTTCGATTTGTCTCATCGAGTTGGTTAATTTGATATCCTGCATGACCTACTTATCTTTAAAATAGAAAAGGAAGTAGGAAAATAAATATAGATTTCGATTTGTCTCATCGAGCTGGTCAATTTGATACCCTGCATGACCTACTTATCTTTAAAATAGGAAACCGGAAATGGGAACCGGAAGTGGGAAAATAACTAGAGATTCCGATTTCTCTCATCGAGTTGGTTAACTTGATACCCCGCATGACATATTTACCTTTAAAACAAGAAACCGGAAATGGAAATGGAAACGAGAAGTGGGAAAATAACTACAGATTCCGAGCTGGTTAATTTTATATCCCCGCATGACCTACTTCTTTGTAAAATACGAAACTGGAAATGAAAACCGGAAGTAGGAAAATAACTACAGATTCCAATTTCTTTCATGGAACTGGTTAATTTGATACATCACCTGACTTACTTCTCTTTAAAATACGAAACGTGAAGTATTTCCTGCTTTTTCTACACAAAAGGTCGCGAATCCATGATTGTGCATGCGCTAATATTTTTACTTACTTCTATGCACATAGTACCGTGAACTTATTTTTGTACAAACTCTAATTACCGAAAACGTAAATGTAAAACTTATATACTTGGGCCGCCGAACAGACGGAGTGATCACCCTGCAAGAACGTGCTCTAGCGGGGCCAATAGTAATTTTTGACGACCGAATTGGAGTGATGCGATTTCGTTGGGTCTAAAGAAAGCGCATAACTGCGGGACCACTACGTACTCTAGTACGTTCTTGCAGGGTGATCACTCCGTCTGTTCGGCGGCCCAAGTATAGGTGCACCTTGTAGACTAACTTACCGTAAGCACTCCCTTACGAGAATCTTTACATCATGTTCTCTATATTACGGATACTTTGTAGTTCTACTAATTCTCATTTGAGGTCTCGTCACTAGCGTTTCCTCATTGCAAATAATATGCATATATTATTGTCCCAGGAACATAAATTATTGTAAATTTATTACTTTTGTGAAATTATTGGCAAATAAACTAATGTATGTAAATTATCGACGTTTCGACCCTAGATAGGGTCTTTATCAAGATTTTTATTTAAAACGTATAAAAGCATAAAAAGTGACACAATTTTTGTAACAAAATTTGCAAATAATTTACATACAGTAGTTTATTCGACACTCCCTGATAAGTATCTACTCAAAGTAATTGTCATTTGCTGATATCTATTCAGAACGTGGCAGCATATACAGGGTGGGCCAATAGTGTGTAGTCGGCCCACATCTCTGGTTCTATTCAAGGTAGCAAAATAAAACTTTACATGTATGTTGAGAACCCCACGAAGCATCCGATAAAATTATTTTTTTAAATGGAACGCCCCACATTTGTTTACATATTTGAATTCCAAATAAAATTTTATGAATAATGGTGTACTACACGATGGGGTTCAGAGTGAGCGATTTTAAGATATTACCATTTTAGTGCCAGTGTGGACCCAACTTTGAGGAACTGCTTACATCTACTACTGGTCGAAGCTATTTAAGATTTCTTTATTGGACTAGGTTCACAGACTGCTCTATTTGTAAAATTCTTGAGTACTTTTGTCACAAAACTTAATATCAAACAGGGTGAACAGCTTACGTAATATGCATTTTTTCTTAAAAATTTTAAATGGAACACCCCATATATTATTTCCATATTTGAAAGACAGTTTACTAAGCTTTTGATTGATGTAGATATTGTTAGGTCTGCGACTGACGGTTTCGGTAGAATTGAAAATTGAACTTCGTTTCTCCCACATTTTAGCGCCCAAAACACGAAATATGATTTCCATTTTGTTTTTGGAAGTTGATTTCACGTTGAGACAACAAATTTCATCGCCAGATTGCTTCTCCATGGTCATATTCTTAAATAAATGGTAACTTATTAAACCTAGGTATAATATTGAAACAAGGAATGCCATGGAAGAAAACCGTCCTTTCAAGAAGTAAACTTACAATGAGATTTCTTGTGCCGGTGTAAACTCTATTCGCTAAATTTCCTGTAAAAACAAAGTGTAAGCATTTTTGTAAGTTTTGGGTGGCAAAATGGTGGAAATTCCCCAAGAATGGTACAAAATTACGGCAAAAATCTCAATTCTTAAGGTTCAATCTTTATTTCTGTCTAAATTATCAGTCGCAGACCTGCCAATATCTACATCAGTGAAAAGCTTAATAAACCTGCAAATAATATACGGGGTGTTCCATTTAACATTTTTGAGAAAAGCTCCATTTTGCGCAAGTTGGCCACTCTGTACAATATAAACTATTTTGGAAAAAGTGTTAATAGATTTTACAAGATTTGAAAAATGTTTTGAAAGCAGAGCAGAGCATGTTTGCGAGGCTAGTTAAACAGTCGAAAGATGCAACAACTGCGTCATTTAAAATTTCTCATATATTAGCGAAACACAAGAAACCCTTGAGGATGGAAAGATGGAATGATGGTAAAAGAAGCTTTTCTGGAAGCTGCAGATACTTAGTTTTGTGACTTTAAAGATAAAACCAAAATTATGTCTGCTATCAAAGAGCTACAATTATCTCGCCCAACTGTCACTAGACGTGTTGAAACCGTGGCCGATGATTTGGAAGAAAAATTGAAAAATGACATCATAAAATGCATCTACTTCTCCTTACAGTTTGACAAGTCCACTGACATGACAGATAATGCACAGTTGTGCATTTTTATTCGGATGGTATTTTCGGATAACACAGCCACAGAAGAATTCTTGACAATGATTCCTCTCAAGAGTACAACTCGTGGTAAAGATATTTATGATGCTTTTCTTGAGTTTGTCAAACAGTATGGCCTGCCTTTATTTAAACTTGTGTGCATTACTACAGATGGAGCTCCATCTATGACGGGCAACACAAATGGTTTTGTTGCACTGTATCGAGCTAATGATGACTTCCCATCGTTTTCCTCATTCCACCGTATCATTCATCAACAAGTTCTATGTGCAAAAAACTGAATTTAAAAGACGTTATGAAAATCTCAATGAAGATCGTGAATTCCATACGAGCCAAAAGTTTGCAACGACGCGACGCCTATTTAAATCCCAATTGGAAAGGATCGAATCTGGGCACGTTGATTTACTTCTGCATACAAATGTGAGGTGGCTGAGTCTCGAAAAATTTTTGGAATGATTTCAAGAGTTACTACCCGAAATCATTCCTTTTCTTGCTGAAAGAGGGGATAACACTGAGATAGGGTAGAGGCGCCTGTTTTGGCCATCAATTCGGTTGTGGCCACCCTGCTCGATTTTTTCAAATAATAGGAAACTGTATACAAATATCCCTGAATCTAATTTCCCGCCGTATCCTTGGGTTATTGTTTTGCTTTAGTGCTTTCAGTTTATAATGTTGGTGTCATTGTCAAAGAAATGGTAGCTGCCTAAAGTGTCGTGTTGTGCTAACGTCTGAATCATTAGCGAAAACGTTAAGAAACCCAGGTAAGTTTTTAGCTCAGAACATCCAATAAAATAGGAACTTCAACATGACTGATGTTTTTTGGAATTTTAGAATGTTTAACAATGTTAATGAAATGATGTTTATATAGTTTGACCAACTGGTTTTGGAAAACAAGTGGTGCCGAAAACAGGTCACACTAAAATGGCTGTTTCCCCAGTTTTGGCCACTCAACTGGCCAAAACGGGAGTTACGTTTCCCACTTTTGGCCATCATGGCCATAAGTTAGTTTATTGTCACCACTTTTGGTCATCAGGCTGTTTTTCTCAATTGAGGTACGTAGGTAGGTACATACCTATTTTTAACTGAAGGCTAAGACTTTTTCAATCAGATTAGGTACCTACCTACCTAATCTAATATACTTAACTGTCAGATGAGGAGTACGTATAACAATCGTCCTTTTTTGCTGCAGTTTGGAAATGGCGAAGACAAAGAAAACAAAAATGAATGGAACGAAGAAAACAAGGACTTTCTTTCTATATGAAGCGGCTCAAGTAAAAAATGCCTTAGAGGCTATCCGAAATGGCATGCCGACGGCTAGAGCGAGCAAAATCTTCAGCGTTCCCAGGACAACTTTACGTAATAAAATAGCCGGCCGCGCACCAGAGTCCAGTGGGAAAACAGGCCCGAGTTGTGTCCTCGGGAATGAGATTGAAAATGAACTGTGTGAATGGATGCTGAATTCGGCAAGGATGGGATTCCCGGCAACGAAGGAGGGATTGGTGTACTCTGTAAGACGAATAATAAAGGAAACAGGAAGAACTGCTCCTTTCAAAAACCAAACACCTGGTAAAAAATGGTTCAGAGCGTATATGAACAGGCATCCCAACATATCTTTGAAGCGAGCGGAGTATTTAGGCAAAGCTAGAGCCAACATTACGCCTGAAAAGATCCGAAATTGGTTCCAAGAAACTTTGAACTTGCTAGGCGACAATGCCTTTGTACTAGAACATCCCGATCGAATGTTTAACATGGACGAAACGGCATTCTTTTTGAATCCTAAAGGTGCCTGTGTGTTGGCAGAAAAAGGAAAACACGTTTATAACGTATCTGCAAACAGTGATAAGGAGAACATAACCACTTTAATGACAGTAAACGCTCTTGGGGAATTCGCACCATCATTGACAATATACAAATTTGAAAGGCTTCCTGCCCAGTACATCAAGTCTGCGCCACCAATGTGGGGCTTGGGAAAATCCAAAAACGGTTGGATGACAGCCGCTTCATTCTACGAGTATTTTACAAATGTGTTCCATCCTTTTCTTGTTAGAAAAGGGGTTGATTTTCCGGTCATTGTATTTCTTGATGGCCATTCCTCTCCCTTGAGTATCCAGCTGAGCCGTTTTTGTAGAGAAATGAATATCATAGTGGTTTGTTTGTGTCCAAATACAACACACATCCTACAGCCCCTAGATGTTGCCCTATTCTATCCCTTAAAGGCTAAATGGAAAACTGTTGTTTACAACTGGAAAGTGGAGCACGAGGGGAAATACATAAAAAACAAGATATTCCAAAAATTCTCCATGATATACTAAATGAAAATTCATTCGCTACGTCAGTTATTAACGGTTTTAAATCATGTGGCTCATACCCGTTTAACCCTGATAATGTTGATTATTCGAAATGCACAATGAAAAATGTGAATAGAGAAATGGTTAACCCGGATCGACCTGATCGTGTTCCTTTTGTTTCTTACTTAGACCATTTAGAATCTAAAATAGATTCAAAACTTTTGATCGAGTTCAAGAATTGTGAACAATCAGGAAGACAACCGAGTAAGTGTACAACTCACACGTTGTATAAAACTTGGCTAGAATATAAATGTGAAGATGATAAATGGAAGCGTACTCTCGGAGTAGAAAATGTTCTCACGCCAGAAGTACAAGTTCCGAGCCCATCCATGAATGCAGATGACATCATAGAATTCCCGTTCCCCGAGTTCGACAATGAGTTCAATTTCAACTCAGATGATGAATTTCCCGACGACATAAACTTGGATACATCGGCAATTGCTTTCAACACAAATAGTGCAATTGACTGTGATACTTTAGACTTAAGAGTTAATAAAAGTGAATCAACACTGGTACCTGCTCAAGAAGTAGATATAGATACAGAGCGAAATAGTACTATGTTTGATATGACTGATAAAGATAAGGGAGAAGAAATACATAAAGATGATATTGCACCTGAAACTTTGTCGACTAGCAACGATTTGGGAAGTGGAATCAGAGAGAATGTGACTGAGCGTGACCCTACTCCGATAATTGAGAACTGGGTATGTAAGGAATTGAAGGAGACTAACACTTCATTTGGAACGACGTTGTCTATGGAAAGGTTAGAAACAAAAATAGGAGAAAATAAGACTGATTATGACTATACTTCACTAAGCTCAAATGACGTAAGGCAGGAATCGGAAGAGAATAAGACTTTATCTGAAACCTTATTGCCTATGAAAAATTCAGAAACAGAAATTGGAATAAATGAGACTGATTGTGAAACCTCGCTACCCCAAAAATTCGCAGAGAACGATGTGGAAGCGAACGAAACTGAATCTGAATCTTTGTTGCCTATTGAAAACGAAGAAACAAAAACAGAAGAAGAAGAAATGTCTGAATGTCAAACTGTGATACCTGAAATAGCTATACGAGTACCCAAAACTTTATTACTTAACAAAAAGATGGATACAGAAGTCAAAAAGAATACGACTCAAAGTGAAGTTACCGGCTGAAGAAGCAGAAGTGGGCAATAATATCACGACTAAGAAAACAATAAATATTCTATCTAATATTCTAGTGTACCCATCACCTCTAAGTGAGAAACATTCAGCAAAGAAGAAGAAACAGAGAACAGTGATGCCAAGTGTTCTGACCTCCGATAAGTTGCTGGAAATGGCAGAAGCTAAGGAGAAGGAGAAAGAAGCCTTGGAGGCACAAAAAGAAGAGAGAAAAAGGAAAAGAGAAAACAAGAAGCAAAACGTTGCAGCTGAGCGTGAGAAAAAAGAAGCGACCAAACCAAAGAAGACTAAGTCAAAGACTACAAAAACCAAACTAACTGATAAACCCAGTTCCGCAAATGGGGGCACATCCTCTGATGAAGATTCAAACACGGAAAATACGGCATCTAAAACCGAAGTATATCGAACCAAAGAAAGCATTCATAAGGGTACATTCGTCATTGTGAAATACGAGAGTAGCCTGGGAAGGTTATAAAAATAAAATCGGAAGGGTTTGTGGTTTCTTCTATGGCTAAAAGCGGCATTCATTGGAAATGGCCAGAAAGGAAAGACGAGTTATTGTATGAATATGAGGATATAATTGAAATAATCAAAGAACCCGTTCAGAAGAACACGAGGGGAGCATATTTAGTGGCCGAAATGAATAAATTCCTGTAGAGATTAGGTACCTACTATGCCGGCGAAGTGAAATAGAATTTTCTTTTATTTTTGAGAATGTATTTTTGTTATTATTTTCATATTTACGTACCTATTCTTGTAACTTTTAGCATAAAAACTGAATAAAAACCGCTTTATCTAATTGGTGGCCAAAACTGGATCTCCCTATGGCCAGAAACGGTATTTTCCTGGCCAAAACCGGTGAAATATGACTTTTTCAAATTAAATTTATTTTTGTGCTACATACGTGCTGTCTCTCTTCATTTTATCTAGATATATTCAATCAGCGATAGAGATGGAAACAGTTACAATAGTTCACTCAAAGCTAGACCCTATAAACGAATATTGGCAGCGCGGCAAACTCAAAATTTCTCTTAAAGTGGCCAAAACAGGTGCCTCTGCCCTACTCAAAAACGAAAAGTGGCTCTGCGATCTGGCTTTCTTAACAGATGTGACAAGTCATTTGAATACTCAACTTGGAGTTGCAAGGAAAAGACAGAGACATCATGGACATGATTGGTGCAATAAACGCTACTGGTTAATCACCTGAACAGAGGGGATTTGACAAAATTTCGGAATTTGAACATGCGGCCTAAATCAAACTATGACATTTATCAGACGAAATTGGAAAATATTTTAAATGACTTTGAAAGACGTTTTCCCGATTTTGATAAATTGAGAAACATTTTAACTTTCATGACTTATCCACTTCCTTGTATGGATCTTCAAAAAGCAGCGTCTGAAATTTCGAACATCTTTAATATGGACTTGCCTACTGTCGAAAACGAGGCCTTCAAGTTAATTTCAGATATATACCTCAAAGCTAGAGCAGCAGATAACAGTTCTTTTTGGCCACTCATATCCGAAGAGAAATATCTTTATTTAAAGGAAGTTGCACTTCAGATAACTGCATTATTTGGGTCGACTTATTTGTGCGAGTCGACATTTTCAGAAATGAAAATAATCAAATCTAAATATCGCACCCGCCTTACTAATGACCATTTGGTAGCATGTTTGCGTTTAGCAATAAGTAATTACGTCCCATCCTATGACAAGTATGCAAAGGATATGCAGTGCCATGCATCAACATCCAAATATTAGAATTAGATTCTATACTTAATAATGTTGGTCAGTATCATGTATTTATTTTTATACTTAGCAACACAGTTTATTTTTATGTTTTATTTATACCTCATTCGATAATAAAGATCTTTGGGAATTTAAGTCTGAGCACCCCTGGTATATGGTGATCCCAGTAGCGCTTTCTGCGACCGACGCCTGGAAATTTCGCAGTTTTGCGAATTTTTGCAAGTTCTACGTATACCAGGTTAATTTCGTTGGTGTCATTTTGAAGATTCCATCAAATGCGAACTTTAGGGGAAGGAATAAAAAAAGTAATATTCGAGGGGGCGAAAATACGGGGGTTAAAACAATTTTGTGAACACGAAAGAGTTCGGTGCTGTTACAACACATACATTGTGAAACATCCAACTTGGGCTAGTTGAAAAGAGGATGAACCAGCCAACATCCTATGGTTTGGATTTTGGAGTCTACGATGCACGGCGACGATATTTAGGGGTGTAATGTCGAGCTACGTTTTTAGCAAATTTTAATTGTTTGGTGCTGTTACATCGCACACGTTTGTAAATAATAATAATAATAACAAGCATACCGCATAATTTAACGCAAGATATCCCAATTTCCCACGTATGAATAATCCCAAGTTCGGAAATTTAATATCGAATTTTAAAGTGCTTAGAAATAAATGGAGTGCACTTTGAACATTTAAATTAATTTCATTTCCACAGGTTTTTAATTTTGTTATTTTTTCGAATTATCTGTTACTTGGCAGTAAAAATTTTACAATAAATTATAACTTTTGAGTTACTGGTTTTCCTTATGATATAAACTGATTCATTAATTGGCAGTTATTTAATATCCAGTAATAATTAAGAAATGTTTGCACGTTGAAAACATCTCGAAGAAATTATACTTCTAGCAGTTTAATTGGCTCCTTTGGATTAGGTAATAGGAACGACTGATAGATTTTTGCGATAAACATAGCACAACCGTCGCGAACACTATATTTCAACATCACGTTAGGAGACGCTATACATGGAAAATGCCAGGGGATCTAGTTTGAGATCAAATAGATTACATTCTTGTTGGGGAAAGATATAGAAATCAAGTTAGGTTCAGCAGAAGTTATCCAGGAGCAGATATAGATAGTGATCACAACATAGTGGTTATGAAGGCTAAATTTAAGATTTCGAAAAAACGAAACGGCAGAAGGCACCTTGATCTCGAGAAACTAAACGAAGTAGGTACTTAAGGGCGCGGATGAAAATAGAGGCGCAAAGGCAGAATGGAATTGCATTAAAAATAGTTTAGATTCTGCAGCTAAAGATATAAAGGTATAAGGCGGTCAAGTGGTAAATTATTCGGAAATGTAGGGAAGCGAAAGAACAGTGTATTGATAACAAATGCAAAGAAGTGGAAGATAAGTTCGAAGTAGGAAAAACTGACGAAGCATATAAAATAATTGAGATAAATTTCAGAGAAATTGGATCTAGCAGCAAGAACATTAGAGACGAGACAGGTGATATCCTTATCGGAAGAAAGGAAAAGGTAGATAGAAGGAAGGAATATTTGGGAATCTTAAAGCACCAGGTGTAGACTGATTGCAAGCAGAAATTTTAAAGTGTTTAAAGCGTTTACTTAAACTAGTAGCCGCATATACGAGACACATGAGATTTCACAAGATTAGATACAAAAGGAACCTCATAGTCGCTTTGCCAAAAAGGAAAGCCGCGGATAAGCGCGAAAATTTTAGAACTATCAGTTTAACTTACCACGCGTCAAAGATTTTAACTAAAATTGTGCAAAGAAGGATGGAGAAAAGGGCGGAAGAAATATTAGGAGCAGATCAGTTCGGACAGAACAGCCAAAGTATTAACATTCTCAGCAGTGCTAGCATCCAGCAAAGAAGAATTAGGAATGGCTGTGAATGAAATGGAAGCAGTTTTTACAGAGGATTATGGAATGATAACCGAGCGGTTATCAAATATTTCTGCGAGAAAAATTTTGTTACCGAAATATATTCAAATGGTGATGGTATAAGGACTGGGTGAGTCTGCACCTTCATATCAGTTGGCGAGGAACTGAACCAGGAATTTTAAATATTGATTTGGTCCATAACATGGTCCTGCAAGATTGACGAGTCACTGTGAAATTCTTAGGTCACACTTGTGGCTTTTCAATGGTCAGAGTTGAAACCTTGTTACATGAAGGATTTTGTTTCAAAAGGTAGCTGCACGATGTTGACGCCAGCAAGGATCATTTTTAACAATGCCTTGGGGAAGTTGTTTGGTAACTTTTTATTACCTTTTTATGGTATTAATTAGTCGTACTGGACCGTTCGAACAAGTACTCCTCGGGCAGTGAATTATAGAACTGAATCCAGATTTTTTGTACTACGAGACGTTTCAGACTGCTACCCCACCTAAGGTGGCTTTGATACAATCCTAATTTGTCTCCATGTACGTACGTGATTTTAACCAGGTCTTTGTTCAAATATTGCATGTTTTGAATGTGTATGGAAATTTTATGAATTCGTATTTTGTAGCTATATATTTTTCCAGTCAGCGGGGACTGTTTTACTAGATAATTCATGTACTTATCCCTACGTTTCGTCAGCATCTCCCCACCACTTTTAATTATAATTAAATTGCTAAATTGCTATCTGGTCCTTATGATTTACGTGTATTTTCAACTTCTTTATGTTCCGTTGGACCCCTTCCAGCGTAATAGTTACTGAAGTGTTATTGAAGAGTTATTACAGACTTTCCTTTTCCCAAGTGCTTCTTCTGCTGATTCCAACAGAAGAACTCTTCAGTTCCGTCTAATCTTCCCCTGATAAACAATCTTATTCATTGTCTTTAATCTAAAGCATCTGTGTGAGCCTGGATTGGCACAGTTGCCTAGGCATGCTGGGGCTAGTTAATTTTTCAGTGAATTTGCATCATTAAGTTAACTTGTTTTCGTTTTAACTTTCGGTTCAATTTGCAAAGGATCAATAACACTTGATCAATTCTGATATTCGCGCATCCAGTAACATTTGCTCCGTGTTATTCGTCCAAATAATCTTTTGTTGAGGGGTGGTAGAAAAATGTATTATTTATTCTTCTCACTTCTCCACTTTTTCTTACCTTAATGTCACTTCATTAAATTTTTGTTTAATTCCTGTTATAACGTCTCTTATTTGTCCATTCCAATATCCCATTAATACGATTTCTTAATTCACCAAATTGCTGCTGATAAGTTTTTGAGATTTTTTTTCTATCAAATCTGTCCATATCAGGGCCTGGTGCATTCACTTTTGTACTTTCAAGCGTGAGAGGTACCCATAGAACTTTCATTTAGGCTTATATTTTATATTTACTATGTTGTTAACATATTTTTTTGTTATGAATTGAAATAGCTACATCAGCATGTGCTCTGTATGCTTTATCCACACCCTTATAGATAAGCATTCAAGCACATAATTTCTCTTCATTACCGTTCCAGCGCACATTCTTTTGGTTTCACAAGTTCAGCAATAATTTCCTGATCTCTGTTGGTCCATGTTGAAATTTTCCAAGCGGCCATACTTATCAGCACGATCTTAGAATGCGACTGTATCTCCCTAATCTCATTGGCGTTTACTACGAGTCGCGTTCTGGGGCGCCACCGTTGACCTGTTTTTTACCTTCTGCATTCTAGCCAATGCAATTTTCTATACAGTTTAACCTGAATGAAACTTAGATGAGCCACCAAAGAATAATTTACATTACCAAACAACATGTGCTCTTAGAGGTCTCACAGCTCTTCTTCTTCTTCTTCTTCTCTTATATTTTAGAAAGGCCTCTTGTGAGAGAAAACCTCCATTTAAATTTGTTTGAGAAAATCTTGAGGTGAAGTTACCAGTGTCTAAAGAATATAACTCTTTCTGGGCACCCCAGTATCCGTTCTTCAAGCTTGGTTAGGCAACCAAACATACACCCAGTAAAGTCGAATGCGATTATCTTCAGCATTTATAAACATCCAAAACAAAACAAGTTCAAAATGGGTTCAAAGATTGTATATATCAATCCATTGTTCTGTGAAAACCCTATTTCAATATCGTGTCCCGGTCAAAGACTTGGAGAGGAGACTTGGCTATTTACATTTACGACTGAACTGAAGCATCCGGGGTACTCTCAGCTTAAGCGTTTGTTTGTGGAAAAGGCTAAACAAAGCAGCCGACCAGTGGTGCCGCCGCGGAAACGGAATATCGCGGAACATTCGCCTGGCCGGTTGCTTGAATATAATAACAAACAACGCTACCCGCGACCCGCTGGCCTACAACCGTGTAGGCTTCACAACAAAATCAGCTATTGCATAAGAACGCCGGGTTCATTCTCCAAGTTTTGGAGTCGTATGGGAATGCGACAATTTCATTGGCTCTGGCAAGGCCACTACCACAGGCCAAGCGGTAGAGCTGGCTCCTAGATGTTAGCGTTGGTCGAGGATTTCTCAATCAACGATGTTAGTTTCCAAGTGATAATGAATAGACGTCTGCATTTTGTATGTCAAATAACTTTGCCTCGCTCCGGCCTAAATGACTCCGCTCTGTTGACGATGACCAGACAGATCGACGACGCTGGATCTGAGACCAAAGCACCAAAGTACTAACCGTCGTGCTATGCAGGGTATTCGCAGTTACTTCCTGAAACTACGGTACAAATAGAGAAAGACATGTATTAATTTATTCTACAAGACCGCCCGTCGCGCCGTCGCTTATAAACCTTAGAGGAGGAAAGAAGAGGAGTAACAAAGCAGATGTTTGTGTTACCATTTGCCATTAAAAAAGAGGTGTAACCTAAATTTCTGTCTCGTTACGTCGAAACGGACGAAAATTTTTAAAATTATAATATGACTAATTGCATTATTACAAACGTTGCTGTCATTATTTTGAGTTAAATTACATGAATTCTAAACAGTTAAGTAGGTACCTCTGGTTTCACTCACCACTTTGTTTGGCACCAAATCTGCTCTATTTTAATAACACTCACGAGCACGGCAAAGGTCGGGCGTTCAGAAGCTATTCCTTTCCCTCTTCTTTACTAAGTTACAAACCATTAATTCTCACGCGACCGGTGAAGATGAAGACACGCTGTACATGCAGGGGCGGGTGGGGAAGGTTTTACCGGCCCGGGAAACCATTGGCATCGACCGGCCCAATTTTTTGAGAAACAGGAAATACCAATTTTTTATACTTTGTACATGTAATTTTTAGAGTTTACTCCTTAAGAATCGATTTTCAGTTACAGCCCGCGGTACGGAAATTTTATGAGTAGTAAAATCAAGCGTTACATTTATCGTTAACTAAAAGTAACGCATTGCGTACATTGAAATTATGTATGTATCTATGGATACGGCTGTTTATGTCTGACTGCATAGAGCATGGAAATAGTGGAAGTAGAGTGGCATAGAGTAGATATGACAGTTGGCGTTGTAAAGTCAGCATTTGCAGTGTTTGTTCGTTCCTAAATTTGCTGAATCTTTTGATTTAATATGGAAAAACCTAAAATTAAATACTCCAAATATTTCTTAGTGCCGAAATGTGACCCACGCCTATTCGAACACCAGGAAAAGTATTTATTTCATTGCCAGTGGGATAGACGTTTAGCAGATTGTCACTTAATTACTGAATTTATAAACAATTTGTATTTTGATGTAGTTGGACATTTTCGAACATAAACCATCTGATAAATACATATATGGGTATAAAACTGACATTCGCGTGTACCCTATTATCAAGTGATTGAAGTTAAAATAATCGTTCGTAAGGAGTAACCTCCAGTTGTGCGTCGGAGCTGACACACACAAGTGCGCATATAGGTAAGTAACATACTGTATCGCCATTCGGCTACTCGATCGGATTTCTGAATGTAGCACCCGATATCGCCATTCACTTGGCAATCTCGAGTGTTACTTACCTACCGTCTTACCACCATTTGAATGCTAATTATTATTAAGATATAGAATATTACAATACTTTTTAAAAGAAGCCCTTTTTATTTCGTATTTTAAAATGTTGTCAGCACTTTGTTATAATTATTATTTTTTGTTCATTAAAAATGTCAGTTTCACTTTTTCTTTTGGTACTCATATTCGATAACTTAGCTCTTAGCTTATGAACTAACTATTTCTTACTAGTCAACTAAGGAAAACGAACATTTCCAAAACTGCAGTTTTTACGTACATTTACTTTACTAGAGTTTTTGAAAATTTTGACAACTTTTACTTCTGCAGTTTATAAGCCATGCCAAAAATAGTACATTAGGTGATGAGTATTAAATGGGTATAGGCAGTCTAAACTACACAGGAGGCCCGTTTAATACTCATCACCTAATATTCATCTCTGCAGTCGTTTCAAATTTAATAAAAATAGTACATACAGGGCGATTCATAACGAGTGTAAGAAAATTCGAAAGGTGATAGAGGAAGTCAAAACGAGAAAAAATATTTCATGAACATCTGTCCTAAAATCGTTCCCAACAAAGATACAGGTGTAGAAAATTCTCGAAAAAAATTGATTATTTTTAATATCTCCGAATCTACTGAAACTATTGAATTCATATTTTGAGGGCTATTGTCCTTTGTGAACCTCTATCGTCCTAAAAAGATTTGCTTTTATGCTGCCACCAGTGGCGCCGCTATAAGCTGGAGAGCCCTATCCTTTAGCTTACACGATGTTACGCCACCGGTTTCTAAAGAAAAGATTTAAGTTTTGGATTCTGCGTTCAATTTCAAAGAAAAAAGGTATTCTTCATTTTTTCCGTACTGATAACTTCCGAGTAAAACAGCATTTTGTAAAAACGTCAAAAATCTGAATTTTCGGTTAAAAAATTGTTCTGAAAAAATAAATTATTATCGGATATAAAAGTAATTTTTTATGATAGAGGTCGGCAAGCGACAAATTGTCCCTAAAATTTTAATTTAATAGCTTTCTTAGTTTCGGAAATAACAAAAATAATCAGTTTTTTTCGAGAAACTTGAACACCCCGTATTTTTGTTGGAAATAGTTTTAGGACATACGTTCATCGACTTTTTCTTATTATTTTGACCTCCTCTATCGGCCGTCCAAATCTTTTACACTTGTTATAAATCACCCTGTATAACAATTACCCTGAAAACAACGTAACATAACTTCTAATCCCTAATTTTCTTTTACGTATAACTGGCCATCACTACCAGGCCTAACACTTGTAAACAACTTTTTAACAGTGTTTTAAATAACATTTTATTTTTTCTATTGAAGACAGTAGGTATTCACATAATTTTGATACTGTTACTGAAAGTTAATAACTTGCTGTGATGAAATGATTTTGTTCCCAATTACATTTCGCCATTAACTCAAAGATAGCAAACAAAACTGACATTTTAAGAGCAGTAACGAATCGACGTACCTAGTAAAATGGTGGCAGCGCGCTCAGAAATATAATAGAATAAAAATTGCCAGTGTGGAAATTTTTCAAAATGAAGATTTACCTAACGTCAAAGAAAAATATTACAACCAAAAGCAATAAAAGTGCAATTTTCCATTTTATTTTTTAGTTTTCCACGAAATGGTTAGTTATCTCAAATAATATTTTCAGGATAAACAACTTTGACCAACATATTCTCTTGCTAAGATAACCGAGATCCTAAATGCTGCATGTTAGATTTCGGTAAATTGCATAACAAAGCTTGTTTTAGAAAGCATTGTTTTTGAGAAGTAAAAAAATTAGACTCAAATTGTGATAAAGTAACACGCGAGAGCGCCAAGCTAATCGTCGCTATCTGGTGTTTACGAGGGTGTTACTTATCGCGCTCCACCGTCCAATCTCCAATGTGACAATTTCCCGCGAAAACAACAGTGCAAGTGCATGCTCACGTGTTTTTATGCTCGAGTAGAAAATTCCTTCACCAAAATGTATTCATTTTCATTGCCCAATGGTTATTTTTATTTAAAAATTAATAATGATAGTGTCCGGTGAAAACCAAAGAACAAGAAAACAAGAGAAGAGTCCGTGACCATAAAAACTTAATATTGTCCTTACACTGTAGTAGTCATTGACAAATGATTAAATTGTAGTACCCAACTAAATATTGAGATTATGGTAATATTGAAATATTATTTTATATTCTTATACACTAATTATTGTTTGGCGTTTCTGCTCTGGTTTGCACTATTGTACAGTTTATTGAATTAAATAATTCATATACAATTTAGCATCATGACATCAAAAATTACGATTTAATAGGTATGCCTATAAAATTATAAAATATTGACATGAAAAAAGGAATTAGAGTTTGACAAATTTTATTTCTAATAAGATTAGTGCCTTAAAAATAAAAGGAAGTATGAATGTGCATGATAATTTGGCAATTTTATAAAGGATGTATCATGAATTTTAAAATATTGAAATTTGTTACTTAAGTTTTGGTAATGTGTAATTAATATTTTACATTTACATTTATTTTGGGATGATGCATGCTTTCAACGTGCATCATAACATTGTAGGAGTAATGCAATGGTCAGGTAAGTGACACCCGATAGCGCGCACATTATGTTGGCGCTATCGTATGTTACATTCCAAAATCTGATCGAGCAGCCGAATGGCGATACTGGATGTTACTTACCTATATGCGTGCGGTGCGGCGAAGCCACCGTAATATAGAAAGCCTGTACCCTCCTCTGGTGACGTCACACGTGGTTGTAGATTTCTGTCTGGCGAGCATATACTGCGGGTAGAGTTTCTCGGCTTAATATTGGGAAATAGTAATTTTTATTTAATGAATGCTAGTTTCGTAATTATACTACTGTCAATACGTTAAGGGAATGAATTTATCTAGATAAAATAATCTATTAATAGTTAAAACTTAAGACAAAACGGCACTGCAAAGAGTCAACAGCTTTGGTAAAAGAGTAGAAGTAGGTCACCAATTTCTTTGTTCTTATTTAGGTGTAATAGTATTCCCAAAGTCAATAATGTAGGGTTTACTAATTATATAGCCTCGTTTTATTAAACAAGTATATTGAAGACAAATAAGAAGCCCTAAAATAAAAAAAAACTAATTCCTAGTTGGGCAAATGCTAAATTAACATATTCGGTGAATACGTATTTTTTTGAGTATCAACCCTAATTGTTCCCTTAAAAAACAATTTTATCAAACGCCGATTTATTCAATACTTTTTCTATACAAACTTTTATTTAATTTGAGCCACTATTTTCCCTAATTTCAACCAGCTATTACATAGAGAACTGTGCCCTAACAAACCCAAACATAGTAATTGTTATAAATAATAACTAAGCGCAAATCCGAGAGAATGTTTTTAGAAAACTTTAAAAATAGTGCCTATTTCTGGTGTTTATAGTTGTTCTGTATGACGTTAACTTTCATTATTTGGTTTGTACGTACTAGATACTGAAAATTTCGTTCGCAGGGAATTTTGCGACGAATGCGACGTAACCGCAATTCGAATTTAGCTTTTGTCTTTGGGAAGTCGAAACACGGACATTTTTTCACTTGTGGGAACGTAATTGCTCCTACACAAGGGAACGCAACAATATTTTGGCATCTAAAGTTGTAAAATTAGTTACTTGTTCAGTTATAATAAAAAATGTAATATGTTGCCATTGCATTATTATCGCATTCTTATGCAGCAATACGAATAGTCGCGACCGGGAGCGCCTGGAGAGCCACCACCGTTTGTGACGTATCATTCGAGGAGTGGGGCGATGTGCTAGGCTTTCTATATTACGGTGGCTTCGGGTGCGGGCGATTACCGATTAGACCGGCCGCTTTCAAGTTCCAAAATAATTGCATTTTCGGCTGCCCGCTTTGCACTAGCCGCCAATTTTTTTATAATGTCATGGTTTTTTCACATCGGTCGGCCCAGACCGGCCCCGAAGCAACCGGCCCTTCGGGAAATCTCCCGAAATCCCCGTTGGCCCACCCGCCCCTGTGTACATGGCTTTTGTTCTCCTGCTGCACAGACTTCTCCTGCTGCGAATACTTCGCCATCTTTCGTCATGCGTTCAAAACTATCATCCACCAAGATTAAGAAATGGAAGGTTTCACAATGCCCAATGCTAATAAAATAAATTCTTAGCGCGCTATGAATTTTTATAGTTACTCTATCGAGTAACTATTTATAGGAATTATGAATTAAAGCAACAGAAATTTGTTATCAGTATTCGTGGTTGTACTGTGCTGTGGTTGTACCCATACTTATAATTATATTTATTATTTAGTTTTTAGTTCAGATGATATGACAAGGCCGGAAGGCTGTGATGAAAATAATATATTTAGAGTTTTCTTGTGTCTCCAAAGCAGATAAGCGTAGTTTCTTTTGAATTGAAAATGACAATCAATCCTCGAATCAATCCTTATCTTGCTAGGATTTATGTACTTCTTATTTCTTACAAATTAATTTTTTTTTTCATCTCAAAAATTTTCTTAGTTCTTTCGCATAAAATGTAAATTTTAATATGTATGGAGCGTCATTCAAATGGTGCATGTTGTGTGTTGGTGATGACAACTTGAAGCACTATTTGTGCAACTCCTCGTTTGCTAACCGTGATCATAAAATGTCAACCGCGACCAAACATAACCTTACATTTTTGTTTTATCTTTGTGTTTTTGTAAGTTATTCACAATGAATCTGTAGAATAAATAACAGTAATGGAAAATACTTTTGCCAATGCCGAAGAAACTTCGATTCTTGAAGTAAAAGAGAAACAAGAAAATTCAGCAGGACTTGAAGATTACAAACTAGAAGAGAAGTCAAGTTTTTTGAAGAAAACTGCGTTATCACATTCAGAAAATAGTGAGTCGAATGGAACTACTTCTGCTTGGAATCCAGATTCTAGTTCCCTAGATAAGGAACTAGAAAGTAAATTACGTGGAGATGCTATCGGTAGTACATTGTATAGCGAATCCTTCGTTCTTAAGGCTCTCATGCATCTTTTGGACTTGAAGTGGGATGAAACTGTAGAAGATGATTTGTGTGTCTTATGGGATATGACTTTAGAAAAGGATATATGCGAATATTTAATTTCTCACGGATACACGGAATTAGTTTGCAAAACTATAGTGAACTATCCTGATGAAAAACGATGTTTAGAAATAGTAATAGGAATATTGGCAAATATGCTGTCTAAGGATTGTTCGAAATGTGTAGATAATGAAGACGTTAATATAATATTAAGTGTGGTAGATACCGATGATCCTTTTATTTTAATTCAAGTGATGCGTTTTATAAAAGGATTCTTGCATACAACAAAAGACTTTAGTGTTATAACGGAAGATTTGTTAGAAAAGTTTGCTTTTATATTAGATAACTCTTTAAACAAAGAACTACTTTTGTCTGCTATGGATACTCTATCCAACATTTTATGTGATCATAAATTACCAAGAAATTTAGTGAAAGTGCGATTGTTGGAAACTTCATTTGTTGCCTATTTCGTAATCTGTGAGCACAGAGATGGATCAAGCGAATATGATATTGAGTGTCCTGAAAAGAGAAATGTAATATTATACTTTTTAAGCATATTAACTAGTTTTGCATATTATGCAAATACATCAGAAAATGCAGTGCTGTACAGTGAAGTAAAAAAATATGAGAAGGATTTGATTGTCGAAATAAGGCGATTATTACATTATTTCGAGGCTGAAGAAAACTTATTTCCGGTATCAGATAACTTCAACTTTTACATTGAACATATGTCTTATAGTGTGCCAGTTTTAAATTTTAATTATGATAGTGAATGTTTTCGTAGTATTATAAAAATAATCGATATCCTTTCCAAAAATGATTGCTTAGAAGAAAATTCATTTGGAGATCTCTTTTGTTATTTTATTTCTGTGGGAAATAATAGTAGTGTAAAGAAAGATTTGCAAACTTTAGATAAAAAAGATGCCGTGAATATGATTTTAAAGTTCACGAACATTTTAGAGAAATATGGAAATTCGAAATGTTCCTATTTCAGTTCCAAAAATTATATAGCAGAACTGATGAGTTAATTTTATTTGCAGGACAATCTTTCTTTTAGATTGTCTCTGTCTCTTATTTAATGTGTATAATTTAGTTATTTACTTGTAGTTACCGAATACATCAACCATTAAAATAAATTATGTTTAAGTAAAAGTTATTTAATTCATTTTTAGGTAGGTAAGCAGTAAATTTTTCAATAGATAGGTAGATAGGTTCCTAGTAGATAGTAGGTAGTAGGTAGTAGGTAGGTAGTAGGTAGTAGGTAGATAGTATCTTGAATGAGACTACAAATTTTAAAGATGTCGTGAAATATGAACGTATTACCATGAATTCGTTTTTGTAATAAGTCAGTATGGACTTGTATCAAGAAATGCAACTACCATCCCACATGGAAACAGACTAAACCAAAGATTTTGCAAATAAAAATTACCCCCAATTATCCAGACGTTTCTGATTAAGAGAATTCTTACAGGTAGCCAGTGTGCCACAGCTACTTCCGTTAAGAGACTGATATTACTTTCCTTAGTAGTTTCAGATTACTTTTTCATTCATAAATTATTATTATTGCGAATCTTGTGATGATAATTTGAAAATTTAAATTCCACAATTTGGAAATATTATTTTTTAATTACAATTTTGGGTAATAGATATTTGTGGACGATTATCTCAGAAACTACATATATGCCGCTATATACGAGGGGCGGTACAATAATTCGCGGAATGGAGGGGATGAAGAACAAAAAAACTAATGCTTTCCTTTTCGATATAGGTACCTATTCCCCCTTAAGCCTAATACACTTATCAGATCTTTCAATAAGTTTTCTTATGCCCTCATGAAAACATTTTTTCTTTGACTTCAAAATATGTATGTACTCCGAAATTGCAGTTTCGACTTCTTCATCTTTCTTCCCTCGAAGTTATTTTTTTCAAATTTGGGAATAAATAATCTGAAGGGGTCAGGTCTGGACTATAGGGAGAGTGGTTCAATGTTTGGAAGCCACAGCTGTGAAGAGTAGTCAACGCAACATATTGCTCTTGTACAGTGGCGCGTTGTCGTGCAAAAGCAACACCCCTTGGACCACTTTCCTCTTCTTTTTTCCTTCACAGCGTCTTTCGGTCGTTGCAGCAGGTCCGCGTAATATCCTCCAGTTATTGTGGTACCCTTATCTTTATCGTCAATCAGCAGGATACCCTCTGAATCCCAAAACACAGTTGCCATGATCTTCCCAGCTGATTGCGACACCTTGAACTTTTTGGGGGGTGCTGTGCCCTTTTTGTGCCGCTGCTGCATAGATTCCTGCTTTGACTCGGGCTTATAATAATGAACACAAGTTTCATCACCAGTGACAATTCATTGTCTCTACAGATGTCCAAAAATTCGCGTACACACTCGACGCGCTAAAGTTTTTAAAGCGGTATGAACCTATGAACATTCTCGGCACCCATCTTGCGCTTACTTTTGACATCCACTAGATGTTCATGGAGAATCCTTAAAAAGGTTGTGGGTGATACTCCAACCATTTCAACAAGTTGTTTCTTCTTCAAACGGGCATCTTGCATTGCAAGTTTCTCAACTTTTTCAATAATTTGTGGGGAAGTGACTTCAATGGGTCGTCCCGAGCGGGAGTCGTCTTCAATTGAATGTTTAGATGCAAATTAATAGATGTCTGAAGTCCCTCTCTGAAACCAGATGGTTTGCACGCACTGATGTTGTTAACGCTTTACGTAATATTTTTGAAACTTTAATATCAATTGCCAAAAACACCGATCAACCAGGAGAAATAAGAAACGAGACTCAAAACCTTGCCAAAAAAAATTGAAAAGCTGAAGACCATTCTCCTAACAAAGATATGGAATGACCTTTTGGGAATTATCAAGAAAACAAGCATAGCTTACAGAATAACCATACCATGACAATGGACTTTGCAATGAAACTTTTTGCGTCTCTTGCCGATTCTATCAGTAACTCCCGCAGTAATTTCGATCAGTACGAATCGGCTGCCAAAGAAAAAATTCAAATGCTGACTATAAAGATAATTCGCAAAGAAAAAGAATTCGCAGAATTCTCCTTTTTGGGAGGACCAGCAGAGACTGTGCAGTTGAATGGCAGAGGAAAATTTCATACAGAAACGTTTGTTTCTATAATCGACACGCGTTTATTTATATCCCACTAAGTTTTGCCAATGCAACGTTTTAGCGTGCTGTTATTCCCATGTTTTCATTAGAGATCGTGGCGTTTTTTTAAAAAAATATCTTTCGTGTCGGGACACCGGACACAACATATGGAATGCAAAATTACAACAAACTTTAGAAGGAAAAAAGAAAAAGCAGGACCTGCTTGGATTTGAGCACAAACTCCCTGCGCGTTTTGTCTTAAAGTGTGCAGGTCAAGAGGTCAATAGATCGTTTATTTAAACTAGTTAGTCGCATATACCTGACAGGCGAGGTTCCAGAAGATTACAAACGGAACATCACAGTAACTTTGTCAAAAAGGAAAGGCGCGGATAGTTATGAAAATTTTAGAACAATCAGTTTAACTTCCCACGCGTCAAAAATTTCAACTAGAATTGTGCAAAGAAGGATGGAGAAAAGGGCGGAAGAAATATTAGGAGAAGATCAGTACGGATTTAGAAGAAATAAGGAAACGCGCCAGGCCATTCTAGCTTTACGAGTAATAATAGAAAAAACAATAGAAAGAGGGAAAGAGTGTTTATATAATATGATTTGTAGATTTGGAAAACGCCTTCGACAATGCAAAGAAGAAGATGTTCGAAGTGCTAAAAAATGTAGGGATGAAGTATAGTGATAGAAGAATAATTCATAATCTATACAAAGAGTAAACGGCAGTTATTTATAGAATTTGTGCAGGAACATAGAGAAGCAGATATCCGAAAGGGAGTGAGGCAGGGATGTGCGTTATCCTATTTAGTTTTCAATTTAGTGTGTAATCGGCTCATATCTCTGGAACTATTTAAGATATCAAAATGAAATTTTTTCACGAATGTGGGGAACCACATGAAGCATTGCCCAAAATTATTTAGGTATATACAGGCTGTTCACATTCTAAGTACCAGACTGAAGTTCTATTTCTTTAAATGGAAACCCTACGTTTCCTTGCATAATATAGATTCCCCATAAAATTCCATGAAAATTGATATACTACATGATGTGGTTTTGACAAAGGAATGTCGAGATATTGACATTTTTGTGCCATTATGGACCCAAATTTATGACGCTACTGACGCATGCTAACCAAAACCACCTAAAATTTCTTTATTGAAATAGGTTCACACACTACTGTATTTTTGAAAGCTATAAATAATTTTATCATAATACTTGAGATAATACAGGGTGGTTAAGTTATGCAAAACATAATTTTCTCAAAAATTTCAAATGGAACACCATGTATATTATTTTTGTACAATTGATGGTCACTTTACTAAGCTTTTTATTGATGTGGATATTGTCAAGTCTACCAGTAAAAGTTTCGACAGAATGTACGATTGAATTATAAAAATGTAGAGTTTCGTTCGTATTTTACATTATTTTCGACGATCTCCCTTATTTTGTCACCCAAAACTCCAAAAAAGGTATGCATTTTGTTTCTATAAAATATTTAGCAAATGAAGTTTACATTAACACAAAAAATCCCATTGCAAGATTATTTCTTAAAGATAATATTTTCTTCCATGGCACTCCTTGTTTGAACATTATACCCGACTTTAAAAAGACATTATACATTTAAGAATATAACCATCAAGAAACAATTTTACAATAAGATTTATTGTCTTTATGTTGATACCAATTTGCAAATACAAAATATAAACATTATTGTGAGTTTTGAGCAACAGAATAGGGGAAAATCGCCGAAAAGAGTATAAACTAATAATTAAATTCAAAAATTTTGATGTTCAATCGTAATATCTGCCGAAACTATCAGTAGTAGACCTGTCAATATCTACATCAATTAAAAGCTTGGCTAACTGACTGTCAGTTGTGCAAATAATATACATGGTATCCTATTTGAAATTTTTGAGAAAAATTCCGTTTTGCATAACTTAACCACCTTGTATAATCCTAAGTATTATGGTGAAAGTATTTATAGATTTCACAAATACAGCAGTGTGTAAACCACTTTCAATGAAAAATAATTAGGTGGCTTTGGTCAGTAGACGCCAGTAGCGTCATAAATTTGGGACCATAATGACACAAAAATGTCAATATCTTAACGGTCCTTACTCAAAACCACATCATGTAGTATATCAATTTCCATGAAATTTTATGGGGAATCGAAATCACGTAAATACTTGTGGGGTTTCCATTAAAAAAAATAGAACTTTTGTCTGGTACTCAGAATGTGAACATCCTGTATAGACATAAATAATTTTACGAAATGCTCCATGTCGTTCCCCACATACGTGTAAAATTTCATTTTGATATCTTAAGCAGTACCAGAGATATGAACCGATTACACACTAAATCCCCACCCGGTATATCGAAGATGCGATTAATAGGTATTGTTAAAGACTGAATAGCTGCTGGAATTAATATACAGGACCAAACTATTAATATGCTCAGATTCGGGGATGATATAGCAGTATTAGCTTCTATAGCAAAGAAGAATTAGAAAGGATTCTGAACGAAATGGAAGCGGTTTTGACTGAGGGCTATAGCATGAAGATCAATAAAAAGAAAACCAACATTTTGGTGTGTAGGGGGAGTGAAAATAGGACTAAAACGAAAATACATATTGGAAACGAGAAGATAGAGGAAGTCTCAGATTTCGGCTACTTAGGAAGTCAAATAACTCGCGATGGTAGGAGCTCTTGAGATATAAAACAAAGGATAACTCGGGGCCGAATTGCATTTAATAAAAAGAAACAACTATTATGCTCGGGAATGATAAATGTAGAAACTCGGAAGAGGCTCTTAAAAACGTATGTATGGAGTACGGCATTGTGCGGGTGCGAAACTTGGACGATATAGGAGACGCGGATAGGAAATTTAGAAGCATTTTAAATGTGGTGCTATAGACACATGATAAAGATACCGTTGATAGATAAGGTTAGCAACAGAGAGGTATTAGAAAGAGTTTGAGAAAAGGGAAATTTATGGAAGAAAGTAAGGAATAGGAGAGATAGGATGGTAGGACACCTTCTGAGGCACGAAGGCTTAGTTCGCGACATATAGTCAGAGATAGGAATAAAAAGATGTAGGGGTAAGCCCAGATTAGCCTACTGCTCTCAAATAGTAAGGGATGTAGGGTGTTCAACTTTTGGGGAAATGCGTAGGTTAAGCTCAGGTTAGGAAAGGATGGAGGTACGCGTCCAACCAGTCTTTGGACTGAAAACTTTATGATTATGAAAGTAAATCTAATGGCATTTCAATATCTCTCCGACATTCTTGTCTAATGTTTAAATGCGATCCTATACGCTGCGTGAAGTCTGATGCGATCCTACCCATTCGTACCTATTTTGTAAACTTTCAACTTTTTAGAACAATTTTTCACGTCATAGAATGTTACAGCTCATGATTTTCCAACAAGCAAATTGCTTCGATTCTATAGTCGGTTTGTTGCAAAATTTGCATTTTATGTATTGTTCATCTTCCCCAAAATAACTAAGAGATTTAAGCATACATGATTTTATTTTCTAAAATACATATACACGTAATAATTTAGTAATAAACGTTATTAAAGGTATCTATATAATTAATTTAAACTCCAGATTTTTCTCTAATCCATTCGCGGAAGCTAGCAGTACGCATGTATCCAGATGGGTATCCAGCAGAGCATGATCCAGCATATACCCAACTCACAACACCAACTTGAACTCCGTCAGTAGTTACTAATGGTCCACCACTGTCACCCTATAAAATATAAATAAAATTATATGTGCAAAACAAAATTATTATTCTCAGCCATTAACCCTCAGTATTCAAAATTTGAATGAAATTGTAGAAATATACCTATATCAATAGCAAATTAAGTTCTAGTCGGTAATAAGTAATAACTAACAATGATAAGGAACAAGGAAAGCAACATTAAATTATCGTTTTCTTCCTTTCCTAATTTCATCAAACATTGTACCAAAGAGAAGGTGTCTCTCGTACGGGTTCTACGAATAATTTTCAATATAACTCAGATTTTCATTTTTTGAATAAAAAATACCTAATATTCCAAGAACTATGTGCAAATTAAGTGTCAAGTGGGTATGTGGAACAAGAGCTATTTGGAATGTAATGAGAAATTCGATAATGATAAAATACCAACCGGTGTTCGTGCCGGAACATACTGTGCAATTCTTTAACGTCCTATGGTTTTACTTACACTGCAAGTTGATTCCCTGGGATGTCCCTGTGCACATATCGTTTCTTCACTTACGGTGTTTCCGAAAATGGATCTGCAGTACTCATTTGACACAGAAGTTAAATCAACAAAGTTAAGGAAGCTGTTGACTCCAGCATCTAAAAGAATATTGTACGTTATTGCTTAGAAGCATTTAACTCTTTAGTTATGCAGGTATATACTAAAGTGTTGGTACGGAAGTAGAGGAAGATTTTGGAACAAATATTAGCAGTTCTTTTTAGGACTTCCCCATGTCACATGGAAAAAAAATCAAAATTTAACCTTCGGTGTTTTATATGTACCTATCTCTGTTTATAAGAGAGGTAGAGAACAATATTAGTGAAATACCTATCTGGAATATTTTTATATTGTGTTCTAAGAAATGCTTTAACCAAATTGTAAAATAACAGATCAAAAACACCTTTTGAACTACCTACTTCATATTTTGGTTTATGTTTTCCAATACTTAAGGAATCTAAAAATAATTACTGACGCTTAATAAGTACCTTATCTAATAAATCAAACTGCCTGATAAAGTTTGCACTTCTGGAACTTTCATAATATCTAGATTAATTATTCATTTATAAGTAATACATATCTGCATATTTGAATAATTTGTTAACTAGTGTTTGACTTTATTATTTGTTATTTGAAATAAAGTTTCAGAGTAGATAAATGAACAACTAAACAAAATGCACGTTTCCTAGAACTTTTGAGATGTATTGTTTCTTGACGCAGTGTGTTTAGTAAAAGTGTGCCTATTCTGCAAAAGACTTTACAGAGAAAATCATAATTTTGAATTATGCCTGATGATGCGGCCCGTGGTTTCCATTTAATGACAAGAGAAAAACAAAACGATAAAATTGCAGGATATAGCCTATCTTGAGGACAATAGACACTTGACTACGAAATTTTAGGCCGCAAACAAGGAAGATGTACTCAGTTTCAATGTTATTTGGTTATCTTATCAGTAAATAATATCAAAAGATAAGTTGCGTTCAGACAGAACAGGGCCAGTGCAATATCTTGAGAATTTTGGAAACATGAAAATGAAACTAAACAAAATAGATTTTTCGTATAACTTTTGAGATGCACTGTCTCTTGGCGTGTGCAGAATGGCTGCAAACAGTATTTCGTAATTTTCTGGTAATGGATCTATTCTGCAAAAGAGAAAATCATAATTTTGAATTACCTATAGCTGATGACCTGGCCAACGGTTTCTATTTAATGACAAAAGAGAAAAACAAGTAATTTAAAAAGCTTTATGCCAAAAAGACAAAATTACAGGTTACGGTGTATCTTGAGGAAAATAGTGTTAATATTTGCAACGGTCGTTCGGATCGAATGTCACTATCACGTACTATTTCAGTTTAATGTTTAACGGGCGCTGACCGTTTAGCTATTAAGAAATTATTAGAACACATTCGATTCGAATTTCATTGGTTTCTGTATTCTAGCCGTTTGTGTTATTTTTAAAAGGTATTGGTTAAACCATGTTGGGGGTGTGAATATTGTGTGTAGCAGGTTCGCGTTGCGTGCGCTGAAAGTAGCCAGTGGCTGGGGTAGCCCAGGACGGCTAGCTTGTCAGGACGGGCTGAACTGTTACAATCATAAGTATATATGGACAAATAGAAAGAGGGCGTGTAGGTCGCCGATAGCTCAGTTGGGGAGCGCGAGGGCTTCGGAGCGCGGGGACCCGGGTTCGACTCACAGGGTTCGCTCACCTTCGCGAATGTCATCGAGCAATTGTTGCTCATCATTATGACGCACTGGAAGTAAAGCTCGTGCTGCTTCCTTGCTACGTAAACCTGTTATCACTAGCTGCTTGCTCTTACTAAACGATAACCTTAAAGCCTTGCACATCCTCATTTTGTCATAAAAATAATTTTCTGCTGATTCTCCCGACCTCTGAACTCTTGCGGACATTTCCTGGAACCTCTCGGTTAATGTTCACCTGTCTTCGTAATTTCTTCGAAATTTTTCTTCGAAATCTTGCCAGGTGTATATCTCCGTCTGGTTATAACGATACCAACTCAATGCGCTCCCTTTTAAATGTTGGCGTGCCATTTCAAGCAATATGGCATCGCCCCAAAACTGCCTTCCAGCCATAGTTTTCACATCTGTTATCCAGTTTATCGCTTCCGAATAACCTCCACTGCCATCAAATGTGCTCAAACTCCGCGTAAGATCCGGCATTACGCTGAAGTTTCTTTGTCCCACTGAATTCACCTCAGGTGCATACAGGACCTCTTGCTCCCTAATCTGCTCGTTAGAAGATGTAGCGGCCTCCATATTTATTATATTGCTTCCTGCAGTAGCTTCAGCGAAACCAAAAAACGGAGAACTCCTCCCAGACATTGAACTCGACAACTTTCCCAAAGTTATCCTTCAACTTGGAACTTGGTAGCTGCGACGAATTTCGCCCAGAAATTCCTAGCAACAATCAGCACTACGCGACGAATTCCTGCCTGGAACCTCGCTGTCACGTAACTTCCCCGAAGTCACGAACCAAGAACAACTTGAACTTTTCACTTGAATTCTTCCGGATTGACAAAAATTACTGTGAATCTGGTATCCCACTTCAGAAATGTTACACGGCGCAAAACTTGCCGTCGCCGACCGGGAGTCGAACCCGGGTCCCCGCGCTCTGAAGCCCTCGCGCTCCCTAACTGAGCTATCGGCGACCTACACGCCCTCTTTCTATTTGTCCATATATACTTATGATTGTAACAATATACACTTGGATACGAAATTATAAGACGAAAACAAGAATGGCGTACTTATTCAGTTTCAATGTTACTTGGCTATCGGTAAATAATATCAAATTATAAGTTGCGTTCAGACAGAACAGGGTCAGTGCAATATCTTGAGAATTATGGGAACCCTAAAATGAAGTGCGAAAGTCTTAATTTTGACTCATAAACTACATATTGCAAATTGCATTGACCTACTTAAAATTGGTGTCGAGGCTCATATTGACCGATTTTTTAAATTTATACTATCCGGCATCGGTGGAAAAGATAATGTACTGGAATGGGTATAAGTACGTAATGATGATAGTATACTGTAATAAATATGGGTATTCAGTAAGGGATGTATGAAGTATCTCTTGGAATTCATTCTGAAAATGGCGTTTAAATGTCAACCAGAAACATACATTTACGGGTATAAACGTTTTAATTTTGACTTCTGTTACCTCTTGGTGGCGATATCCGTTTTAAAAATTTTAAATGGCAGTTCCTGCAATTCGTTAGGTCAATTGGAACCACTTTTTAATGTTAGATTGTTAAAGAGGCTGCTCTTTGGATTTACTTTTATTTTCATAGTTCTTCATTCAATGGGCAACAAGACACTATTTACATTTGTGGGATTTTTCTGTTAATATCACAGAAAATACTACCGTTTCAAATTTGTGACAAATACATAGTTACCTACCTACACAATTTTGCAAATGCTCAATTTTTATGTAGAATTAAAACAATTGGCGTTTTATTGAAAATTAGAAATAATGACTTAAAGTTACATTATCTTAAGGCGGCGATTTATCAGCTGTTAGTCTATAAAGTGCTGCCACCTATCGCCCAAAAGTGTGATTAGGATTATGCACAATCTATTATGATTGGTTTCAATCACAGCTGCAAATTCTTCACGCGGACCCTCTACAGCTTGGAATTTTCCAGGTTTTTTTCTTTAGCGGCAACCGAATAAATTTGGGAGGATTAGTCGGCGGTCCTATCTTTAAATTATTACTTTCTATTTAGAAATATGAGAATAAACTGAAGTGCCACCGCCATCTGCACTGCAGCGGCCACACTACCACTACTGTCAAACGTCCAGTTTACTGTGCAACTCGCCTAAATATTCACATAATGGAGAGATTGCAATATAAATTTCATTCCAAAACGCCGTTTTAACGAAGTAACGTATCAAGACGTTCTCGGTCGAAAATGAATAAGGAATAATTAACTTAGACAACCCTACTTTCTAATTGCGATAAATATGTGTACAAATAGTAAAAAAGGTGTCGAGTTTATGGCGGTTTTATGGCAGATTTTTCAATAATTTGAGGGAGATTTATTTAAGGCGAACGGAAGATATTACTATAAAAGTAGTGGGAGTCTCTAAGTCGATCCTTTATTGATATTTTTTTATTTAACGCCCTATCTACTTTAATTTCAGAATGGTGTTGGAATAAAAATGTGTCTACATGTCCCGTTTTTAGTGCTCAAATTCCGCACCCTTAACCCTAGAACCCCAACGTTGCTTTATCCAGACATGAATTATTATGTAACTTATTATTGACTATGTTACGACTACCAAAATTATTTTTGAAAGTTCAAGTTCCCTTCTTTCCTAGATTACTTCGTGAAGGAGCAAGTCTCTTGTTACTTTTGTCTATTACTCAATTAAATTAAATAATACAATTTTATCTCGTTACGTTCATAATAAGTGTTTAACAGAATTCGACAGGTTGAAGGAAAGATTCCTGATAAAGTAATCTTAAGGAGTCTGTCGACCTAAAATTAGACATGTTTTCACATAAAGAACTTTCTGATTTCTAATCTCAATGTGCATTTAATTGAGGAAAAATGATACGTTTCGACAATTTATATTTTTTTTTCAATTAAATTAGATCATTTACTAAAAATAATGTATCTACCACATGTAAAAATTTATTTGCAGCATAGATTTTGACTACTTTAATACCATTTTCAATTAACTTTCTGTAGAATTAATATTTAAGAAAACTTACTGTCTGCAGTGGCTCCGTAACCACTAACAATCAGAGGGACATCTTCTCCAACGCGGTCATCCGCATCGGGAAGTTTAATTGGTTGAACCCTATCTGTAATATAATAAAAATTCATGTTCACAAGTATTATATTAAAATATGCGTTTCTCACCATCGAAGTCAATGGCATATGGAAGTTGAACAAGGGCGATATCATTATTTAGCGTTTGAGAATTGTAGCGTTCATGAACGATTCCTGTAGTTGATTGTACAACCTGTCTTCCGCTTTCTGTTCCAGAAATAGTAATACCACCGATGTAAACGTTGAAGAGTAGTGCTCTGAAAATGTTCAATTAATAAATTAATTGCATGCATTCACTCTTATATTCCTAGGGACGATTAGGTAAACAATACCTATACAGGGTAGATAAATAGCCAGCCTATTCAATATTTTAAATTTGAACTGTATTATGAAGGTAGATACCTGTGCACGCGGAAAAACCCATGCGGCATCCCATAAAATTATTTTGGTATGTTTCAGACACAGGACGCGAAATCAAACAAAACGCGAATTGTCCAACAGCGGTAGGCAAATTTCGAAATAATTCACCAATTCGCGCTTTGTTTAGACAAACTGCGTTTCGCCTACGTTAAGGCAGACAAAATGCAAATATTTGAATTTTTTCAGGAGACCCCCTTTATAGCAGATCAACCCTCTGAATGCGAATGCTCAATAATAACCATGTGATTTTTAAGAAAATAATCTTTGAAGATAATAATATTGTAAACGCTAGCGACTGGTGCTTATGACGCTCCGCTTGGCCTTAACCTGATGTTTTTTTGTGTCAAAAATGTAAAACGAGATCAATAGAAAAAGCGTGGGGTTACACGAGTTGCTGACCAATGCTTGGTAACATGGTTATATGGTAATATGCCTCAGAAAGATCACAATCTGTCTAGACGAAGCTGGAAATATAAAATACATGAATATTGTTCGGCTATTGTCTAAGAACCTTAGACATTTCGGATTTTGGCTAGAAGAAACGCATTTTGTCTGTGTTCCACGTCCTGCCCATAATACATACAGTGCCCGTCTAAAGTCCGTTCCCCCCGTACTAATTTTTGAACCATTTGAGGTACATCCATGAAATTCGGTACAAGGTAGTCACAGATCACAAGATATTTTTTGACATATTAATGACAGCTGTCAGTCTCAAGATGGCGGACGGGCGCCATTTTGAAAAAATATTTTAAATGGGAAGGACGGTCATGTGACACCTCGTTTTAAAGGTCTTATCGAGTACAATATCATACTAAGATATGGCGTCGATACCTGGCAACGTTACAAAATGGTGGCTAATCCAATTTCTAAATAACCATGAATGTTGCTCTCAATCACGTTTGTATTAGAAACAAAATTCGTTGTCGCGGTAACATCTTGTTTTCTACTTGTCAAATGTGGCATGTTTAGTTCTCCTTCATTTAGGAAAAGTGTGACCATGGCTCGTAGCTTAGACGATAAATTTGAAGCGGTTTTGATTTTTGGAGAAGCTGGAAGAAATTACCATCTAGCGGTAGTTTTCCCTTAATAAACTCTTTTTTCTCCTCTTATTGGTCGACTTCATTAAGAGATTTCACTACAAATTAGAATAAAATTTTGTTAGAAAAATTTTAAAATTTAAAAATTGAACAAAAGACATCGACGCCATGTTTTAGTATGATATTGCACTCGATCAGACCTTTAAAACGAGGTGTCACATGACCCTCCCTCCCATTTAAAATTTTGTTTCAAAATGGCGCTCGACCGCCATCTTGAGATTGACAGCTGTCATTGTTACGACAAAAGATATATTGTGACCTGTGATTACCTTGTGCCGAATTTCATTGATGTACCCCAAATGGTTCAAAAATTAGTAGGGGGGGAACGGACTTTAGACGGGCACTGTATATGTATATAGTTTGTCCTTATGCTGAGTACGTACCATTTTTTAACGGAAAACATTTCTTTTCAGTATTTGAATTCCCCAAAAATTTTCACCACGTCGTTTTGAATGAGGGATATTAAGACAGATATTGTCATTTTAGCATCAATCGAGGCATCAATGTTGATTTAATTTTGTGTAACTTTAAGTTATATGATGCTCAAAAAATATTTCAGTTGACAAGTGGAATGTACGTAACCCGGAGGGTGTGTTTTTTACAAAAGCCTACAATGTACCAGTGCAAATTAAATTTAGTCATGTATTAACTGTTTAGCTGATTTTTCTCGAAAACCTTTGTCGCTAGCGACTTGCAGCAAGAGTATTTTTTCTACCCAGGTACCCCTGGAGAACTGGAATTTTTTATGAGTATTGACAAAAGCAAAGAAGAATTAGGAATGGCTTTGAATGAAATGGAAGCAGTTTTGACAGAGGGCTGCGGCATGAAAATCAATAAAAAGAAAACCAAAATTTTGGTATGTAGAGGGCGTGAAAATAGAACTAAAACTGAAATGCAAACAGGAAATGAGAAGATAGAGGAAGTCGCGGATTTCTGCTATTTAGGAAGTAAAATAACTCGAAATGGTAGGAGCACTAAAGACATAAAACAAAGAATAGCACAGGGTCGAGTTGCGTTTAACAAAAAGAAACAACTGTTATGCTCGGAAGAGACTCTTAAAGACGTAGGTATGTATAGAGTACGGTATTATACTGGTGCGAAACTTGGACAATAGGAGAATCGGATCGAAAAAGAGTAGAAGCGTTTGAAATGTGGTGCTACAGACGCATGATGAATATACCGTGGATAGATAAGGTTAGCAATAGGAGGTATTAGAAAGATTTGGGGAAAAGCGAAAGGGAAGACCATAAAGAATAAGATAGATAGGGTGGTAGAACACCTTCTAAGATACGAAGGAATAATTCGCGACATACTAGAGTCAGAGATAGGAATAAAAAGAGGTAGGGGTAGGCCTAGATTAGACTACTGCTCTCAAATAGTTAGGGATGTAGGATGTTCTACTTTTAGGGAAATGCGTATGTTAGCTCAAGATAATGCAAAATGAAATCATGAAGGAACGAACGAATGTGCAACTATTCTTTGCGTAGGTCTTATTATAAGAAGACATATTATTTTGGGCACGTCGGATGATTTATTTTATAATTGAATATTAGAAAACAGACAGTTAATACAATAATTTATTGCACTTATAAGTTAAGAGAGAGAGAGAGAGAGAGAGAGAGAGAGAGAGAGGGAAAGGATTCACATGTGATCTCGAATATTTCTGATGTTTCACTAGCTTTCCTATTAAATATTTTTTTTAAAATGGCAATAGATTGTTATTAAAACAATTACAGTTAACAACAAGACTGGATGACAGGTTCAAGGTTACAGAATCATGCACTTGAATGAACCAAACAACATATTATCAAAGATCTACTTCGATTTAATAAGTAAGTAGGTAAGTACCTAAAAATGTGCTATCAATATTTAAAATTTTGTTTTCAGCGATAATTTTGTTTGAAGAACAAAATAACGTATGCGGGCTGTCCAGAAAATAAGTATCTACATTAATCTTAACCAGGAACAGAACTTGTCGAGATCAACAACAATTTTTGCATCTACACCTTTTTCTTAAGTCGTAGGTAGTTTTTTTCAGATTTCACTGTAAACGAAAATAACTTGTGGATGAAATATTATGTTACAAAAAGATAGGAAATTTTCAAATTTTGGAATTTGAAAAACTTTTAACGAACGCCTTCCTTGAAATACCCGCTGTTAATTATTTATATTAATAAACTCTTGCCAAAAGTCGAAGTGTCAAAGAATTAATGTATAAAGAAATATGTTGATACTGCCATAATCTTACACACAAGAAGATTAAGTAGCTTATTACTTCTGTAGTATTTAATTTTGTTCCAAAGGACGTTCTTCTTTCTGAATTGAAAAATGATACCTGAAAAATGCTGATTCGTGTTTTTGAATATTCATTAAGAAAATGTTATTATAGAGAGACGTGGTAGTTTAGTGGTAGAGCGTTAGACTACAAATACAGAGGGAACGGGTTCAATCCCCAGCGTCCGCAGTCGCTAAATCTGACTGTTTCTCCGCCTCAGCCTAAGGAAATGAGTGCCTAGGGTAAAACCTGGAGTAAATAATAGACGACTTGAATCGTAGTGCTTGCCTCACTACCTTCAGAATTGCATGAAAATGTACTTCGATAAACGGAGGCAAATTAAGTATCTCTAACGTGCTTACTCGTAGAGTGTCGTCAGACGATATAAAAACGAGACTATTATTATAAATTATTGGATAGCGGATACATTTTCAATGAAATTTTAACATTGATAAATCTGGATCTGAATAATCGTCTACAGTTCAACACCGCTTTTCCCTTATAATACTTAATTTTCGGCTAAAATAATACCATCCTTCTAATAAAACATTTTTTATAAACGAATATTTTAAATTAAAATTCTCACCCTGTAGCACAATGTCCAGCAGTCAAGATCCACCTATCGCTTATAATTGAACCACCGCAAAGGTAAGTTCCCTCACTTGTTTGGAAGATAAGGGCTACTTGGTAGGGAAATTCTCCGTAAGATGCAGCCTGTCCATTGATTATACGTATAACACTTTCATCAAATTCAGTCACTTTTCCATACGGAACAAATGTACGCTAAAAATTATTGTGAACTTTGAAATAAAATTTGTCTAACTTTCTCAGTAAAAGTAATGCTTACGTTCGTAACTTGTTCCGCCCCAACACAGGCTAAAGCGATTACTATGGCGATCAAATGGTACATTTTGAACATTTTGCGCCAAATGCCTTAAGTAAAATTCTAGAATTGCTACTCCCTTTTATAGTGATTTTATCATGAAAATGATATCCTTGTCAATTGATGCTTGCGAAACATAAGTACTGTTGACTACTAGGAAAGATTAGGTCGCGTAATTACATTCAGACAATACAGAGTATTTTTAGTTTAAGTGTCCACCAATACAGGTACCTGACGGAACATAAATATATACCAATTAAATTCAGACCATTTTAGTACCAACCCAAATTATTTATTAGTGGAAGAGTAAAAAGAAAGATAAAGTTATGCACTAAAAAGTGTTTAATCACTGAAGAGTTTTATTATTTTATTATTGGTTTAGAAAATTGCTACACTAATTGATTCCTTCTTTACAAATAACAGCGAAGCTGCACCGTATTTAAAGAGTGTATGGAAATACTCAAGGAAAACTGGATTAAATTTTCTGCGGTATCCAGACGTTGAAGTTTTTTCACACATTTTACACCAAGCACAAGAAGACAATCATAGACCATTCACAACATAATCCTAACAGGTCAGTTCATCCTTAGTAGATATTAAATTTCCGCTCACACGCATTCGTCAACACGAGAACCGATCATCTGGTAGTACTCTGATGCAAAATGAAAATAAGGATATAAAAGAGAAAACAACTTCGAATCGATCTACTGCAACTGGCTGACAGTATCACAACACAGTATGATATACGAAACGTATATGCTATATAAAAGGGGACAGTCAGTGTAATAAAAACAGCTTACATAATGTACAAAATGGACAAAGAAATGTCTTAAGGGGCAAAGATTAACCTGCCTAAAATGTCACAAGGTAAAATAACAACAATATCAAAAAAAATGCTGACCAACAAATATGTGTATTCATAGAGTGCATGCGAAAGTCTGGGGAATACTACGTCGCCTAAAGCATATTATGTCGAAACATAAACAGCTCAAGTATGAATGGTAGAACAGAACTTACCAGAAAGAATTCCCCCCTTATTTTAGAGGAATAGCATTCTTGATCTCAGAGTTCTTCCGGAAGATGTACTTGATTCTTATGCCGGAAGAACACACATCCAACGAAGCCATAAAAATCATAAAAGCCATGAAAATTAATACCGAAATACGAATATTTGGGGACTAGATAATTAGACTCCGTAGATACTATACCCAGCTCCTTTCAATCTAGTGGATATTAGAAGAAATTAGATGAATTAGGTATAATAAACACACAGAGGATATTTACTTGGACTGTAGCCGTTGATATCTAAAAAGTCGGAATCGATCTCTACCACTTTTTTCCCTTTCCCCTTAGGGCCTGCCTACCCGTGGGCTTATATGCACTGCAGCTACAAAATGGGCTTATTGTGCTCACCATAATTCTAAGTCACACCTATTCGATGATCTTGGTGCCTTGGACCAAACGGTACAAATCAAACATTGAATGCGTGGAAAATTCTTCCGGTTCCATCAGACATCGGTCGAAAATTCGCTACCTCTTTTGGTCTAGAGCTTCACATCTGCAAAAGATGTGCATAGCTGTCTCCCGTCCACCAATACTGCACCAATTTGGTACGAAAGCATTTTGTTGACTTGACAAACTTTTGGCCTTTTCAAGTTCTGGAAAAATTTGATTGTTATACTAAACACGACATACTTTTATTTTTGTGTTGTTAGTACTTAATACAAGACGCATGCAATGCGAGCAAAATTGTATCATTTTTAGTACCTATAATATTTTTTGCAAACTTCAAATTCAAATTATCATTTTTTCTAGAAACTTCCATTATATTTTTTTGCAAGCGAATTTTTCGAGATAGTTATCAGTTAGCTAAAAATATAGTTGTTGCTTTAATCTAACATTTAGGTACCTACCTATTTATAAACGTCTCAAAGTCGTTAGATTATTATGAAATTAGACTTTAATATTTATCAGGGTATTACACAAATTAACAATAATAAAATCAATAAACTAGAAATACTGAAGACTTTATTTTTCAAGCACATTAAGCTTGTCTAAATTAGATATTCATATAAATGCCGATGGGTTTGTCCTTATTCCAATTCATTCTGTGGAGAAGCTAAAGAAGAGAAATAAGATTCAAGTTCCAAGACCTAAGCAGTGTGTATAACCACTTCAATTTTCTTATTTAAATTCTGCATTTTTTCATAATGCTTACTCGTCATTCTTTTCTGCAGCGTACTTTGACTAAACCGAGGACTAAACTTTGATATCTTCAATAATTCTGAACATAGAAAAACTGTTGGGTGGGTAGCACAAGAAAATGTTTAAAAAAACAAAAAAGCTGTCTAATAATGCAAACAATTAATTGAATTAAGTACCGGAAAGAATCGGAATAAAGTTTGGCAGTGTATCTTTGCGCATGCGGGGCGCATTTAGACATTCCGCATTGCTATTTATAATAATAATAATAATTTAAATTCCTTTACTTCATAAATATAATAAACATAAAAGAACGAAATGAAAATGAACAAAAGTAAGGGAATCTGTTCATCCCAATGGAGAATTGCAGATAGTATCAAGTAGGTAGAGCAGTTCGCGTGTAGCGTGTAGGAGCAATCCCATGAAAGATATAATAAGTTGATGAAACTAAAAAAATATTTCCAGTAGATAGAGAATTTAAGTTTTCCTCAATTTCATTACATCATCTTCTGTTTTGAAAAATGTTTACTAGATCAAGTTGATTTGACTCCTCAATATTGTTAAAGATGCGAAATTATGAATGGCCGAGAAAATTCTTTAAGTGTTAGATGATAAGATAATATAAGAACAATAATTGCTTTTGTAATTAAATACACACCCTATTATTGATTAAAATCATACAAACAGTTTTTCCTTTCCATAAGTCTCATTATGATCTTTATCTCGGTAATTTACAGAAATTCAGTTTTTTAAATGTTATTTTGATAATAATTGGCTTTGATGTATTGTTTTAAACTGATTCCATAGAAGATACCATTTGCCTTAAACTAATAACTGAATTGGACTTTAGGACATAGGTATATAACTTTTAAACGAAAATAACAACAGATTGTCAGAAACCCATGAGAGTGTATTAATATAGCTGTCTACTAAAGTAACAACAATTGAAATTTGCTTTTCTTATATACATGCCCTGGCCAGCCGTAATGTTGGTGGTAGTTGTGGTCATTCGGTTTTTAGGAAACGCACTTACACCAGTGGCTACCTCAGTGTCTTATCTCATCATCATCCCTCCCAAAAATTTCCAGTCTTCAACTCTCTTGTTCACCGAAGCCCTTTCCTTTGACCAGTAACAATTACAATTCCCATCCCCCAGGATCATCTCCAAAAACCTAATTCCGCACAGGCCATAGTCCGGTGTACCCCCCCATTTCATATCTCCGCTAGATTCACCGATCGAATTATAGGCAAATTTCTCCCTAAACGTAATATGTATCAAAACGGTCTTCACTCTTCATATAATAATCTTCTCTCGGCGGCTAAAGAATAAAGATCCCTCACCCTTGAGCACGGAATTTGCGTGGCGCATTCCTAGTTTTAGTGGTCTTGTCCATATTGGTGAGACTAGGCAGTACATCGGCATTCGTGTGGCTGAACATGAACGATGCACTGGCGAAACACAGGTTAGGCACCAGTTATCAAATCAATTTTCGGATCTAAATCAAGAAACAACCCCTCAGTATCAATTATGGGAACAGCTTCTACATTCAAAACATATTACCAGTCATACACCACGGTAAGAACTCTTCCAAATCTCTTCCTGTTGATTGACCATTCTTCGGATATAAATAAGCCCTCAGACCCTGGCCTTATTATTAGTCCAATGCCAGCCCAGGAGCCCTGAATATGTCCCTTGCGATACAGGACGAAACGTCGGCATCCAGTCAATCCATGGCGCGATAATAGCCGCGGAATCCTGCAATTTGGGAATGAAAATATTGGAACTAAGTAAGTATCTAAAACTGATCGTTTCTTGGAATTTAAAGTTTGTTGGCAATTTAGAACTACAAGAAGATGATTACAGATTATTTTTTATAAACAGGTTAAAAACTACTGCCTTTTTGTATAACTTGTATAACTTGGGCTTTTATGATATCTAAGCAGGGTTAATGTGTCCTTAATCTTATTTAAACATCTAACTGCAAATCAGTCAATCAGAATTTGATGCGCCATCTCTCCTTATAATATTAGGCGAGTTGACGCAGGCATGTAAGTACAATATGTCCTGTAAAATTCTCTACATATAGAAACTTTTGTATTATCCCCTTATGAAAAAAGAATCTTCATAAAAAGCAAAAATGCACTCTCAACATTACAAAAATATCGGACAATATACAGGGGAGATCGAAAAATAATAATTTGACTAAAGAGCAAAGTACCCTTATTTTTGAAAATAATGAAAAAAGTTACTTAGGAAAGTTATTCAGAATTAAAAGTTATGGATAATTACGATATAACAGCCACCTATGTATGATCTTATTTATTTTTCGAAATTACAAATTTACAACTAAAATTATTTTAAATATATCTTAAATTTAAATTAGAACACTTCCTAAACTATCGCCTCAACATATCCACCTTCTCTTTCCATGCAAATTGCTATTCTTGCTTTAAATTCACATAAAATATTTCTTTTATTGCAGCGCTACTCGCCAGTTATGGTTTGAATAACTTCCCTTATCGTTCTTTCCAAGTAGTCGATATTTTCTAAAGGTCTTTGTAAATATACTCATTCTTTTACACAACTCCATAAGAAATAATCGAGCGGAGTTATGTCAGGAAAACTGGGGGGCCAATAAATAACTTCAATCTTCGTGTTACTTTTTGAATAAACGAATGTTTTGAAGGCAATTGCGGGCTTCTGTTGCAGGGTGCTCTGTCGTGTTGGTATCATTATTATTGTGCTCTTCCCTGTATTGGTATCTCATCTTAGAAATCCGGTAGTATATTGCCCAAAAATACCATGCAGCATTCACTGCGTCCCGGGAAGAGCAGGGTCCAATAATTATGTTTCTGTACATTCCGCACCAAACACTACTTTTAAATGAATACTGATCACGAAACTTCATGGAAAAATTCGGATTAGTATCACTCCACCAACGAAAGATTTCAGAGCTTACTATTCGTAAATGTGAATTCGTCTGTGAACAAAATATTTCTATTAATTAAAGGAGTGTCTTCCAGCTCACCTTGAAACCAGGAACAAAACTCCAACCGTCGATCAAATTCTCCAGGCCGTAAATAAGAGTAAATTTGGGTTCATAAGGATGGAATTTAGGTAATTCCAATATTTTTGCCGCTGCTGTTTTACCTATCTCGTTAGACACAGAAGCGGGAATTTTTCGAACTGGCGATCTTGGATTTTCAGCAATGGACTGCATTACTAACATCCGATTTTCTGCATGACTATTCCAAGGTTGGTGAGATTTCCAAAAATTATTAACAACATTTCCACATGTCTTGAATTTCGTCGCTGCATTATACCACTGTAGAGCTTTTTATGGAGATTTATTTTTCATAAACGGAAAATAAAAATGTTTCCCATCTGTAGAGAACTTTATAGCACACAGGTGAGATGGTGCATCTAAACTAATATTTTTATAATTGAATAACTTATTTTGTAAGGCATTCCGGCAAAATACAAAAGAAAAGGCAGGCACAGCCCAGTTATCCGAGGCCATTAATGCTATTGGAAGGGAAGTCAATGATATCCGTGAAACAAGTCGTGAATTTGGCGTTCCTGAAGGAACTTTGCGACGCCGAAAGAATACATGGATCTCCAGACTCGCAATATGTGACCTTCATCTACATTGGGTGCCCAAAACGAAGCTAAATTAGTGACCCGTATTGAGAAATTACGGAAACATGGATTTGCCCCAACCCGGTCTTTTGTCTTTTTAATTAGCCGAAAAACTAAACTTAGATCACAACTTTAACAGGGAAACTCGTAAGGCTGGTTAACCCTTCGAGTCTTTCTTAAGGAGGAATAAGGAACTTACCATACGGTAATCTGGAGAGTATCTTCTGCATGTTCATTGGCGATGAACAAAAAGGGTGTAGAGTCGAATTTCTCTATGCCCGAACAGACCTTAACTGAAAACGATTTGCTGAATAAACCTGGAAACATTTACAACATCGCTGATACAGGATTACAATCGCCCCGAACACGTTAAAGCTGCCAAAAGCTCTATTATGTCTTCTGAAAAAGGAGAAACAATTTCAGTGATACCATGTTGCATTGGTGAAGGGCTCTATATTCCTCCAATCTTTATTTTCAAGAGAAAAAAAGAAGCCTGAATTTCAAGACAGAATGCCACCAGGCTCTGTTGTTCATGTACCTATCAGATAAATCTGCTTATGTTACCAACAAAATCTTCTTTAATTGGCTGAAAGATCAATTTGTGCCTGGGAAACTCACAGGAAAAGTGTTGTTACTCTTAGACGGGCACTCTTCACATTACAGTAACGTGGAAATGCTTGAACATGCAGCTGAAAATGGCATTATCTTTTTTTGCGCGGTCATACTACACAATTTTACAGCTATTGGACAGGGGATTTTTTAAGTCCTTGTTTTATTACGAAGCTTGCAAGTTGTACTTAAGGACGAATCGTGGAAGACGTATCAATAGACTTCTGTTCGGAAACATACATACAGCAGCATGGGAAAAATCAGCAACAATAAAAATGCACTATCCTCATTCACATCAATAGACGTAGTCCCGTTTGATCCTTCGATCATTCCGGAATATGCCTACTTAACAGCCTGAATCTTCTATCCCTAACATTACTCGGCTGATGACATCAGTGAAAGTAATTACCCAATCGCACCAGACCCGAAAAAGAAAAAGATACCCCTGGAAAAATTCTGGATGAAATATCTCCAGACTAGTTGCACGTGCCGTAGAAAATAAAAGAAAACGTAGCAAAAAGCTTACTTCTGTTTTCACAAGCAACGAGCGAATCTCAGAAAAGAAACAGAAGTTGGAGTCCAAAGGAAGAAAGGTTAGAAAGACAAGTGAAAGAAACTACGTCAAACTAAGTCAAAAACTGCAAAACGAATTCAGAAGAAGAAACTTCTACACACAAGGTGAGATGGCGCACCCACAAATAAAAGATAAATAACGTTTTGACCAAAATTTGGTCATTTATCTTTTATTTGAAGTGGTGTACCGTAAGTTAATATACTATTTTTCCATGACATGAATTTATTTCTATAATTTTTGACACGGCAATTGTTTAACATTGATTTAGATAAATCTGCGTCATCTCTTTTAGATTTACTCTACCAAATCTTGACCCCAGAAATATAACTAATGAAAGTAGACATTATTATAATAAGGAACAAATCATCCTGTATAGTATGAAATATCAATTTATCTGGCGCCATGCATTGACAAGTAGGCACCTGACATTGAAAGATCTTGATTTATTTTAGATACTTCCTAGATAACTAGGATTTCAACCAAAGACATTCTATACTAATAGACACCAAGATCCCATGTATTCGGCATACGTACCTTATTTCCAACATAAAAGACGTGCCTTTTTCTCTCCCACTTTTTCTACCTAATTTTGCCGTGTTAACGTCATCTCTCTTTGGGCAAAAAGTCAAAATTATTTTTTTGGCGTAGCGCGCTAATTAAATTGCATGACATTTAAACGTCAAATCGCCTTGTCATTTGAATTTTTATTTTTCGTACGGGAGAAGAAATTTTTATTACAGTCTACTGTTTATTGTTCTGTTTGTTGTTAAGTGTTTCTATTTTGTGTTTTTCTGAACTGGTACCTAGTTTAAGAAATGGTTTCATATTGTTGTGTTTGTGGAGCCAACTCGAAAGATGGTACCCTCTCATTTCACAAGTAAGTTTCTTCAACACATACCAAAATGTACTAAAATACGGCGATTGTCACATATAAGTAACATCGATTCTGACAAGAAGCACCCAAAATACATTTCATTTTAGACTTACTTACTTACTTACTCGCTTAATAATTTACTTCAGCAGCTTCCTACTTATTTTAAAATACCTACGCTACATATTAATTTCTAAGACCATTTTCAACATGCCTACAACTCGATGCTTACTCTCCTAAAAGATTTAATTTTCTCGTATCTAATTTGACAACTAGCACTGACAACTCGGAAACTTGTGAAATGAAGGTTACCCAGTGAATGTCATATTTGACTTTTTGCCTTAAGAAAGATGCAAAATCAATTTTTGCGTGCTCCAAACGAAAACAGAGAATATTTTCTTGTCGCACGCATGTTTTCAGCTATATTAAATTGCATCTTGGAATCTATAGAAATAGAATATCTTTGATTTCAACACAAGAGAACTATAAAACGCAGACGATAGGTGCATGGATATGATCATTTGTTATGATAAGTAAGTTAGTACAAAATTCAAGGGTGGGAAATGAACGAGAAAGAAATTTTTCTACCGAAATTTTTCGTAGGTGCCAACCCACGCGTACGAATTATTGTAAACCTCATTTCTGTTTTCGATTTAATGAACCGCAGCAACTGAATGAAGAATTGAATTGGAAGCATTCCCAACTTGGGCTTTCTGTACGTCCCCAAACCAACGCGAGGCTTTCCCAACAGAAATTTACCGCAACCAAAAAATCGCCCGATTAATGATTTTAATAATAAACGAGTAAAAAAATCATAACAATAATAAAACAATGAACTTTTAACTAATCCTTTTCTTGCAGTTCCAAACCAATTTGTTGCAAGAACAGATACATTTATTTGATAAGTTGTACAAAATAGGGACGCAACATTTTAAGAGTTTCTCTGTCTGCAGCAGAAAGAAAAGTTATGCATGCAGTGTACCCGATAAATATTAGGGTTTTCCATCCTTTTCCGAACTTGAGACATTCTTTGGTTGGGATTTTTTCAAATATCAAACATTTTGGATAGGTACCTTTAATTTGCTTCCAAAAGCATGCTTCTTATTCGAGATGACGTTAGCTTACCGTTTAGTTAACTTGACAGTATCTTGAAATATTATTATTAATAATAATAATAATAATGAGATTTATTAGTTACGTATAACTACAAAAAATACTTACATCTAAATTATTCACCAAGATAAAAAAAATAATCCACTAATTCTAACAGGTACTCCTATAATACAAGACCTAACCTAAAATTGCTTTTTGCCTTAACATAAAAACATATTGAGATCATAATATACAGTTATTACATTATTTGGAAATTTGGAAATTTGGTTTTCAGTGTTTAAGTTGGTATGATTTTGGAAACTCTAAAAGGTGTGAGTTAGTCAACTGCGCTTTTTGAAGTGAAACCAAGGCATCTGTACTCTACTAGGTAGGCTAGTCAGCGTGTATGTCGCGCGCGGGCCAGAGGTGCGAGACGAGAGGGGACGGTATTGGGTGACGTCAACGGCGGAAGATTCCGCCATGTACACATACGCGTGTATACGTACAGTCGTACACGGCAACGTGTAATCGTGTAGGTATTAACGTTATTTTAAATGACAACAAACGTAGTGGTAAAAAGGTTTGCATTTCGTATGTGTGTATACATGAATGTCCATAATGCCTCTTAACTGTGCCGTTGTTGCATGTAAAAACTTAGGTGAAAAGGGAAGTAGTATTATAGTTTCTTTCGCTTTCCAATAAAGTAAGGAAAATTTGGGTTCGACAGTGTTTTCGCGATGACTTATTTAACGTTGAAACTAGCAGAGTATTAATTAAAACGTATTACGAAGTAAGCAGGAATTAAAAATTTTGTTTTAGTTTAGATTGTACCTAACATTAAAATAGTTGTATTAAATTTTTGTTTGGCTTAGTATAACTCAATTTTTTTCCAAAATGTAAGTTTCGGTTGTGTATATTAATTTGTTACTTATTTTAGTAATTTTTTTTTTTTGCTTTTAATGTATTGTCAACAGTAATTTGACGAGTACTTTATTTCTGTTTTGAACGAAATTTTGTTGCTAGGCAATTTGACGAATAAAACTGACAGCCAGTAAGCTCTTGGCCGAATTGCCGTCTAGCAACAAAATTGAGTTTGCAAAACAGAAATTTATCCAGGCAAAATAAAAAGTTCGAGTCAAATTCGGCTAGATAATTGAATGAATATGAGGATTACGCATACGGAAGACTATTTTTAAACATTTTACAATCAAAAATACGAAATTTTGGAAGTCGCCATGGCAGCAAAAAATAAATAAAAAAATTATCGCTGTAATAGTTAGGGCTAACTTTTCTCGCTGTCATTCTGACAAAAACGTCGCGGCGTACGAGATTTTATACATATGAATTAAATTATCAAAATAATTGTATGAAAATATATTTTTTCGGCGAACGTCAAGAAACATGGCTTTAGCGACTCTATGAACGACACTAAACTGTCACTTTTTATGTGATAAGCAAGTTTTTTTACTTACAAGTCTGTCAACATTTTTTTACTGACGCTAATCCAAAGCAATCTGTCACACAATAAATAATTACTGTCACTATTGATATTTTTTACTCTTTCTGTAAGCAAAATAATCATGTTTATTTGAATTGAGCTAAGTGTATCGAGGTTTGCCGAAAAAAGCATATTTTATGCGGAGCTGAAGTGCTTTTTTGTGGCTCATCTGTAGTTACCGGACTCACTTTGTCCGTCAAACGTCTACAGATTCCCCGCAAAAAGTATCACTTTAGCTTCTTATAAAATAAAATACTATTTTATTATTATTTATTTATTTATTTATTGATTTATTGATTGATTGATTTATTTATTTTATTATTATTTATTATTTTATTAGATCATTTTAATATCAATACACCGTCTATCTTGTACAACCCCATTTAAGTAATTGCGTATTCTTTTTGTAATCTGTATTCGTTTAAGTTTATATAGTATTTTTCAGATATGTTGGCGTTTGAGCCGCCATATCCGATTATCCAAGCAACCGCCAGCAGTTCAGTAGTTTCCAAAATTTTGCTGTTGCTAGGAACCGTGACAAGCGTGTGCGCCGAGACTCTGAACACGGCACACGGCAATGAGCATTTTCACGTTTTCCCTCAAGAAATGTATTCTTTTACCCACAACATTAGCCCGTTCACACAAAAGACACCGGTTATTTTCTAGTTTGTAGTTAAATCTGCTATTGGTTATAAATGCCACAAACCTGTGTCAGAAATATCCACTATTTGTTTTGTTTCTAATTTGTTATTTAAAATTTTTTCATGGAATAAATAGCATTCCTTACTTCGGTTTTAATGCTGTCAGTTACATCTTCACTTTTTCATTTTGATTTGCTGCGCCTTTTTCCGGGCGTTGTAGCAGAGGAACCTCATTTTTCCTCTCCAACTATGCGCGACACGCTGCGAAGACTTACTTTTGATGCATCGGCCAATCGCTCCTGGTCACAAGTTAAAGGCAATAGGGGACCATTATTTTCCTTCTTTCGAGTAAAGTATTCAAAAATATTTCGTAAAACTTCTCGACGCTGTTTGGTAAAAACATTTCCAGGCATCTTTACACCTGACAATCAAACTGACAGTTATACTTAAAAGGCAATAATTTTTAATAAATTGCTTGGTGACCACTGGATATTGCAAAATAAGCATATTAATACTGAAACCATTTTGTTTCACACAACCATAGTAAGAAAGAGTGAGATCAAATACGGAAACGTGAGAATATTCTCAAGTCATCTTACGGCAGCAATTAAAATTCAACAAATCCATTTTACAAAAGGGAGAAAGACATATGAACGTAATGCGCAGATTACTGCACACACACGCCAAGATATCTGAAAAGAACTATACCTATGTATGTCCAATTAACGTTCACTCTCCGAATTCACACAATTTTTAGATAAGATAACATGGGCGATGCTAACATAATTATTATATTATATTCAATTTCGATGAGTAGGGTAAAACACCCAAATGCCGGCACTCGACCATCGATTGGCACACTTACTTTTAAAATGTATTAATAAAGACGATAAGTCAAATATCTAAAAAAAATTTTTTTTTTAAATTTGGCAACATGTCCCCTTTTTAGTAAACGACTGCGCGTGCCCCTTAAAACTAGTATGGCTGATGTTTTGCGTGTTTGTTGTGGTGACGTTACCAAACAAGGTAAGATTTTAAGTTTTTCGTAAGGATAGTGCAATGTTAAAGCTCTTTGTAACCTATGGTAATTCTTGTTATATATAGCACAAATTGTTACACACTTTTAGTGACCTTATTAGTTTTGTTTTAACATAATTTCGGTAATAAGAATTTCAATTTAGCACCAATTTATAGGGTGCCAACATTTGGAAAGCACAACTTAAGAAATCTAATTATTGGCATCGGTGCCGAAATATAGAATTGCCGTTAACTTTATTGTTCCTAACATTGGCACCCCAACAGTAAAACTTAAAGTTAGGTACCTACTTAGGTACCTAGGTAGGTACCTAGGTACCTAATTTAAAACGCATTTTTATGATTTTGTAAGTATTTTGATTCAAATAAATGCTTTTTGTAATTCTGTTTTTATATCTTAAATATAAATACCTAGGTAGGAACTTAAATCAAAACATTAATTATGGAAGTGTAGGTAATCATTTAAAGTAGGTATTAATATTCAGTTACCCACCTAGATAGGATTTTCCACAAAATATTTGGTGCCAATAATTGGAAAATATATGATGCCAATAAATAGCGTATGAGTGCCAATAATCGGAAAAATGCAATTTTTAACAAATTAAATTAAATTTGGCTTTAGCAGTCAAGATATGGATACAAAAAATTCAAATAAATGATCTTAAATTGATAGGTATTCGGAAAAAATACATATAAACCTTATGGAATGCACCTTATTATTTTAGAGTTAGTTTCATTAATGCGATTCCCTTAGAGTGACAATCATTGGGTAGTTTACCTTAGTAAGTTATCAGCTTAGGAGCGTGTAATATTGCTGTACGCGGCCTGTAGACTGCAGTCTCCTCCGGTGACGTCACACGCACGCCTCTACCGCGCGAATACAATCACGCGAGGGATTCAGCCTACCTAGTGGAGTACAGATGCCTTGAGTGAAACTTCTTTTGTCTCGGTAGAGTAAGTTCCTGTGTCAGCAAATGCGAGCGTCACGAAAAGTGAAACGAATGGAGGGGAGCAGTCTGAAAAGACGGGCAGAGGAGAAAGGGAATATCGAACTCCCCATTCTTTATCCACGCGCTCTCTCTCATGCTTCGTGCTCTTTCTCTCAGGCAAGCGTCAGTAACGCGAGCACACAGCGTTTCAGTTCTCGTGACTCCACAAAGCGCTTGGTTAGAAGCATTAAAGTTCGATTTATTCTTTCATTATTATTATTTTGATACGGACAATACAAATTTTTCATTCCTATAATAACGTTGAAGTTTCACTTCTATCGCGTGTGGCGACCACACATCCAGTTTTTGTTACTTCAACTTGTTGCCTTATCTGGAAATGTGGTAATGTGCGTTCTCGGAAAGGCATAAAATAAGAAAAGCTTTACGTTTCAGACGCAAAATTATACTTTTAGCAAGATTCTTAGTATATTTTAATGAATTTGTTTGTACTTGCAATTAGTGTGTCCCTACAATATAGTAGTCAATACAGATAGGCATGTAAATCGGGATTTTACAGCAGGTACCTAGGTATCAATAGTAAGCTGCAAAATGTATACAGAAAACTGGGTGCGTGGTCGCCACACTTCTACGTTATTAGAGGAATGAAAAATTTGTAGGGTAAACAGATGATTCTAATGTATGCATTTATGAGTTTCAAATATATCTTTATTCATCAACTTCCATGTCTTCGCTCAAATCTAAAACTCATAAATTTATAGACTACCAATCGCACTTCAAATACACAAAAAGTCGATAATAAATATTGTCCGTATCAAAATAATAATGAAAGAATAAATCGAATTTGAATGCTTCTAACCAAGCGCTTTGTGGCGTCACGAGAACTGAAACGTTGTGTCCTCGCTTTACTGCCGCTTGCTTGAGAGGAACAGCGCGAAGCAAGAGACAGAGTGTGGCCAAAGAGTGGGGCGTTCGATATTCCCTTTCTCCTCTGCCTGTCTCCTCAGACTGCTCCCCTCCATTCGTTTCACTTTTCGTGACGCTGGCATTTGCCAACACAGGAACTTACTCTATCGAGACAAAAGAAGGTTCACTTCAAAAATTCCTTTTATATTTTCCTGTGCGTTTAATGTTAAATTCATCACGAATCGTTCTGTATACAATATAAAAGTATCTGGCAGGTACTTATGTCTAGATAGACGGATTGCACATGCACGTGTCTGACACAAAGGGTTTAAAGTTAAAGTGAAAATAAACAAGATGATTGAGTAATACACTGGTGTGATGTATTTTAGATACATATTCGATAACTGAAATTTCACAATGGAAAAATCAAGGGAAGTATAGATAAGAATAAATTGATGCAATCACTCATATCCTGGTATCTTGGTAGGAATACAAAATAGTCGAACAGAGACCAAGGAAATTTTCCGAACCCCAAGCAGATTCTTTTTCATTAAATATAAGTTTAAGTGAAATGTATCACTTTTGCCTAAATGTGAAAGCAGTTGAGTTGAAGGGTAGCTAAGCAACAAGGGAGCTTTTAAGAGGACAGTGTGCTTGGAGGTTGGGTAATGGCAATAGTAAAATACTGATATTACTGATATTGTGTATTCGAAAAAAAACTTTTAGTCCATGCACGCGCCTAGGTCTTTTGGGCGCCCTTAAGCATTTTAATATTTTTCGTCCGTCCGTCTGCATCTATATTATTAAAAATTTACTAATTTCACATTTAACTTACAAAATTTATTAATTTTGGGAACAAAAACTAGTCACGTTGAATTTTCTATGAATTCTAAATTTCCAACAGGAAATTAAGAAGATTCAGAAGATCTGGAGTTCCATACTTTTCAGAACTGGTGTGGTCTGGGAGCATCCTACGGAAAAATCTTCGCTGGAACTATTCTGTAAAGTGCTCACGTTCAGTATGATTGAGATCTAAGGCGCAATTTAAAGTTAAAGTATGTATACAATGTTCCGTTCAAAAGCCTTTCCAATAAAATGAGGCCCATTCTTTCACCAACAGCGATGCTATCCCATGTTTGTACCGTCTTGGTAAGAAAGAATGTTTTCTGGTCGAAAAATTTAAAACTCCTGCACTTTGTGACGCATATAATTTGTAACTTAGTTAAAGTGGGTCGCCTCCAATCATGTAGCCAGAAAATGTGCAGTTCATTAACAATTTAAATCAAGTAACACGAATTCAAGTAGGTACGGATCAGATGCCTATTATATTGAACATGGTAGGCTAGGTTTGGTGTGTAGGTGAGTGTTGGGCTTATTTATGGATTGTGGATGTGAATGAGAGGGCAAATTTATTTAAGACAAACAGGAATTCTTGTCTTGAAGGGAAAATTATTTGAAGTTTCATATTATTTTGAAAAAAACATCTTTTACTGAGTAAAGCAGTGAGTAATCAAGATCTTTCTGAATTTACATACAGCTGCTCTTTACATCACATTCGCTAGGCAACCAAAAATGCGTCAGTGTAACTGGATTATGCAACTAGACGTATACTAATAGGCTCTGCTCCAGTCTCTCTAGTAGGCACTTACAATAAAAAAGGGATGACAGTTAATAAAAATAAAATATATAATAAAGCAAGAAATAATTAGATAAAAGTTGAAAACCATATTTTCTCAAAATTTATCCCTGTTTAAAATAAAATATGAAGTATATTTTACATTAGATTAAAACTACCTATTATGGTATAAATGCCACCTGAGCATCGAGAAAGAAACCTCGGAACCAGCTGACTAATATAAAAACATATTTACAATTATTACGTAAAACTCTTTTGTCAAGTTTTTGTCAAATATTTTATATACTTTTGGGAAAGAACCTTTTTGAGTTAAGAATAATTATTGCGTGTACAGTTCAGTTGATAGTAAAGACTTTAAATGTATATTGAGTTTGTGTAATCCTTGGTGCGATCCTATAACCATAACATCAGAAAGCGACATTTTTTCCTTGTGATTAGATTCTACTTTTTGTGATCATGTGACGTAATAAAGAAAGACGTAAGAGTTTTTCGAATACCTCATTTTCATTGTCGATTAAGCCCTAAAATATGCACATATCGCCCGATGTTCTTCGTCGTCCTCAGAGACTGATTTCAGTAGACGACGACATGGTAAATCTAAGTTAAGAAATGAGAAAAGACAGAAAGACGTGACATGGCCGAGAAGAAGTCCTGCAGCCTCTTCGTCTCCGATAGAGACACCCGAACACAGTTTTTAATTGATACTGGATCAGAACTCTGTGTTTATCCGCGAAACACCTTTCGTTCATCCCGAAAGAAGACGAGCTATCTTCTTCAGGCAGCAAATGGCACACCCATTCATACATATGGCTTCGTCACCCTAGATCTAGGTCCCCGAAGATCTTTTCCTTGGAGATTCGTCATCGCTGACGTATCCAATCCCATCATCGGAACTGATTTTCTTCACCACTATAACCTCGTGGTCGACATAAAAAACCAACGCCTACTTGATCCCCTCACCCGCATTTCTCCACGTGCTACAAAATGCAAAGACAGCCACACTTGTATACGAACCGTTTCTGGAACCTCGTCTCAGCATCATCTTCTGCTGAAGTTCCCAGAAATCACTAGACAAACCCACGCACTCAACTCTGCACCACATCAGTATAATTCCGGGACAGCCTGTATACTGTAAACCTCGCAAGGTACCTCCTGACAGACTAAGAACAGCAAGAAAAAAATTCGAAACTATGGTACAACTGCACGCCCTGCGGAAAGCAGTTGGTCCTCTCCACCACATAATGGTACCCAATTCAAACATGATGACGGGTGGTGACCCGGTGGTGGTTACCGAGCTCTAAATGTCCGAACCGTCCCCGACCGTTACCCAGTATCGCATATCTCTTCAAGGAAAGACTCACTTTTCCACCATCGATCTGGTCCAAGCTTACAACCAGATTCCCGTAACTGAAGAAGATATACCCAAAACAGCGATAACGACCACTTTCGGTCTCTTCGAGTTTCCGCATATGTCATTTGGCCTTCGCAACGCCGTCCAAACTTTTCAACGCTTCATCGACGAAGTTCTCAGAGGATTATATTTCTGCTACGCGTAAATCGACGACATACTAGTAGCATTATCCTCAGCGGAAGAGCACGACTCACATCTCTCCCAGATTTTTCAGCGTCTCAAAGAGTATAATATACTAATCAATCCTCAGAAGTGTGTTTCTAGTTCCAGATCTGTTACATTCTTGGGCTACCAAGTTTCCGAAGCTGGGACACGACCACTTCCTGTAAAAGTAGATGCCATCCGCAACTACCTCCGCCCGCAAACAGTGAAGCAACTTAGGCAATTTCTAGGAATGATAAACTTCTATCGTCGTTTTACTCCCAAAAGCTCACCCCGACAATTTCGATACGTCGATTTCATCTCACAATTCTCTATTGATATCTGTCACATCTCCGGCAAAGCCAGACTCGTAGCCGATGCACTCTCTCGCACAGAAGAGATAACTGCCCTTATTGATTTCGAATCATTAGCTAACTCACAGGTTAATGGTCCCGAAATTCAAAAATTTCGTCGACCCGACTCTGTACATCGACTCAAAGAATTACACTTACTCTCTTCTGGCATCCCGATTTACTGCGACATATCCACGTCAAGCATCCGCCCGTTTGTCACGAAGCCCTTCAGAAGATAAATTTTCGATACTATTCTGGGATTCTCGCATCCCGACATTAAGGCGACTATGTACCATATGCATAGCACAACGTTATGTCTGGTCCTCCATCCGAGCCAACTGCAGAAAATGGACTCAAGCATATATATAAAATGTCAGAGATCGAAGATGTGACGTGTAGTACTCTATCGGTTGAACGACGGTAAAAGATGGACAGTCAAAATTTAGGGGATTTACTTAGTTTTTCAAGATAAATAAGGTATATTGGTGTTCGAATTTTTTTTTTCGAAGCATGGCCCAGTCCCTACACTTTTTTGAATTTACATATTTTTGCTTTCATGGCCATTAACATTGTTGACATTACTGGGAAAATCAAGCAGCCAGACATCAACCTTGAAGATAATAGTAACAAAACCAATTGAGATTATAATAAGGTCTGAATTATTAATTTGAGATGCTTACTAGACTACCTAGATAAATTTATTTCAAGTCAGTAAACAATAAGAGTACACAAAAAATAGCATTACGAAAGGCATACAAGTATTTTCGTAATCATGTTATGTTATTACTTTTGTTACATGTCTAGCTTATATTTTATATTAATTATTATTTAACTTTCACTTTTAAACGCATTATTTATAAGTTTCTTTTAATATAAGCTTTTAACGAACCCCATCATAAATTGCTATGCTTAGTTGCCTTCTGGATATCTAAACTTTTTTTACTGTGCCGTTTTATTCATTTTTATACATGGTACGTGTTCTCGCTTTTCCAAAAATGATTTGTGCAGTCCAGTTCTATACCGGTAGTGGGATTTGTGGAAGATTCTCCCATTCGTTAGAATTTGTTTTTAAAAAAGACTTGTTAACTGCTATCTCTAAAGACTGCTATAACATAAACGCTGCCATCTCCGCAACCTCGGTTTATGGTCGAATAAAATCCACCTCCATTTCAGTCATGGAAACTTCCTTTTTTTTGTTTATTTGCCTCAGCTTTCTCCATTTTACGCTTTATGTATTACCGTTATGCTTCTCCATAAATCTGTAAAAGAAGAATATTACTCCACCATTCCTTGAAACTTGAAACACAACTGTATGTCAATGTCAATATGCAAATAGTCAATTGTAATAATAGAACACAACTGCTTCAATTGTTTCAGTCCATGTCATTTGAATATTTGCACACGGTACTTGTAGATTAGCTGGCACGTCACAGAGTGGGGGAAAACGATACTGAAAATCGACGCCTAGATAATAAACATGTCACATTTCTCAAAATGGAACAAAGAGAAATGTGAGAAATAAATAATTTGTGATTGTAATATTGTCTATTGTTAAAAATTATTTTTTCATTTTGCTCCTGTACTTATTTAAAATACCTCAAATTTTTAAGAATGCACAGTGATGTCCGAATTTATCCGGATATATCTGGACTTTCAAGCGCCCGATGTTTGGATACGGAATGGTCCTGGTAGATTTTCCACGACTCACGTAAAGATAAAATTAATTAATTAATTAATAAAATTAATTGTAATTACTAAAGGAAAAGTGCCACTCTTACAGTTTGTAATATTTAGCTTGAACCTTTACTCGAATACTGAAGTGTTAGAAACGAAGTGGTTAGAGTCCTGCAAGTGAGCGCATTACAAAAAATGAAATTACCATAATTTCATTTCGATAATATTGAATAATTTTCAGTTGTAAATTAACAATTTGAGAAAACTTGGTAAAAGTAATTTTACTTTATCCTCCATGCTACCGTACTTACTCCATGATCAAAAAGGGGTTATTATTTTAGGGAATTTTTTGTCAGGCAACTCAGGAACATAGAACATACACCAAAGATCATTTGTTTTATAAAATTGTTTCCTTCAAAAGCAATCCAAGTTTTACAAAACATACCTATACAGGGTATCCCACGACGACCTTACACGATCTGTATATAGAAAAGTATAAATAGTATAATTACACAAATTTCCACAAATAGGTAATCGAGGATGCTCAATTCGACTAAAATATTTTTGACTTTCTGCGACTTCCGGTTATACCGGAAATAGACACCAACTTCCTTATTTTAAATGGAATGCCCACATTTTTATTACGGATTTAGATTTTTGGTCGAATTTTAAGGTCACCTTATGCAAAACATCATAATGTGTAAAGTGCACCCTCTTCGAGATATTAGACGTTAAAAATCGTCATTTTTCAAATTTCATCAATTATAACTTGGAAACGGTACGAGATGAAGAAAAATGATTTACATGTCCCTATCCTACTTTTTAATTCTCTATCTAATGGGTCTGGAAAATACTGCTTCCTGATTGGCAACTTTTTGTCATTTTTTGACCAATCAGGAGGCAGTATTTTCCAGACCCTTTAGATAGAGAATTAAAAAGTAGGATAGGGACATGTAAATCATTTTTCTTTATCTCGTACCGTTTCCAAGTTATAATTGATGAAATTTGAAAAATGACGATTTTTAACGTGTGATATCTCGAAGAGGGTGCACTTTACACATATGATGTTTTGCATAAGGTGACCTTAAAATTCGACCAAAAATCTAAATCCGTAATAAAAATGTGGGCATTTCATTTAAAATAAGGGAGTTGGTGTATATTTCCGGTATAAGCGGAAGTCGCAGAAAGTCAAAAATATTTTAGTCGAATTGAGCATCCTCGATTACCTATTTTTGCAAATTTGTGTATTTCTACTATATATACTTTTCTATACTTATACAGATCGGGTAAGGTCGTCGTGGGAAACCCTGTATAGGTACCATTAATGATAAACACACTTTAAAATGGCGATCAATTATAAATAAACATTAGACATATAATTCGTATTGTTATTTGTCAATTTACAGTATCCACTTCGCACTTTATTATGCCATTAAGTCGATCGATAAAGGTCTGTCAATTACTTGGAATATTAAAACTACAATATCTTATGTATAAGAATGATAGGTACCTACTTAAATATTGAGTGGTGCCCTCGTTGACATTGTCTTTCTATTATCATGATTGTATGATATATGCATTATGAATAAATAAACTATTTTAAAATACTCCTAGATAATCTGCAGTAATTAAATATAGCTTAATTGTTTTATTGTTTGATCGAGCAAGATTCATGTTCCTAACCTCACACGTCTTGATGATGTTGACGTTCAAATTTGTGCTATATTCTCTTAGTGAAATCTTTAAAAAAGATCAAATCCAGTACTTAAAAATGTATTTTTATAAATTTGAAATAACTGTATTCTGATCTATAAAATGTTTCACTTAAAAGATATTATCTAAGACAGCCACACAGAAAATCACTAGAAGACATTTCTTGCTGCAACCTGCTTGCAGCAAAATCTCCTTCATATAGATTTCTAACTTTTTATTAGCACTAATAGTACGAGAATAATAAGTAAATGGGTTGTTCTCGAGAGAAATATTGGCAAGGAACTGGTTTCAAGTTTTGAATTAGAAATTAGAGGATCGACGGACGGTCAGTGCATCATGTTGCTATACAACCTTTTATTTGTATCATCATCATAAAGTTCTCAGTGCGAGGACTGGTTGGACGCATACCTCCATGCTCTAGTGTGCACAAAGCAAACAGCTACATTTTTGGAAGATTCGGGGAAACAACGCTGAAACATCCCCCATATACCTTTGATACAGCACTGAGATTTGTTTCTAAAATTAAAAATAAAGTGTTGTGAATCACCTGCTTTGGACAAAATTCAGGTCAAGGGAGGAATGTAGTAAACGTTTTAAGGACTGGATCTATGGAATGCAGAAATATGCATCTAAATAATACAGAGATCATTTTGAAAAAAATAGACATGTTCTTCGTTTTTTCTGTTTTATTAAAAATATGGAATTAAAATCAAACAATTTACTTCTGAAGATGGGAATCAATTTCTCTAAAATGCATTAAAAGTGGTTTTATATGTTCTTATAATACTATTGGTAAAAAGCATAGAAGGTTAGACCAGATCAATTAGAGGTGAGGGAATAATCCAGGGAGGACAAGGGTTGATAATAGCGGCTCTCTAAAACACCTTTTAGTTTAGGAAGACAGGGTTTGGAAACATTGACGCAATAATAAATATTAATTACTCTGGAACGGATTTTGAGAGTGCTTGCAGATTTAAGTGTTCTTAAGCCTTGCCCAGATCTGAACTGCGCCGCGTCGAGAACTTCGCTTCAAACCGCGCCGCGCCCTCCAATGAATTTTCAAACAATGTTTGTTCTTGCGCGCTGAACTACGAATTCGAACGTTCGCGCCATTCCGAACAGAGCAGGCAGCTGCATACATTTATATTCGCTACGCATTGGCGGCAAAGACAACTCGTGTTTTTCAAATATATTTTATTATATCGATCATTGTTTCCTCCGTCCACTCCATTGCGAAAACACCTACTGTTGTGATTGCGAAAAGGCGAAAAACTATATAGGGAAAAAATGAACTATAGAGGCGTTGTAGTCGTTTCAGTTATGGCGGCGAAGAAAAGTATGTTATGTAAACAACTTACTTTTCTTGTCATAATTTTATGCGGCATTAGAGGTTAGAAACTGAAATAGTTTTCTGTGTGTTATTTACGCTTTGTGTTTAAAAACGAGTGGTCTGCTGGATTATTCCACATGAACTAGAAGTGTCTCTTTTTCTGGAGGGTTCAGATGTGCATATAAAGAATGCAGTTGCAAAGGTGGAAAATCTTCATGGTGTGAGCATGTTGCTGCGTTACTTTTCTTGTGCACCAGATTGTATTATTTATCATGCTTACTATAAATAAACTACAAATGAAGTGTATGCAATTTAATAAAAAAGCAAATGAAATTTTATTCATTTCTGTGTAGTACAAATTACACCCAGCAGGAGGCGTGTTGGGTGTTGCTACATTTTCTTTCCCTATTCTGTACGAAATTTTGAAACGTTTATTCGTCGCGCGCACTTCATTTGATCCGACACAGAAAAACCGACAAGTGCCGGGTTGCCCGGGAACCATTCGCCATAAGCTAATCGCGCGCATTTTGGCGGGTGTTGCCCCGTCCAAACCGTCGGAGCGCGGTTCGCGACGGAACGCAGTTCAGATCTGAACGGGGCTTAAGAGCTGAACCACAAGTTTAGGCATAGTGACGGGGTATAGTGAGAACTGAAATAGTCGTAGGGGCACTTTGATTTCCGGGCGACTGAATGCCTATGTTTCGTCCACTATCGTAAGTGGCATCTTCAGGGCTGCTGGGCTGACACTGACCTGGTAGGGCTACGATCTAAGCGTTTATATATACCCGAAGGATGGTCAGTCAACCGGCAACAATTTGAATGAGTTCCTGGTTGGCTGACTATTCTTCGGCTATAAGTAAACCCTCAGATCCTAGTCTTATATTAGTTCAGTGCTAGCTCAGCAGCATATTGGTATGTAGGGGACGCGGATTTCTATTACTTTGGGAGTCAATTAACTCGTGACGATACGAACAGTAGACCCATAAAACGAAGAATATCGGAGAGCCGAGTCACGTTTATCAAAAAGAAATAATAAATTATATATTACTGTCAGAAACGGTAAATCTAGTAACTTTAAAGAGATTCTTACAAACGAACGTAGAGTACGGGATTATGTGGTTGTGAAATGTGGGTGATAGGGTGGCGAATAGAAAAAAGTTAGAATCGCATGAAATGTGGTGTTAGAGACGCTAGGGAGATATGAGCGAAGGAAAAATGTGAGACAGACAAGAAAAAATAAGAGAGAGAATGGTAGGGCATCTTCTGAGGTACAGAGAATTAGTCCGCGAGGTAGGAACATGCACATTGTACAGTTGGGAATGTCTGATGTTCTGCTTTTGGGGAAATGCGCAGGTTTGCTCAGAATGAGAAAGTACAGAGATGCGCAGTGCGCAACCAACCAGTTCTCGGACTGAATACCGTATAATGAAAACCGCACACTCTCGCTTGAGCAACACTGTCAAATTCAGAAACATGAAATCCTCGGCGAGAATAATATCATTAGAAAACTAACATGCCCAACAATTTCATCAAACGTCCTACGTTCTTCAGCTCTTGTGTTGTATTTCTTTGCAGCTGAATATGGTAACAACAAAAGAAGGAAACATATCAATGACGATCGGCATAGTATACGATCATCGTGTAGGTATCTAAGCCGCGTCCAGATATGAGCACCGAACGTGTAATGCAACGTGTAATGTAACGAGTAATGTAATGTAACGAGTAACGTAACATGCACATTTTGGACGGACCGCGAGCGCGAACATTTATTTGCTGCGAATATACCTACGAATGCCTTTGTGTTCGCAGCAAAAACCGACAACCGATGGATTGGTGCGAGCCCCGAATTGATGTTACGCGACGTGCTCGCGAACCGCTCGCGAGCACGTCCACACCTAGCGAATTTTTGCTTGACATGTTACATTACACGTTACATTACACGTTCGGTGCTCATATCTGGACGCGGCTTTACATTACACGTTACATTACACGTTCGGTGCTCATATCTGGACGCGCCAAAGCGGACAAAATTCAAACTCAGAAATACACAGTTGAGATTTGAATTCCCAAACTTCCACCTCAGGCTATAGGTAGGCCTGGTGGTCGGTTTCCAAACCCTGTACTCTACTTGATAATAAATTTTCCAATAGGACCAATGTTTGAGCTGGAAAACAAGAATATTAGATTAGAGAGAAATGTGGACATCGGGTATGAGGAACCTTGACACCATGGAATACCTGTCTTTAGGAATTATTAATTTAAACAGGTGTTATGTATACGAACAGGAAGTAGGTAAGTAATAAAATAGAAGCAAAAGGTTTTAGCTAATTTAGGCTATTTAGCTCAGAATGATAACTTAATATCTAGATGGTAATTGAACTTCAAAATTTATGACTATTACTTATCCAAAGTTAATCACATTATTATGCACCATGTAAGAAGCATCCGTTTATGGAATTATAGAGACAGTAATAACATCAAATCCATACATCATTTTCTGCATTAAACTTTCAAGTGAAGTCGTCATTTAGGTATCTGAAAAGAGTAATGGAACCATTCAGCGAGCGCAACAAAGAGAATTCCAGGATTTTAAGAAAAATTCGAATATGTATCTAACTAGATCATCAATTTATTGTCAATATCTTATTGCGTCCTAGATTAAAAGAAAGGCTAAAAATAATGCATGGAAAGTTGAAATTAGCAAGAATGACCCTAATAAACTTTGCTATATGCCCACTGAAGCAATATGCTTTATAACTTTTTATCTACTGATCGACCATTATCAATATGTGATTAGTATGAACCCATTGAAATTCTACGTAAAATGCAAGCGTACTAGGACCTTGCACGTCTAGGGTTTACGCAAAAGTACTTTGTTTCAGATATCATACACTCGTAAGAAATTATTTCTATGTTTAGTATAGAGATATCGGAAATTGCTGCCAAGTGTCCCGTAGGTACTAGAATGTAGCTAAATATGAAAAATATTTACAAATATGGGCCGGTTGGTTGACTGGTTAAACTAATAATTGATTAAACTTTGACCAAATGTACGGACAACAGGCCCTTAGTGCATCAAAAAATCAGTCACCATCTAAACACTAAACGTTGTAAGTTAGCCAACTTTTATGACAAGAAGAGAATCGTCCGACAATCACGGCATAAACGAAGGAGATGTAGTGTATTATGCCAAAATTAGAACTTCAAATACGTATAATGAAAATCAACCGTCTGCCGTCGGTGGATGCCTGCGTAATTTGCTGGACACCGGATCATATCCGTCACTGCTGGTTGCTTTTATTGTATTGGCAATAATTTGCCAGACCTTCAACTACGTGCTCTATTATTTTCGTTCGAATCGATGTGTTCAATGGAGGACAGATACTGAAGTCATGTAATAAAGCTACAACAATGAATAATTTTCCAGTAAGGTATCGCCTATGCACTGAAAATGTCTAATTCAAACAGATTCGCAACACTAACTTCTGTAGGCAAGGTGATATAGTAGAGTCAACGTGAAAGTTTATCTTGATGTTCGCTGTACATTGAAAGGTAAAAATGTATCGAGTACGTTTTCGGATGCTATTTGAGGTGTATAACGACCCCCTAAATTCGTCTGGCGATATCGATGTCCAACACACCCCCAGGGGGTAAAAACTGAAAAAACGAGGAATTTAGAATATTTGATTTGCTATCCGGCAGTAAAAAAGTTTTTCTGTTCCGTCAAGTAATAAGGGAGTAATAACTAATTTCCGTCCAAAGTTTAACATTAGACGAACGGAAGAATATTTACTAAAATCGCTTGTAGCTCCATTATTATTCGTGTTTCGATTTCTGACAAAATTGAGAAATGCCTACACCGCGATAACTTTTTAACGACACAAGATATCGAAAAAATTCAAAAAGTAAATGTTGTAGTCTGATGCTTTTGCAAGGCAAGGGTTTTTGAAATTTTGAAATCGAACAATAAATAAGGAAGATATTGCCAATTTACTCCAGGGAAGTAAAAGCCGCCGCCGCGAAGCGCGCACTCTGTCTCTACTTTCGCCCGTTTCCCATCTCATTCTGACGGACTCCTCCGTGCCCCACCATGGCCCGCAAGCCTCATAGTATCGTACTCGCTCATACCCGGCGTCTGCATTGCTTGTATTGGGGAATGGTGATTAATTAATTATCAATTAATTTCGTGCTATTTTCATTTTCGTGAATTTGGCATCTTCAAGTGTTACAACAGACGATGAACTATTACATAAATTTAAGCTAAAAACAAAACAATTAAGGCGTGATGATAACAAATGAGCAATATGCAAAAAAGGCGGAAAACTGGAGGAATCTACTCTAAAAACTATGAAAACCATTACAAGATCGGTGAAAATGAGACTTGACGTGCAAACTTACAATACAGACCTGAGAGTGCTTAGTGATAAAATAAATAATTCGTTAAGTTAAGGTGCGGCACAGGAATTGTTACTCCTCGTTTACAAGCGTGAAAAACATTTCCACGGCAATGGAAAATTAAAAGCAAAGAGTATAGGAAATAAAGATGTAGGTAGGTAACCGAAACAATGACAGACAGAAAGCCAATTGCGATACCACAAGCCGAATTTTAATATCAATTTATGTGTTTCCTCCCAAAAATTGAAGAAGGGTAAATCTGTGAGCCAGGTGTCGACAACGAATTTCAGTAATAAACTTCTCGACATAGCTACCGTTAATTGTATCCTTTTTTTAAAAAAGTAACACATTAGATTTAATCGCTGCTGAAGTCAAATACCGTATCTAGTAATTGTTTCGCAGTAGAGTGGAAAAATATAGCAGCAAATCTGAATCTAAATTAGCTTCTATGGATGACTGTGCAAGTCAAACGATAAAGGGCGTGAGATCTGGCAAAAAACTGTTGGGGAAATAAAGCAAGGCATATCCAAAGGAAAAGTATATAATAGAATTCCTCTGATTCTTTAATCATTTCAACTTCGTTATAAATATTACATATTTTGTAATTTTTGGTACAGTAGCTTCATTACTTTTATAAGATTTGACAAAAACGACATAATCATTTTCAGTTTCCTCAGAAAATACTGCGGATTCAAGCTAACGCATTAGGGCATGTCGGTCGTAAACTGCAGCGGAATTATATAAGTAGGTCCTCTTCCTTTATTTACCCAACAATTTTTGCGAGGTCTCACTCCCTTTATCGTTTTGACTTGCACAGTCATCCACCTTAGATTCAGATTTGCTACTATATATTTTCCACTCTACCGCGAAACATTTACTATGGAATTTGACTTCAGCAGCAATGAAATCTAATGTGTTAATTTTTTAAAAAGGTTATAATTAACGTTTATTACTGAAATTCGTTGTCGACACCTGGCTCACAGATTTACCCTTCTTCAATTTTTGGCAGGAAACACATAAATTGATATTAAAATTCGGCTTGTGGTATCCCAATTTATTGGCTTTCTGTGTGTCATTGTTTCGGTTATCTACCTACATCTTTATTTCCTATACTCTTTGCTTTTAATTTTTCATTGCCGTGGAAATGTTTTTCACGCTTGTAAACGAGGAGTAACAGTTCCTGTGCCGCACCTTAATTTAACGAATTATTTATTTTATCACTAACCACTCTCAGGTCTTTATTGTAAGTTTGCACATCAAGTCTCATTTTCACCGATCTTTTAATGGTTTTCATAGTTTTTAGAGTAGATTCCTCCAGTTTTCCGCCTTTTTTGCATATTGCTCATTTGTTATTATCACGCCTTAATTGTTTTGTTTTTAGCTTAAATTTATGTAATAGTTCATCGTCTGTTGTAACACTTGAAGATGCCAAATTCACGAAAATGAAAATAGCACGAAATTAATTGATAATTAATTAATCACCATTCCCCAATACAAGCAATGCAGACGCCGGGTATGGGCGAGTACGATACTACGAGGCTTGCGGGCCATGGTGGGGCATGGAGGAGTCCGTCAGAATGAGATGGGAAACGGGCGAAAGTAGAGACAGAGTGCGCGCTTCGCGGCGGCGGCTTTTACTTCCCTGGAGTAAATTGGCAATATCTTCCTTATTTATTGTTCGATTTCAAAATTTCAAAAACCCTTGCCTTGCAAAAGCATCAGGCTATAACATTTACTTTTTGAATTTTTTCGATATCTTGTGTCGTTAAAAAGTTATCGCGGTGTAGGCATTTCTCAATTTTGTCAGAAATCGAAACACGAATAATAATGGAGCTACAAGCGATTTTAGTAAATATTCTTCCGTTCGTCTAATGTTAAACTTTGGACGGAAATTAGTTATTACTCCCTTATTACTTGACGGAACAGAAAAACTTTTTTACTGCCGGATAGCAAATCAAATATTCTAAATTCCTCGTTTTTTCAGTTTTTACCCCCTGGGGGTGTGTTGGACATCGATATCGCCAGACGAATTTAGGGGGTCGTTATACACCCCAAATAGCATCCGAAAACGTACTCGATACATTTTTACCTTTCAATGTACAGCGAACATGATTTCTAGACGAGTTTTTCAAGCGCGCGAACTCTACTAATATTAACAGAGCGAGTTAGTGGATTGAGGTATACGAGGACGATTTGTTTGGACTACAAATATGTTTCTATTGAACGAGCATTGTACGTTATTTCTACACTTATTATTTAGAAAATGTAGGTAGTTTATTTAAAAACAGTTCTCAGGAAGTTGGAAAATAAGATAACAACCGGGAACTTATTTCAAACAATACTTTGGAGTATTATCTTTGATTGGCATCTATATATCATTTATTGTTATAGAAAATGTCGAGTTTCGTAATTAGAATCAGTTCTATGCGTCCGGAATTCAAGGCTTTCCATAATCTAATTTTATATTACTTGCAAGCACCCGCATATCATTGTTTTCTCTTTCATCAATTGTCTTTTTGTCTTTTTTATGTCATACAAAATTAGTAAGCAGGATTGAAACTTGTTCGTTATCAGCGTTCATAGACAATACATTTTCTAAAAATATGAATTGAATTTGATCCAAGATGTAATCCCAAGAACGAGTAGTGTGAATTAACCTTGAATTAACGACACGCTCTTCTGTTCATTTTATCCATATGATCTTACTGATCTAGATCACTTCTGTGTGTTAAGAAACACTTTCGTAACTTAACTTCAGAAGGGGACTATTTTCATGTTCTCTACTAGAACCGTATTATATTATCTTACAGATGGGCCAATAGTGTGTAGTCGGCCCATATCTCTGGTTCTATTCAAGGTATCAAAATAAAACTTTATACGTATGTGGAGAACCCCACAAAGCATCTGATTTTGGTGTATATAGGGTGTTCACACTCTGAACTCCAAACCAACGCTGTGTTTTTTACATGGAACGGCCTACATTTGTTTGCATATTTGAATTCTCAAAAAAATTTTATGAAATATGGTGTACTACACCATGAAGTTTAGAGTGGGCGATTTTAAGATATTGACATTTTAGTGCCAGTGTGGACCTAACTTTGAGGAGCTGCTGACGTCTACTGGTCGAAGCTTTCTTTATTGGACAAGGTTCACAGATTGCTCTGTTTGTAAAATTCTTGAGCGCTTTTGTCACAAAACTTAATATCATACAGGATGGACAGCTTACGCAATATGCAGTTTTTCTTAAAAAATTCGAATGGAACACCCCATAATATATTATTTCCATATACGCTAGACATTTTACTAAGCTTTTGATTGATGTAGATATCGTTAGGTCTGCGACTGACGGTTTCGGTAGAATTGAAAATTGACCTTTAAAATGTAGTAATTTGACTGGTAGTTTATTCGTTCCTCTTATATTTTAATTTCGCAACAATTTAACTGATCAATATAAATACTTTCTGATCAGTAACATTTTGACTGTGTAAATACTGAATGATAAAGTATTACAGTTGAGTGAACAGTAAAATATTTATTGTCCAGAAGAATATTCACATTTCAAGTTAGAATACTACATGATCAGTAAAAAATCTTTTGAACAGCTATGAAACATTTTAATCTATAAAATTTGACATCTGATCATTGCAGTTAAATTTTTCCAAGCAGTAAATTCATTTATGAAATAGAATATTTACTAAAAACAAGTAAAAAATGGTACCAGTTCAATATTTAAAAATATTTGATTCCTAATAAATGTGTAAATCATCAGACGAAAACTGGAACAGCTTTGAAGAGTTTAAAAAGAAAACATTCTCATTCTGGATAACTGTTATGCCAATTTCTCCAGAAGAGTGGATCAAAGGATATTGTAATTGTCCAGGGTTTTTTTAAATATGACATGTAAACATATTGTTGGGATGGCAATTAGGCTCAAATATACCAAGGTACCACTAGAGGCGCTTAATATACATATACCTATTGGAAGAAAGCGTAAGAGAGGCCGACCTTCAAAAGCAAAAAAGCCCGTATTGTTCAATAAATAATAATAATTAACTGAATATTATTTTCTGTTTCATGTAACCCTAATAAATGTTACCTACATCTTATAATTATTCATACAATCTTTATTGTTATTTAAAGAAATGTTTTTAAGTTTAAATTTTGTGTTTTGTTGCCCAAGACGATTTTATATGTTTTTTTGAATAGAGTATTATTTTATTTAGAATAGGTAGGTGTTTATGGTTTTGCATTTTCAAAATCTTTCTACAGCAGGTTTATCTGATCACACTGAATTAAAATACCGGTCATGACTGATTATAAAAGTTAGTTATTTTACTAATCAAAATAGAATAAATTACTGAGCACATAAATCTGATCAATTAGCATTTTTACCTTTAAAATGAATTTTTCAATGTTCGTAACGTGACTTGTTTTCTGCACACATTTTACCGATCAAATATAATTTTCTACTTGAAAACATGGTATTTTTTAACATATCAATTAGAAAATAGTACTGATCAATTAAATACAAGCCTTTTAATTTTATATAATTATTCGTGCCAATTTTTTTCTTTAATTTATAACTTTTGTGAATTTTTTGGCAAAATTGAAACTCCTTTTTGTAAAACACCAACGTTTCGCCTCCGTTAGGGGGCTTTATCAAGGTTTTATTCAAAATTGTATAAAGTATAAAAAAGTGACATTTTTTTTCTTAATAAAATTTGTAAATAACAGTAACTATGTTAAACTTAATAATAGAAATTATATCTAGCACATTTGATTTTGATAATTTATTATGAACAAGGAAATAAATAATGTACATGAGTTAATTTAGAATCAAGTGGTAGAGAATAAATTACGTTATTATGTCACGTGCCCAAAAAACAAAATATGATTTCCATTTTGTTTCTGGAAGTTGATTTCACATCGAGACAAAAAATTTCATAGCCAAATTGTTTCCTCATGGTCATATTAATTGAAAAAAGGAGTGACATTGAAGGAAACCGTCCTTTCAAGAATTAATCTTGCAATGAGATTTCTTGTGTCGGTGTAAACTCTGTTCGCTAAATTTTCTGTAAAAACAAAGTGTAAGCATTCTTCTGAGTCTTGGATGTCAAAATGGGGGAAATTCCCCAAAAATGGTACAAAATTACGGCAAAAATCTCAATTCTTAAGGTTCAATCTTTATTTCTGCCTAAATTATCAGTCGAAGACCTGCGAATATCTGCATCAGCCAAAAGTTTAATAAACTAGCTATCAAATCTGCAAATAATATACGGGGTGTCTCATTTAACATTTTTGAGAAAAGCTCCATTTTGCGTAAGTTGGCCAGTTGAAGGCAACTATTCAATCACAGCAAGACATTTCAGAGCAATTTTGGTGTCCTAGTCAGATCTAGCCTAAAAGACTGGGTCTCACTAGGACATTTTAGTGGAGTCAACAAGTGGAAGCCACTAAAGTTGCTCATTAATAATCACACTGGTAACTTATTGTTGCTTCAGATTCATTAAGTCGCATGCTGTAAGATATTTTAAAAAGGAATCTGTACTTTAAAACCAGGTCAGTTTGGAATGTAAATTTCTTCCAAGGCCACTAAGGTTTGCTCTTAGAGGAGAGTAAATTTTCGACTTGCCTTGTTGAAGGCACATCACATCAGGACTTTTCAGGGCAACTATGGTGCCTTCCACTTGCTGACTCAACTAAAATGTCCTAATGAGACCCAGCCTTTTGGGTAAGTAATAAAGAATGAGAAAAGCACCTATATTCGAGAAAGCTAAAAGAAAAGTATGGAGTGCCTGTATTTACCTCTACATTAGTAAACGCTATAGGTAATAAAAATCCTTGCTTCTGAAGCTGTAGATAAAAACATGGACAGTGTAAAAAGAACAAGATAAATGTGAAATCAAGACCATAATAAGTAATCTGCGAAAATGACATTCTTCTTTGACACAACGATAACAATTCTTTGACACTGTTAACTAGTAGACGATATCCAGGGTTCTTAGGGCCCCACAAACCTTGATGACGACTGTTTTTATCATCCGTACACAGGAGGTAAATGTTTGTGTCGAAGTACTTTTTCCAAATGGATTTGTGGAGCCTTCCAACTTCAGGATGATTTAGAATAAAGTGAGGTGAAGACGTGCAGATCATGCAGAACATGTCGTGGAAGAGAGCCTCTGGTCCCTCCTTATTCACCAAGAAGCACAGAAGATAAAAACTGTTTGCTTGTTAACACATTGTGTTTTGTTCACCTTGTAAAAGTTTTGTATTTGCTCATAGAATTTTGTGCAGTTTATAAATGGGTGAAAAGTGTTTTCAGATAGACTGCTAGAGTGTCTGCCGTACGCTCGCGATAAACGTGTCAATATTTTATGGCTTTTTTGATACGTGCATTAATCCTTGTGGTTTTTGTATTTCCGTGATTCTCTGGTATGCATTGTTGAATTGCGTATCATTGTTTGTTGTACGTTGCTTTGAGTGCTGGCTTCATTTCAATATGATTTCTTCACATGAAATTTCATACAAACTTTCAATGGTCTTTTGTTTCTAATCCCCCATCCGTTTCTATGAACGAATATCTTCGTAAGCCTTAAAGCTGACCATTGTTGGGGATCGCAGAACAAAATTTTTGAGGCACCCGAATACGAAAATATTCACACTGTATACAAGAAGAATCAGAGGCAATATGGCCACAAAGATGCCTGACTGAAAATGTTATATTTTCCTTGTATTAGGTACATATTTTATGTTGTCGGATTGGCTTGAATTTCAAATTGTCAAATTACCCTTCTAACTCTAATCAACTTTGGCCGTTTAAAAAATAAAGATGTTTGAAAGCAATAGGCAGTTACTACAATTACATAGCAAAATACAATTAAAACAAACAAATGTGAAATGAATGCGAAATGAGCAAGTGATGATGACAAAATTTATGCAAATTTAACATGACAAAAGAGAGAAGCTGGAAAGAGAAATAATAATTGTATTGACCTTTCCATTCTCAATGCCTAAATCAAATGGAATCCTTAGCTAAGAAGCGTTATTAAGGGATATTATGTTAGGGAGGGATTCGTATTAAAAGCATTGGCTTTTAGGAGTCCCAGTATGTTCAGTATATCAGAGAGTACAATAAATTAATAATATTAACATATTATGTCCGTCCAGTTCCTAATAAAGAGACCGACGAACTAAATAGTATTAGGGGTTGGAAATTGAATGCGACGCCGACGGCTGAACAACATTAGCGAAACTTCTACGTCTGTGTGATGCCAATGTGCCAATGCACAAATTTCAAGCATTTTAATTGGTTAAATGTGATTTAATTAGCACTACACGTCGTAATTTTCTTATAGAAAATTCCTTTTCCTGCCGGGAAACCGAAAAGAATGTGTTGTAAAAATGGCGGCTGGAGAGCGAGCTATCAAAGCAATTGCGTGTCAAAATCCAACGAGGGCATTTTCACAGCGAGCAACGGTAGAAATTTTCGAGCATCAGTTTCACATTATACTAAAGCGAATAGAAATTACCTGACCAACCAGAACGCTATATAAATTTGTGCATAGGCAAAACCTAGTTGGGATAAAAATAAACGACTGTGAATAAGCATTCTGTGTTGACTGCGATGGTGAATTGAAACAAAGTTCAAAATCTAAGTATCACGTTCTAAAGCTATTATGAAAAACTATATTTTAAATTAAAAACGTCATTTATAATGTTTGGAAAGTCAGAACGAAGTAAGTACAAAAGCTATTGTAGAATTTTTGTTATTCTTGTCTTAAAATAACCTACCATCACAACTAAAAAAATAGAAAAGCATTACAAAAAAATTAATTAAAAAAACAGATATTTGACTCATGACACTCTTCAACATTCTAGTATTGTTGGACCAGCAGAAAGGGTCAGTTGGATCTATTTGTTATACCATGTAACCATGCAAAAGAAAATGCAACAATTATTCAAATAAATGAATAGTTCTTTTCGGGTCTCGGGACAGCACTTTTCTCCCTTGCACTGCTCAAGCATAGCATGACAACTCGGGGTGACTCCGAAGGCGATCACGTTTATGAGATTAAGCGCTGATTGTTGTACCGCCGATATTATTGTTAAATACTTGTTAAATACATGTTTTCCAACCGAAACCGCCGCTAGTGTGTCATCGTAAGGTTTTACAGAAACGAGTACCTTCTAAACTGGAGGTGAACCTAAACATACGTGAGAGGACATTTTCCAATAATACCTAAAAGCAGGTAATGGATTACAGCTAGTCGAAAGGCAGGCCCAATTTATTGCCGCCGAACTTGGGGTTAATTTCCATGCAGAGTTCTTTAGCACAGAAAATAATTGCCTATACCCAAACAAACCTCCATTACCTACACTGAAGGGAATGGTGACAATTGCAAGACGGACTAATTCTCTTCTCCGCCAACTCATTAGGGAACATTCGCGTAGGAAGGCTGCGTGAGTCCCTCGCCGTTACATTGCACCAAGACAATATTTACTCTACTCCCAACAAATAGCCATATCAGAGTATTACGATTTACATGCGTTCGTAGATTTTGGTTGGTGATTTCCTGAAGGTGTGCCCGATCGGTAACTTACATCATCAAGCGCGAAATACGTTATCTGTAAGTCACATGCTCCGTATATAAAACAATACCGAATTTGACCGCCAGATACCGCTGGCTGTTGCTATTTTGATTTAAAATTGTCTATTCTTTTTGCTGTACATACTTTTTTATTTTAACACTGATTTTATGTAGGTATATAGTTAAATTAATAGAGTTTGTTTATTTGCACCGTGAGTATTATTTTAGTTGTTTTGCAACCCTATCTCCCACTAGAGTTTAAGGTATTTATCGACGACCAGATATCGCACCGATCGACCGACTGAAGAAACACCCTGTATAGTCACAAAAGGAGACGCAACAGGTTAGGTCGTTATAACCAAAATATGTAGAGGTCTGAGGTTCTGTGAAACTCCCATTTCACCATATTCCCAACCTGAGATCGGAGCCTGGTGCAAGCTGCTTGTCGAATTTAAAATTCATTTTCCTTCTCTGTAACGAGGAACCTATTTGAAAATCGATCCCTATCTTATCACGGGTGTGACGGAAGAACGGAAGCTTAACGAAATTTAAATCTTGAAGTGGGTGTTACGAACCCACAAAAGGCATATCGTAGTTCTGATTTCTTTTCGCTCGCCCTGATTTACACCGCATGGTTTATGATAGGGCAATACCATGTTCTATCTTGGCATCTGACTAGATGATTAAGTACCGGGTCAAGCTTGTGTGCATTGGTTAATTGTCCCTAGACTGGTGCGGCATATTCGGCACTCGGAAAGCACAGAATAAGAACAGAAGAACAGCGTGAGCTGTTGTTTACCATTTGTTGCACGCTAGCTTCTGGAGTAGGTTGGTGGAAAGAGTTCTCTCAGATATGGCTTCGAAATTAGTCGATCAAAAAGAAACATCTCTTAGCACTTGAAAATTATTTATGCTAGCTTAGTTACTCGTTTGTTTTATATTGATTTAACCTTATTTATAGATGGCTCTCGAACATTTTTCCTGGAAAGTATTTTTGTCGAATATTACTGTTTTCAATTCCCTTTCATATACCGTGTGACAAACTTCCATGTGTATATGGGAAAATAACATGGGCAATTACATATTTGAGGATTCCTGCTCCCCATGTGTAGTTACAGTGGTGGTAAAGGTAGCAATCGAAAGATTATTTTTTTCTGCGTATGAGGATATCAAAAACTCTACAACTTTCCAATTTATTAAAGCATTAAAAGCAAAAATTACATGAATAATTTTCTAACTAAAACACAGAAATTTATCAGATTATCCATGACAACTTAATTTATTCTAATCACGGACGTCTTTGATTTTTATGGATTTTCTGAACTGTCAACATTTAAAAATGAACAATAGTAGTTTACGTAACGAGCATGGAAAGTGACAAATTTCATACTAGCGTGAAATTTTATATCCGAGTGCAGAAAGTCACGCGAGTTTATAGGAAATACACTTTCCATCGAGTTATGTACACTATTTTTCCTACGACCCCTTAAGAAGACAAATTTATTCATAAAACAGTAACTTTATTTAAGGATTTGTTGTCGATATTAACCGATGTCAAAATTTCCAAGTAGCCTACTAATTTACTATGAGCATAATATTATAATAATTCCGACCAGCTCATGAATGACACGTTGATTTGTTCTCTTGTCCGCTAATTCATAATATGACCAGTTCGTACCTATATAAAATATTTAGATCTTCTACGGAGTAGCCATTAAAATGCTCAATTGCCGCACCTTTCAAGAGATTTTTCTGATAAAAAATTATTAGATTTAAGAAGAGACGCGACAGGATATTTATTCAGTAAACGTCAAAGTCTCAAAGCTGACTACAAAATATGAATGAACTGTGCGATTTTCAAAAATTACATCACAGTTTTGAGTTTAACGTACGGGTAACGCAATTGTCAAGTTTCCGGCCTACTATTCTGTATGCAAGGTGCCGCTTTCCTAGGGGGTCGTAGGAAAAAATATTTATTCAGTTCAAGAAAAGGTTTTCATTGTGAAAATATTTTACGGCGGCAATAGTTTGCGTGTAGTCCGTGCCTTATTTTCTGTAAAATTCAATAACGGTCCTATTCCTTCGGTATAACAACAAATAATTTAGTAAGAAATTGGAAGGCTGGGAAGTTAATTTTTACTAATACATAAACTTGTTTTTTTATTTAGATAATTCTCATTCACATTATTACTGTCATTACCTATAGTTGACAATTAATTGATTACTGGTGTGGATGTTTCGTTGGTGAATGCTGGTCCATAGTTTAGGGTAAATTGTAGGTGATGTCTAACCTATTAAAAAGTTTTTGGGAAAATGTTAAAGCAGTAAAATGAAATAATAAAAATTAAATTACTTTAATTTTACTGCAATTATGAAAAATTTAACAAGCGGCAACATTTGTTTATTTTGTTCTAATGAATTTTGTAATCTGGCAATTTAATACTTATTTATTTCATATCTAGGCAAGGACAAAAACTTATTAATATACAATTAAATTAAAGTAACATAAAAAAAGAAAAATAACTATAACAAATATTCAAATAAACCCCTATTCTGTATCGGACAGTATCCCAGCCTATTATAGAAAGAATTTCTCACATTCGCAAATTGCCGATCGTTTATTAAGTTGCATTCCGCAGAAATAGCATTCCTTAAAGAATCAATATTTGGGTGACGAGTTTTACATATCTTATTTTTTAAATGACCCCACAAGAAAAAGTCACACGGTGCCAAATCGGGAGATCTAGCTGGCCAGTTTATAGCACCACCTCGACCAATCGAGCTCTCTGGAAATATTTCATTTAATAATCCCCTCACTTGTGCTCCAAAATGTGCTGGGCATCCGTCATGCTGAAACCAGACCTCCCGATTCGCATGTGCAACTTCTTCTAATGCAGGGCCAATATGGTTAATTAAAAGATCCAAATAAAAAAATGATAAGATTAATTTTAGTTTTGTTTCACTCCACGTTATCACTTGTTAAATTTCTCATAATCCCAGTAAAATTTAAGTTAGCGAACAATAAGGAATTAGCAACTAGGTAATAATAATAAGCGAATCAGAATTATCTAAATAAGAACCAAGTAAATTTATTAGTAAAAATTACCTTCTTTCAATGAAAGATTCCCAGTATCTTCAAATTTCTTAACTAAATTTTTTATTGTTGTTACCGAAGGAATAGGACTGTTATTGAATTTTACAGAAAATAAGTCACGGACTACCCGCAGACTATTGCCGCCGTAAAATGTTTTCACAATGAAAACCTTTTCTTCAACTGAATAAATATTTTTTTCTACACATATGTATGTATGAAAATAGCAATTTTTCAACTGTCTACTCTGTATGAAAGTGACATTTTTTTACTCTAGAGATGAAAATATTTTCATCTCTAGAAGTGAAAATGAAAATGTCAAATTTATAGTTTTAATAATGGATAAAAGAAACACTTTCATTTAGTAGCCTGCGTATGTTACCTAGCAACGACTAAATAAATAATTAATAATTTGCATTGTGAGGGTTCGCTTATAATTTAATAACATTTTAAATGGACTCAGTAAGTGAATACTGTGAATCTGCAGACCTCCAAATATACATAATATATGTGTAGAAAAAATAACATTTCCTACTCGAGATGAAATACGTTTTTTTCGTTCGTGAGATTGCCCACTCGCTTCGCTCGTGGACAAATTCTCACCTCACGAAAAAAACAGTATTTTCATCTCTTGTTGTAAAATATACTATTGTTCATTTTGAAACCCAAATTTTAAATTGTCGATAAATAATGTTGACAGTTCAGACGAATTAGAAATTAGAATCAAGGGAGTCTTTGATTAGAATAAATTAAATTGTCATAGGTAATCTGAATTGTTGAGTTGTAATTTGAAAATTGTTAGTGTAATTTTTGCTTTTAATGCTTTAATAAATTGGAAAATTGCAGAGTTTTTGATATCCTCATACGTAGAAAAAAATAGTCTTTCGATTGCTACCTTTACCACCACTGTCACTACACATGGGGAGCAGGAATCCCCAAAAATGTAATTGCCCATGTCATTTCCCTATGTACACATGGAAGTTTGTCACACGGTATGTGTAAAAGCATAGAGATTGTATTTTTAAAAAATACAATCTTTAATGCCCTTAATATAATAAAAACCTTCATAGTTATACCTATACAGTTCCATAGACTGGAGTGACCTTCCATATTGACTGCCATTTAGATAATTTTTCATCCGAGAGGGTTTAATGGCACTTTTGAAAATTCATTTGGTTTTATTTCTTTGAGATAAATAATTAAGGCATTTTTCCTCTCATGCCTTCTATTAAATAATGTTCCATTTCATTGGCATATTATTTCGTCGGATTCTATGATTATTGAACATCAACCTTCACTTTATCTTAATTTATGATTTCATCACCTCATCATCATTAACCCTCCTTTTAAAATTACCTGCTTAAATCTTAAGCACCTTTTCGGCGTAGTTTTGACTATTAGATATCTACTAAAGATCTAGTGATTATTTTTTTTCTGATAAAATAATTACATATAAATAGAAGATCATGTCTCCGTATGGGATTCAGCAACTTAAACATAATGAAGGTCCTAGTAATCGTCTCTCTACTCCTGGCTGCAGCTTTAGCAGAGGTTGGTACTTTAGCTATTATTGTTTTACTTTTTTTTAACATTATTCAAATCAATGATTTGCTCCATTATTGTTATTTTCTTAAATTTTAAGGAGGGTTTTCTCACCTTGCAAGAATACAACGAAGCCCATGATTCAGGTAATTTAAAAGTGAATTGTAAGTGCCGATGACTTCGCTTTTTTTTCGTCTTTAGAAACAAAAATTATTGCTGGCTCTGCTGCATCTGTTGGCCAATTCCCATACCAGGTAGCTGTACAATACAGAACTAGCAATGGAAACTACTTCTGTGGTGGCTCTCTGATTAGCGACCGATGGGTCTTAACTGCTGCTCACTGTTCAGTTGGGTAAGTTTATTTTATAAACTATTGAGCACACCCAATAAATGGTATATTATTCTACGAGCTAGTTACGGTGGCTAATACCGAAAACACTTTAACTGCAAAAATTCATGTCATGAAAAGTTGCACTTTAACAGCCACATTAGACGCCTTAGTTTAGATAAGTGTACAAAACAGGTAACCCTTGAAAGAACGTTGCCATAGAAACGTATAACACGTACAGGAATTTTTTGATTGTTTCCAAATCCATCAATGAATAGGGAAGTAAAGTACTAAATAATTTCACTACAATGAATACTACTTATATTTAGAGCTAAAGAAGTGTTTGTTAATTGAAGTACTCCTTATCTGGATACTGCGTCAATGGGAAGTAGAATCAATGAAATCTTTAAATGAGCAATTTCGAAATCAGGAATCATTACCGTAGCATCTTTCAATGCAGCGCTTCAAAGAATCTTGATAGTACAATCAAATCAAACTTAAATGGCCTACTTCATTATTTTATCTTTTACTGCCTATCTTAAAATTTCAAGAACGCAAAATATATACATAGATATGTATCTTCAAATACATTATTATAAGTTAACTAATTTATTTGGCAAGTATCTAAAACATAGTCTTTCCAAATAGAAATAAACTGTTCAAGTTTTCGTTATTCTATCTTCTCCATAGTGATATGAACTAGGTGCTTGCACAGGCTGTCCCACTTAACTAAGCTAGCCAAGGGACTCTCGGAAACTGTTAAAGAGACAGGATTGGTTAAATTGTGGTCATCTTAAATTTACTTTTAAATTGTTGAAAGGTTAAATGGTTTTCTAGTTAGGTATAACAATAAGACCAAAATTTTATGTTTTTTCCTTTTCTTAACTAGACTACTATAAAGTTTTCTTAATTTTAGAAACTTAAATAACTCATTCAGTCATTTCTAAATCTCATGTGTGTTATTGTCGATTAATTTAAATTTTGTAAAATAAAATGTTTAAAAGTTTGCGATTTCAAATTCGCCCATCAGTGACGTACGAACTGCAAATCTATAGGACGGAAAGACTTTCGTTTGTATTTCTATCTCCTTCTAGTTCAGCAGCAAACCTTCAAATCTACGTTGAGGTTGGTTATCATAATAGTAAACACAACACAGATATAACATAACCTCATTTTTACTATTTCCATGTATAACCTTTTTTGTGATACAATGAGTCAGAAAAAAGTGCATTGTAACTATACTATAAAAAGACATTTTTTGACCAAAATGATTCCGCCTTACAGGAACTGAAATGCAGCTGCCATAAATAAAAGGAATTAACCGTTGCATTGCAACAACGAGAACTTAACAATCACTGCAAAATGTTCGTTTATGTGTTCTAAATTTTTTTGAGCGAACCATAACCAAATTATTATCAAAAGAAATAAATAGGAAACTTCGGTTCCTTCATTGTATATGCATTTTTTTTAAAGTTTGAAAATCACCTTGGAGGGATAGTGAAGTGAGACACAGTGCAGGAATATCATCAAAAACACCTTAATTTGAACAGAAAATAACTTTCGACGTTTTGATATATAACACACTAAAATTTAGAATAATAATTATTGAACACCAAGAATGGTCTATTTTCGCAAAATTTCAGGTTTTATGGATAAAATAAGACAATTTAAATTGCTATTGGAAAGAAAATATTCAACTACGTATTTGATATTACCTAGCCATGTATCGGTTATAGCGAAACGGATTGTATGTATGTACATGTACATACATAGATACGTACATTGTCTGTGAAATCCAAAATATACCGGGCATCTCGTTGGAAACTCCTAAGTTGGGGTAATTTTCGGTAAAAGTAAAAGTCGCAAAAATGTGCAAAAATAAGGCATTTTGACTTTTGACATTTATTTCGGCATTCAGTTTCATTTTTTTCTCTTTTCGTCTGACAGCACAATATCAGAACAGTAGGTATATTATGTAACGAGCATGGAAAGTGCCAAATTTCGAACTAGTGTGAAATGACACGAGTGTGTATGAAATACACTTTCCATCGAGTTATGTACCGGGTGTCCAAATAATAAAGGATGCCGGCCATATCTAAGAAACCGTTCATGGTACAGCTATGAGAAAGAAAAAATAATACTAAAGGTGGCCAGGAGAAATCGCTGGAAATTATTTTGAAGTTTCTAAGTTTGCTTATAGAGGGCGTAATAGTCATAGTCGACAAAAAAACATGGTTTTCTCTAAAATATACCCAGATAAAGTAGATCAAAAATACGAATATTGCAATCTTGAATATATTTTGTATAATTTTGGTTTACCACTTCTTGCTCTAGCTCATCAAATAGCAGTGGGGGGGGGGAAGGGGAACGATTGATTGTTAAGATGCTTGTAACTTCGGTTTGGTTCAACATAATTTGGCAAACTTGGTTTCGTTGAAGAGGGCTCTCTTCGGTTAATTATATGCTTTTATGAGCTAGGTTCGTTTAGTTCTGCAGTGATCGCTAGGGAGCGCTGTTTGAAAGGCCAGCAAACTTTTCAAAATTTCTTGAAAATTTTAAATGGAATGATGTAATAATTATAACCTAGTTAAAAAGAGGATAGAATTATGAAAGGAATAGTGAAAACCGAGCATTGATATTTTTTTTCTAACCCGAGATATAAACAAATTAGTGTTAGGATTGGGAGGATGGGAGCAAAAATTGTTGGTAACACCCGGTTCAACATTTGCAGTTATTGTGTAGTAGTGATAAACTTGTGTATGCTTTGGTGCCAATATAAAAATTATACAAATATGATAAAATAGCTTTTACTATAGTTTGGAGAAAGTCTCCCATCTTCTGAAAATTTAACATATTTGTAGATATCAAACACTTGACATTGTGCAGATTTTTTTTTGTTTCAACGCCAACTTGCTTTATAAATATATTGCGCACACAGTGGTTGGATCAGTAACTTTGGCGTAAATTCACTATGAATTCTTAATAAGTTAACCTCACACGCCAAAAGACAGTTACACACTTTGTCAGTGAAATATGTGTAGAGTTTAATGATTAATGACCGTGTCACTGTCTTTTGGCGTGTGGGGTTATCTTCTTAAGAATTCATAATAAATATTGCAATTTATTTAATACCTAAAACATAGGTATTTTAGGTTTTTTGCTTTAAAAATTGGTCATTTCCACATTTAAAACGGCCACGAAGAAGCAACATATAATTTTAATGATTATGATATTTTCAGAATATCTTTTAAATTCGGTAGCATGTATAAAGGTTAGTAATTAACCCGTCCTCCTGCCCCTAAAACTCTTATGTCCATATCTCCGGTTAGAAGAAAGATATCAATGTGTGGTTTTTACTGTTTTTCTCGTTATTTTGTCCTCTTTTTTAAAATTATTATACCGTTCTATTTAAAATTTTCAAGAAAATCTGAAAAGTTTGCTGATCTTTCAAACAACGCCCTCTAGCGATCACTACAGAATAAGAATGACTTAAATTATAAAAGTATCTGATTAAAGGAAGATAACTCTTTTCAACGAGACTAAGTTTGCTAAATTCGGTTAAATCAAACCGAAGTTACAAGCATCTCCACAACCAGATGCTCCCCTTCCCCCACCGCTAGGTATATTTTAGAGAAAACCATGTTTTTCTTGTCGACTATAACTATTACGCCCTCTAGCAGCAAACTTAGAAACTTGAAAATAATTTCCAGCGGTTTCTCTTGTCCCCTTTTATTATTATTTTTTCTTTCCCATAACTCTACCATGAACGGTTCCTTAGATATGACCGGCATCCTTTCTTATTTGGACACCCGGTACATTATTTTCCCCCCGTCCCTAAAGAAAGTCAAATTTATTCACAAAACAGTAACTTTACTTTTTATGTTTTGTTAAATATGTTAAAACATGTCAAAACTTCTAAGTATGAGTACCTATATTCTAACTATGAGTACATTCGAATAATTCCCACCGACTCAAGAATGACAATTTGATTTGTTCTCTTGCCCGCCAATTCACAAATGCCCAGTTCGTACCTAAAATATTTAGGTCTTCTATCGAGAAGCTATTAAAATGTTTAACTACCGAACCTGTGAAGAGATTTTTTTGGTAAAAAATTATTACATTTGAAAAAAGGCGCGACTCTTCATTTATTCAGTAAACGTCAAAATGTCAAAACTGCTTACAGTTAGGTGTACCTACCCGTGCGATTTTCATTTATAGTGCACAGCTACGAGCATAGCACACGGGTGAATGCAATTGCCAACTTACGCGCCAACTTAGTGGTATGCAACGTGTCGCTTTCTTAGGAGGTCGTGGGACAAAATTCTATTTGCATCTGAACAGGCGCAACTGAACTTCTCTATTACAGATAATAAAAAATACAGTTACAAATATAAAACTGAGCCACTTCAAAATATTTTGTATTTATCTATGCGATTGTTGATATAAATGACACAGCAATAATCATTGCTACGTTTTAAATATACATAATACATTTTGCCCATTTTCATCTCCATATGTGTAATGTAATACTGTAAGTTGGGCCGACGTGAAAACTTATTAGCATATTCCAAAAAATGTAAAAATCTAGAAAATTCTCAATGCGAAATACCTTTGTGACCATGCAAGGTAGGAAGGTGGTTAAAATGGTATCTTGTAAATATTTTACGCAGAATTAAAAAAATCGCATTCAGTTTTCGAGATAGGACACAAATTTACATTTTAAAATTATTCTAGTCGTAATTGTTTTGATTTCATTGATGCGAGTTTTCATACGAGATTTTCTATTGCCTGTGTTTTTACACACGAAACATTATTTTAGATGTTACAAATTTACATAAATTCAAAATGACAATTTTTTCAATTTTTTTCTTAACTACGCAGTGCCACTATGTTGTTTTACTATAATATTAAGCTATTGTTACCTTTTTGTGTTAAATTTATTTGTTTACTGAATTTCGCCAAAATCCAAGAAAAACTAGAACATTTAAAATATAATAAGGATTTTTTAAAATAAATCAAAAAAATGTATGTTATCATCTGACTTAAAAATTGTAACTTGACCAATCCATCCACGCGTCAGAAATGCGCAAAATGAGAAACAGAGAATGTCAGTGTCCATTCGCGGAAGCTTCCTCTCTTGGAGTATTATTTGCTACTGTGCTTCAAAAATTTCACCGCGGATGCGTGCAATAGATTATGAAATATTTATTTCCAATATTTTCTTTCAGTGTAATCGAATACACCTTGTACCTTGGTGGAGTAACGATCGGCAGCTCTGAAAGTGGCCGCCTGACAGTTAGAACGAGTTCATACATTACACACGAAGATTACAGCAGCAACACGCTCAACAATGATCTAGCTTTGATTCACCTTCCTGAAGCAGTTACTTTTAATTGTAAGTAGCAGGGGATGATTCTTATATTTGAGCGGGAAGGCTCGGCTAAGTGAGCTCCTCAGAGATGACGGAGTCGATTCCTACTCTAGTTTTCACTGGGTGTTATGTTTATGGGCGGGTAAATTTGTGTGTGGCTGCCAATAACCACTGTAGATGGTGACTGGTTGACCAACATTAGAAAATACAAAAAGTTTTTGGTTTTAGCTCGCATCCAGCCTGTTAAATTACCATCCCGAAACGAAAATCTCGGTACATCTGTAGGAGTTACCGTCAGTGGATGGGGACGAACTAGCGATTGTAAGTTCATTCCATAATTTTTATATTTCCTTGTTTTACTACCTCAAAATTTGCAGCTTCAAATTCGGTCAGTAGTGTTCTCAACTTTGTGAACCTTACGACAGTATCAAACGCAGATTGTGCCAGGGTATATGGTAACAGAGTAGTGGTTGCATCAACCGTCTGCGCTCGTGGAAACCCCCAACACAGTACTTGCAACGTAAGTAACAGTAGCTATACTTTCTTTATGTCAAAGTACGTCCGAAAACGAGTTCAATAAACTAAGTACACTGAATAATGACCCTGAAATCATGATCAGGATACTGTCAAACAGGAAACAGATTATGCATACCAATTCTGTAATTAGTGCTAGAGAACATTTCATTACAACGCACCTAAAACAGCTTGCAACAGATGAAACTTGAGTAAATTTTGTAAATTAAACGGTACTACTTCCGCAAACGAAATTTGGCGAACATCATGAAAAGGGTCCATCGTGTTGGACCATTTCTACAGGTTTTCAATTATGAAATCACTCTTTTGGTGATCTTCCTAAACCACTTATCTTGATTGACCAGCTGAAATAATTCGTATCTCCGACTATCCCACAAAATACTGTCCCGCCTTTGCCGGCACCTCCACCACACTGTCATATCCAGCGGCGTGCATACAGAAATTTCGCATGGTCGAACTAAATACATTGCAAAAAGTATAAAAGAAATGGTACACACTTTTTGTTGACCAAATAGAACTAAGGTTTAAATTTCGTAAATATGTACCAGTTTTGAGAATTTCCATGTAATATATTTTCTCCGCCCTATGGGCTTGTTCTTGCTACTCTCTTTGGTTTAGGCTACTGGAAAATTCTGCTGGATCTTCAAGACATCTAAGGATGTTTAGACATTGCTCGTCGTCCAGTATTCTTGTATCTTCCAGAGTTGCATGATTTATGTGGAATTGAAGAATTAAGAGACTATTGGATGAAGAAGGTGAAACATCACCCTCTTCATCCAATAGTTTTGGGAACTTTGCGAGGAAATTATGAGACAGAATATTTTCCACCCTTAATCTGAGAAATATCCCACTTTATTTCATCCACTGTTACAACAGTTTGAAAAGGAAAGTTTGTAGGATATTCTTTTCTTTCGCCCTTATAAAGGTTTGTGATGCTCCAAATAGTATTGAAACTAAGAAAACTTTGCATGGTTAGTAACTAATAAGTTCCATCGTCAGTCAGGGGCACTATACAATATTCCTACTACTTTTAATGAAAGTCGTACCGTAGCTAAATGATATGATTACTAATCCCGATTAAGATAATTATGAAAATTAATATCCTATCTAGTTAGATCAAGTAGCAATTTTAACACTCATATTTACTTTTAGGGAGATAGTGGCGGTCCCTTGGTAACCTACAGCAATGGTGTTCCAACACAAGTAGGTGTTGTCAGTTTCGTAAGTAGTGCCGGCTGTGCAAGTGGAAATCCATCAGGCTATGTACGTACTGCTAGTTTCGTGGACTGGATAAGCCGAAACACGGGACTTTCTCTTTAATATTATGTATTTATCTGTACTCTTAAATAAATGTACAATCTGTATATACTTAATTTGTTTTTAATTCATTTATACTTTCGAGTCCCCTGAAATCTATACCTATGGGCTACGTATTTAAACGTTCGAATTGGGCTAAATCGAATATTGTGCATTATACAATAATTTAAGGTATGGTTCGGTTTTGGCGTTTGTCGGCGGCCGTCGACGGTCGCTGCCAATGGCGGGACACTGACTGTATGTTCGCTTATCAACGCGGTTCGCTTTGCGCGTCCAAACTTGCCAACGCGGCAGTCGACAGCGCGCCGTTGCATGCAGACTGCTAGGCAATGTTGCCAGGTCTGGTGAAATTCACCAGATTTGGTGATTTTTAACCCATTTGGTGATTTTGTGAAAACTTTCTTAAAAAGTCTTATTTCTGGTGATTTTTTAACTGACGTAAGATCTTATAAAAGTATATAAAAAAAACGATTTTATTATGTTTTTTATTCTTCGTTGTTAAGTACCTACATATTCTGTAATATCATATTATCCAAGAAACTCTCTATTATACATATGTTTCAAAAACTCAACTGCTTGAACCGGGATTCCCAGACTACAGATATTATTAAAAAACACAATAATAGTATAGTATATACCAATAAATTTCCATGTTATTTGTTTGTTTTTATTTGCAATGTCAAGAATTTTCTTTTAGTTGTTATTTTGCAATAGGTATGTGTTTGAAATAAAGCATTATATTCAATTATATATTATTTATTATTCGTATTGCATGTAAATATGCGAAAAATATAAAATCTGGTGACTTTTTGTAGAATCTGGCAACTTTTAAAGCAAGGGTCTGGTGATTTTCATTTTTTTCACCTGGCAACATTGCTGCTAGGGTAATCAGTACGAACCAGGGTATGTTCACTCTATCCTGAAAACTCGGCCGAAGTACTAGTTACGCTTGACGGCACAAAGGCGCTGATGTAGGGCGAGAGTCCACAGACATGATAAAGTATATGCTCTATGTTTCAATGCGATCTCTGCCGGGCTGCAGGTAACCGGTATCTGGGAATTGTTTGGTTCGTGCTTCGTGCGCCATTTGCAATTTCTTGGTTGGTGTTGGCGTGTTGTGTTTGCCAGTCGTGTAAAAGTTTGAATTTTCACTCGTTTTTTTCCAAGCCGCTGATTAGAGAGTGTACCTAGCTTTGAGCAAATTTGCTGTTGTTTTTCTGCAACATTTTTGTGTAACATTTTTTAAAACGAACTTTAAAGTGGGGTATCAAAAATGTGTTGTGAAGAAATGTGGAAACAATTCTAACAAAGTGAAAATGCACGTATTTCCCTATTGTTATGAGGTTTTTATAAACTTTCGTTAGTAGCATTGATAATTTCAGCGCCAAAACGAATGCCACTTAGCCTCTGCAGTACAGTTCTTCGACTTGCCAAAGCAAACTTTTTTTAAGGAGTTTGTAGCCTTTATTATTACTGTATAAAACAATTCTTAGTAATTTATTGTGTCAATGTTACATTTATAAAATACATAAATTTAATTTTGAAAATATTTTTATTTAAATATTCCATATAACATTTTACTTCTACTTAAAAAATTGTTGTATCCTTTATTCCTATTTTTATGTTCTTCTAAAAGTAGCAAATACTGGATACAAAATTTTTTATAAGTATAAAATAAAAAGAAATTTCATTATAACTAGGAGCTTATATTCAAATTTCCCGGCGTTTGCGATACTAGTGCTTCGTGTCATAAAGCGTAACTAAACCATTTCGTCCGGCGAAAATACAGGGAGTCGCTTATCTACATAAGTCTCTAATCTATGGTACGAACGCGCCGTCGAACCTTGATGGTCAGTGTGTACGACTAAGCCCTGCTAACGCGCAGGGTAGCTCTATCCTTGTCGCACATTATGGCGTTGGCTGCGAAGCAGAACTGGATTCGCAGCGCTACGCGTGTGTTAATTCTGCAGTATATTAAATGAGATAAAAATAAATGTTTTGACTCAAATTTTATTTTGGTCTCGGTTTTATGTTGTAAATGAAAGTGGAAGGTGTTTTTCCAGTTCTGCCTTGATTATCTGTACATGCCCTAGTTGTAAAAAGTGCGCTCCTTTTATTATGTATTATACATTTATACTTCATTACCTACAGATCATGTACCGCCTAGGAAATAAATAGGCAGACAATTATACGTAAATTAATTTTGCGTAGGTAGATTAAATTAAGTGAAGTATAAGATTTTGGGTTTAGGAAACAATAAGAACTGTGAAGTTTGATACAATTGGATGTACCTACCATACCAACTACAAGTGCCAAGAATGTTAATCTGTTTTATAATCTCGTTTGGAATATTTAGAACAAAAATTTTGCAATTTTAAGTTATTTAAGTATTGAAATATCATTATTAAAATCTCGTTCTTCGAAAATAGGTACATAGGAATATTCTTAATTATGCAATCCGTTTTTAAGGAAAGAAAATTACCAAACTTTATGTACCTACGCAGCGTGACCATGAAAGTCGGTTTTCTACGGAAAAAAATTAAATTTGAAAACAATTGCAAGAATGCTTATATGCCTCTTTACTGTGAGTCACAAACGGATTTTTTAACTAAAATATAGTACTAATTTCGTAGAGAATGGGGGATATCAAAAGTACCTATACCTACCAAAAACAACTTTTTAGAAGACTGCAATACCGATCCTCAATAAAATTTCCAAAAATTTTAGTGGATGTTATTATTCATGAAGTTAAGTAATAAAAAAGTAACAGGCTAAACTCTTATTTTTCTAATTATATTGTCTTAGTCGCATTTAAATGAAACGTACTTTATCAAAGATAGAAATGTATAAGATATAGTTATTCTGCAAGATGTGCCACTATTAAATCAATTTTTGATACTGCTATCGGGAAGAAATTTATGAAATTATATATTTTAACAGTGGAAAAAACAGAAATATTCGATTTTTGTGAAAATTGGTATGTATGCATATCATAACAAAAGTAAAAACACAAGTGAGGAAGTTGCTTCATTACAAAAATAGGTAATAATCACATATTTCAAATCTTAAGTATTTAAGTTGGACATAACTTTTATATTGTAGATTTCTTAATAGAATATAAGATTTTTTTATGCACATGTAATGAACATATAATTTGACAAAAGTAGATATAGATATATTAGATAATTATTCACCACTAACCATTCTTGAGGTTTATTTTATCATCCCGTCGACAAGCTACATTGCTTTGCCAATTCGCCATTATTTTCAAACTTGAAGTAATACGTACTTTATATTAGTACTCTCGTCTAGTTGATGATTTATACAAAACATTTGGTCTATATCCAGCCGGATACGTGATAAAACTGGGATTATTAATAAATTATGAAAACAGAGTTGAAGAAGTTTGAAACGGCGGCCAGCGTTTTGCGTATCTTAACACGGAGGAAGAGGAACCCACTTTTGTTTTACTATGGAAACTCCCACATTTCGATACAGTACAAGCAGGCATTTTAACTTATTGTTACACAATTTTTTTCATAAAGTAAATTGCAAATAATGCTTAAAACCAGGGCTTAAACAGCACCGCATCATTGCGTTCGCACAGCACGGAGAAATGCTTCCCGCAAATTTCTGCTTCGCACCCTACGTTTATGCGCCAGTGGCGACAGAATTGAGCTGCCTATCGAGCATACTATATATGCTTATACTATGTGTACGACGATGGCGCCGAAATTTTCTTCCACTTGTAGCTAAATAGCCCGCCGCACATGTTTCCTTATTTTTTTTTCCGTTAAACTTTCGTTCCGAGAACTGTCAGTTGCTGACAAAGAGCTTCCTTCAATATACCATAAAGTGGCAATAAACTGGACGGGTAACATTTCATGTTTCTTTTTGTGTCCTGTTTAGGAAATTCACAGAGAGACCCTTAAATTATAAAGTCAACTCACAAACAATGCATCTGGAGGGATAACTTATTTTCAATGGCAGTTTCCTTTTTCTAAAGTACCAATTGCTCTGCAAGAATGTAACTTTCAAATTTCTTGCGGCGCTCGTAAAAGAATCTCTCTTTTCTAAGAATTCTGAAAAGCCCACTTGTTTCAGACCACCCTAACAGCAGTTACCCCCAGTCTTGGACGGACCCAATTAATATTTTTTTATATGACCTAGAGTAGCAAAAAGCTGACAAATTGATACGAGAAACTAAATATATTCATTCTGTCCATTAGGTTAAAGTTTAGATAGGAGTTTTAAGTAATATTATGAACATGGTGTGAAGGCGTGATCGTAGGGCAAATAACCGGATAGGTACCAAAAACCAGTAAGAAACAATTCTCAGTTGCCTGCCTCAGGCAAGCCAATTAGGGGCTGTTGTCAAAAGGGCCATAAGAAGTGGCTCCTCCCTTAAACGTTCAATAAAGATATTTCAAAATGTAGTTGCATGTAAAATTAGCCGATATTAGAAAAAAATCACAAGTTAAAGTCAACTCCCTTTCCGAGATCACTTGTTTAGGCACGACAAATTCAAGTTCAGTTCCAAATTTACTTTCAAATCTTTCTGACGTGTTTGAATCTTCTGTTTTCTTTTTTTTGTATAATAAGTAATTTATTGGGTTTAGCCAGTGTTGTATTAAATGTTCCAAAATTTCAGTAAATCCTTTCAATAAATGTCAAAGTGTTCTTTTAGTGAAAAGGTATTCTTGCTATTTGCTCACGGAAATTCTCTAAAATTTGTTTGGTTTTGTTATTTGAATAATATTGTGATTGTTGTTCCAATCATGGCAGTATTTGATTTTATTACCTTTTTGTGTGTTGTTTTCATGTTATGTTCGTTCTGCCATCGGAGCAGTAGATGTAATTGCCTAATTTTGGTCACTTTGTTTGGTTGTGTCTCATTCAAGATAAGTGTTAAAGTCAATGTAGTATTTCACAAACATTTATTCAAGTAGCTTCTGTAAATTCCGGTACGATCACACCATCCGTTTTAGTGAACCATTTCTTATAACGTGTTTTGCGACAGTTTTATTTTGTTTAATAATAAATCTTGTGGTCCGAAATGTTGCACATTTTCATAGAGAATTTCCTGACACAAAAATATCGGTAAGAGAAGTGAGCATAAAGTGTGGAGGTGTGCTACTTCGCGAAAGGAGACGTCGGAGAGTAGTTCCAAGGCCAAATGGTTTAGAAGGCGAATGTTACTTGGGGTTTGTATTATAAAGTGATATGGAATGAGAAAAACTTGATGAACCTAATTAATCTTGCCACAGAGTGTTTTGAGTGAGTATAGTTAGTAATATATCAGGGGGGTTCGAACAGTTATATATTTGTTGGGTGAAATTCATCAGTAGAGTATGTAACGGCCCTATTATATTTGCAACCGCTCGGCAAACATGTTAAATAGATAGAGAAAAAGGGGCTTTGTTATACACTGAAGACGTCGTATTAACTGCGTTCGAGACTTCAGAGCATTGTATGATGCCCAAAACAAAGACTATAAAGACCCGCAAATAAAAGAAAACATTTGGACAGTGGTCGGAAAAAAGTAGAGAAGAATGATAAGAAAACAGCACGTTTTATTTATACTTGTAGGTAAAATGCTGTACGCCATTTCCAAGTCGTCGTCTTCTTCTTCTTCTTCTTGTAATAATGCGAGACACAATTCTATTGCAAACGTCAAATACCTCTGAAGACTCAAACACGACTGTCGTCCGTTTCCGCTGGAACGCGGAAGCGCAAAAGGAACCAGTGGCTATGCCGCCGTCGGCGTCGTTGGCGGCTACCGTTTTCGGTCGCCGACAGCGTCGACTGAAAAACGCCAAAACCGAACCATACCTTTACTGCAGCTTTCAGAGGAAATGTAATGGATTCTACCATACTTAAAAGCTGGTCAGGAGCAAAAGCATCGCGTTCCATTCACGCTTGCTTTGAAAACAATACTGCATTTTTGCACATAGTTGGCCACATTTCTATGACCTTGAATTGGACAGTACTATTTCCCGTTATTAACAACTCTGTTCGAAAACATTGTTAGAAGGACGTGGAAACTATGTTACGTTTTAATTTGGCATTAAAACAACAATTGTATTTTCACCTTTAATTTTAGTTATAGCATTTACAAAAGTTTTATTATCTAGAGTCAAGTTAAAAGTATTATCTTGATTAGTGGGTTCGATCTTTGTCTCCTTTCATTTAGCTCTTGTTTACCCCCTTTTCTTCATGCAGCTGCCTTTTCATCCTGTCAGATGGAGCTCGGACTTTGATTCTCTTCTGTTTCTGAAATTTTCATAATAACTTTCCTAGTGTAATCGCAGCTCTATTGTTATGACCTACCTTGAGTTTCGTGGGTTCTTCCTTGTCTTCTTGCATTGTATTTTTATGTCTATTTGATTCCGATTTTTGAGTTCCGGGTTTGTTTACTTTGCGCTAGAGGTAGGACCCTGTTTATTTCCTATTTTCTTGCCAGTTTCGGTTGGTTTGATTCTCTGTTAGTTGGCTTTTGTTCCTGCTTTTCGATTTTGTTTCAGCCTAATGTTAGATTGGATATTTTCTCGTTATTATTTATTTATATTTCAATACTTACAGTTTCCTGTTTTATCTCGACACTTTGTTCTGTTACTGCTATATTTTGGCTTCCCAGTTCACTTATCTCTCTTCTTTTTACTAGTTTTCCTTCGTTTTCACTCTCACTTTGATGCACTTTGTTACAATTTTGTTTTACATTTATTTTTCTCTGCTGCTTGTCAAACTTATGGGCCAGATGATCCGGTGTCTTAAATTTTTACCAACTGTCGCAGGTAAAGGTCGAATAGGTCACGAGTTTCATGTTTGCAGTAGCGCACTCTTATGATTTATTTCCTAGCCCATTTGTTTTGCTTCTTTATGCCCTTTATTGTAGATTATTTGAGTTTCAGATGTTTGTTTAAGGTTTCGAAAGGTATTATCTTTTCCCATTCTTCTTTCCTTTTCTAGTTTTCCAGTCTTTCTTCCCCTTTTTTCAACTCGCCTTCTTGTTCCCACCCGCGACGCCTTTGGCTAGCAATTTATTTTAGGGGATTTTGGAATGATTGTAGTATCAATGCGTTCTTCGCGTGCGCGTCTTTTTTGAAACTTAGTCGTTTCCGCTTTAAATTTTGACTGGACTTCCGTCTTGCACTTTGAAGTGAACGTGTTTTGCTTGGGAGAGTTTTGCAAGTTAATTTTGCTATCCAAACGTGGGATTTTCCTCCAAGTGATTCGTAAGGACGTCGATTTCTTTGTGTTTTGGATTTTATAGTTTTCGTCGTCGATTCCTGTATTGGGATTTGGATTCACGATTTAAAGTGTACGTTTAGGAAGTATTCTAAAAAACCCTCACGAGGTAAGCGAGTTTTTCTTCTTCAATTTGTTCAATTTCGCTCTTATTACTGTTATTTTTTTTCTCTGTTTTCGTCTTCCTAATTTTTCTAATATGCAATCGTTGCATTTTAGGGTTTTTTTTTGGGGATTGTATTTGGAACCCCATCAACGCACGGTCATCCGTAACTGCCGTTGCCGTAGCGTGGAGGCCGCCAGTTTTAGCTCCTTACACCGCCTGGATCAGCTGCCCTCCATATTATTATCCACTTAAAAGGTCAGATCTTGTGGTTAATTACTTTTGTCGCCTGTCCGAGTGGAACCTTGTCCATCGGCTGGTTTTGTGTAGTGCCCGGTCACGGCTTATCGTAACCACCATTTAAGTAGTTTTACTTTTCAACGCTTTTTTGTGTCGCCAGTTTAGCTGGTTGTCTGTTGCGCTTGACCACGGCTTAGTGTGGTCACCATTTTGTTTTTGTATAATTTCTTGTTTTTTTCTAATATTCAGTACTTCATACTTTAATTTCAATTTAGGGCGTAGTTTTATAATTTTGTTTTTGGTTACCTTCAGTAACCCTTGATTTTGTTAATTTTGTTATTGGTTTTCAGCAAGTTTGTTGTAATTAGTTCAGCCGACACTCGCGTTGCGCCAAGTTCTTATTGTGTAGGTAGAGTGCGTATTATTGACCCGTCGGTGCGCTGCGCGTCTGAAGCTTCAACCGTGTAGCGGATTTATCGCGTCAACTGCGCCTATTTGTTTATTTCCTTGAGCGGAGCGTTAGTACCGGTTGACTAACTCGGGTTCAATTTCTTTATTAATTTTTTTTTAAATATAATTTTCATAACTTTGTTTTTAACAGCATTTTGTTATCTTGCAATTGTTTACTTTCATTCCTTATTTTTTTTTACATTATATAGTTATTTCACTACGTTCTTTTTTGTTATTATTATTTTCCCTCCCCACTGCTATTTTCCAGTTATTTTTAGGAGCTGTGGTCACTGGAATTTTGCGTTTGGCTATAGAGGATCAGCCAACAACTCCTTGGCGCCCGTTATCTCTGTTTTTGCCCACTCCCATCTCCGGCTAGGGTTTAGTCGCGGCGGGATCCTCATTTGCGACGTTACGTCATCGGTGACGTCACAACTAGACCAAATGTTCATTAATTCAACGTATGCAGATTTGTTCGCTTACCCAAAAAACGGCTGCACTGAGGAAGGCACTTTGATGAATAAAGAAGATTGGGTAATGTTTCAACCTTGCAGCTGTCAAACTCTGCAGACTTTATTGCCGTTTATAATAAATTATTTAACACTCGAAACAGACAAGAAGAGGACCCAGGAAAATGAGATCTTTAAAATTTCATATGCATTTGTAACTTGGAAAGGAAATAAGTTGATGTTGATCCTATTTATTCAGGCGCTACTTTCATTTTTAGTATCTTTATAGACTTCCACAATTAACAGTAACCATCCCTCCGGGAGCATCTTTAAAGTTGAATTATGAGGTTGTAGTAAGGACCATTGCACCGTTATCTAGTATGGGAACGAGTATGGAAATTTCGAACCAGTAAGAAATTCCTACATTGAACCAATAACTGTAGTTCATAAGTTCAATGAACGCCAGCTCATCAAAACAATGAAAACATTCATCAGGTCAGGACAATATTTTTCAGTGCACCTAGGTATATTGATTTTATTAATAAAATAATGTTATTCCCATGAACGTCCGTATGCAACATTATTTTGTAATCTAAATTAAGATACGATGGCGTACTGTTTATAAAGGCTTGGTTTCCTCGAACAGTAAGCCGAGGTGAACCGACAGTCTGTCGACCGCTCAGGGCGGCGATTTCATTTGAGATGGTTCGCTAGAAATATAAAAAGTTTCTTCCAGTTCGTTGTAGTGTGCGCCTACTATCTCCACCGAAATGGATGATAGCATGGCCAACAAGGAATTGGTTGCGCTTTTAATGTTAGAAGAGGAAGAAGAAGAGAAACTGATATTGGCGGCAGACAGAAATCCAAATAAGCCAGTAGATAACTTATTTTCGTGCCGTTGTTCGGAGAGCGCATTTTAACATTACTGTGGAGAGAAGACTGTTTGGAAACGAAATAATATTAGGTGAATATTACAGACTTTCAGTTGAGCTTTTTGAGATTATGTTAAATTTGCAAAAGACGATATCACCAGGAAGCCAAACAATAGGATAAGATTTCCTATATCCGCTAAAGAAAGACCTTGCATTACATTAAGGTAGGTAAGCTTTCTTTTCTAGGAAAATACGTAGGTATTTAGATATGTAGTAAATAAGCAGAAATCTGCAAAAAAATTATTTTCAAATGTTTGGGTAAATTCACATTTGCTCTAAATGTGTGATAGTGACATCAGGTTAGCTTGCGGTGAAAACGAACGACTGTAGGTACACACTTGAGCTTCTTAATTGATCAATATTTGACGAATACTGTGGTTATGAAATAGAGTATGAAGTAGCAGTTGACAGAACGAGAATCAAAATCTTCTACTACATTACGTTGTTGGTTTTCAAATTCCAGGTGGGAAATTACATTCATTACCTGAATTTTAGTTCTTGTCTGTAATACTGGAGGAAATTGTTCAGCTGTAGCAGCGATACTGCAAAAGAATATCAATCTAGCTGTATCAGACTCTTTTGTTTTGTCACCCTGTGAGATATCACCGTTCTTGGGGTTAAATTCGATGCAGAGTTCTTTAGCACAGAATTTAGTTGCTCTTTCACAACCTCCATCACTTACACTGAAGGGACGGAATACTTTTCCTCTCCGCCCACTCATTAGGGAAAGTTCGCGTTGGAAGGCTGCATCAGTCTCTCGCCGTTATATTACACCAAAACAACATTTACTCCTAACGAATAGCCATAGCAGGTATTACGATTTATATACGTCCGTAGATTTTGGTTGGTGATTTTCCGAACGTGTACCCGGTCGGTAACTTAAATCGCCAAGCGCGAAATATGTTATCTGTAAGTCACATGCTCTGTATATAAAGCGACACCGAATTTGACACCGCCAGATACCGCTGGCTGTTGCTATTTTGATTTAAAATTGTCTAGATCTTTTTGCTGTACATACGTATTTATTTTAACGCTGATTTTATGTATTTAGTTAAATAAATAGAGTTTGTTTAATTTCATGGTATTATTTTAGTTTTGCAATAATTTCAGAGAACCCTATTTCCGACTAGAGTTTAAGTTATTTAACGACGACCAGAAATCCCATCGACCGACCGATTGACCGAAGCAACACCTTGTATAGTCACAACAGGCGACGCAACAGGATTGGTCGTTGTAATATTGTGGCAGTTAGTTTGCTTTCCGTTGAGATGAGATGAAACCTCTTGCAGCTTGTCAGCTGACGAAGCATCATTCTTTGTTATAAGTTGAGGTTTCAACAAACCATTCTTCATGGAATCGTTAGAAAACCCTGACACCATCAGACATCAGGCAACACCATTCAGCATGGCTGAGAGTCGCCAAGAATTCACCAACGCTCTTAATGAGCATGTAGTAATTTTAAGAATTTCAGCAATAACGAACTTTGCAGTCTATGCAAACATTTTTATAATTAGAATAATGTATAATAATCGATCATAGTAGTCAGGAAATCCAACTACAGGAAGCACTCTCTCACGAAAAATGTGAAAAAGCTCCTATTGGGAGTCGAACCCAGGTCTTGTCCAATTCAGATCACTATTCTAATCAATTGAGCTATCCCCACATGGGCACTATACACCCTGAGAGAAAAGCCTGAAGTTGCGAAGGAAGATGGAAAACAAATAGCAAGCAAATTCGAGATACGCCTTTTTGGGTAGGATTGGGTAAGATTAATCGTAACATTATTACTTATACACATAATGGAACGTCGGTTTCAAAGAATTAATTTAAAAATATGTCCCGCTGTTCTGCTACGTCTGAGTTGCTCATCTGATGCATCCACTCTATGATAATCAAATCATCAAAACTTAATACATAAGAGGAAAGTCTCCCTAAAAGCAACAAAGATCCATTCAATAATGTTCATATCAATCTAATGAATTCTTAGAAACATGTAAAATTGTAATAAGTTATTTCTTCCGTGATATGTAGTGTTGTAAACAGGCTTCTACGCACCTTGGTGTATTGTATCACTCGGTGCTATCCACAAAAAAACCCAGTGCAATAAAAGGTTTTCAACGCCCTAGGGTCGTCAAATATTATTTACGTCCCCTTTTCAAGTCACTAAACCTCAGATTATAGATCGAACATGCATAAAAATAACTTATAATATTTTTATATTCAAATATTTTCATCGCCTTATCTTAATTTATCAATTTCAGTCCATTATCTTGAGCACTTTTAGAAAAACTGGACCGCGGTAAGTACTTGAGCATAAGTACTTTTTGTGCCAATATTGCTTTCATTAGTAGATATCGACAATCCTTCTGATAATTTTTCTGCGATAAAGAAGCCGTATAAAACAGAAAATTATGCAACCACTTAGGACTTTAGTACTTCGAAATAATGAAGTTTTTAGTAGCCCTTTCTGCACTTCTGGCTGTAGCTTTAGCCGAGGTAAGCATATCAAATAAAAACAATAAGTTTGAGTTACTAACTTCGTTTCGTTTTTCAAGGATTCTATAGTCACCCTGCAGGAATACTACCAACAAAATCCACATGACCCGGCAGGTATTTTTATTGAAAATGAAGAAAACGTATAACGTGTAAGTCATGTTTCATTTTTCAGCTGTAAGAATAATAGACGGCTACCCTGCGAATGTAGCCCAATTCCCGTTCCAAGTAGCTGTAACTTACACAACTCCTAATGGTAACTTCTTCTGTGGGGGTGTTTTAATTAATAACCAATGGATTCTAACAGCAGCTCATTGTACTATCAAGTAAGATCTTTAGCTTGCAGCAAATTAAGTACAAAGTAAAGAAACTAAATTCCTAACAAAATAGAACGGTATGGATGAAATGTTCACATTCCGGAAAATATAATTATAAAGCTGAACTTTGGACCTTGAACTTAAGTAAAAAGCGAGTAAAAATACTTGTTTAAGCCCAAAACAGGTCATTAAGTTCGGAAGTTATTTTATAGTAACTGCAGCAGTTACTTTAAACATTAATTTTGAATGAAGCTACAGATAATAGATTCCTAAAGTAGATAGTGGTGCAATTTTGGGTAGGTCAGTTTATTATTCCAAACAAACAAAAGCTCTCTTACCGCAAACATCCACCGCCACAGACAACCACTTCAAGCCAAGTCTACGCATCCGACATGGAAGTTCAAGATACTCGTGCACCGGAAACAATTATTTATATTCAATTTATGTATTGTGCTTGCTTGTGAGAACTTCTGAGCTACTGTAATTATATTGCAAACTTTAGGTTAAAGTGTCTCAAACCAGACACAGAAAGATGCCAAGAGCACGTGGCAAGTTTGTTCGGAAGAAGAAACTGCCCTACCTTTAGATTTAACGTCGCACTTATGGGGTCCATTGCTGTGGTAAAGCAACGCCAGAAACGACTTCTACGGACTTCGGTTAGCAAAAAACTTTCATATTCTCGACACCTTCAAAATATATTACCTCCAATGATAATTTTAGTTTAGAAAATAATAAAGGCTATTGAAGGGGCACGGTATGTGAGAAAGGGACTTTTCTTCTTCCTGATTCTGGGCAACAATTTTTGTACAACCTTTTCGAGAACTCGTCATCACGAAATAGGAGTCGGTTGACGATATCTGAACCTTGCAAGAACAAAATCCATTTTCTGGAACATTCGAAAATATTTATTCCTTATTTGGCTTAGGTACAACATACTTATTGCTTCATAGAGGCTTAAAGTTAATAGGTCTTGCAAATTTATGATTTATCTTTTTGTAATACCTAATAATAACTTTTACTTTATTCATATTTCTAGAAAAATAGAAAATAATAAACCCATCGTTTCAATTTAATTTCTAAATTCTTATTAATCACAGTTGTTTTGTGTGTGTTGATTATACAGAAATGTTTAAAGTCTGTTTCTCAAATGAATATGAGTTTGAATTTATTGTCTCAAAACTTTAGTGACATATCGGTGACATACGTTATATAATTTTGTTTTCTGGCTTATTAGTTGTAATGGTTTAGATATGTTTGTTTATATTTTGCTTTGTATTGAACTTATACTTAGTAGTGTCGATATTCGTGTTGCTTTCTTTAATTTATGCTAGTTGTTGTGCGCCTGTGCGAGTAGTTCTCCTATCAGGGAGGAGATTTCTCATTTAATGCAGCTTATTTTTTTTAATTTTTTGCTAATTGAATTGCATTAATTCTTTGTTTCCTTATTTCTTGTCATAATTCATTGTCTCTTTGTATATTTCCTTTTTTATAATATCTATATTCAATTTTTGTTGCTATTCCCCCCACAATTTGTTACTTTGCCAGTGTCCTTTGAAAGTTGATGAGGGGTGGTCCGCATAGACTTAGAGGAATAAGGGCTACAACTCCTTGTCGTCCTTTCTAATTTACTTTATTTTCACCCATCCCGTATCTATCTAAGATTAGCCGTGGTATAGGTTCTCCGTTGGCAATAATTGATCACTTCACAGAATTTAATTTTCATTTCTTATCAGGGGCAATTTTTTGTAATTTACAAATTGACGCCAGAATATTTTTTATGATGTGAAATTTGAATATGCTCTTCGTCATGTTCCATCGTCTTCTGAATCTTAGTAGTCATACTAGTTAGAGAGCTAGCGTCATTTTTGATGACAAAAAAGTGTCAGGCTGGAACTTTGCCAATCACTAGTTCAGAGGGAGGCAGACACTTTTTCTATGTGACAAAATTTTCGCTTGTAGTCATTTATATTTTTTGTTTTTAATAAAACATGTACCTATTGGATAGGTCTTGTGATAAATTTGTGTCAACCTCATATCTTTTGCACGCATTACTTGACATCGACGTACCTAAATTTAGAACTGGCAGACATTGTTTCATGTCTTAGGATGGAGGCAGATCTGTGGAACTGGAGAACTAATGAAAATGCAATGACTAATTAGTGTCAAGTAATTTTTTTTTACCCATTGTTGTCTCGTACTATGATAAGAAAATGCAACTGGCAGACATTTTCTGTAGTCAAGGGCAGAAGGCAGACGTACTGAATTGGGGGGTTGGTGAGGGCTCGGTGACAAATTAGTGTCCGTCTGTCAAGTAAATAGAGGAGTCTTTAAGACTCCTTTAATACGCCCACAAGAATTTTAATGTAGACACTAATTTGTCACCAACCCCCCAATTCAGTACGTCTGCCTTCTGCCCTTGACTGCAGAAAATGTCTGTCAGTTGCAATTTCTTAAGATAGTAGATGGTACGAGACAACAATGTGTTGAAGAAAAATTAACTTGACACTAATTAGTCATCGCATTTTCATTAGTTCTCCAGTTCCACAGATCTGCCTCCATCCTAAGACACGAAACAATGTCTGCCAGCTCTAAATTCAGGTACGTCGATAATCAAGTAATGCATGCAAAATATATGAGCCTGACACAAATTTGTCACACGACTTGTCCAGTGTCCAATAGGTAGGCACTTGCAAGTTTTATTAAAGACAAAAAATTGAAATGACTGCAAGTGAAAATTTTGTCACATAGAAAAAGTGTCTGCCTCCCTCTGAACTAGTGAATGGCAAAGTTCCAGCCTGACACTTTTTTGTCATCAAAAATTACGCTAGCTCGCTAACTATACCTTCAAAGAAGAAAAAAATATACGCCATAAAGTGACAAACTCATTGCAAGTAAACTGACATTTTCGGGTTGTTAGATTAGAAAAGATAATCATAACGATAAAAAGTAAACAAATATTTTCTTTGTTGAAATAAATTTAGACATACAAAATAATTATGAAACGTTTCCAGCGCAATTTCCTTCACTCTGTACATTGGTGGAGTAACATTAAATGCTTCTGAAAATGGTCGTCTGGTAGAAATTTCTTCTGTGTTCGTTAGGCATGAAAATTACGACAGCTCAAATCTCAACAATGATATCGCTCTTATTCATCTTCCAGAACCCATACTCTTCAGTGGTAAGTATAGTATATAAACTTCTATAAAAATTTATAGACATACGATTTCTGGTAAGCCTGGGAAACTTTTCGTATACAAAAGACATTTTAAATGTAATTGTGAAATCTGAGAAAATCGATAAATTACAGTACCGAGCAAGTTCAAGTGCCTGTATTTGCAGTGGTTATTATTATTCTTACGTGGTAGGTTCCCGGCCCTTTATATTGACGCTCCAGCTTATTGAGTTCCCATACGGGTTTATCTCATAAGTTCTGCCCCCTCAGAGAATTTGAAGACATGACTTACGGGCGCATCTGTTATTACGTTTGACTCCCCTTCCCACCAAGAGATCCACTTTCTCATTTTCATCACTTCCTTGACAACCTTTTACCCCTCATCCATCATAGTGCAACCCCAATATGTTCTGCTAGTCAGCGACTCCACTAAGTATTCAACAGCTCGGAATTATATCTCTACAATTTCCAGAGCTTGCAATGCTACTTGGATGTCAGGGGCAATCTGGATCGTCCTATTTTAAAAGAACCTCCCGATCATCTCCTGCGAAGTTACAGTAATTCCTGCCTCGGAATACGGTCGCAAGGTTTATACTAATTTCATTCCCTGGGACTTTGACTGTAATGCACACCCCAGTGCTATGTCCAGTTTTCGGTTCATCTGTATACCAAATTATTTCATCATGTTCTTGTATTGCCTTTGTGATCCATATGCCTGCAAGTCTTGCTACCTTTCCTAGCTTGGTTAAAGATTCCTTTTTCCTGGCTTTATACCACCATAATATGAATCCATATATTGTCGTGGTGATTATTATCTCAGAGTATATCCAGAAGATCATTGCTGGTCTCATACCCCACATTTTCCTATCACACCCCTGAAGGCCTATAGGTCTCGGGTTGCCGTCTTGGTTCTCCAGATGGACGATATAATTTAGTTCGGAGCTAAGGTTATTTACAGTTCCAAATACTTAACTTCATGAACCCATAACCGAGGCCACTTCAATACCTGAACATAACATCCCTTCTTTTCGTGTAGGTCATTACTGAAGCCTTAACAGATGTCACAGTTAATCCTTCTGTTGTGCGCCGCAAGATCTTTCTACCATTCTCAGAACTGCTCCACAGTAAGAGCACTCCCTGGCAGTAGCAACTTCCCTGGTTACATTTAGGTAGTAAGCAGATCTATAAACATTAAACATACAACAAGAAATAATGTTGAATAAAGAAAAGGTAATGCGCATACAAAATAAAAAGTTCCTGTCACTTGCAAGTGCAGATCTGGAAGACCGATTTCTCTGTCTATTCCCGAAAACATTAATGCAGTTCACGACGTGATATTAGCAGACCGTCGAAATGGTCTCAAATGAAAATTTGGAACATTGAAGATTTTGTAAGAATGAGTTCATCACAGAGGTCACTTCACAGATATTTCTGCTAAACGGACCTCTAAATGACTAATTATAAAGTAACAACATGACGTTTGTTCTGTGTCTGTTTTGAGACGGACGATATTTTCTACAGCCACATTGTTTTCATGGACGACCCGAACACAAACCAGAAATCGATAGAATAGATGCTCTCCGATTCTCTAAGGTCTAAGAAGATTCGAAGTAAAAACCTAACAGAAAAATTTTCACTTCGATTGGCTATCCAAACAAGAATGCGAGTTGAACAACAATCCACCTTATTCATCAGATTTCCTCTCTTACATGGAAAGAAGTTTGAAATATCGTAAACTGAAGCTATGGGGCGCTAATTTGTAGAATAGGAAGAAATTATTTCTAAGAAATTTACGAGCCTCGCAGGACCGCATTCTAATAAGAGGAGAATATGTAAAATGATAAAATATCTATTTAATTAATTATGTGTGTCAACAAAATTTGATTTCAGTCCTCACTGAAAATGATCAAGATTGATGAAATCAAATACGTCGTAGATAAAACATTATTAAATAATTGCTTTGCTCTTAAAATACTGAAATCGACACATTCTTTCTTTAAAGTGCATAATCCGTAAGAAAATAAATTACCTTTTTCAAGTCTGCACCGTGTCCATGAAAATGTGAAACATTTTTGAAATAATGTAACTATTATTAACTATATTATTCTATTAAACGTTAGAAGCATTTATTAGAAATTAATAGATTGATTAACTTACCTATAAAGAAGATCGAAATTAATTTTCTCTAGCTTGCCTTTCTCGATAATTACACTAGTAGATGTTTAAAGAAGAAAACCTTGCTATCTGAATAAAACATTTTACCTATATTCGAAATGTAATTTTATCCGCCTGATTCAAGTATTCAGGTTAAGGCTATTTCCAGGCGCTTAGCTCATCCGAATTTGCTAAAAAGGCGGGTAAATGGATGAGAGGGCTAAGAAAGAGGATATCTGTAAGGGTGGTTACATGTTTTAATGAAACGCTCTTCTCCCATTTCCTTAACAGTCGAACTGCAGCACAGATTTTCCACTTTGACATAGAACTTCAAACCAAAAAAATTAAAGTATGGGAGTAGAAACTGCAGACGTGGTCCAAAATGGATTAAACACTGGTCAGTGACCAGTGGTCACATGCACTATAAGATATTTTGTCTCCCGGGTCCCTAATATCGGAACTGTCTATAACAAAAGCGTCCAGTAGGATGCTGCATACTACAGGTCCAAAAGAATTCAAAGTAAACAAGTAGAAGCAACAGCAGTAGTTCAAAGACTGGTATCTATGAATCACTCCTCACCCAAATTTTTAATAGTGGGAGAATCTGTTGCAGGTTACACGATTTTCTATTCCAACAAAGAATTATACGCCATGTAGCACAATTCTAATAAATTAAAATTTTTGACGCGTTAAACTTAGTTAAATTAATCGTTCTAGAGCTTTCGCAACTAATTTTTGGAAAAGTTGCTATGATGTTCCGTTTGCGATTTCCTGGAATCTCGCCTGCCATAATGTAATGCTAATGTAAGCAAACCTTTTGATCGGTAGATTTTAAGCTTTCTGCCCGCAATTCATCTATGTATATTTAGCACTTTGTCGTTTCTTAAGGTTTTAATGCTGGCTAAAATTCTTCCTCCATTATACCATAACCTAGTTCGCCCACTTACCACTGACTTCCTTTTCCAACAAAACTTATACTTTTTCTCTCGCATATTCCAGCTAGTTGCCTGCGTTCTTTATGTAAGCGCCCTAAGGTATTTTATTAGTTTGGTTAGACAACCAAATGAACACGTTCAAAATCTTTTGGACTCCATTCAAAGTGAAACGGGAGAAGTCATGCCTTTTTATGGTTCCGTACCTAAACGGTAGGTATCGTGGTGTTTCCACTATTCTGTCACAATCGGTCTTAGTGGTTTGAAACCACTGGTTTCTCAGAAATTCGGGAGGTTGATGAGAGTGCGAATCCTTTTATGTACAAACTGAGTTTTAGATCGTTTATATTGCTTATATTCACTTGTTTTTATTTTGTTACAATATTTACTTATTTTATATTTCTAGATCGAGTTCAGCCGATTAGATTACCACAACAACACGAAATTACCCTTGCACAGACGCCAGTAACGGTCAGTGGATGGGGACGAACTAGTGACGGTAAGTTGGTAATAATAAAGATTTATGTTTTTGCGGTATTTGAAATTTACACATTTTAGCTTCGAACTCCATTAGTAGTATCCTTAACTACGTAGACCTTGTGACAATATCGAACCCAGAATGTGCCCAAGTATACGGGAATTATGTAATAATTGGATCAACCATTTGTGCGCGGGGAAATCCTCATCATAGCGTTTGCAATGTGAGTACATAGTTGGTATACTTACGTGTTTAGAAATAAATTTATGGACATTCAAGTCTGTACCTACCCAGAAGTCACCAGGGCAAACATCTGTAAATCCAACATCATTTTTGTAAGGGTTTTTTAGATTTTTCAAGTGTTGTGAATTATTTGAAAAATATTATTTTAAAAATTCCATTTGAAGTAATTTATTGAAATAGAATTGTCATTCTAAAGTATTACTATCAGATTTATACTGGCAAAGACTAAAATCAGCTAAATAATTTATTTTCGTGTCATATCTTTTCTTGTGATTACTTTTCTCTTCTTCTTAAGAACTGCACCTACAACAACTGCACTAACGTTTATGTGAATGATACTAAATTATAATATCTATATTAGTAGGTGTATACCTATTCAGTTCAATGTGCCTGACTATGATTCTTGAGAAAGGTGGAAATATGCGATGGAATATTAAAGACGTTCTTTATTAATGAACAATTTGGTTATAATAACAAATAAAACATGTTTTAGTTTTAAACTTGGAAAACTTGCTAATTATTTTATCTTTCAGGGTGACAGTGGAGGTCCTTTGATAGTATACGATGCTGATGGAGTTCCAACTGTAATTGGTATTGTTAGTTTTGTCAATTCTCTTGGTTGTGCAAGTGGCAACCCATCGGGTTACGTTCGCACAGAAAGCTTCCTTGACTGGATTAATCACCACGCCGCAATTCCAGTTTAAACTTATCCCTGTAGTTAAATAAATAAAAGATCTATTTATTTATCTCACGTTAAATTCATGCACATTCAAACTTACCTATCCTATGAAAGTATCTTCTTTACATCCTAAACATTTGAAGTAGGTTCATATGTAGACTTTGTTACCTACTATATTTGTACACACCGTGGATGGATCAAGAACTTTGACGTAAATTCACTATGGATTCTTAATAAGTCAACCCCACACGCCAAAAGACAGTGACACAGTAATTAAAGTCGACACGTGTTTCGCTGACAACGTCAGCATCTTCAGGAGTAGGAGATAATCTAACTCTAAACTTAAATTACGTTGCTATAAATACCCAACACCCACTCACCCACCCTCCACTACTGAAGCGAAAAGGATCGATAAACCTATAGGGTTTCTCAGAACTAATTTGAACATGAGAGCAATAAAATTGTATTCTTAAGTGAAAGGGATGAATAACCTATAGGGTTTCTTAAAACTATTTGAGCAATAAAATTAGGGTCTGGAGGGTAAATATTTATGGCTAGTCTTCATCTATCTACCTGATAAATCTATACAGGGTTGAGTTCGGAATCGGACCATAGTTACTGTTAAGACAACTATGTTTATTTTTATATATCTCTATACTTTCCAATGCGTTTAAATCAAATTTATTATTTCCTGGTTTTCAGAGTTTGAGATTATTGCTATTGAATTTATGGCCCGTTTCTAACGCGTGTGACGCCATGCTAGACCTATCAGTGCGGCCGTATTTGTAATGAGCTTGATGCTCTTTAAAGCGAGTTAAAATAGACCGAGTTGACTGCCCGATATATTTTTGTCGCAATTTCCCCATGTTATTTCGTAAATTCCCGCTTTATGAATAAATTCCGTTTTATCTTTCGCATTTCCTAGTAGATTTTGTAAATTGTTGCTCGAAGTGTGAACCACTTTGAAGCCTGCTTTCCCGAAAATAGTATTCATACCTCTAGTTATTTGCGGTACGTATGGTATTTTTATAAATTTAGTAATTTTACCGCGGATATCAAACGTAAGCTACATGTGTCTAACCCAAAAGTACCACGCATGTATTGTTTACCGAAGATCCATAAAGTAGGGAAAGCCGTAAGGCCCATAGTTTCAGTTATAGATTCTCCTACTTACAAACTGTCCAAATGGTTAGTCAAAGAATTTAACAACCTCGAAATCAAGCGGTCAAGTTTTTTAGTGAAGAACTCTTTAGAGTTTATAAACAAAATTCAACACATCACACTGCATGATAACGAATTATTAATTTCATTCGACGTCAACTCACTTTTTTCCAGTGTACCTGTACCAAAGGCTTTGGAGTACTTGTATGAACTCCTTAATAAAAATAACATTGATGAACAAACTGCCAAAGAATACATTAATTTAACAAATCTGTGTATGCAGCAGAATTATTTCAAAGTCAGTGGATCATTTTTTCAACAAAGTGAAGGTACAGCCATGGGAAATTGCCTCTCTCCTTTCATTGCAGAAATTTTCATGGGCAAATTTGAAACCCAACTGAAAGATGAGCTCCCATATTTTCCAAAGGTGTGGGTGAGATATGTAGACGATATATTTGCCATTTTTGACACTAGTAAATGTAACATTGAAGATTTTTTGAGCGACTTAAATAGTAGATTCAATTCCATCAAATTTACCCATGAAATAGAAAGGGAAGGACAGCTTCCATTTTTGGACATTTTGGTAATTAGGAAAGACAGTAAGTTAGAATTTGACATCTATAGGAAAGAAACCATTACAGCTCGGTATATAACTGCAGATTCGAACCACTGTAGTCAACACAAAGAGGCTAGTTTTGGTTTTTTAGTTAATAGACTGTTGAGTCTACCGTTATCCGTTGAAAGATACCGCAAGGAAGTAAATACAATCAAAGATATAGCGAAATGTAATGGTTTCGATCCAGAGATTGTCAATAGGTTAATTAGGAAACGAAAATTTAAAATGCTATTGCGAAATTCCACCACTTTAAATTGGGATAATAAAACTACTAAATTTATAAAAATACCATACGTACCGCAAATAACTAGAGGTATGAATACTATTTTCGGGAAAGCGGGCTTCAAAGTGGTTCACACTTCGAGCAAAAATTTACAAAATCTACTAGGAAATGCGAAAGATAAAACGGAACTCATTCATAAAGCGGGAATTTATGAAATAGCATGCGGAAATTGCGACAAAAAATATATCGGGCAGTCAACTCGGTCTATTTTAACTCGCTTTAAAGAGCATCAAGCTCATTACAAATACGGCCGCACTGATAGGTCTAGCATATGGCGTCACACGCGTTGGAAACGGGCCATAAATTCAATAGCAATAATCTCAAACTCCTGAAACCAGGAAATAATAAATTTGATTTAAACGCATTGGAAAGTATAGAGATATATAAAAATAAACATAGTTGTCTTAACAGTAACTATGGTCCGATTCCGAACTCAACCCTGTATAGATTTATCAGGTAGATAGATTAAGACTAGCCATAAATATTTACCCTCCAGACCCTAATTTTATTGCTCAAATAGTTTTAAGAAACCTTATAGGTTATTGATCCCTTTCACTTAAGAATACAATTTTATTGCTCTAATGTTCAAATTAGTTCTGAGAAACCCTATAGATTTATCGATCCTTTTCGCTTCAGTAGTGGAGGGTGGGTGAGTGGGGGTTGGATATTTATAGCAACGTATTTTAAGTTTAGAATTAGACTATCTTCTACTCCTGAAGATGCTGACGTTGTCAGCGAAACACGTGTCGAGTTTAATTACTGTGTCACTGTCTTTTGGCGTGTGGGGTTAACTTATTAAGAATTCATAGTACTATATTTGTGCATAATCTATAAAATAAATTGTGTCTCAGTCCCCAAACAAGGAAGTAAACGGGGAGAAGTAAGAAATACAAAATATGCAAAAGTTCACCCATGTTTTAAATATATACACATGAAAAAAATTAAAATCGAATAGGTACTTCTCTATTGGCGTGTTCCAGCAGTGCAAAATCAACTCTCAATTACTTAAATTTGTGCACAAGCAGAGCAAACTGAACGGACTCGAATGGATTCGAATTGCGGTTTCAATTTGCAGAAGTATAGGTGCCTATTTTCATTGGAAGAGTTCTAAAGAGTTGGGTCTCTTTCATATACGATGTGTGATTGTATACTGAAAACACTTTTATCATGACTCATGAGTTTTTAGTAAGCTCCATTTGAGGACTTAGTACAGTCATTTGGTTCTAAAAAAAGAGGTTACCTGGAAAGTTTACCGGGAGTTTTAAAAATGGGTAATTTTATAGATTTCGATGCGCTCTTTCCGAATTTCAACTTTACCACCTCGTATCTTTGCCGCTCGCGCCGCCATATTGGAAAAACGGCGCCTAAAAGCAGTTTTTTGACAATATCTCCTTTCCGACTCATGCTGATCCAGAGATCATTCTAAAGCTGGAGAACGCTTCCTACTTGAATTATCCAGTTACAGTAATGTGAAAAGTAAGAAAAGTATGTCTTTAAACAACTATAGATATGCATGCTTCACAACATCAGCATATAAAAGTAAATTTAATATTGCGTCGCTACCACCAACAGAAGCAGCAGCACGACAACATCCATTCCGAACCTATCACCAGGTTCAGCAGTGGTACGGGAATAAACAAAATGAAGAGCAATGGGGATGGAAAAGAAACAAGAACGGGCTAATTCCTGTCACCACACTCGAGCCCCCAGCTCCGGAAAGCTCGTTAAAACTTATTTCTTGCAGATGCAAAAAGAGATGTCAGAAAGCCTGCGGATGCAGAAAGGCTGGGTTAAAGTGCTCCGTTATATGCACGAATTGTAGTGATACCTGTGATAACTCGCAAGTTCCATCACAAGATAGCGATAAAGAGGAAGAAACGGAGTCTATTTTAGAGCAAACGTATGCTGAAATCGAGAACGAAGAGGATTGCGATGAAACTAATAATCCCATCGCGGATGATGTGGAAGAAATTTCGGTCTGCGACGTTTCGATCGGTACTAAAGACAATGAACTCGCAACACCTGGTCCATCAAGAACAGCGAAGCGAAGGAGAATGCGCTAAATTTTGGAATAGTGAATTGCATGCGGATTAGGCCTACTTAAAAAAAACGCACCGCTTACTCTACCTCAAGGTGGTGTGGAAATGAGTTTTTGGTCAAAACGTGTGTTGTACTACACATTGCGGCGCTCGTACGCTAAAACTATTGATTTTACGAAAAAAAGGTTATTACATAAATTGTAGGAAAGTTTCTCTAGTTTCATGTTGTATATAAATGTTTTTATCGTGAAACTAGTCGGAAAGGAGATATTGTCAAAAAACTGCTTTTTAGGCGCCATTTTTCCAATATGGCGGCGCGAGTGCCAAAGATACGAGGTGGCAAAGTTGAAATTCGGAAAGAAGAAGAAGAGGAAGAGGAAAAAATAATTTTGTTTCATATATTAAAGTTTGTATATTTCTCTCTATGTATATACAGAATGAGTCAGGAGGAGAGGGAAGTATTTTGGCAGGTGATAGTATCGACCATTTCGAATAAAACATTCCGAACCTCACAAATGCTAAAACCACTTTTAAAAATTGATGCTGCGTAAATAATTCTACTTGATGAAGCGACATTTCTATTACACGGTCGCCACAATCCAGCTGCTTTCATGAAATCCCCCCAAGTCTTGCATTGCAAAAACTTAAAGTTTGGGGTGTTATGTTGGGTAAGTAACAATGTAATTACTCCATTTTTTTGCTGATGGCAACTTAATGACCAGAATTGTCTCAAAGTGTTATTGCTGGGGTTCGTCAATTTTCTGGGGTAAGATTAGTGGGTGTTTGGTTTTAACAAGATGAATCTGTTCAAAATTCAGTAGTGGTTCGGGAATACTTCAACACCACATATCCCACGTACCCGAATTCCAAATCTTGCACTTACCGACTCCATTTTGTGCGGTTATATGAAAACTCAAATTTGCGGTTTTCAGTCACTCACAGTCTAAGCGTTTGTGTGTGGAAAAGGCAAAACAAAGCAGTCGACCAGTTGCGTAGTAAACAGGTGCCGCCGCAGAAACAGAATATCGCGGAACATTCGCCTGGTCCGTTGCTTGAATATAATAATAAACAACGCTCCCCGCGACCCGCTGACTTACGACCGTCTAAGCTTCACAACAAAATCAGCTGTTGCATAAGGACGCCAGGTCCATTCTAGAAGTTTTAAAATGGCTTTTAAAACTGTTGGTTGTGTTGAAGAATAACAACTTGTAACGGCAACTTAAACTTTATTCTTGGTAACACACGTGTATAAAATATTTACAACTTAAAAACTGAATTATGACCACTACCGGGCACGCAGTCTCACGTCCCGTACTCTAAAGATAAAAGACTTGGATATAGTGGTTTGAGTCGAATGAATGAAAAGTCACCAAGTCCCCTTCGCCCAATCGGAAATCTTGTCCAAGTCAATTTCGCCTAATCGGAGTTCTTGCATATTTTTGTGAACCAGTGTTTGCACTTTGAACAGATGGGGCGACCTCGCCTGACGAATCATGTCCGGTCTCCATTCACTTGAAGAGGAAAGCGCCGCCCATCCAGTGGGGATATAGTTGCGCCCAGTTTACAGTTTAGTAAGAAGAGTACGTCATGCCAGTCTTCTTCAACTGTCAAAACCTAACCTCTCGCTCCGTTAATATTTCTGTTGATTCGAAAATAGGTAGTTTATCCTTTTCCGTATTTCAGTTTTATGGTAATGTACTAATGTGCCCACGATAAGCGTTAATACCAAGCTTAATACAAGTTATGCCTAATAAGTTTAAGCACGACAAAATTATATTTTACTTCAATAATTTCTACACAAATCAAGGAAATGGTTCTAGGTTATGATTTAGTTGTCACTAGCATAAATTTGGTACCTAACTGAGAATGCTTATTTAGAAATCAAATGTTGTACTGTACATAAAGCCGCTTATGGAAAAGATCCGTAAAATGGTGTTATCTGGGTACGATTCCATGCGCAAAACTTATTTTTTTAACAAAATAAGTGAAGGGTATTAAAAATAAGACGTATTATTATTGGCTATTGATACTGATGTTTGTCATATTTGTAATATAAATGGCTTAAGATAATTTTGATTGAACAGTCTCACAGCAACAATGTTTGCCAAATTTTTGGTTTTAGCTGGTAAGTTACATTTATTTTTGGATTCTAATCTTTTGGGAAGTTTCAAAAAGACTTATATTATATACCTGTTGTATTTTCCATTAATTCACTTTCAGTTTGTTTTATTCCATGTATATTGTTTACTTTACGAAGTGTTAATCAATATGCAATGCAGGAACACGAAAGAAACAAATTTTTGGTAACATTTTTGAAATACGGTAACGGTGGTGAATCTGCTTATTTTTCATTCTATTATGTCTATACAGGGTGGCCCATTAGTGCCGTGACGGTCTAAGTATATCTCTTGAACCATTCAAGGCATCAGAATGAAATTTTGCAAGTGCTTAGGAAGCCCTATGCCACATATTGTAAAATTATTTTGGTGTATACAGGGTCTTCCATTTTGCGTAACAAACCAAAGTTATATTTTTTTAAATGGAAACCCCCAATTTTGTTTACATATTCACATTCCCCACAAAACTTCATGGAAAACAATATACCACATTATGGGGTTTTCAGCAGGGGATGTTAAGATATTGCCATTTTAGTGCCAATCTGGACCCATCTTTGTTGCACTACTGACGCCTACTTACCGAAGCTGTCTACGATTTCTTTATCGAACTAGATTCACAGACTATTCTATTTCCAAATTCTGTTAATACCTTTGCTATAGTACTTTGTATTATACAGGGTGGTCAACATACGCATAATAGAATTTTTCTCAAGAATTTCAAATGGAACACCCTGTATATTAATTGCATATTTAATAGCCAGTTTACTAAGCTTTTAAATGATGCAGGCATTGTCAGGCCTGCGGCTGACAGTTTCTACGGAAATTAAAATTGAAACTTAAAAATTTTCAATTTCACTGTTATTTTTTACAATTTTATTCGGATTTCCTCATTTGACTTAAATTCGGACCTGCCCCGTTTTAAATCGATTTAGTTAGGTAACTTTGTTGCGAATTTTGAATTCCTTGTTTTGAAATTTCGAGTTGCTTCAAGACAGATAAATGGTTAAAAGTATATGATACAAATTATTAATAAGCTAAATCTGACTTTGTAGAGGAAATGTAATTTAAACGAAAAGCTGGACGGAGAACAAATTTATAATGTAAATAATTTTTATTAACAGTGCCATTTTTATGGAAAGTAATTCGAAAACATTGCTTTCCCGAGATAACTGTTTTATTCTCACTTTTTATAGAAGAATCATAATTTGTAGTTAAAATGCAAATCGCGTGGAAATAATGTTACCTGTGATAAACAAAACAGCTCCAACTCGCATCTGTCATAGTTTGAAGGATTTTTTGCATTTTCTTATTTTTTTATTTAATTTTAATTTATTTAATTTCAATAAACTTGTTCTCGCTGTAGTTTTTTGTTTAAATTACGTTTCCAACTAATGATGAAAGCCAAATTTATCTCATGAATAATTTATACTGACTTTAAAATATTTATCTGTTCTGACTTCCGCAACAACTCCAAATTTGAGAAGAAGAAATTGAAAACACACAACAAAAGTACGTAACTAAATTGATTTAGAGAGTGAGTGGCTCAAATTTAAGTTTTCTTGGTTCTGGTAGACATTGCGATTTCGAGCTATTTTTATTATTTTTGCTATATTTGTTCACAATAATACTAATTCTCGGTAAGAATATCTTGAAAACTTCCCGTTTTAGGCATACGCGGGTAGACCTAATAAAAATTATATCGTTTTTACCTTCAAGAAGTAATTTTGCAATGGGACTTTTTGTGTTAGTGTAAATTCTATTGGCTCAGTTTTGCGCAGAAACTAAATTGAAACATTTTTTGTTTTGGGTGATAAAATAGGTGAAATACGAATAAAATTGTAAAAAATAACAGTGAAATTGGAAATTTGTAAGTTTCAATCTTAATTTCTGTAGAAACTGTAAGTCGCAGACCTGGCAATGCCTGTATCAATCAGAAGCTTAGTAAACTGACTATTAAATGTGCAATTAATATACAGGATATTCCATTTGAAATTCTTGAGAAAAATTCAATTATGCGTATGTTTACCATCCTGTATAATGTAAAGCACTGTGACAAAGGTATTATCAGAATTTGCAAATAGAATAGTCTGTGAATCTAGTTCAATAAAGAAATCTTTGACAGCTTCTGTAAGTATGCGTCAGTAGTGCCACAAAGATGGGTCCAGATCGACACTAAAATGGCAATATCTTAACATCCCCTGCTCGAAACCCATTAATGTGGTATATCGTTTTCCATGAAATTTTGTGGGGAATATGAATATTAAAAAAAAAATGGGGGTTTCCATTTAAAAAAATGTAACTTTGGTTTGTTACGCAAAATGTGAAGACCCTGTATACACCAAAATAATTTTATAAGATGCAGCATGGGATTTCTTAAGTACTTGCAAAATTTCATATTGATGCCTTGAATGGTTCAAGAGATATAGACCGTCCCCGCACTAATGGGCCACCCTGTATATTGTTCTTATAATATTCTTGTTTTTTTAAGGAAATCTTTAAAAAAATAAAGCAAATTCGTTTTGAAATTGTTATATTACACTGGCAAAACGTCTTTATGTGGAGGTGAAGACCACCTTTGTGTTTTCATTGCATGTGTCAATTTTAAATAATGTTTATTCTGCAGACAAAAATTAGTTACCATCAGACAATTGGGCATAGATAATAATTACTCAGACTAGATCAATAAAGTACTTAATACACTTCCAAACATACCGATAAGTAGATTTTGTTATTCCACATCCACATGATATAAGTGTTTTAGCCGAATCTTCTAAACCAGAAGTACTTATCTAATTTTCGAATAGAATGTTCCAAGAATACCTACCGAATAACACATAAATCTAAAAACAAAAAATAAAAGAAACTATTAATTTAATGTTGCCTACATTTCTAATACATATGTAGGTACCCATCTGTTATTATCAAGTTGAAATCTCCAGTAATTGTTATCAGTCAAATTGGCGTTGAAAACTATTACCTATCGCTACTTACTTGAAGTTAAAAGGCCTGAGGTGCATATTGGCAAAAAATATGTTAATATGATACAATACTTGCAGATTATCAAAAATATAATAATAATAATAATAATAATTTCATTTATTATGCAATTATGCAATAAGTATATAAAAGGTTAGTGTTCGGTAAAACCGATCTTCCACGCCACCTTCTTACACAGTTACATCGAGTAAGTGCACATTCTCGTACACATCTATGAAATTCAGTAATTTTGATGCTCTGTAGCTGAAGGAACTTTGAAATTTTACACTATTGTGGACAGGAATTGTGAATGTATTTTTTCTAATATTTACATCATGCGTTTCAGATCTTAAACTAAGTTTTTTAAATAAATACATTGGTGTTTCACATGATACTAGTTTGTATAAGAATACGCAATATAGATACTTAACCCTTCGTTCAATGTTAAGTTCATTATTAATATTTAAATATGGCGTCACATGACTACGAAAAGGAACATAAGTAACAAATCTCATACATTCGTTTTGAACCCTTTGCAGTTTTTGTTTATTTTATGCTGGCAGAAAATGGTAATAAACTGCGGAGTAATAATCAATATGCGGATATACTACTTAATGTTCTTATGAGTTTCATTTTGGTATCCTTATCTTTCAATGACTTTTTCAAACAGTTTAGCATTTTTAATTTCATAAAACATATTGATACAATTTTATTTACCTGAACTGGAAAAGTTTAATTGTTGTCTATGTACAATCCCAAACTCTTACTATTATCGTTAATTTTGGTTTTATTTATTTTAACTATTAGTTATTGAACGTTGACTCTAGATCTCATTCTTTCACTGCCTATACACATAGCCACACTTTCGGATGGATTGATTTTCAATCCATTGTTACAACACCATACATGAAAGGATTCTAAATCCTCATTAATTTTATCTACAGTATTTAGCACATCATTTATATTACAGGATATATAGAATTGTACATCATCAGCGTAGAGATGGTACCGCAAGTAACTCAAACAATTACCTAAGTCATGCGTAAAAAGCGAGAAAACTATCGGGCCCAATATACTACCCTGCGGGACCCCGCTTACAGTTTCCAAAAATTCCGATTTTTCATCTTTATATAATACACATTACTGCCTCTCACTCACATAACTGTAAAACCATTTTAAGCTAGTATCATCCAACCCCATATATTTCAATTTTGCCAGCAGCAACTTGTCATTTACAACGTCGAATGCCTTACTTCGATCCATCAAAAACAAAAAACAAATATTATGGTCATCTACTGCTGAACATATATCGTCTACAACTTTCAAACGGGCAGTTTAAGTACTGTGATTGCATCTAAAACCAGACTGCAAGTTGGGCAATATTTTATTTATTTCTGTATAGGTAGTCTTTTAACTGTTGAGAGATACGTGTTTTTCAATAATCTTTGAGAACACAGACAAAATACTTAAGGGTCTTATTTCCTTTAAACTAGTAGAAGTTTTAGATTTAGGAAATGGCAAAACAATGGCAGTTTTCCAAGTTGTCGGAAAAATTCCAGTATGAAGAGATTCGTTAATAATGTGTACTACCATGTCCATACTGTATGGAATGATTAAATCTAACATTTTAGCATTAGTATCTATATATATGATGCTATATTTTTTCAATATAATGAACGTCTGGATTATTTCGTGCTGATAGAAAATATCTTTTTTCTGCACATATACAGAATGGACCAATAGTGTGTAGTTGGTTCGTATCTCTGGTTCTAGTCAAGGTATCAAAATAAAACTTTTGTCACAATACCTACCTAATATCATACTGGGCGGACAGCTTAGACAATAGACTTTTTCTTAAAAATTTCAAATGGAACACCTGTATATTAATTCTACATTCGATAACAAGTTTACTAAGCTTTTGATTGATATAGATATTGTTAGGTCTGCGACTGACGGTTTCGGTGGAATTGAAAATTGAACGTTAAAATGTAGAAATTTTTCTGGTAGTTTATTCGGTTTCCTATATTTTAGTACCCAAAACACAAAATATTATTTCGTTTTTGTTTCTGAAAGTTCATATTGCGACAAAAAATTTCATTGCCCAATTGCTTCTTTATGGTCATATTCTTAAATACGTGGTAACTTATTAAACCTAGGTATACCTAATATGAAACAAGGAGTGCCATGGGAGAAAATAGTCCTTTCAAGAAGTAATCTTGCAATGTGATTTTTGTGCCGGTGTGAACCCTGTTCGCTAAATTTTTTGTAAAAACAAAGTGTACGCATTTCTCCCAGTTTTGGGTGGCAAAATAGGGAAAATTTCCCAAAAATGGTACAAAATTACTGCAAAAAATCTCAATTATTAAGGTTCAATCTTTATTTCTGCCTAAATTGTCAGTCGCAGACCTGCTAATAATATCTGCTTCAATCAACAGCTTAATAAACGGCCTATTAGACGTTTCATCAAAATTTGACTACCGACCTCCATGAATGAATGGACTCTCAGATTTATGGAAGACAGGTGGGCCGTGCCATACTATATTTCGACCAGTGTCAAAAGTTGTAATTTTATCAATAGAAATTTGTGTGGTTAGGGGTGTGATTGATTCTTGAATTAATTATTTGACCACAGTTTCTAACATCTTAATCCTTGAATAGAAATAAAACAAAAATACCTAACGAAAAAAGCGGAACCTTATTATTATTCAAAAATAAAGTCCACATGCCTGAGAGGTATGAAAATCTTGCAGAATAGTTCTATGGTCCGAAGGTCCCAAACGCCTTATCCATCTGCCGGCAAGGAGCATGTATCTGCTATTTTTATCGTAGTTTTCATTGATTGAAAAAATGTTTGATTACAAACTTCCTGAATTGTCCGATGGTATGATAAAATGTGGAGTGTTACCTTTGGAAATTCTAGTTTTTGTATATTTTGTACTGCGGTCGAGAGATAATCTGTAGTAATACAATAAGTGGTCTGGAATTGTCAGAAATTTTACGAAAGCTGTTGCGTTGCTTGGTAGCCACGAGTGTAAATTTGACAGTTAAAAGATCACGAGCGCTTGCGCGAGTGATCTTCTGTCAAATTTACACGAATGGTTAGTAAAAGCAACAGCTTGAGTAAAATTACCTAAAAATTCCAGACCACGAATTGTATTTAACAAGATTATTTTTTTAATCGAAGCAAGGTAGTTCAAAACGAAATTTTATTTCAATTAATTCACATACAAAGAAATGTGTTGGGAATATTTGACGTTTGGCAGGTACTAAAGTAACTAGATTATATATTATAAATGCACCTACAAATTCGCAACTATGGCAACTTATCAACAAGCAAAATTATCGAAAAAATTACCGTATGTAATATCACAAGAGAGTGAGAATTACTTGAAAATAATTCGACAGATTTTCGAAAACTTGTCGCCAGGCAATAGACACGAGAGCCCGTAGGGCTCGAGTGGCTATTGCCGAATGGCGACAAGTTTGAGTAAAATGTGGAGAATTATTTTCCAAGTTATTCTTACTGTCGTGTGGTATTCGAAAGGTTATTTTTTGACGTTCAAATATGAAACAACTGTCAATATTATTCTTTCAATGTCACAATTTGCGATTAAAACATATAAGACAATATGTCAAAACCAGAAAACAAGTCGTTTTATCAACAAAAACAAAATACTAAAAAAAATTCCCGCTGGGATAAGTTAGGTAAAAAATTCTCACTATAATAATGATTTAATTGGTCAGAATTAAACGCGTGATCAAAAATACTGTTCATTTATTGGAAAATAGAAACGGCAAAAAATAACCGTAGGTAAATACATGAGATCATTTTTTTATCGATAAATACATGTTTAATAATTGTATGAAAGTTTTATTGTTCTGGCAAATAATCGAGAATCAAGGTAGTGAAAAAATCGCGAGAGCTTGCTCGAGCGATTTTTTCTACTTCCCTTGATTCGAGATTTTTTGTCGAATGGCAATAAAATTTGAATACAATTTGAAATGTATTTATCTCATAAAAAATGATCTCGAATGTATTTTAGGGAGGTTAATACACAACTACATTATACGGACAATTTAAAACGACGTTGCAAGAAAACTCGAAAATAATATGACAGTGACAGTTGCCAAGGTAGAAATTTCAAAACTATCATTCGTAGCAAAGTTGATTAAAAGCAAGGCGCATATTTATCAGTTATTGGGAAAGCTAGGTAGGGTTTTATCGTTTACAATGACAGTTGATTGGTCGATTTTAAGAAATTGAAGAAAACTCATTGGCTCTAGATTAGGCGTGTATTAACCGAAATAATACACGCTTCTAGACCCAAATGAAATGTTCCTATTGGTCAATTTGACGATGAAAAAAATAATCATTATAACCAAACCTGTAATGAATTCATGTGTTGTGTCATAAAAAATAAAAAGCCTCCATGTCTTGCCTCCGTCTGAGGAAAACTTTAGGTTGCCATAGCAATTAGATATTGCAAATTACCTGTTTGATTTCATTAAATGAAGGTTAAGATGAAAAGGTATTAAAAATTTATGAGGAAGTATTAATTAATTATTTAAGATAGACTTAGGAACTCATTCATAAACTGGCTTCAATTTCTTCAATATATAGTGCATTCACAAAATCACGGGTTCCACTAAAATTTCAAAAATATATAGAAACTTGAACAAAAGGTTTTATTAAAAGTGCGATGTAACTTTTGAGAATTTGGTAATTTGGTATCGAATATTTGGTACCAACTGCAATTTGGGATTGGTCGCTATTTATATAAGGAACTAAAATTAGCACTGTTTGTACAGGATAAATTTGACCCAGAAAAATATCCCATACCAAACAATTGATTCATAGGTAGAAAAATATGCTATTTTTAGAGTTGTAATAATCACAACAAAAGCTTACTTTTCTTAAAATAAAAACAGGTAATATGTATTTATATAAAATATAATGAATATGTTGTCCTTCAATATTAATCTTTCATCGAATAACATCTGGCGTCTTCAAATCTATTCAGGTAAACTGTTGATCACGACAGGTTTTGATATTATTATCAATAGTTTTATTATTAGAATAAAGCATGTATTGCATACTATTTCTATTGTTAATTATCATTTTGTTATCTGCGAAAACTTTGGAATTTTATCATAATAACATCTATCTTATCCTGATGGTTTAATGCCTTTATGCTGACATACTTCTAGACACCAACGTCCTGTGTACAAAGAAAAGTGGAAACTCGTACGACTCGTACGCCGTTCAAAATAGGTTAACTCGAACTGGTCAAAGTCCTCGCCAATAGCTATTGTCATTACAATCGAAAAAGATAAATTCTTGCCAAGTGATCTGTAAAATTAATATAGAAAATATTAACATGGATATAATAGCAACAGAAATAGATCCAACGCTGATTAAAAACTGCCACCTATCCAATAAAGTGATTCACAGAATGACAATGGCATGGTCTAATCATTGTTGGCTACTGAGTGAGTGATTCCAAACACTGAGTAGAATCATATACCTGATTTAAAATAGTAAATTCAATAAAATCAGAAGAGTCGACTCTGTGACTCATATATGAACGATTCTCATCCTCCGAGTTCATTTCTTCATTCATTTTTTACATTTTAAATGCCTGGAATACAGGAACATGATGTCTCAACAAAAAACGCCTAGTATAATATAGCATGTCGAAGCTTTTTAAAAACATCCTTTGCCTATCCATGTCTTTTATGTGGGAAACAGGAAAAAGTCACTTGGGGAAAAATTTGGTGAATAGGACACATTGAGATATATATCAGCTCATAGTCCAACTCATGAATTTTAGCCGTTGCTATGATGGGAGTGCGTGCCTAGACATTGTCATAGTGGAAGAGAACTTTCTCCTTAACCGAGTGACGCGGTTTTCCTATGCAATTCTACATCGAACGTACAGGTAGCAAGCCTACATAGTATTCACAATTCAACGCTCTTCTTTTTTGAAAAACTCATCGCAAGCAACTCCTCATAAAGTCAGGGCATTCATTTTGACCTTCCTAGGACATGTTTGACCTCACTTCGTCCACCATATTTTAATAGGTATCACCTTGGTCTCCGGTATGTAAAGTGTAATGATGAATCATGTTTCATCGACAACCTCAAATCGTTTCCTGAAGTCCTTCGGATTGCTTATGAGAAAAAATGTTTATGCAAACTACGGAAAGCCGCAAACAATAGGAAGGTTCGGAGAAAAATAAGATATCTATTTTTGGCACGAAAATGACGGAAAATTGTTATTGTAATTGATTTACGGCGAATTTTCAATTTTTTTTCTGAAAAATTTTTTTGCGGCGTAATAAGCGAAAGAAATTAGCTTATCACGCCCACATGCTAGTTCGCTTTGTTATTGGTTTGACGTCAGAGATTCGTAAGGCGCTCCTCCCACTTGTCTTGAAGTGCCCGTGAAGCGGTACCTATCTCATAACATACTTATTGGGGACTATTTCGAGCGTGAATTTTTAAAGTAAGGTGTCAAGGAACCATAAAACAAAGACAACATAATCGATATAATAAGGAGGAATTAGAAAGAGTTGGGGAAAAGAGAAAAGTATGGAAGACAATAAAGAATAGGGGATAGGATCGTAGGATGGTAGGACACCTTCTGAGACACAAAGGAATAGTTCGCGACATAGTAGAGTCAGAGATAGGAATAAAGAGGTAGAGGTTGGAGCAGATTAGACTACTGCTCTCAAATAGTTGGGGATGAAGAATGTTCTACTTTTACGGAAATGCGTAGGCTAGCTCAGGGAAAGGATGGAGGTACGCGTCCTACCAGTCTTCAAAAGAGTACTTTATGATGACGTACTATTTAATTATTATTGTAAAATAGTTAATAAAATTTCCTTTTTTAGTTCAGGGAGGGAACGGTACGGCGATTCAGTATTTGGCTCCGTCATGCTCCTAGCGTCCTGTTTCAAATTATGCTAACCGTAACACGTTACCAAGTACCAAGGGGTCCCAGAAAACTGTCGATAAATTACATTATGTTCGATTTTATTTAGAGTGGCTGCAATGGGGCAGCCGATAATTTTATAAACTTTTGCAATGATAAACTAACTCGCGAAAATATCGATAATGCTGACCGATTTTCCTTCTGGCTCCAACGAACCACTTTTTCCGTTTTATTGGTGTGCTGTACGATGTATTAGTCTGGGTACAAAACTGAAAACACCAGTTACAACCAGTTAATAATATTTAACAATTTAACTACACATGCATATGCATAATACTTATGGGACTGCTGCGCGCTGAAGCTAGGACTTGTACGTTATACTAAGTTCTGACGTCACGCGGCTTACTCTCGCTGCAAGGTACGATTTCTAGCCTCGCACCGACGGAAAACTTTGCAACGGCTTCACAGGCGAAGGAATTTTTTTTTAACAAAAATTAACAACATAACTGCCTTCAGTATAATAAACTCTATCAATTTTAATGAAATTTGAAAATTACCGAACCTGCCTATTATAGTAAAAAACCTTCGTCATCGCGTTATTGACCGTACGAGAATTTTATATTTATAATATGGAATATTCTGAAGAAAGCAGCTTAATTTCGTCTCTATTTTGCAGTTCTCTCAGCCGTCTTCCAAGACGTATCCTTAACACCCATAAAAGCTGATGAAGATGATGGTATGAGAATTGTAGGAGGAGTTTCAGTTACAATTCGTTCAGAATATCCTTATCAGGTTTGTTACATTGCTTGTCATTACTAAATATATTTTATTTACTAAATCTAAAATAACCTAAAGAACTAAGAATTCAGAAGTTCTAACAATTTCCTGCTCCAGGATGGTCGAAATCTTTCATTAAAGATAAATATTATTTTTGGGTCCAATATTTTTACATATTATACATATTAAAAGTTAGTGTGATCAATAAATCACGCCCAGGTCTTCGATTACCCAGAATCGCTATCTATCGTCGTTCGAAGTCGTTCCTGAAGAAGTAGACGTGGTAGCGACGTGAGCCCCTTCAGAAAGTATTTCCCCGTCTACAAGTTTTGCAATCACTTGCCAACAGTTGGCATTATCTCTCCTATTCTGATGGCCGCTAAGACGCGATTTGAATATTATTATTTGAATAAGTCAACGAAGACAGTCACAACCGCTTCCCCTTCTTCAGGAACGACGCTGAAAGACGCCAGAAGCATCTGGGAGTGGCCGATAGAATCGGAAGAACAGGATAGCACATGAGTGAATTTATGGCGGTTTCATCTCTTTAAATCTCTTATAGATTTCTAGGAAGTCTTTTTGTGCATCACAAACCAAGTTATATTATTTACTCATACTAATTTTATTGTAGGCGTCTTTAAGATACTACGGAAGTCACTACTGTGGAGGCTCAATTATAGATGAGAAACACATTCTGACAGCTGCACATTGCTGCTTTGTAGCTGGCAATCCGGTAACCACAAGTGAAGTAACCGTTGTAGTTGGAGATTTGAATATCTACCAAACCGACAAGACGACAGTTAGGAAGAATGTGAACAGAATATACATACATGAAGATTACGATACAGAAAGTCGTGAACATGATATTGCAATTCTTGAGGTAAGTAACTGACTAACTGTATGAAGAGTTGTTACGGCCACAGACGTTAATAGGTTATTAACGTTAATGACAGGGCAATGTCGTTTTTCATTATCTTTTTTACAAAAAATGGGTGCGTTAGGTCTCCGTCAGTTAAATGGTCTGTTTCAAAAATGCGTAAATTGGTCTGTTTCGTTTGATAAATTTCCTTGTTACAAGTTAGTTTCAGCATAATTATTTAACACCCATTAACGTCATAGCCCGACCTTTAACGTTATTGACCGTAACACAATCATTAAATCAGCAAAAATTTCAAAATTCTTGTATTTATGTATTATTACTTATTTTTATTTGTGTCTAGTTCAGACACACAAACAAAAACAAAATAACAACAACACAGTAAATGGTTGCAAACAATAATTAAATTTAAAAACGTAAAAATTTACACATGACCTTAGCGGTTGTTGCATTGGCTACTGCAACTTCATTTTTGCAGAACGGGGCAGTTTGAGCCTGTGAGTCACGATCGGTTGGGAGACACATGTGGAGACAACTGGATCTCCGACTTCACCATGTTCACTCTGCATCTCCTAGTCTGAGATACGCCTGTCCGATTATTACATCTCCTAATCCATTATCGATTGTTCGAAAATAATCGATATTTGATTAATGGATTAATCGGATTATGGATAATTTGATTAATCAATCGATCGTGTAATTTATTAAGCGACATATCGATCTAATAAAACTTTCATAAAAAGAAAATCTCAGAATCTGGTTAACGGCAGTAGTATACTGAATCTCTAGCTTCAATTTCGACCGAAAAATAAAAAGTTATGAGTAAATAGCGGTACCGTTGCATTCGGAGTTTTTCGTCGTAGCTCGTGCTCTCGCCTGTCTTTCGGCTACTGATCAAAGTCGCTCAGCTAAAGGCGGGCACAGACATGCGGTACTCGGCGAATCGCGATTATTCGCTACTCGCTACTCGCTATTCGCTATTCGCCGAGCAACTTATTGATTTGTATTTTGGCGAACAGGGTACACACACATGTGGTGTAGTTGTCGAAGATTACTCGGTATGGTAAAGACGAATATTTGTCTCCTTTGAATCGGGCCAAAATACCGACAGTCAATGGGAAAACACCGAATAGCGATTAATCGTGACGAATCGTCACGAGCAACCCATACACACTAATCGCCACTTGCCGAATAGCAAATATTTGTTATTTGGGACTCGCCGAATACCGCATGTCTGTGCCCGGCTTAAGTCAGTCAATCCCAAAATAGGGCACACAAATAGAGGTGCGCGCAACAAGTTAATTCTCAGTATTAGCTTGGCTTCTGTATTTGGGTAACCGTACGGGCACATTCAACCCTCTATGAAACACAACATTTTTAAGAAATCAATTCATTTAGGTAGTTTACTAAATTACTTCTCGAATAGCAGTTATTGGTAACAACGGGCCACCATTTGCGTTTTCCTGCTCAAAATACCCCACCAACGACAACACCACTTCCTGGCACTGCCTATTTAGAGTTCGACCTCTCATTGCGTGTTTGTTCTGAGAAGAACAGATTTATTATGAATGTATTAGTATTAGCTTGATTAAGAACGCAAAATCCGAAAACTTGAGACTGACACACCAACTGATTGACTGACTGACGTTTAATCAAGCAATCGACTAATCAAATAGCGATTAATCAACCATTTGATTAATCGATTAAATTACTTCTAATAATCAATTAATCGAAATGAGATCGGATTCGATTTAAGATTTTCCAACTTACCCATACGGTATGTCGCACTACCTGAAAGCTGCTCCGGTTGTAATAATTCATTTCACTATCTGTTAACGATAATACTCATCGAGATACACTTATTAATATAGACCCGTTCTTACCCGGCTACTATTTCAAACGGTGTAAGAAACTGAGTAGGATTCGGAATTTGAGCGATGAAGTACTTACCTAACCTGAAGATTGCTGTTCTGGAATAAACTGCGCATTGGTATTTGGCCATAAGCCATAACTGATTTGGAATCATTCTTTCAAATATTAATAAGGAAATGGGACAGAATATTTTTGGGTTGTCAGGAAAAATGGTCGCAACTCATTGTTATGTGTATACTTGGACGTTTAGGGCCGTTATTTTTCGCCACAGCTTTCTTTACTCGTCTATACTTGGGCCGCCCAACAGACGGAGTGATCACCCTGCAAGAACGTGTTCTAGCGGGGCCAATATTAATTTATGACGACCGAATTGGAGTGATGCGACTTCGTTGGGTCTAAAGAAAGCGCATCACTGCGGTTCTGTCGTCCTAAATTGATAGTGGTCCCGTCTAGAGCTCATGCTTGCAGGGTGATCACTCCGTCTGTTGGGCGGCCCAAGTATAGAGCGATTCGTATAAAACTCTATGAGAATAAAAATTTTACGTAGCATAGCAGTTTTTGCAGAACACTGGTCTTTGGTATGTGTTCCAGTATAGTCATCGTACGCTTCCTCATGTCCCACAGGCAAATATGGGATATATTCCTTACGATAGCCTCTAAGGTTAGAAAATAATAAGCGCTTTTACGTTAACCATTAGGTGCTAATTATTGTTTTTCGTAGAAAACTTTTACTCAGTGACGTTTTACAACGTTACTTGTCGCATTTACCCTATAGTTTTAATTGCTGAATTTGCAGGTAGAAGATAGTTTTAGCTTCAGTGAGGAAATAAGCAGTATTACTCCTGCAACTACAACTCCAGATGCCGGTACTCTTTGTGACGTGTCAGGATGGGGTTACTTGGAAGAGGTAATAGAGGACAATATAAATTAAATTCACATTAGTGGAACTTGTATTATATTTTAGGACTCTCAAGTACTCAGTTCCGGACTTCAAGCAGTTTCCATACCATTGGTAAACAGAGTAACGTGTAATAGTGCTTATATGGGGAGGGTTACAAGCAATATGATATGTGCTGGGCAGGATGGAGGTGGCAAAGACGCATGCCAGGTATTTAATAAAACATAATATGCTCCGACAAATCGCCTAGAATTTAATCATCGGCAGTTCTAAATTGGATTAGCGATTTGCAAAAAAAGCGAAAGATACTCTAACCCAAAAAAGATTAATATCGTAGTCAAATTTGATTAAAATAATATTTTTGAACAATAATCTAAAATATTTTAGATGAACATTTGAAAAATCTCTCAAGAAAGTGATTTTCCTTTAATTGGAGAAAATAAAATCTTTGGACACCAGGTTTACTTGTTTCTTTTTTTAGGGTGATTCCGGCGGACCATTAGTGTGTGGTTCATACTTAGTAGGTGTGGTTTCCTGGGGTGTAGGCTGCGCTAGAAATAGATATCCTGGAGTATATACCGAAGTGGCGAAGCATTTATCCTGGATACATAGCATTACTAACGTTAAAATCGAGAGGTTAAAGGATCAACATGTATCACAAATTCTGAATAATAAAAATGTCAGTTAAGAAACATAAAACATTGCTAAATTAATTTCTTTCCACACCTTCATTGAATTTTCCAACTAATTAGTAAACTATATTAGGCATGTGTGACGGTAGGTCATTTGCATTTGCCAACAATAAATTGAAAATTCGTTTATTTCTTCCAGGATTCTACGTTTCCAAGGCCTTATCAAAGAAAATTTGTTCAATCCTGCTAATAGAAATGTTGTTTCTCCCTTAGATACTATGCGAGAAACCATTACTTTTGGTCACTCACTTCGTTTCTTTGGCATCGGGTGGGCGAAAACAGTGAGCGAGTAAGCGGGTAAAGTTTGTTGACCTGTCTTCAACTTTGCTCGCTTGTTCTCACCCCCTTTATTACAGATTATACTACTCGGTTTTAGTCGAAAAGCAGCACTTCTAATCTTTAGAAATATTTTTTTTTCAATAGATGATAGTTAAAAGATATAGGTATATTGTAACGGACCTTACCGTTGTAAGTTTCTGCTCTCTTGTCTATCTCCCTGCTCAGTGCTGATTAAATTTATCCTGTCGAAGTGGCCATGTTGTCTATACCTATGCCATTGCAGACCACAATACTTTGATAAGAGATGAGGATCACAAGAAAGTAAGGATGTTAATAATAAACGCAAATTAAGATAAGAAATCAAGGTTTATTCGTATCTTTCAAAGTATTACTAAATTCTCGTTAATCAGTTTAATATAAAACCAGATCAGTTACCATCTGCATTAATCATAAATACAAGGTGTTTAGTATTTTCTATTATGTCGTAAAAATCTATTTGTTATATTTTATTACTGAAAACAATCAAACAGCCGTCCTTAAAGTTTTGTTGTTTTATAATTCCTAGGCCATTTCCTTTAGGGTTATCGTCATTTCGTATTTATTTTTGGGGTTTTCTTTGAGGGTTACCACCACCATAATAAAACAGGAAATGTATTTTTGGATTTTAATCAGTATTCATGTTTATTGTTTATTTTTTGTTTATTTTTTGTGTTAGTGTTTGTGTAGTGTAAATTCTATTGGCTTAGTTTTGTGCAGAAAACAAGTTTAAACATTTTTTTGTTTTGGGTGAAAAATAGGGGAAATCCGAACAAGATTACAAAAAATAACATTGAAATTGGAAATTTTTAAGTTTCAATTATAATTTCTGTAGAAACTGTCAGTCGCAGACTTGGCAATGCCTGCATCAATTAAAAGCTTAGTAAACTGGCTATTAAATATATGCAATTAATATATACAGGCTATTCCATTTGAAATTCTTAAGAAAAATTTAATTATGCGTATGTTGACCACCTGTATAATATAAAGTACTGTGGCAAAGGTATTATCAGAATTTGCGAATAGAATAGTCTGTGAAGCTAGTTCGATACAGAAATCTTAGATAGCTTCGGTAAGTAGGCGTCAGTCGAAGCCGTACGATAATTCAAGCCGGAACGTAGCGGCCGTGACGTATTAATCGTGGCCAGCTTGGTACGAACGGCCGGTGTTCGTGGCGTGGAAATAATGCTAGTTTACCAAAATATTCAATAACAACAACTGGACTTTTGAAATTTTTATTAAGAGAACATCTAATTAAAGATACCTGAACGGTATAATACCATATTTTCCTATTTTGAACAAACGTTTAACATTAAAAACCTACAGAACTTAAACTCAATATGTATTTAATAATATTAAATGAGCCGCATTCCGCATGAAGAACAAAACTAAAAAATATAGTAGAAAACATTGTCGGAAATAAGTCTTAACGAAATAAAATACACCCGCTAACAAAATGTTTACTGATGGAAGAAGATAAATGGGATAACTACTTACTAGGCAATTTTTTAATTTTCTTTTCTTTTGTTTCATTAACTCACATTTCATTGGAGGTGGGTAACATATGAATAATTATTTAATAAAATATTGCATGAATTGTGCAATGTATAATAATGGTTATATGGGTAAGTGAGGGGAAATGTAATTTGTTTGTACGCCTACACGGCTCAGTGCGGCTAGCGCGCACAATTTATATGTGTTTATTAACCCGCTGTATCTTTTTTCAGTAACAACATTAATGTTTCGTTTCTTCACCAAAAATAATTTCGAGCCTTTGGTCGTATTTGGTCTCGCATATGCATATGCTAATTCCGAAAAATAAGATTACTTATCCAGTACGTGAAAAATACATTACACAAATTTGTGGTCTAGCAAGAAAACATTTTTTTTTCATAACATTGGAAAGTTTTAGAGGCAACGTGAATAAACTGTGATGATCAGCACATTTCAATGTATATTCCATGAAAACAACAGATCTCTTACTCTTTTCATTGCTGAAATACAACAAGAAAAGTATTAAAAATGGTCGAAAATTGATTTAGGAAAGTTTAGGAAAATTCGATTTTTCGGCATTTTCGCAATTCCCGATATTTTCGCGACCCCAAAATTCGAATCCGGCAGGTCATTTTACATAAGAATCAGCTTAATTTTTTTGTGCGTGTTTGAGTAGTTAGAGGTTATCGAATTAGAGCACTTTGCTCCCCGATTAAGCGATCCGTCCACGGCTGTGACGTCACAGCAGTGCTCCACGCGCTACATTCTGGCTTGTACTATCGTTCGGCTTCGCGCCAGTAGTGCCACAAAGATGGGCCCACATTGATACTAAAATGGCAATATCTTAACATTCCCTGCTGTAAACCGTATAATGTGGTATATCGTTTCCCATGAAATTTTGTGGGGAACGTGAATATGTCAAAAATGGGGGTGTTCGCATTTTAAAAAATATAACTTTGGTTTGTTACGCAAAATGTGAAGACCATGTATACACTAAATTAAGTTTAGAAGAAGTGGCATGGGATTTCCTAAGCATTTGCAAAATTTCATATTGATGCCTTGAATGGTTCAAGATCTACCTGTTGAGAACTCCTGTCGCCAAGAAAACTTTAGCTGTTTTAAGATTTCCCGTTTATAAATTGCATCAGATTTGATGGAAATAAGCTTAGAGGAGAGAAGAAGAGGAGGGATAACAAAGCAGAAATTCCTGTTATCATTCGGCACCAAAAAAGGGGCGTAACCTAAACTTCTTAGTCTCTTTACGCTTAGAATTGAACGAAAATTCTAAAAATTATATGACTAATTGCACTATTACAATCGTTTATTTCCTTATTTTGATTTAAATTACATGAATTCTAAACAGTAATATGATTTCACCAATTTGTTTGGCACCAAAGATGCTCAAATTTTGGTAACAATCACGTGCACGTCAAAGATCGGGCGTTGTGTATCCATACTCTTCCCTCATCTAACGAAATCAGCTAAAACCTTATTGCATTTAAACACAGTTCAGTATTTATATGATTATATGCAGAATGCACTTAATAGTAAATTTTGATTCAAAAATATTGTGGGGAAATTAGTGGGAATATTTTTAATAAGGGAATTTTTAATGTTTTGTGGGAAATTTCTCTCCAAGGGGTTGGCATCTCTGATTTTTGACAGATATTCATTTGACGTTGCGGCAGATAGGCAAATTGCAAACATAATATTTTTGTATACATTATGAGTCATAGTTGAATACTTTTTATTAACTTTTAGGGGTGATAAATGTTCTCACAATGAGGAGTAAAATAGGATTAGAAGAATGTTTGAGAGATTCTCCAAAATTCAGGTCAGTATTTTTTCAAATTATTATTAAGCATTAAGTAGAGTAATTTATATTTGAATTCCCAATTAGATAAATTTTGTTATCTTAGCTTTCTGTTTAATTTTGTTACAGAAATATATTGGAAGATGAGGAATCCAGTATAGAACAGCTAGAACAAAAGTTGGACAGAATTTTAAAATTATGTGGGACAATGGTTGATACAGGAAAAACATATGTTGCTCAACAGAGGTTAGGATTCATTTTTATTTTACTTATGAATAACATTGTATTATGCATTAAACTATTTCTCATAACATGATTCACATATATTCATATTATGTTCTGGATTTTTCTCCAAAGAATTAGAATGGTCAGAGAAAATAATAAATTATAAAACTTCGGTTTTGTCGAGGTTTTTGTATTCTGTAGAAGAATCACTTAAACTAAAGGTGGGTAAGTTTAGTACGATTCGTACAAATGATAAAAATCTCCTTTAGTACTTGAGTGGTACTAATCTCCACCAACCCAAAGATCGCTGTCCAACAAAAATCACACTATAGCCTCATCTCGCCTCATCTGTTCTTAACATTGCCTTTTTTGATTTACCTTCCTAGCTCTGTTGTTAAAGGAGATGCACATTTTTATAACACTACAGGATTTTATTGACTTTTGCACATTGCAAAAACTAAAACCGATAGCAGGTGCGTTTGTTGGTTTTTGTTGACATGGTTTTCTGTCAAAACACAATATGTGAAATACTGGACTATCAGTAGGCGTCAGAATCACAATTTAAATGTTGAAGAATCTGTGCCTGTAGTAAGTCTGACCGAAGATGGTAGGAGTCAACGTTATATCACTGAACGCCTTGGTGTCACCCAATCGAAGGTATCCCAAGTTTTGCAGCGGTACCATGAAACTCATACTTACTCAAGAAGACCAGGGCAAGGTAGAAGACGAGCCACAAATGCTGTTGAAGATCGTTTTCTGCTGTTGCAAATGTTAAGAGAACGGCTTATTTCCACTCCAAAATTACAAAATATACTTGAAGGGACCCACAATATTTGTTTAAGCTGCGTTACTGTCAGAAATCGGTTACGCAATTTTGATTTAACTGAACGTAACATTGTTCAAAAAGTTATGTTTGGTGGAGGCTTTGTTATGGTGTGGGAGGGCATCACTTCAGAGGCTCGTACGGAGTTTGCGGTGATACATAGAGGGAGTATCATGGCGATTTCTCACATTACAAACATTTTAGAACCTCTTGTAATGCCTTTTGTGCATTTTGAAGGAGTTAGTTTCGTTTTCATGCATGGTAATGCTAGATCACACACTGCCTAAATTGTACAACAATATCTTACCAAAAAGTTGATATTACTATAATGCAATGACCAGCCAGAAGCCCGGATCTTAATTCAATTGAGCACCTGTAGGATATTATGGGCAGACGGCAGCCTCTTTGTGCTGACTGCAGTGGATCGAATCTGCAGTTATGTACCGAGCTGTACTATTTTCTTTCTTATAGATGACAAATTATAACTTACTGTATTTTCTAATTAACAAAATGTCCAAAAATGGAAGCTGTCCATCTCTTTCTATTTCATGGGTAAATTTGATAGAATTGAATCTACTATTTAAGTCGCTCAAAAAATCTGCAATGTTACATTTACTAGTGTCAAAAATGGCAAATATATCGTCGAGTACCTATATCGTCTACGTATCTCACCCACACCCTTGGGAAATATGGGAGCTCATCTTTCAGTTGGGTCTCAAATTTGCCCATGAAAAATGCAACGTAAAAAAGAACATCCATAAATGGTTCAGACAAAATTGGATATCAAACTTATGGTAAATTTCTGATGATGCATTAATTTTTTTCATCAGTGTATTACCAGCACTAAACTAATTTTATCAGAGTTTATTCAAAATGAAATGACGTGATGTCTTGCCTAAATAAGAGCAATAAGTTGCAAAAATCCCATCAAGAGTTATGATTGATCTATAAATTTTCAAAGTTGAATAAAATTTTTGTGCCATTTCATTTATTTTGAATCCCATAGAATATATTTAGGTTTTTAATAGAAATTTTAGTTCTTTGATTTCTTATGCTTTTGGACTGGTAATTTTGTTTCTAACTTTTATTTTGATTTACTTTGAAGGTACCAAACACTAACTTGTTTTTTTAATTTTCAGTCTGTTTGCCAATGCCTTATGGGACTTAAGCTTACATTTTCGTGAGGACTCTGCAGTGTTGGCACCATTAAATAAATTAATTCACAGTTTGCAAGAAATGAACAAGTTTCACACAATATTACTTGATCAAGCATCACGTACTGTACTTAAGAATCTCACATCGTTTATTAAGAAGTAAGTAAAGTTATGTTTCTGTTGATAGATCCTTAGACTAAATTTTGAGCTTCCAAATAGGTTTTTGCAAATACCCCAGCACAAATTAGCTTCTGTGTGTCTGATATTTTCTGCCCACGTGGAAGTAACTACATAGCTTTATTGAATAATGTTTAGCTACTTGGGGATGCAAATAAACAGTAAGAATGAGAGAACGCATGAAATCAAGCAAAGACTGCAAAGCGCACATAAATCATACTTTGCTTATAAGAAGTTATTTAAAGATAAGAACATTAGTACGAAGACAATAAACAAAATTAAGAATTTTAAACAACCCCCGACACAACACCTGAACAGATCTTCATCTATATATTATTATCTATCTATCTATACAGGGTAGCCCGAAATTAGCGTGCAATATTTTACCAGCGTGTTCTGTGGTCAAAAATAAGACAAAAAACTCATATAAGCGTATACCGAAATATGCTTCGCAATGGAGCTATAGCTTTCTAAAAGAGAAGGCCTGAAGACGTTTCCTTCTAAATATCTTCGAAACAAGTCCAGTTAAAATTATGAAATTTTATGGAATGTGTAAGTACCAAATGCTGAATCTTTTGCTGTAAACATAATTTTTAAAATTTAACAGGGGCGTCCTAAATCTGGGGGTGGTGGAGGTAAGATTTACCCCAACTTTTTTTACAACACGTCGTTTTCAATTTTTCCATAAAAATTTGAAACTTCAGAGTTTTTTGCAAAAAATGTGCTCCTGTCTCGTTATGATAGGAGGCACCGTTATCGAGCACAATCGATTTAAAAATTTCGCTGCATGCCCAAAAAATTCCTACAAGAAGTGGAAAACTTCGTTTGTATACTTAAACGAGACAAGAGCACATTTTTTTGCAAAGAACTCTGAAGTTGCAAATTTTTATGGAAAAATTTCCGAAAAAATTGAAAACGACATGTTATGGAAAAAGTTGGGGTAAATCTTACCTCCACCGCCCCCAGATTTGAGACGCCCCTGTTAAATTTTAAAAATTATGTTTACAGCAAAAGATTCAGCATTTGGTACTTACACATTCCATAAAATTTCATAATTTTAACTGGACTTGTTTCGAAGATATTTAGAAGGAAACGTCTTCAGGCCTTTTCTTTTAGAAAGCTATAGCTCCTTTGCGAAGCATATTTCGGTATACGCTTACAAGAGCTTTTTGTCTTATTTTTGACCACAGAACACGCTGGTAAAATATTGCACGCTAATTTCGGGCAAATACCCCGCCAGGCATTAATTATACAGTGTGTCCCGAAATTAGCGTGCAATATTTTACCAGCGTGTTCTGTGGTCAAAAATAAGACAAAAAGCTTTTGTAAGCGAATACCGAACTATGCTTCGCAAAGGAGCTATAGCTTTCTAAAAGAGAAGGCCTGAAGACGTTTCCTTCTAAATATCTTCGAAACAAGTGCAGTTAAAATTATGAAATTTTATGGAATGTGTAAGTACCAAATGCTGAATCTTTTGCTGTAAACATAATTTTTAAAATTTAACAGGGGCGTCCTAAATCTGGGGGTGGTGGAGGTAAGATTTACCCCAACTTTTTTTACAACACGTCGTTTTCAATTTTTCCATAAAAATTTGAAACTTCAGAGTTTTTTGCAAAAAAATGTGCTCCTGTCTCGTTATGATAGGAGGCACCGTTATCGAGCACAATCGATTTAAAAATTTCGCTGCATGCCCAAAAAATTCCTACAAGAAGTGGAAAACTTCGTTTGTATACTTAAACGAGACAAGAGCACATTTTTTTGCAAAGAACTCTGAAGTTGCAAATTTTTATGGAAAAATTTCCGGAAAAATTGAAAACGACATGTTATGGAAAAAGTTGGGGTAAATCTTACCTCCACCGCCCCTGTTAAATTTTAAAAATTATGTTTACCGCAAAAGATTCAGCATTTGGTACTTACACATTCCATAAAATTTCATAATTTTAACTGGACTTGTTTCGAAGATATTTAGAAGGAAACGTCTTCAGGCCTTTTCTTTTAGAAAGCTATAGCTCCTTTGCGAAGCATATTTCGGTATACGCTTACAAGAGCTTTTTGTCTTATTTTTGACCACAGAACACGCTGGTAAAATATTGCACGCTAATTTCGGGCAAATACCCCGCCAGGCATTAATTATACAGTGTGTCCCGAAATTAGCGTGCAATATTTTACCAGCGTGTTCTGTGGTCAAAAATAAGACAAAAAGCTTTTGTAAGCGAATACCGAACTATGCTTCGCAAAGGAGCTATAGCTTTCTAAAAGAGAAGGCCTGAAGACGTTTCCTTCTAAATATCTTCGAAACAAGTGCAGTTAAAATTATGAAATTTTATGGAATGTGTAAGTACCAAATGCTGAATCTTTTGCTGTATACATAATTTTTAAAATTTAACAGGGGCGTCTCAAATCTGGGGGCGGTGGAGGTAAGATTTACCCCAACTTTTTCCATAACATGTCGTTTTCAATTTTTCTGGAAATTTTTCCATAAAAATTTGCAACTTCAGAGTTTTTTGCAAAAAAATGTGCTCCTGTCTCGTTTAAGTATATAAACGAAGTTTTCCACTTCTTGTAGGAATTTTTTGGGCATGCAGCGAAATTTTTAAATCTATTGTGCTCGATAACGGTGCCTCCTATCAAAACGAGACGGAAGCACATTTTTTTGCAAAAAACTCTGAAGTTTCAAATTTTTATGAAAAAATTGAAAACGACATGTTGTAAAAAAAGTTGGGGTAAATCTTACCTCCACCACCCCCAGATTTGGGACGCCCCTGTTAAATTTTAGAAATTATGTTTACAGCAAAAGATTCAGCATTTGGTACTTACACATTCCATAAAATTTCATAATTTTAACTGGACTTGTTTCGAAGATATTTAGAAGGAAACGTATTCAGGCCTTCTCTTTTAGAAAGCTGTAGCTCCTTTGCGAAGCATATTTCGGTATACGCTTATAAGAGCTTTTTGCCTTATTTTTGACCACAGAACACGCTGGTAAAATATTGCACCCTAATTTCGGGCCACCCTGTATACAGAGTGTGTTTTTAAGCGTCCGCGGAAGATTATGCGTAAATGACGAAAAATATCAAGAAAACATTTTAACTAACCTCACCTCATTTTTTACGCTCTATAATCTAAAAATGTTTTTACTTATACCAGGTTAGTCCAAATAGTTGGAATGATGCTCAACTTTGTTTTTTCTTATGGAATGTGCATTATTTAATTTTTTACTTGATTGAGAACAATATTTTAATAGCACTTTCATAACATTATATTATAGTAATTTTCTTTCTTTTTTGAGATAAAATTATTTTTCTCGATATTTTGGCAGTTATATCATACATTTTAAAAATTCATATTTCTGCACTGGTTGAAGATGAAGTAATGAGTAAGTAAATAAAGTAGCTTTGGAATGTCTACAGTTTTGTTGTTGTTTTACTATAGGGTTTTATATTCTGTGGCTGTATTTTTACAAGGATAACTTTATTTTTGATTTTTGAAATGAAAATTTCAATATTATAAATATTTAAAAATTATGCTCATGGAACAATATTGTTTTATTAGGTGAGCCCAAGCGAAATTTTTTGCTCTTTCCATTGGAGCAATAAAAAATATACCGTGTCATTTGAAAAAACTGACTTCTTGATGGTTTTCTCTGATTTTTATTTGATAAATTATTGAATGCTTCTCGTATATTTTATACAAAATTTGAGCAAACAGTGTTAATCATGATAATCATGAGGACCGCTGTCAAAAATATCATTATTCCATCTTCAACCAGTGCAGAAATATGAATTTTTAAAATGTATGATGTAACTGTCAAAATATCGAGAAAAAAAATAATATCTCAAAAAAGAAAGAAAATTACTATAATATTATGTTAAGAAAGTGCCATTAAAATATTGTTCTGAATCAAGTAAAAAATTAAATAATGCACATTCCATAAGAAAAAACAAAGTTGACCATCATTCCAACTATTTGGACTAACCTGGTATAAGTAAAAACATTTTTAGATTATAGAGCGTAAAAAATGAGGTGGGGTTAGTTAAAATATTTTCTTTATATTTTTCGTCATTTAGGCATAATCTTCCGCGGACGCTTAAAAAACACATCCTGTATATAAAACACAAAAAATGTTTCTACCTATGTCCGTTATAGACTCTAAAACGGCTGGACCGATGTTGATGAAATTTTCAGGAAATCTTCAGATTAGCCCAGCGGGTGATCCTGTGACGTTTGGTAGAGATCGGATCAACAGAATTTTTTTTCTTGGTTTTGTGAGAAGCCGGGGGCTTGATATGACACATATCAACTGTCAGATTTGACAAATAAATTTCAGACCGTCAGAAAGTATTAAATAAATTTTATTTGTCAAATCTGATAGTTGGTATGTGTCACATCAAGCCCCGGCCTCGCACAAAACAAAAAAAAAAATCTGTTGATCCGATCGCTACCAAACTTCACAGGAACACTCGCTGGGCTAATCTGAAGATTAACTTACAGTAGGTGCCGCGCGTGTCGTACCGGGACCGGGCAGCTAATAATTTATAAAGTGAAAATTGACAGCAAACGTCAAACGGCATATGTCATTCGCAGTTTATCAAGTTTCAAACAATTTTACCACAATTATTTCTTCAGAGGCAGCAACGCGCCGGGTACCAGCTAGTAATATATAAAACACAAAAAATGTTTCTACCTACCTATGTCCGTTATAGACCCCGAAACGGCTGGACCGATGTTGATGAAATTTTCTGGAAATCTTCAGTTTAGCCCAGCGGGTGATCCTGTGAAGTTTGGTAGCAATCGGATCAACAGAATTTTTTTTATACGTTTATGTGAAGCTGAGGCGGGTCACTATAATTTATAAAGTGACAATTGACAGCAAACGTCATTCGCAGTTTATCAAATTTCAAACGATTTTACCACAATTATTTCTTCTGAGGCAGCAACGCGCCGGGTACCAGCTAGTAAATTATAGCTAAGAACCATCTCGATCACGTCAGCTTTCAAACAAAAAAAAACGCATCAAAATCGGTCCATTCGTTTAGGAGCTACGATGCCACAGAACACACAGACAAGTCAAACTTATAACACCCCTCTTTTTGTCGGGGGTTAAAAATAAGAATATTCAAGGGAATAATAAAGCCATCAGTAGTAATGTTGCAATACAATATTACCATATTGGAGGAAGAAAAAATAAGGGTTTTTGAAAGAAAGATGCTGAGAACAATCTAGGAGTGTTAAAGGGTGGTGATGGCGAATGTAGGGCTCGAATGAATCATGAATTGCAAAATGAGAGAAACAGGAAAGATATCATTAGGTAAATCTATAAAAGCCCAATGTTTGCGATGGCTCGGGCACATAATGAGAAAGGAGGACCCAGTTGAAATTTAAATTATAACTGAGTAGAAGCCTGATGGAGGGAGGCAGAGGGGAAGTACTAGGAAGAGCTGGCGGGATGAGGTGATGGAGGGCGTGAAGATGAGGGGCGTGGAACAATGGAGGGCAAGGGCTATGGTCAGGAAGAACCGGAGGAGCATTGTCAACACGGCCCTGGCTGTAACCTGTAACCACAAAAGGAGGTTTAAAGAGAATTAATCCACCTCAAAAAATGGATTAGGAGATTTCCACTGAAGTAGCACAGTAGTACAGTAAGCAGACAACCTGCTTCCTTTGTGTTTCCACTCTGATATGTTTCATTAAAGTGAAGTATGTAGCTGAACATAGAGGATAACAAGTTCCTATGTAATAATGTAATGTATACGTCTTGGACCCCTTGAATAATTAGGCTAGTGTAGAAGGTTGTTCTTTTAGGTCATTGGACCGGTAAAACAAGACATGAAAGCATTTTTATTTTATTGTATTGTTTTCTGCCTCATGTGCTAGATATGGAGAATAATTAAGTTTTCTTTAACTAATACTTGATATTTTTTTCCAGTGACATAAAAACAGTTCATGACAGCAAGATTCATTTTGACAAAATGTCTTCAGAATTAGACAATGTATTAATAAGAAATTCGCACACACCTAAGAGCAAACAACTAGAAGTGGAGGAAGTTCAAAATATTTTAATAGCTACAAGATCATGTTTTGGTCATCAAGCATTAGATTACGTATATAGCATTTCAGTATTACAATCGAAGAAACGCCATGAAATACTGAGCACGGTTAGTAATATCTCAATTTTTAACCCAAAATAATATTCAGCTATATTTAATTCTTATTTTCAATAACTAACAATAATAATTTTTCTTGTAATTTTCTAAAAGAGAACCTCTTGGTAGTTAAATATTTTCAGATTCCGATTTATAATTTATACCCATATTTTTGAACAATATTTTAATTGGTGATTTTCTTTCCACTTAAAAATTTCTTGCTAAAGTCTCTTGTAGCATAGAGCGTGACTTTGTTGCTTAGTTCTAAACAGTCGTCCAGAAAATTTGAATCGAGCAGTTTTTAGTTTTAATTATGAATTATCGTATACTAATGGAAATTCTTCACCATAAAATAAAATAGAATAGGCGTGTAGACCTGTCACGGAAAAAGAAGAACCTGTCACGTGTTCTGCGTGAAAAACCAATTTACATAGATCGGATCTACAATGAAGTAATTAACAGCATATACATGTAAACAATAAAGGCCGACACGACACTGCAGCGGACACCCCCATTACTTCGTTGTAGACCTGTTCTACGTAAATTGGTTTTTCGCGTAGAACATGTGACAGGTTCTTCTTTTGCCGCGACACCTATACCATGGTATGTTTGCATTTCATCTTGAACAACTCGCCCAACAAAACCATAACTTATGGAGAGTGAATCACCTAAAGTTACTTATTCTGAACAGTGTTTTTTATTTATGAAAAGTTATGTCATTATGCTGGAGACTGATCTTGTTACCTCAATATTTTTTTAAATATACACTCATGGACAAAAATATGGAATATTTTTGATTTTATTTATTTCTCGAGAAATTTTGATACGAACAGCTGCGACAGCATTTTATATTAGATACTGAGGCATCTAGTAAGCCTGGCAATAACAAGCAAGTATCAGAAACTGTCACTGTGTTCTAAAAATCGAATTAAGTAAACTTCGTGTTCACACCTGACTTTTAACTTTTCCATGTAGGTAAGTATACTCATCAACCTAGGTGTACAGAGGTAAAATTTAACATTTGTTGGTTATTCTGTAGCATTACTGTCTTTGATAATGCCAGCAGTTCAATGTTGCACTGAAGTTGAGGTAGCAAAGGTTGTAACTTTGTCAAATGTTGGTTGGAGACAAAGCCATATTGCAAGATTTGTTGGAATAAGTATGCGGTTAACAGGCACAGACAAACTGGAAATTTCAAGAAGAGGAATGGCCAAGGGCGGAAACGGTGTACAACTCGCCGGGATGACAGATTTTTAATGTTGCAGTCACTACAAGATCGTACCTTAACTTCAACTCATTTAAAAACCAACTTTTAAATGCAAAGCAAGCTAATGTTAGCTCCAAAACAGTTCGGTGAAGGTTGAAGGAAGCAAATTTGAAAACGAGACGGCTTGCTAAAGTCCCTCGACTCACTCAAAATGCTAGGATTCACAGATTACAATTTGCTAGAGCATATGGTGACTGGGCGGTTGACCAATGGAAGAATGTTATGTTTACCGACGCAACAAGAATCGTACTGTGGAAGCCACATGGACGTAACCATGTGTACAGAAGAATTGGAGAAAGATATTCCAACTGTGCACTAACTCCAAACTTCAGTTTTGGAGGAGTTGGGATAATGTTTTGGGCAGGCATTAGTTGGGAGGGTCGTACAGAACTTGTAGATGTGCGTGGAAGGATGACAGCTGAAAATTACGTTGAAAACATCTTGTCAGAACATGTTGTGCCATACGTTGACTTCATTGGTTACAACAGATTCATCCTAATGCATGACAATGCACGACCACATGCTGCTGCAATTGTAAACCGGTATCTTAATGAAGTGGGAATCCAAAGTTTGGACTGGCCACCATACAGTCCAGACTTAAACCCAATAGAGCACTTGTGGGATCAACTAAAAATTCGTATTAGAGCCAGCAATCCTGTACCAATGACGCTAAATCAATTAAGATTTTCCGCACATCAGGAGTGGGATACAGTTTAACAAGAATGTATACAAAATTTAATCTCCAGCATGCCTAGAAGAATGGAAGCCGTAGTTCGCGCTCGGGGAGGCAATACTCGATATTCAACAGCCCATGTTTTGTAACTGGTTTCGTTCTTTTGGTGTTAATGTTTGTCAGACCGTAATTGATCCGTTCTATACATATTCAACTAATTAAATTTTTGTTATTTGGTGTTTATTGAGGACCTACTTGATGAACTGTTGTTATTAGATTACTCTTAAAATAGACAAAGATAACTTGATTCTTTAGTTTTCTATCTTCGTAATCTGTTATGAAAATTTAAAAATATTCCATATTTTTGTCCATGAGTGTATGTTTCTTGGTCAGCAAATTAATGCTTTTCTAAGTATAGATGATATTGCTAGTGTTTATGAGATACACTTGAGTCCAATTTTCTTTTTGTTGTCGCCCCGCGAAAACATCTTACGGTAATTTTCGTTTCAGCCTGGCGTGAATACACTCACGGGCAAAAAAGTAGGGTCACTTCGAAAATTTTGAAAACGGAAAGAGTTACTCACCAGTCTTGCGCGAAACAGTTTAAGGACACTAGATTGGATGTTTTGGAAAGTCTCCAAGCAGAGTAGGGGATATTTAGTTTACAAAAACCAGTTTTTCTGTCTTTGCAGTAAAATTAAGACAACTGGCACTTTATCGAAAAATCACAAAAGACATTCACAAACGTTACAAAAATGCCACTAGCCTAGGCAAAAAGCATGAATTAATAGTGAGTGTTACCAACTCTAGCGTCAATGACCGCTTGAATTCTGTTTGGCAAACTTCGGATAAGATTCGGTAGTCTTTCCTGAGGGATGTTTGCTCATTCGCGCACCACATGTTTCTGAGCTGCTACAGGCTGCGGGCAGGAGGCATATTGCCTTGAACGCATTTTTTTAGATCGTCAATGGGATTCAAATCTGGGCTTCGTGATGGCCAGTCCAGCCGCCTTATTCCAACTTCATTTAGGTATTCCCTAGCAGTGTGTGCCCTCGCTCCATCTTGCATAAAAATGCCAAAGTGGCCCATGAACCACATGAAAGGCACAACATGATCTTCCAAAATTTCTCTAATGTAACGGTGAGTAGTAATTGAGCCCTGGCGAAGCACCACTAAGTCAGTACGGGCAGCCAAACAAATGCCCCCCCAAACCATGACTCTGCCACCTCCAAATGGAATCCACGGAGCAATGTAGGCCTGGATAAACCGCTCCCTTGTCCTCACATCAATACCTCGAGCATTTTGCAGCTCCCATCTTAGGGCAACTGCTGTTAGCAAGTGATCTCGTCGCAAAGTTAGCACTACACAAACAGTCATCACGGGCCGATGTAGACTGCAATCGGCCAGATCGTGGCCTCCGCACGAGTTGTTCAGTTTCCTGGAAGCGCTGGACAGTTCTTTGCACCTGCGATTCTGGCCGTTTCTCTCAACCCTCTCCCGTCCTCAACATTTCTGATAATTCTCGCTGCCACAACAGATCTAAACTCATGATTTTATTGAAAATGGACAAAATCTAGTCTAAGAGACTTTTCAAGTGCGAACGCGAAAACATTTCAAAAACTATGCAAAATTTTCGAAGTGACCCTACTTTTTTGTCCGCTTGTCTGTTTGTTTAAAATTGCGAACTTCATGTTTAATGGTGGGTGGACACATGCCACTGTGCTACGAATTTCTAATATTTTGTCTGTTTTTAAATTATTAACGTGTTAAATATAACACTACAATGCAATGTAAGTTGAAATCTGAACTGTGAAATATTTCAGTTACTGTCTTATATGCATGCTTGCTCAACTTACTATCATCAAGGATCTGACTTATCTGAAGATCTCGATCGGTTTTTTAAGTCTCTTGCTGATGAGGTGAGTACAAAACGATATTTAAAATACTCAAATTTTTGTTCATTGTTAATTGTAATCGTCTATATATAATGAACAATATTTAGATTGGAGATATGCAGGATGAAACCTACAAGGTTGAAAAAGAGTTAGAGAATCGACATTCCATGGTAGGTCATTTAGAACACATTCCGTTGAAAACCCTTAGAGGGGATCCAAAAATGGAAGGGTATCTTTTCAAGAGGACTTCCAATGCCTTCAAAACGTGGAACCGGCGCTGGTTCTATCTTTATGATAACAAATTAGTTTACAGGTATGGAAGATAATTCTAACAAAATGCATTGAGTGTGTTCGCTTCTAAAGCAAGCTATTTTCAACATATGTAGACACTATGTTCCTCTATTTTAGATTTATTAATGAAATTAATTTTTAGAAAAAGAACTGGAGAAGATAATGTGACAGTCATGGAAGATGACCTACGAATATGCACTGTAAAACCAGTAAATGAGGGAGAACGAAGGTTCTGCTTTGAAGTATTGTCTCCATCAAAGTGTGTACTAAATTTTTTGTTTATCAAAATCATATCGCACAGTCACATATTAGCAATTCAGAATAATAGAGAAACAAATATTTTCTTTCAGAAGTCACATGTTGCAGGCAGATTCTAAGGAAATGTTTGACGCTTGGATCACAGCAATGCAGAAGGGTATTGGAGCCGCCATACAGCGAACCAGTTCTGACTCTATAAATGCGAGATCTTCAAGTACTTCTAATGTTCTGTCTTCTATTCAAGAAGGTGGCGTAGGACAGGCAGGGAATGGAACTGCAGGATCTGAGAGAAATAAGAAACCGAAGAAAGTTAGGTTGGTATACTTTATCATTTTCTTTCCCAGCAGCAACTGGCAGGCAACCTTTCAACACGAAAAATTAAATATTGGCAAATTGTATGCCTCAAACATTAACAGGCAGTTTTGAGTACAAAGAGATAGCTTTAAAATTTCACTGGATAATCCGAAAAATATTACAAAACACCACCTGTTTTATTCCAGAATGTGGGAACAGTTGCTTAGAATTCCAGGAAACAATTACTGTTGTGATTGCGGCAGTCCAAATCCACATTGGGCCAGCATTAATCTTGGTATTACGCTTTGCATAGGTATGTACTAGATAATAAATTGTATTTTCCCAGGCTTGATCTCTTAAACAGATTTAATAGCGCATTTGGTGGTTGCTCTAGAGTGCATTTGGAGTGTACTATTTCAGTTTCGCCTATTTGGGTTGTTATTACAACACAATACTGTAACGTATTTCGTATTTGCACAATTTATTTACAGATAAAAGTGATTTGAGAACATGCAATTTTATAATTAACAATAGGCAGCGAAATATACAAGCAAGCAATAACAATCAAATAACTACCAGCAAACAATTAAACAGTTAATTACCGAACCTAAACAATCCACAGTACACAAATCAACAGTTCGAACTTTTCTAAAATACGCTTACAAACAATGGTTAATCACGTCTGAAAACGCCCCGGTACACTTAAAAACACGACAACAGAATTCGCACACGTACCGACACCAAAACTAAACGAAACGCATGTAAGACATATGTACTCGTATAGGTAATCACCTGGTTCTATTGCTCTCTTCGCATCTGAAAGCCAAAATTTTAAACTTCAAAGCTATCCTCCCGGCTTCTTGCTTCCCAATTTATACTCTGGATCGAACATTCGGGAACTGGAATATTGTTCTATCATTCGAATTTTCGGGAACAAGGCAACAAGGTCAACGCCATAATAAACAACGGCGGCTTGCAGACAAACAGCATGACTCATAACCAGGAGCGTCGCCTGCGGGGCAAAAATTCGTTTCAATACAGTCTTTGTGGGTTACATTACACCAGCTTAATTTCAAAGTTGAGGGAAGGAAAATTTTTTTTGAGGGAGCTTGAAAACCAATGGAAATATTTTAATGAAACTTTGTGCATAGTATTACTACAGAATGGATCAACTTTTGATGCAACAATTCTTTATTTCAATTAAACGGACGGGTATTCTTTTAGAGAAAAATTCATGCGCCGCTGATTTCCTTAAAAAGTGAAAGGGTTTTTTATAAAAATGGTATTAAATAGCACAAAATAGGTGGTATTAAATAGCACAAAAAAGGGCTCCTTACTTTTTCAAAAAAAAAATTAGTTACTTTATTTTCTTGAAAATGGTTATTTTTTTTTAAATAGAGACCTTTTTGTGCTATTTAATACCATTTATAAAAAAACATTTCGAATTTTTAAAAACTCATTGGCGCACGAATTTTTCTCTAAAGAAATCCATAGTCACCCCTGCTTAATGGAAAAAAGGAATTATTGCATCAAAAGTTAATCCATTGTGTAGTAATATTGTGCACAAAGTTTCATTAAAATATCTCCATTGGTTTTCAAGCTCTGAAAAAAAACATTTTTTCCCTCAACTTTGGCACCCTGTAACTTTGGAATTAAACCGTTTTAGACATATGGTCATATGAAATATTGGACTCAAAATAATGTAAAAACTTTTAGAATACTTAAGAGCCGTCCGACCATTTTGCCGCTTATGGAGTTTCTTAACAAATTTTCCTAAGAAAGTACAGCCGTAGTTGTAGGAATACGAACTTCTTCTAAAGACCATTCGACTGTATTTATTGATTTCTACCGCAGTAATGATTTCGATTTTTAATATTCTTTTATATTTTTATTCTATAAGCCAAACAAAACGTTCAAAATCCGAGAAAACTGCACAGTTATGTTCAGCACGTTGTTGTAGCTTACATTTAATTTTTTTCTAAAAATAAATGTCATTACTATGGTAGGCAACATAGATACGCAGGCCCCTAAATAGAAGTGTTTCTTTTATCCATTATTAAAACTATAAATTTGACATTTTCATTTTCATTTCTAGAGATGAAAATATTCTCATCTCTAGAGTAATGGAATGGAAGCAATTTTGACACAGGGCTACGGCATGAAAATCAATAAAAAGAAAACTAACATTTTTGGTATTTAGAGGGCGTGAAAAAATAACTAAAATTAAAATACAAAAAAATAGGAAATGAGAAGATAGAGGATGTCGCGGATTTCTGCTATTTAGGAAGTAAAATAATTGGAGATGGTAGGAGCACTAAAGATATAAAACAAAGAATAGCGCAGGGTCGAGTTGCGTTTAACAAGAAGAAACAATTATTGTTATGTTTGGGAACGGTTAATGTAGAAACTCGGAAGAGACTCTTAAAGTCGTATGTATGGAGTGCGGCATTATACGGGTGCGAAACTTGGACAATAGGAGAAGCGGATCGAAAAAGACTAGAAGCGTTTGAAATGTGGTGCTATACAGACGCATGACGAAGATACGGTGGATAGATAAGGTTAGCAATAAGGCAGTATTAGAAACAGTTGGGGAAAAGCGAAAGGTATGGAAGACAATAAAGAATAGGAGAGATAGGATGGTAGGATGGTAGGACACCTTCTAAGACATGAAGGATAATAGCTCGCGACATACTAGAGTCAGAGATAGGAATAAAAAGAGGTAGGGGTAGGCCTAGATTAGACTACTGCTGTCAAATAGTTAGGGATGTAGGATGTTCTACTTTTAGGGAAATGCATAGGTTAGCTCAGGATAGAAAAGAATGGAGGTACGCGTCCAACCAGTCTTCGGACTAAGAACCTTATGATGATGAGAGTAACAAAATGTCACTTTCATATAGAATAGACAGTAAAAAATTGCTATTTTCATATACAGTGCTTTCATTTCAAAACTAGCCACCCTCAATAACACTTGATATGAAGGGAATTCAGCTTGAAACGAAAAACACGTCAATTTAGATATCGAGGGGGAAGTTTAAACAGATTGAGTTCTAGGTTTCACCCCCTCACCCTCAGCTACACCTACTTTGAAATTTCAAATAGCACCCCCTACCTTGTGATACATAATTTTAAAGGCCGTAAAAATCCCGAACTAACCACGTCTAAAAAATTGGATTCGGTTGATCCGTAAATAAGTTATGGTCAAAAATTATAAGAAAAAGTCAAAAAATATTTTTTCAGAATTATTATGACTATTTCAGAAAAATTACTTTATTATGTGTTCAAAATGTGCTCCATTTGCTAGACAATAATACAGTCTGTTTTCGAACTCGTTGGGAACTTTTTCAACAGTTTCTGGAGTAATCCGTCTACACTCTTGGGTAATCCTATTTCATCCCATTTCACAAAAAATATTGAAAAGCGTGCTTTGGTAAAAGAGTGTAGACGGATTACTTCAGAAACTGTTGAAAAAGTTCGCAATGAGTTCGAAAACAAACTGTATTATTGTCTAGCAAATAATGGAGCATATTTTGAACACATAATATAGTAAATTTTCTAAATTTGTCACAATAATTATAAAAATACATTTTTTGACTTTAGGTTTCATCCACTTATAACAATATGGATAGGTCAAGAAAATATTCGAAAGTGGCCTTTTTAACATTAGAAACCTTCCTCCAAATTTAATTTCCTTAACTTTTTCAGATTTTGAGAAAATAAATAAAAACCTAATTTCCACCTCCCACTTTGGAGGAGCGTCACTCCTAAGGGAGCGACATATGAGGATTTGTTTATATAACACCCCCTTTAATTTTCAACAAGGAATCGCCTCTTAAATTTTTTCGCACTTACATATTTGGATACACACTGTATTATGTGTAGAAGAAAAAGTTACGGCGATTTGAACACGATAATCGTGTTCTGAGCGCGCAACTCTTGAAGTCGGTATTACGCGCTCAGGACGGTGATTATCTTGTTCAAATCGCCATAACTTTTTTTCTATGCGAGATAATGAATTGAATCTTGGTGTAAAATAAAATGCAATCCTTTCTCTATAACTTTGCCGCAGGAAGTTTTTCCAAATTCTAAAAATGAGCATAGTTCCTCGATAGGTGAAAATTGTACTGCACCAAAAAGACAACGTCTCGAAAATCGCAAAGCGGAACGAGAAGTAATTATGTAATTGCAATTTGAAACGTTTGAACGTTTAAGAAATAATTTTGAAAAAATTGCAACTCGACTAGACAATTTTTGAGGAAGTTATGATACATTTTGAGCGCATCGCATTTCCTAGGCGCGAAATATGGAAAATCGGACCGCTTGCACTTCCCTTCTTTTGCCCGCAAGCTCGGACAAGCGAAATTACATCGCCACACCGTTGCGACTAGAGTGGGAAGAAATCCCCGCCTACAGGAAAAATTGTGTGTCGTTTTATTTCATAAGTTAAAAAGAGATGCAACGTGGGATAGTCTTTAAGCGAAATACATCACGTCAGACCCGTTTCTGTGGAACGTGTGGAAAACTAGAGATAAAAATTAAAACTCGGCTGAAATTATTTTCTTCGGATGGCTCTTAAGGACCATCCTGTATGCAAAAATTCGATTAAGAGGAAATCAAAATTGAGAGTTGGAGAATAATGACCATTTCGGTCGAACCATCTTCTCTTTTTCCCCTCTCTTTTTGTGTGCAATAAATATTGTTATTATTATAAATTTACTAATCCATTATTAAAGATACAGAATAAGACAAGTTATGAAATTACATACCTACCTATAAAATAATAAATTATAATCTATTGTTGCATACAGGATGTCCCATCGGTGTGTGGACGGAGGATAGCTCCTCACTCAGGCAATATTTTAAAATTCTGCTTTCGCGAGACGGTAGGTGCCCTCTGAGTGCACGTTTTAAAATTATTTTCGACCATACAGGGTGTTCCATTTCTTCTGCACAGCACCTAACTTTGTTTTTTCTAATGGAACATCCTATATCTGGCTGCATTTTGGAATTACTTCGTTAACCATACATTCGGTCTAAGTCGAGGGGTGAACCGCAGAGGAATTTTGGTGTACAAGCTTGAGGAATTGCAGAGGAATTAGTACGGAATTACATAAATTTGTAGGGAATTGCAGGAATTGTTTGGGGAATTGTTGGGGAATTGCAGGAATTAGTGAGGAATTGCACAGGAATTTCAGGAATTACAAGGGAATTTCATAAATGTTTACTAACGATTGCGCATGCGCTGTAAATTATTGCATCATCTTTACAAATATAAATTACAGGAATTACATGGGAAATTGCAGGAATTACATGGGTAATTGGGGGAATTATTTGAGGAATTGCATGAATTAGATAGGATTTGCGGGAAATTAAAAGGAATTACACATAAATAGAGGAATTTGTGTACAAGCTTGAGGAATTACATAAATTTGTAGGGAATTGCAGGAATTGTTTGGGGAATTGCAGGAATTAGTGAGGAATTGCAGGAATTACAAGTCCCTATCCTAGTTTTTAATTCTCTATCTAATGGGTCTGGAAAATACTGCTTCCTGATTGGGCAAAAAATGACAAAAAGTTGCCAATCGGGAAGCAGTATTTTCCAGACCCATTAGATAGAGAATTAAAAACTAGGATAGGGACATGTAAGTCATTTTTCTTTATCTCGTACCGTTTCCAAGTTATAACTGATGAAATTTGAAAAATGCTGATTTTTAATGTCACATATCGCC